>OX352305.1:515201-1928951 GCA_947086415.1 Pammene aurita | reverse complement strand
GTCCAAACCCGTTCACGAAATGTTAATGCGGTGCAATAATTCAACTAAATGTTTATAGTTCGTAATACAGGATTTTTTTAAAGATATTTCAATGTTATAAGAGAGCTTTTCGAAGAGAGTTACTTAATAGGTATACAAAATAGTATTGAAAACCAGTTAAATAAACAATAAAACGCGGTAGTTACATTAAAAATAAATTTCTGCATAATTTATATCACATTGTTAATAAGTGGGACTTTGTTGATTAAAGGTGAGCTTAAACTTAGGTCTTAATGCAAAGTCTATGTGAGTCAGTCTATGGTTCGAGGCTACATTGCGGCAACTATGCTGACTCAGAATTTGGCAACTTCTGCGTTATGTATCCAGTCGTTATTTATTGAGCTATGTTTATTTATAACTAGTGTGTACTTGAATAAGAGAGGTATATAATTTATGGCTTTCATTGTGTGATTGATAGTGTCCGAACTTAACTAAAGTGGATTAATCTGAAATGGTTTTTCACATGAATAAAAATAATCTTATAGCGTTTTCATTTAAGCAGTGGTTATAACTATAAAACTTTCGTGAGACTCTAACATATTAAAAATATTTATAACGGGTTACACACGTAATTTAAGTCGATTTTTGCTCGACATGTTTCGGTCAATTTACGATGACCATTTTCACGAGCTGCCTTCCGCAGTGTGAACCTGCCTTCAGCAAGTGACGTCGTTAGTGTAGTGTGCAAACATTTCGACAATAATGAAGAAGTGAACGAGGGTAGATCTGCCACAACGCCGCCGCCGCCGCCGCCTCCCGCCGCCAGCAGCAGGGCACACCGCGCGCAGGCGCGTAGTAGCCGTCGCGCTGCCGTCGCGGAAGGCAGCTCGTGAAAATGGTCATCGTAAATTGACCGAAACATGTCGAGCAAAAATCGACTTAAATTACGTGAGTAACCCGTTATAAATATTTTTAATAAGCAGTGGTTAATGTAGGTCACTAAATGTGAACGGAGCCATATTAAATATGTGAAACCGATTACTGTTTTGATGCGTCGCGACACCACAACATGTGATTCTAATTTCAAAATACAATAAATTAAGTTGTATTTTAGTTGCGCTGGAATATTTCTCAAGCAAATTCTGATATTTCTGATTCAGATGTTTATGCCGTAGCTCATAGCCGTAGCTGTATTGCGTTGTTAATGCATTGAAGTTGTATTGAAGTTGGATCGTGTCTATTCGTGTTTTAAAGTTAGAATACGGCCCCGTCAGACAAACGTGTAGGCAGATTTTTGTTTTTTTATGTTACGTTGACTAACAACCAGACAGCCCACCTTATGGGATGCTGTCTCCAGAAGTGTTACATACACGTTGCCGGCCCTTTGGAAACCTGTTCACTCATGTTTCGAAAAATAAAGCAACTCTTAGATGTTTTAAATATTTTTAGTACACATCGTTTGTATATTCACACCTACACTTTGTTCTATCCATTTAAAAATATCATGCATTCAAATTCACAATCCTTAGTGTCAACGAATGCAAATTCGCTATAAAAAGCAAAATATCCATATTTAAAAACTCCTAAAAAACAATACCACCTTGAATATGAAATCACACTTACAAGTTACAATTCTCATTTCCGTTCGTTAACTTAAAAACTGTACACCATTAAAAACTAGAGAAGTACTAGGAGAGCAAAGTTAGCGAGGAGGCGTATATTTTCTCATTAGTCCAGCAAGTAAAGGAAACTAGCGCACTGCCGTATGAATACAGTTAACTGACCATAAATAAGCTTTAAGGCTACGGAATACGGTCTACCGATGAGAAAATGTGTTGGTTAGTACGTAGCGCGGAGACAGAGACCCTGGAACTGGCCGCTTGGGAGTAATACCGTCTATGTTATGTTGCCTTGGTACCGTAATGCTGAATGTGCTGCAGTAACTCTAAATAACCTAATTTTAGGAGCTTGGAACAAAATACTGCGAAAATGTGAATGCGAAAATTTGGGCTTTGTAGATAAAAATGGATACGTGTTGCATTGCATTAAATAGTTTAAAGAGTAGCCACCTTTTGACTTAGTATTGGACTAAAAGCTGGCCGTCAGATATGACACATTAATGAGAGCAACAAAACCTGTCTGGTTAGATTGCTATACTATCCTTATTGTTAGATCCGGGCATCTGGCAGCTTTTAATTGGTGGAGGTCAGAGTGACAGGCTAGCACAATTTTTGAATTGAAAAATAGTAATACCAAAATAGGTAAAAACTGCAGAAGTTGTCTCAGTTATAAAGGACAGGGCCTATATTTTAACGTTAGAATAAAAAACATTGCGTATTATTACGGAAACAAAAACTACAGGCGACAAACTATGAATTACATTATACGTTGTTGTTGGCACTACTTTCTCCCAACAGAAACTTTTGGCAATCAGATTATTTATATAATTTCT
The DNA here is from genome assembly GCA_947086415.1 of Pammene aurita. NCBI lineage: Eukaryota > Metazoa > Arthropoda > Insecta > Lepidoptera > Tortricidae > Pammene > Pammene aurita. The sequence goes on along the minus strand of OX352305.1, from coordinate 1,926,520 downwards.
CATAATATTTCATCAAACCCCGAAACTCTAAGATTTGTTTTCTTGAAGTGGTTTGCATTCTTTGACCTCCACCACTTTACAGCTGCCAGATATCCAGATCTACAAATAAGCATAGTATAGCAAACTGACTAGAGGGGTTTCGTTGCTCTCATTATTGTGTCATTTCTGACGTGGCTAGCTCTCCGTCTATATCTACTCGTTCCTATCTAGGAAATATCTAGGAAATGAGGGTTTCCACTATCGAGTTTTTCACTAGATGACAGCACCGTGGCGAGAGGTCTAGCAGTCATAATCCACCGTTTAATGTTTTATTTTATTGATTGGTGAATTTTGACAGCTGCTGTTAAAAATACCTCTCGTCACGGTGCATCTAGTGAAAATCTAAATACCGGAAAGAAATTTTCCTTCGCATTGTAGCAAAAATAAACATGAATCATTATGAGGTAAAAATGAACCTAAATAAAGTATTTTACAGGGGAATACGATGTCAAGCTAACATGCCTACTTAGTTATAACTACTTTTAATAAAAATTAAGTGTCTACCATGTATATTTGTTTTTATGAGTTAAGAATATTTCAGCGCCATTATCACGGTGTTAAGTACTTAAAAACGAGTAATAATTGTGGTCAATGTAGTATATGTTGGTGGAATATTGTTATTCGTATCTTTTTTGATATCAAGCTTAAATTGCTAATCTCTCTTTGCTAGTCTCTTCACCGATAGGAACAAAATACTCAGACAAGAAATCCAAATTATTTGTCATATCCAGTAAATAAAACATGCAAACCAGGTCTACACTTTTCCAGAGTCCAACTAATTACCATCGGTGAGGAAATACAGTCTTCCCGGCTTAGGGAGCGAAAAACGAGATAAATATTTTTCTTGGAAACTGATTTTTCACCCAGACTTCCTTCTCACTATAATAATATTTCCTTCGCTATTACTGAGGGAAATTTATCAGGAGGGTGTCTTGAATATTTTTATAGAACACGAATTTACTCTTGGAATCCTTTGGTTGGCGTCGGATTTATGAAATCTGAAGTCTAGTTACGATTAAGAAAAATGTGTCACATTTCTACCGCGACACAAAATTTTTCACAAAACAATCCTAGGTAATCCAAACCTTTCTAAGGAACAAAATTGACAGCATCAGTTAAAAAGAAAAAATAGGCGAAGCTGAAAAAAGTGCAAATTCTCTAAACCTACATTGAAACGCTTTCAATTCCTCTTGTGCCTCCTTTTCATCGCTCAGAAGAAGAACACCTTAACTGACCATTTACTTCATACATACTTAGTGTACTCTTTATCTAGCTACAAAGCAACTGCAGATCGCAAACAGCCTTCATAGCTTGGCAGAGATCGGTGACCAGTATAATAGTGATCCCCTATTAAATAGTGTTGTTACCGATGTCCCGGTCTCACTATGTTGGAACATCAATGCAAACGTTTGTTAAGCGAGGGTATTCCTACCTCATACATACTGCATTTGGTGATATTGCCTCTGAGTAAACGGTAGTGTACTAGGCGCAAGACCTGAGGTTCGAAGCATTTGAAATTGGAATTGAAATGTTTTAAGCGCTGCTTGGAAACACACCTTCAAAAAGAAGTTGGGAATTGAAAATTGTATGTTGACAAATTATTTAGATGGGCATACATACCTACCGTTAGCAACAGAAGTAGCTTAACGGGAAAGGTATTCAAAATGAAATTAACATTAATTTTTGTCAAGACAGCTTGAGATTCAAGATTCTAGACTTTTATTCATGTCGTACACAATATTACACACTATTTTACAGACAAACAAATCAAAGACGTATTGGTACAGACGAGCACCACGAAATGGACCCTGCTCAGCAAAATGCTAGCTAGTATGAACGAGCGTGTTAAGATGATTTAAAACACCTCGCTTGCTGAACACTTCCTCTGCTCTTTTGCAACTACTCTTAGGAAGCGTGAGAGACCCCCGACGCAAGAAACTTCATAATTTTAAATGTTTTATTTTGAGAATACAAAAAATACTATGATCCTACAGTTTTAAATATTGACCAGGTCAAAGAATCTTGCAATTACTTTTTAAATACTACATTAAATAATAATTAGAACAGAATTATTGCGTATTTTACTGCAGTAGTTACAGTATCAACAGTTATTAAAATCAGTTGTAGAATAGGCATGATGACACATGTTTAATTATGCAATAAAATTTTGTTGATAGGATGCAATATGATCAATACATCCAACTAAAGTGAAAATTTATAAATTATATTCAAAAGGCTCAAAGATATCAAGCTGAAAAATTTATAAATTTTACGATTTTTTAAAGTACGAAATTAAAAAAAACAATGATACCATTCGAAATTAAACATTTTACTGTAAAATAAATTGTATAGCAGCCATATACATAAACGCAACATTTCACAGTAAAAATAGCAATTTCATATTTTATCCATACTTTAAACAGGGCGACTATGTGATCGTGACGTCACTTTTGCACGTCATTTTGTTAGGAGCGTTTTGAGAAACAAATGCAAATCTCGGACTTTAAGTCTCATTTCTGACTTTTGTGTTGCTTTAACCAGTTTAACGCAATAGACATTTGATCCTCGCAACAAAACGAATCGATTGTTACCATACATGAAAAAAATTCACCATGCCTATTATAGACGTGTCCCAATTTCCTCTACTTGACAGTACTTAAGCTTCCGACAAACATTTCAAAATCGGAAAAGGGCCATTGTAAACGTATTTATATGAGAAAATCATTATTCTTCCGTATCCAAGGGATTTAAATCGTCCTAAAGATGGATGGAGGCTTATCATGGCGATCAATGGGGGCCCGCGGGCCTTATGGTGTTTAGACTCTCGCTGTTCGGTTTGCGAGGTGCCGGGCTTAAGGCTTTGTTTGTGTGGCTAAAGGTTTGCGCAAGGCACGGTTCTTGGTAAGAAAGGTTTCCTGATATACAAGTAATATATCGTAAGCGTTTGAAAGGGATTGATCGCTGTAAGAGTTTTCAAAGTACCTTAATAATTTTCGGATAAAAATGAACAAATAGCTCCAATATACAATATGACGATATTTTTCTATACAAAAAATATAAAAAAATATATATATGCCGGTCAATATAGGGATAAAACCCCTCTTCTAACCCAGAATGTCTATCTTCGTAGGCAGTTACTATCGAATAAGCTAAAGAAACCGTTGGACAGCGATGATTTATGGGATTATGTTACCTAACGAATCTCGTACTTGAAATGTAACTGAGAAACGCCGAGAAAAGCAACACAATTAACTTATCGGTCGCAATGTTTAAAATGACTTAAAATTAATGATAATACGAGTAATTTGGGACTCTTAAACCACTAAGCTACTGCTAACTGTACCCAGAGCATTTCCCTAACGTGTCTCACTTAGTAACAACGGTTTATCCGATCCCGGTCCCTCACAGTAAAGTGCATGCGCCCGTAAGTGGTGTAACTGACTTGTATCTTCAGACAACACGGCTCGGGAGACAATGGTCTTGTGAACGATATGACATCCGCCTATTCATGAAGCTTAGTTTACCCTTTAGTACAAGGCCAGTATAAACCTTTATAAAGCGACTTCAAAATGTTGAAGGTTAAGTCGTCAGAATCGTTTTATTTGTTTTCTGCAAATTTGTTGGTCCCAATCCCAATTGTATCTACTCAGAATCTGATGATGGAATCTTGCGTCTAATTAAAATTAATAAGCTGTGCAAGTGATGTGCGAGGTCCTTACTAGGTGGATAGGGCGGCAAAAGGTGGTGAGCGGCGCGGCCGAAGGACGACACAAGTAGTTAACAAGCACAAGTCGTTGTATATAACTATTTATTGGTGCGTGTGTACTTTAGCGTCGTCGGGGAAAGACTAAGTGGGTGACCCCATTCGCTTACCTATCCTGCTAGCCGGAAATCCCAGCGTAAGACTAATTGTCCCCACAAAGCCTTTTAAAATTTCGGTGTTAAGTAAAACTAGTAATCATTTCTCAAATAATTGCAATGGGCTTCGTGAATAGACTAAACGTGTCCGGAATATTTACATATTATGATGATGATGAGGTACAGTAGCAAAATTAGCTTATCGGTCGAAGTGATCAAAATTATCTTGGCAAGACTTTATTATTTGACAAGACCAATGAATTGCAATTTTCTACTTCTTCTCCGTTTTGCTCTTGACAGAACTGAATAAATGAATTGCTATACTAGTGTGTGATATAATAATCAAAGAAGTCAGTTTATGACGTGTAGTTTACTCTTTTGTGTAAAATGGTCGAAGGTTATCATCGTCGGAATCTGTTTGTATTTTTTTTTTTTTTTTATACCACGACGGTGGCAAACAAGCATACGGCCCGCCTGATGGTAAGCAGCTACCGTAACCTATGGACGCCTGCAACTCCAAAGGAGTCACATGCGCGTTGCCGACCCTTTACAAAAAAAGGAGGATTCACTGTGTTGACGGCTAAAGGAACAAGAAGGTCCCTCATCGTCAACACACTGGGTCCTCTTTGAGCTCTTTGGCAACCTTACTCACCAGCAGGAACACAACACTATGAGTAGGGTCTAGTGCTATTTGGCTGTGGTTTTCTGTAAGGTGGAGGTACTTCCCCAGTCGGGCTCTGCTCCAGATTTGAGCGAGATGACATTCGCTGAACGTGCCCTACCACACTTAGCGAGAACCCGTAATTTACAAGGGCTAGACATTTGTTTTTTTTTGTTTGATAGGGCATACTAGTTGTTGGTCCCATTTTAATCTCGTTAGGATTTGTTGGTATTATGATTATCCTTCCGAAAAGTAATATTTGGCACAGTAGAACTACTGATGAAATATTTTAAATGTCGATGTCAAGTTAAACTAGTGATGATTCCGCAGATATTTTCAACTGACTTTGTGAATAGATTAACATGTCCAGAAGATATCCGTTTATTCGTTAGCTTCAATTTGTTATTGACTGATAAATAATAAAGTTGATTTGAAATATTAATGAGGTTGAACTAAGGAATAGTGGTTTGATTTTTACACGAAGAGATTTATATTTTGTTTGAAAAAGGGTGTAAATAATGACATGTTAGCCTTTTGGATACTTCCTCATCAAACATTCCTGGAATAAACAATGTCTGATAAAAAAGCAATAAAAAAAAACAACAATAAACCCAATCGTAAACTGTAGTGGCCCAATAAACCAATGAAATGAAATCGAAAACCGCTGAAACAACCGCAAATCTATAACAACCACTATGAAATTGAATACCGCAGGAATCAATTATTTATTGTACGAGTAGAATATTATAATTATTATATATATTTGTATGGAGTTTTTTATTTAAACCGATCAAAATCTATTGCATAACTTTCAATAAAATATCAACTATACCCCCATAAAATTTAAACATTATTCACATATCCACGATACGAGATAAAACCGAACGGCTCTAAACCCGAATCGAAACATTGATTAACTCCCGCCCCGACAGGTGTGCTATCAATCCCGTGCCCTCAGCCCAGTCTACCCTTTCGCGGGTAATTGGGCGTGACAAATGCATGGCCCGTGCTCGCTTAATGACTCAAGTTAATTTGGGGCCTATCGACGTATCGGCCGTGCTTTATGTCGGTTGCGTAATAATTAAAGACGCAAAAAAGGGTATTGTCAGACGGACTATGTAGGTTCCGTATTTATTTTAAGGCCTTCAAAATGTGACATTCGAATGCCTACTGCTGTCGCTTTTGCTGTCTATCTGTGACAGGGCTTTATGTCGAGAGACGAAATCTTAATATTGTAGCTGATATTTACTCTGAATTTATTGGTATTTCTATTGCCGCTACGTTATCTTTATAAAATAAAATTTGCAATATAGTTATGTATACCTGGATATAATAAGTACTAAAATTATGCAGCATCGCAAAAACAAATACACTTGTCTTGTCTGTATCAACACTAACAGCTGTATGTATGTAAATGTATTTATTATACGCAAACATCCAAATACATAATAGCAGTATCATTGTCTGCATTTTCTGTTACGTACACAAACCATCCCATACCTAGAAGCAGCATTTCAATTTTAAAATAAGACTTTGATTTGATATTTATTGGACAACTCGGAGTGATCCACCTCTCTTGTAACAAAAATAAACGAGCGTGATATACACTCTAGGCAGAGTGAAATGCATAAGATCTGTTACTAATAAAATCATAAAAACACTCATTAAATGGAGATAAACGCACAAAGAAACGCGTAGATGGCGCACCAATCATAAAATCTCGTTGTTTGAAAATCTGATATGACAAATTAATACGATTTGTGGTAAAAATTCTGTACAAAATTTGGTGTTCCAAAAAAAGATATGAAATCCTGTCGATCAGGACAGTAGGAACTATCTACTCTTTGAGTTTTTACCCGATTGTATATCGTCCTCTCTCTCTTCCAAGCTATGTGTCCCACATGGTGGTGGGGTCAGCTTTCCGCACCTTTCCTATCCACTTCGCCCTATCCTCGACGTCTTTTTCGGACACCTGACACTCACTCATGTCCTTTAGCACCACGTCCTTCCATCTTGTCCTGGGTTTGCCTCTACCTCTTTTACCTGGGATGGAAAGCCGTAGTGCCAAGTTTCCTACGTAGTCGGGTGGCTTCCTCTTTACGTGGCCATACCATCGCAGCCTACTTTCTTGCATCTTGTCGGCGATATCACGCACGCCCAGGCTTCCTCGCACGTACTCGTTGCGGATTTTATCGAGCCTGGTAACGCCGCACATCCACCTCAGCATCTTCATTTCAGCAACTTGGATAGTGTGCACGTGCTTTTGAGTGACTGCCCACGTCTCGCTGCCGTACATCAGAACGGGCCTTATAATGCTCTTATAGACCAAGCCTTTCAGCTTGACCGGCATTCTTTTGTCGCAAGTGACCCCAGTCACTTCCCGCCATTTCAGCCATGCAGCGGCTATTCGGTGCTGGATGTTGCATTCGATGTCCCCGGACATGTGCATCATACCACCCAGATATTTATACTGCTCGCACATGGTAACTGATTGTCCATCGATGGGTATTGGACTATCATCGCGTGGATCTGGTTCGTTCAGGGACATGAATTGGGTCTTGGCAACACTCAGCACTAGGCCTACGGCTTGCAACTATTGTTTCCATGACAAAAGTGCGGTCTGCAGCTCGTTACGGCTTTCGGCGCATAAAGCTACATCGTCGGCGTATATAAATGTCCACTTTGCTGAATCCTGTGCTTCCTCGGTAAGAGAGTCCAAAACTAAGCAAAACAAGAAGGGACTCAATACTGAGCCTTGATGAACGCCTTCTGTGACCGCTATTGGTTTAGTCTCACCTACCGATGTCCGTACAATTGATCGCGCATCCCTATATATGTCGGCAATGATGTTGACATAGTGCTCGGGGACGTTCTTCTTGCGAAGACTCCACCAGATTGTATCCCTCGGGACACGATCAAATGCCTTTTCCATGTCTAGGAATGCAACGAACCATGCTTTCTTTTTGGAGCGATATTCCTCAGCAATTGTGGTCAGAGCAAACATAGGATCGGTGGTCGATAAGCCAGGTACGAAGCCATAATGATGTCTTGATAGTGAACACTCTGATCTTAGTCGACTATCAATGACTCTTTCATAAAGCTTCATAGTATGACTCATGAGCTTGATGCCACGGTAGTTATTGCACTCGTACTTGCTTCCCTTGCCCTTGTAGATCGGAATGATTGTGCTCAATCTCCATGCGTCTGGCATTTTGGAAGAGAGCAATACCTGATTAAAGAGATTGGTCAGCAGCAGAATTCCGTTCTCCTTTTGGCATTTCCAAGCTTCCACTGGGATACCATCAGGCCCTATGGCTTTCTTGTTGGACATTCTTTGCAGCGCTTTCTTAACCTCACGTGGTTGTATTGGAGGTATAAGACCTACATTAGCTGCCATTTCTGGAAGCTGTGTTGCAGCTAGCGTAGGGTTGTATATCGTCCTCTCGCTTAATAATTTTCTTATCCAAACTGATTTCCCAATGTACATTCACGACACGATTCGACTTATGCGTGTCGGGTGTCGGGTAGCACTGTCGTGTTGTCAAACCAACATCAAATCAAATTATGCTATTCAAAGTTTGGATACGGTTCTAGCTGCTTTGTTACCATTACTATTCGGCGACATGCAGCGACAATATTCATCTGTGAAATGCATCCCGACTGTTATATGTGATACGTGAAACGCCGTTCTAAACAAACGTATACACGGAACATAAAAGTTTACGCTTTAACTTGTACGTGTATTTATTTATTACTAAAAACATTGAATGAATAAATACACTCGCGAGCAAATAATACGGGTCAGTGAGAAAAACCCTTATATTTTGCAAATTAATAGCGGTATGTGCAGGAAACTAACTGTGCATTAAAGAGAATTTAATATCGAATTAAATTGAACCTTCAATGTTCTACAAGAATTCTGGAAAAAGTTGTATTTAAAAAAAAGTCGAATTTGGTACCAAATTCAATTTGAATTTCTGTCAAAGCAAAATGATAAAAGGCAGTTTTTGTTGACTTTGATGGTCATTATTGAATTACTATCATGTCGCTAACACAAGATGAATGTACACGTATCGTCACTTTGTTACAAGAAGGCAGAAGTCAGAGATATACAGCAAGAAGAACAGGCGTGTCACTATCTACGGTGCAGAGGGTCCTCCAACGTTTCCTACAAACTGGCACACCTTCGAAGACCAGGAACCGGCAGGCCGAGATGTACTACGGCTAGAGAAGATCGATTTATTGTAACAACAATGCTCCGAAATCGGCATCTCACTGCAGTTGAAGTCAAAAACCAACTTCGGGAGACCCGAAGAGATGACATCAGCGAGTGGACTAAGGCGGCGGCTTCGTGAAGCTAATTTGACCCCACATAGACCGGTAAATGGCCCAAAACTTGACAGAGGGCATCGAACTGCAAGGAAACTTTACGCACGCGAATACAGGCGATGGGGTGCCGAAGAATGGGCAAGAATTATGTTTTCTGACGAATCCAGATTTATGCTCTATGCACATGACGGGCGGCGAAGAGTTTACAGACGGCCAGGTGAACGTTTTATTCCAGCCTGTTTTGAAGAAAAAGTTGCTTTCGGCGGTGGGTCTGTTATGGTTTGGGCTGGAATCTCTTCAGAGAGTCGCACGTGTTGGATTTAAGATTATTTCATCTAATATTTGTAACATTTTAAGGTATTTACTTGACTCAATCACTAATCATTTTATAAATGTGGGTAAGCGAATAAAACGGGTCGATCAGACCACCTGCGGCACTTGCCGGAGCCAGGTATAAAACAGACCGCTCACTGAGGAGCAGTCACTTGTTGTGCTACCAGCGACACGAACAGAGCTAAGTACCTTAATCTGATTGTTTGACCATATTGTGTACATTTTGTAATTATTTGAGTTGCATTTAAAAAATAAACTATGCATATAAAAATATATAAGTGTTTGTTCACAATCAATTGTCATTAAAAGTAAATTAAAATGATAAGAGTATATTTACTTTATAACAATAAATACCCTTTAGATAAATCAAATAGCATTATTATTTATTACTTGTCTATTTTAATTAAAGAAACATAATTATTTCCTAAAAGAAATATATTTATTTATATTATCAGTATGTACTTATGAATAAACGTAATGGCAATAATCATTTTATTGTGTCTATCTATCATTACATCTTTTATAGTGATAACTGTGTGTTTTAACAATTATAATAAAACCTGTTTCCAAATCAATTCAGTTTTATAATTTGAAATTGACGTTACATAGAATAACAACCGAAATAATTTATAAATTCGTCCCATATTTAAAGGGGATATTTTATGCACTATAATAATAGTAAATAGCTATATACACATATCAAAATTAAGTTCAGAAGTGGGATACGTTTTAACTACACGTTTTTTTTACACTGAATAAATTATAATTTCAGAAACATGGATTGAAATCCGCTGAACAGTCTGGTGACTGCCATCCAAGGTGCACTTACTTGGAACCGTCGGCAGGAGATCAACGTCGCGCTGCCAACGTCCGACCCTGCCACTATCGACAACGGAGCAGAGCCATAGTGCAACATCGAGACGCAAAGAACTTGGATAGAACGGCGTTGTCATGGTCGCCAAGGTTGGTCAGACTGGCCGAGCTCTTTATGAAAGGTTCAGCAGACACTAAAGTGTCCAAAAATTCACTACACTTACTAAGGAATATGAGACATTTAAGATAATTCCAATATTGACTTACAAGCAGATATACAACTCCATTTAATTACATAATAATAAAAAAATTGCATTCTGAGATAAGATTTAACAATTAAAACTCTTAATTTATGTATTAATAGATTTTTAGTGAGTTAGGTCTATAAAAAAAATACATCTCATTTATTACTGTCTCATCTGTGTCAGCGCTTTCTAGAATTCCACTTAAAGAATTGATTACGAGTTTAACATACGTACATTGCTTTGGTTATTAAAGTATGCTGCGAACCACTATTGTTTTGCCGGTAGGCGTACGAAATTTTCTTATATCTGCGAGTACTTGCATATATTTATATATTCATGCATTATATTGGTCTTGGTCAAAATAATTCCTAGATTGTTTTTACTAAACCACAATATTTTGTTATTCAGTAGATTATTAATGTCATTTTCATAATTATTCTGATTAATACATTTAATAATTAAATATAGGTGCTGTCATCAGCAAATAAGATCATAGGATGGTGTATGGCTTTGGGCAGGTCATTTACATTCCCCTGTGGTACACCATACCTTACGGATATTTGATCTGATGCAAACACCTTGTCTGTTTTTGTTTTAGCACAGCTTCTAGTAATTTCGGTATATGGCATCCTATTAGTTAGATATGATTTAATGAGATTTCGTACATTCCCTCTAACACCATATCGGTTAAGTTTACTTAGCAGTATTTTATGATCTACATGATCAAATGCATAGGTCATATCGGTAAAAAGACAACATAAGTGTATTTTATTATTAACACTTTCCATTATCATATTTATGAAATTATAAATACCCATATTAATGCTAATATTTTTCCTGAACCCTTTCTGTTCCTTAAAGAATAAATTAAAAGTTTCCATGTAGTTATACAGCGACTGATGAATAAACTTCTCAAAGATTTTGGAGTATCCTCCAAAATCTTCGTATAAGTGATATGGGTCGGTAGTTCTGATGACTTTCTTTGTCATCCTTTTTATCTAAGGGCTTGATAATATATTTTTTTAATTTATCCGGGTAGATACCCGTACTGATACACATATTAATGATGTGGCTAAGGTGTGTGGCCATTCTGTAATTTACATATTTTATTACAACTACAAATTTTGTCAAATCCCACACTCCTGGTATTTCTTAATGACTTAATAATCAGTTTTATATTATTCGCTGTAGATGGGGCTATAAACATGGATTGGTATTATTGGTGATTTGACAGTTAAAATAATTATTCTTTGGCGAGTCTTGTATGCATTATTTGTATGTATGTATGTAAACACTTTATTTTACATAAAAAGTAACAAAACAAACATGATGAAAGAAAAACAAACAAAGTACAAACGCGAACTTATCCCTTTAAGGAATCTCTTCCAGTTGCCCTTTGAGCAATTGAGAGAAAAGTATAAGATAGACAAACATGCAAAATGTACTTAGTGTACTTACGGAAACAAATATCTAAAAAAGAAGAGATAATATCTACTTAACCTAAGGTATAATAAATACACATATAATACATAATCAAATATATATATATATATATATATATATATACATATTCATAAAATACTATATGTACTGAGTATTCAAGGTATTTGCATATTTAGGATTGGTTATAGTACTTTGTCCGATTTTTTGTTCAACTCCAGTATTATCTGCTAAGCCGCTCTTGATTTATTTTCTCCAGATGCATTTTTATAGTCATTATGAGCTTTTTGGGCTAGCTTTACTATCTTTTTTTATATCTAACAGTGTAATTTAATGAGAGGCCCTTATTTGCTGCATTTATTGAACATCTATATTGCCATAAGAGTTGCTGCTGTTTTTGACTACAAGCTTTTGTACTTCGTGATATCCAATTTACTTTATTGTTAATCCTTTTGGTACTTAATCATCTTCAGAACAAAGCATAAGAAACTGGAGAATGTCAAAAAAGCTATTGTATTCACTATAGGGAAGATGCAGCTATAATATTTACCATTATTTTGTGATCAAAGTGTTGAAGAAACATAAAATAATCGCTATTGAAACGTTTTTACTTTAGTTTATACTAATTTCAAAAAAATAATTACGATTTGAAGTAATGTGAAACGGAACGTATTTTAATCCACCAATCAGCGTCTGAGGACGTCACACCTGTTAAGAAAACTAATGGGGTTGGCAACTGTCTATGGGTTTCGACTTAAAGGGCTAGCATCCGGGTCAAAAACAAAAACAAGGGTTTAACTCTGTGGGCGAACAAATATGGCGAGTGACACACAGAGTGACGTCACAGGAACTATGGATGCGTTTAGGCGCGAACATTTTAATTGTTGGTTTGTAACAGAAATTTTTGGCTATATATAGTTTTTTCATTTTTTAATACACTCGTGGTCTATTCTACGCGCAGTCCTTTCAAATGAAAACATAAATGAAAATATTGCATCTTGCCTATTCAGATCTTTCGGTAGTGTAGTGCTTGAGAAAGACAAGCACTTTAGATACTTTTAAAATATTTTTTGACCTTCACGTTCACTTGTCAACGTGCCAAGACTTAATGTTATTTATCTTATTTCCTGGATATTTGAAAACTTGCACGGTGTGATCCGAAATACCAAAGTTATATACATATGTGCCTCGACCTCGTTTCAAGTTATGCGCAAAATTATCAATACATGTATTGCTAGAAAGTCTTTTTGACTGTCTTATTTCTAAGTGTAATTTAAAACCTAAGAGAAAATAGTCAAATTATAACGAAATAGGAGTTTTCTTCATAATGTCAATATTAAAATCTCCACGGATCTTTTTATTGCTTGAATTGCATTTTTTAAGGATAATGTCAAGTTTTTCATAAAATAAACTAAGGTTTCTAAAACTAGGTGTTCTGTATACACGAGCTATAACAGTTTTTTTTGGGCAGTCGGTTCTATGGCACAGCACTCAAAACTTTCTTCAATAGTTTTTTTTTGTGGTATCTGGTAATTCCTTGAATTCATGATTCCTTTTCCGTTTTTCTGATAGGAAATCTGTACGGAAATAATTATATTTTTAGTAAAATTCAATCTTTCTAGCTTAGCCGTGTTGGATATAGATATATGTATGTGATTTGTATATATGCATGACAAAAAAAAGAAAAAACATTCATGTCAAGCTATGGCTTAGCTATATATATGTAATTAAAAAAAAAATTAATGATAAAAAGGAAATGTGTGTAATAAATTTAAGAAGATAATGTAATAATGCTGGTCTGTCAATAAAATAACTAATAAAGCTGTTGCGGTCAATTGTCTGTTCTTTGCCCTTAACTTCACGGGCAACAGGTGAAGGGGCTTAGATGGGGACAATCGGCTACTAAAAAAAAAAAAGAATACTGTCGAGGTCGATTGTCTGTTCTTTGCCCTTAACTTCACGGGCGACAGGTGAAGGGGCTTAGATGGGGACAATCGGCTACTAAAAAAAAAAAAAAAAATTATGTGATACTGTTGGTCGGTCGATTGTCTGTTCTTTTCCCTTAACTTCACGGGCAACAGGTGAAGGGGTTTAGATGGGGACAATCGGCTACGGAATAAAAAAAAAAGCGATCTAATATAAGTAAATTAAATTAGCATTTTGAAGGGAATGTAAAGTAATGTTATAGATTTGTACTTCGAGATCGAAGTACTTGTCAGTATGGCCGTGTTGGATTTAAGATTATTTCATCTAATATTTGTAACATTTTAAGGTATTTACTTGACTCAATCACTAATCATTTTATAAATGTGGGTAAGCAATTAAAACGGGTCGATCAGACCACCTGCGGCACTTGCCGGAGCCAGGTATAAAACGGACCGCTCACTGAGGAGCAGTCACTTGTTGTGCTACCAGCGACACGAACAGAGCTAAGTACCTTAATCTGATTGTTTGACCATATTGTGTACATTTTGTAATTATTTGAGTTGCATTTAAAAAATAAACTATGTATATAAAAATATATAAGTGTTTGTTCACAATCAATGGTCATTAAAAGTAAATTAAAATGATAAGAGTATATTTACTTTATAACAATAAATACCCTTTAGATAAATCAAATAGCATTATTATTTATTACTTGTCTATTTTAATTAAAGAAACATAATTATTTCCTAAAAGAAATATATTTATTTATATTATCAGTATGTACTTATGAATAAACGTAATGGCAATAATCATTTTATTGTGTCTATCTATCATTACATCTTTTATAGTGATAACTGTGTGTTTTAACAATTATAATAAAACCTGTTTCCAAATCAATTCAGTTTTATAATTTGAAATTGACGTTACATAGAATAACAACCGAAATAATTTATAAATTCGTCCCATATTTAAAGGGGATATTTTATGCACTATAATAATAGTAAATAGCTATATACACATATCAAAATTAAGTCACGCAATTAGTTTTGATAGAAAATCGAACGTTAACTAGTGCCAGGTATGTGGAAGAGATTCTTAATGAGCATGTAGGCCCATATTTAATTAATATGGGTGAAAACTCAATGTTCATGCATGACAACGCCAGGCCACACACCGCACAGATTGTGGAAGATTATTTTGAGGAGGTTGGCATCAACACTATGAACTGGCCCTCGAGAAGCCCGGACCTAAATCCGATTGAGCACGTATGGGACGAGCTCGGAAGGCGTGTAAGAAATCGAAACCCCACCCCAGCTACACTTAGAGACCTGAAACAGGCGTTAGTGGAAGAATGGGCTAATATCCCGCAAGAACGCATAAGAAACTTAATAAACAGTATGCCCAATCGTTTAGAAGCTGTAAGAAGAGCCCGAGGAGGCAATACGAAGTATTGATACGTTTTACTTTTTTTTTGTTTTTAGTTTTGTGTGTGAGGTACCACGGTTGCTTTTTACCTATAATTAATTGATATCGTGTTTACTATGTTAATTAAATAAACAAGTGAATATCATCTCTAACTCTTGACGTTGTTTTATTAACTATGCATTTATCTATAATATACAATTTAATTCAGGCTCCTAGCTTTATTATTTTAGGAGATATTATAGTTTTTCGTACTGACCCGAATTATTTGCACGCGAGTGTATTTATTCTTAAATTTTTCACATTATTTATAACGCACATGAACGACATGACAACGCTACAAACGGTTAGTAGTTAAGTTTTTTATGAATGTACCTATGTAACTTTTATTGAAATAAACAGATAAAATGTAATTATTTAATTTAAAGTTCAAGGAACTGGTCCGCGCCTGGTTAGTATTATTAATTCATCTAACGAATGTTTAAATTCAATTGTGAAAATTAAAAGTATGATCTGCTACTGTTGGCTTCCTTTCGAATATAGAATAAGTAACTAAATAAATAATAAATATCACTTTCCTATAATATGTTCAGAAACGATAAACTAACGGCCTTTAATAACAAAATTATTGGTACTTACGACGATCTAGTTGGTCATCATTTGAATCTAGTTGGCCATGTAGGTGCAATGGCATTCTAATAAACCTCAACACGTTGAGGAGTTATAATATGTGTTTAGATAAAGTAATGTATGTAACTGTCCAAATTAAGCATTAAAACACTGGTGTGATATTATTATAAAACGAAGGAAGTGAGTATAAAACCACACTCGCATTTTAATGCTCTTCATTAGGTAGCAGTCACATGAACTACTATGTATTATAAATTCATTCAACACTGCTGCACTTAATAGGCTCCTTGTTTACAATATCGCACAAATTGGAATATTTCAATGCAAAAACGTTTCCGAGTACCAGGATCTCATCAATGTTAAGCACGGCAAATGAAATGCAAATATGCCATGTCGGCAAGGTCATTTGCCCTGAGCTTAGGTTGGCTTGACGCCCTAGTCGAGTCGAGCAAATGTTTGGATATCGGATCATGTTCTCTCGTGGTTATGGCTGCCTGGTACCTGAATATGGAAATATGTGGAAATTCAGAGAGCTCTTTTTCTAATTTTGTCTTATATTGTAATGATTCCGATTAGGTTTATACCACCAGTTAAAAAAAAGAACCTTTTTTTATACAAACCAGTTTTTGCTTTCAATACGAAATCTTACTATAAATAATACTCGTATACTATAAAAATATACATGTTGATATACAGATTGTACTAAGTTCTGCTGTGTAAATGAGTCTTAACTATTAAAAACTAATCTGGAAAGTGGAAACACGCTTAAAATACAACCTTTGATCCGGATGAAATTTAATGTGGTTTTCCGTGTTATATTTAGTTACCAACTAACTTTTCAACTAATTTATGAAACTCTGCAATTATATGATGAACTATAAGACCCTTCGATCAAAACTGTATGTTTGTAAAATAGTGATAATATCGATACCGTCAGACAACACACTGTCTTATATTTTTTGGGCAGGACCTTGCATTATTTCTAATGTAGTGAAGCTACAATACTAAGTATTCAAAGCTTTTTTTTGTTAATGGGGTTTAATTTATAATGACTTTTACGCGGATATATATTATACAGATAGATATTAGTACCTAGTATAAATCATGTGTGCCTTTTTATATTTGCAAACTCATCATCATCATCTAAGGCTCTACAGCCCCGGTCGGGCCTTGGCCTGGTCGAGCAACTTTTTCCATTCTGATCGGTTCATGGCTTGTTTTCTCCAACATCTAACTCCTAATGTTTTGAGGTCTTTCTGGACGCCGTCCAACCACCGGAGCTTAGGCCTGCCTGTACCGCGGCATCCGTCTGGTTTACCATGCAGTAGTATATTTGCAAACTGCATAACCTATTATTTAGATTTTCACAGTGCAACGATTATTAAATTAAATTCAGAAACTGCAAAATGTAACCCACTGTCGGAAATTCTCTTATTTGCGACCCACAATCGATTTTCGCTCCATCGCCCAACGGTTGTCAGTCAATAAGGATCCGTAGCAACTCGATTCCAGCGGAATTTAATCGGGACTGGATTAAGAGGATAATCGGATAGCCGTGTGTGATTTTATTCTGGGCATGGAGATAATTAAGAACATGTTGATTGGCGGTCCCGAAAGAGCACCTTTGCCTGTACAAAAAAGTAGAAAAAATAAAACGTAGGTTTGGTTGCCCTGTACACGTAGCTTTGCCATTTTTACACTTTTATGGGATTAAAATGTTTTAAACATTCGCTTTTCCGTACTGAACAAGTGAGTTTCATAAATAATATTAAGGTTTTACAGTTTTACACTTTCATGTGCCAAAAAAGTAAGTACACAATAAAAAAAGATATCTGTGGGCGCCGGCATACCTACACAGTTATGTTTCACTGTTAGGCATAATCTTTTTAAAGATTTGTTCAATTATAATCCTAATACGGGGTAGCTTCAGAGTGTGACCTAATACTTTAATAAAATAAACATTAAAACAAGAAAGCAAACCAAAACAATTACATGTATTATATTCTATTCTCCATAAAAAAAGAAAAAAAAACATGTAAGACATAAATTAAATATTAAATACAAATCTAAATAACTTAAAAATAAAATAATTCTAACCTTATAAAATAAATCGAATCTACAAGAAACCCACTCCGAGCTGCTCCCGGTGCAAAGGTGCCCATCACGCTCTTGCTGCGTTTCCGCGTTGGATCGCGATGGACAACCTTTGCAGCAGGAACGACCCAGAGCGGGGGTCAAAACCCCTCTGCTGCAGGCGGCGACCCAACTTCCGAAGGAAAACCTTTCCCTCCGCGCGGGGTGCTGCCCTGATGTCTCTACCGCCCCTACCCCTTCAATAAAATTAAACGCAAAATATACTACTACTTTCTTCCATTTAGAGGCTACCCTAAGGTTGTGACCACCATAGTAAGTTGTATATACTTAGTATTCTTCACGCTGACCTATATTTGACTTCCTAGATATAAAGCATATTTTTTTCCAAAATATCTGAGCTGAGTGACGTGGCTGTGAGATATTTCGCAGTAAAGGTTATCACAAGGACGTCAACTATTTGAATATAAGTGTATCAATCACTAGATTTGTCTTAACACAATTATTTTATTAATTCATCCATCGAACCACCACCTTACTCCGTGTATGCAACATGCATCTTACAGCGGCCCCGGGGCACTCGGCGCTGTCTCCACGTTACTGCCTCGCGGGGACAGTTCTCGGAATATGTTAGCGAACTCTGTCCAAGTGAGAGTAATCACATGAATTGGTTATAGTGCAGTTTGAAATTGGTCCGTGAATGTACAGTCAGCAGAAATTGCAAAGCGGGTAAAGGTGTTTATAAAGAGCTTAGTACGACTTTATTTTAAAGAAGATAAGAGCGCTTGTAGATAATTTTAATCTTAACCTCTTATCTACGGGCGCTGTTGATTGTACTACGAATCCAATACAATAACACCTTCAGAATGCTATTAGGACTCCCTAAATGGTGCAGTGCATCAGAAATGTTCGTACAAAGGCACACGAACGATTTTTATGCGATCATGCGCAAAAAAATTTCGTCGCTGATGGGTCGCGTAAGGGAGAGTCAGAATGGTATTCTGAAGGTGATCGCGGGTAGATTTGGCTGTCCAATAATGTGGCATTGGATGGGTGTAGTAACAACTACCTTGACTTATGTCAAGTAGATTGTATTTTAGTATGTAATTTAGTATGTAATCTTAGTCTTATAGGAATTCTAACATAGCTCTTAAGTAAAATACTGTTTCTAACAACATATGGACTATGTCTGAAATAAAACTATTTTGATTTGATTTGTACCAACGCTTTGCAATTTAGAAAACTATTATGAAATCAATAATATGAGTACAAGGGACTAAAGGAAGGGAAGGGGGGAAGGGTCTTAATAATAGTCTGCTGCTTAAAAAGGATGACTTTAAATAGTAAAAACAATTTTTACGAAAAAAAGATAAACCGACTTCAAAAAGGATTAAAAAAAAAATTATTTATATGCGTTACAAACTGATTTGTTTAAATTCGGTGCCAAGCCAAAAAGTTACAATACCGGTAAAATCAGCTTCAAGTCTGAAAATCACAAGTTAATACGAACGAGGCGGATGTGTTCAGTGAATTGTTCTTCATAGTATAGAACTAATTCTAATACGGTATTGATTGCACGTAAGTTTTCATTCAAGTACAGAAAGAAAGTATAATCATGCGTTTTATGATGTTTGTTAATAAACTGTTTTACTAGTAGTAAAACCACCAAAAAACCTATTTGACTAACTTAACAAACCAATTTCCTTTCTAAAATATTCCTAAATACCTATCCATCATTTCTTAAACGTTCTACGTTTGTCTCCTAAGTTACAGCACTAAATACACAATTTAACACATTCAACGCCACCCAGTGCTACGCGCTACGCTCCTAGCCCGTAATCACGTATTCGTCGTATGTAGCTCGTAGTAGCTACGAAGAGAGAACCTGACAGTCGGGTCCTCGGTGCTGAATGTGTTAAGGTAAAACAAACATCTCCACGGCTGAGCCACTTTTGCTGCCCACTGTAGTAAGCATTATAAAGGAAGCTTAAAAAGATTTTTCTATTTCATATTGTGAAAACAAACTGTCAATTTACTAGGGTTTATCCAATACAGCGCATAACACTAGTCTTCAATTAAATTTGCATACTTTTAATCCGCACCGCGCGGCAATTTAGTTCAGGATTAGAGCGAGCGGCTGCCAACGGAATCCATTTCCCACACATACACATTGAATTAGAATATACCTGTTACACACATACACTGTGAATTAGAATACCTGTTATAATAGTGTATGCGGGTTATATGCGATTCACATTATTTAAGGGAGGTTGTTAGATAAGTTTGAATATTTTTTTGGTAGAGCGCAATCTATGAAATAAAATATAATACTTAATTTAAATTCATTTTGTTTAACTACTAGAAGCGTAAGTAGAAGTGATTATTAAACTTACATTACTTATATCATGTTCATCGAGTTCATGGGAAATAATTTTTACTATATAGGACCAACTCCCAACTGACGAAAAATTTATTGATGACATTCGCTGAGTTTGCCCTACCACGTATAAGGAGATGACATTCGCAGTACCCATACCTCTCTTTTGGACATAGTTTAAGGACATACCCGGGTCCGGACATAGTTTAAGGACATACTCGTACCTTGGTCCAAAAATATTGTATAACGTATGTAAAGATATTGTAATCCTTAATTAATAAAAAATATTGAACAAATTATTAAAATACAAAACAAAGTCAGTTGAACTACAATAAAAATCACACCAATTCAATACATAAAAACAATAAACACCAAAGTTAATAACTACCCGAAAAACCTAAAAATAAATAAAAGCTACTCATAAATAAAACTAAGCCTACATTAACTACAAAAAAAACCTCTATCAGACTAAGTCGCTCCGCGACCTTCCCAACGCGAAGGTACTCATAACGCTCGCAGCATTGCCTCGTTGAATCGCTATGGATAACCTCTGCATCGGGAAGGACCCGGAGCAAGGGTCCAAACCTCTCTCCCAACATCCGGTGGTTTCCACCGCCATTGGGACAATATTGTAGATTCGCAAATATTATCAAATAATAATAAAAAAGCTCAACAATTTACTAAGCGCAGACAAGAACCACACCGCTTCAAAAGACTCATTCAACATTTTCAACAACCCCCGATCCTCGCTTGATCTCAAAATGGCGGAACTTTAAAACTATTAAGCCCAGAAATACGTTTAAAGCAAACAATAGCTTGGCTCCGTATTCTGCTCGCATCCGAGCACCGAAAGCTTTCTTCAGACGCGTGCTCGCGAATAGCAATGCCGTGTTAGCTTAGCTGAGGGCCCTGAGAGTCGCGTTTAAAGGTTCAGAGTTTTAAATGTTACTTAGCCGACACCGATGTTTAATGCTGAGTATGTAAGAATTCATAAAAAACGAAATGCTGATATACGCGATAAAACTAAATTCGTAAATGCACTGCAACATGCCATGACACTGAAATGGAAGAAGACACTTACTTTTGCTTTGTTTTCTCGATGTAACAGATATGGTTTAAAAGTTTAGTTTGAGAGCCTGTTTGTTAGTTTTTACGAATTTCTATTTATTTTTAAAACAGCTTGTATGATGGACAATGTTACGCCAGCGAAGTTTTCAAATTATATGTTTTTTTTATTTTGTAGGCACAAATTAAACATTTCTGAAAAGTCCCTATTTCATGAAATCTTATATCTAGATAGCGGAATAATGGACTTTTATATAATAGAAAAATGTTCAAAAATCGTAATCTGATATGCAGGCGGAGATACCACGCATAAACCTTAACAGGTTTCTGTGGCGCATCTTAGTTTAAGTTTTTTTTGTATTTATTTACGATGTAAATACAAAATAAAAATAAAAAACATGTTGGGTTGTGCCGGAATGTTTAACTGTGCTGTTTATGATGTCACTTAATTGCTCACTTCGTCGTGTAAAGTATCAATTATTATCATTAAAAATTTATTTACTTTATTCACCTCTGAAAGTTTCATGAATATAAATTGACATACACGTCGAGATTCTTACATGTATTCCAATTTAGATTCAGCTCAACTCTTATGAGCTAACCTGCAGGCATGTAAACCTGCATCCGCTTTCTTCGTGGCCCCATCCCCAACATCCGCCGCTCGTTTATCGGAATTCGCGTGTTTCCTGTGAAAAACTAGCACCAGTTAAGTGAGTAATGGACCGCCGGATGAGGCCGTGAGACGTATTGCCTTGTCTTACGTCTCTTGATTAAATCCTATTTATATTATAAATGTGGGAGTTTACGCTTGACCCGCGAAATGGCAGGTAAAGGTAAAACTGTACAGTGTACAGTCACCATTAAATATATCGGAGCGACCACGGTACTCAAAAATATCTGAAAATGCACTGTATCGCCGTGACAATAGAGGCGTTGTTCAGATATTTGTGACCCACCTTGGCCGCTCCGATATATCTGATGGCGGCTGTACCGTATAAGCTGGATTAACATTTAGAACTTTAGCCAGTAAACTATTTCCCAAGGGGGCACAAGCTAGCTGGAAACTCAAGATAGTTTAACGACTTTAACGTGCACTTAGCAGGTAAAAGTTTGAATTTTTTAATGCAGATACGATGTTTACGGCTGCTCACTTTGTCACTTATCACTAAGATACCAAAATTACGTGTAGTGTTGCAACTCTTATCCATAGGGATAAATAATAAAGCTAGAGCAACTTAAATTAGTAATGCCGTCGCCGTCGATGCTTTAAATTTATCATTTCCCGCTCTTAAGAAATATTTGAAAAAAACTTTAATGTCAAAGGGTTATTACAGGGTCGAGGACTTTATGACGGACAAAGATGCATGGCCCAAACCAGAAACTACTACAAAGTCATCTAACATTTAGAGGACACAGTTCAGATAGGAAAGCATATCAAACGTTTTGTGAAGCAACCAGATTTGGATTTTATTATTATTATTTTATTTGTATTTAACTATACGTACATTGTATGTCTCTCAAGCTGTTTTGATATGTCTTCTTATAGAACTACGCATTGTTTTGTATCTATAAGATATAAAATTACTGTATTACTGTTTTGAAAAAATAAGTCCCGCCGAGTTCCTTGCCGGTCTATTAACATTAAAAGTCATGAGGAAACCGGGTCTAATCCGTACAGGGCCTTAGTTTCGCTTCAACGTTGAAAGGTCAACAGGCTGTCATGTTAATCTACGCCAATACTTGGGATTAGGTCACCTACAAAGCGGACCCCAGATGTTGAGGATGATGATTATAACTGTGAAAATTTTTATGTACCTATGGATGTATATGTTACTCCAAGAATGACCAGGTTTTGATATAATATGAAATAATTTTAAGAACCTTTCCAGAGAAATAATCACCTTAGAGAGTTAAATGAAATTTAATAGTTCCTACCGAAGCTCTGGAGAAAGGTAGGGAAAACTGTAGGTATTCATTTAAAAACAATGTTTCCATTTAATCAAATTATATGTAATTAAATAATAATAATAATAATAATAAATACTCTTTATTGCACACCTCATACAGTTACAAGCACAAATTTTACAATTAGATAAATTTAGGTAGAGGTAACAATAGGCGGTCTTATCGCTAATGAGCGATTTCTTCCAGACAACCTTTGGGTAGTGGAGACTAGAGAAAAACAATAAGCAGTAGGTGGTGCATAGAAACAAAAGAGACGAAATAGATAACACAGCACATTCATATGATTATACATACTTAAATAAATACAAAATAAACATACATATACGTACATATATACATATATAATACACACAGTAAGAAACAACAGTGTCAACTTAAAAACCTAAGGAAGAGATAAATAGTATTCCTTAAGTTGCGATTTAAAGCTACCAATAGATTGCGCGCGTTTTATGTTGAGAGGGAGAGAATTCCACAAACGAACGGCCTGGAACGTAAATGAGCAATTATAAAATTTGGAAGATGAAGATGGCACTTTTAGGAGCAATTTTTGAGAGGATCTAATAGAATTAAGATAAGAGAAACGCTCTTTGAGGTAGCGGGGAGTTGCAGGGTTAAAAAGTATAGAAAAGAGTAAAGAAAGTATGTGAGAGTTACGGCGGTGACGGATAGGGAGCCATTTGAGTTGAGAACGAAAACTAGAAACATGGTCGAATTTGCGTAATCCGAAAATGAACCGAATGCAGGCATTTTGAATTCGCTCAAGCTTATTAAGTTGCTCCTCGGTTAGGTCTAAATAGGAGATATCTGCATAGTCAAGAATGCGGAGAAGTAACGACTGAGCAAGCGCAATTTTAGTAGCAATTGGCAGGAAATTCCGGAGCCGTCTGAGAGACCCTATGGCAGCAAACATCTTCCTGCTCACTTCACTCACCTGAGGCACCCATGATAGACAACGATCCATGATTACGCCAAGATTTTTCACTTGGTTGGAAAAAGGAATTTGGATACCATCGAAGACTATCGGAGGGAGCCTGAGAAAGTCAATTTTGGAGATTTGTTTAGCGCTACCCATCACAATTACCTGTGACTGTAGGGGGTTTACTTTTAAACCGTAATTTTGACTCCAATTTGATATGCGGAGCAGATCAAGATTCGTGGCTTCTATAACTGAATTGAGATCGCTATGCATACCCTGCGAATATATTTGAAGGTCGTC
Organism: Pammene aurita; assembly: GCA_947086415.1. Taxonomy (NCBI): domain Eukaryota; kingdom Metazoa; phylum Arthropoda; class Insecta; order Lepidoptera; family Tortricidae; genus Pammene; species Pammene aurita. The sequence goes on along the minus strand of OX352305.1, from coordinate 1,902,110 downwards.
GGCATAGAGGTGATACGAAGAGAAGTTATGGAATTAATGAAGATAGAAAATAAAAGAGGAGACAGCACACCACCCTGTGGAACACCAGCTGATGTGCTGCACCAGGAAGAACACGAAGAATCTAGTTTTATTCTTTGCCGACGACCAACCAAATAGCTGCGGAACCAGTCAATCGCTGCAGCCGATATGTTAAGAGACTGTAAGAACGCGAGCAAAATATCAAAATCGACCGTGTTAAAGGCATTACTGAAATCTAGAAGTGCAAGAACTGTAAGCTTCTGGTCATTCATACCCAAACGGATGTCATCGGTAACCTTGACAAGAGCCGAGGTAGTACTGTGGCCCGGACGAAAACCAGATTGAAATGGGTTTAGGAGGTCATTTCTATTCAGGAAGGAAGTTAGTTCCTGATAAATATTTCTGTGTAAAAATATATTTTTAGTGGGGGCGCTCCATACCACCAATTATTTTATTTTTATTTTTATAGATAGGTCTTTAAAAATAACATCGTGGCTTCTTTGAACATTTTGCGATTAAGTTAATCATTTCAGAAATAATCGCTTCGAAAGTCAGAAAATTTTGAGAAGATGCGACGTATCACAATTATTATCGATTTAGCTTTTTTTGAGTTATCTCCAAAAAAATTCGTCCATAGGCATCAGATACGACCTTTTGGTATTAGTTGGGTTTTTGTTCCGTGGAAGGTACGGAACCCTCCATTATGGCCGGTTGGCCGGTTTTAAAAATGTTAACCAACTCATATACCTAAACAAAACAACATCGTCCTCAATTACCACTATCAACCCTCTGGCGTAATTCCCAATTTCCAACCCTTTGTGCTCATGTCATGTACCTACACAATGTATTTAACTGGCCTTAAATGAACCTTATCTCTTTGAAATAAGACTTACAAATGTTTAGTTAACTCTGTCAGCGATGGAATTTAATAGCAGAATTCACTGAACCTCGGTAGACTCTACCTCCTTGGAATAAAGACCACAAATAGTGAAATGTGTTGAACACATGGACCGGATAGCCATCGACCGGACATGCAAAATGCAAGGCCCATCTTCTAATTTTAGAACAGAGATGGGTTTTGAATATACAATGAAGGTTGTACATACTGCAAGTCAGTGTTATATTGATAATTTTATTGTACTGATACCGATAGCGATGGTAACCTAGCGGTAAGATGTCCGACTTTCAATCTGGAGGTCTCGGGTTCAAACCCCACCTCGTATCACTAAGTTTTTCGGAACTTATGTACTAAATAGTATTTAATATTTACCAGTCGCTTTTCGGTGAAGGAAAATATCGTGAGGAAACCGGACCTATCCCAATAAAGCTTAATTTTTCGAGTCAGTTTCTAGGGAACGCATCTTATTATGATATATTTAAAAACTTTTTGATGATGAAAATGTAATAATAAAATGGTGATCGTTCTTTTGCTTTCTAGTGACATAATTGATGAATAATGAAATCAAAATCGGTACAATACCTAAAGTTATTTCAACTGACATACAAATTTTAAGCTCGGGAATCCAATTAATCATTCATCGCATATGAAAAACATGATTTTGAGTCTTGTTTGGCAACGCAGCGTTTGACCTTACTCAATCTGCCAAATCCGCCGAAGCCAGCTCAAAGCTATTAAATTAATTACAAATTTATTGAACATTAAACGCATCTATATGATCACAATCACCACCTATTCAGGTACGATGCTAATCGTGTGTAATCCCTCAAAGGCGCGTTCTGATGCGGTATTCGAATTGCTAAAGCTCGAAATGATTTGAATTCTCTGATCGTGCAGTTGTCCGGTCAGTGGCCAATTTTTGGTGATTAAAACCCCAAAGGGTACTTAGCATAAGTAAAAATAGATAACTTAGCAAAAGAATACCTACTATACAAAGTTACGTTCCTATTACTAACGCAGAATGCCTCAGTTCTATCCATGTTAATTTTCTGTGCTTTTCGGCGTCAATTGATCACCTAATCTTCTTCATCTCTAGACTACTAACTTAAGACTAACATTGGTTCACTTGATATTGCCTATCGCTCTCGCTTGGTAAGCGTTGCCTATGACGCTGAGCTAACAAGAGAGCCGTATAAGAGCGGTTTAACCATGATTAACGGTATATTTTTCATAGTTATAGCTGTTTAATATAAAAAAGGATAAATAACTTATCTATGGTAGGTACTACTAACAATGAAGTGAAAGTAGGCCATTGTTTAAAAAAGGTTGCACTCTTGAATGAGAAATCACTAATATCTGATGATATGCAAGACGAACATTAAATAGACGCTACTGATACTAGTACGGGACTGTCAATAAGAGCAGGCAATGAAAGATATCTTTTCTTAACACAAAATGTTGACATAAATATTGCAGGTAGTCAAATTGAAACGTTTATCAAATTAACCACAAAATAATCATGGAAATATATGAAAAAGCTATGAGTCTCTAAAAAAAAAACGAATTCTTCTTGTATTTTCCAAGACCATAAGATACTTTTACCGAAGCGTCTTAAAATATTAGTAGTGTCTCACAACCTGACGCTCTACCATTAATCTCTACTACATGTTTTGCTAGCTATCATCATTTAACCTAACTTTAAAAGCAGAAGTGTAAGCTACATTTTAGGTTGTGTTTAAAGTTGGTATGTGCACTTTGGCCCATTAAGTAAATAAACCTAGAATAGTAAAGGATGCGCTCTCGATAACTTATTCAGAAGCATTCGATGGTTGTTTATTTTGTAGGTATTTGACTTGGCTGTGGAATTAAATACATTCGTAATTTAGTGGAATGCATTCGAATGCTCTGTCCAGGTTTTATCAATAGACTGTAGTAGGGTGGGTTAGTAGTCGTTCATGTCAATAGGGATCCGTTTTATGTAAGGAGGTAGTAATTTTTAACAAGCTTTTAATGAAAGCTTCAAAACCAAAAACAAAAAAAGGAAAGGATGTTTTTGAACATAATTTCCTTGAATTAAGTTATTATTAAAAATTGGTACATTTTATAAAAACCTGTGGCAATATGGTTAGACAGGTACATAATATTAAAAATTAAAAGATGAAGTCTGCTGCAATAATACCTAACACAACGAGGCTTGAAAGTATATCTGACAAAATCGTATGTCTGGCGCATGTTATTGCGGCCTTTGTTATATAAATGAGTAATCCAATTGACTATAACCCTTTTCAGTTTACTCGTATTGCTGCAAAACACAACTCTTCCGTAATACGTAAAAGGACCAACTACATTAAGTTGACAACGGAATTTAAGTGAAAATTGGAGTGAACACGCATTTATAAAAACGCATTTATAAAAGCTCGAAAATAAAACTAACCATTATGTCCATTTGTACCAATTTCCATAATTGCCGTATTACATTCGAGAACTTGCACGCAGTACATTTGCCTAAGGTAATAAACACAAATTCGCTTTCCATGTTTAGCTGTTCCATTTCCTAATCTAGTTACCTACAGAGAGCAAAATATCCCCTGTCCGGTGTAAATAATATCTGGAAAATTGGAAAGCCCCGAATCAAGGTCCAATCCGTTTCTTGTTTACTGACTATTTAACTCAAACAAAAGCAAGTCGACCTTTAACAAATGATCCTTCCTTTAAGCTACGTTGAAACTCGAACGGGCGGGAATTGAATACAGCTTTGGAGCTTATCACGAATGTACAGAGTTCATTTTCGTTGAAAATTGGAGTGAGCCGTTGTATGTTATCCTTGCAGTTCATTCATAGTGTTATGTATAAGTCGTTTTTGTGTTTTTTGAATGTCCCGGGCAGCGATTGCTTTCCGGAGCGCTGGATCGTAGATTGGGTGTTTGATCTTTCTGTTAACTGAGAATTACAGAGAGTGCAGGAAAATAAGAACATTATTCCGACACATCTTTTTATTTGTAATTTAGACGAATATAATTTATATGCAGTTAAAGTGTGTGTAGATTTTGTTTTATTTCTACAACATGCGGTTATAACTAGTATTTTCTTAATACCACGAAGGTGGCAAACAACCATACGGCTCGTCTGATGGTAAGCAGCTACCGTAGCCTATGGACGCCTGTAACTCCAGAGGTATCACATGTGCGTTGCCGATCCTTTACAAAAAGGAGGATTCACTGTGTTGACGGCTAAAGGAACAAAAGGGTCCCTCATCATCAACACACTGGGTCCTCTTTGAGCTCTTTGGCAACTTTACTCATCAGCAGGATAAATTCAAATCATGACAAGTAATAAGAACCCAACTGTGCTCAGCTCATCATTCATAACAAACCATAAGTACTAGTTATAAATCAAAATAAAGTGACATATACATACATATACATTTAAAAAAAAATTTAAATTGCTGTTTAAACAATCGAACAGTTAATATCATTAAACAATAACCATGTTATGAATAAAATAATTGCACCGTAATGTAATTCAGATGACGTTTAGTAGTGCCATTACTTAAATAACGTGTGTTTCTAGTTTTATCTTTAATATTTACAGTGCAAACCTAATTGCTATGTCAAAATAATTCACCATCAAGAATACAATACTACGTACTGCGTATGAACCATCACGCTCCGCGAATGTTGAACAATTTGAGCTGCGTTTCCACCAGAGATGAGCGACGATGCGTTGCGAGGAATGTGTTTGTTAAGCACCAATAGAATCACTTCATTTGTTTATCCTCGCACAGCGCAGCTCTGGGATTGGTTCTTATATCTCTGGTGGAAACGCAGCTTTAGGGTCCTAGCTAAATTAACTTTTCAATGCTTACGCTATGATATTTCCAATTTAGCTAGAACCCCAGAGCGTGACTGTACCTACTCACAGAATATGTTTTCTTGTAAACTGAAGTTATTAATCCTGCTAAGGCTGCTCTAAAATCGTGCTAGATGTTATCGTTTGCACCAACCATCTCGCCTCGTAATAAATGTCATAAATGGTGAAATTGATCATTAAACTTATAGTTCAGCTAATTTAAAGTGAACGACCCGCTGCGAAGCCAGATGGTTAATTAATTAATAGTTAAACCTTACCATTAATCCGAGTTTAATTAAAACATTAATTTATTCTGCAAGTCTGATATGCATGAGATTTCGAGATTACCGGCGGGGGCAATTTAATCATAGTTTAGGTGTTTTTATTAAATTATTATAACTACATAGTTCTCTGCGCTTGCAACTTTTTTGTGATTGTTTTAAACAAATTCAAAGTTACTAAGTGAGAATATTAGTCGATCATGGAACGTAATCATAATGTTTTCATTAAAATAGGAAATCGATAAAAAACGGATCAATGTTAATCCTGCTAAGATTGCTCTGAAATCGTGGTAGATGTTATCCTGTGCATAACTAATACGAGTATCTAATAAAATAATAGTAGTTTATGTAACTGTTACGTAATAAGGCCTAATTACGTACAGTTGCATACACTGCTTTATCTACACTCATATTATTTATCCTAAATGCCGTATTCGGAAACCATAGAATGGCCGCCATTACACCGCCATGGCCAACTCGATTGTGCCGGCGGTCGCGCAGGCGCGTGTCGGCGGCCGCGCAGGAGCGTGCAGGTGTACATTATGTTATCAAAACTCATAACACATCAATATTTGAGCATGTAAATTTAAAATTACGTTACTGCCACAGATAAAAAGCTTATCATAGTAAAATCGGTTGTGGTAATGCTAGCCATTGCCTACCGTTTTCGAACACGTTTTAGAGAACTTACAATGTGAGTGTAGATAAACAATTATTTTTAGTCATAATTTAAAATTATGTTTTATACAAGGTGTAACAAAATGCTGGTGATACTTAGGGCATAATGGGTATCGTATTCTAATTATGAATAGGAAAAAAAAACTTCGCGAAAAAAAAAAAAAAATTGGGGGGTTGGCCGGCTGGGAAGACGTGTCCCTTGCATTTTTTTCACGCAAAAAAAACCTACTGTTTTTTACTCGCAATACGATACCATTAATTCCCTTCAACAGATCACCAGTATTTTGTTGCATACTGTATCTACATCTTTCTTCTGCATCCAGACATAACTTTCTTTCAGTTTTAATGGTATACTTAAGTTAGTATAATTACTTGTACAAAGTTAAACAGTTTAAGTGCCAACTAAAATTTTCCATGCTTGAATGTTTATTTCGATGCAAATATGAAAGCTTTCCATTGCAGCTAATCTGAGACCCTGTATCATGTAGGATAGCTTTTTGAAAGCAGGTTGAAATTTACCAATTTTCTATCTATAAATTCAGGTAGAATTTTGAATGAGTACTGAACTGATGAGCACTAAATTATATGGACAGAATGTTCTAAAAATTACATCCTATTGCAAGTTTTTTTTAAACTAGACTACACTTGTAAAAATTTTTAAAACAATTTTTGCATTGAACTTACTTATGGTGTATAGTTTGGTAAAGGTTATTTATTTTCAAGTAAGTACAAAAGTACTTTCGGTTTCTACATTCAAAAGCAGAAAATGTATAACAAAACCATTTGAATAGTAATATTTCAGTGAACGCAATTTTATATTTTATACCTGACTCAAGATGATAATGCAGTACAGGTAGGTACTTTAAGTTTTTTGGCAACAGCCATGAATGTCACAATTTATGCGAGTTTACCTCTGTACCTACTTAATTTATTTAATCGTATGGCTAGTCACTGGATATAGGATGAAGAAAATCTAGTGAGTGCTGCGAGGTCCAAATGTGACTGTGCAGGCTGCCAAGCTGCACCTACTTAATATTTAATATAAATGTTTTTCACGTTCAGCTTACTTTTTGAAATTAATCGATGATTGAATTACAAGCTCTTTATTCAGAATTATTTAAGACATCTCTAAAAATATTAATTGAAAGTACCTACTACGTAGTGATTGGTTTTAAAAGTGCATATTTAAAAAATTTAAAATAAAAATTAGGCAGCTACTACCCATCACTAACTCAACTATCAAGTAGAAATTTAAACTCACTTTAAATCTCATTAAACATCTGCCAAACAAAAAGTAATTTCAGAAATAGATCCAAAAGTACAAGATCTTAATACCTTTTAAGTTGTCTTTGAGACGGTCTAAGGGCTGGCGAAATTAGATTTTTAATTCAAAGACATTTCATTAAGTTAGTGTTCAGGTTCCAAACTTAATTTACATTTCGATCTTGTTCGGAGTTTGAGACAGTCAATAAGAATCGAAACTATGCTGACTTTTCTTGTTCTAAACTGTTGAATCTATTTTTATCCTTCTCCTTACAACGGTCACTCTCTACTGAGGATTGTAGCTTTGGCGGAAGTTTTGCAATATTTAGCTGTATATTATAAAAGGCCAGTAACATTGTCATCACTAGTATTGGCCTAGTTAGACACATCATAGCACTGAGACCCATTCGTTAGCATTGTTATCAATTTGATTATCTATTTTTGTTGTTTGTTGATTATCAATTTGATTGACGTTCCAACACAAGGTAGTTGAATACACATACAAATTATATCGAGCGAATGTTACTGGAGAACAAATCCATTAATGTTTGGCGGGGTTTTACACATGCCGGACATCTGCCAGGCAAATCTGCTAGCTATACTTAAGTTCTTGAATGCACATCCAAGTTTCGTGGCACTTATTTGTCAATGCGACGGCAATATCGTCGAAATCAGCTTGGTTCAGGTTAACGAGTTTAGAGTTGCATTAATTAAACAATACAATCTAAAAATCTTGTATCTCATGGATTCTCAATTTATCATCAATCATTTATCGTCTTTTAAATCCGAGTAGGTATCACGAGAATTTTAATTTAGAATCTTTCAAAAGGTTATCTGGAAGAGATCGCTTTTTAACGATAATACCGCCAATCATTTTATCTCTACGTTTAGTGCTTGTAACTTGTATTTAGTACGTTTCTTTATTCTAAGGATAACGAGAATTTATGTTATGTTAAGTCTCAAACATTTCATAAGTAACAAAAAACTGCAAATCTGGGCTAGAAAGTAAGAAGAGGAGAGATTTTTTTTAATGATATTGGTAACATTAAAAACATTCTCACCTTATCTTACTTTCTTAGCTACATTTATGACAACTTTCTTCCTGACGGAACTACATTTTTAATAGTTGAGAAACACCCGCACTATAATCCGAACGCTCAAAGTTCACACGCGTCCAAGTTGCGAGTTTATTTATCAATGCGACGTCGATATCGGCGTCCAATCCAGCCCGGCTTAGTTAAACGAGTTTGGAGTTCCAGCCTGCCGATAGTTATGAAGTTCAGCCATAGTTAACTAAGCCTGTGGCTAGAAGGCGACATGCGACAAGAAAATTAATACGTCAGTTTCGAGACTGTTACGCCAATCAGAGATAGATATTCGTTTAAGCTCAAGATGGCTGCGCCGTCTTTAGAGTAGTTTTTTGTTTTTTTGTTCATTTACGTAGTTCAGTGTGTAATATAGATAGCTTATTGTGCGGTGACCTAACGAACAAGTGTGCAGCTAATTAAAAATTTGTCCACCACCCTCTAGTTGAACAAACGGTTATCCGGGGTCTCGGTCACCAACGTGTTTGTAAGGAGTCTATCACCTTACAATCGGCAAGGCCTCAACCGAAAAACGTTGTTTCAATTTTATAAAAAATCAATAAAATCAAAAGTACAATTTGACATTGGTAGAATTCACCTCGTTAAAACTGGCCAGGAGTAAAAGCCATTAAAAAAAAAGAAAAAATTCAGATTTAATAAATATTAGTTTCTCTCTGCTACACTTAGACCAGTTGCACAAAACCGTCTATAAAAGTCGAACCGAGCCACACCGGTTGCGTGAGTGTAGACGTGCACGATCCACTGCCGCGTTGTAAAATATAAATTCCTACAAGACATGTCACACCGCACGCACACGCGCTCGTCACGCATATCACGCAACCGTGTGACACTTCTTATGAGAATTCTTATTTTACAACGCAGTGGAACGTCTATGCACGCGCAGCTTGCCCTGTAGCAAATCTTTAGCAGAAAACGAAACGAAACGCTACACGCTCTCGCTCACTCTTCCACATTAGTGCGATAGAGAGACGGATACCGTTTCAATTCGTTTTCTACAAACGATTGTCTTGGCTAAGCCCCCTGATGTGGCTCGGCTTTTAACGTTATCGTCATCGTTAAAATTTCCTTGTAGGAAATATTTTACATTTTTCTATGGGATAACGAGCTGCGCAGCCATATTAAACGTTGATTAGTTCGTCTATAATTTCACCCTTAGTCAACAGAGCAAAACTATAATGTTGATTTTTCTCCCAACGGACCGGAGAAAGTTTATTAGTTTGTGCATCCAACGCATGTTTATATTTATCTCCAAAACGGTTCGGGAAAGGTTGAGTACACGACTAATCAAAATAAATGCTATTAGGAACATATGTATTAAACACCAGGTATCGTTGGGGAGACAGTATGGTGGAGAATGTGCTTCGCGTCAATAAGTGGCAATAAGTTGCGCAGGATCGGGACAGGAAGATTCTCTTTGGATTGTTAAGCAAAAATTGTTAGTTATATATTTAACTTTCAGAATAATTTTAATAAGGTTTGTTTCGTGAGCTACCTGAACAAACTTCTCAAAATTTGCAAACAGATTGTTTATGCTTAGTTTCACTCGTCAGTTATTTCAAAGAAAAAAAATACCATTCTTAGCGGGTCTGGAAAAAAGAAAACAAAAAAATACCATAACATGGTAATTACTTTTTAATGACCTACTTTTATTTTACCGGTTTTCCCCACATTGTTTATTTTCCATAATCAAAACTGATAGTAGGTTTTGTGACGTCACCAGGGACATTGGATCGCCAGCAAAACATCAGCGGAATACCAATTATGGTAATGTGGGCTCAAATTAGGGGTGTAGTGGGATTTGTTAGATATGACGGGATGATTTTAGAAGTTATTATGGTAATTTGGTTATAATTACCTAGTTTGCTTACCCATTTAGTCCACAATAAATATTTTGAATAAATGGATTTGAGAAGGGCCAATATTTGAACAAAATATGAAAGTGCAAACTGGCTTAAATTAGAATGACGCTTAATACTGTAAAGGCACAAATTAAACAAGATATCTAACATGCGTAAAATATGTCTTAAAATAAATTACAAATAAGACAACGACGTCAATTACTGTGTTTTGTCTACATAGAACTGTGGTTGTATGTGACTGCTTTCTATTTTGATATATTCCTTAATGTGCAGTCGACAACATTTACGCCGCACCATTGTGGCCGACTGCTTCGACATCAAAAATAACACTGTACGTAATTGTCCGAACTATAAAATGATGCTGTCGTTGCAACTGAAATCTAACTTTAAAGGTGTAACTTATAAAGATCATCAACCTGCAACTCCCCAATCCATTATCATATCACCAGGCATAGAAGTTTTTGTGGCAGGAATGAAAATGTACCCTACTCATAGTGTTGTGTTCCTGCTGGTGAGTAAGGTTGCCAAAGAGCTCAAAGAGGACCCAGTGTGTTGACGATGAGGGACCTTCTTGTTCCTTTAGCCGTCAACACAGTGAATCCTCCTTTTTGTAAAGGGTCGGCAACGCGCATGTGACTCCTTTGGAGTTGCAGGCGTCAATAGGTTACGGTAGCTGCTTACCATCAGGTGGGCCGTATGCTTATTTGCCACCGTCGTGGTATAAAAAAAAATTGTCATAGGGACTTCCCAACGATATAAATATATCGATATCCTTATGACATTTAGAATGTAGGTACATATAATATGAATTTGTAAGTTGCATGTATTATTATATAATATAGAACATACAGCATGAAATTATTATAAATGAAGGGTACAGGGAAAGAACATGTCTAGTCACATTGATAACATTTTGAGTTATAGCGCTTTTAAAATTTGGAACGCTTCAATTAACCATACTATTTTCGTGACTAGATAGTTTTTATGAGTTAAGAAGTGGATTGTTACTAATAGTTCATTGCAAAAATGTAGAGCACATTTTGATATAAAAATCTAATTTTACAAAAAAAGTGACTAGACATGTTCTTTCCGTGTACCCTTCACATATAAGATGAATTTGTAAGTTGCATGTATTATTATACAATATAAAGCATACAGCATGAATTTATTATATTTTTTCATTAGTATTGTTATAGCAACAAAAACTTCTATGTGTGATTATCACAAATCGCAAAATAGATCCAACTGTTCACATTTAACTTCAGCCAACCTCGTTAACCGAATGCTCAAGTTTTTAATAAGACCCGTGCCAACCCTTTTAATGAAGGGCTTAAAGCTAGGTATATGTAGGATAATCCTCGAAACTATTCGGGCACATGAGGTTATGAATGAAATTTGAAGGTAAGTAATTGGAAAGGTAGGTATATAATCCTGGGAGTGTTTTTGGTGTTCGGTTTGATTAGATGGTTTAATAAGTAATGGGACGTTTAGAGTAATGAAGATTAATAAAAGTGTTATTACACTGTTTGTTGCCTTCATTTACTTTCTGGTTTATTTGAGTTGAAGATTTTGAAGTCATATAATATGTATGCAATACAATAACAGTTTATGTTATTTTACCTCTTTGACATTTAAGAAACCATCATCAGATAACACTTTGAAATCTATAAACCTAAGAAGACGCCGCGGAAGGCTTAGGCGCACCCCACACTAGCGTCTTTCGAGCGTCGACGCCGCGTGACCGCCCGCGCAACGGCAACGCGGCGTCGGCACGGCGTTGACGCTCGGAAGACGCTATTGTGGGGTGAGTCTTAGACAGGGGTACATAACTCTGGCTAAAAAGGTACCTAGTGGGTATATAAAATATAAAGAATTGGTATGAATGGTGATGTGGTTTTATCATCGAAAAGACTAAGGGTGGGTTGCACCAAACCGCCTGTTAAAGTAAGCCAAATGTTACGCTAATCGGAGGTACTTAACGATTGCTAACATGAATGGGTTGCACCAAGTGCAAAATAACAGAATGTAAGAGTTACGAGGGATGCCACTGTATAAACGCATTTCTAACAACATTTTCATGGTAGAATATTATTTTCATATGGCAACCCAACCATAAGTGCCAAACTAAACTTGTCAAAATCGTCAATTCGTCACACGAAGAAAAAATCTAAAGGAAAGAAAAGAGCGCGAACTAAACTTTGCACCCTGCAGCTTGACAATCAAGAATATTCAACAATTTTAGCCATTCCTGAACATGTTTATTACTCAGTCAAAAAGTGGGCTATCCATAGCGCCCTACGAGCAAACTTTTTCAAAGGATAATGCAACTTGTGTTGCGAGTGGTGTTTAAAGAGAAAGCCAGAGTAGTCGGCTGGTGTATTATATTTTATATTATAGTGAGTAAATTATCCTTCTACTTTATTACTACTTACAGAACCCTAAGCAAGTAAAGCGGTTGATGGAAGCACCAAATGGCGAGAAGGTGCCCAGTCGCAAAACAAAGGCACCACTAGTTTTGAGAACTCTCCTTTCGAAAATTCGTAAATATAGGGCGCTGAATCCCTCCAACCTGGTTAATTATGGCTAGCATTGTAACCAACGACCAATATATTGAACTTATTATATATGTACCTACTTATTGAAAGAGTGTTCTAAAGCATCTTTGTGAAGTACCTATAGCACATAATTATGTTACATTCATAATACACAATGTTTTTTATTTCAGGTTTGAATTTACCTTTGGTTTTGAAGACAAGATGAAATCAAGGCTTATGCAACTCAGTGCTCAACTCAAGGAACTTTTAAAGTGAAAGTGCAGTGGTTTCAAGAAATTTGTAGAATCTCAAAGTAAAGTTTTTAACATGATCAATACTTATTTCAATTTTGTCAATAAAATACATAATATATTTAGTTACCCTACTTTGTTTATATATTATTTAAACTCTGGCATAGGTTTCCTTTGTAGATAGGGGCAAGACAATAACATGCAATGATTATTTTCACCATTTTTCTAGCAACTGAAGAACAAATCAAATTATTTTAATAAATATTTTGATTTGTTTATTTTGAAGTAGACACACTACTATATAAATTATAAACTTATATAGATGTCATATAAGGAAAAAGTGACCTACGCCTCCGGTGCCCAGGGCTGGGATCGAACCAGCATCTTCAGCACGGGAGGCCTAGGTCAGTTTTTCCTTTGTATATGACATCTATATAAGTTAATTTTTCTAGCAGTTGACATTAATAATCAATATGAACATTGCCTGTAACAACAGGCAATGTTCATATTGATTATTAATGTCATATAAGGAAAAAGTGAACTACGCCTCCGGTGCCCAGGGCTGGGATCGAACCAGCATCTTCAGCACGGGAGGCCTAGGTCACTTTTTCCTTTGTATATGACATCTATATAAGTTAATTTTTCTAGCAGTTGACATTAATAATCAATATGAACATTGCCTGTTGTTACAGGCAATGTTCATATTGATTATTAATGTCAACTGCAAACTGCATTGTTATGCAGTCTCATACTTACTAAACTTGAAACTATTGAAGTATTTTAGGCCAGATCAATCTAAGATAGTATAAACCCAACCCGTGGCCAAGGTGACCCAGCTTGTTGACCGGAGAAAAAACTTCATATACTGAACCACAGATGGTTATCAACAATATGATACAGGTCAAAGTGACTATGGTCAAGTAATGTTTTATGAAACATTACTTATCAATATAAATAGATAGTATAAATTGCTGTAGTTGCTTAGTTTGGCTAGGTGAGATTGTCCCAAAGTCATAAGAGTAAATTTCAAAAATGTTTTATTATCACTTGTATCTTTGTAAAATACATGTTACAAGTCATACAAACAGCCATGTATGTACTGACTGTACTATTATGTTTTATTTGTAAATAGGTACCTATCCTGATTAGTAGAGATATGTGACATTGATAAAAAGAGACCTATATTATTTATTACTAATGAGTTTTTAGGTACCTACTTATGTTAGAGTACAGTACATAAACTCTCATAGGATCTAACATTTTTAGCCAAAGCCCAAGGCCAGGTCTTTGCTTCCTTTTTAGCCCATCATGAAACAGATACAAAATGCAAATGCATGTATTTTGTGTACAATTTGAATGAAAAAAAGCATGTTCATAATAATGTCCGATATAAAAAATACTAATGGGGAATGGAGGAAGGCATCTATCAAAGGTTTGTCAGATGGTGCCAGCATAGCTTTGTACCTATCACTAGTTTTGTTCTATGGGATTTGGCTTAAAGGGCTATAATTAATGCCAGAAAATTCCAAGTAAAACAATAATTTGCCTCAGAAGAGCAACACACATGAAGTCAAATTAGCTAAACCATGCTATTACCAAATTTTCAGTAGATAATTATTTATTTATATGGGGTTATTGTCTCTTCAGATCTGTAAAATCTGTGCTGTGAATTTATTTCACAAATGAAACTGAAATACAGTGTAAACTATATAGCGGCACTCAAGGAACCGGAATTTTTTTCATGTTATTGCGAGTTGTCGTTTAACAGAGACCTACTGTGCTTGATTTAAGGCCTATATAAAATCAAATAAAAAAACAAGATTTAAATGAATCAGTATAATAAATTTTCATATTTTGAATAAATTTTCAGAATTTGTGGATACCAAACCATTGTTGAACTATTTTTGTTCCACAACACTTGACACTCTAATTTAGTTGATTGTATATTCCTTATCACGCTTTATTTACATGTAGTTCTGAACATTGTTTAGTTGAGTAGAACATTGTCGAGGCTCGATTTCGGTGGTATTGGCGATAAATGTTTGGTGATATATATAATAGCACTGCTGCTATGGCATGAAATTATAATCTGGTTATCTGGCACCTTTTGAATCGTATGACGCTCCCATCGAGGCTTTCTACCGTGTCATAACATAAAACACGTGTTTCTTCTTGACCTGTTCACTCCACCGCGTCAGAGGTTTACGCTCCCTTTTGCTTTCTACCTTAAAGAACTTGCAGTATTCAAGTCTTGTAGTCAGTCATTCGTTATTTCCAAAGGTTTGGTCTTCATTGACAAAAACAGAGTGGTTTTTAAAATGATTATCATGATTGTTCTGCAGGTTTCGCTCGCTCTACGGCTGTCGGCTTTCATGACAATTACTGTAGGTTCTGGCATAGTTCTGGTATGTCTATTATAACAGAAGTCTGGTCTATTTCAACCTGAAGTCACTTGGCACTCGGTTTTAACTTAAAAGCGTACTTTTTACACAGAATTATATATTTATTATTAGATACACGAGTTGAAGTGTGAATAATACAAAACGTCAATCGTATGACCCTTTTGCGTTCAGAAACGTGCATATATTTATTACTGCGAACAATATTTTATTATTTTTCATCAAATATCGCTGTATTTTTGTCTAATCAAGCATTAATCTATGAAATTCGAGACATTTTTGCAAATTGTCCGCCATATTTAAACGTAGATTTGAGTTAACCAGTGCTCGACGGCTGGTTAAGGTAAACGTAACTTTCTGACTGCTAAAGTGCATGGTGCAACAGAAAAACGAACTTGACGTCTACTGTAACCATGATGAGTTCGTTAAGTATGCGTGGTGCAACCCGCCCTAAGTATCTTAAATACCGTTTGACTAGACGGTTTTCCACTTAGAGCATAGATAGATTATACTATATTTTGCATACAACGGTCTGGATTGGCCGGTTGTATTTGGACAGATTGCACAAGCGCTAGAAGGATGAAGTACTCACAACATCGATGAGCTGACTGAGCCGCAGCCCCATCTTGACGGTGAGTCGGTCCGAGTTGTTGCCGACGGGCCGGATGAGCCGGTTGTAGTTGGACAGCAGGTCGTCGTACAAGCGCTTCGCATCAGGGTTGGCGACGCTCAGGCGACTCCACACGCACAGGAATCCAACCACCAGCGCCAACACCATCTTAGGCTAACACCACCCCTGAAACAAAGAAAGATTTACGTTAGATTTGAATACTTATCATTCATTCGTTCATCGGAAACCCGCTAAGAGGGCTCTCAATTCGTAGTTACTTTTCACTACAAGTAATATTTACGTGGGAATCGGCTACGAGCGTAGTGCGTAGCGAACTGTGGCGCGGGAAGTGTCAAATAAAATTTTACTGCGACACTTTTCGTGACGCAATTTGCTACGCGCTACATTCGTAGCTAAGCGCAGCGTTTTACCGCTTTGCAGGGAAAACTAGCTATAAACAGAAAGCCCACATAGAACCCACCATTGGTGGGTTCTTGATATTCAATGTGCTCTCTATAGGTTTGGATTAAACTATTAACAAAACATTTGGTTAATCATTTTTAGACTGACAACCTGATCAATTGATCACTAAAGTCTTTCTGGGAAACCTATTCTATAAATACTTGTAAAGCATACTACAAACATCAAACGCTGTACACGGTAGAATGTTTCATGTAATATATGAGCGAACATAACAAATATATAGCATGTGCCTAAATATAACTAGATAAATAATCTCATGAATATTCTTCAGAAGTCGGATATTAATTTTTTCATGCTCACGAAAAATATTTTCATAGTAACAACAGCAAGATCAAAAAGTTTATTAACGAACAACAAGCAAACTATACAAAGAGTAATTAATCTCTCATCTTAATGTATCTGTTTACATATTTTTTGCTGCCAGAACAAAAGATAAGATACTAATTCAAGAAAACAATAGGGTGCCTCATTTCCAACTGACTCTACCTTCATTAATCGCGGCAATGTAATTTCAACCTAGCGTTAGCTACATAAGGTTTGTTTTCACTTAATTGCTGGTAGCTTTTATAATGTTTTAGTACTGAAGCAAAATTGTATGTATCCACACTGGACCGGTAGCTTTGTACCGACACTGGCCGGTCGGATTACGTTAGAGTCGTACTTAATTAAGAGATAAGGCCCAGATAAGCCACGGGAGTCCTCATGAATCAATCTAGGAACATCGCAATAAGATTTAAGTGGTTAGTAACTATGTGTTTTTCAACGTACGTGTACGTTTTCAATAACGAATCCTATAATAATTATCTTTTCACTATATTTATATGACCTAATCGAGGGATTGTTGGTAGTAACGGTAGAATACTTGCATTTCCAAACCATTGGATGTTGTGAGTATTGTGTGTAGGCAAACTGACAACCCTAGCGTAAATGTGAACTATCGAGACCAAGTGCGGGTAGTTTAAAAAACCCGCGCGGTTAGGAGATGCTGATACAATTCCTTGCCAGTCTGCCAGTGACCTCGAGAGTTACGACACGCTCCAAGATAAATAATAATAGTAAGTGTACGCGATTAAGTCCCGTTTTTATCAAAATAATGAATGAAAATCAGTACATATCCAATAGTTAGGGCCTGTTTCATAATCTCCAGATAAACTTATCTGCCAGTTAAAATTATTGCTATCCTTTTCTCCAGTCATATAAAAGAAAAGGACAGCAAACATTTATCTGACAGATATGCTTTAACTGGAGATTGTGAAACAGGCCATTAAAGTTTTAAATCCCGGTTAGAAATTTCATTTGTGATCTTATTACTAATATTTGTTCCTTAGTTATAGGTATTTTCTATACAATATCGATTATACATAAGAACTAAGAAAAGGTATTTACGTCACACCTGGCCATAATGTGAGTATTACCGCACGCTACGCGTACGGTAAAACTCGCATTATGGCCAGGTGGAGACGTAAAATTGTGTACTCACCACGGGCAGTAAAAAAGAAAGCCCTCTATCGCATATTTACAATCCTCGCCTGCGGCTCGGGTCACAAATACCTGCGATTTCGGGCTTTCTTTCTTTTACAGTCCTTGGTAAGTAATGTACTATTTTCGCCTTAAAATTTAACAAATACAATTTTTTCCACCCGAGCCACTGATCTGTTACACTAACAATATTTCATTTTAGGTTGCCTCGTTGAAAACAATAAGAGCGGGTGAAGGTCATTTTAAACTTCTCCTGTTCGTGTACTTCTGCCGACTGTAGAGAGCTTGTGAAGGTCATTCTAAACTTTTCTTGTTTGTGTACTTCTGCTGACAGCAGAGAGCTTGTGAAAGTCATTTTAAACTTCTCCTGTTTGTGTACTTCTGCCGACTGTAGAGAGCTTGTGAAGATCATTTTAAACTTATCTTGTTTGTGTACTTCTGCTGACAGTAGAGAGCTTGAGAAGGTAATTTTAGATTTCGCTTGTTTGTGTACTTTTGCTGACTGTGGAGAGCTTGTGAAGGTCATTTTAAACTTCTCCTGTTTGTGTACTTCTGCTGACTGTAGAGAGATTGTAAAGGTAATTTTAAACTGCTCCTGTTTGTGTACTTCTGCTGACTGTAGGGAGCTTGTGAAGGTCATTTTAAACTTTTCCTATTTGTGTACTTCTGCTGATTGTACGTCGTCGCACGTTCGCATTTCCCAATAAAAACATAAAAGCCTAACTTCAAAGATTCAATTTTTTTCCAACGCAGGGCCAATCCCACGGGGAACTTGAACCCTTTTATGCTAATGGAAAAAAGTACCTCGCAGCTTCTGAGGCAGCTATAATATTTCCCACTATTGTTTTTGAGTCCAGGCCTTGTTTTAAAATAATAGGAATAATTTCCAAGACTGCTTTGTGGCGTCTTTGTTTCAGTAAGATAATTAGAGGGAAAGTCAGAGTTACAGAATCTTTTTATTTTATTTCTTATAATATTAATACTACTCGCTTACGTATTTTTATACCCTAAGTAACATCTATACGAATTGTGTTGTATTTTGATAGTTATTAAAAGCTTTTTTTTAAATTTTGATAGTTATTTCTGAAAAATAAGCTATAGTAAGGCTAACCAAAAAGCGCTGTAACAGTAGAAAAAATAAGCTTTTCTTTTCCCTTTTTTAGTGGAGAGGGTACTAGAGTAAGACAAAGACAGTATGATTCTCTCTGTGTACGCTTGAAGTTAGACAGTCCTTGGCCAAACTATATCTTTGATTTGATTTCGCCTGTTTTTACCTTATTTCAAGTTTATTGTAAAAAAATCTCTTTTCATTATTTTTGTATTTTGGCGCAATAAAGAATATTTGTTTACTTTACTTTCTTACTTAGATATATCGCACAAATATAATTGTCGATATTCTTCTCATGTACCTAACTTTAGGTAAAACTTTTTGCTTCCAACCACACATTTTAAGTTAACGTTAATTTTAAGTTAACCAAACTATTAGTTTTTAAATGAAAGATATTTATATCTCAATTAGTATGAAAAACGAATGCCATTGAATAGGCAATGACTGCATTTTAATTTAACTTTAACACAAGTGGCTTCAGGAGTCGTATTCTAATTTTAGAATACATAAACAATACATTTAATACAAAATCTATTTCCAACATAACTCCAACACACAACAAATAATCAACCAATATTGAAGATGTATTGCAGTTGCATCGGAATAATTTTCAAAGCAAATTCTAATATTTCTGATTCAGACGTTTAGGCGTTAGCTGTATTGCGTACTTAATACATTGAAGTTGGATTGTGTCTTAACGTGTTTTAAAGTGAAATACGGCCGCAGATCTCATTTGCGTCAGATCTAAATTGATCTTTTTGTGACTACAATTACGTTTGGTTTTCAAACGACACTTTTGTTTCACTCTAAAAGAGTAACCTCGGATTCTGATTTAAAACCACATGATTTACTTTTAACAGAACTGAATTGAATTCTATTTGGTTCGCTGTTCGTACTCGTATTCAATCTAGTTTTCCTACACGGGTAATGTGGATTTTTTAAGGTTTTTGTGGGTTTTTTTATTATGAAGATTTAGCGGTTTGGTTGGTGCACGATCTATTTCGAGTTTGTGTACAATCTGTACTAACTAGGCTAGGTAGGTAAATAGATTGTTTTTCTTTTAGTTTTAATTTTTCAATTCCTAAGATGTTCCTAGAACACTAAAATATGATCAAGTTAAATGAAACAAAATGAACAAGAATGTTACCTCTATAGACGTGAAAATATAGTAACTATTAAGATGTATAATATTTTCTTCGGTTGCCTCGATAGTTATTCAAGAAATAAAACAATAAAAAATTGAAAATGAAATTTAATTTAAGCTCAGTACACGCGATAAAATCCGTTTTTAATTGTTTTATTTTATTAAGATGTATTCGGGTAGTTCTGCAATTAAGATTATTTCGGAAATTACTTATACCACGTCACAATTAAATAGTATGGTCAAAGTAACCCACCATTTATGTCCGTTTAAAATTACTAAAAAGTATAAATGAAAGGGCACCATTTAGGTTGCTTACATAATAAGATAGAAACATAGCTGTCATTATTTTTATTAAATGATTGCAAATCAAAACATAATTTGGAATTCAATTAAGTAATGGAACATAATTGTACATTTGTTCAAAGGCGGCTAAATAATGTGAATAACCTTTTTACTTCAACATACTTTTTGATAAATTAATGAACACTTAATTAACCGACAAAATAAGTATCTTGAAGGAACGTTAATTATTGTTAATAACGAGTGTTGGCTTAGCCAGTCGCCGAAATTTGCGGATTACTGGAATGAAAATCGGCTAAGTCAAGATTAAATACGAATAGACGCACCGCGGGTTTTTTTTTTGCGGTATAAGTTCCAAGATATCGCGATTAGTAAGTCCTAAAGCATAACGAATAATTTTATTAATATTTTTAGCTTTATAGCACAATTTAAAACAAAATAAACCGATAGCAGACTTAACGCCCTACCGGTCAAACATTTATTATGAACCTGAAGAAATTGCCATCTAGGTAACATGTTTTTTTAATCGATCAATAAGGTATGAATTGAAAACAAGCATTTTTAAATATTTTAATACTATAGGTAACCGTGTAGAACAGTATAAATACAACGTCAAATACTATAACAAAATTGCTAAGTTTTATGCTTAATTTTTTTTATGAATACTATATTTAATAAAATAATAAAATACCTTTACCCTTACAATTTATCCCATGACTGAGAAACATAGAATGTAGGCAACTATTTCTATCTGCTCTTCAGGCATCCTGTTTACTTTGTGGTTCTTTGGTTTAGTGTGGTCCTGGTAAGTTATCAGCAGTGATAGTAGATTTTCCAGCATTTTTGGTGCAGTGCTAGGTTTATTATTATTTTGGGGCTATTAAACTGTTCAAATTACTATTAAAAAAAACCAAAACCATTTAGAACTAAGTAATAATGAAGAGATAGTTGGTAATTACAGTCACCGGTGCGGTTTTTCTGAAAAATCTACGATCACTGGTTATCAAGGTGTAAACTAAGTGGCCGCTTGAGCAGCGGTGATCGGCAATGCTTAAGGTTCATGTCAAACAAATACAAACATTTGGAAGTAGCATCACAGAGGGTAACTTAAAGTCCTTGGTAGCTTGACGCGACGATAGTCGCGCCGCTGAGTGCGTCGTCGGATACACGCCACTGAGGACTTAATTACTTACTATATTCACGCTACAAAGACCATTTTTGTAGTCCCCAACTGTGAGACACTAATCGCTTTCCGCTTATCGCTTGGACCAGCACCAGCCTCCTTTAACATAGGTAATTGAAGGCAATGTACCTGAGAGCCATGATCTTTAATTTGAATTAAAATATGAATACATGAGCCAATGTTCAATGTATTTTAATATTATGTTTGTAATCCTCTGTTACATCTACTCACAAAGACTGGTTGATGTTTCGTTAATTAGGTTTGATTAAAATATAACTATATATTTTGTATATCTGACACATGCCACTGTCACCCTCTGTTTTGAAAATCCAAATACATTTCTTTCAAATAATTCACATCTCTGCAATATTCAACACAAAAACACTCTTAAAATACACCAGAATATCTAAATATATAGTGAAAGTGTTTACTCCATTCGAAATTACCGTAAAACAAAAATATCAACATTCATACGTAATGACAACATGTTGAAAGCCCCCAACAGAATTGTCTTTTGAAGAAATGAATACGACCGCAGTCAATACAAGCAATCAAGAAACCTGTCCGACCTGTTCCAAAACCTTTAAAAGAAACGGCCTGCAACGTCACATACGTACCGCCCATGGTGAGCAGTCCTCTTCGCATCAACAAGCCTCCACTCAACACTCACCTTTTGCATCACCACTAGAAGCAGCAGATGGGTCGCCCTACCTTATCAACACAGGATCGAAAACAGGTATATGGCAAAAAAGATGGAACAACCTATGCTCACTTCTTGGGAAACTTTACGATCTCCCTTTTGGCACAGCAAGCAGAAAATTCGTTCATACACTTGCCGATGAAATAGAACACCTAACCAAGCTAAATTATCCCTCAGAACGATTACTAATTTACACTGCCGTATTGCTACAAAGGGACAAAAACATTAAACAGGCCAAAGATATCAGCAGATTACTTGACCGTCGCCTCAAACTGTGGGTCGATGAGCAGTTTGATATCTTAATCTCAGAATCGATAAAATCTGACAAAACTCTTCAAAATACATATACTCAAAAATATCACAATAATGTTTTTTTTTTTTTTTAATAACGACGAAACAACACAAACATTCACAAGACTAATTCAACGTGGCAAAGTCCGCGAGGCCCTAAGCTGGTTATTAACCAAAGATACAAGCAAAGTCCTGAATAGTAATGACGAAATCGATTATACCGGTAAAACCGTCAGCGACGTACTAAGAGAAAAACATCCACCTCCCGCAAACCCCAACCCTGACTTATTTGCCCTGCCCGAGGATTTCACCGAAATGCCACCATTATTAGATGTCGACATAACTAGTAACCACGTCGAGCAAGTTGCAAGAACTACATGGTGGTGGGGGTCCAACTGGCTCAACGTCCGAAAATTGGAAGGACTTTCTCTTACGATTCGGCGATGCGAGCCTGCACCTAAGAAATGCCATAGCCCAACTTACTATGAAATTGAATAACGAACACGTACCTTGGACACAAATACAATCCCTTATGTCGAGCCGTCTGGTAGCTCTGGATAAATGCCCAGGCGTGAGACCCATTGGAATCGGGGAATGCCTTAGAAGAATCCTCTCTAAATGTATGATCTTGCCAACAGGATCTGAAGTTACCGAAGCATGTGGACAATCGCAACTTTGCAGTGGCCTCAACTCTGGTATCGAAGGATCCATATATGCAATGAATGACACTTTTGAAGAGAAATGTCACCCAAGCTCAGAATGGGGAATGCTCCTCGTTGATGCTAACAACGCATTCAACAGTGTAAATAGGCAGCTTGCTTTGTGGCAGGCCCGAATATATTGGCGACATTGTGCCCGTTTCCTGTACAACACATATAACAGCCATGCCGAGCTTGTTATTCGAAACTCAGACACAAGAATGTATAGCAAAGAAGGCGTTACCCAAGGCGATCCCATAATCAATAAACTAAAAAAAGAACAGAATACACTCCAGACATGGTACGCTGATGACTCATCGGTCCAGGGAAACTTCAAAAGCCTTCGTAAATGGTGGGAACAGATCTGCAACATAGGACTGGCATATGGATACCTCCCTCAACCTAAAAAGACAATCCTTATTGTATCTGAAACAGACAAAAATAAAGCACAGCAGTTTTTTAAAGGAACTAACATTACCAACGCCACAGGTTCACCCTTCCTTGGTAGTTATATAGGCAAGGGAAAAGAAGACTTTATAAGAAACAAAGTGAAGCAATTTATTTCAATAATCGAGAAACTAACACATGTCTGTAAGGACTCCCCCCAAGCAGCTTACACAGCACTTACCAAAGCTGCCCAATTCAAATGGTCATTCCTACAACGTGTAATCGCTGATTCTAACGAACTTTTTGAACCACTGACACTTGCACTACGGGCTAATTTCATGCCAACTATGATGGGTAGCGACATCACTGCCGACGAGGCCGCTCTGTTTTCCCTACCCGTACATAAAGGTGGCTTGGCAATACCCAATCCATTCACCTAGAATAATTTCAGCTACAAAACCTCTAAAAAAGGCTGTTCAATCCTCTCATCAGCTTTGATCGGGACACAACATGTAGACCTAGCCCAACACAATAAATCCCTGATTGACGCACGCAAAGAAAGCCGAACAATGAAAGAAGCTCGCGATAACGAACTTTTAGACACTATATTTGCCAAATTACTCCCTAACAAAAGAAGAGCTATAGAAAGATCAATCGCATTGAAAATGAAAACAAAGTCTTCCACCTGGCTATCTAGTATACCAACGAAGAAAGATAACCTCGACTTGTCCCCTCAAGAATTCAGAGACGCCCTGGCAATACGCTATCACAGAACCCCAAACTAAATACCACCCTCATGTGATGGATGTGGCAACAGCCAATTTAATATCGACCATGCTCTGCTGCAAGACTGGGGGGCTAATTTCAAGACGACACAACGAAGTTCGTGATCTATTTGCTGAACTATGTCACTAAGCATGGAGCAACGTCACAATAGAACCCATAATCACAGAAGGTGACCTTGGATTACGCGGCGACTTATCTTGCCGTGGCGTATGGAATGCTCAGAGAGAGGCTCTTTTTGATATCCGTGTCGTAGACACTGACGCTCCCTCTTACATTATACGCCATGTCACTTCTGTCCTAAAATCTGCTGAGACTGAAAAACAAAGAAAATACTCCGCTGCCTGCGAAGCGAAACACGCTACCTTCACCCCTCTCGTGACTTCCGTCGATGGCGTATTCGCACCACAGATGATCTCCTTTGTCAGACACATAGGCGAAGCCCTCGCGGACCGCTGGAATAAATCGCTGAGTACGATACTGGGTTGGCTTAGAACAAGGATATGCACTACTATAATTCGAGCCACCAGTATGTGCATACGAGGCACACGTCACAAATTCAAACCTGCACGAAACTATTGGGGTTCGACGACGGAGCAGGCATTCCCAGCTCTAACTATACTGTCACCTGCCTAACCGTGCATTGAATAATTACTATTATTATTTTTCATACATTATTATTAGCTATTTCTTTAATAAATGACTTCTCGACGTCCCTATATTTTGTTAACCTGGTATTGTATAATATAAGTACATACTTTTACAATGTTTTTTATTTCGAAGTTAATTCCTACGCTTTCAGATAACATTCCCGTATTTTTATGTCTCGACGTCCAAAATATACGTGTTACTTGTTTGTAAGTCTGAATCATGTTATTATTAATAAAGAAAAGATAAATAATGTAGATTCACGAATATCTATAAGTATTTACCGTAAATGTATACGTTTAGAAGTCTATTGTATATTCGAGCTTTAACTAAAGTTTTGATAAACCATTCCAAAAACCCGCAACTTTCCCGCAAACCTTTTACCTCAAGTTTTATTTATTACTTTTAATATTTCCATCAAGACAATGTCCCACGATCCTAGCCACGTAATTTATTGCAAGTAAATTGAATTTCTGTCCATAAAGCCTACGATATTGACTAGCTATGTTGGACTTTTTGCTTTGATTGGATTCTATCTCAGAGGTTTTGAGGTTTTAAAGGGCACGCTTTTAAATATGCCAGGTTTCTGGGGGAAAGCTGAAATTGGAACCTTCAAAATGGTTTTGATGAAATGTTTCATTTGTAGAACATTGTTTCATTTAAGATACAATTCAACAAAAAATTTATGGCCGAAAAAAACATTAAATACCTTGCTTACATTTGTCAAATTGTATTTACAATTAATTCAACGAATGTAAGCAAGGTATTTCCTGTGTTTAATGGATTTGATAAAAAAATACGGTTGTCTGTAAAGTCGATTTACGGACGATAATTTTGCAAGATAACGTCATAAGAAAACATTGATGAAAAATTGCATACTTTTATTTATTAATTGATTTGAATTATTATCACTGAATTATCATCATTTTGTATAATACAAAGAAGGAGTTTAAGTGTTTTTCTTAACGTTACCATGGAGATTTGTCCACAACGTGACACTTTTTCGTACATGCTACAAGTAATCCAATCATTGGGGAATCATCTCCAATGATTGCGCTACAGTGTTCATCGATTTAAGACGTTATCACGTTAAAACTGTACTTTTTGAGATACATTTCAATATAATTTATGGTAGGTAGAGTCTAAAATAAGTAGGTATTCGTTTTCTGCTTTGAATACGTATCTGGTAGGTAAATAAAAATACATATCGGTAACATCTGAACTTTTTTAAAGAATATTAAATTACAAGCGATGGTAACAAAAATATATCTATAATCAAACGGGTTTAAAATAAATATTATTCACATCGAGTTAGGATTATAGTAGAGGTATAGTCTCAACCAAGATTTACCGAAAATATGGCTCGTTCAAATTTGTAACCGGCCAGTGTAATACCGTAATAAGGCTGTCAGAGAAACTGCTGTACGAGTCGTTATTACAGCACTATTTTGGGGCCATTTTTGAGCTGATTATGTATCCCGTTCTCCATTACATATCGGTGATTATTCATCATATAAGTCACGCACCCGTGACTTTCTATTTATCCCATCCCAGCAAGAGTGAATCGGCTATTACTGAACCGGTGAGCTCCATCTTAGGCCATGTCTTCACTTTCCATCAGATGAGACTAGTGCCAATCGCTGGTCAGTCCCATAACAATAATAAATAAATAAAACATAATACCAAAGAAGGAGTGCCTATTCGAAACCCATCTGGAAAACCCGATTTCCAATGTCCAGTCATAACATAATCCTTGCTGTGTTCACTGGATATCTGGAAGCTCTCAAGCGTAAGAATTCAATATAAGTTGTTGGACGAAGATGCACTGAAAGGATTTGGTGTCTATTAACGTTGTGAGGAGTAAATGTGAGGGACGACGTCGGATATAATTTTTAATCCGCGTCGGGAATGGTCAACCATTCATCGGACTTACTTTTATTGAAATCAATTTTAGAAAACATAATAATACAAAATGAAAGACATAAAAATATCATCGGAATTATATAAGTACCCAAATGACGGTAATAAAAATATCGATTGGAATTTTGTATTATTACATTACACGATTACTTTTTTTTCCGTAACATTAAAAAATACAGAAACAAATAAACAAACATTTGCATTGCTCACAAAGCGCGTTTTATTCACGCAGGTGTAGCGGAAGGTAAATCTCATTATACTATGGCTTCTTGAAATAATATTATATCACTAACAAATACGAACCAAGAAGGTTATATTATCAGTAAATATTTTTATAATAAAGCTATGAAGAAGCTATGAATGAGTTTTACTTTTAAAAACCTGATGACGTTTATCATTTAGTTTTTCTGTCAATTGCATTTGGACAATTTTAATATCGTTTATAATATTTTTGAAACATTTCTCACCCGTGGCTATATGCCGAGTGGTTCTGTGCTCTGTGATCCTGTCACAAATATTACAATTATGTGGACGAACGCCTATAATCCCAACGTATTTATTTAACTAAAATTTTATTTTTTCTCCGTAAGAGTATGATGAAAAACATTGTGTGTAAGTAACTCTATGCAGAGCTTCGAGCAACAATGTAAAGGAAAGTTTCAAACAAGATTTACTGAAAATATGGCTCCTGAAAATTTGTAACCGGCCAGTCTTATACCGTAATAAGACTATCAAAGAAAGTACCGCCCGAGTAGTTCTTGCGGTGTTATTGTGGGGTAATTTTTTTGGGCAGATTGTCTATCCCTTGTATTATTTGATCGGTTATGCACAATGTATTATTGGTTCACTAATAAGTCAAATCATAAAAAGGATTATTTTTATAATATATACTATCCCGCTTACAACTCACAGGCACTACCGTAATCTTTTTCGTCTCTATTTACACACCATACGAAAAAGTGTCGTATTCTGTAAATTTTGTATCATAATTATAACAATACTTGCCATGCCACTCTCAAAAGCGCGATCATAATATCATCACTTGACGACAGTATTTCATAAACCTTAGTTCCGAACTATACTACCAACAAAATATAAAGGATCTCAGTCCAATCCAGAGCTACATCATCTTCATTTACTCTCAAGGAAAAATTGCTCTCGAAAACTTGGTCTAGTCAGACATTTGACCAAGTACCAAAACTTTCGTAACATGATGAGAGCGTTATTTTTCTCACACGTTATAGAGATTGCTACTTTTATCGACAGAAACTTCCACCCTTAGAACTTGCGACAATTTTTGTCATCACTTTTTATGGTAACTGCTGGAAAGATTGTTTTATAAACCGGAGTGAATGTAGTTTCATTTTAGTTGAGTTTTTGTTCAGGTACTTAATAATATAAGACCGTGCTAGTTTTGTTTTGCGAGCGACTGTTATCAAGTGTACTATTTATTTATGTTATAGTTTTAAACTTAATCAAAATTAGGATTTTGTTGGAATTGATAACCATAAAAATAAACAAATTGATAATTTCATTACTTTTAGTTTTGTATTAAGCAGAACCCCAAAGGCCCTTATGAACCGTGCAAACCATTGTTAATGAAATTGGGGGTACTACCACTTCCATGCCTATATATTGACGAAGTGTTTAAATTGGTAAGAAAGCACAGTGACCTATTCAAAACTGCGAAATATATGTTTCCACGCAATACAAGGGACTGTGATCGGCTTGTTGTCGACAAACAACAAAGAACAGCTCGATTTAAAAAATGTACCGTTATGGGTGTTAATATATATATATATATATATATAACTCAAAGGTGACTGACTGACTGACATAGTGATCTATCAACGCACAGTCCAAACCGCTGGTTCTAGAGATTCCAAATTTGGTTACGTAGGTTCCTTATAAGGTCTAGGGGTGCGCTAAGAAAGGATTTTTCAAAATTCATCCCCTAAGGGGGTGAAATGGGGGTCCAAAGTTTGTATGGGGAAACAAGATTAGTTAGTCTATTTTATTCGAAACTTCACAGAAGTATTCCTAACAATAAATGAGTAAATACGTGTTGCAGGTTTTTTGAGAATTCAACCCCTAAAAGGGGGAAATGTGGTCAAAAAGTCTGAAAATCAACATGGGTATTGTTTCTATGGTTTATCGGGTCGTTGATTACGAAAACAACAACGATTTTAAAATCCGACGTGGCGGACGTGAAATACCATCTCCCCTGTTAGGGTACAATGGGGTTGAAATGTCTAAATATCCATATGGGTGTCGTTTTTGTGATTTTTTGGGACGTTAATTAAGAAAATGGCATCGATTTTGAAATTTAATATTGTGGACATGAAAATTCTTGAAAGTATTTGTGCCAAATTGCAATCTTCTAAATATATAAAAGAAGAAACTGACTGACATATCAACGCACAGCCCAAACCGCTGGTTCTAGAGATTCCAAATGTGGTACGTAGGCTCCTTATAAGGCATAAGGATGCACTTAGAAATAATTTTTAAAAAATTACCTTCTAAGGGGGGAAATGGGGTTCAAAGTTTGTATGGGAAACGAGATTAGTTCAACTATTTTATTCAAAACTTTACAGGAGTATTCCTAATGATAAATGAGAAAACAAGTGTTTCAGCTTTTTTGAGAATTCAACCCATAAGGGGGAAATGTGGTGACAAAATTTAAATATCAACATGGGTATTGTTTCTCTGGTTTATCGGGTCGCTGATTACGAAATCAACACTTAAGGGGGTGAAATGGGGGTTGATAGTTTGTATCGGGAATTTTTAAACGTTGAACCAATTTAGATGAAACTTGGTACAGAGATAGTTTGTGTACCGGGAAACGATATGGGACAGTTTTTATCTCGAAAATCAATCTTTAAGGGGGTGAAATGGGGGTTGGAGGTTTGTATGAAGATTTTTTTACCGCGAACCGATTTAGATAATTTTGTTATGGATATAGTTTGAGTCCCAGGAAACAATATAGAATATTTTTTAAGCCGAAAATCAATCTTAGAGGGGTAGAAAACATGTTGGTAGTGTGTATGGCGAATTATTAACCGCTGAACAGACGATTGAAATGAAACTTGGTACATATTATATAGATTGAGTCGCGGTAAACAATATAGGATAGTTTTTATCTCGAAAATCAACCCTCTAGGGGGTGAAACGGGGGTTGAAAGTTTGTATGGGAAATTAATAACCGTTGAACCTATTTAGATGATTTGGTATGGAGATATTTTGCGTTCTGGGGAAGGATATATAATAGTTGTTATCGCAGAAGTCATTCCTTAAGCGGGTAAAAAGGAGGGTGGATTACTAATTCCACGCAAATGAAGTCGCGGGGAAAAGCTTCTATTCAAGAGTAGAAATCTGTATTAATCATAATCTCTCAGTAGTAAGTCGTTGATGGCGTAACAATTAAACAATTATTGCAATAATTTCTTTAAAATAAAAAATGAGGGAACCGCCGTCTTCAAAACGTGGTATACCGAAACCTCCAGAATGTAACGAATACTTTTCCGAAAACCGCTTCTAAATCAGTTCAGCGAAACGCAAGATGATCGCGGACAAACATACATTCCTACATACAAACATACGAGTCTAACTGAGAACCTCTTTTAGAACTTTTTTAGTACTTTTAGTACGCGGGCGAAGCCGCGGGAAAAAGCTAGTCTATAATAAAATACTTTAAATTTTTAAAGAAGTGCCACAAAACCGTTTAAATAAAAAACTACGCGAGTGGCTCTTAGAAAAACGATTTTATAAAGTAAATGACTTTCTAGAACTGTATTAGAAAATAAGTTATTAGGACGATATGAAAATTAGTTGACTTGTTAACCACACATAATAAGATTTCTGAATTGAGTATCAATGCATTTATATATATGTAAATAATTAGGTTTAACTCTTTTATAAATATTTTTCATGCTATAACCCAAGTAACACAGGAAGCATTATAACATATGAATAGTTAACTTATTTCGAACTTAAGGACCGTATAAACTCTTATATACGTTCACCGAGCAACTTGTCGCATTATATGATGCTTTGAGCTGTATAACGGTTGTATAATGGCATATCTAAATGCTTTTGTAAAGCCTTTAGCTTTAGTGCAGCAAACCACAACGCAACTGTACAGCTTTCGACTGTTTAAAAGCACTTAAGTGCTTTAGGTTCTACAATAGTATTATTTAATGCTTTAAGCTGTATAACGGTTGTATAATGGCATGTATAAATGCTTTTTTAAAGCCTTTAGTTTTAGTGCAGCGAACCAAAATGCAACTGTACAGCTGAATGCTGTACAGTTGCGTTTTGGTTTGCTACACTAATGCTTCGGTGTGGTTTAGTGCCTTTGGTTCTACAATAGCATAAATAAATGCTTAATGCTGGTTATGAGCATGAATATTAGCCATTATAATGCCACGTAAATCCGGTATACAGCTTTCAGCTGTTTTTAGTGCTTTAGGTTCTACAATAGCATTTTATGATGCTTTACGCTGTATAACGGTTGTATAATGGTATATGTAAATGCTTTTGTTTAGCCATTAGTTTTAGTGCAGCGAACAACATGCAACTGTACAGCTGAATGCTGTACAGTTGCGTTTTGGTTTGCTACACTAATGCTTCGGTTTGGTTTAGTACCTTAGGTTCTACAATAGCATAAATAAATGCTTAATGCTGTTTAAGAGCATGAATATTAGCCATTATAATGCCACGTAAATTCGCTATACAGCTTTCAGCTATTTTTAATGCCTTAGGGTGTACAATAGCATTTATAAGTTGGTAATACGTTCCTATTGCAGTATAATAGCAATAATATAAACCATTATAAAGCCAAGTAATTCACTATAAGGGGCTGTTCATAAATTACCTCATTTCAAATGGGGGGGGGGGTCTGGACATCGGATGATGGTAGCATGACGTAGGAGGGGGGGGGGGGTCATTCCGAAGATCACATCATCAATGTGTAAAAAAGGAATGAAAGTCGTGTTTCTATAAACTTTTAATGCTATAAAATATTATCTACTAAATAGTTTTTTATTTTACAATTAATCTTAAAACGCATTTTTTTTAATGACGTCACTTTATTTGGCAGCTTTACTATCAAAAATTGATGACGTAATTTATGAACAGCCCCTATACAGCTTTTAGCGGTTTTAGTGCCTTAGGTTCTACAATAGCATAAATAAATGCTTAATGTTGTTTAATAGCATAATTATTCACGTGTATTGCTGTAGGCATAAATAAGGCATTTTTTAAGGTTCACTGAGCTGCTATTGGACTAAGAGCTAGCCACGTCAGATATGACACAATAATGAGAGCAACAAAACCCGTCTGGTTAGATTGCTATACTATTCTTATTGCTAGATCCTGGCATCTGGCAGCTTTTAATGGGTGGAGGTCACAGTGACAGACTAGCAAAATGTTTTAATTGGAAAATAGTAATACCAAACTAGGTAAAAATTGCCGAAGTTGTCTCAGTTATAAAGGACAGGGCCTATATTTTAAGGGGCGCCCTGGCGCCAACGACCTTAGATCTGATTCCCTTAGTTTTCTAATTATTTATATAGCTTATCATATTATCAGTAACGGCTTTAAACAATATAGTATCCTATATTTACTTCAATATTCATTGTCTTCGAGATATTTGACATCAAAGTCGAACCGGTTTAGGCTAAAAAAGTGGTTTTATGGTCATCAATTTTATTTTAATTAGTTAAAAATTAAAATCTCTCTACAGTTTTTAGAGACATCAAAGAGGAACCCTAATATGTAGATTACGTATATGTAAAATTCTTTACACCATTCGAATATCGATAAAAGTGTTTTTTTTTAGACCATATTTTAAAAATATCATAAAAAAATAACGGCTCATTTGTTTCAAGATCCGGCTCTACAGAATGGAGATAAAAGATTCAAAAACTGATAGTCGTTTGCCTTATAATTCTATCTATAGTGAATATGTTGGAATATCGACTCAAAACTGGTCAAAAATCGATAAAAAAAAACGTTAGACCAAAAAATATTGTGTATTCTTACCATACATCGGGGTTTTCGGTGCGGGAATGTTTGACATTAGCCAAAGAGTAGGCATTAACTTAAAAAACAGAATGTACTCTAGCACGTTTCTACCTAATGAATAATTGATCGAAAAAATCATAGGTATATACAATTTATATGAAATAGCTGACTATTATGTATATATATTGTAGGTACATATACCTATGATTTTTTCAAGTATTTTTTTATTAATTCATGTAGTGACTGATCATTGTCAACCTCTTCAGTTAATCAAATAGTTCATAAATATCGGACGTCAAGATTAATATTTGACACTTACTATACCGTGTCTTTGTCTTATGTAGATCTAGTTAATAAATTTCGGATATGCAATTGCATTTTTAAAATACTAAGTATATAATAGTCAATACAAACATGCCTCTAAGAAAAAAAGCTCGTATCATAGTGTGTAAGCTATTCACAGAGAGGTAGTTATTCATTAAGAATAATATGATATTTTCTCAGACTAACTCTCAACCTATCTGTTTATCTCTACTCTTTCTCAAATCGTTCCCGCACCGAAAACCCCGATATATGATTATTACGGAAACAAAAACAGTAGGCGAAAACTATGAACTATATTTTATTATACATCGTTTGGCACTACTTTCTCCCAACATAAATTTTTGTATAATTTCTCTTAATATTGTATAGTATTTGTATAGTTTCTCATAATATTGCATCAAACCCAGATCTCTAGGATTTATTTTCTTGAAATGGTTTGCATTCTTTGACCTCCACTACTTTAAAGCTGCCAGATGTCCAGATCTAGAAATAAGCATAATATACCAAACTGACTAGAGGGGTTTGGTTGCTCTCATCATTGTCATATCCGACGTGGACGTGGCTAGCTCTCCGTCTATATAGACCAACGCCATTTTGTAAATAATTAATAACCTAAAAATAAAATCATGCGGACCTATTTATACCAGGAAAATATTTTTTTTTTTTTTTATACTACGACGGTGGCAAACAAGCATACGGCCTGCCTGATGGTAAGCAGATACCGTAACCTATATAATAAATACCTATATAATAAAGAAATTACTTAATTTAAGACTGCTCAACCAACACTATTGTGTTAATAGTGCAAAACTCGTTCTATACGAGGATTACACAATTGTTTTGTTTATTTGACGCATATCTTTTTATAGTATTTTATAGCAAAACCACAATAAATCAAAGGCGCGTGAAAATTTTCAATGAAACTTATATACACATTTACAGTAAACTACATTGCGCAGTCATATTTGAAGGATATAATAACGTAAAAGTGTCAAAAACTTTTATAAATTTTGTTAGGATGCAAACAAATATGACGTGTCACTCATTCAGTTTTTTGTACCGTCTTCGTCCATTTTATATTGCGAGACAAAGTAGTTAAATCACAACGTTCATTGTATTATAACATTTGTTCCGTCGGTATTAGAGACGTTTTTGCATTGACGTAAGGTTTATTTTACTACACTCTTATGCTAGTATAATGCGTTTGTATTGCGATCGGCAAGTTAATCGAGAGTACTTATGCTTCTTTACTGCGATTAGCAAGTTTTTTGGCCGTATTAAGGCTTCTTTAATGCAGTCGGCAACTTAATAGAGCGTACTAATGCTTCTTTGAGGCGATTGGCACTTTCCATGACAACGATAATGCTAATAGCGCAGACATAATGCGCCTGCAATGCTATTAAATGACCTGTATAGGATCTCAAGCTGGGTAATTTGTGCCCATTTAAGACCTATATCAGCACTATAAACGTTTATAATGCTACTATAAAACGAACTCAAAATGCTAAAAGCATACAGATATGCTGTAAGACGGCCGTTATACTGCTTTGATGTGTTACTTGGGAAACTATAGCCGATTAAGGTGTGCACATATTTTTTTTGTTAAAACATCTGTATATAAACCCTTTTTCTTGCAAAATAAATGATTTGATTTGATTTGATTTGAACGTGTGCTAACGATACCACAATGTTTAGAAATAAAGGAAAAGTAGAAAAAATCTACTGCCCCTAAGACGCATAAAGGATAATAGTGGAGAAATTCGCAGCCAACAGGTAAGTCTCAGCAGCTCAGTTGGTCAGAGCAACGGGCATGTATCCCAGAGTCGCGAGTTCGAGTCTCGCCTGAAGCAGTGGATTTTTCTCTTATCCTTTATTTCTAAATTTCATTACTTTTTGACGTGGAACATCAAGGTAAAGATATTAGGTTCAAAACTCACAGAGATCCGACTGTCTTTTGTTTTGGAATCCTACACAACTTTACAGACTTTTTTGATGGAGTGTGTAAATATTCAACAAACCCAAAGAAATGTTTTTTTTATTTATGTTTGCTGCGCCATCTCTATGTTGGTCTGCAAGTTTATCTTTTTTTCTTTTTGTCGGTGTGAAAATGCTTTACGCATCCGCCCGGGGGCCTAGGGAGGGCCCATAGTGTTATGTGAGACTCTCCTCTCCCGTAACTCCCTCAGCTAGCCAGAGGGAGGGGAGAGGCCTACCCACAAAAACACACCGGCGTCGTCCGCACTACCGTTAGGGGGGAACGCCACGGGCCGCGATTCGAAAAATAAACACACACACTGGACAGACACAGCTCCAACCCAACTCAACTCAACGCTATAACGACATTGACATTTGCTATTCAAACAGATTTTCATTCAACATTGGTCTCACATTGGTCACACATTGGTCACACATTGTACCAATGTTGTACCAATGTGAGACCAATGTGTGACCAAGGTGTGTGCGTTGAGTTGAGTTGGGTTGAGTTGGGTTGGAGCAAGCAGTGCCTGTCCAGTGTGTGTGTTTATCTTTCGAATCGCGGCCCGGGATAACTTGCGCAATCGTCCGCGGGTGCGCATTTATCCTAACATCGACTTACCACAGTCATAACAATTTCGGTGATTTCTCTATTTACAATAAATCTCATTAATTTTGTATTAAAATTTTGTAATAACAGTATTGTTATTTAAGTTTCCAGAAACCTCTTAACAAGAAGATACTACTCCCCATCAAGACGTTGACCTAATCTATTCATACTCGGGTTCCATCTCACGCGGCAACGACAACATCTCACCTTCCGGCGGACGAACATCGCGTCATTTGATTTCCGGTACCTCTATCATAGTTGTACAGTCAACGTCAAAAATGTGAACCTTATTACAATGGAGTAAGGTTCAAAAGAGTAGACATATCTTCGTTGTCGACTGTACGTATGGCTTTGTTGGTAAGATTGGAGTTCAAAGGTGCTCTTTCGGTTTGTTTACTTTTAAGTTAGATGTTGGAATAATATTGACAGGGATTTACTTTAACCGTAGCGTCTTGTAGGAATTTGTGGAGTTGATTTCTGCTCAGAAACTTTACCAAACCGCGATTTGAATAAGATCGAGATAGCGGTCAAACCATATTACAGGAACTCACAATTAGCTCGCGCATTACTATACCTAAACGCACTTCTCTAGTCAGCACCTGACAGCGATGTTTTTGCCAGGAGTTGGAAGACGTTATGTGACGAATGTAAGAGGCGATGGATGATCGGCCGTCTTCAGTTAGTATTTAAGATTATTGTTATTGTATAACACAACTCTATGTTAACGTTATTCTAAAATAATAATAATATTGTATGCATATCACAGTTACCTGAGTATCTACTGTAATTCTGTGTAAATAATATGTTTGTAAATAAATATAGGTATTAAATAATTTCGACGTAAGGATATGGAGAATCTGTCATTCTTTCAAGTCTAATCCTATTCCCTAGAATAGGATTAGACTAGCTAGATCGTACACACACGAGTTAAAACGGAAACTTATAATAGGTGCCGCATAATAATAGGTGTCGTTAAAAAATCTTAGTCCGTAAGCGCAAAAACTGTACTATACTTTTCTCAATAAATTATTTGTATTTGTATAATCTACCATCAAAAACATAAATGTGAAAGGCTGCCAAGTTCGATACTATGGGAATGCTTCGCCTATAAAAGAAGTGAGATCTGAATAAGTACCAAGTTCCATAAAAATACCTCAAATCATAAATAGTTATAGGAATGCACACTTGATTTCCAGCAGTTTTTAAGGTACATTTTGAATAAGTATCACGTTACATAGAAATACCTAAAATTATAATAGTCAGAGAAACGCATACCAGTTTTTTTAGCAGTTTCCTGATAACATTTATTATTTTCAGTACTTTTTAATGATGTTACTTGGCAAGTTTTCACACACCACACACCTTTTTAATGCAATGAATCGACACCTTTGGACTGCAATGTGTCAAGTATATAATTTTCTATTAAAACTTGCCAAGTTACATCATTGAAAATAATAAATGTTATCAGGAAACTGCTAAAAAAACCGGTGTGCGTTTCTCTGACTATTATAATTTTAGGTATTTCTATGTACCGTGATACTTATTCAAAATGTACCTTAAAAACTGCTGGAAATCAAGTGTGCATTCCTATAACTATTTATGATTTGAGGTATTTTTATGGAACTTGGTACTTATTCAGATCTCACTTCTTTTATAGGCGAAGCATTCCCATAGTATCGAACTTGGCAGCCTTTCACATTTATGTTTTTGATGGGATTTCATTTATTTTTGTTAGGTGTAGGTTCTTTATTATTTTTTTATCACTTTTGCTTTAGGAAATGTCTCATTCCACTTAGGTATGTACTTTATACTATAACCCTTTATACTAAGCATCTAATTCTATTTTACTATTTATTTATAGGTGATTTTTACAAATAAACTGGCTCCCTACACCTATAAAATGTACCTACTTAAATATAATTACATACATCAATAACGTACTTTATTCTGTTTGTAAGTACGCTACCTACATAGATAATTAATAACTTGGTAATACCTACCTACCAGTAGGTATTATAATTGGTGGCCTATTATGTAGCTCTAGAAGTGCACCATCCCATCTCATCCCGTGGCGTATCGGAGGGTGAGATGGGCAGTAGTATATATAATTCCATCTTAGAGTATATATGATTTCCATGTTCTTGAATCTGCGATTTTATTAGTTGTAAAATTAGAAATTATTTAGACTATGCGAGAAAAAATAGTCTTTTCATTTTTGTTTGACTGATTTAGCGCACCTAGTGTACCTAGTGACCTGCTTTGCACTTCGTAAATCGTGGGTTCGGTTCCCGCAACAGACACACACAGAGTGGTGAACAATTTTATTGTTCTTGTCTTTAAGACAAACATGTATTGTCTTAAATTGGTATGTCATCATCATCATCATCATCATCAGCCTATTTTAGTCCACTGCTGGACATAGGCCTCCCCCAATGAGCGCCATAGCGGCCTGTCTTCAGCTTGCCGCATCCAGCATCTGCCTGCAGTCTTTCGCAGATCGTCATCCCACCTTGCCAGAGGGCGTCCTACACTACGTTTGCCGAGTCGCGGTCTCCACTCAAGAACACGTTTACCCCAGCGGTTGTCGGTTCTTCGCGAGATATGGCCGGCCCACTGCCACTTCAGCTTGCTAATTCTTTGAGCTATGTCGATAACTTTGGTTCTCTGTCGGATGTATTCGTTACAGATCTTATCCTTCAGAGAAACTCCGAGCATAGCTCTTTCCATAGCTCGCTGAGCGACTTTGAACTGGTGGACCAGCCCTACCGTGAGTGTCCACGTCTCAGCTCCGTAGGTCATTACGGGTAGGACGCACTGATTAAAAACTTTCGTTTTCAAGCATTGCGGTATGGATGACGAGAAGACTCGGCGTAGTTTCCCAAATGCTGCCCAGCCTAGCTGGATCCTCCTTTTGGCCTCCTTCTCGAAATTGTTTTTACCTAACTGCAGGATCTGCCCAAGGTAGGTGTACTCAGAAACAATTTCAAGAAGGTGGCCATGTACGACGACCGGTCCTGGATCAATGTGGCCATTGATCATGACTTTGGTTTTATCCAAATTCATGCCAAGACCGATGCGTCGCAAGGCTGAAGCTAGGCCGTCCAGCATCCGGGTCAGCTCCTCTAGCGACTCCGCCATTACGACTATGTCATCAGCGAATCGCAGGTGTGAGATGTAATCGCCGTTTATGTTTATGCCCTTACCTTTCCAGTCCAGCGTCTTAAACATGTCTTCCAATGCGCTTGTGAACAGTTTCGGGGATATGACATCCCCCTGTCTCACCCCCCTGCGCAATTGGATGGGTTTAGACTGCCGGCCCTGTACTTGGACACTCATAGTGGCGGCTTCGGAGAGACATCTCAGCACCTCGATATAACGATAGTCTACTTGGCATCGCTGTAAGGATTCCAGAACAGCCCAAGTTTCCACGGAGTCAAAGGCCTTCTCATAGTCCACAAAAGCGAGACACAGGGGCTGATTATACTCTTCGGACTTCTGTATAATCTGCCTCACTGTGTGAATGTGGTCTATGGTGCCATATCCTCCGCGGAATCCAGCCTGTTCCGGTGGCTGGAACTCGTCGAGTCTTCTGGCGAGACGATTCGTGACCACTCGTGAGAAAAGCTTATAGACGTGGCTCAGAAGTGTGATGGGTCTGTAGTTTTTAAGGAGGGTTTTATCACCCTTCTTAAAAAAGAGCACCACCAAACTCCCGCTCCACGCCTTAGGAGTTCTCCCACTGTGAAGGACGGTATTGAAGAGGTTCTGCAGCTCCTGTATAACAGGAGCTCCTCCTGCCTTCAGAAGCTCTGAAGTAATACCATCCTCACCGGGGGCTTTTCCATTTTTAAGCTGCCTCAGAGCTAACACGATCTCGTCTTGACTGATGTCTGGCAGTTCGTCGGTATAGTGGCGTGTCAGGGTGGCTCTTGAATCATGGTCGTCTCGTCGGGAGTGGGGGGCATGTGCAGAGTACAGCCGGCCATAAAAATCCTCTATCTCGGCGGAGATCTCCGGCTTCGACAACACGGTCCTCCCGTCGTGCGTTTTTAGCTTCGTCAGGTGGCTCCTGCTAAGCTGCTGAGTGAATACTTTGGACCCTCGGTTTCGCTCTATCGCCTCTTCAATAAGGCGTGTGTTGGAGCTCCGAAGGTCGCTCCGTACCATCTTCGCAATTCGCTTATTTAGGTCTGACCTCTCTGACGAAGTCGCTTGGGTAGTCTCCCGTCTTCTTGTCATCAGCCCCAGAGTCTCATCCGAGAGTTTGGACTTCTTGCCAGTACGCTGTTTTCTGCAGAACTTGATACCCTCGTCCCTCAGCGTTTCGACCAGATTGTGTAGGGTCTCGTCGGCGTCATCAGTGGGTTCCAAGGCAACAAATCTATTCCCGAGAAGCTGCTGAAACTCCTCGGTGCCCGCGACGATTTGGATTTGGTTA
This sequence comes from Pammene aurita, assembly GCA_947086415.1. Lineage (NCBI taxonomy): Eukaryota > Metazoa > Arthropoda > Insecta > Lepidoptera > Tortricidae > Pammene > Pammene aurita. The sequence goes on along the minus strand of OX352305.1, from coordinate 1,861,870 downwards.
GGCCGGAGCGTGGACTTCATCAGACGGTTTCTTTCAAGCTTCAAGTTGATATTCAGAGAGCCTCGGAGCAGTCGGTGATCAGATCCGGTATTGAACCTGTTGATCACTGAGACATCTCTGAATATGTGCTTGCTATGCGTCAAGATGAAGTCGATCTCATTTTTTGTCACAGTGTCGGGGCTCTGCCATGTCCACTTCCTTTGAGGCTGTTTCTTAAAGAAGGAGTTCATTAAGAATAGCTCCTCTTTCTCAAGGAAGTTGACAAGCATATGCCCCCTGTGATTCCTAACTCCATAACCATGCGGGCCTATTCGGGATTCGTTGCCAGTCCGGATTCCCACCTTGCCGTTAAAGTCCCCCATAACAACGTTGAAGTGAGCCTTTGTGGTGTTGTGCAAGGCTTTGGATATGTCTTCATACATATCCTCCACTTCATCATCCGAGTGTGCCGAGGTCGGTGCGTAAACCTGAACTACCTTCACGCTATACCGCTTGGAAAGCCGAAGGATCAGGTACGCCACCCTGTTCGACACACTGGAGATTTCTTGAACGTTGCTAGAGAGGGCCTTATTGACGAGAAAACCTACGCCACCCTGGGATGTTTTATCACCCTCGCGAAAGTAGAGAAGATGGCCTGAGTCTAGGGTTACGGTGTCCTCCCCCTCTCTACGGACTTCACATAACCCAACTCCACTTCCAACTGCGCTAGATGATGGTCAAGCCTCAGAGTGCGTCCGTTGAACGTAGCCAGGGTCAATTTAGGAAGTGTGTGGTAGCCTGTTGTAGCCCGGGGATTCCTAGCACCCCCTGCCCCGCCGTTACCGTGGCCGCTACCATGGCCAGGAATAGCGAGGCGGCCGGGAACTGGGGGCCATTTCTTGGCTGAACTTATCATAAAGGGGTAATGCCCATAATCCCCACGCTGGGCATGCGGGTTGGGGATCGCAGTTTGGTGGTGGGATTTTTCTGCAGGGGCGCTGCTGCCCGCCCCCCGGTATGTCCCTTAGTCGCCTCTTACGACACCCATGGGAAGAGTTGGGGTGGAGCAATTCTAAGCCGGCACCACACGGCAAATTGGTATGTACCTAAATTTAAATAAGTCTTATCTCATTTCCACTCCATACCTACTTATAGTAGAACAAAATTACACATTCGTTGTTTTCGAAACTGACTCACACTTGGCCGTTTTCAGATTTTTACTTTATTTCGACCTAAAGACAAACCTTCGAGCCAAATTTCAGGTCGGTACGACCATTGGAAGATAGACCCATTTAGTTCATTATGACTTCATAGTAGAACAAAGTTACACCTTCGCTATTTTTAAAATTGACTCACACTTGGCCGTTTTCAGATTTTTCCCATTACTTTGACCTTAATACCTATCTCCATGCCAAATTTCAAGTCAGTACGACCATTGGAAGTGGTCTAGGTTTTTGATGAGTCAGTGAGTCAGTGTGTCAGTGAGTCAGTGAGTGTATAGTAAAAATAGCGATTTTCTGACGTCAATATCTCAAGAACTGCTATAGGTAGAATAATGAAATTTTGTATTCTAGACAATTAAGGGGATGTCAACAGACACTCGAAATTTCATATGCGTAGATAAAATATGTTTTGAGTTATAGGGTGGTCGAAATTGGCCCGAAATGGTTCGTGTAATATAACCCACGGCCGGTGTGTCGCTTTTTTTTGCTCGAACTTGGCGGACACACTCCCGTGTGTCTAGATCTCAAACATAACCTAAACACACAACAAATAATGAACCAATATTGAAGTTGTATTTGAGTTGCATTGAAATATTTTTCAAGCAGTCTGATATTTCTGATTCTGATGTTTAGGCGCTAGCTGTATAAACTTGGGCCGTATTCTAACTTTGAAACACGTACAGACACGATCCAACTTCAATACAACTCCAATGCATTAACAACGCATTACAGCTATGGCATAAACATCTGAATCAGAAATATCAGAATTTCCTTGAGAAATATTCCAACGCAACTCCAAACTTCAATATTGGTTGAATGTTTATTGTGATATGTTTGAGATAGTATGTATTTTTATGGTATTGTTAATGTCTTTTTAAATTAGAATCCGCCTTGTATTAAAGTGAGAATACGGCTCTAGTTACACGTAATAGACGGAGAGCTGGCCACGTCATATATGACACAATAATGAGAGCAACGAAACCCCTCTAGTCAGTTTGCTATACTATGCTTATTTCTAGATCCGGACATCTGGCAGCTGTAAAGTGGTGGAGGTCAAAGAATGCAAATAACTTGAAGAAAACAAATCCTAGAGTTCTGGGTTTGATGCGATATTATTGAATATTATGTAATTGATTAGATTTTATCATATCCAGAGGTTTCTGTTGGGGGAAAGTAGTGCCAAATAATGTATAATGCAATTTTTAGTTAGTCGCTTACTGTTTTCATTTCCGCAATAATAAACAATTCTTTTTAATCTAATGTTAAAATATAGGCCCTGTCCTCTATAAATGACACAACATTGGCAATTTTTACCTATTTTAGTATTACTTTTTTCTAACTTAAAAACTTTGTTGGTCTGTCACTCTAACCTCCACCCATTAAAAGCTGCCAGATGCCCGGCTCTAGCAATAATTATGGTAAAGCAGTCTAACAAGACTTGTTTCATTGCTCTCATTATTGTGTCATATCTGACGTGGCCAGCTCTTAGACCATAAAATCATAACTCAAATTTCTCATTCGTACAGCCGGGTTCGTACAATATAAGTGTGACGTTTAATAATCACCTATTAAGTACCTACGTCTACGTCTTGGGATCCGAAAGGGTCAAGCGAAGACAGGTTGGCGAGGGTCAAACTGAATCTTATTGACCCTCGCACGTACGGGTTTGACAGTGCCGGGCTTGTTATTAATCGTGAGTACGTGTGACAGTAGGATGGGTGGTATGTAGAAAAGATCTTGTTTATAGTATAGAAATATTTAAAAGAGGTGATACGATTTCATCTGAGGAATATCTGCTGATGGCCCAGGGGAACTCAGGATACGAGGAGATCAGAGAAACACGTCCGTTTGGTATTGCGTTTAATCAAGCGACAGACATGGTGCGTAATCTACCCTCTATTGTAGAAAGGATGAGTCTACCCACATATATTAAAACCTAAAAAATATTCATTATCATCATCATCATCAGCCCTGTATCGCCCACTGCTGAGCCACTTTCATCCAATCGGCCAATTTCATCCAGAAGTGCCCCGCGAGCTTCCGAATGTCGTTTACCCAACGAGTTAACGGACGCCAGCCCCTTCTTTCATCTGAAACCAATACCTTAAAAATAGCAGAATACAATGCAATAAACTTAAAATAAAACCATGGTTTACACTAAAGTGACTTCAATTCGTTGCTAGTTAGCTACAAGCTACGGTATAGTATTTCGCACAGCTTAACTTCAGTACGACCCGTTATTTCTCGATGGTATCAGTTTACATACCCCATTCTGCTTCACATAAAGCACCCAAATGAATAGCATAAACCTATCAAATACGAGATAGTTAGCTGAACTAGTCTTGTCTCACTAAAAATTCGAACTTGACACATGCCACTGTCACCCTCTGTTTTGAAAATCCTAATACATTTCTTTCAAATAATTCACATCTCTGCAATATACAACACAAAAACACTCTTAAAATACACCAGAATATCTAAATATACAGTGAAAGTGTTTACTCCATTCGAAATTACCGTAAAACAAAAATATCAACATTCATACCTAATGACAACATGTTGAAAGCCCCCAACAAAATTGTGTTTTGAAAAAATGAATACGACCGCAGTCAATACAAGCAATCAAGAAACCTGTCCGACCTGTTCCAAAACCTTTAAAAGAAACGGCCTGCAACGTCACATACGTGCCGCCCATGGTGAGCTGTCCTCTTCGCATCAACAAGCCTCCACTCAACACTCGCCTTTTGCATCACCACTAGAAGAAGCATAAGGGTCGCCCTACCTTAACAACACAGGATCGAAGACAGGTATATGGCAAAAAAGATGGAACGACATATGCTTACTTCATGGGAAACTTTACGATCTCCCTTTTGGCACAGCAAGCAGAAAATTCGTTCATACACTTGCCGATGAAATAGAACACCTAACCGAGCTAAATTATCCTTTAGAACGATTACTAATTTACACTGCCGTATTGCTACAAAGGGACAAAAACATTAAACAGGCCAAAGATATCAGCAGATTACTTGACCGCCGCCTCAAACTGTGGGCCGATGAGCAGTTTGATATTTTAATCTCAGAATCGATAAAATCTGACAAAACTCTTCAAAATACATATAGTCGAAAATACCACAATAACGACGAAACAACACAAACATTCACAAGACTAATTCAACGTGGCAAAGTCCGCGAGGCCCTAAGCTGGCTATTAACCAAAGATACAAGCAAAGTCCTGAATAGTAACGACGAATTCGATTATACCGGTAAAACCGTCAGCGACGTACTAAGAGAAAAACATCCACCTCCCGCAAACCCCAACCCTGACTTATTTGCCCTGCCCGAGGATTTTCCCGAAATGCCACCATTATTAGATGTCGACATAACTAGTTACCACGTCGAGCAAGTTGCAAGAAAACTACATGGTGGTGGGGGTCCAACTGGCTCAACGTTCGAAAATTGGAAGGACTTTCTCTTACGTTTCGGCGATGCGAGCCTGCACCTAAGAAATGCCATAGCCCAACTTACTATGAAATTGAATAACGAACACGTACCTTGGACACAAATACAATCCCTTATGTCGAGCCGTCTGGTAGCTCTGGATAAATGCCCAGGCGTGAGACCCATTGGAATCGGGGAATGCCTTATAAGAATCCTCTCTAAATGTATGATCTTGGCAACATGATCTGAAGTCACCGAAGCATGTAGACAATGGTAACTTTGCAATGGCCTCAACTCTGGTATCGACGGAGCCGTACATGCAATGAATGACACTTTTGAAGAGAAATGTCACCCAAGCTCAGAATGGGGAATGCTCCTCGTTGATGCTAACAACGCATTCAACAGTGTAAATAGGCAGCTTGCTTCGTGGCAGGCCCGAATATATTGGCCACGTTGTGCCCGTTTCCTGTACAACACATATAACGGCCATGCCGAGCTTGTTATTCGAAACTCAGACATAAGAATGTATAGCAAAGAAGGCGTTACCCAAGGCGATCCACTCGCTATGCCACTATATGCTCTTGCAACATTACCCATAATCAATAAACTAAAAAAAGAACAGAGTCTGGAGTGTATACTCCAGACATGGTACGCTGATGACTCATCGGTCCAGGGAAACTTCAAAAGCCTTCGTAAATGGTGGGAACAGATCTGCAACATAGGACCGGCATACGGATACCTCCCTCAACCTAAAAAGACAATCCTTATTGTATCTGAAACAGACAAAAATAAAGCACAGCAGATTTTTAAAGGAACTAACATTACCATCGCCACAGGTTCACCCTTCCTTGGTAGTTACATAGGCAAGGGAAAAGAAGACTTTATAAGAAACAAAGTGAAGCAATTTATTTCAATAATCGAGAAACTAACACATGTCTGTAAGGACTCCCCCCAAGCAGCTTACACAGCACTTACCAAAGCTGCCCAATTCAAATGATCATTCCTACAACGTGTAATCGCTTATTCTAACGAACTTTTTGAACCACTGACACTTGCACTACGGGCTAATTTCATGCCAACTATGATGGGTAGCGACATCACTGCCGACGAAGCCGCTCTGTTTTCCCTACCCGTACATAAAGGTGGCTTGGCAATATCCAATCCATTCACCGAGAATAATTTGAGCTACAAAACCTCTAAAAAAGGCTGTTCAATCCTCTCATATAGCTTTGATCGGGACACAACATGTAGACCTAGCCCAACACAATAAATCCCTGATTGACGCACGCAAAGAAAGCCGAACAATGAAAGAAGCTCGCGATAACGAACTTTTAGACACTATATTGGCCAAATTACCCCCTAACAAAAGAAGAGCTATAGAAAGATCAATCGCATTGAAAATGAAAACAAAGTCTTCCACCTGGCTATCTACTATACCAACGAAGAAAGATAACCTTGACTTGTCCCCTCAAGAATTCAGAGACGCCCTGGCAATACGCTATCACAGAACCCCAAACTCAATGCCACCCTCATGTGATGGATGTGGCAACAGCCAATTTTATATCGACCATGCTCTCTGCTGCAAGACTGGGGGGCTAATTTCAAGACGACAACAACGAAGTTCGTGATCTATTTGCTGAACTATGTCACCAAGCATGGAGCAACGTCACAATAGAACCCATAATCACAGAAGGTGACCTTGGATTACGCGGCGACTTATCTTGCCGTGGCGTATGGAATGCTCAAAGAGAGGCTCTTTTTGATATCCGTGTCGTAGACACTGACGCTCCCTCTTACATTACACGCCATGTCACTTCTGTCCTAAAATCTGCTGAGACTGAAAAACAAAGAAAATACTCCGCTGCCTGCGAAGCGATACACGCTACCTTCACCCCTCTCGTGACTTCCGTCGATGGCGTATTCGCAACACAGATGACCTCCTTTGTCAAACACATAGGCGAAGCCCTCGCGGACCGCTGGAATAAATCGCTGAGTACGATACTGGGTTGGCTTAGAACAAGGATATGCATTACTATAATTCGAGCCACCAGTATGTGTATACGAGGCACACGTCACAAATTCAAACCTGCAGCGAAACTATTGGGGTTCGACGACGGAGCAGGCATTCCCAGCTCTAACTAAACTGTCACCTGCCTGACCGTGCATTGCAGAGATGTGAATTTTTACTATTATTTTATATACATTGTTAGTAGCTATTTCTTTAATAAATGACTATTCAATTTCTGGTTTCTAAAAGCTCTTATGTAACACTAGATAAAAATATAAATTAGGAATTAGGATGATAATATAAATTTTCTGGCGTTGAAAATAATAATTACTCAAGAATTATGCAGTAAGGTAAAACACAATTATTTAATATGTTACAGCATCTGTTAGTAAATAAAACATATTTAATATTATATCTCGTGTGTTCAAACCACGTTTAAACTCGTTTAATATCAATAAGATTTTAAAGTGACAATGAGTTGCTGCATGTTGCCTAAGTTCACCTTTAACTTGGTTTCGCTAGGAAAGTTTGTTTAACTGAAGTGATATTTGTTATGAACTGTGTTACACTATGGACCACAGCTTGCTTTCAGTATTTCTCGAGGGTATAATTTACAAGCCCCGTTTTTCCTAACATACAGCACCAGAATAAATAGCAAAGGCATCAAATATGAGGCTAAGGTTTTCTGAAATTATCTCGCATGAACACAAGGTAAACTGACTAACTAATATCTATCTATTCCCCTTATTCAAAACATAGCAAATTATCTTTAAATTAATAGTGTCTTTATCAAGCACAAATATGCTAAAAATGCAGAGCGGGACGAAAAAATATCGACGACATTTGTATGAAAACGAAATTTGATTTGACATAAGTATGAAAACTTCAAAGAGTCGTTTTTATAATTTCATTCAAGCAATTTTAATCTTGGTGGTTTCATTACCATGAACTTCTAAATATTACATTTATAACAAAATATGTATGATAGAAAACTTTAGTCTACCAAATTAAAGATACAGGCGCGTATTCAATTATACAAAATTGTCTGTCCAAATGCTTTAACAATTTTTAAACCTTGCTGTTTCATATTTGGACGGACAAAGTTAGTAACGATAAAGTTATGTTATTAATGAAAAAGAAGGTGGAAGTCGTAACGACTATTAAAGAAAGGAAAGCAGGCATATTTCGGACATAAATACATATAGAAACTCAAAATACGATTTGTTAAAACTAATGATTGAAGGGAAGATTGAGGGGAAACGAGGACGTGGTGGAAGGAAAATATCATGGACAAAGAACGTAAGAGACTGGTTGGACGTGGACAGTACAGAAAAACTAATTCGCATGACTTCAGATAGAATGGCATATAGGCATAAGATCGCCAACCTTCGGGGCGGAGAAGGCACTTAAGGAAAAAGAAGAAGAATTTCATATTTACAAATAAATGGATGTTGTGTGTATGTGTAAGATTGTTTCATGTCAAACGTGATACGATCTCCACATCTGAATTACAAATGTAAAGGAATACGATATAATTTATAAGTAGGCACCGAAAGCGTCGCATCCGGCGCCATGCTGCTCTGAAATAACGATGAATGCTACGTTAGAACTCACAGCTTACAACAGACGTCACTCTGTTAATAAACGCCTGTTTTCATCACGATATTCCATATCATTTTGACGAATTCAAACTATTTTGTACTATCAGCTGCAGAATTACATACCCAATTTATGAATGAATTCATTCATGATGTGGTAGTTAGACCGATTGAAAAGTCACTTGCACACAAAGATGAAAGGTCACTTTCTTCATACAAAGTGACCTGCATTAATTGCTCTTGTATGTTATTTAAGGGTCAGGCTGCAGATGGTTTTTACCACTACACTTTTAAGTTTATTATTCTGTTCTACTAGGTCAAAGCGTTATTTCAAAATCAAATGAAAATGAAAATGGAATTATGAGCTTTAAACTTTAGGGTATTTTTAATATTTGCATTTTTTTTCCAGAGATAGAGCTATTAGGCTTAAGATTATGGTTACAAAATTTGTACTGTCTCACGAAAGTTAAAATTCAATATTTGTAAAGCAAAAATGAAAATCTTAATATTTATTTATAATTTTACTTAGTCCTAACATTTGCAACGTTGTTTGCCAGTTTTTTTTTGTTTTTTAAATTAAGTAATGTTTAAGGCCCGGGTCCCAAAAAACTACAAAACAAACAATTTATATTTTGGACTACTGTATATGAGACCGAAGCCTTGTTTTAACATCCTATTTATTTAATTTATTTATTTTCCTTTTTTACTTTTTTTAGTTTAGAGTTTTACTTTATTTGTCTTTACATTTTTATCTTTTAAAACATTAATTTTATCCATACTTTTTAATTAATTTCGTACCTTCTGAATACCAATATTTTGAATTACGTTATGAGTCTTGAAACTGGAATTAAATATTTTTTATAAGATTTCAGTCTAAAAATCAGCAAGGCAAATCAGCTTTAAGGCACCTACATAATCGTGACCCAGAAAATAAACTGACTGACCGCACAGCGGTTTATTAGCAAAGTGCCTCCGCTGTTGCTATCTGCACACAGACGACAGTGGGAAGCATAAATCCGAGCTGGAATAGCACAGTTTATGCAAGTGTCAGCTATCTTGATCCTGTCTAGTCGCTGGCGTGTTATGCTAAAGAGTTTCACGTTCTGTGTTCATGGCGAAACGACGTAAGTTAGAGACAGTTAGCACTACAATTGGTAAGACGTTGAGGCGTTCAAAGTAATCTTAAGACGACCTTAGTCGCAGTTCAGGCACCGTTTTTAGCTCTTAACTTAGGTCCCCACTGAAAACCAGCGCCAAGGTTTAAATTGCCGCGGCATCACGCTGATCCTATTTGACGTCTTTGTTTGTTTTATTACTTGCTTTGTTTATTGTGTGTATTTGTGGCGTTAAATTAATGTATTTTCTTTCTTTATTTCTTTCAGTTTCGTCTACAATAAAGTTATGCTGTTAGTTTTGATAGACAAAATCAAAATAGTTAATAACAAATCCGTAACAATACAATAGTTGAATATGTAGTTATGATGTGTGTATTCAGTTAGAATATGGCTAGTGGGTCCCTTATTTTAATAAATAATTATAGCCATATTCGTTACAATACAACGCTTCTTACGCGAAAAACAACAAAAATATTCTCCTGGTTTGGATAAAGGAAGTAACATTGTTCTATAATCGGATTACGATAAATGCATTACTTTTCCTTCTCAGAAGCTCTTTTCCAAACTCGATTATTAATAAGAAATAACAGAATATATATCTATAAATTCGTGTATGCATCGCAGAGAAAGTACTAAATACGGGATTTCATCACATTCCTAATAGTTACGGCAATGGCGCGTAGTTACAGTGTCCGAGAGGCAACCGGATGGCTTGCGGTATTGAAGCACCCTACTTGTTGTCGAACTACCCTGTGTAGCCCGAACTGACCCATATTGGACTTTATTTTTCATCCTTCCACCCCCCATTTTTTTCCGGCTTCTAACTCTGACGGATCGATAACCGACCAGCCGGTGTGAATGGCAATTTTTATGCTCGTCACATACAGATACTGGAAATTGAGAGGGGAGGATGAAAAACAAAGTCCAACGTAGTTCGAGTTACACAGAGTGGTTTCACAACACGAAGTGAGCTCCAATACCGCAAGCCATCCGGTTGCCTCGCAGACGCTGAACGTAACTATTGCTCTGAATGTAACAAGTATTGGAGCTCAGAACCTCCAGCTTCGTAGGCAGGGTAACTAACAACTGGGCTACATAGGCCTGTAAAGGCATTTAGGTTAGGACTTTTAAATCGCAATTGCAGATTAAACTAAATTGTATTTGCCTTAAAACTGGTCCGTTTGAACAAGCCTGCACACGACGTGGAGGGCAATTTGTCAGAACGCGCCCACTTGTGACTTATATGAAACGTCATTTTGTACGGACGTAATTAACCCTAGAGTGGCATTACAACTTCAAAAATCCTGATTTGATTTGATTCTTTACCACGTCCGTAGCAAACGAGCATACAGTATTGGTAAGTGCAGCCTTCTTACTCTATTAGTCTTAAATTTAGCGGAGCTCATATTGGTATTGATTAGGTGGCATATTATTATTTTAAATTACCTACATAAAAATACATTAAAAACACAACCTATTTCAACCACAACTCCGACATCAACCAATATTGAAGTTGTGTTGGAATTGCATCGGAATAATTCTAAAGCTAATTCTGATATTTCTGATTCAGACGTTTAGGCGCTCGCTGAATTGCGTAGTTAATGCATTTAAGTTGTATTGAAGTTGGATCGTATCTAAACGTGTTTTAAAGTTGGAATACGACTCCCGGTATTTTAATTTTATCGGTGCGAGCAAGATGCATAAAAAGCCAAGGGTCTCCCGAGAAGATTAAGCGCAATTTTCATGAATGTAAAATTGACAATGACGACTGACTGTCAAAGACCACGATTGAACTGATGATTGAAGGTGAGTGGAAGTTTTTATTTACCAATTTATTATTCTGCCATTGTGACTGATAAACACTTCGTATTAATTCGTGAAAGGTTTCAATTAGCACGCTTGAATTACAAAAAAAACGTAACGATTTAAGGCGCATCAACTGTAATTAAAGCAAGCTTGTAACTAACTTAAATAACATACGACTGCTCGATAAGCACGCTTGATGATCTATATGAAATCGATATTAATATTAAATCAAGTTCAGATTTCTCTAAATTAGAATGCAGCTGTAGTTGCGATTCTGCGCTATTGTTGGAAGTTATTAAAATTGGGCCGTGCGAGACAAATTAGTTCGAAACTGCTGAAACTAAAATATGTAACTACCAAGGCAATAATTAGTCAGGTTAAAGTTTGTGACATGACATAATTATTAACAACAACGTTAATAGTTAAATTAACAACCTTTAAAATGTCAACTGGTTTTGTTATTGTTATAACACGTCCTATTGAGACGACTCGCAACTTCTCGCGTGTTTTAATAATTGCAACAGAGAAACCAAGTAATACGATAGGCAGCGCCTTACGCGCAAGCCAATGAGCGATCGTCTCAAATATTAATCATAACCATATCATAGAGTATCAAGAAACAGAATATCGCTCCTTAAAACTTTGCAAAAGCTTACTTAATTTTTCCCTTATTCAACTGAAAAACCTGCCCTTCAATACCAAACGCCTAAACTCTGACGTCACTTTGATACTTTTCCAATTAATTGAAATTCAAAACACGTAGCGCGGCAAACAGGCGTAAATTTAAAATTCAATTTTTGGTACGATCGGAATGTCATTACAGAATTCTGAAGTCGGGAGAGTAATTTGGAACTCTTGTTCGGCATTGAGACAGGAATGGCTAAAAATGGCGTATGTTTGTGCTTTAGCATATTGAAATATAAGTATACTCGTTACTTTTATACAAAATGAATTCAATTGTTTAACATATGAAGAGTTCGTACTGATCTGATTAATATATTCAAGGAAAGTTAAAATTGGTATTTCATATACGGGATGTTTTTTCAATAACTAGCCATATTCTGCGAGGTGATTTGGTAGGCCATACTGAAGAACTTTACTATTGAAAAAAATTGTCTGTTTCATACATTTTGGCCGACCAGACGCCGACGTTCTTTATGGGGACGCCAATTTTTTTTTTGAGATTTCTGGGTTGGTTCCATAGAAAAAGTTGTTCAGTATGACTTACGTAAACCTCTCACTGTATGGCTAGTTATTGAAAAAACAGCCTATAGAGAATTCCTTAGAACTACCGTATCTTATCTTCAGAATTAAACAGTAACTCTGCATTTCCGTCTGTCCCTTTTTCACGGATAAAGCTACTGACAATAAAAAAAAAACTAGCTACTATATCGGCGTACAATTGCCCCCATCCCCCTTCGGTTTCACCCCTAAAGGTTTATTTGATAAAACTATGAAACTATAAAATATCACGTCACTTTAGTCACTTCGCGAGACATGCCGCGACAGTGCGCTACGGGCCGGTACAAATAGCACTCTTAGGGCTTGAAGAAGACCTAAGCTCTCCGTAACATGTCGCGTGAAGTGACTAAAGTGACGTGAGTGTAACCGTTATATTTTATAGTGTAAGTATGCCTCACGAAAGTTTAAATTTAAAAACTATGAAACTTCATTCATTATTTAAACTAAAGCGGTCAGCGATTTCAGATTGAAGAGGTAACAGATAGACAGAGCTACTTTCGCATTCATAATAATAATAAGTAAGGATAATCCCCCAGTAGGGGAAATGGGAAAAGACAAATCAAAGTTTTCGAAACCAAGCATAACCAGTAAAAGGATAAAACTAAGTCTTAGCTCAGTACTAAATAACGAGAGCACTAACCGAATATTTCAACGAAATTGGATAATATCTATTGGAATTCTCCTTTATAGATTCAAGAAAAGTTGGACGGTTTCGACGGCGCCGTCGCCTCACAGTTCCAGTCTCATACTTCCTACCTCGCGGGCATTCGGAGGGTTAAGTTATGGAAATATCTTAGCAAAAACCGTCCAATCAGGGAATTTATTGGAATAAAGTTCCGTTTTATAGGGCGATATTTAAACTTGTAACTTTTAAGTGTTAAAATTGGGTTTATGACTCTTTTGTGGGTGACGGGTCGTTATGTTTAGGAAGTCACGAGTGCAGATGGTTTTGAAGATAATCGTTAATTTTTGGGTGAACTTTGATCGTATTTGTCTTTAAATGTTGATATATTACCTATAGACGGAGAGCTAGCCACGTCAGATAGGACACAATAATAAGAGCAACGAAACCCCTCTAGTCAGTTTGTTATACTATGCTTATTTCTGGATGTGGAAATCTGGCAGCTGTAAAGTGGTGGAGGTCAAAGAACGCAAACCACTCCAAGAAAACAAATCCTCGAGATTTGGGTTTGATTTTGATGCAATATTATGAGAAATTATATAAATAATTAGATTATATCATTGCCAAAAGTTTCTGTTGAGGGAAAGTAGTGCCAAACGACGTATAATGTAATCATAGTTTGTCGCCTACTGTTTTTGTTTCCGAAATAATACGTAATGTTTTTTGTTCTAATGTTAAAATATAGGCCCTGTTCTTTATAACTGAGACAACTTATGCAGTTTCAATATATTTTGGTATTACTACTCGTATTTTCCAATTCAAAAATTTTGTTAGGCAGTCACCCTGACCTCCACCCAGGACCTACCGCCAAGGATAGTATAGCAAACTACGAGTATACAGACGGGTATTGTTGCTCTCATTATTGCTTCATATCTGACGTGGCCAGCTCTTAGTCCCTTATTTCCTAATTAGATAAGTATGACAGAATATGAAGTTGTTGTTTCAAACATGAACTCGTCTTTATTGCATGATAATAAACCTTATAAGTACTATAATTATTAATGAAATCAGTGGAATACAATTTAAACTAAACCCGATGTTTCGATCGTTTATCAGCACTCCTTGTCACGGAATAGATAAATACTAGATCAAGAGCCCATGACACTGAACCTAGTTCGATAAGTCTCCTAGATAAGATATTTGTATATAATAAGTCACGTCTTTAATGGGGGAACACGAAATGCCGATGCTGCAATGAAAAAAAAGTGGCGGCGTATGTATTTGAAAAAAAAACTGGTTTTTAGTAGGATAAGTCTCCTAGATTCCCCTTTGTTCCTAGAAGCAGGAGAGGGGTAGGGCTACACGATAATGCGGTGCTACAAGCCCCCGTGCCTGGCTTTATCAGTGGCAGCAGCATCAAAAGATTGTAGTTGTATGCCAAAACAAAGCGCCTGATCTTTTTAAAAAAAAATACGGCACCACTTTTTTTGCACTGCAGCGTCGGTATTTCGTGTGTCCCCATTAAAGACGTGAGTAACTATATATATCTCATCTAGGAGATTTATCGAACTAGGTTCAGTGTCGTGGGCTCTTATACTATACGAACTTCGCTGTCAAAATGACATTGTGCAGAATTCAGACATGTTGTACCTTAATTCTCTGATTATAAAAACTCACGGAAATTAAATGCTTTCATGTATGTTACTTTAAAATTTCCAGTTACCAGTAACCTAAAATACCCGTAAGACTTTCTAGTTCATACGAACAAGACTTAATCAAGCCCAGTGACTATCTCACCCACGCCGCCCATTCAACTAATAATTCATATCCCGAGCTTCAACTCTATACGAACAGCTTTGTTTGTACACACATATAGGGACAGTTTGATGACAAAATAAAGACAAACTTTTGGATATGTTTGGAAGATATGAATCTTTTCTGTAAGACATTTTGATTCGATAGAGTTTACAACTGTAACCTAACCTAGGTATTTTACTAACTTTTTTTTGTAACTAGAGATCAGAGTTTGTTTCACATCACATGCTTATCAATTCCCGAACAAGCGAAAAACACTATATTTAGAATCTTACACGGGACTCAAAACAAAGGCTTGACTCGCTCGACATTTTAGTTCATAGAAACACGACCTAATCAAGCCTAATGACTACGCATCCGCGCGCAGCCCGTTCTACTAATAATTCATATCTCGTGCTTCAACACTATGCGGACGTTAGCTATGTTTCTAACTAAACAGATACATAATGAGAAACGAAACGGGTTAGTTCAAGTGGAAAATATTAAATGCATGAGATAAATAAATATAAACAAATAAATAAATATATATTATAGGACAATCTTACACAAATCGAACTAGTCCCACAGTAAGCTCAATAAGGCTTGTGTTATGGGTACTAGACGACGACGATATATATAATAGATAAATATGGATAAATACTTAAATACATAGAAAAAATCCATAACTCAGGAACAAATATCTGTGATAAACACACAAACAAATGCCCTGACCAGGATTCGAACCCGGGACCTCCTGCTTCGTAGGCAGGGTCACTACCGACTGGGCTAGGAGGCCGTTAAAAGAGATACGCTTACACGAGATACACTTTAATAAACACATACCAATTAAGAATAATCAGTAGACTATATTATTTATTTATTTATAGGAGCCAAGAGTGTCCCACTGCTGGGCAAAGGCCTTCCTCCTTCCCTTCCACGTGTCCCGGTGTTGAGCCGTCTCCCACCAGTTTTTAGTCAGTAGAATATATAAATCTCCTTTTTGATAGATATTGTTTTTAAAGAGGTTTCGATTATATGTATCGATGTATCTATTTTGTTAGAGTGACAGACAGATAGATTTATAATTAAAAAAGACTTTAGACTTTATCACTAAACTTGATAGCGTTGTAATGTCACTGAGTTCGAAATATTAAATACCACGCTGATATGATTCTATCCAGATACCCTGATAAACTTCAGAAGGACACTATTTGTATAATAATTAACCTTCTTTACCTTTATGTACTCGCCCCCACACTAACCCATTTAAATTACCACCCAGTATGCCTACCCATCAAACACGACACGGGCCTTAAATTATGGAAGGTGTTAATTAAACTTTTAGTAATTAATCAGAGGGTTGAAAAGTTATAATAGTTTCGAGTTGAGGGCGAGGAGGGCTGGAAATATTGGCTTTTGTTTTTGTATCGCGTTTTACAATTTGAATAACAAATTTGTTAGTTTGCTCTTGACTAATTTGAGGGACTTTTGGTCAGAGGTTAATAATTAATAATAATGTCTAGTAAATTATCAGTTTATAGTATAAGAGCCCACGATAAGTCTCCTAGATTATATACATACATATATATCATTAGTTACGTCTTCACTAGGGGAACACGAGTTGGCAATGCAAAAAAGTGGCGGCGTATTTAATAAAAAAAAACCGGTTTTAGTATGATAAGTCTCCTAGATTTCCTTTTGGTCTAAGAGCTGGCCACGTCAGATATGACATAATAATGAGAGCAATAAAACCTGTCTAGTTAGACTGCTTCACCATCCTTATTGCTAGATCCGGGCATCTGGCAGCTTTTAATGGGTGGAGGTCGGAGTGACAGCCCAACATTGTTTTTAAGTTGGAAAAAAGTAATACCAAAATAGATAAAAACTGCCAAAGTTGTGTCATTTATAGAGAATAGGGCCTATATTTTAACATTAGATTAAAAACCATTGTCTTTTATTACGGAAACAAAAACAGTAGGCGCCTAACAAAAAATTGCATTATACATCATTTGGCAGTACTTTCCCTCAACAGAAACTTCTGGATATGATATAATCGAATTAATTACATAATTTCCCATAATATTGAATCAAACCCAAAACTCTAGGATTTGTTTTCTTCAAGTTATTTGCATTCTTTGACGTCCACCACTTTACACCTGCCAGATGTCCCGATCTAGAAATAAGCATAGTATAGCAAACTAACTAGAGGGGTTTCGTTGCTCTCATTATTGTGTCATATCGGAGGTGGCCAGCTCTCCGTCTATTTGTTCCTCGTAGCAGGGGAGGGCTAGGGCTATACGATTATGTTTTGGCATACATCTACAATCTTTTGATGCTGCTGCCACTGACAAGGCCAGGCACGGGGGCTTGCAGCTCCGCATTATCGTGTAGCCCTACCCCTCCCCTGCTTCGAGGAACAAATGAAATTTAGTAGATTTATCATACTATTTCTAGTATGAAAAGTCTACCAGATTTTTTATTTTTTCAAAAAAAAAAATTAAAATTACCCGCCACTTTTTTTGCATTGCAGCATCGGTATTTCGTGTTCCCCATTAAAGATTAGACTTATCGAACTAGGTTCAGTGTCGTAAGCTCTTGTTCTATTAGTTAGTAAATGTTTAATTAAATGTATATATAATATACAAGAGTTTGTTCGGAAAGAAAAATAGTAATTTTAATACGGATATAATTTGTAAGAATGGAATTTTTAACAATTTTGTTAGAAAAAAAATATATTCAATTGGGTGTAATGCAATAGTATTTAATAAAATATTATAGTCATGTCTGTACCTTTCTTACGCTAAATTCCGCGTTCTTCGCCAAACGCCAAATGACAACTAAAACGTAATTATATTTTTTTTACGTTTTTGTTGTCAAATTCAAATTAACTGAAAATGGTGTTTGTGCGTTTCTTTCGGTAAAAGTTGCTGTTATATCGAAAATAAATACGGTAAGTGCTATGTGTGTTGTAATTTTTTGGTAGCATATAAGATAATGTAGGTATGTATAATATGTCAAAATATGCCAGACTTATTGTTTTTTGGTAATATATTCGCTCTAAAAGTTTGTGGTTCATAAATGATTCTCTGCCCCTTTGGGATCAGTACAAGTGGCCTAATTGTGGCCACTGCCCTGCAGGGTATTTACATCATGTTTAAGGGTTAGAGAATAATTATGAACTTTTCTTTTAATGCTGATGGCTATCGAAATCGGCTTAGGATTAAGGGTTGCTACATCGACACAGTAATCAACGGTTGTTTACTGGCTCGCTCTAGAGTGGCCCTGCAATGAACACAGAATGCTTGTGCTCGTTTTTGTTATCCTATCCCTCCACGCACTCACGGCACCCCTTACCTAAACAGCAGGCGCATGCTAAAAATGGAAGCGCAGCGCTCGTTGCATTTTTGCTTCATCACTGTTCAGTGTAGTGCATCGTCAACATCGTCAACAACCCCCGTACCTTTTTGACAAGCTCACATTCTCCACACGGCCAAGTAGAGAAGCCATCTGTCTAATTTGTTCGAGACATGGAAAATTAGCAGCATTTCGTGGTAGTTTTCGCTATTCTGCTACGAAATGCTGGAATAACATACCCCCCTCCTATACGAAACCCAAAAAGTCTTTTCACTTTCAAACGCAGATTTAAGACATATCTCTTCAGTTTTCAATTGCCGTGATCTTGGTCGTGACACCTAATATATGACGTGAAAATATAATAATGTTTATTATTAAACAGTTAGCGAATAATATGTATTGATTCTTTCTTATTTTAACTTTAACTTCTACTTCTAAGTTTTATATTTATTTATTACTTTATTTACGAGTACCTCCTATTTCACCTATCTTACATGTTTGTTGTCTATGTTTTCTATTTCGCACTACCTTCCGTCTCTGGGCTCCACGGAAAACCAGCGCTGTGGCATCCTACATGCCAGGGCATGTGCTGAGTGGCGTTCTTTTGCACCCACTCTACCTTTTGCATAAATATTTTACCTATTTCATTTTTGATTTCTCTTCATTAGTAATTTCTATTTTCTTTTATTAAAAAAAAAAAACAATTTAAGTGCCTACTATTTAAGTTTAAATTGATGTGGTGCTGTTTGTAGTTTACTCGCAATGTTTTTCTTTCTTTCTTTTGATTAAGCCCCCAAATCGTATACAGGTTGATTTCTGTTTCGTGATCCAGAAACATTGTTTCTGATTGTAACTGATCATTATTATCATGTAGTAGTATTTAATAAAAACAGGAGTGTAAGTTTTCTTCTTTTTCAAACAAAATTATTTTTAAACTAAGAAAATCAGACATATGCCGTATGAGAAGTGACAAGACGTTACATTGAGTAGGGTGACTAAATTGTATGTAAAAAAATGTTCATCTGAGAAGTTATTCACAATATTGGCGATAAAAAATAATGGCCAACATCATTAGGTTCATCTTCAAAATCTGTATCACACGTTCTCTTGTTACACAACCCCAAAATCATCCCGTATATTATGTACATCGGCTGGTGAGGAATAATCATTAAACGTAGAAGGTAGAAAGAAGAACTAGGAAGAACTAACTTAACTTTATTTCGTCCCACCGCAAGTACAGTGGTCGTCAAAGATATACAGTTTTACACCTTATTATGAAGGGGTAAGGTACAAAAATGTAATCCAGTTTTTGACGTCGATTAAGCAGTATGCACGTCAATACCGCAAGTAGTGCCTAGCCTTCATAAAATTATTTTCAATTAAATTGTAATCCAACTCACACAAACACGACATCTTGTGCCTACATTCGAAGAAACTTACCTGAAATGAAAATGAATAAATTAGTAAGTAGTATTAACATTAATCCAGTATTTTGATGATATCAGCTATAGCAGTGTGGCGCACTGCTACGTAATGTCTAAATGCATCTAAATCATTATCTTTCATTATACTCTTTTTTTTTATCCTAGTTTTTTGTCATGGTTCAATTTAAGCCTTAGGGTCGGCTCGGCAACCTTATCCTATGTATTGGCGTAGGCAATAGTTTTTACGAAAGCAACTGCTATCTGACCTTCCAACTAGAGGGGAAACTCAGTTTTATTTGGATTAGTTTCGATTTCCTCACGATGATATCCTTCACCGAAAAGCGTGAATATCAAATGATATTACATACATACGTCCCGAAAAACTCATTGGTACAAGCCGGGGTTTGGACCTAAGACCTCCGGATTAAAGGTAATGCCATATGCTTCAATATTTCAAAATAATCTGTGACTTTCAAGCAAGCAATGCAATGCAATTCTCAAACTCAGTTCTCCTATACTATTCATATTCATATTCATTTATTTCATATTCATTTATTTATTCAAAGTAAATTCATTGCGAACACTTTTTGAATGTCATAACATACATGCACATTTAATACCTAAGTATTTTTTTACAAAAAAATAGGATTACACAATCATCTTTTATAATATACATACATTTTTATTATTTACATTATAATATTCTCTTATCATATTGTGATATTTACATTATTATCTGACCATATGTCTTTATCTGTTAAATATTCGTCCAACCTGTAATAGGCTCTATTTGTTAAAATTTGCTTAACTTTGGTCTTAAATTTATTTTCAGGAAAATTTAAAATATGGTCAGGTAGTACGTTATAAAAACGGGTACAGAGGCCCAAAAATGACTTTCTGACTCTACTTAACCTAGTTGTCACTGCTATTAATTTAAATTTGTTTCTAGTATTTAAGTTATGAATATCACATCCTCTATAAAATTGACCTAGGTTCTTTCTTACATACATAATATTTTCATAAATATATTGACTTGGCATAGTCATGATTCCAATAGTTTTAAACAGTGCTCTTAGGGAATCACGAGTTTTCAAGTTATAAATCCCGCGAATTGCTCTCTTTTGCAAAATAAAGATTGTTTCAATATCAGCAGCTCTACCCCACAATAATAAACCATAACACATGACGCTATGAAAGTAATTAAAGTAAACTAGTCTTGCTGTGTTTACGTCTGTAAGCATTCTTATCTTTTTTACAGCGTACACAGCGGAACTTAGTTTTTTTGAGAGATCAGCAATATGAGGGCCCCATTGTAGCTTAGAATCCAAAGTTATTCCCAAAAATACTGTACTTTCCACTTGCTCCAAATATTCGTTGTTTATTTTTAGGCCTTTTATTTTAATTTTAACATTAGGTAACTTAAAGTGTACATACTTGGTCTTCCGAGCATTTAGAACAAGGTTGTTGACTGTAAACCATTCCTGCGTTTGCTGTAGGGCCTTATTTAAATCGGCTACATCCTGACAAGTTCTTTTTACTTTAAAAATTAGTGATGTGTCATCTGCAAAAAGTACAATTTTAGTAAGGTGTTCTGCCATAAACGGTAGATCATTTATGTACACTAAAAAAAGAAAAGGACCTAAAATTGATCCTTGGGGAAACCCCATCCTAACCTGAGACCCTGCTGACCGAGATCCGTTCACGAGCACTCTTTGAACTCTATTTGATAAATAAGATTTTATAAATTCTAGTGCTGTATCTTTAAATCCATAGTGACTTAGCTTAGTTAGCAATGTAAGATGATCGACGCAATCGAACGCCTTCGATAAATCACAAAATATGCCGATGGCATCTTTCTTTTCCTGCCATGCATCGAACACGTTTCTAATCAAATTATTTCCCGCGTCCGTAGTAGAACGTCCCTTGGTAAAACCATATTGTTGAGGATTAAACAATTTGTTTATGTTAAAATACTTTAGAATTTGAATTGCTATCACTTTCTCAATTACTTTGCTAAGTACTGGCAAGACGGAAACCGGTCTATAGTTTCCGGGGTCTTTGGTATCACCAGTTTTAAATAAGGGTATTACTCTACTCATTTTCATCAGGTCTGGAAATTGACCTTCGTCTATGCATTTATTAAAGATTATAGCTAAGTGAGGTGCCAGTGTAACTATGATAGCAGTACAAGCTTTTACTGACATCCCCCATAAGTCTTCAGTAGATTTTACTTTTATCTATTTAAAGGTCTTAACAATTATTTCACTCGTACTAATATTATCTTATCTAAGTAACACTCGCTTTGAGTAAACGAATTTCAACTCGGCTCCGAAAGTTTTCGGAATTATGCGCGTTGTGCAAAGAATTTACATATTTCGGGGCCGCTGGGATCCCGTTTCCACACTTATCAGAATTGAGATGTTAATTATTAATTAAGGAACCTGTATTACTTAGAGATGTGCGTGACTGAGGGTATTATTTGAATATAAACGGTCGCCATTTTGAAAAAGTTTTGAGTTGGACAACTTTTAGTTTAGGATACGGTGAAGTACATGAAGCTTCAGCTTTTTACTACGACTTTGTCTGGATATAAGAAGTTAATTGGCTACTTTCCTAAAAAAATATATTTAGTCCGTCAGTTAGATTATCAAAAAATATTGGACACGTATTTTTTATTTTGTCAATCAAACAAAAATTGGTGAAGATATAGCCCGTTAAAGTTCCGCGTGACGTCACATTTCAGTACAATTTTTAGTATAATGTGACGTCACGCGGAACTTTAACGGGCTATATCTTCACCAATTTTTGTTTGATTGACAAAATAAAAAATACGTGTCCTATATTTTTTGATAATCCAACTGACTGACTAAATAGAATTATATTTTTTTTACCCAGGAAAGTACCCAATTGTAATCTTCCTCGTTAGGTAGGTACTTCTTTGTTCAATATCACTCCCTCTAAACCATAAGAGATCTAAATATATAAAAGAAGAAACTGACTGACTGACTGACTGACTGACTGACTGATTGACTGACTGACTGACTGACATATCAACGCACAGCCCAAACCGCTGGTTCTAGAGACTCTAAATTTGGCACGTAGGTTACTTACAAGGTCTAGGGTGCACTAAGAAGGGATTTTTCAAAATTCACCCCCTAAGGGCGTAAAATGGGGGTCCAAAGTTTGTATTGCGAACTTCACAGGAGTATGCCTAACGATAAATGAGTAAACACGTGTTTCAGGTTTTTTGAAAATTCTACCCCTAAAAGGGGCAAATGTGGTCACAAAGTCTGAAAATCAACATGGGTATCGTATCCTTTTTGAGTACTTATAGTACGCGGGCGAAGCCGCGGGAAAAGGCTAGTGATCATATAATTATTATCCTCGATGAAAAGGATGTTTTTTTTATAATAAGGCCAATTTAAACAAGCTTTTTAAATGTAAAAACAATTTATTTATTTATCGTATGGCTACATGTCACTGGATATAGATAGGCATTTCTTCCCTGAGGTAGTTAGTAGTGGGAAAGCAGATGATGAAGAAAATCCAGTGAGTGCTGCGAGGTCCAGATGGGACAGTGCAGCTGCCAAGTTTGCTACTCTTTTAGCACCACCCAGGCATCACGTGTAGGGTTGTCTAAAGTGTTTCCTACGGACGCAGAGTAACATTGAACTGTGAATGTAAAAACAATCATAGATTTAGTATAAAAGTTTATAGTTCAACTCATATGTATTTATACGTGCGACATGTTTCGGTAGAGCCTAAGTCTCCATCTTCAAGCAGAATGAGTGCTAGAAACCGTTGGCGTTGGCTTTTCGATACCTGCCACGCGTAGTGACTAAATTATACGTGACTTAAAACATCTCTTATTCCTCCTAGCGTTTGTCCCCACTTTTTTTTTTTAATACTACGACGGTGGCAAACAAGCACACGGCCTGCCTGATGGTAAGCAGCTACCGTAACCTATGGACGCCTGTAACTCGACAGGAGTCACATGCGCGTTGCCCACCCTTTACAAAAAGGAGCATTCACTGTGTTGATGGCTAAAGGAACAAGAAGGTCCCTCATCGTCAACACACTGGGTCCATTTTGAGCTCTTTGGCAACCATACTCACCAGCAGGAACACAACACTATGAGTAGGGTCTAGTGCTATTTGGCTGTGGTTTTCTGTAAGGTGGAGGTACTTCCCCAGTCGGGCTCTGCTCCAGATTTGAGCCAGATGATATTCGCTGAACGTGCCCTACCACACTTAGCGAGATGCCATTCGCAGTGCCCATACCTCTCTTTTTAAAGACCATAGCTTTCTGCTCTATTGAGCCTGGGGTCGGCAACCTAATCCCAGGAATTGGCGTAGGCACTAGTTGTTACGAAAGCGACTGCCATCTGACCCTCCAACCCAGATTGGAAACCAGGCCTTGTTGGGATTAGATTCGGTTTTCTCACGACGTTTTCCTTCACCGAAAAACGACTGGTAAATATGAAATGATATTTCGTACATAAGTTCCGAAAAACGCAGTGGTACAAGCCGAAGTTTGATCCCGCAATCTTCGGATTGAATGTCTAACGTCTTACCACCAGGCCACCAGCGCTTTAACGTCACTTAAAACATTAGCTTTATTATTGTGAGTATGTTTCGCGATTTAAAATCAATACTGGAAATTCAATTTTTTTAACTAATTCTACGTTGTTTGTGAATGCTAGTCTATCATGAAAGAGAAGTGTCTTAGAATATATAGATACCAATATAAACCACGACACATCTCGTTCCGGACAGTCTATCTTATAAATAGCACCCAATTTAATATTCCTCCTGATTGTGAAGTAGAACCCTTTCCACATCTTAATGTTAATTCAACACAGCCGTACAGAAACTTTTTCAATTACCCGGATCAATTGCTTTTAAACTTTTCAATGGAATTTTTAAGAGGCTTGAAGGGAAGTTATGGAAGTTGTATTGCATTTTCGAGTTTGATGTATGGAGTTGTTATGCCTCATTTGCTTGCGAGTGCGTTTGAATTAAAAAATAAATAAATATTATAGGACAATCTTACACAAATCGACCTAGGCCCACAGTAAGCTCAATTAGGCTTGTGATATGGGTACTAGACGACGA
This sequence comes from Pammene aurita, assembly GCA_947086415.1. Classification (NCBI taxonomy): domain Eukaryota; kingdom Metazoa; phylum Arthropoda; class Insecta; order Lepidoptera; family Tortricidae; genus Pammene; species Pammene aurita. Next base: position 1,837,153 of record OX352305.1, on the reverse strand, counting down.
TATATATAATAGATAGATATAGATAAATACTTAAATACATAGGGAAACATCCATAACTCAGGTACAAATATCATATATTCTTTCTGTTGTATGTTTCTTTGTTGTACAGTAAAGTATTATACCACTACTACTATTACAAATATCTGTGATAAACACACAAACAAATGCCCCGACCAGGATTCGAACCCGGGACCTCCTGCTCCGTAGGCAGGGTCACTACCGACTGGGCTAGGAGGTCGTTATAAATTAACTAGGGACCCGCCCCGGCTTCGCACGGGACTTTTTTGAAGAACTTTTTAAGGTGTACCTGCAATACTGTAGTACATTATTTTGATCTATCGCGTAGGGTTCAGCCAGCGCGTTTGCACTGTAAGTGCAAAAAAATGCGTTTATTTACGAAATCACATCAGAAACGTCTAAAATTATCAGTGTTTCTCTACTACATTATGCATATATTATACATTTGAACCTTCCTCTTGAATCACTGTATCTACTAAAAAAAACCGCATCAAAATCCGTTTAATAGTTTTAAAGATAAGCGTACATAGGGACAGGCAGACAGCGGACAACAACTTTGTTTTATACTATGTAGTTATGTTTTTTTAATGGCTGCTATTGCAGTTACTTAGTGTGGCAAAGATTTTGGTTCTGATCTTGGAATAAGTACCTTTTGTTAAGTTTTTTTGTGACTACGAAATACTTATTACTAGCTTTTGCCCGCGGCTTCGCTCGCGTTAAATTCTCCATACAAACTTCCACCCCCCATTTTAGGAAGTGGGGGGTTAGAAAGAGACAAAACGTAGCCTATGTCACTCTCCATCCCTTCAACAATCTCCACTTAAAAAATCACGTCAATTCGTCGCCCTGTTTTGCCGTGAAAGACGGACAAACAAACAAACACACACATACACTTTCCCATTTATAATATTAGTATGGATTTAACTCGTTTTAAGTTTAGATAAAACTTATGTATCGATAAGGTATTATGAAAATATAGATAATAATATAAAACCTACATTTACACAAAAGGTATTAAGCCACTTTATGTTAAATAATATAGATATAATGAAATTAATATTTCAATTGAAAGCAAACTCATCTACGCGAATAAATAATCTACCAGCTTTATGAATCAACAATAAATGATTAAAACTCAAATCCAAATTATTCCGTTGAAAATAACAGCGAAATTAAATTGAGTCTAATTCTAATTACGTAGGTATCGTGTTAATAAGTCCGAGGAGCTAATAAATAAACGGATCCCGGGAAATTGCTCTTGATAAATTATCAGTTATTAATACAAAGGAGCTACAATTAATGGGCTACACTCAATAGGGAGGTGAAAATTATCTTCAAATCTTGATTCATACGTCTGTTAATGAATTACTGCCTATTAAACAGTATGTTCCATTAACATTAAACATAATGGCACCATTTTCATGACGTGGGAAAGTAACGTTTCGATACAAGGAGTTGTGGGTAGATAAGGAAAATGGGACTGTTTTTGTTACGCTGAAGAAAACGGTGCTACTTCATCTTAAAGAATATGTTGTTTTTTAAATATAATATAATACACACATATAAAAGTAATAAGTTTCAAAAATATTTAGATTTTAAGTATTCTTGAATAGTAAGTTAGGAGACATCACAACTAGTTGCCGAACTAGCATTTTAAAAGTGGAATTGGCTCATAATTGCTCTTTATAAGTAAATAACTTGACTTCCCGTGTATAGTACAAGTAAGAACTCAATATCGAAGTGTTTTTTCTATTTATGGCAAAACTAGTTACCTATTTACAAGGTTTAAATAGTTGTACACAAATAAAAAAAACCGGCCAAGAGTGTGTCGGGCCACGCTCAGTGTAGGGTTCCGTAGTTTTCCGTCCGTCACAGTAAGTGTCCCCACTTAAGAGTTAAAATAACACCGCCATGTAAGATATGAGCGTTCCACGTACAGCGATATCTATCGGCAAATTAAGTAAACTATTGCGCGCGAGCTTTAAATATGGAATATGATTTTTATGGGATAATTCTTTATTGCGTGAATCGATTTTCATCGTTTTGACTTTAGTTGAAAGCACGTCATTTCATTGTGATTTTGTAGAAATTACAGGTACAATAAACACCTGCTAATACGGTTAAATTACAAACTTAGTTCAGAAATTATTTTGTAATTTTTTTCAAAACTTTATTTGAAAGTACGTCATTTCATTGTGATTTTGTAGAAATTACAGTTACAATAAACACCTGCTTATACGGTTAAATTACAAACTTAGTTCAGAAATTATTTTGTATTTTTTTTCAAAAACTATTTAACCTATCAAGTTCAAAATAATTTTCCTAAAAAGTGTTTATAAAGTTCTACTTTCGATTTTTTTTTACATATTTTTAGAACTTATGGTTCAAAATTAATTTTGTATTAAGCAGAACGTCTGCTAACGATACCACAATGCTTAGAAAAATGCCAGAGTCGCGAGTTCGAGTCTCGCCTGAGGCAGTGGATTTTTCTACTTTTCCATTTTTCTAAGCATTATGGTTCAAAAGTTAGAGGCGGGGGGGACATTTTTTTTACTTCTGGAGCGATTATTTCCGAAAATATTTACATTATCAACAAATGATTTTACTAAACCCCTATTCATTTTTAGGGTTCCGTACCTCGAAAGGAAAAAACGGAACCCTTATAGGATCACTTTGTTGTCCGTCTGTCTGTCTGTCTGTCTGTCTGTCTGTCTGTCTGTCTGTCAAGACCATTTTTCTCAGGAACGCGTGGAGGTATCAAGCTGAAATTTATATCAAATACTCAAGTCTATTGTCCCTTAGAGCTGTGAAAAAATCAAACTTAAAAACCAACGCAATCAAAAGATGCAGTCGTTTATGCTGCAAATTTTAGAGTTTTTCGGCACTCGCAAAACCTACGGGGTACTTCCCGTGAACTCAGAAACTTAAAATTTGGCACGATGCAACGTCATATAGCATAGACAATGGAAAAATTACAAAAAGCAGACATTTTTAGTAAAATCATACAAAAAAATATTTTTTTTAAATTTTAAACTTACTACCTTTTTCCTCGTAAACGCGTGGAGGTATTACATTGAAATTCATGTCAAAATCTCAGGGCTATAGGACCTTTCAGATGTAGCAAAACCAAACTTTTATGTCAACGCAATCAAAAGAAATAGTAATTTAAGTCGCATATTTTGAAACTGAGTACTCGCAAGAAACTCAAAACCTAAAGGATACTTCCCGAAAACTCAGAAACTTGAAACTTGGCACGAAGAAACTTCATATAGCAAAGACAAAGAAAAAATTACGAAAAGTAGACATTTTTAGTAAAATCATACAAAAAATATTTTTTTAAATTTTTTACTTACTACCTTTTTCCTCGTAAACACGTAGAGGTTTTTGCTTGTTATAGGTGTTTACGGAACCCTCGGTGCGCGAGTTGGACTCGCACTTGGCCGGTTTTTTAAATACCTATCCAACTATATATATCACACGTTAGGGTTGAGATGAAAAAAAAAATCACTCCCCACTTTACGTATAGGGGAGGTACCCTAATATAACATTTTTTTCCACTTTTTATTTTACCACTTTGTCGGCGTGATTGATATACATATTAGTACCAAATTTCAGCTTTCTAGTGCTAACGGTCACTGACGGACGGACATGGCGAAACTATAAGGGTTCCCAGTTGACTACGGAACCCTAAAAAGGAGAACAAAAGAAAAAAAGGGAATACCTATAAATCTAAAAATAAAACATAACATCTATAAATGAAACATTAAATTACTCCGCTAAAAGTAACCAAGGAGATATATGACAGACACCTCGCAGTTGTCGAAATTGGAGGAGGCACAAAATTTTATTTTAAAACTCAATTATTTGACGGTCTCCTAGTCGGTAGTGACCGTGCCTATGAAACAGGAATCTATGAAAAAGGTTGGAATCCTGGTCAGGGCATTTACTTGTAAGTTTATCATTACAGAATATCGTCGCCTAATACCCACAACACAAGCCTTGTTGTGTTTACTGTGGGACTAGGTTGGTTTGTATAAGATTATGCATAATATTTATTTATTTATTCATATTTATTCAGATGAGATATTTATTGAGATTTTTTTGGACCCGGGGTATGTCCTTAAACTACGTCCGGACTTGGGTATGTCCTTAAACTATACCAAAAAGAGAGGTATGGGCACTGCGAATGGAATCTCGCTTAGTGTGGTAGGGCACGTTCAGTGAATGTCATCTCGCTCAAATCTGGAGCAGAGCCCGACTGGGGAAGTACCTCCACCTTACAGAAAACCACAGCCAAATAGCACTAGACCCTACTCATAGTGTTGTGTTCCTGCTGGTGAGTAAGGTTGCCAAAGAGCTCAAAGAGGACCCAGTGTGTTGACGATGAGGGACCCTCTGGTTCCTTTAGCCGTCAACACAGTGAGTCCTCCTTTTTGTAAAGGGTCGGCAACGCGCATGTGACTCCTGTCGAGTTACAGGCGTCCATAGGTTACGGTAGCTGCTTACCATCAGGCAGGCCGTGTGCTTGTTTGCCACCGTCGTAGTATAAAAAAAAAAAAAAAAAAAAGATGTATCTTTAAAAAAATATTAGGTATAATTTGAACAGTTGAAATTATACTAACGAATAGTCACCCAAGAGACATTACCATTGCAAACTAGTAGTAAAAAGTATATTCAGCTCAAAATTGAACTTGTTTTTTTTTTACAGTTTAGTTGTATAGCAGTGTGTGTGCTAATTATTGGTAGCTCTGTGCTTGAGACTGCACACCAATAGTTGCCGAGTAAACTCGGGATCAAGTCAAACGGCAAACGTCTCAACATACCCTCACAAAGTGCTTTGGGACTCGATCGAGGAAAGTATTTGATGAGAGCTCGCGGCATCGACTTTAGCATCGGAATTTGGTTCGATTCCTACTAAACAGAATCAAAGGTATATGAAGATAAGGGAGGGTAAATATAATTCCTACGTCAGCGGTTAAATCATTATATATTGAAATGGTAGCGATCTGCTTTCTAGTATATAAATTATTTTGCAGCTAACCAAAACATCTTTTAACCATTAATTATCGAGATTGTAATGTTTTTTTTTTGTATTTGCTGGTAATAAATATATTTTATTTGCAAAAAACACACAAATATTCACAAATGAATAATTATGTAAGTTAGAAATTTTATAATATACTCATTAATATCATTTTATTTTGTATCTCATTTTAACGGCCTCCTAGCCTAATTGGTAGTGACTTTGCCTATGAAGCAGGAGGTCCCGGGTCCGAATCCTAGTCAGGGTATTTATTTTTGTGTTTATTACGGGTATTTGTTCCCGAGTTATGGATGTTTACGTTAAGTACTTATCTAATTCTATATATTAAATAATCGTCGTCTAGTACCCACAACACAAGCATTATTGTGCTTACCGTGGGACTAGCCGACTTGTGTAAGATTGTCCCATAATATTTATTTATTAATCTATTAATAGTCATAGTCATAGTCATAGTCATAGTCATAGTTATAGTCATAGTCATAGTCATATTCAGTAACTCAGGAGACATAATCATAGCAACTACTTACATGTACTCAAAAGTATATTTAGTCATAAAATTTTCCTATCATAGCTAATTATTTCGCTTGAAGACACTGCTATTAAGTCGTATAGCAATGTCTTGAAGCTAATTATTGTAATTCTATGCTTGAGACTGCACACCAAATAGTTACCAAGTAAACGCTGGATGACATCAAATGGCAAGCGTCTATTACACTCAAGTAATTGAGCTACACTATGTGAGGCTTGAGATGTTAATGAGAGAGAGCTCGAGGCTTCGACTTTGTACCATACAAATGTTGTTCGATTCTAATTAAACAGAATTGAAGGGATTGAAGCTTTGGTTGCAGTTAATCATCCGGTATTTAAACATAGCATTAGGAGTCCACAATAATTGTGTAACTATCGAGTCTCTAATTTTTATACATTAATTTTAATATGTCTTAAGTGGACCTGTTAATTTCCAAAAATAAATCATAAAAAAATCAACGATATTTTTTAAGAACCCGTGTAAGAATCGTCGATGGAGTATCAACTGAGTACCATTACCGAAAAGCGCAACGAATTTGGACAATTTTTCGAGATAAATAGGAATAGCAAATCAATAAACCAGCAATCAGCTTTTCACCCTACATGCCACTATTGTCCACTGAAGTCGTATGTTAAAATGGACTTGTTGGAATGAATGGATGGATGTTAAATTTTAAACAAAAAAGAACCGACTTTACTTACCCTCCACCTTTCGAAAAAGCAAATGCTCGAGCTGCTGTAAAAAATACTCACATTACTATAGGTTGCCTATAATAGTTGAAGAATTCCCTCAATTTCTTCAGGATACCATCATCAGATCCTGACCTGGTGACAATAGGACCAACTGAAAAGTATACTTCATTCTTCCAATTCCAGCCGTCTTCGAATAATCGATGAGCATACATAAAAAAAGCAAAAACAAAGATCCCGACGAATTGAGAACTTTCTCCTTCAAAATGTTGAAGTCTGTTGATAAATTAAATTAAAGTAACCTCTTCGCAATCATGCAACGATATCACACGCTAACGCTATAAAATCTAAATACGACCGTTAAATTTAACTGATTCAGCCGTAACATATACAGTGTCGATTCAGAATAATTACGCATGTGAGTCACAGACAGAGAGCTGTTGATATCTTAACGTATAGTGTTATTACTATTGTGTTATAGTTGAGAGATCGTAGTGATGCTTCGTGCATATCATAATAATTATTTTGTCAATCAAATACATATTATGTTTATCACAGGGCTAAATTTCACATACATGAAATGATTAAAAACAAATATGTAAAGAGTGACAAGAAGTCACTAGTATTATAACTTTGAACATAATAGTAAAGTAAAGTAAAAATGTTTTATTGACCAAAAATTTTTAAATATACAGTTAACAACATATCAGCGACTCCCACACTAGGCAAAGCCTGTGTCGTGGAAGTCAAAACATAAGATTGATTACCAGAAAAATAAAAACATAGCGGCTTATGAAATCAAGAATGCATGCAGACTTATAACTATTGAAGAACTAAATTAAATTAATATTAATGGGAATGCAATGGGTTATTCTATAACTGAGAGAGTCGTGAATTACGGAACATCGTAAGTTCATGTACTATTTGTGTGTTATATGTATAGAGTGTAAGTAGTGTGTAAGAGTAGTGTGAGAAAGTAGTGTGTAAGGACGTGATGTAAATTAAGTATGTGTAAAGTGAGATGTAGGAAAAAGGAGCTCTAGAAGTAAAACAAATAATAATAAGTGTTTTGTTAATAAACTTTAACCAACGTATTCAAGAGAGTAAGTCCTCGGTCTCCTTGTATGTTAGGGGCTGTAAGAACTGTCGTATTAATGTTTTTGCCTTAGAGAGGTGGCAGTGCTTGATGTCACAGTCCTTTAGAATAGCATTATATATATAAGGAAAGATAAACGACTTAAAACGTCTACGGAACCTGCTATGGGCTCGAGGAACAGGCAGTCTAAAAACGCGCTGTTTTAACATTTTAGGGTAGGTCGAAGAATGAATCACCAGGTTATGCGTACAAACTGCTACCCTCATAAGGAAAAGTCTGCGTACGCTGAGGACGCCTCTGAACAGAAGTTCCGTGGAAAACCATCTCGGTCTAGACAGAGATACCTTTAGCACCGCTCTTTGAGCTCTTTCGAGAGATATTAGTGAGGACTTGCAGCAACCTCCCCAGGGCAGAATACAATAGTTAAGCACAGGCTGACACAGTGCTAGATATACCATTTTTATTAACGGTTTATCCGCAACCTTCCTTATAAATCTCATCGTATAGATGAGTTTTCGAACTCTGGCAGATGTTAACACTACTTATATATGACTTTTAAAATTTAGTTTTTCATCTAAGGTGATGCCAAGATATTTAAGGCTGTTTGCTTTTAGTATGCAGCCACTAGTGCAGTTTAAGTTCTGCAACGATTGTTGGGAGCCGCAGTTGGAAGCGTCAATCTTTACACTATTCATGAGAACAGGAGGTTGTGATCGAGAACTTATATGAAAGCATAGAAACTGTGTTTTGGCTGTGTTTAAAGTCAAAAGGTTTTGATCCAGCCAAGAAACTACTCGCCGCATGCCTGTTTCTGCTACCGCTTTTACATCTTGCCACGAGTCACCATGAAATATTATGGCTGTGTCATCGGCATAGCACAGAATTTCGCTGTTACAAAGTTCAAGAGATCATTTATGTAAACTGTAAATAGCGTGGGACCCAGGATGCTGCCTTGTGGTACGCCAAATGAGATATCTTTTAGATCACTGTAATGCTCGTCAACTTTTACTCGTTGGGTTCTATTTTGGAGATAGCTTGAGAACCACTCAAGTGCTAAACCACGAATACCGCATTGCTCCAATTTTGTGAGTAGGATAGGAATCGAGACTGTGTCGAATGCCTTTGCCAGATCTAGAAAGACACCGACACAGCAACGACCACTATCGAGATGAGAAGCAACTGTATCTGTCAGAAACATTACTGCATCCTCGGTCGACTTACCTTGGCGAAAACCATACTGGCGGTCTGATAGGAGTCTGTTTGATTCCAAGTAATGAACTAACCGCTTGTTTAATACTCGCTCTAGGAGCTTTGAGAAAACACCCAGAAGAGATATGGGGCGAAAATTACTTGGGAGGTCTGACGCGCCGCCCTTATAAATTGGAACCACTGTCGCTGTCTTCCAAGCCTGTGGAAAAGACCCCAACGAGATGCTCAAGTTGAAAATGGCGGCAAGTGGCTCTGCTATAGTTTCACCAATTTGTTTTATCAGCGCATTACTAACACCATCATAACCAGGAGCGCTATCTATGTCGAGAAGCTTGATGAGACCAAGGATTTCCTTAGCATCGGTTGGTTCCATATAAAAGGAGTTAGGAGAGTTACAGACACAAACCTTGTGGGCTAAAGATTCCTGACTTTCATGAATCCTGTGCAAAATGGAGTCGCCTAGTTGAGATCCTACTGTCGAGAAGTAAGCATTACAGGAGTTAAGCGATTCAACAGGGGTGGGCATAGAATACAGAAGATTTTCAGACGCCGACTGTTTGGCTTGCTTGTGGGTGATCCGGTGAATTGTTTTCCAGAGTTTTTTAGGTGCATTCCTGTGTTCCATTAATTCCTTCCTATCGTGTTCCAGTTTCAATTTTCTTAGCAAGGAGATATAAAAATTTCTATACCTAGTATAAACCAGTTTTTTCATTGCATTCTGAGGGTCTTTACGGGCAGCCATATGCAATTTGTCCCTATGTTTCGAACATCTAATCAAACCCGGTGTCATCCAGGGCTGCAGTATTTCTCTAGAACGGCTGACAAGAGATGATCTAGAGCATTTAGCCATGGCATTTTTTAGTATATTAGAGAACAACTCCACGCTAGCATCTAGATTTGATCCTGACACGATCCAACTCCAATACAACTCCAATGCCTCTCTAATGCATCAACTTCGCAATACAGCTATCGCCTACACGTCTGAATCATAAATTTCAGTATTTGCTTGAAAATTATTCCGATGCAACTCCAATACTCCTTCAATATTGGTTGATTATTTGTTTTGTGTTGAAGATAAATAAAATAAATAAATATCATGGGACAATATTACACAAATCAACCTAGTCCCACAGTAAGCTCAATAAGGCTTGTGTTGTGGGTACTAGGCGACAATATATAAAATTAATGGATATAGATAAAGATAAATACGTAAATACATAGAAAACATCCATAACTCAGGAACAAATATCCGTGACAAGCACACAAATAAATTCCATGACCAGGATTCAAACCCGGCACCTCCTGCTGCAAAAGACAGGGTCACTACCGACTAGGCTAAGAGGCCGTAAAGGTATGTTTGATATAGACTGTGTTTTTAATGTACGGTCAACCAATTTGATTCCTAGGCCACTGTAGAACCTTGTCGTAATAATAGTTGCCCGTGGATACGTATAAATGTAACCTATTCGCTACCAAACTAGCTATTGTGACAAGGTTCTAGAGTGGCCTAGGAATCATTGGGATTCTATTGAAGCTGAATCGTGTCTAAACGTGTTTTAAAGTTAGAATACGGGCCCAGAGCTAACGCCTAAACGTCTGAATCAGAATTTTACTTGAAAATTATTTCGATGAAATTCCAATAGAACTCCAAAATTGGTAGATTTTTTGTTGTGTGTTGGAGTTGTGATGGAAGTAGTAGTAGTTTTGATGTGTTGTTTATGTATTTTAAAATTAGAATACAGCACATATAGTTAGAGAGCCCATGACACTGAACATAGTTCGATAAGTCTCCTAGATGAGATATTTATAATTAGTCGCGTCTTTAATGGGGGAACACGAAATGCCGATGCTGCAATCCAAATAAAGTGGTGGTGTATTTTAATTAAAAAAAAAAAAACCGGTTTCTAGTACGATAAGTCTCCTAGATTTCCTATGTTCCTCGAAGCAGAGCAGGGGTAGGGCTACACAATAATGCGGTACTGCAAGCCCCTGTCCGTGGCCTTGTCAGTGGCTACAGCATCAAAAGATTGTAGATTTATGAAAAAACAAAGCGCCTAATCTTTTAAAATATAATAGTAGTTTTCGATACAAGTGCGAGAAGTATGTCATTCTGCACAAGGATCAGGCGAGGATCAAGACTCGGGACGAGTGAAAATGACACTTCCGCACGTGTGTCGAACAACGTTTTTTAATACAATTGCGAAAAAAACACAAAGAAATAAAATTACATTTATATTCTGTCAGTGTATGAAAGACAGCTTCATTCAATCGCGCGTTGTTCAAGTAATACTATTGGGTCTCGCATAATACTCCTTTATCCCCAATCGCGCGTAGTTCAGGTGGGTCATTTATAAGCGGGTCTCGCATAATACTGATTTATTTAAAATTCTGATCTGCAAATCGTGCGTAAAATCAAACTTTACGCACGATTGGCAGATCAGATTACTTTTTAGCACTAGTGCATAAAATTAAACTTTACGCACGATTTGCAGCTACATAAACTAAACTTTTTGAGCGATTTTATTAAAAAATCATTTTAATAACGTAACATCTTGTTGCAGTGCAGGCGCTAAGTTTAGGTTACATAACATCTTGTTTTTGTTATAAAAAGATCAGGCGTTTTGTTTTTTCATACATCTACAATATTTTAATGCTGCTGCCACTGACAAGGTCACGCATGAGGGTTTGCAGCACCGCATTATCGTGTAGCCCTGCCTCTCGCCTACTTCGAGGAACAAAGGAATTCTAGGAGACTGATCGTACTAGAAACCGGTTTTTTTTTATTAAAATATGCCACCACTTATTTTGCATTATATATATATATATCTCTCGTCTAGGAGACTTATCGAACTAGGTTCAGTGTCGTGGGCTCTGTAACTAATAGTTGCGTCTCTTGGGTCACTGCTTAAAACGAAGTTTATGGCATAATCGTTTTATAACTAGCGTCTTTGTCTTGTATCTCATGAGACAAGAAATATTGGTCCTGACAATTAATTCTTCTGACTTTAAACAAAGATAATCATTGTGATTAATTTATTTCACTATTTATAATATCTTCCAATACACGTTACAGTTTGTGCAAGTCTAAACTTGCGCAAGTAAATCGCTTCGTGTATGGCTACCATAATACGCAGAGTACCTAACCTATTATTTCTTTAAGAATTGTAACAAATTCTACTAAACAATACCACCCTCCTGTTTTCATCATACTTATTCAACCGTTTATTTATCACAAAACAATGTTTTGTAACCGTGTAAGATCACAACGGAATTCTTCAACCGTGTTTCCTGATACACAAATTAGAGGCCAGCAATTCATTTACGGCGGCAGTCCAATTGTACAATACTTGTACGCCACTTGGCGAGGGAAGTGCAACCGAGCGATGGCAATTGGGTTAAACATTGATCTTGGTTGCAATTACAAGCGATCCAAGACCTTAAAGGAAGTTGGGCCCAATTTAGAAGCGGAGTCGAAGAGCTTTTTAAGTTTATACATTATTTCCATTAAAAATAAAATAACGCTTACATACTAATCTTTATAACTATGGGTAGGGTTCAGACGTTACTGTTATGATTTTCGGTTTAATTCTTATCATAAACTAGCGTACACCATAGCATTAACACTAAGTGAGAATCGGAATCCAAAAAAATGTAACTAGCAGAATAGTTTAATCATCAAAAATGTAACTATCAGTATATTAATTATTCTAAAGAAAACAATAGTAATAATTTAATTAACATTTTCTCGGAACTGTGCTAAAAACTCCCGTTTGATGCACGCGCGGTATTGTCATTATTCACTAATTCCGATTCTTGCCACTCAGAACTTATCAAGTAATGTCAATCTTTCCATACTTGCATTTAAAATATAAAAAAAAAATTACGAAATATTATTTGTGTTTATTCAAAGAACTCTTTAAAATCTTAATTTAAATTATATTGTGTGTTTTTTTCTGTGAAATACGTACAGTCGTACATTTAAGTAGGAAGTTCAAATAAGTGAATATAGCCAGGTTTCTTTATTACATCAACGTCTTGGAGCTGAGCGAGCGTCTTCGGCGGAAATGTCGATTTCCCGGCGCGCCTCCCACGGCTGGCTCCGGCAATGATAGTCTGCTAGGAATTACATTTAGTATCTGTACCTAATGAAATTGCAACAGAGGTAAAACGACGGAAAATTTTACCTCGATTTCGTTATTTTAAAATTTGTAAATGAGTTATATTATTTGTTTCTGGCCGGTTGTAAAGGGGACCGTTTAAAAAAGTTATAACGTGTAAATTTTCAGCAAAAGAAAATATTGTAAAATGCTGATGAGCAAAATGTTGGCCTTATAATTAGTTACCTGAAACCTAAAACATTACAGCTCGAGCTATATATTTTTTTTAAGAGGTGGTTTGACACTTAGTTACTTATGTCTATACTGTTTTAAGACACACACTTTGTCACTATGTCTTATTGTAAGTCGTAACATTGAATTGTTAAAAAATAAAAAGAATCAAACACATTCAAATATTTCAAAAATAAGTTATTTCCATCGAAATGAACTCGTAATTCTACATTATGAAACTTTTGACAAAACACCCGAAAGCTTCACAAAAGCGGAGACCCCATAAAATTAATAACATCTCAGTTATTTCACCGAAAGCTCGAGAATCAAACCGATACAATACGGTTAAATACCTAGCACTCCAACAATAAGCCGGGAAACTGTACATTCCCAACATTAATGCAGTAATATCGGCACGGAGCGGCTTAAACGCGGACTGACGGCCGGAGATACGTCAACAATAACTGCCAAAACCTCCTATCTTGGTTTTCCTGTGGGCCCAATCTAAACCGTATCCCTCATACAATAAAATTTATTTTGAAATATTACGACAAAGAAAGGTAGGCGATGGAGAAGGTTCGATTAGGGCTCAGATCGCTGATGCTATTCAGTAAATATAATTGCTATCGTCATTGTGTTTCGTGGCGGTTGTGTTGGTTATATATTTTTTTCAAAGCTTAGAAGAAGATATCTGTATAATTTGTTTGACGCAAAATATAAAAAAAAACGACAGATAGGGTTACTTTAATGCCCATAAAAGGCGATTTTAAGATGAAATTTTAAAGCAGTAAAATGATTTACTAAAAAAAGTTTATATGGAAATATAAATTAGTAGGTTTCCACGAGTAGTACATTGATTTTTTATGAGCTCCTTCACAGCCAGAAGCATAACTACAGAATGAAATTTTAATCATCAGACATATTGAGCTGGTTCATTAGGTAGGCCCTACTGAACAACTTTAACTATGGGAGAAACTTTGAAATCTCAAACACAATATGTCGATAAACGATTGTCATTTTGGATATGGTCTCAGGTAGGTATATTTAAGCCAGGATTGGTCTTACTGCGGAGAACGCGAAGCCCCAGATTACATAATAGTTCTTGCGGAGCCTCTAATCTCTCTGTCATTTTGCGAGATAACTGTAATAGGTTCTCTTAGTTACCGTTATGTAGGATTCACATTAAATCGCTGGCGTTAGTGCTCGTCTTAGGAGAGCTACAGATTTTTTTATTTTATTTGAACAACAGTTCGATTCCTTATGTAATTTTATAAATCTCCCATAAAGGCCAATTTTATTTCTTGCTTTTTCACGACAGACAATTCTGGAAAAGCGTTTTTAGGGTTCCGTAGTCAACTAGGAACCCTTATAGTTTCGCCATGTCTGCCCGTCCGTCCGTCCGTCCGTCCGCGGATAATCTCAGTGACCGTTAGCACTAGAAAGCTGAAATTTGGTACTAATATGTATATCAATCACGCCGAAAAAGTGGTAAAATAAAAAGTGGAATTTTTTTTTATTAGGGTACCTCCCCTATACGTAAAGTGGGGAGTGATTTTTTTTTTTCATTTCAACCCTAACGTGTGACATATTGTTGGATAGGTATTTAAAAATGAATAGGGGTTTACTAAAATAATTTTTGATAATGTCAATATTTTCGGAAATAATCGCTCTAGAAGTAAAAAAAAATGTGTCCCCCCCCCTCTAACCTTTGCACCATAAGTTTTAAAAATATGAAAAAAATCTCAAAAGTAGAACTTTATAAAAACTTTCGAGGAAAATTATTTTGAACTTGATAGGTTGAATAGTTTTTGAAAAAAAAATACAAAATAATTTCTGAACTAAGTTTGTAATTTAACCGTATAAGCAGATGTTTATTGTACCTGTAATTTCTACAAAATCACAATGAAATGACGTGCTTTCAAATAAAGTAAAAACGGTGAAAATCGGTTCACGCAATAAAGAATTATCCCATAAAAATCATCTTCCATACTTTATGCTCGCGCGCAATAGTTTACTTAATTTGCCGATAGATGTCGCTGTACGTGGAACTTTCATATCATATCCTACATGGCGGTGTTATTAACTCTTAAGTGGGGACACTTACTGTGACGGACGGAAAACTACGGAACCCTACAGTGAGCGTGGCCCGACACGCTCTTGGCCGGTTTTTTAAAGATAAGTTTAGAACCGGAACTGGTGCACCCGAAGATATATTCAGCAGTGCAAGGATATCTTAACGATAATTGCACACGAAAACAAGAAAAAAGGTTAAAATTCCATTTGGAGTGAAATTTTCTACTTTGTCACAAATTCCATTTCGTCTAAAACTTCACATTTCAAACAGTTTATGGGGCCTAAGCGGCTTTCGCTTGTTGAGATAAATTGTATGGTTTAAGCGAATGCAAGTTTATATGTATTGGATATTTAGCTGTCGTTTTTTAATATCACGACGGAGGCAAAAAATATACAACCATATATATTTGTACAAACGGGACTTAACCGCTTATATAATTTTAAAATTACCTTCGACGTTCCGAAGACGACATAATCCCCGTGGTCCCGAATAAAACCGCCCACAATGTCGTTCTCGAAACGTCGAAGGTAATTTTAAAATTGGATACGCGGTTAAGTCCCGTTTGTACAAATAGATATATATAAAAACCGTGAAAGTTTAAATCAGTATTAAATATAAAACCTACTATAATCGCTTACCTAATGGTAGGCTAAGGCTATGGATGCTTAGGACTTCAGAAACGTGTGCATTGCTGACCCTCTAAAAGCCAGTAAGTAGGTACATTGAAGAACCCAATATTGTGATGATGATGACAATGGTATCCTGTTGTCCCTCATCAGGGCGCTCAGAAGGGATTTTCATTGGTCGCGGTCTTCTGCGGCCTCCTCCAGCTCCGCCCAACCAAGGCCATTTGAAGCAGCCTCCTTTTCAACTGTGCGCCTCAAGGTGGTACGAGGGCGACCTTGCCCCCTTTTTCCAGGGACTTGCCAAGTCAGCCCTTGCTTGGGTAGGTGGTTATTTGGCCTTTGTAAAACTTGTCCTATCCAGCGCCACTTCCGCACGAGTATCTCTTTGGCTAAAGGGTTTTGGCCGGTCAACTCCCATAGTCTTGTGTTCGAAATGCTCCGTGGCTAGTAGACTCTTACGATTCGCCGCAAATATTTGTTTACAAACACCTGGAGTCTATACTTATACCCCATATTGTACTTTTGAAAAAAAACTTCAGACCAGATTATACAGCAGAAATGTACGCTGGAAGATATTCTTCTGATACGGTACGGTTAGAGGATGATCTACATATCGAAGGCGAGAGCGCGAACGATGCAGGAGATAAGTAGAAAGCCCATTCATTATACATAAGTTTAATATACATCATCATCATCATAGTAGCTATAACACGTCAGCTGCTCGGTGGAGAAGTTTCTCGATAACTCTCGATTTCTCACAATTTTTAAAAATTGGGCTGAAAAAGTAGATCAAAAAAGTTATTAATATGTATTTTAATACATTCTACCACAAAATTCTGCTCCGATAAATAGTAATGAAATGTTCACAAACTCAAACAAAGGCCACATTGTGTCGTAACATATACCCAAGTGACACCTACATTAGCACACAAGCAAATTTGACAGCCAAAGGAGACCCCATTTCCTAATACCAGAGCTTTCAAAGCAAAAAAGATTTATTTTAGTACAAAAAGCGCGTCACTTACGACCTTTAGTAAACAGCGTGTTGAACTCGTATCGGTTTTCGATATGTTCACCTATTTCACAAAGTGGCGTACATTCTATTGTCAGGAGGTGTCGTAATGAAATATTTTGTTTTGAATTTCAGTTTAAATTTAAAACTTTGAAGTCTAAGATTGAATTACGTGGTTCTGATATATGGTTCTGAAAGGCTCTTATAACTTATGAACAACCAGTTACAAAGATGGTTGCCCTCATGCATAGAAACCTTTATACAGAGGATCAACTATGTCACCAACTGACTGTACTTTGTTATAGATCGTGTATTCTCGGTACTATTTTAGGGTTGAAGTCGAGGGGAAGTGACGTTTGGCTTATTCAAATTATCAAATCCTTGCAATCTATTGGTTATTATCAACTTCATGTCCGACAGATATCAAAATCAGATTCCTTAACATTTTAGTGACTTTGGTAGTCCGAATCACAATTTGTTAACAAGCTATTTTGATGACAAAACTAAATCCGTTAAAAAGTAACCCCCTCATTCATTATCGTCTTACAATACTCTTATAAGACTCATGTTTTTTACCTGTTTCTAACAAACACCACTTCCAAATTGACAGATAAGGACGACGCACGAAATCGTGCTCAGTGGAGGATGCGGCGGACGGAGGGCCGACCCCAAGTAAATTGAAATACCGGTCTAGTAAGAAGAAGACAGATAAGCGGAGCGTAAGCGAAGGAAGTTCTTACAAACAACTTCTAGCTAGTGGGACGTCTCGGCATTTCGATGGCTTTTTGATTTTGAGAGTTTGTTCCGCGATAACTTTAGTAACGCTTTTCTGATCTTAAAAAAATTTGTTGGGGTTGTAGCAGAAATACATATTATTTGAGAGTTCGTATATGAGCAGTATCGACAAAGGGATCAAGGAGCTAGAAGGCGCGAAAAAATCATCATAAGGGTCTTGTTATATTGGTCATCTCGTTTGCAAGGAAATCGCGAGTTCTGAGTTCGAGGCGGACTACTAGTTAGTTAAATGAGACTTGAAAGACGTTTATGAATAAGATTTAAAGTTAAACACCAATCCCTACATAGCGTAGCGCACTAACACTTCCACAAACCTCGTGTTTCAATATAGCATGTTTCAATTCCCAATCACCAATGTCCAGAGTTGACCGGCATTCCATCAAAGACCTAACACGATTATCATTTTGAATGGAACCCATCTGTTCAGCTTGCTGTATAAATTCCAGTTTCAGATCGCAGAATAAAATACTGCCGCGAGTTGTCATAGAAATACTAGAATATTCTAACTGGGTGGAATATCTGACGTGCTATTTGCATTTTTGTTTCGATTTTTCTTGTAGTTTTTTTTTAATACCACGACGGTAGCAAACATGCATGCAGCCCGCCTGATGTTAAGCAGCTACCGTAGCATATAGACGCCTGCAGCTCCAGAGGCCTCCATTACATGCGCGTTACCGACCCCTTTACAAAAGGAGGATTCAGTGAGTTGACGGCAAAAAAGACAAGAAGGTCCACCATCGTCAATACATTACATCCTCTTTGAACTTTCTGGCAACCTTACTCACCGGCAGGAACACAACACTATGAGTAGGGTCTAGTCTAGTGCTATTCTATTTTATGATTAGCTTTGTCCGCGCTTCGGATTTTTAAACGGCCTCCTAGCCTAGTCGGTAGTGACCCTGCCTATGAAGCAGGAGGTCTCGGGTTCGAATCCTGGTCAGGGCATTTATTTGTGTGTTTATCACGGATATTTGTTCCTGAGTTATGGATGTTTTCTATGTATTTAAGTATTTATATGTATATATTTATTACATATATCGTCGTCTAGTACCCACGACACAAGCCTTATTGAGCTTACTGTGGGACTAGGTTGATTTGTGTAAGATTGTTGTCCCATAATATTCATTTATTATTTATTTATAAAAGTAAAGGTAAAACAATTGGCGGTCTTATCGCTAAATAGCGATCTCTTCCAGACAACCTTTGGGAAGCGGAAACCATTGAAAATAATCAGAAATACGTAGGTGTTGCAAATACAAATCAACTAGCTAAACAATAATAAACTTACGCATATAAAAAAACATACATAAACCATACATATATAAATATAAATAAAAAACGATAAATTAAGAAAATACAATCGAGGAGCAAGATACACTCAATTTGCCACAGATAGTTACAAAAGCCGTTTAATGGAGTTACAGGATAACGTCTTGCATTCGCAAATATTTATATGTATAGATATATATTTAATGATCCTGACGCTTAGAGACATGTTGTACATCTCTATGTCACTTTTATATTGTAATTTAGTTCACGCATGTAAAATAAGAGCACAGAATATTGTTTCTCACCAGACTAAACATGGCTAGTTGCCGTCGACCAAGGTCAGCAGTCTGTGAGCATGTCATGGATAGACCCAACCACTCAGTTAAATTTGACAAACCGCAAGTCCTCGTCAAGGAGAAACGATACATTCCCCGGATGTTGCGAGAGGCAATCGAGATTAAAAAATATCCAAATTTCAACAGAGAGGATGGTTTTTCGGTACCACCAGCTTGGGATCCAGTTATTCATTTGGTTAAGGAGCAAGCTAGACATAGGACTGTGAGACCATAATGGTGGACAGTGTGGACACTAATAATAATTTAATACTAATTTAAAAAATTAAAATGAAAATGAAAATAATAATTAATAATAATAAAATAATTTGTTTAATAATTTGTTTTGTAATAAAAATAATTTGTTTTTATAAAGGCCCCTCCGGCATGTGCAAACACTAAATTTGTTTAATATTTAATATGTGGGTAGGTTTGCATATTGAGATAGTTTTTGAACGGAGGTAATTGTACATTTTTCCTCAGTCGACCCGTTGACCACGAACGCTGTAAAGTGTTTGAAACGTCGGGATGTAATTTAAACTCAATACACGCGATAAAATCCGTTTTTTAATTGTTTTATCTCATCTTTTTTCTTTGGTATTTTTCTTAAACTATAACCTATTGTTGGTTAATCTGACCTTGGTTTGATATGTTTTCTTATAGCACTTATATGTATTGTTTAGTTTTGATGTACTGTTGTTTTGAAAAAATAAGTCCCGCCGAGTTTCTTGCCGGACATAATTCTTCTCGGGTCAGAGGTGTAGGGTTAGAACCGGTGTAGTTTTTTTTTTCTCTCTTTTACTTTGACGTGTAAAAGTGCCCTTGTGGCCTACTTATTGAATAAATGTTTGAGTTTGAGTTTGACGTATCATGGGAGAGACAGATAATATTCTTTAAGGTATTTCTTAAACACAGCAAGCGATTTAGCACGCCTTAAGCCTGAGGGTAAATTGTTCCAGAGCCTAACAGCCTGAGAATTGAAAGAACTACTATAAAATTTAGAAGAAGATGATGATGAGCAAAATTTGAGAGGATCTGGCCGAAATCAGGTAACTAAACCGTTCTTAGACTATGGTGTATTACGCCAAAGAAATTGCAGTTATTCATCCAAAAATGGTGGTGTTTCCTTATTATTTTGCTTAAAAATACGTATCTAAAAACCGGCACGCGCGCTTAAATACTGTTGAGGAGCTTTCTTCTAGCTTCATATTTGTTCTGTGATTCCTTCACTATACCGTTGTAGATCCATAAATATTTTTTTCTCAAACATGCTCGGAAATGGTCGCATTTTCTTCGTAAATTGAAGACGCAAAGTGCTCAATTTTATTCTTTTCAAATTTAAAAAGTAAAAACGCAGCGGAAAAAAATGAGTTTCCATAGAATCATTTTACTCCTAGGAATAAAATGACTGTAAAATCCATTTTTATCCGCTGAGTTAACTTTTTAAATCCTACGATTGCAAATAAATGACTAAGGAAATGTTGCATTCAGCCAAGTGAAACCTTCGTTCAACCAGACAAATGTCAAAATAATCGCAAACACGTTGTCGCGATTCGAGATGCGCGCGCATTGGCGCATGCGCGTATCGGACGATTATTTGTCTGTGGTAATAGATTTGAAAAAAAATATGCAAAATAAAAGGCGGCAATTCGTTGTGAAATAAGCTATCGTTTTCTTTAAAATTAATTAAAATAGTAAACAGTATGAGCTCAAATGACGACAGTGAGATGGAAATAGACGGCACACCGTCTCATTTGAAAGAAGAAGCAAGCTTAATAATGAACAACTTGCTTTCTGCTAAGTCGCGGGACAAATATAACAGGACTTACGACATGGTACGTCCATGCTGTGGAAGGACAGCCAAAATGCTAGAAATACCTTTTCGTTCACAAATTGCCCCGGAATGTCTAATATAACATTTAACATTAACTAATAACATGCCTTATTTTTTGTATTGTACTATGTCACTTAACCCTTATTAAAAACTTATTACTTATAGTTGAAATTTAATTTGTTTGATTTCCTCACATTATTTGAGAAAAGCACTATGTATACCTCAATGGAAACAGGCATTTTCCGACTCGGACCTTTGCCAGGCCTCGGCAAGCTTCGGCCTGGCATCTAGGTACCTCGTCAGGAAATGCCTTTCTTTCCATCCCTCGGCAACAATGTACTATTTGTCTCATAAATTTACCAATTTCTTATATCATTCGCAAAACAAACTCCACTTCTTAAAACATAGGTGTACTACGGTACTAATACAATTTAAAATTCATCCTTAACTCCGGGTAGTACGTGGCAAAAGACGAGTAGGCGAGCGCTACGGAATTTAAATTTGGAACGAACGTGCCGAAACACGGCGAGTGTGTTCGAATATCAAATGTTTTAGGTTTCGGATGTTTAACTATTTGCTAGAAAAGTAACGGTCGGGAGTTTGGAAAAACGTTCCAAAAAACGTTTATTGGATAATGGTAGGTATAACTTTTGAATCTCGTTTTGTTGTTGTAGTGATAATTAATATTGGGTCTAGGGTTTGCAATTATTCGGATATTATCCGAATAATACGAATATTATCCGAATAATTCCATACAAATTACTATTCGAAATATCCGACTTGCAAGCCCTAATTGGGTCCTTTTTCAAAGGGAAATGTAGAAACTCAACAATTCAACCATAATTTGAATGCCAGCGATTTACAAGAAAAATGTAGTCTTCGTAATCAAAATTGACTCATGTTCGATGAAACAACGAACATCAAGACATTTAATTAGTCTATATAAAAAAAACATATTTATTAACTTACACAAACGACATAAATTACAGTAATACAAGAAATGACCAAAATTATGTAGTGTAATGGATGGAGACCCAGGGAGACCGCTGGTTCTCAGTAGAATGTTGATTTTCGTGTTCCCATGTTTTTGGTGAAATCACTTTTAAATTAAATTCGAAAATAACTCACGCAATGATGCGATCTCGTTTCCACATTTGAGGTAGATAACTTACCTGAAATAAAAATAAATAAATAAGTAAATATAATACAGTGATGATTAATTGAGCGTTTTGATGAAGTCATGCGTACAGAGTCGAGTATTTGCGATGCCAAAATCAGCTTAAAACTTACAAAAAACTCTATTTTGATGTTATAAGTATAAAGAGTAAAAAAGTTATTTGTTTAGGCTTAGGCTTCTTATTAATACTTTGTGGTATAGGAGTAAAAAACCGTCCAAGTGTGAGTTGGACTCGCGACCTGAGGGAAGTACCCTATAGGTTTTGGGTCCCCTGCGAAGTGTTATTAAATTAGGCTTAAATGGCCGTATCTTTGGACTGAATTGACTTAGAAGCTTAATTTATTTTTTTACAAACTCAATGGATCGTAGATATACGTATTTTACGTGAATTTCAATTTGATAGCTCCACGCGTTCCTGAGAAAACGGGGCTTGAGAAACCGACAGACAGACGGACAACAAAGTGATCCTATAATGGTTCCGTTTTTTTTTCCTTTTGAGGTACGGAACCCTAAAATGTTCAGATTTGTATTTCAAATGAGAATTGAAAAGCCTGGCTTTATTTCACTTAAACCTGATAAGTGTAAATTTCTTCGACTGGGTGGTAATTGGGTGCTACCGGTAAGTTTGGGGTATTAAACGTCGATCGTTACTGCTTTTACTACATTACAATCGTTGATACGTTTATTTGTAACTATAAATACAACGTTGGATCGGACACGCACTCCGAAGACTGGACAACCACTTGTCCAAGCAGAGTCTCCGCTGGCAATCTATTGGCAGTAGAAGGTCGGGACGCCCCCGAACTACATGGAGGCGATCAGTTGAGAAGGAGGCTGGCTCAATTGGTCTCGACTGGAAAGAGCTGGAAGTAGCCGCTCAAGATCGTGCCAAATGGGAAACTCTTCTGCGAGCCCTCTGTCCCTGAAAAGGGATTACAGGAAATCGTCATAATCATCATAAATGTAAACTGTATATGTCTGACACAGCAATTTAGTGTCAATATTTTTCTGTGGACATAGTCAAAAAATTTAAAAGATTCCAATTTAAAATGTGAATGTTAAAAGTGCTGCGGTAAAAGTTCATCGCCAGGGCGGTAATGGGGTGTTCTGGCGAGTTTAGGGTGTTATGCGGGAAACGTCGATCGTTACTGCTTTGGACTACGTGTGCCAAGGATTTAAACCACATTGTAGTCATAATGTTACTTTCATTACTGTCAATACAACATTTTTCCTTAAAAAAATCGTATATAGATTGGTTACTAGTCTAAACATACTCCTTATCATCTTATCCAGGCCGATTTCGGCCATGGCGACTGAATGTACTGGCTAGGTAGAGCGTCGGTCGTGAGCTCTCAGGTGACTGACGTAGCCTATCTTTGCAGTGAACGTGCGGCCACACTCACTGCAGGTCAGCACCCCTCCGACAAAATTATAGTTGATGACCGCAGGTGGACGGGTCTTTAACTCATCGCGTTTAGCGTCGAGTTCAATTCGCCTCTGTTCTTCGAAGGCTTGCACGTTTGACCTCACTGTATGCCTCCACTTTGGCCGGTCTTGCGCCAAAGCCTCCCAGTGCGATGGCTCAATGTCACATCTTCGCATGTGGCGCTTCAACACATCTTTGTAGCGCAGAAGCTGGCCGCCCTGTTTCCGTTTGCCATTCTGCAGCTCTGAGTAGAAGATGCGTTTAGCCACTCTGCTGTCAGACATACGGAAGACATGACCACACCACCGCAGTTGTCGTCGCATTAGATAGGCTTCCATGCCGCTGACATACGCATACTCCTTATACAGTGGTAACGACCACAGCTCTGACTATGTTCCATTTAGCCATGCAGCGTTAAAACTTAATCGCCAGGGCGATAATGGGGTGTTTTGGCGAGTTTAGGGTGCTATGCGGGAAATGTCGATCGTTACTTTTTTGAATTATACGTGTGCCAAGGATTTAAACCGCATTGTAGTCGTTATCATAAGTCAATACAATGTTTTTCTTTCATTCAAATAATGTTTCAAGGTCGGTTACAATTTTTAAACAGGCTATTCCCATAATGTGATAATGACTTTAGCCCCTTACTTTATTTCACTTAGCCCTGCAGTGTTAAAACTTCATCGCCAGGGCGATAGTATGGTGTTTTCGCGAGTTAAGGTTATGCGAGAAACGTAGATCATTACTACTTTAGGTTTATACGTGTCGTGGGCCAAGGATTTAAACCACATTCTATACATTCAATTGAATTCAATAAGCCTTTATTTAACAGCCTTATTAACTAATTTTACCAATATAATAATAAAAACAAGTTGTTTTCTAATTTGAACATAATATGTCACTTAAAATAAAATAAAATTGTCATGTTTTCATACATCTGAGTCAAGATTGTCTTGCTTTCCAGCATAGCCCTACCCCTCTGTTCATTAATATTAAGTTTATAACACGTTTTTTCTTTAACTAAAGGTCAATATTCATCGACCCCTTTAGCCAATAACTGTTGAGAATTTTTAACTTTATGTCCAGAAAAAAGTTGTGAACTTAATTTCTGTGTATAACCCAAAATTTTGCAGAAGTTAGTTTTTCTATTTGTGTTGTTGACAACATAGTTTCTAAAAGCGAACAAATCTGAACTCTTCTATTAAACTTTCAGTTTATCCTGGTAACGGGATCTCATTTGGCAAGCTTGTTGAAGTGACCCATATACCGAATCCCATGGTGACTAGATTAAAATCAGCAATCTTCTGTCCCCAAGGTTCTCCGGGGAAATAATAAAGTTGCTTAATTTAGTGCTGGGTAGCGGCAAGTTCGTAATTTTGAGTGAGGAATGGTGTCAAAGGCTGGATGAGTCAATCTTGTTGTCAGATCATTAATTCTTTTAAACGAATGATTGAATCTGTTGTATGAAAAAGAAGTTGCTACCTATGGTTAACTAAGTGTTTGTTATAATCTATTTTAAATCCACTATCTACGAGTATCAGGGTGAATAGAGACCATTCTGAACTTGGATATGATTACAGCAGAATTTTTCGTTTAGTAAGTACTTACAATGGTCTTATGTTTGAGATTGTAGATATTATTTTCAATCGAGCAGGACTATTGCCTATTGACTTGCAACAAAATATACCTAATATTCTTATCAAGCTATTTGTCGAAAAAATCTGGCCTTGATAGGATTGAATGAATGAATGATGTTCATGAATTATTGCACACCTCAAAAAAGAGAGAGAGAGAGGTGGGCTCAATAATATATAAAAAATTGTCATTTTAATTCGATTGAGGATCGCGTTCCATGTGATGGACAACGGTTTAGTTACAAGTAAATATGTAGGTAGATCATAGGTAGCTACTAAAACTTTTGTAGTAGATAAACTGTGTCTTGAATTTTCAAAATCTTTTTTTACGATGGACTTTTTTCCGCCTAGAAATTGCTATTATAAACCGTGTAATTCCAAATCTATTTTCAACACTCGATTACTATTGATCATTCTACCCTCACCGATCGTTATAATACATTTTTTGTTCTCACCTATTTTCGAAGCACGTAACGCAATAACAGAAGAGCTTATACCGGCAATAGACCCGGCCATAAGCAATACAGCCACGAATACGCAATAGAACCAAGAATTATAATGGTAACTGTTACTGTTGATAGCTTAAAGCAGAATTCCAATATCTGGGGATCGGAATCCCAATATGGGGAAATGTATCCGCTTTGGTATGATGGTAAACGCAGCGCTCGGTTTGTAGTTTTGATAATACTAAATAGTTAGTAGTTCGCCTCGAACTGAGATCTCGCGATTTTCTTGCAAACGAGTTGACCAATATAACAAGACCCTAATGATATTTTTTTCGAGCCTTCTAGCTCCATAACCCCTTGATCAATTATGCTTATGAACTAACTATCAAATTGTATTGAGCTCCCAACCCCAACGAATTTAATATATATCCGATTTATCTGATAATGATAAGATAGGGTGTTTGGCGAGTTAAGGTTGTTATGCGAGAAACGTCGATCGTTACTGTTTTAGGTTTATACGTGTCGTGTGCCAAGTATTTAAACCACATTCTATTCAAGAAGCCTTTATTTACCAGTCTTATTAACTAGTTTTACAAATATAATAATAAAAAATCGTTACTAAAGTTATCGCGGAACATCTATTCAAAATCAAATAGCCATCGAAATGCACAGACGTCTAGGTAGCCAGCTGACAGTGTTATGTCCGAAGATGTCTGTAAGAACTTCACTTCACTTACGCTCCGCTCGTTCAATAATATATTTTGTGTGTAGAATTAGGCTACATCTTAAATGCCAAGAGTTTTCGTTAAAATACTTTGCAGTAAAATCTAAGCGGGTGAGTAGTTTAAAATGATACTGACACGATCTTATTGTTAAGAGAACCAGGCATATAACCGCGAACTTCGTTTATTAGATCTATTTGCATCATTATCTTTCGAATATGCAAGAGCGATACAGACGGAGATGGCGAAATTTTGATGTCCGACGTTTGCAGTAGGCTGAACTTGACAAGATCATTTTGAAAAAGTGTTTCTACATACTCGTATTTGAGTAAGGGAGGTGTTTAATTTATTACATAGCACTTCACAAATGTTGACGTCACATCACAAAGTCCAAATCCTCCTGATTATACAAATTGATTCTAAATAAGTAGACTGCACAATATCCTTTTCTATGTATGTTTTAAACATCATTTCAAAAGTTATGTCACAGTTATGCAATCTAGACTTAACATTCAATGCAAGATGCAGTTTGGATAGTAGCCAGAAACGAGGATGAGCTATGAGTAACCGGCAATGAAATAAAGAAATGCAGTTGCGCTACGAAAGGAGATACAAGGAATGAATGATAAAAATAAGAATATCTAAAAGATTCCAAAAGTCCCGCTGAATAAGCTTAAATAAATAGATATTTGGGGCAATCTTATACAAACGATTGAATGTATAAGGCGACTTAAAGTGATACATCATAGATACATACAAAATATCCATAATCCATACTAATATTATAAATGGGAAAGTGTATGTGTGTGTTTGTTTGTTTGTTTGTTTGTCCCGTCTTTCACGGCAAAACGGGGCGACGAATTGACGTGATTTTTTAAGTGGAGATAGTTGAAGGGATGGAGAGTGACATAGGCTACTTTTTGTCTCTTTCTAACCCCCCACTTCCCTAAAATGGGGGGTGAAAGTTTGTATGGTTTGTTACCCCGAATTTAACACGAGCGAAGCCGCGGGCAAAAGCTAGTTTAGGAATAAATATTTATGTTAGCACACAAGTAAATATCCGTACTGGGATTTGAACCTTCGACCTCGTTTACGCAGTGACTAAGCTGTGGAGTTTGTTAAAGACGAAGATTTATAAGAAAGTTTAATTCTGTAATTATTATCTACACATATTTTGTAAAATATGTCTTAGCCCACCTAATGAAGGAAAACTAAGAGGAAATAATTCGTGTATAGCCAAATTTTGGTGTAGTTGTAGGCAAAGGTATCTTACACAACATACTAAAAGTACCGGTGGATGGGGGTGCCGCTAGCGGAAAGGGGGGGGTGTAAAGGTCCCTAATTTTGGTTTTTCGTAAATAACTCGGTAACGGTGGCTCATACGAAAAAATGTTCTATTGCTTAATTCATCCACATCAAATTTTCTATAAAAAAGATTCTTTGCAATTTTTTGCTAGGATCAATGTTTAATGAGATATCGAGGAAATACGATAAACACTTTTTTAAACTTTCGGAGCCAATATTTACGAAAGTATTAGTTTTATCCAAAAGTGGTTTCAGAATACCCTTATTGTTTTAAAAAGACCTATCTAATGATACCCCACACATTAGGGTTGGAGTAAAAAAAATATTTACCCCCCTTTCCATGTGTACGGGAGGTACCCGAAAGAATAATATTTTTTCACATTTTGTTTTAAAACTTTGTCTGCGTAATTAAAACACATACTTATACGAAATTTCATTTCTCTAGTACTAGCCATCACTGAGCAGGGTGAGGAGGGGTCCTACCCTTGGAGTTTCGGCATGTCCGTCTGTCCCCGTCTGTCCGTCCACGGCTTTGCTCAGTGATGTTTAGTACTAGACATCTAGACGGACAGATGGGGTCAGACGGACATGGCGAAACTATAAGGGTAGGAAGTGAGGTAGCAGGGTGAGCAGCCTGCTCAGTGATGGTTAGTATTAGAAAATAAAAAAATCGTGTGAGTATGTACTTTATTCACGCCGGCAAAGTTTTAAAACAAAATGTGAAAAAATATTATTTTTTCGGGTACCTCCCGTACACATGGAGTGGGGGGGTAAATATTATTTTTACTCCAACCCTAATGTGTGGGGTATCGTTGGATAGGTCTTTTTAAAACAATAAGGGTATTTTGAAACAATTTTTGGACAAAACTAATACTTTCGTAAATATTAGCTCCGAAAGTTTAAAAAAGTGTTTATCGTATTTCCTCGATATCTCATTAAACATTGATCCTAGCAAAAAATTGCAAAGAATCTTTTTTATAGAAATTTAGATGTGGATGAATTAAGCAATAAAACATTTTTTCGTATGAGCTACCGTTACCGAGTTATTTACGAAAAACCAAAATAAGGGACCTTTACACCCCCCTCTCCCCGCTAGCGGCGCCCCCATCCACCGGTACTTTTAGTATGTTGTGTAAGATACCTTTGCCTACAACTACACCAAAATTCAGCTATACACGAATTACTTCCCCTATCAGACAGTTAAGCGTCTTCGTTTGGTGAGCTATCTATCAAAAATTAAGGGCACGTCTTGGGAATGATGTTTAACGTTTAAGACTGATTTGCGAAATGAAAAAGCAGGAGATATTCTTTTTATACTAAATGTATGGAAAACATTATTGTTTTTAAGCTTTTCTAGTGATCTAATCTAGGTTAGTCCTTTAAAGACCTTTGATCCCTGTTAGAAATATGATTTTTTGGCATAACAACAGGAAAAAATACGACCATCTCGCTCATTGTAATTTTTTTTCCATATGTGTAAATGTAGATTGTCGTTAATTTAAAAGATAGGGGTAAAGTTAGCTTTGGAAAATCCACCCTTTATACTAGCCAGAAATACCTAAATCATGGTTGAAGAACAGTTTGACTGACAGACACATGGATGGCTATCTAAAGCCTGTTTAGGGTTCCATTTGTCATTCCTCAAGTACGGAACACATATACCTTCTTTTTTTTATATATATTAAAGTAACAACTTAGATTTTTTACATGTATATTCTCGCCAAAATGTTACGTTTGATGGCGAGAGGCGCTCTGTTTTATACTTTAACAATTTAATCTATTAAACTCATCTTATAAATTTCTTAAAAATAAATACTAACTAGCATGCTCATAACATAGTTAAATCAAGATAATTTGAGAAGACACTCTTTTAGTCTCGTTTTTATCATGGATTTACTTAATTTAGGACTTTGTCGTAGAAAGCTAATGCTATTACATATTTTTGGTACAAGATAGTTTCAAGTTCTTTTGCCATAATAATTTAATAATTTAACACTAATCTTAACTACAGGTGGACTGATGACCTGGTGAAGTTTGAGTTTGAGTTTGAGTTTGAGTTTGAGTTTGAAGGTCGTGGGAGTCCGCTGGATGCGGGTGGCGCAGGACCGGTCATTGTGGCACTCTTTGGGGGAGGCCTATGTCCAGCAGTGGACGTCTTTCGGCTGACATGATGATGATGATGATGAATCTTAACTACTAAATAATCTTAACACCCCATGTTTGCTTATCCGGCTAGTACTTAACGTCACGCAATAAAACCCTTTTGTACAAAAGATAAATGTCTTCATTCTAATTCAAGGCTTTGTAAAAAAAGACGTGTATTAACGGGCCAAATAAAGGTTGCATTACTATACAATTATATATCTATACTATTTGGTTTTATGTGAACTTGGTAACGTGAAAAAGGGTACGGGTCGGTTTTAAAACCTTTTTGGCTAAATAATAGGTGAGGTTTACGTGATGTGAGTACTGATTGTATATACCTTTACAATCGGTAAGTATCGGTACACAGACAATCAGTAACATACATGTTTACTTAAAATAAAACTTTATCCTTTAGAAGTAAAGTACATTTTATTTGTAAAATTCCAGCTTTGCCTAGTTAAGGGGCTCCACACGTTTTTTATCGATTTTTGACCAGTTTTGAGTGGATATTCCAACATTTTCACTACTGATATAATTATGAGGAAAACGGTTATCGGTTCTTTAATCCTTATCTCCATTCTGTAGAGCTGGATTTGAAATAAATGAGCACTTATTTTTTATGATTTTTTAAAATATGGTGTAAAAAAACACTTATATCGATATTCGAATGCTGTCTAGAATCTCACATACACGAAATCTACATATAAGAGTTCTCTTAGACGTATCTAAAAACTGAACAGAGAGTTTAATTTTAAACTAATTAACACAAAATTATGACCTAAAAACCACTTTTTTGGCCTAAAATTGTTCGACTTTGATGTCAAATATCTCGAAGACAATGAATGTTGAAGTAAATATAAGATAATTTATTGTTTAAGGCCGTTACTGATACTATCATAAACATTAGCTATGAAAAACATTAGTAAACTAAGGGAATCAGATCGAAGGTCATTGGCCCCAGGGAGCCCCTTAAATGTCGTTCTCTAAATAATGCTGCGTCTAAACTACATCAATATACCTATGTTTTATTGATGGAGTTTAACAGTATTTAAACATATATTCGTATGTTACAAGGATTAAATATTAATCAATATAATTTTAAAGAGGTATTTATGTCAATCTGTTCGCGATTCGAATGAGCGGCGGCCTCAGCTTTTACCCGCCATTTATAACTTTTCAAAATGGCGGGAATGAACAAAAATTAATAGTAAATTAACACTCGTTTAAGATGAAAAATAGTTATCCTTATAAGATAAAGTAAGTATAAATTGTAATGCTTACAATTACTAGTGTAATCAAAGTGTAGAAATAGGTTCTGAAATTCTATTTAATTTATAAGCTACAATAGCACCAAGGTTCTCTTAAAAAAAGATTTATTTAAAAATATAAGACATCGGCCTTAGGATATCTCATTTAATCATATTTTTATGACTTAAAAGTCATAAAATATATTTCACTCTAATGTTAACATTAAGCATTACTTATGTACGAAAGAGTCCTTTAAACAGGACATATTTTATTGCGGCTACCCAAAGCACCTAATCAGATCCCCGCAGGACCGAAGAGGATTACAAACTTTGGGATTTTGTCCTAAAAACGTAATAAAAACCTGTCACGAGTAATCAGAGTATTTCCCTATTGGGTAACTTGAAAGAACTTTCAATAGCTTTGCGAGTACGGTTGGCTCTGGGCATTACGAGTATACCTACTGGACTAAGAGCTGGCCACGTCAGATATTCCACAATAATGAGAGCAATGAAACTTGACTAGTTAGATTGATTTATCATCCTTATCGATAGATCCGGGCATCTGGCAGCTTTTAATGGGTGGAGGTCAGAGTAACAGACCAACAACTGCCGAAGTTATGTCATTTATAGAGGGAAGGGCCTATATTTTAACACGAGAACATTGTGTATTATTGCGGCAACAAAAAAAGTAGGCGACAAACTATAAATTGCATTATACGTCATTTGCCACTACTTCCCCCACAGAAACTTCTGGCTAACGATATAATCTAATTAATTACCAAATTTTCCATAATACTGTATCAAAATCAGAACTCTAAGATTTTTTTGTTCAAGTTATTTGCATTCTTTGACCTCCACCACCTTACAGCTGCCAGATGTCCGAATCTAGAAAATAGCATAGTATAGCAAACTCACTAGAGGGGTTTCTATTCTCTTATTATTGTGTCATATCTGACCTGGCCAGCCCTCCGTCTATACGTTTAACAACAAACAAGGCGTGACACAAGAACAAGGTGCGTAACTAGAGTCAAAAGAAATTAAACCTTCTAAGCAGTATATATATTCCGAATTTAAATGACGCACTCCGCATCAGTAACGGCCTCCTAGCCCAGTCGGTAGCGACCCTGCCTACGAAGCAGGAGGTCCCGGGTTCGAATCCTGGTCAGGGCATTTATTTGTGTGTTTGTATTTGTGAGTTATGGATGTTTTCTATGTATTTAAGTATTTATCCATATTTATCTATTATATATATCGTCGTCTAGTAACCCATAACACAAGCCTTATTGAGCTTACTGTGGGCCTAGGTCGATTTGTGTAAGATTGTCCTATAATATTTATTATTTATTATTATTATTAAATTACAGTGTCAATGGCAAGCAGTCCCGGGCGCGCGGTGTGATTTGGCGATGTATAGTCGCCATCAGATATATCGGACCAGCCAAGGTACTCATAAACATCCGAACATGCACTTTATCGCCTTGACAATAGAGGCGTTGTTCAGATATTTGTGACCACCTTGGCCGCTCCGATATATCTGATGGCGACTGTACAGTCGAGTTCTCCAATCTATACGATTGAGTAAAAAATATGTGTAGGTACACGACAGTAAACCCATACAAGTACATTGTGTTCATATATTTTTCTACAATTAATCGTATATATATTGGAGAATTCGACTGTACGATATTAAACGGTTGGAGTTGATATGCATCTTTGATTAAAAAGGAATTTAAACCTTCCTTCCAGCGGTTACATTCCATATTTTAATAACACGGTCAATGGTCATTTACTCATTCATTATCAATAAAAACAGTTATGCAGCGTGATTCCGCTCCACAACTTAATTATGCTGAAAAACAATGATTTAGGTATTTTTAAAGCAAAAGTGAATTAGTATTATCAACTACATATCCTTCTCTTTATGCCAAGCCATCATTTTGGGTCATTATCCAGACTTGTGTCTGCTTCTATGCCCTGTCAAACCATACGAAGTGTATGAAAAGTTTGACAGAGTTGAGTCTGAATGCGAAAAAATTTGAGAATGAGCTATTTCACACAAAAACAGTTACGAATCCTAAGGTCAAGTAACATTTGTCTTAATAACTGGATTCTCTTGTGCTTGCCAACTTTGGGAATACATTTTAAGTTTGAAAATGGAACCTACTTTTTTGGAAGTTCGTAGTCATACCGCATGAGAAGTTAGCTTCTTAAACGATTTGCATTTTGCCTTTATTTTGAAACAATGCTACTAACGTTATACCTACTATTAAAGGAGCTTTGGCGTGAAACATATAGGGTATCACTAGACTTTGGAGAACCCTTTTAACATCATCATCATCATCATCATATCAGCCGAAAGACCTCCACTGCTGAACATAGGCCTCCCCCAAAGAGTGCCACAATGACCAGTCCTGCGCCACCCGCATCCAGCGGACTCCCGCGACCTTACCAGGTCATCAGTCCACCTTGTGGGGGGTCTACCGACGCTGCGCCTTCCGGTTCATGGGCGCCACTCGAGAACCTTTCCGCCCCAACGGCCATCGGTTCTACGTGCAATGTTGCCCCGCCCACTGCCACTTTAGCAATTCGGAGGGCTACATCGGTTACTTTAGTTCTGCTTTTAACGTGCAAAAATATTTTCACAAACATGCACTGAAATATTATCGTTACCATCCTTATAATTGGCTCGGAAGTATCCTGTTTCGGGCGCAACAAAAGAGGAGTATCATTCCCATTACCTATATAGTTCATACAACTTTTTAAGCCTAGGCCTGCAAAGTAACCTTGGCGTCAAATATGGAGACAGGTTGTTCGAACGGATTTTTATTTTTGTCTTGTGACAGGGTTGTATATCTGGAGTGAAAATAATATAACATTTTACGAGTAATTTTGTGAACAAAAATTATCATTTCATAAGTTAATTCTTTATTTCATAGCATATTTGAGAAAAGTACTATATATTCCTCGGCGAGAAAACGATTTCCCAGCCTCTGCTGTAATTTACTATTATTTGTTGAGAAAAACAACACGTAACTAACTAAAGTAGGCATTTTATTGTTTATTTGCAGGAAATAAGTTTGAGTCAAACTATAGATATAATGACAAAACTGCGCGTTTTTTGCCCGTAGAATGAAAACCTTTGAAAATGTTTGAGCTATGTCTGGATATTTTCGTTAACAAGTTCTAAAAAAATTAAGACGATTAAGAATAGTTCATAATGAAATAAAACAATTAAAAACGGATTTTATCGCGTGTATTGAGCTTAAATCTGAGAATCTGTTGGCGGACAGCACAACCTATAAACATGTCAAAAAAGATCCTACTGCGAGAGTCTTAAAATGTACTAAAGACCTAATTGGTGAATGCTGCGAATCCCTTGATCTAGATGTTGCAGGTTTGGTTCCTGATTGCCCGGTGCCTCCTAAGTTGTATGGGTTACCGAAGATACACAAGGCGGGTGCCCCGCTACGTCCAATAGTGAGTCAAATTGATGCTCCAACTTACAAATTGGCTCAATACTTAGCAGGAGTCCTTTCATCTTTACGGGGTAATACTAGAACACAAACAAAGGATTCTTACCATTTCATCAGTGACATTAGAGACTTTACATTAACTGATGACGAGATCATGGTCAGTTTCGATGTCCAGTCACTCTTTACGAGTCTACCGGTACAAGACTGCATTGAAATTGTGAAGAAGAGGTTGCGTGAGCAGAACATGTCTGAAGAATATGCTAAGCTCTTGGAACACTGCCTTACATCAGGATATCTACTATGGAACAATGAATTCTTCCTGCAAGTCGACGGTGTAGCCATGGGGTCCCCGGTATCTCCAGTAGTCGCTGACATCTTTATGGAGGACTTTGAGGAGAGGGCGCTCTCATTGGCTCCCGTGCAGCCGAAGATTTTCAAAAGATACGTAGATGATACTTTTACTATATTACCTAAAAATAGTGTTTCAGTTTTCTTTGACCACCTCAATTCCATTCATAGTAAGATTAAGTTTACCATGGAATTGGAAAATAATTGTTCACTGCCTTTCTTAGATGTACTAGTCTTGAGAAACCCCGATAATACCTTAGGCCGCACTGTATATAGGAAACCTACACATACAAATAGATATTTGAATGGTAGATCACACCACCACCCCAGTCGGCTAGCTACTGTAGGCAAGTCTTTGTTTCAGAGAGCCCAGAGGATATGTGATGAGCAGCACCTGGCGGCGGAACTCCGGCATGCCAAGGATGCACTTCAAGCGAACGGGCTCAAGATTCCACGGCTCAATCAGAAGGCTCGGATGAAGATTCCTACAGTTGAGCGCCGGCCTGCCATCTTGCCTTTTGTCCGAGGAGTCACTGACAGGATTGGCAACATCTTGAAACGTGCTTCTATAAAAACTTACTTTAAGCCAATGAAGAAGATGTCACAGTTCCTGAGGTCAGTGAAGTCGGCTACTCCTCTACAGAGTGCAGGGGTCTACAGGCTGGAATGTGAATGTGGTCTATCATATGTAGGCCAGACTAAGCGGAGCATTTCTACTCGGGTAAAGGAACATATAGCCGATGTGAAGCACCGTCGACCAAGGTCAGCAGTCTGTGAGCATGTCATGGATAGGCCCAACCACTCAGTTAAATTTGACAAACCGCAAGTCCTCGTCAAGGAGAAACGATACATTCCCCGGATGTTGCGAGAGGCAATCGAGATTAAAAAATATCCAAATTTCAACAGAGAGGATGGTTTTTCGGTACCACCAGCTTGGGATCCAGTTATTCATTTGGTTAAGGAGCAAGCTAGACATAGGACTGTGAGACCATAATGGTGGACAGTGTGGACACTAATAATAATTTAATACTAATTTTAAAAATTTAAAAAATAAAAACAAAATAATAATTAATAATAATAAAATAAATTGTTTAATAATTTGTTTTGTAATAATAAATAATTTGTTTTTATAAAGGCCCCTCTGGCATGTGCAAACACTAAATTTGTTTAATATTTAATGTGTGGGTAGGTTTCCATATTGTGATAGTTTTTGAACGGAGGTAATTGTACATTTTTCCTCAGTCGACCCGTTGACCACGAACGCTGTAAAGTGTTCGAAACGTCGGGATGTAATTTAAGCTCAATACACGCGATAAAATCCGTTTTTAATTGTTTTATTTCATGAATAACTATCGCGGCAACCGAAGACAATAATAGTTCATAATCTTTGACCTCCGGATTAAAAGTTGGACGTTCTACCGCGAAGTTATATCAATGTTTTATGCTTTAAACTTATTCTTGTAATGTCAAAGCTAAAACATTCAAGACAGCTACATTGGAATATTCTGAATGTCGCATAGCTAATTTGAAATTCAAAGAGATTGTAGGAGTATAAGAGTGTAACGTGTGGTAATGTATGCGGCAAATGACACTTCAGCTCGTGCAAAACTGAACGTGAGTACGACTACAAGAAAACTTTGAAGAAAGTTTTTGGAAAGGCGAAAACAAATCGTCGGTACAAAATTCTAAATCTCTTGTGTATATTTTACTTGAAAAATGTTATACTACGAAGGTGACAAACAAGCATACGGCCCGCCTGATGGTAAGCAGTGAGACTCTTTACGTTGTAAGGCTCTGATACCCATTCGTCTGTTTTCAGCCGTTTGTTATAAACCTTTGGTAACAGTTTTATAATCCTCCTAGTTTTTGCCACGGCACGTTTTAGCCCAGAATCCACTTGGCTACCTAAATCCCATGAATTGGCGCACACTAGTTAGATAAAAACAAAATCATAGACAATCAGATTTTATCTTGGATACTTTAAATATATAACGCTCATCATCCTTTTGCCCTTGTCCCATTACTTGGGGTCGGCGCGGCATGTCTTTTTCTTCCAAACATCTCTATCACCCGTCATCTCATCACTCACATCCTTTCTTTTCATCTCTTACACAGTCCATCCACCTTTTCCTAGGTTTGCCTCTTCTCCTACATCCCTCCACATCATTCTAATACCTTTCTCGTAACATGACTTTCATCCCTCCGCATAACATGCTTGTACCACGCTAGGTGTTTAGAACTTAAATACATAACACTATCACACGAAATTGTCATTGTGCATATAAGTACCATCCTGCCCAAAAGCGCAAAGTTGTTTCGCTTAAATCAAACGCGCTATTCACGTTATAAGTAAAAAATAACGTTTACATAGCATTCATACTTTATATTCGCTCGCATCCAATTCCGATGTTCCTGAAATTGGTATGTTATTAACTGAATTCCTTCTCAAACCGAGGGCGTGTAATTTCAGAACGGAAAATTTTATTATTTTTCTCGTTATTCCATAAGATATCACACAAATACAACTTTAAAAAAATGTTACTACATTTATGTAGAAACGTGTCGTTAATTTTTTCAATTACGGTCGCCAAAACGCATTTAACATCCTTTGAGTTTTTAACCACTTATTATTAAGTTTTTATCTATTTGCAGTGGCAGACACTTATAACCATAGATTTATATAATTCTTTAGATTGAGTACTGCTAACAACATTTTGTGATTTCATAATGAGCCAGTGTCCTCATAAGAAACTCATGTGATTTACGAAAAGTGTAGTGTAGTGCCCACCACCAAATGAGACCCTCACGTACAATAGTGTTACAGGTCCCCCAGCACACGTCTGCCGCATTTAAAGGGAGTTTTCGATACCTCGCAACTAAATGTTGGAATAATATACCACCACCAATTCGTCAGATGAAGAGTAAAGCAACATTTAAAGTAAAATATCGAATTCATCTTTTTAACCAACAAAAACAAAACTATTAAATCTATAAACTCCCTAAATTCTATTCTTCAGCGAAGAGGAGGAAAAAAAATATACTGGCATCCGCGCACACATACACTCAAACATACCTACATACGCACAGACACACTATAATAGGTACGCTCGCTTCACGCACAATTTAGCATATCACTAGTCTATTTATAATTCCTTTATTTAAAGCGTTGCACGACCATTTTGTAAATAAGGTACTGGCAGAATACCAGCGATGTGGCTTGCTGCATCACCATGCTGAGCCAGCGCCGTTTCTCTGCCATGACACATGGCTTCCTGTTGATGTGCATACAAGTTATTAAGTTGCATGCCTTTTTAGTTTCTTTTTGTAATTTTACTTTGTGTTGATGTTTATGCCATGTATGTTGTGGGTATGAATAAAGAAATTATCTATCTATCTACCTATCCTATCCTCGTGGTTACGCACTACACATACACATACGCACAGCAATAATAAGCCGCTCCCCCGACAGTCGTGTCCAAACGTCTATGCAGTCAAGTGCTGTTAAAAAATAATTAAAATATGCCGTCGTGCGTTGTCAAATGCTGCAGAAATGCGACCGTTCGAAAGAAAAAAACGGATGGGGTAACTTTTCACCGTTAAGTAAACAATTCATTGCGTAATCATATTAAGAATCAGTAAATTCGTAAACTATTAACTTCACGGTAGCGGTGTTGACAGGTGGTTGAATAGGGAAACTTCCCGAACGTAAGGGGGTCTATAATCGCCGCGATATGTTGTCAATACGATATTGACGTCCCCACTCCCAACTAGACGTTTTATTTCACGCACGGTTTCAACGAATATTAACGTTACCTAATTAATAGTTAATAACTTTTATGCTTTTGTGAGCAAATTATATTCTTTATTATTTTTTGAATAAAATTTGTAAATAAACAAAATTATATATTTCTTCAAATTATTCCAAAAACTTCGTAAAACAAAAAGCCCATATCTAATCGTAGATTGAACGCGCGAAGTTATGTCACCGCTACTGATCTGTCAAACTTTCTCTGTCTCATTCTAACTATCGCTCCCTCTCACTCTGAGCGGCTGACTAGTCGCTTGAGTAATCGACTGGTCAAGCGATTAGAACGAGATGGAACTATAGTTAGAATGAGAGGTCAGCTCTTAAGTCAAACCGATTGTGTTGATCGATCGAGGAGCATTTTTAACCAACTTCAAAAAAAGAAGGTTCTCAGTTTGACCCGTATGTTTGTATGTAGGTATGTATGTTTGTTCGCGATTATCTCGCGTTATTGGGACGACAACAGAGGCCACCACACCAAACAGTAGTCTTGTACTTTTAATAAATAGTAAATATAGATTTTTTTTTATTTGACCTTTTAGTCGCCTCTTCAGTATATTTCATTAAATTAATTAAAACAGGTTCTTATTAATTCTATTTAACCATATTTTTTTTATTCAAAAATACTGTATTATTAATCGGGAAAATTTGTATTACATGGCAACACTCGTCTGGACACACACATTCGAATCAGCCGCCAAGATGGCGTCACAGTTTAAAATAAAAAAAAAAAAAAAAAAGCATTTATTGTCGCAGAAATAAATAAAAAATACAAAAAGAAATACAGACACGTAGACATACACCGAAGTAAACAAAAAAACATAAAACAATACACAAGAAGGGAAAGGAAAAAAAATAGAAGTGACACACAACTTTAAAACTAAACTAAATTTCACGACAATAGGCTCGGAGCTCAGCATTTGCCGCGAGCTCGGTCGGCTGCACAGCGCTGTTTTTCAGCCCGCGCCTGTCTCTTGGCTTAGACAGATTTAAATTTAAAAAGCTAGTTAAGGGGAAACATCGCATTCACTGGTCGCACTCAATTTTTATTACATAGCAATAAACATTATAACTAAAACCTATGATACTTTAGTGATTAAACATGATACCTATTTATCTATTTATTTAGTTAATTAATTTAATTTAATTAATTTCGTCTAGCAATGTGGAGCGTTCGGCGGTTTTGTTTCTTTCCTTTTATACTAGTTTGTTAAGTGATAATATTGTAGTTATCGTTCACACAATTGATTATTAAAAAATGATTTTACGAGTTTTAGTCTTGAAGGTTGGTAGTGACATGCTAGTACGTAAGGGGGGCGGTAAGTCATTCCATATTTTCGAGGCACGATAACGAAAGCTTTCTTTAATACCCTGATTTATGTGATTTAGGCATTATAACTTTATTAACGTACATACTTCGGACTCCACGGTCTTTATTTGTAGGCCACTTAAGCTTCTCAAACAAGTACTCAGGTCTCCGAGTTTGGACTATTTTGTAGACCTGCGTTACCATATGGAGATGTTTCCGCGCCGCCATTTTTAGGGTCTCTTTATTATTAAGAAAAGGCGTGACGTGTGCGCGCTTCGGCACGTTATAACAAAATCTAACACACGCGTTCTGCACCCGTTGAATAGCTCGTGCGGTCTTCGCGTACAACCGTGGTCCGTACACTGAATCACAATAGTTAAAATGTGACAAAACTAACGCCTCAACAAGTAGCTACCGTACCTTTTCCGACATGTGGTCTCTTATAGTATAAAGAGCTTTAAGGCAAAAATACGCGTTTCTAATCTTATTACTGACATGCTCAGAAAATCGCAGTTCACTATCCAATAAAATGCCTAAGTTCTTTGTAATATTTACTTGATGACCTACTTTAATAGTTGGATCGC
Organism: Pammene aurita; assembly: GCA_947086415.1. Lineage (NCBI taxonomy): Eukaryota > Metazoa > Arthropoda > Insecta > Lepidoptera > Tortricidae > Pammene > Pammene aurita. Next base: position 1,796,677 of record OX352305.1, on the reverse strand, counting down.
TTTCTTTAATATTCGTACATTGCGCGGTAGTTCCAAGAATCATGTATTTGGTTTTGAACGGATTCAAAACGAGCGTGTTTTTGGTTGACCATTGTGATATCGCCGACCAGTGTGATATAAATTTGGACCTTAATAGGTCCAAATTTATTAGACCTTCAGCCATTTTTGTGTCACTGCTTTTGAACGAGTAATAAATCTGGGTATCATCTGCGTACAGGTGTATCTACTCAGGCAATCGAAAGCACGTGAGAAGTCCAATAGAACCAGGGCAGTGCCGCAACCCTCGTCCGCGGCCGCTAGCACGTCGTCGACCACGTGCGCAAGCGCCGTCGCGGTGCCGTGCCCGCTACGGAAGCCGGATTGTGTTACGGGCAAAACGCGCTCATTTTCTAAATATTTCGTTAGCTGTATGCAAATAACTCTCTCTATTATCTTAGAGAGTACAGGTAAAATGCTAATTGGCCGCAAATCCTTAAAATCTTCTACGGGGGAGACCTTCGGAATGGGTTTCACACGAGCGCATTTCCAATCATCCGGACACTCGCCGTCTTTAATTGACTTATTCACTATGCAGGTAATGATAGGTAAAATGGTCGGCAAGGTCATCCGTACCATTTGAATAGTTATACCATCGAATCCCGCTGCCCCCGTGTCAATGCCATTAATAATTTTCAGAATTTCAGATTCGGTAGCTAATTCTATGTGAAACTGAGCGTCAGTGAATTTGTTCGTTCTTAAATATTCTATAGTCTCAGGGTCAACGGTTGAAGCCCCTGGCACATTAAAAAAAAAATATTAATGTCATCTGGAATATTAAGATGTTCAGGTACACCGGGCAACGCCGCGTTACCTACTGCTGTATGGCGTTTAAGGTGCTGCCACATAGTACATAGTATAAGGTTTGTTTAAATTTTTATTTACGTAACATTCGAAGTATGCGTGTTTATCTCTTTTAATAGCTAAGTTAACGTAATAACGCAAGCTTTTATAATATTCAATTTGAGGTTTCGCCTTTGTACTACGCGCCCTAACTAATTCGGAGTTCTTAAGTGACACTATCTGTTTTATAGTATCTGTAATCCATGGACTGATATTATCTGGAATACGCGTTTTCCGATACGGGGCATGTCTTTCAAACAATTCAATTATTAATCTATTAAATAGTCTTACCATGCCATTAACATTACCGACCTTAATAACTTCTGCCCAAGGTACACACTCTAAATCACTTAAGAATGCCTCCTCATTTATATTTGTAATCGAACGTTTATAGCAAAATCGAGGAAGCGGCCGCGGACTTGCGATATTGAAATCTGCAATTATAAAAGCGTGATCACTAATTGACGGATTATGTTGCATCTCCACTCGAGAACATAGTTGAGGAGAATCGGTTATTACTAAATCTAGCAGTGTGCTAGTTGTGTCACTCAGACGCGTAGGTTCTTTAACTAACTGTTCTAAATTATGCTCGTTAAAAAATGCAAGAAGGTCCCGAGCGCAAGAGCTGTTATTCGGTGGCGTAAGGTCAACATTAAAATCCGTCAAAAGAAACACAACTTCACAGTAGGCAAAGGCACTGATTGATTCACTTAGGGAGTCCAGTGCCCACGTCACAGGTACAGCCTCAGGTCGATGAGCTGTGCCAACCGCAACACGGCGGCCGCCGGGCAGGCGTACCTCCAGCCACATTTGCTCAAGCGGCGCCGGAGGATGTGCACATACGCGCACGCGCATCTCGCGCCGCACGTAGAAGCCGACGCCTCCCCCGCGCCCGCCACTCGCCCTCGGCTAATGCTTCAAAACGTAGCCCGGTATTCGCGGTGCACCAGACTCGCCATGTGATTTTAACCAAGTTTAATTTAAAGCGACTATATGTGGCGAGTTATCTTGCACTGTTATTACTAATTCATCACGCCCTGTATTTAAAGACCTTACGTTTAGCAGTCCCAACCTTAAACAAATATTTTTCCTGTTTTTCCTACCTGCCATACTTTTTCAAAATAATGACAGCGCTCAACGATAGAATCAAGTAATAGACAGTATAATAATTATAATATTTATAACATTTAGTCGTACCACAGTGCACTCCAATTGCTAAACGACACAAAACAAACATATATAGTTGAGCTATACAAACAGCCTTATAATACGCATGTTATAGTAAATATAACTACAGTATGGTACAATATCAAGTTATTCCACGAGACAAACCGATTTGTAAGTTCATTTATTTTTATTATCAGTCGAATCGTTTGAAAAAAATACTGTCTAGATCAGCGTCGCAGCTGCTACGATGGACAATGAAACCTACCGCTTTACGCACCAGAATTCGCCCATTAAACGACCAGACATTTTTTGCCATTTCTTTTGTTTTACCGAACAGGCGTCTGTTCGTACGAGTGAGTCTTTCGTTTATATAAATAGACGTGTCACCTGGTAGTCCCACATCACGTGTTTTGAATAATCGACGAACCCGTGCAGCCTGCAGAATAGCATCGCGGACGCTGCGCCGCGCGCAGCACACTACTAGGGGGCGGGCGCGCGGCGCGTGCACCGCCGTCGCCGGCTCCGCAGAGCCCGCGGATGCAGCGGCCTGCACGGCGCTCTGCCTCTTCGGCCCGGCGCGCCATGTCTCCACCAGGTCGCGATCGTCGATGTTGACGCCGATTTTAGCGGCGATCAGTTTCACAACGTGCATGGAATTTTCATTAGACTGTTCCGGAAGTCCACTTATTTCCAAGTCGTTAATGAGTGAATCTTGCTCCTTGTCGTTCAGTTCCGACTTAAGCCGCTCGATAGTGGCCTGCAACTCTTCCACATGACTGTTTACTTGGCAGTCTTCTTTATTCTCTGCGTTACTCAGCCGTGTCTCGATACTACCAAGTCGCTGCGTCAGTTGAGTCACTGTGTTTGCATTGTCGTCGATCTTAGCCTCCAGGTCATTCACCTGCTTATCGTGCTACTCGTCCCGATAAGGTCATCATGCTCCTGTCACAGGATGCGATTGTTGTACAGGCATGCTCCATCCTTTTAATTTATTCATCCAAGCTTATAACCTGGTGCCGTATTCTAATCTAGACACACGGCAGTGTGTCCACCAAGTTCGAGCAAAAAAAAGCGACACACCGGCCGTGGGTTATATTACACGAACCATTTCGGGCCAATTTCGACCACCCTATAACTCAAAACATATTTTATCTACGCATATGAAATTTCGAGTGTCTGTTGACATCCCCTTAATTGTCTAGAATACAAAATTTCATTATTCTACCTACAGCAGTTCTTGAGATATTGACGTCAGAAAATCGCTATTTTTACTATACACTCACTCACTGACTCGCTGACTCATCAAAAACCTAGACCACTTCCAAGTGTCGTACTGACTTGAAATTTGGCATGGAGATAGGTCTTAAGGTCAAAGTAAAGGGAAAAATCTGAAAACGGCCAAGTGTGAGTCAGTTTTAAAAATAGCGAAGGTGTAACTTTGTTCTACTATGAAGTCATAATGAACTAAATGGGTCTATCTTCCAATGGTCGTACCGACCTGAAATTTGGCTCGAAGGTTTGTCTTTAGGTCGAAATAAAGTAAAAATCTGAAAACGGCCAAGTGTGAGTCAGTTTCGAAAACAACGAATGTGTAATTTTGTTCTACTATAAGTAGGTATGGAGTGGAAATAAGATAAGACTTATTTAAATTTAGATACATACCAATTTAAGACAATACATGTTTGTCTTAAAGACAAGAACGATACAATTGTTCACCACTCTGTGTGTGTCTGTTGCGGGAACCGAACCCACGATTTACGAAGTGCAAAGCAGGTCACTAGGTACACTAGGTGCGCTAAATCAGTCAAACAAAAATGAAAAGACTATTTTTTCTCGCATAGTCTAAATAATTTCTAATTTTACAACTAATAAAATCGCAGATTCAAGAACATGGAAATCATATATACTCTAAGATGGAATTATATATACTACTGCCCATCTCACCCTCCGATACGCCACGGGATGAGATGGGATGGTGCACTTCTAGGGCTACATAATAGGCCACCAATTATAATACCTACTGGTAGGTAGGTATTACCAAGTTATTAATTATCTATGTAGGTAGCGTACTTACAAACAGAATAAAGTACGTTATTGATGTATGTAATTATATGTAAGTAGGTAGATTTTATAGGTGTCGGGAGCCAGTTTATTTGTAAAAATCACCTAGAAATAAATAGTAAAATAGAATTAGACGCTTAGTATGAAGGGTATAGTATAAAGTACATACCTAAGTGGAATGAGACATTTCCTAAAGCAAAAGTGATAAAAAAATAATAAAGAACCTACACCTAACAAAAATAAATTAAATCCCATCAAAAACATAAATGTGAAAGGCTGCGAAGTTCGATACTATGGGAATGCTTCGCCTATAAAAGAAGTGAGATCTGAATAAGTACCAAGTTCCATAAAAATACCTCAAATCATAAATAGTTATAGGAATGCACACTTGATTTCCAGCAGTTTTTAAGGTACATTTTGAATAAGTATCACGTTACATAGAAATACCTAAAATTATAATAGTCAGAGAAACGTACACCGGTTTTTTTAGCAGTTTCCTAATAACATTTATTATTTTCAGTACTTTTTAATGATGTAACTTGGCAAGTTTTAATAGAAAATTATATACTTGACATATTGCAGTCCAAAGGTGTCGTCGATTCATTGCATTGAAAAGGTGTGTGGTGTGTGAAAACTTGCCAAGTAACATCATTAAAAAGTACTGAAAATAATAAATGTTATCAGGAAACTGCTAAAAAAAACCGGTGTGCGTTTCTCTGACTATTATAATTTTAGGTATTTCTATGTAACGTGATACTTATTCAAAATGTACCTTAAAAACTGCTGGAAATCAAGTGTGCATTCCTATAACTATTTATGATTTGAGGTATTTTTATGGAACTTGGTACTTATTCAGTTCTCACTTCTTTTATAGGCGAAGCATTCCCATAGTATCGAACTTGGCAGCCTTTCACATTTATGTTTTTGATGGGATTATTAATACATAAACAATACATTAAAAACACAAACTATCTCAAATATAACTCCAACACACAACAAATAATCAACCAATATTGAAGTTTCTGATTCTGACGTTAGGCGCTAGCTGTATTGCGTAGTTAATGCTTTGGAATTATAATTGAAGTTGGATGGTGCTAAACCTGTTTTAGAGTTAGAATACGGCCCTTGGAAGAAAATGTGTGCACTGCACACAACTTTTTTTTACATTTACTACCTACATCGGGAGATTAATGTAGTTACGTATACAAAACATATACACACAGAATACAGATAGAGCGTTAGATATTGGGGCTAAATGCTCGATATACATTATTCAGGCGTTTGAAATGCTGAGAAACGACCATTAACATAAATTGTTATACCTGCTTATATGCGCTATATATTGATAGATAAGACCGTTTAATCTAAAAAGAATACGTATCTACATACATACAATTACAATACACGCATCATGATCACTTTACAATTACTTCAATTAAACGGAGAATATTCAAATATATTTCCAGCTTATGATGTGATTTATTTACTTATTCTATGACAATGACCAATCAAATTTTCTAATAAGGGATTTTGCATAATCCCGAAAAATTGTAGAAGCAAAAATCGGATGTGTATTCTTTTAAACATCACTTGTAACTTTTATGACATTCATGTAATATATACTCAAATTTGCTTTATGCTCGAAGAATTGTAGAAGGCTAAAATCGGATGTATATTCTTGTTCACTTGTAACTTTTATGACATTCATGTAATATACTCAAATTTGCTTTATGCTGGAAGAATTGTAGAAGGCTAAAATCGGATGTATATTCTTTTAAAGTTCACTTGTAACTTTTATGACATTCATGTAATATACTCAAATTTACTTTATGCTCGAAGAATTGTAGAAGGACAGAACGGATGTATATTCTTTTAAACTTCAATTATAACTTTGATGACATTCATGACACTCAAATTTGCTTTATGCTCGAAGAATTGTAGAAGGCAAAAATCGGAAGTATTTATATTCTTTTAAAGTTCACTTGTAACTTTTATGACATTCGTGTAATATACTCAAATTTGCTTTATATTCCAGCCGGGTCTTCTCATTGGCATTCTGGTATCGGTAGCTTACTCGCTGAATAACAATCACCTACTGTATTTAACTTCGGCCCTTTATTAACTTTATATTTTATATCAAATTTGTGTCAATTTATAAGTGGATTATTTTTACAGGTGTATATTTAAGTTGACGTAGATTTGCCATAATGTCGCTCTTCTGCTTTAGTCATAATACCTAAATAGTAATGTGTAACATTTTATGACAAAACTTACGTAGTAAGTAACTTTTAATTTCTTTATACCGGTTCAGTACCTCGAAAGGAAAAAACGGAACCCTTATAGGATCACTTTGTTGTCCGTCTGTCTGTCTGTCTGTCTGTCAAGATCATTTTTGTCAGGAACGTGTGGAGGTATCAAGCTGAAATTTATGTCAAATACTCAGATCTATTGTCCCTTGGAGCTCTGAAAAAATAAAACTTAAAAGCCAACGCAATCAAAAGATACAGTCGTTTATGCTGCAAATTTTAGAGTTTTTCGGCACTCGCAAAACCTACGGGGTACTTCCCGTGTACTCAGAAACTTAAAATTCGGCACGAAGCAACGTCATATAGCATAGATAATGGAAAAATTACGAAAAGTAGACATTTTCAGTAAAATCATACAAAAAAATATTTTTAAAATTTTTAAACTTACTACCTTTTTCCTCGTAAGCGCGTAGAGGTATTAAATTGAAATTCATATCAAATACTCAGGTCTATAATACCTTTAAGCTGTAACAAAATCAATTTTCTATATCAATGCAATGGGTGAACTTTACCTACAGGTTTGTACGGAACCTGTAGTGTATAGTTGTCTCGAGTACATATGGCAGTAGGCGCCCGACCGTGACAGAGGGCGGACGTGCGGTATGTATTGACGAGCCAACAGGAAATAAGAGGAAAAGTCAAGGACATTACAGGTGGCGACGAGGATCAAAGTGACTAGCACCAAAAGAAACGTGTATTCCAAAAAAAGAAATTATAAAATCGAATAATAACGGGCCATGATACACCGTTCGTGTGTCAACAAGTTTTTCGTTACGCGCCATTCAAAGGTGAAATAAGTATGTGGAGGCTTGAAAAGAATTATTGGAATAGGTACGTAATTATAACTTTAACTTAACGTAGGCAAGTCATTAAGTACGACAAAGGAGAATGATTACACAAATAAATCGGGTCCGGTCAAGACAATAAGCAAAGACGAGGGTATTTCCCTTATCCGCTCGAATCTTAGACCATATCCGATTAGGTATTTGTAATAACTCCTACTTAAGTAATAATCTGCACCTATCTAGTATGCACGTTTCTACATTAAGTATATATACCTAAGTTATTGTTGCATATAAGTCACAGTTAGGAATTTTTACAATAAATATGACACAAAATCCGCGTTCCGGGGTAGACTAAAGGAAATAATATCTAATAGCAAGTAATTAAGTTTCAAGTTACCTTAGTACTGACGTCTGGTTCATATTGGTGAATTGGTCACCCCGTAGCTATAGCTATGCATGTGAAAATATTTGATAGCATTAGACTCACGATTATTCAGACGAAACAGTCATTACCACAGTTTTGATAAGGATTATTCTACAAGACTATTCTACCTACCTACTTAAATGATAGGATAATTACAACTAAATACCCTATGAGGAGGGGGTGTTTTCTACCTTGCTCCAGGTTATACTAGTATCCATATTACTTACACATTAAGTACATTTACCCACACATACCTATAAGCATGAACTTGGTATTTTACCAATGTTCGAGCGCAGGGTGCTAAAGAAGTAAATAAACTAGTACTTACTAACTACAACAACTAGGTACTTACTGCTTATTTAAAGCAATTCCATCTGCATTAAACCACTTTTGTCGGTTAACTTGCCAATTTACTTGACACTTTTATGCATTTAACCTATTAAGTGCCTAGCGGGCGCTTTGCTCGTAGGTGCGTAGCCGATTACCTACATGCGTTTACACATAGGTCGAAGAAACCTCTTATTATTGCGAAAATGGGTTGTAGGTAAGTGTAGGTAAAGATGGCAGGAAGCGTCGGTGCACTCGGTACACAAAATTGTATTGTTAAGTACATACAGTACCTACTGACCATGTAAATGGCACCTACTAAGGAACTTTACTCCATTAATGGTTGGAAATGCATTAAATTGCAAATAAGAGCAGATAATACTTACACATTAAATTGTATTATTTAGAATGACTATTTAAGTGGCATCTACTATGGAACTTTATCCATTTATGGTTGGAAATGCATTAAATTGCAAATAATAGTAGATAATACATACTTATTAAATTGTAGAGGTATTATTTAGCATGACCATTTAATTGGCATCTACTAAGGAACTTTATCCATTTATGGTTGGAAATGCATTAAATTGCAAATAAGAGCAGATAATACTTAAACATTAAATTGTATTATTTAGCATGACCATTTAATTGGCATCTACTATGGAACTTTATCCATTTATGGTTGGAAATGCATTAAATTGCAAATAATAGTAGATAATACATACACATTAAATTGTAGAGGTATTTTTTAGCATGACCATTGAATTGGCATCTACTAAGGAACTTTATCCATTTATGGTTGGAAATGCATTAAATTGCAAATAAGAGCAAATAATACTTAAACATTAAATTGTATTATTTAGCATGACCATTTAATTGGCATCTACTATGGAACTTTATCCATTTATGGTTGGAAATGCATTAAATTGCAAATAATAATACTTACACATTAAATTGTAATACTTAGCTTTGACCATTTAATTGGCATCTACTACTGAGGCATTAAATTGCGAATTTGAAAAGCAGTCGATAATACTGAACAATTAGACATTAAATTGTATTGTTTAGTATCGAAAAAAAAACCTCTTTAACGTGCGCTATTAAATCATATGATACGATCTGGACATTAAAAAGTGATAGATGTATAATGAACGAGCGAGATGGGAGATAACTACCCACATGGTTGCTTGAGCTGCTGATGAATAAGTTGTTCCTGTGCAGTTGGGGTTTCAGACTGTCTTATAATATAAAGCAAATACTTGTAGTTGCAAAGACAAAGACCATATTTACTTAAATGTCTGTATAATAATTCACACTTTTAAAAATAATTGTTAAATGTGTCTGTTATTATCATTAAACTCCTATTGAAAGAAAAATATGAGTTCATACGTAGCATATTGAATAGACTTGCAAAATAGGCACATGGTCCAAATAGGTATGAAATATAAAAGTGAAATAAATGGAGAATTTGGTACTAGAGAAATTAACAAAAAATAGAAAAAGTTGGCTACCTTAAAAGAGGGACCATTTGTCCTTTTCCTCCGTTATAATATACTTTTTCTCGCCGCACTTTACGTAACACACAAGAATGAAAGAAATATAATAGTTTAACTAAACAGATGAAGAAAGTTCAAAATGGTGCAGCTTGTGTGTTGCATTGATTTATTATGTATTCTACTAGATGTGACATCTAGAACAAATTTTGTGCGCCATGTTTGACGGTTGACAGCTGTGACTGAATCAAAGAGTAGTATAGACTTGTAGTGATTTTCACTACAACTTTTCGGAAAAAAATTCTTAGGGATGTCATCTCCCGTTACTCAATGGTGTGTTGTAGTGATGGTTCGGAATGCAACTAATTAAAATTATGTTGTCTGTGGTGGTTGCCACTTTGACAGCTCTCTTGCCCATCTCCTCGGATCACAAACGCATAGCTCTCACAGTTATAATAAATATTAATATCTAAGATTTCCAAGAAACAAATATTATAAAACTTTCAACAAATCTTTGTGTTCGAAACAATACATTGTAACCGTTTTAAATTTATAAATTTACCATATTTCCTCAAGTCAACCCCTTCTTCGGCTAATTAAGTCTTAACTATAATACTACTTCACACACAGTAAATACGGTTCCTATTTGCTTTATACTTTGAAAAACAGTTTCAAATAGGATTAGGAGCCGATCCAAAATAGTGAAGTGATAATAAAATTAAGTAAATTAAAAGGATGCGCCTCATCGCGGCTATCCTATTCAATATATTATTAAAAATACAAATTTTAACATTTGATATATTTTCCGATTTTACGAGTAGAATTGCGTAAATATGGCAGGAAATCATATCAAATTTTTAAGTGGGAGGACATACCCTCAATTTTATACTTGAAAAAATATTTGAACTTGAGGATCGGGATATCAATACGCACATTACCGTTGAGGTTACAATTGTTACAAATATGTGGCCCAAAAATATTCTTGTTAAAAAGTGTGGATACGCTAGAGAGTTGATAAAGCTCCCTTTAAAGGTCTTGTATTTCTACTCTCAGAGACACAAGCTAAGTAACAAATCTATAACGGTAAATTTTTGTCATTATATTGTGTTGAGAAATAAATAAATAAATATTATGGGACAATCTTACACAAATCAACCTAGTCCCACGGTAAGCTCAATAAGGCTTGTGTTGTGGGTACTAGGCAACGATAGCCTAGTATGCTGAGATTGTTAAGAAAATTATACTCTTGGATGCAGTTGTAAATGTTATAATTACTATAATGTAAGTATTGATTTACAAGTAACCGTACTGTACGGTTTTATCCTTTAACATTTGATACGAGTTACTGACTTTCTTATTAACTTGATACATGCTTGATACGCAACTGTATACAAGAGCGACAGTCCTTAAGTTTCGTTTCCTTCAACGAGCATTTGTCATAAGTGGTATTGAAGTACACTATTTTCCCTTCAGACAGTATTCTAGTAAAATTTTAATGATAAGATAGGCATGACGCCTGCGCAAAGGTGTATAAAAATATGATAGTCATATCATTATTATTTGGAATCTGCTTTCTAGTTATTGCGACAAACTGGTATAATATTCAGCTTTCGCAAGGCACATTAGTAAATTTATAATTTGGTTGGGCAATGAGGATAAACGCGCACATTGGTTATGGTTTGAAAATTTCAAATCCATACAGTCTATGTTACCGAGTCTCTAGAGACTAGACCTCAGAAAAGCGTCAGAAATGGTTCCAAAATAACAGTTAATATGGACCATTTATAATCTAAGGGTTTTTATCCTGATTAGCCTATAGCTAGAGAAATAATACTATTCACAAATTACTTTCGGGATAATTGGACCTCATCAACAATGAGAAGTATGTAAAAGGCAAAAGACCCTAACCTGCGTAAGGTGTATTGTTCAATCATTATTAATCTGCAGATAAGCAGTCTAAAGTGGACCCATTATACGTCACAGTCGGAACTAACCGACGACCATATTTACAGCTTCAGTTGAACGTTCATGCATCCAAGTAACATTTTCTTTTGCTTATCATATAACGTGGTCATGGTGGTGAAAAGGTTAAAGCCATTGTTCCGCCTCCCGAATATAACTGATTAAATTAAAGCATATAATGAATTGATATTTCAACCTGTCCTCGATGCAGGGAAACTATCATGCTGCTATAAGCATGTTGAAAACCGAAATGTACAAAAATGCCCCTACAAGGGTTTGGCAACTTACTTGTAAATATTTTGAGACTCTACTTATAATATTTTGGTATTGTAAAAATATTGCAAGTAGTATAACATGTTTCTGTGATCTATCCATGTACAAGTGTTGCCATTGCCATGAGCACACAAAGACTTTATTTAATCTGTTATTACTAAAAAAGACATATAATACCTCGTTTGAATGGTTAAGACATCATGAGTACACATACTATGTAATGCTCTTAAAACTATCTTCTAATGGTTTGGGACGGGAGTTTCAGATCCTACAGGCAAACTCCCTCAAAAAACCTGAAATCTAATAGGTCTTGCCCAGAACTGGAGCCTTATATGCTACAACAAAGCAGTCTCTGGTTAACAAACACCTCATTCGAGGTTTTAGTGCTTTTAAATCTGAGGTTTGCATAAAACCAGTATTGGGTTGTTTCTGATTAAATATAGTGAACAATTGGAAACATGAGTTGCAATAAATTAAGTACTTGAGACTCTTGGTCTTTCTTAACCATTTTTTAATAGTAGAGTATTTGCTACATCAGTACATTTACCTACTTCCCTGCGCAGGGAAAACACGCAAAATCGTGAAGCGTTCCACATTTCACGTACTCGAATTTATCTACATTATTAAAATAAGGATGAGACGCTAAGCCCTATGAGTATGTTAGTTTGCCAGGTCAACACCTGCGCAATTGTGAATAAACAAAATTAGGAGCAGTCAAGCTACCGAAATCCAGTGTTAATCTTAGTTGGAGGATAGTTTAACTTGTTGATATAAATACAAGTATCATATATCACTGCTTAGCTTAATGCTATATGTTTCCATTACCGTTGCCAATATTGGTTGAAAATAACTATAGTCAAAAATCGCAAGTGATTTCAAAGCAGTTTGTAAGGACGTAGTCCACTTAAAAAAAAAAAAGATACACGGCACATGGAGTGTCGTAAACGGAGACGACGGTGATAAAAATGATGAAATGACAAGTGACATCGATATGGAGAAGAATGAGAGAAATGGAGTATTTACACTGTGATGATTGTGTTAAGGAAAACTAATCTGGATAATCCACAAAGTATGTGAATTGTATTTACGTTAATACATGTATCCAAATTAAAACTATGTTAATCTATTATTTAAATTTACAAATAAAAAATAAAATAAAATAAAACAAGAAAGGGATGTAGTGTATAGTTGTCTCGAGTACATATGGCAGTAGGCGCCCGACCGTGACAGAGGGCGGACGTGCGGTATGTATTGACGAGCCAACAGGAAATAAGAGGAAAAGTCAAGGACATTACAGAACCCTCGGTGCGCGAGTCCGACTCGCACTTGGCCGGTTTTTTTTATTTATTCCATATTTTAAGTTTACATAATTAATGACTTATCGCATTGAATTCGTCTTTTTAGGGTTCCGTAGTCAACTAGGAACCCTTATAGTTTCGCCATGTCTGCCCGTCCGTCCGTCCGTCCGTCCGTCCGTCCGCGGATAATCTCAGTGACCGTTAGCACTAGAAAGCTGAAATTTGGTACAAATATGTATATCAATCACGCCGACAAAGTGGTAAAATAAAAAGTGGAATTTTTTTTTATTAGGGGAGGTCCCCTATACGTAAAGTGGGGAGTAATTTTTTTTTTTTCATTTCAACCCTAACGTGTGATATATTGTTGGATAGGTATTTAAAAATGAATAGGGGTTTACTAAAATCATTTTTCGATAATGTAAATATTTTCGGAAATAATCGCTCCAGAAGTAAAAAAATATGCGTCCCCCCCCCTCTAACTTTTGAACCATAAGTTTTAAAAATATGAAAAAAATCTCAAAAGTAGAACTTTATAAAAACTTTCTAGGAAAATTATTTTGAACTTGATAGGATGAATAGTTTTTGAAAAAAAATTACAAAATAATTTCTGAATTAAGTTTGTAATTTAACCGTATAATCAGGTGTTTATATGAAATGACGTGCTTTCAAATAAAGTAAAAACGGTGAAAATCGGTTCACGCAATAAAGAATTATTCTATAAAAATCATCTTCCATACTTTAAGCTCGCGCGCAATAGTTTACTTAATTTGCCGATATATGTCGCTGTACGTGGAACTCTCATATCATATCCTACATGGCGGTGTTATTAACTCTTAAGTGGGGACCCTTACTGTGACGGACGGAAAACTACGGAACCCTACACTGAGCGTGGCCCGACACGCTGTTGGCCGGTTTTTTAAATATTTATATAAGATTTTGGTGTATTCCCACCATCCTAACTTTACTGTCTTTACCTCGGTCACTATGACGATGGCGGAGACATTACATTACACAATAAACTCCACATTTTTGTGGCTGTGGAATGAACTCCCTGCCGAGGTTTTCCCAGCGGGCTTATACTCGTAGTATGAGTTTCTTCAAAAAAGGAGTGTATAGGTTCCTAAAGGGTAGGCAGCGCGCATGTGAATCCTTTGAGGTTGCAGGCGTCCATAGGCTACGGTAACTGCTTACCATCAGGCGGGCCGTATGCTTGTTTGCCACCGTCGTGGTATTAAAAAAAAACCGGCCAAGTGCGAGTCGGACTCGCGCACCGAGGGTTCCGTACAAACCTCTAGGTATATAGGGGTAGTAACTTTAAAATATTTTTATTATATGATATAACTAAAAATTTACGGTTTTCGCAATTTTTACTTTATCTGTGATATAAGACGTTGCTTCGTACCAAATTTCAAGATTCTAAGTTCACGGGAAGTACTCTGTAGGTTTTGATTCCCTTGCGAGCGAAAATTTGCGGAAATTTGCGGTATAAACGGCTGTATCTTTTGATTGCGTTGGCTTAGCAGTCTGATTTTTTCACAGCTCCAAGGGACAGTAGACCTGAGTATTTGATATAAATTTCAGCTTGATACCTCCACGCGTTCCTGAGAAAAATGGTCTTGACAGACAGACCGACAGACAGACAGACAGACAGACAGACAGACAGACAGACAGACAGACAGACAGACAGACAGACGGACAACAAAGTGATCCTATAAGGGTTCCGTTTTTTTCCTTTCGAGGTACGGAACCCTAAAAAAGTAGGTAAATACTTAATACAGCCTTTTAACGACGTTGCACTTAATACTGACAAATTCATCAAAACTCAATCTAAGCTTGTGCCTTTGATGATCAAAAATCAAACGTCAGATGGGCACTGATATTCGATATTTAAATTGCGGGAGCGTGCTCTTTCAAATCCAAGCGGGAGTGCTCCCCAAACAGACCAATGGATTCGACGTTTTCAATTTGTCCGCGATCACGTTTGCGGACATGCGAAGATTGGACTTGCGATTGATATTTTTATAAATTTTGCTTTCAATATGTACATATATATTAAACCGGGGATCGCAAGCTGGCGACAGATTTTTATTGCTAACTTCTTCCTCCTAGCGTTTGTCCCTGCTTGGGGTCCGCTTGACAACCTAATCCCACGAATTGGCGTAGGCACAAGTTTTACGAAAGCGACTGCCATCTGACCTTCCAACCCAGAGGGGAAATTAAGCCTTATCGGGATTAGGTCCGGTTTCCTTATGATGTTTTCCTTCACCGAAAAGCGACTGGTAAATATCAAATGATATTTCGTACATAAGTTCCGAAAAACTTAGAGGTAAGGAGTGGTCCTGAAATAAAGTAGCCGTGTACAATCTTGTGTATTTTTTAATATACTGCTAATTTTGAAGCAGTATATTTATTTTATTAATCCGTAGATACAATACTAATAAATAAAAATACTAACATAATAAAATATGTGAGCATATATAAGTTTTCGCGTTTTTAATTCAACATACTTTGTAACTTTTTGAACAACATAATTTGACAATCTTCAATCGACATCCGCTACAATCCCACAATTGTATTTCCATTTTCACAACCCGTTTTATGCTTTTCAGAATTTCATCTTACCAATAGGCTACATTAATTAACTGTATTTTAGCTAGGATAGTCAGGAAGACTCTCTAATCTAACCTCTGACAAACAAATTTCTATGGGAGAAAATTTTCTATAAAAAAAGGCAAATACATTTAATTGAAAATTACTGTAACTACCTTAAAATGAAGCCAGATAAAAAAGTTTACTATTGAAGAAAGACAATTTATTACGGTATAAAATAGCTCATCAAATCAAACTATAAGAAAAAACATCTTTTTGAGAAACACCTCAAAAATTCTGTCAGAAGACGCTGTTCAAAAAACTATGTGTATGATGGAATACAGAAGGCGAAAACTTCCAAACGCTGTTTCATTTAAATATGATTGAATTTATGTTTTGTATGATTGTATCTACAGATTATTTAAATATAAACACTGCTTCTAAATCGGCACAAAATAAAAAGATAAATCAGGAAAGACCCGGCTACTTTTTTCCCGGAGCACTCCTTACGAGCCGGGGTTTGAAGTGTTTGAACACGCGACCTCCGGATTGAAAGTTGGACATCTTACCGCCAGGCTACCAGTGCTAACTTCTTTAGCAATATTTTGTTAAAAGGTTAAAAGACATTATGAAGACTAAGAAAGATGTAACTGTAGCCGCACAAAGACACTAAAACAAATTTCATCAGTTCTGTTCCTCTTGATTGAAATTATATAAAATCCGATCTATCCGATCTACGGGGAGACTAAGTACAGTGCCGCGTCACAAGGCACTTTCACTCAAAAATCCGAGGGTGATTGGAGCAACTTTTTATGAGCGTCTACCTACAGAGTTGCGAACTGAACCATCTGACGAAGCATTTGAACGCCAATTGAGAGACTTTTTATTGGAAAATCCATTATATTCTGTAAATGAATATATGACTTTGACATCCAATATTATAAACTAACTTTGAATATATCTTTTGAAATTGTATTTATTATTGTTATATCTCCAATTGACAATATTGACATATGTGTATTTTTCAATCTGATATCGTATTTCATCATTTATTCTTAGTTTTCATAGTTTTGTGACATTTAAATGTAAGTAATCAATCCATAAAATATGTTTATTTTCACTGCTTTGACGATCATAATATAAATTTGTATAGATTAGGCTAAGACCATTTTGTACTATAATTTATTATTATGAAATAAATAAATATAAATCTAAATTACAAATTAAAAGTTATTGATTTAATAAATCTATTAACTATTATAACAACGAACGACGTTCGCCAGCGAAAAACGAATAAGAAACGAATGAACTTCGTTGGGCGAAGTTTGTTACGGATGCTATGCAACTTTGAAGCCTGCGTGGATTAATTTTTTGGATTGGTTTCGATTATAATAAATATTTTGTTGACTCTAGAGTTGTAAACTGAGCATCAGTCAGTGATACCCAAGTATTTTGTTTTTCGGACTAATATTATTTATTAAATTGGTAAATCTAATATGCACAAACCCAATTTTATCATTACAAAAACTAATAAAACTTGAATTCAACTTGTTCAACTCTTAATGCGTGTGTCACGCATTCGGCCTTTAAAGAATCGCGGTATCGAACCGGCTCTAATTGAAAAACTTTTGGGCGCAAAACTTGTACTGTCGTAAATTGTTTTTGTTTTCCATTCTATAAAGATTCTATACGCTATACATACGTGACAAGAGCCAAATGTGTGTGTCTCCCTGGAGTATTCGAGCTTTGAAATCTTGATTTTGTTTCGTATTTCTTATAAATATATTTTGGTGTTTAATTGGTCAATGTATGCAAACTCATTTCAATACAATTAGAATAAGCAATATATATCGTTCCCCTTTATCATTTGTTTGATTTTGTCACCAAAGTATTTAATGGTAATGATATAAACAGATTGTGATTCTGACAAAAAAAAATGTTCTTCTATGCTTTACTTCAAAATTCAAAATAAAATCCCATTTCCGTATCAACTCGCCTATAAATAAATAAGTCAAGCTCAAGCCGTCGTTGAATTTCCTACATAATTTATCCCGAACTCTATTTCCTGCATTATTTCCCATCTTTCTCCATAACTCCTTAGCCATGAAACACACGCTCTTAGCGTGTACTCTCGACGCTTAAACAATCAAAATCAGAAATTAGAAATAAATTTCTGATTAACCGATCAGCATTATTACAATTACGTGTAAAAACGTTGTTGGTATGGTAAAAAATATGGTAGTGTTTAATCAAAACAGGATTAATTTAATTTTTATATTTTGTAAGTAAAATAATCTTAAACTAAGTAAATTATGGTCACCACCACCACATAGGGTGACCACCCTATGAGTTTTGACGAACGCTGTATAGAACCACCAATATACCACATTGAGTAGGGTGACCAAATTGTCTGCAAAAAAGAATTTCCTTAGAATCTGTCCAGAGAGAGAAGTGTCGTAGAATGTATGAGCTCTCACATAAACCACGACACTTCTTTTTCCGAACAAATACTAAAGGAGCTTTAATGAGCTACTAAATAAACAGTATATAGCAGGTATTATTTCAAATTTCGTAAGGTAAGGTGGCCAATAGAGAGAGATGGCGTGAGATCGTGCCCAGGCCCTGTAGCCAAGATGACAATCGTTTGCAGAAAACAAAACGAAATGCTACACGCTCTCGCTCACTCTTCTATATTAGTGCGATAGAGAGACGAACAGCGTTTCGATTCGTTTTCTGCAAACGATTGTCATCTTGGCTAAGCTCCCTGAGCTGTGTTCGCCTCCACCATCGACGGGGACGACTCGACGTGACCACGACCGCTCTGTCAAGAGCAAAACGACAGAGAAGAAAAGGTGAAAACGCATTTGATTGGATTTTATGACCTCTGCCCGAATGAAGTCGAACCGAAGGGTAGTAATTGTATAATTTAAAGTATATTCCATTTGGCTTCATACAAAATGTTATTTTACCAATCAGACGCGGCCTCAAATCGATCACGGCTGTCGAACCTCGTAATTGTGTCAATACCCGGCTATTTCAACTTTGCACTGCACATGCATGCATGGTGGAAAAGTATTTGTTAGAGTTAATTCGTTATGAAACGCACTAGAGATGCTTCAAAATTGCGACTTGCTTATACTGAGAACACTATCTAATATAACTACATCATATAACTGCAGTGTGCCAGCACCGTTATCGGAATATCTGATTCAGGCGTTTTATAGACTTTAAAATACATAAACAATACATTAAAAACACAATATATCTCAAACATAACTTCAACACACAACAAATAATCAACCTATATTGAAGTTGTATTAGAGTTGCATCGGAATGAATTTTAAGCAAATTCTGATATAAGTAACTCATTCAGACGCTAGCTGTATGGCCGTAGTTAACGCATTGGAGTTGTATTGAAGTTGCATCGTGTGTAAATGTGTTTTAAAGTTAGAATACGGCTCAGTGGCTAACTAATAATTCCATATTATTTTAATGCTAGAAAATACATAAATATTAATCTTTAACCTTTATACAGTCTTCCTCGGCTTCTTCTTCTTCTTCTCTAGGTCTTCCTAATTATTTTGTACCTAACAGCGTAAATTGAAGACTTTGTCGACTGGTTATACCTATAAGTACACAGGCAAAATGTATTTTAAAAACTGGAACTAAAAGAGATCCGTTAAAGGAATATGTACCTGCGTTTTCCTATTATAAAATTGTTTTTGACTTGTTTTTGTACAAAAAGAGTTTTTACATTACATTTTTCAAATAGGCCTTCAGTATTCAATAAAATATTTTTTTTTTTTTTTTTTTCACGATAAAACTTAAGTGGTAGGTATACATATTTTTTTTTCGCCAAACTGAGGACAGTTTGTTGGCGAATAGTGCGCTCTAAAATAAAAATAACAATTTTGTGTTATACCTACTTACCCATTACAAGTTAATTTGTACTAAAGTTTACATAACTAAAAGCAAATCTGCATATCTACAGCTAGTACAGTAACCTGCTTCATCCCACGAGAGCCTTGACCTTTGTTATATTATAGGTACATTCAAGACCACTAAAACCGCGACATCTTGCATGGACATTTTCATTCAAGGTGACAAGGCTTTCAATGACTATGGATGTATTATGTAATTTCGTTTGGTTAGTTAGGTATTATGAATTAGTATTATTTGCTTTCGTGAGATGGAGCTGGCATCAACATTATAACCCAGTGTATTAAAAATAACTAATATATATATAAGTACTATGTATCTTTAATATTATCTAAGAGAAATGTTTTTAATCTTTTTTTAAAAACCTGTTTACTACTGGACTGTTCTACTGTTAGGCTTACTTTGTTAAAAATCCTCGGTATAATGTATTTACGAGTTCTTTGGCCAAAGTAGTTATTAGTGCTATATTCTACATATTTTCTTGTTGTGCCTACCCTAAAGTTGCGTAACGATTTGCTGCGTGTTTTAAAATTGTCAAGATCATAGTTTTCTATACATAATCAATATTTAACTTTTTCATGCACAGGTAATATTTTTTAACTTTTGGTACAATAATTTATAATTCTGTTTACATTTTGACTTGGTATTTTTATCCACCAATATATTTTTAATAATTCTTATCTGAATGTTACATATTTTATCAAGGTAAGTTTTAAAAGTGCGCCCGTATGCATTTAGGCCATAACTAATTACTGACTCGACTAACGAATGGTATAAGGTGTGTAGTATTTTCCTATTCACAATGCTTTTAACGCTATATAATTTTGCCATAATTGCCCTAAGTTTATTGCATACTATGTCTATGTGGCCACTCCAGCTAAACTTAGTGTCTATCGTTAATCCTAAATATTTATACTTATCAACAAATTCAATACTGGAACATTTACAGCCTTTTTGGTCCTTGTGTAAACAGTCGTAAGTATGCCCTATTATGTTAATACTTTCGCTCGGTGCCTGTAAATAGGGTGATTTAATTAACATGCACTTGGTCTTTTCTAAATTTAGAATAATGCCATTGTCATGCGACCATTTAATTATGTTTACAAAATCAGACTGTACACATTTTTCTACACTTTTTATGTCCTTATCGGCGTACATTAAGCATGTGTCGTCAGCATACATATATGTCGAACAATTCTGGACAACATTACTCATGCTGTTCACATGCATAATGTAGCCGACAGGGCCATAGACAGAACCGGTTGGCACACCGTAGATGACCTTGGCTTCCTCGCCGCTCCTGCCGTCAATCACAGTGGTTAGGGTCCTGTTAGATAGGTAGCTTCTGAACCACTCGAGCACCGGACCACGGACACCACACTCCTGCATGGCAACAATGAGCTGTCCGTGATCCAGTGTGTCGAATGCTTTTTTGAAGTCTATGTATAGTGTGACAACATACTTTCTGTTATTTAGGTGTTCAGTAACCTCATCTGTGAAAGCGGCCAAAGCGGTCGAAGTGCTACGCATACGCCTAAACCCATGCTGAGTGTCAGATATTATGTTGTGTTTATCTAGAAATTTACTTATTTGTGACACAATAACTTTTTCTACAATCTTATTAACTACTGATAGTATAGCTATGGGTCTATAATTTGTGTAGTCTAAGTGATTACCCTGCTTATATACAGGTCGTATAATCGATTTTTTTAACAAATCCGGGTAGGTACCAAACGAAGCGCAGCTGTTTACAAACTTTGCCAAAATAGGACTAATGCTCGTTTTTATAACTTTTAAGTCTTTACACCGTATACCATCTATACCCGGTGATTTCCTACTGCTTAATCCATCAATAATTCTTTCTACATCTGTTTTTGACACTTTTTGATAACGAAATGTTACGTCACTCACATTAACGTATTTCTCACGGTTTAGGAACTTTTTATTACATTTATGTTTAATATTTTGAATTTCAGAGGTAAAAGTTTTGGCAAAGTTTGTACACACCGTCTCGATGGATGCATTTTTACCTAAATATTTATTTATAACCTCATCTAAATTAGGTTTTGTATTGCCTAGCCAACTATTTAGGGTACTCCATAATTTTCTTAGGTCATTTTCACAGTTCATAATTTCATTTTGTTTATATTCTTGTTTCGCTAAATAGACACATTTATTAGTTAAATTTCTAAACCTTGAATAGTCCAGTCTATAAGTAATATTTTTAGGACTAGATTTCCATTTTCGGAACAGCTCATCTCTGCGTACCAACATATTGTTCAAATTTCTAGTAATCCAAGGTTGGGTTTTTCTCTAACTGGTATGCAGTTTAATTGTTCTAGATATATTATATATTGTATTAAATAATAGGTCAATACTTTCATACATCATTTTTGGACATTGAATATTATACACTTCCGACCAATCAATTTTTTGTAACTCCGATATGACTAGACTATTATTATATATATGTACTTCTCGCGTCTGTTGTCCTGTTGTGCTATTTCCATTTCGCCCATCGCATGTACCGGCCGCAGTACTACTACAAAGGTTGACGCCGACGAGATAGTGGTCCGACACCTTGCACGTGAGCATGTGTGCACCGGCCGGCCGCAGGTCCCCGGCAGCGCGCACCCACACATGGTCGAGGCATGACGTCACAAGCTGCCCGTCCAGTATCTCCTCTCGCGTGCATTCGTTGATAACGCACTCCAGGGCGCGACCACACAGGATGTTTTTATAGTTTTCGGTAACGTTATCGTTTGACAGTAAGTTTATATTTATGTCTCCTATAATGATGACGTTGTCCGTACACAAGATATTATTTAATATGTTATCCAGCTCATGTATAAAAGTATTTTTATTAGTACTCGGCGGTCTGTATATTGCAAATATATGAAGTGGGTTCTGGAAATTCTTAATCATCATGTGTAATATTTCCGATGAGCATCCATGCGTAATTAGTTTTTCGGTAAGTAGTTCAGACTTCGTGTAAATTAGCAATCCACCTCCTCTTCTATCCTCTCGCGTTCGTGTGTACATATTATATCCTTCCAAGTTGTATAAAAACAATTCTTCCTTTTTAATGTTGATCTCGCTTAGTATTATAATATCTAATTGTTTATTACAGGTCTTTATCATACATAAGAATTCATCAAAGTTGTTACGCAGTGATCTTATGTTTAAATGTATTATTTTCAGTTCATTTTTCGTATTGTTTATATAAGTACTCCAGCTATGTATATTTTCAAATTTTCTATATTGAGTTGTATTTTCATTTATGTTACTTAGTATATCTGTGAATGTAACGCTTTAGAGAAATCACGTAGTGTGTAAGCGCCCACTACCTCGTGGATTTCTTATCTTATTATGCAGTTTTTTGGGAGGATAATAGTTTTCCAATATCTGCGTCCGATTTAATATTTTGTATCCTCGCCTTTTCATCTTTCTTGACTAGCACCCTATGATTCTGCACCCAAATAAACTTGTATATGCCTTTTAGGGCAATCTTAGTATTCCAGAATAGAACTCGCATTTGCTTGGTCATATTTTCATTTATGTAGACATTTTGCTCGTCCTCAACTGACAGAAGATCTTTGTTTGTGTACCTCGCCTTCCTCTGCATGAGCCATTCGTTTTTAGCTTGCGTGGATGCGAGCGTGACGTGACCACAACGGGGCGCGGGCGAGGCCGTCCGCCGGCCCCATCCGCTCTTTCTCGCCCTACCCTCTTTGCATTTTCTATTTCCTTTGTGTTTAAATTCATTTTTTCCGCAATTTTCACAATTGTTTTTCTCGTATCTTCTTTTTCTTCTTGATATAGTCCTACAATCTCTATTTCTTTATTTTCTAACTGTGTAATTCTCTCTTCTAAGGTTTCGTTCACTTTTTGCAGGTAGGTATTTTTATTTTCCAACGCTGATATTTTTTTCTGCGCATTCTCTTTAAACTCTAACATTTCTTGATACTGCTCTGAGTAGAAATCAACTGTTTCCTTTAATTCTTCCAGCTGGGTGCTCAGGTTGAAGATAATCTCGAGTTTTTTATTCACCTCGCTGAGGACAGATTCCGCCGTAGCCTTTTTTATGTCGATGGTCAGCTTGGGAGGTTGTGTTTGGGGACTACTGTCTCCTCGGGCACATTTTTCACACACTTCACTTGTTATAAACTGGTCCACGTTCGCAACACATTTTTTATGGTAAACACCACTACACCGTCCTTTGCACTGTAAAACATCGTCCTTTTTTATTGAAACAAAAATTTTACATTTTTTACACTGTACCATTTTTAGTTTTAACTTTACGTATTTCCTGTAGGTAATGTACTAAATAAATGTAACACTATCGTAATCACACGTCCGCACGGCTGAGCGCATCCGCGAGAACTGAATAAATACAAAATCAACGGTTAGTTTCCATGGCAAGTAAATTTAGAACCACTTGGATTCCCATTAGACTCGTCCCGTACCTTTATTATTATTATTTATTAATTATTAAAAATCCTAGGGTATTTCTTAAATCTCCCAAAAATTCTAAAATGAGTTTGTATGTGGGATCGACAGTCTCTCATTAGACTATTATTATAATTTATATTATTTTAAGCTTATGTTGTACAACAAGTCATCAATCTACAGGTAATGTGTGCAAGTGTTTTTTTAATAAACGTGTGAATACATCTTTTTCTTTTCGAGCCTGATGGTTTCAGGCAGACCGTTTAAAAGGTATGGGATACGTTTTTTTAGGGTCCTGTCCCCATAATAGTTGTTAACTCTGCGAACAAACAGTTTGCCTGATGCCACAGCCTTCGTAGAATAAGCATGGTCAACAGGCCTCAATAGAGAATCCCCCGAGCTAGGCTCCTGACAACTATGGTTATTGATGGCAAGTAGGTACTTATGTTTTAGGCTAACCGGTAAGATTTTACAGATTTTAAATAAATGTCTATAGTTGTCTTTATATTTCAGTTTAGTCTTATTGTTAACAAGTAGTTTTAAAAAACTAGAATCAGTCTCGTTTGATCGATTTCAAAACTTCAACTACAAGCCCATGACAGATTTGCCAGAGTAAAATCGCAACTCGTATGTTATCCTACTCGAACGCTCCACTGGATTTCCATTAGGTCCGTATTTGCGGAGCTCTCGGACCGGACAAGTATAATTTTGCTTGCCTGTGATTGGATAAAATCGCTCCGGGAAACGCTGATTGCCGCCCTTGTTCCCTGAACGATATCGATCGCGTTGTTTTTAGTTCTTATTAGCTTTTGCCCGAAGCTTCGCTCGCGTTAAATTCGGGGTAACACGGTTCCCCTTTCCTGTTTTAAAACACAGAAGAGAACTCGGAACAGAATAAACCGTACACAAATAGTCCGCATACCAATTTTTAGCTTTCTACCTTGAAAATTGCGTAATGCTCCATACAAACTTCCACCCTCCATTTTAGGGAAGTGGGGGGTTAGAAAGAGACAAAAAGTAGCCTATGTCACTCTCCATCCTTTCAGCTATCTCCACTTAAAAAATCACGTCAATTCGTCGCCCCGTTTTGCCGTGAAAGACGGACAAACAAACAAACTCATACACTTTCCCATTTATAATATTAGTATGGAAGTATGGATATGGATTTTATGATGATGGAAATATGTAACGGAACAGCTGGTACATGATCATTTTCGTTTTGAAATTTGGCGTTTTGTAAAAAAACACTTAGAAAATTACTCATTTCTCTCCGTCTGTTTCATAATGAAGATTGAGTACGCGGGTGCTTTATTTTTGTCCGACGGTGACAAACAAGCACACGGCCCGCCTGATGTTAAGCAGCTACCATAGCCTATGGATGCCTGCAACTCCAGATGTGTCACATGCGCATTGCTCTTTAATAAGCGCATCTTTTTCTTGTAAGCGGCTGTGTCTTGTAGGACTCAGCGGGCTGCTGGGCCGGCCGGCAGAGCTAGAAAGCTTAATATAAAGGAGGCATTAAATGTGTTGACGGCTAAAAGGACAACATAGGGCCCTCTTCGAGCTCTCTCGCAACCTTACTCACAGGTAGGAACACAGTACTATGTGTAATGTCTACTCTAGTGCTATTTGGCTGTGGTTTTCAAAGAGCTCAAAGGACTCTAGATTTGTGCAAGATGACATTTGCAGTGCCCATACCTCTCTTATGGACGTAGTTTTTAGAAGTAAGATATTTCCCGAAGCTAGTTTTGTCAATAATTAAGAACAAATCAACCAAATCTCTTATACAATACAAGCTTAAAAAAAGTATCACCTGATAGAAAGCCGCGTTAAAATGAAAGGAACGGTTTTAGTAAAATTCAACAGGCAGACCTATGCACACAGAACTTGCGACTGACTGCCATATGTTATTTATCGTCTAACGATACTTCTCCCAAATTCAATTTGGCTCGCTAGCAACGACGCACGTACGCGATACGTCTGACGCACAAGAAATGTCTACGCGACGCGGTTTTAAACTTTTAACTTACCTAAAAGCAATGAAACACGCTACGACAGGGGGTTTTCACTATGTCTATCTCCATCGTACCCGTTTTTTCCGATTCGCTTCCCGCATGAGGGTTAATGAGGGAAGGGTTAGCACATCGCTTAAGGTGATATCAGACGGTTCACTTTTCTTTAATTTTTTTGTCTTATTTTATTTTGCATATTTCACTCAAAGTGATATGTCTAAAAATGATGAATGAATTCATTAGTGAACCGATCCAACAGTGTTGGATATTTTCATTCGGCAGCATTCACTCGAGTGAACGTTCATTCAAGTGAACCGTCTGATATCACCTTTATCACCTTATAAGTGTGTTCGAGAACATGTGGCATTTTCAAGTCAGAGGTACATCATTGTCGGTTGTTAATAGATTTTATTTCTAAACTATTTTTTATGGCAGTTAACATCTTATTGGCCCACAATGATGTGTACCTATGATTGAAAACGTCACATATTATAATTTAAGCCAGTGTTTATAACATGTTTCAAACCTGCACGGATATATGAAGCACGTTGAAACCATATTTTATTTTTTAAGAGCACATGACAGCTAATGTTTTCATATCTGTAGCTAAATGTCAAATTCAGGAAGGAGGGTCTTCTGGACTTGTACTATTAATTATTATGTGGCTACGACTTTATACGCTCGCCTCTTGAATTATTTTATTGTGTTGGCAGTGGAAATAGGATTTGTGACACAAATGATCTTTTTTTAATAAAAAAAAATTAATAGTAGTATCTACTTTTTGTAATAATTTTATAAAAAATAGATCCTTCAAAATGATCCCGGTCGGGTAAATAAATCATACAACGAGAATTGCCATTATTGATTTCTTATGAAATAAATCAATTCTCATTTAGTACCGCTCTTGCCTGTAAAAAAAATACAAAATCTGGTGCCATCCGGAAGAAAGCCTGAAACTTTGCATGCACGTCGCTTATATATATATACATATATATATATATATATATATATATATATATATATATATATATATATATATATATATATATAGATAGATATATATATGTAGGTACAGAATAAAAATATAAGTAGAAACAGGTCGTCAAGTGATTATTAAGCTACGTGTATACAAAGTTTCATGGCTTCTTTTGGATGGGACCAGACATTATGAGTTAGACTCGGACTAAATAGATATTTTTGGTTGACCACACTGAGGTTATATAACGTTATAAATATAATTTCTACAGTGTGATTTCTACAGTCGTGGAGCAAGAGAAAATGCAAGATTAAGACAGACCTTAAACATGAATATAATGATGTTGTTAATTATTATCACTGTTGATGATATTTTTTTAGATGATATGAAGTACATAACTCAGAATAGTACGTAGCGAGATAGACATATTATCTGTCACTTTCTGATAAATACAGTTAGAAAGTGACAGATGTCTATCTCGCCCGCGAGATACTGT
Source organism: Pammene aurita (assembly GCA_947086415.1). NCBI lineage: Eukaryota > Metazoa > Arthropoda > Insecta > Lepidoptera > Tortricidae > Pammene > Pammene aurita. The sequence goes on along the minus strand of OX352305.1, from coordinate 1,769,241 downwards.
CACTGAACACTTGTGCTTACCACAAAAATAAATGCCTTTATCGTAATTCTAACTTTGGTGGTGACCAAAAAGCTACAAAGGCCGGTGTTAATTCATACATTCCTCAGTTCCAGTTACCTTGTGACCCACACTCTGATTCCATTCAACATAAAATCACCCAGTAAATGCACCCTAAACGTCAATTGCTACCAAAATTCCGTCCAACTCAATTCCACTTCTGGCCAACTAATCTGTAATCGCCGTTCACTGAATGAGCGCCTGTGGGCGGTATTCTGATCGCTGGGACGAAGCGAGGACTCACATGTTGCCAGCTTTGAGTGCATACTTTGATTGTATTCGTTGTCATCATCATTTTAGCCATTTGTTGCCCACTGCTGAGCATTATGCCTCTCTTTGATTATTACATCCAGAAGTGACCCGCGATCTTCCGAGTGTCATTCGTTGTATGTTTTTTGAAGTAGATGGTTCAAGTTTGTAAATGTTTTAGATGTTGTTGCCGAGTTTCTTGCCGGTCATAATACTTCTCGGGTAAGAGGTGTTGAGTTAGTTTTTAGTTTAGTTTAGTTTAGTTTTTTTTTCTGGTGGTAGTTTTTTTTTATCTGACGTTCATAAGTGCATTATAATGTGCCTAAATTGAAGAATAAATATCTTTTAAATCATTTTACAAGTTTATATGCCATGTTTGGGTCAAATCCTTCTAGTTAAATTTGACTTCAGTGACCAAATTGACTTGGAAATTGGTAAGGTTATGTTGATGATAATGGAATATTATGGTAACATTGAGCTGATCTGATACTGAAGACCCGGGGTTGGTCGTAGAGACATTGTAATATAACAAACTACGCAATGTTAACTCTGTAATATAATAAACAGCGCAATCCAATGGGTTTGAATACGTTAGACTAGAATCTCGACTACTAAATGTAAGAAACTGTTGTAAGAAAAGTAGGCATTTAAAACAGGTTTTAGAAATGAATTTTGAGAGATTACACGAACTTAATCCTATAGATAAACATGTTTTTTTTTATACCACGACGGTGTTAAACAAGCAGACCGCCCACCTGATTGCAGCCTACCGTCGCCTATGGACGCCTGCAACTCTAGAGGTGTCACATGCGCGTTTCCGACCCTTTATAAAAAAGTGGATTACTTAATTTGTTCTGATATATTATCGTGAGTAGTCGCTATCAGCATGTTTTATTTAGTAGACATTCTTACAAACTACATTAGGGTTTTTAATAACTTACCTATTGAAATTAAATCTGTCGAAGGTAAACCATTTAAAACTGTTTTAAAGAATTGGCTTATTAGTAGAGTTTTCTACAACACGAATGAGTTTTACCAGTATGATAATAGTGCATGCTTGTATTAGTTTAGTTAGTTATTAATATTATGTTTATTCTTAATTGTAGTATTGTTAACATCTTTGTCCACAATTATGCAATAAACTACGCCCGCGTACTATAAGTACTCAATAAGGATACGATACCCATGTTGATTATCAGACTTTGTGACCACATTTGCCCCTTATGGGGGTTGAATTTTCCAAAAACCTGAAACACTTGTTTACTCATTTATTGTTAGGAATACTCCTGTGAAGTTTCGATTAAAATATTCTAACAAATTTTGATTCGCCATACAAACTTTGGACCCCCATTTTACCCCCTTAGGGGGTGAATTTTGAAAAATCCTTTCTCAGTACATCCAATCCAAATTTGGCACGTAGGTTCCTTATAAGGTCTAGCCTTATAAGGAACCTACGTGCCAAATTTGGAATCTCTAGAACCAGCGGTTTGGGCTGTGCGTTGATATGTCAGTCAGTCAGTCAGTCAATCAGTCAGTCAGTCAGTTTCTTCTTTTATATATTTAGATGATTATCTTATCTTATCTTACAGTCTTGTAGTTCTCCCGAGACAAAGCCCGTGCTCGGGTAAGCACAGAGAATGCTTCGCTTGGACCGCGGCAAATGGAGCGGGTTGATTGTTGTTCTTGCCGAATGCATGCGACGGCGCAGCGCGGAGCGGACTTGCTGATTTCGATCGCTTGTCCGTTTGATTTGGGATCGTTCCGTGACAACAGACCGACATTTACCGGGTGCTGCCTAAAACAGGAGCAAATATTTAAAGGCGGGTCTAGTTTTTTACTATCTCCGTGTCATTATGATCACCTTTTTCTGGATCACTCTAGTATCTAGTTTGGTTAGTAAAGTGTATCTATTTATTGGTTAAAGAAAACGTAGTAAATGAATACTCAATTGGGAACAAAACACTAGTTATAAAAATGTGTAGATTAACAGTTTTTTTTAAAGCATTTTTGACTGTTTTTGACTTTTGTTACGTATCAATGTTGGTTGAAATCTAGGTCAGAAACATTATGAAAAATGAACCAATTTTGAAACAGGACAAAAACATGTTAAAAATAGATATACCTAACACCACCGCAATCGAGACATCGTTCGCCAAATACCCGATGAAAATACGATCATCAGCACAATTATAGAATCCGCGCCATAAATAACGCGATTTAACGCCAGCCTTTTATCAATAAATGCCCATTTACACGGAGCACGTGACTTGAACGTTTTGGAACATAGTATCTGCGACAAACCATGAATTGCTGATTCAACGTCAACGCGAAGGGATTCCAGCACTGAATATAAGGGTCTCTAAAACAAGTCGCGCGTACTTATTGAATAAAAATAGATGAAATAAACCGTATAATAATTTTAAAATCTACAACAGATAATTATTTCATAGAAGAATTTTCATCTTATTACATGTTTACGGAAAATGCCAGGAAAAATGGCGGCCTCCTAGCCCCGGTGGTAGTGACCCTGCCTACGAAGCAGGAGTTCCCGGGTTCAAATCCTGGTAAGGGCAATTATTTGTTTGTTTATCATATATATTTGTTCGTGATTTATGGATGTTTTCTATGTACCTAAGTATTTATATATGTCAATATATTGTATATATCGTCGTGTAGTACCCGCAATACAAGCCATATTAAGCTTACCGTGGGACTAGGTCGATTTGTGTAAGATTGTTTCATAATATATATATTTTTTAATGTAAAAACCCTGTCATTTCACTTTTACTCTAAATGGTACTTTATCCTGTAATGTCGTTCTTTGTCCTTGTTTTATTAAGGACAAATTTATAGCACAAGAGATGGTTATGATAAGTTAATGACAGCGTCTGTCTCTTTCAATTGCGCTGTATTTAATAGTGGCATATATTATGCATCACATGGATAAATTCATCATCCTTAATACGCCACAACTGGCTCCTTGTAAATGCGCCATACGCGTCATCCACACTCATTTGTCACGGTCCCGTTTATCAATAAATGGAGGTGCTCCGATAAATTACGAGGTGCAATATGGACCCCCCAACTCGGCCAAATTACACGAGAAAAACAACGGGACAGTGAGTAATTGTTGTCGGCGGTTAGAAGCATTTTCACATTTTGACGTGGCATCGCAATAAATAAATGTATGCTGCGGATATCATTTTTAACTTTGTTTATATGATATACCAGCCTTTTCCCGCGGCTTCGCCCGCGTAGTATAAGTACTCAAAAAGGATGCGATACCCATGTTGATTTTCAGACTTCGTGACCACATTTGACCCTTTTAGGGGTTGAATTTTCAAAAAACCTAAAACACGTGTTTACTCATTTATCGTTAGGAATACTCCTGTGAAGTTTCGAATAAAATAGTCTAACAAATCTTGATTCGCCATACAAACTTTGAACCCCCATTTTTCCCCCTTGGGGGGGTGAATTTTTAAAAATCCTTTCTTAGTGCATCCCTAGACCTTATAAGGAACCTACGTGCCAAATTTGGAATCTCTAGAACCAGCGGTTTGGGCTGTGCGGTCAGTCAGTCAGTCAGTCAGTCAGTCAGTCAGTCAGTCAGTCAGCCAGCCAGCCAGCCAGCCAGCCAGCCAGTCAGTCAGTCAGTCAGTCAGTCAGTCAGTCAGTCAGTCAGTCAGTCAGTCAGTCAGTCAGTCAGTCAGTCAGTCAGTCAGTCAGTCAGTCAGTCAGTCAGTCAGTCAGTCAGTCAGTCAGTCAGTCAGTCAGTCAGTCAGTCAGTCAGTCAGCCAGCCAGCCAGCCAGCCAGCCAGCCAGCCAGCCAGCCAGTCAGTCAGTCAGTCAGTCAGTCAGTCAGTCAGTCAGTCAGTCAGTCAGTCAGTCAGTCAGTCAGTCAGTCAGTCAGTCAGTCAGTCAGTCAGTCAGTCAGTCAGTCAGTCAGTCAGTCAGTCAGTCAGTCAGTCAGTCAGTCAGTCAGTCAGTCAGTCAGTCAGTCAGTCAGTCAGTCAGTCAGTCAGTCAGTCAGTCAGTCAGTCAGTCAGTCAGTCAGTCAGTCAGTCAGTCAGTCAGTCAGTCAAAAAAATGTTTTACTTTCCCAAAACAAGTAGTTACATTACAGCTACAAAACTGTTTAAGTAAAGTCAATTTGAAGGTCATCGGGTATTGTCAGTCTCATAATAGATGGTACTGCGGTATCTAAACGAGAATCTAAACGCCGAATGTCGCCAAACAATATAAGAAGAGTGCAGCGATAGTATATCGCTGGCGAGATAGATACCTGTCAGTTTCTCTGTGAATACAGTAAAAAAGATACAGATGTCGATCTCGTCCACGAGATACTGCCGCTACATACTTGTGATAGCCGTGCTGCTGTGTAATTCCAACTAACAATAGCCTGAATTTAGAAACGTAATTTTGTATAGACTTCACGCTGCTCTTGTTTATTCGTTAAATTCGTTTTAACAGCAATCCACCCACGCTCCAACATTTGAATATCTTCGCACTGCAATGTAATGTGCATACATTGTGTATTCAAGTATTCATACAGAATTCCCGTGTCGGGTCCATACAAAATTAGCACTGACGAAGTGTTGGCTGAGCAAACGTGGCTCCTGACAATTGTCTCTGTTTGCGAATTAATCAGTTGCTATGAGAATTTCAGGGTTGCTACTATCTGGCGTAGAACTAGGCTAGGTAAACTCTGTAATATGAGACCGGAGCGGCATACGAACTTTCATGATCTGATTGATCTTAATTAGATATTGGTAATCCGCAATATTCGATGTATCCTTAACACCGGTATTGCCCTTAACAAAAAATACCGATTTTGCATTCGTTACTTGAATCACTATATTTGTTTATGTCTTCTTGAAGAACTACACATTATTGTGTATCTTTAAAATCTAATGTATTACTGTTTTGAAAAAATTAGTCCCGCCGAGTTTCTTGCCGGTTATAATACTTCTCGGGTCAGAGGTATAGGGTTAGAACCGATGGTAGTCTTTTCTCTCTGACGTTCATAAATGCATTGTAATGTGCCTAAATTGAAGAATGAATATCTTTTACATCTTTGAGGCCTTCAGTGACTTTTGAGAGATGAGATTCCACTGTGGCGTACCTCCATACTAACTTATAATAATACCTTTTCTCCTCATAAATAAAGTTGAAAAGCAACTTTCCACTCCTGATTATCTATTTATCTCCCGCATACAAAAACAAATAAGTAGAAATGAAACGAATATAGTCCAGACGCAAATTATCATCCTCTTGTTCTCATGCCGATGTGTCAAATGAACACTACTAAGAATTCATTATATAAAAAATAAACATTCAATCTCAACCTTAACAACAGATGCAAAAGATAGCTTTTATTTTATTTAATTAATTTAATGAGCTCAAGCGAGTTCAGTTATCGGACGGAACATCGCCATGCCAAAGTGACCTTGTATCATCATAGTTATATTAACCAAAAGATGACAAGTATTGGACTTACATGGTGAAATTTTAATCTCCAGTCATCTTGAGCGAGGTAATTTGGTAGGTCATATTGAACAACCACCACCGGTTGGTTGTGGGACCAGCTCTAATAACGCAAAATGATTTGGCTGTTTCATACATTCATTGCATCGTTTTCTCTGAGGATGCCATTTTTTTAATTTCGTTCATTTATTGTAAATTAAGTTGTTCAGTATGGCCTACCTAATCACCTCTCTCAATATGACTGATGATGAAATTTCTTTACTTCAAGTTACTTGCATTATTTTATCTCCACCACTTTACAACTGCCAGATGTCCGGATCTCCGGGTTACGTTGGTCTCATTATTGTGTCATATCTGACGTGGCCAACTCTCCGTCTATAAGCTGTTCTCTGCCATCTTGTTGTTCTACCTTGAATAGTAGTTGATATGTTTTTAGCTGTAGCTATGGTGGCGTAGTTGGGAAACCATGGTATGGTGACGCTCTGGCCGCAAGCTCTTATATCGTACAAGGCAAATTTGTCTCTAATTTTATTACTAATATATAGCTTCAAATAGCCAAACCCCCTTTTCGTCTCGTTTCCCACCTCAGGTACTACTCTCATAATTTGAACCCTCGTTTCACCTCCTTAGAATCCTCCTCCTTTTCCAAATTAGAATCTACCTGTGAGGCCAGTTTCATTCAAATCAATTCAGCCGTTTTTGCGTGAAAGGAAGAATTATATATCCAAAAACTAAACAAACTTTCACATTAAACAATAATACGGTTTTCATAATTATACTGGTTTCTTTTTACCCTCGTGCATAAGCCATTTGGAATCACTGAGTTTTGTAATTCAAGTTACATTCTTGTTAATTTGGATCATATTCCCTTTGTTTTAAAGTTGAAACTTCCTTGCCTCACATTTTCAGTATTTACGTACACATGGGGTCTCGTTAATTTTGTTTGCCGAATGATGTTTGTATAAGAACGGGTTAATCTGACGGAATATTAATGAAATTAAATTAATAAACTGAGAGTATTTACTATTACGAATACACAGGATGGTTGCCGAGGGTTAAAACTAAGTAAACAGTTATCGTCGTAGTCGAATGGGCCGTATTCTAATTTTAAAACACGTTTAGACTAGGGATGTAACAGATGTGGTTTTATCGGCACTGAAAGCGTAATCGGATGTTTCAAATTTAGTTTATCGGAACCAGAAACGGAATCGGAACCGAAAACGGAAGCGGAACCAAAATTGGAGCCCGAGTGATACCAGCACGTGGCAAGCGGGGACATGCGCAAAGGACAGGTATAAACCTGTTTGTTTTTTATGTACGCCGCTCATTTCCCCCCGCTGCGTTGCTATGACATCCGATATAACTTCTGTTTTGAAAGTAACAGAACCGGAACCGAAGCGGATGCTTTAAACCAATCGGAAGTTCCGACTTAACGGAACCGGAACCGGAGCTCTGTAACATCCCTGGTTTAGACACGATCCAACTTCAATACAACTCCAATGCATTTAACTACGCAATACAGTTAGTACCTATAAAATATGAAAAGTGGAGGTCCCAAAAATGCGAATTTAGGTCGTTGCGAAAAATTGCTAATATTCTATGCAGTTACTCACTTTAACAAAACATGCCTGTTCGGTTTGAATTAATTGATAGAATAACTTCAAAAAAGATAGAAACGGCGATCTAAACTTTCGAGTTTTGTATGAAAATCATACAAAACTCGAAAGTTTAGATCGGATCAGATATTAAGAATGAGTGGCCTACTTATACGCAATAAAGAGACTGTATTCTAATCCATACTAATATTATAAATGGGAAAGTGTATGTGTGTGTTTGTTTGTTTGTCCGTCTTTCACGGCAAAACGGGGAGATGAATTGACGTGATTTTTTAAGTGGGGATAGTTGAAGGGATGGAGAGTGACATAGGCTACTTTTTGTCTCTTTCTAACCCCCCACTTCCCTAAAATGGGGGACGGAAGTTTGTATCATTTGTTACCCCGAATTTAACGCGAGCGAAGCCGCGGGCAAAAGCTAGTTTTTAAATAAATTAAAAACACAATCTGTCCCCCACATAACTCCAACACACAACAAATAATCATCCAATATTGAAGTTATATTGGAGTTGCATCGGAATAATTTTCTAGCGAATTCTGATATTTCTGATTCAGACGTTTAGAAGATAGCTGTTTTGTGTAGTTAATGCATTGAAATTGTATAAAACATGGATCGTAGGCCGTATTCTAACTTTAAAACACGTATAGACACGATCCAGCTTCAATACAACTCCAATGCATTAACAACGCAATACAGCTACGGCATTAACATCTGAATCAGAAATATCAGAATTTGCTTGAGAAATATTCCAACGCAACTCCAATACAACTATATTATTAGTTGAATATTTGTTGTGTGTTGGAGTTATGTTTGAAATATGTTGTCTTTTTATTGTATTGTTAATGTATTTTTAAATTAGAATCCGGCAACGTGTCTAAACGTATTTTAAAATTGAAATACGGCTCCAGTCAGCGCTTAAATCTAAATAATAAATATCAGAATTTGTTAGAGAATTATTGCGATGCACCTTCAATACAATTTCAATATTGGTTGATTATTTGTCGTGTGTTAAAGTTGTAATGTGGCAAATGTCCACTTTTAGTGTTTAACAGTAACTTCATGGTTTACTGCAACAAAATGCATATTGCTTGCATCAGCGATAACCCCACATATATAAAATAGGTAACATACCTAATAAAGTGAGCATTCTTTAACGAACAACCGACGTTTTATTATACTACGCCACTCATCCTCCCTACCTAAATCTAAATATTACAAAGTAATGTTTGTGATTGTTTTTGTTTTTAATGTATTGTTTATGTATTTTAAAATTAGAATACGGCACCAATATTATATTTGTCACTTGTGTATGCTTGCGTCAAATTGTAAAAAATTAACTAGATCTAATAGTTTTTGTAGGATTTAATGTACATATATTACATCTGTACATATACACCGTGTTTTTTTTGTTTTCCGTTAAATTAGACAGGTTACTAGGGACGTTAATAGAAGTTGCCTGGTATATAGCTTTTTGTTAAATTCGAAAAAAAATTTTTTTTTAGTTTTCATACATAATTAATATATTTCACAATGTAAAAGGTCCTTTAGAGTTAACCAAGAGTTAGTGTCAAGTATGTCAAAGCTTGAATTTCATCCATGACAGCACATGCCAAAAAACAGCTTAGTGGTAGTTTGATTGCTTATGAAGTGAGAGGTCGTGGGTTCAAATCCCAATAACGGACCATTTATTTTGTTTTTTTTTGTCATGAAGAGTAATTAATTTATTTTGGTTACACTTTATTCACCTTGTTTCTTAGGTTAGGGCTTCTACAACATTTTTATGAATGTAAAATACAAAAGTACATCTAAAATATGCACACACACAAAAACAACTTGAATTGTCTTTCGGCTGACATGATGATGATGATGACATAAAATATTTGAAAAAACCTAGCCTAAATGTTGTTTAAATTATTAATGTGTTTTTAGGGTTCCGTAGTCAACTAGGAACCCTTAAGGTACGAGTTGGCCGCCGACCGCACGCTTCGTGAGGCGGCGACCCTACTGGTTTGTATGTATCTCTATGAAACTCCATTCGTAGCCAGCGACATGAAGCCGGGCGACGCGTCACCGAGCGGCCGGCGCGGCGACGTGAAGCCCGACCGCAGATCAGTAGTGTATCAGTAGTGTCGCCGACGCCGAAGCTACGATACGTCATGCAGTCGGGTTCCAAATCACGACCGCAGCTTCATGAGGCGGCGACGTGAGGCGGCGACGTGTCGCGGCGACACGTCGCCGCCTCACGAAGCGTGCGGTCGGCGGCCAACTCGTACCTTTATAGTTTCGCCATGTCTGTCCGTCCGTCCGTCCGTCCGTCCGTCCGTCCGCGGATAATCTCGGTGACCGTTAGCACTAGAAAGCTGAAATTTGGTACTAATATGTATCTTAATCACGCCGACAAAGTGGTAAAATAAAAAGTGGAAAAAAATGTTTTAATAGGGTACCTCCCCTATACGTAAAGTGGGGAGTGATTTTTTTTTTCATTTCAACTCTAACGTGTGATATATTGTTGGATAGGTATTTAAAAATGAATAGGGGCTTACTACAAAAAATTTTTGATAATGTAAATATTTTCGGAATTAATCGCTCCAGAAGTTAAAAAAAATGTGTCCCCCCCCCTCTAACTTTTGAACCATACGTTTTAAAAATATGAAAAAAATCTCAAATGTAGAACTTTATAAAAATTTTCTAGGAAAATTATTTTGAAGTTGATAGGTTGAATAGTTTTTGAAAAAAAATGACAAAACTACGGAACCCTACACTGAGCGTGGCCCGACACGCTCTTGGCCGGTTATTTTTTATTGTTTGCCCGTTAGAAGCACCGTCCACAATTTCTCTGCTTTGTCTTAAAGGTTGACTGGTAGAGAATGTTTTAATGCATTAAGTCCGCCTGATGTATTTAAGGTTTTCTTTTGTGCCGTAAAGTTTAAATAAATAACCTAGAGTACCGCCGGCAACGGGGCAGGGCCAAGGTTGCCGGTGGTTAACGCCGCGGAGAGAGGAACTACAAGACTGTGGGCGCCGTATCCAGAATTACCGCCTTCTGCATCTGACCATTGATCCAACCACAACTCGTAGCGAGAACCTCTTGAGAAGTTGGTGGAGACTCTTTCTGATAATCCTAACTAAAATCATGATTGTGTGGCCTTTTTAAGAAAGGAATCAAAATCTAAATTATTTAAGTTGTTAAGACCTTACAGTTTCATAGACAGACACACAGAATGAAACTTGTGCTTATGTGTTTGTTTACACATGGTATATCTATGCATTTAGGATTTAAAATATTTAACAGGTTTTCTGATTTCTAATTGTTACAATAAAAGTGACTTTTACAAATGAATACATTTTATTTGATTTTTTAAGTAAACAATAATAATATTAAATAATGTTTAAAACTCAAATTATCTCCATTTCAATAAACAAAACAATGAACTTTCGACGTATCTCACCAATAATATTAATCAAATTTAATAACAGTTTCACATGTTTTATTAAAAAGACATCAGAAAATAGCACACACCCGGATTGTCTGTTGCTGAACAACATTTTATCAGGTATTTCATTTTATCAACGAACCAACACTATTTGTAAGACGACAAAGTTGAATATCGGAAAAATATTTTTGTGAATGCAGCGACATATTGTAAACTGTTAAAATCTCTTATCTAAACTCATTATCTCTATCTTCAGCCTATCTGCATCCACTAATACAGCATGGTGCACTCGCAAAAATACAAGTAGGTATTCAAAACCTATTGCAATAAGAGAAAAATTACTAATTACTACAGAGAGTTCAAGAAATAACAGTGGTTTTAGTGTAAATGTTGTTCAAAATGGCCACCATCATACTCTAAACATACATTTAACCGAGTTCGTATCTGGCGATTTAAGTTGACATGAGTAGCTCGCATGTCATCGGCTGCTTCTTGTATCCTCTGTAGTAAGATTTCTCGGGTTGCAACAGGTTTAGAATACACTCGGTCTTTTAAAGTGCCCCACACATAAAAATCAAGGGGCGTTAGGTCGGGAGACCTGGCAGGCCAAGCAAGTGTTGGGCTGCCGCGTCCTATCCAACGCCCGGGAAACTGTTCATCTAAATACTGGCGTACAAGACGTGCAAAGTGTGGAGGTGCCCCATCGTGCTGTATCCAATGTGCACGCAGTGTTTCCAACGGCAAATTTTCAAAAAAAATTAAGTCGTGAAGAGACCGTAGAAACTGCAAATAATTTTCACCACTAAGCCTTGCGGGAATTTCGACGGGTCCAATGAGCTGATTGTTTAATATCCCTGCCCACATGTTAACGGAGAACTCGTGCTGAAAGGAAGTTTCCCGGGTAAGTTTCGGGTTGAACTCGGACCAATGGTGAGTATTTTTTGAGTTTACAATTCCCGCTCTTGTAAATTGTGCCTCATCCATCCATAATATTTTACCGACTAACTCTGGATCTTGTACTAAAAGTTCGTTGGTCCGTTGACAAAATGCTATGCGTGAAAAATTATCGTGCGGCAAAAGGCCCTGCACCTTTCGAAAATGGTACGGATGTAGACCATACCGCTTCCACAAATTCCAAACTTTATTGTGAGAGACGTCGAAAATACGCCCCACGCGCCTTGTAGAGAGGGTCGGGTCTTCGATTATGGTGTTCATAATCCCGATTTCGGTTTGTACGTCAAGGTTTATGTCCCGTTCATGGGGTATCGGTGGTAAACCCTGTTCACTGAGACGTCTATGCACCTGTAAAGATTGCAATAATAATTAGAACCCACATCAAACCATAAGAGAAATAAAGAGAATAGGTTGTAACAATACTTGTAAAAAGTATCTTAGTAATGAGAAGTTAAAAACGAACAATACTAACGTTAATAAATGTATGAGGATCAGGGATTCGTCGATTAGGGTATCGGTGTCGGTATTCTCTTGCTGCTTCAGCAGCATTGCCGTTACAGAAGCCGTACACGAAATGAATGTCGGCAATCTCTCTAGGAGGATAATTTAAAGGCATTTTGGCTCAGCTTTAGAATGTCTGGCATCGAGTTCAGGCTTCATATTTTTTTTGTAGCTTCTACTCGCCAAAAGACAACTCTTCGCCAAATTTTAAGTTGCGGAAACGCTTGGTTTGCGAGATAAAAAATAATCAAAGTTCCATATAAAATCCCGATTTTACACCGCCATGACACAATATTTTGCGTTTCGTTAAACGTGTTGAGAAAAACTAAAACGTGATGATTTGTTTTATGTTCAGTTTTTACATAAATACAGTTTTTTCGACTTATTTGTGTACAATAATAGTTACATGATATTTATTCAATGATTTTAATTTATAAGCACTATTTTGTGGAAATTTGTTGATTAATAATTATCAAAAATGGTACTATTTTACTAAAACGCGTAAAACAAAACGCAAATAGAATTGGCGGGGTCTGCGGGCGGGGGATACAACATGACACTTTGTAGGAACTTTTTAGGTTAGTTCAAAGTAGTTTTAGTTTCAGACAGACTCTAAGGCAGGTCGGTGTAGGTACGACGACGAGCGAAGCGAGGAGGAGTGTTAGTAGAACTGCGACCCTACAGCGCGCGAGCCGAGCGAGCGAAGCGAGCGAGCGAAGCGAGCGTGCCGCGGCAGCGGCCGGCGAAGCGCCAGAACCTAACACTATCACACTCCCCCCTCTTCTCTGCAAAATATTGTGTCATGGCGGTGTAAAATCGGGATTTTATATGGAACTTTGATTATTTTTTATCTCGCAAACCAAGCGTTTCCGCAACTTAAAATTTGGTGAGGAGTTGTCTTTTGGCGAGTAGAAGCTATAAAAAAAATATGAAGCCTGAACTCGGTGTCACATATTGTACAGTCCTTCCGGTTATTTTTTTTTTGACCCTAAAAACGAAAAACAAAACGACCCTAAAAATTTTTTGACGCATTTCCGCACTTTTTTGATATCAAAAATACACTATATACAGCCTCCTCTACCCAAAAAATAAAAATGGCATTATTTGGCCATGCCAGACATTCTAAAGCCCTTCCAGATTGTTGGAGATGCACAACTTAATGTTACAATACCAATTTTTTCAATATTATGACATTTATGACAAAAATGAAGTTGAAGTGACACCTAATAAAAGACAAAGTAAGTAACGTTCAACGAACTCACCTTAATCACCTCCTTGTAGCGGATAGCCATGAATGGAAAACTCTTTACTGAAGAAATTAAAAATAATGATAATGCTATAAAGAAATTAAGAACCTTTTACACTACTTCAGTGATTAACTTTATAAATTAAATATCTCAGAAATAAGAAGAGTTAAAACACTAGTTACTTAGACAAATTAACTTTAATTAACCTAAATAATCTTCCCTTAAAGTTAACGGAATACAAAAAAAACACGGTGTATATGGAATTTATTCTGGAATAAAACATTTTCATTTCATTTCAATGTCATCCCTTTCGGGTATTGGTTAAAATAGCAATTAAATTTTGATGCTGCACACGACACAAACTTAACAAGCTAGATTTTAAAAACCATTATCCTTCCGTACTACACTAGTTGATTAAAAACAAAGTCAAGTACTTCGCTCTTCGCAACATTAAACAATCGAGCATCAACTTAGCAGAGCTGTCACAAAGTACGATTCGCAATATGCTTCAACGCTTCATCTCAGTTACTTCAAATTTCAACCTTATGCATTCAAATCTTAAGTTCAAATTTGCATGTAACCACGCGTTCTGTGAACCAGTCGGTTTCAAACAAACGAATGCCAACTCTAAGTAATTTAATATAAGGTTCAATTTTCTTAATCACGTTTAGACTTCACTTCGATTATGCAGTCGGCGAAACGACGTCGTTTTATATGAAATATATGTCAGATAAGACGTTCTGCGCTTAAGAATGAAGAGTGGACAGGGTTTTAAATCAGAACTTTAATTAAACGATCTCGATTCGATACCCTTTTAATTTTGGATTAAATCTCAGTTGTATCGACGTTCCGGCTCACTTGAACCTTAGTGAAACGGTTTCAATCTGGTGTGATTAATAGGAGTGCTCTAGATCTTCCGATTGTTATTGCAAATGGAGCTCTAGTTAGGGATTGCAAACCGGTACAAAATTGTATAGAAATTACCGGTAAATTAGTGACTAGGTGCCGTATCCTAATTTTAAAATACATGAACAATACATTAAAAGCACAAGCTATCCCCAACATAACTCCAACACACAAAAAATAATCAACCAATATTGAAGTTATATTGAAGTTGCATCGGAATAATTTACAAGCAAATTCTAATATTTCTGATTCAGACGTTTAGGTGCTAGCTGTATTGCCTATGCATTGGAGTTGTATTGAAGTTCGATCGTGTTTTAATCTTATCGGCCCTCTGTTGTATTACCTAAGTTCCGTGCTTATACAGAGTGTAACAAAAATAGAGGTGACCCGTTTAAGGGCATAATTGGTATCGTGCTACCACTAAGAAAAAGTAGAAGAAAAAATATTTGGACCCGAGAAAAAAAATTGTATGGGACACGTCATCCCAGCCGGCCGATCCTCTATACAAAACAATTTTCCCGCAAAAGAAATACTCGAAGAAAAGTCTAAGTAGTCTAATCCCCAAATAAACACTTGTTCTATAAAAGCGCCAAAATAGAATCGCGTCCAGTCACGACTTTAGCCGAAAATAAATTACTGCCAACCTAAATAAACGCAGTGTTTTTAGAAAAAAAACTTAAAAAGAAACAATGAAAAGAACAACAGACATACTTTGTAGTTTTTACGTTTCCTATTCGTTTGTGGTGGCAAACTGCAAACATTGAAAATTGATTAAATAACGACTGTGTGTGTTTGTGTTAGTATTCTTGAAATACGTTGTTTTTAAAGGTGAAACTTAAATTATTGTCGATTATATTGACAAAGTAACTGCAATATCCATGAAGTGTTCAGTTTAGCATTTTATGTAAAACTAAGTGTAGTCGTAGAAAAAGTATTGTATGCAACGTCGTATAAGTAGGTAAAAAATGTTCATGGCGTTTTTTTAACAATTTTCGCCTCTGTCTGCGCCTACGGTTCAAATTGTTACCCACGCCACTCACCTTTTATGAACCCTTTTATACAACTGTTGCATAACAGTATTTTATACAATCGTGACGTAATTAAGAGCTTTTCAGTCGAGTACCGTGTTTAGGCCACGAAGCTTGCCGAGTGGCCTAAGTAAGGTACGAGATTGAAAAGCTTGATTATGTCACTATACAATATTTTTATGTATACAATATACAATATTTTTTTACGAGTGCTCAAGCCGGTAAGAATTGAGTTCGACGAAAGACCTGCTGCCTCTATACAATAGAGTAACTTGAATCTCCCGGCAGATCGTGCCCGTCCCCCGCGGCGACGGCGGCGTGGCCGCGCGGGCTCGTGCAACAGTGTTACAATATTGTATGAAAATCCTTTGTACCATCGTTGGCGATGTCACAATATGCGACCATAAAAGCTCTATCGGAAAGTATGCGCTAGTAGTTCGGTCTACACAATCACAATTCAAGCATTACAGTCGACGAGTAGAAAAAATACTATTTTTGTACGTTTTTATCTTACTTAACTGGAAGGTATAAAAGAAACTATTCATGACATGGTATTTTTATATATATTTTTTATACTACGACGGTGGCAAACAAGCATACGACCCGCCAGATAGTAAGCAGCTACCGTAGCCTATGGACGCCTGCAACTCTAGATGTGTCACATGCGCGTTGCCGACCCTTTACAAAAGGGAGGACTCACTGTGTTGACGGCTAAAGGAACAAGAGGGTTCCACATCGTACAACACGCTGGGTCCTCTTTGAGCTCTTTGGCAACCTTACTCACAGAAGCAGAAACACAACACTATAAGTAGGTCTAGTGGTATTTGGCTGTGGTTTTTTTTAAGGTGGAGGTACTTACCCAGTCGGGCTCTGCTCTAGATTTCAGCGGTATTTCAATTTCGTTAGAACTATCAATTTTGCACTAGTTTAGCTACACTTTGAATATAGCTTTTAATATATTAGCATTGTGCGGTTTATACTTCAAACGATCGGAATATTAATATTTCGAAACAATGCCGACAATGTTTACTCAAACGAATGTCAAAGGCACCAGCTTCATAGATGTGGATATGACATGCTTCATGAAATCTATTTTCAACCACGGAATAGTGTTGCTAAGACATCGAGATTTGAAGAATTTCAAACAGCTTTTAAAACTTAGTAAAACACATCTGAGTCTTAAATGTGAATCAAGTTTGTGATGTAAGGCGTAAAATGACACGGATTCTATTATTTTTACTGTATTTTTGTAAATTTAAACCATTATGCAAATAAAATGAAAAGAAAACATTAAAATAAAATGAATTGAAATGAAATTGAATTTATTATTAATAACACATTGTTACAAGTCAATTGGAAGTAATATCCGTTTTAAGAAATATTTATAATGTGCAATTGTGTATGTCGTTTTGTGTAATACAATTATATCACATAAATAATATGATTACATGAAATATTCGTTTTTTAGTACACAACACGTTTTGTTTGCTTTTTTCTCTACAAAGTACAATATGAACAAACTAGCTTTTGACCGCGGCTTTGCTCGCTTTAAATTCGGGGTAACAAACCATACAAACTTCCAACCCCCATTTTAGAGAAGTGGGGGGTTAGAAAGAGACAAAAGTAGCCTATGTCACTCTCTATCCCTTCAACTATCTCCACTTAAAAAAATCACGTCAATTCGTCGCCCCGTTTTGCCGTGAAAGACGGACAAACAAACAAACAAACACATACATACACTTTCCCATTTATAATATTAGTATGGATAAGTATCTACTGAAGACTAAAGTTAATAAACACCTTTAGTCGTATCTTGAAGATTAAGACTCCAAATTCTCGATCCCAACACTACCAAAAAGTCATTCACATTCCTTTATGAAAGCATATAAGTAAACTACCAACATACGAGACCTATATCAGTATATCATGATATCAGTATATCATGGTTGATGAAAACCAGTTTTCGCTATAATGGAATATTAAATTCAACCATAAAGCTGACGTCCATTAAATTCAGACCCGTAAATTACGCCTCATATCCAATTGATCCCCGACAATTTCGGGGTTTTTAGAGGGAGAAGGAGACCTGATTAGGCTGGTTCGTTTGTTTGCTGACAAACACGCGTTTGAGGGAAAATGGCGATATTTGTTTACTTCGCAAAAGAGTAGGTTTAGTTGTCGTAAAAAGAATTAAACATTTCAACTCCTTTTTTATTTAAATCTAAGTAACAGGGTGTTGTATCTTATTTTCTTATTGGCTTTCGTCTCAATAAAAAAGTAGCCCAAATTAAAATAATTTAAAAAAGTCGCTTTCATATTACGAAAATACGCTCTCCTAAGTTTTTGGAAAATTAATTACATAAGCGCGGCTTAATATTAATAAAGGCTTATTAAGACTTACACAATGGAAGCAAGCGTTGTCATACAAACACGCCTTTTTTGTCTTAAACGCATTATTTTAGCATAAATAGGAGTTGGTAAACAGAGGGTACGTGATTACCGCTTCGACTGTTTCATACTCGCAACTGTAAGCCCTATTTGAAAGAAATAAGGTGTATTTTAGCTGTACTTGTTGTCACGTATAGCGCTTGTTGTTTGTGAAAGGGTTGTAGAAGACAATACCGTTTGTGGCGAGTTTTTTTCCGGATGTTTATATAAAGGTTTGTGGGTCACATTTGCGGTGATTATATTTTTTATGTGTTTAAGATTACTGTCGAGAATAATTAGCAAGGCTGCTTTTATGTTTTTGAATACGACGATACAGTCACCTAAACATAACTTGTTACGATTTTGGCTATACAAAACCTTCATTAAGACAAGACAAACATTACATAAGAAAACATAAATCTACAAATAAATTTATGTCATATATTTATAACGGGTTACTCACTTATACCGCGGGTTTAGGTAAGTAACCCGTTATAAGTATTTTTAATATGTTAGAGTGTCACGAAAGTTTTATAGTTAAAATTATGTCATATATTTTCGCGCCCATCACCTGTTTGAGAGACTATTGGAGGTACAATAAAATTCTGCATTTAAAATGTTTATAAAAGACGATTTATTAAAGGCAGGTCTGTCAAACTTTAGGTCAATTAAGGCGCCAAACGCGTTTTTTTTAATATTTTATCTTATGGTGCCAAAGAGAAAATATACCCCCAGCGTAAACCAGGTAACATAACATTAAACCCCTGGCTGATCACGATTCCTCCCGCAATTCTAACAATTTAAAGTAACCATTAACGAAATGGTCCCGGGACTACGGGACTACCCGAACAGCGTCGTTCATAATAATCGGCCGTACGAAAATATTGCTATATCCCCATAAAAAGTTTAAAGGGGACATTATGTGTGCTACTGTGGAAAAGGGGATTTAGGATCCCTTTTAAGTATAAGGACAAAATTCGGCATTTGGTTGATGTTGTTAGGGTGTTCTTGGAAATTAACATGATAATCCTATTCTTTGGGTTTTATTCAGTAATTCTATTAATAACCGAGTTTTCGAATATTGTTAAATTAATTTTGAATAATAATTATTTTACATGTTTTTTTAAAGTGGGGCATTCCACTCATACAATAGTATGTTATTCAATCAAATACAAACACTGAAAACATTGAAAAAATAATCAACCCAGCAGGATTTGAACCTCGCATCGATACGCCTTACCGGGGCTCGATCGGGGAATTTTGAATAATTTAAAAGTTTTTGTAATAGATAATATATATTTGGTGTACAAAAATCATATTTTTTGTTACAATTATGTAGTATAGAATATTTTCTTGAAAAGTCTGAATGTTATTATAAAACGGTGTTGAATTTTGACCTAAAATATTTTTTTTGTACAAATATTAGAGCCTAATAAAATGGTCTGAGTACGAAAACATATGCATATGCATCATCATTCGTTTTACAATACAATATGTTGTATTTATACGAATGATGATGACTTGTTTATTATCATAACACGAATTATATTACAATTCGTGTTATGATAATAAACAGGAATCATTTCATAAAAATAGTACAATACTTACCTAGGGCTGTAAAAAAAAGAAAGCCCGAAATCGCAGGTATTTGGGACCCGAGCCGCAGGCGAGGGTTGTAAATATGCGATAGAGGGCTTTCTTTTTTACTGCCCGTGGTGAGTACACAATTTTACGTCCCCACCTGGCCATAATGCGAGTTTTACCGTAAGCGTAGCGAGCGGTAAAACTCACATTATGGCCAGGTGTGACGTAAAATACGTTTATGCGTTACATTACTAATACAACCATTATTCCGTTGCTGATCTGAAGACTGGAAAATTAACTTACCTGAAAACAAAGAACACACCTTGTTAATTAAATCAAAAATAAGTAAAGATTATCATCTTCATCAATCATCATCTTCATTAAGTTACCAACTATACTCAAGGGCGATGAAAATGGGTCATATCAAATAAAATAAAAATAAACACATGAATAAATTGCTGTACATTGTTAGCATAAGATTCCGGGGGCCGTATTTTAATTTTAAAACACTTTTAAACACGATCCAATTTTAATACAACTCCAACACATTAACTAAGCAATTGTAGTGCCATATTCTAATCTTAAAATACATAAACAATACATTAAAAACACAATCTATCTCAAACATAACTTCAATATTTCGCTTTGTATAATCTATGTTTTGTATTGTTTTGTGTTTGTATTTTCAGTGTCACTGGGTACACTGAAAACCAGCGTTGTAACACTTTTGTGCTGCGACACATGCTGAGTGCTATCCTCTTCAGAAACCAGTCATAGCATTGTAATTTTTATTTCTCTAGTTAAAGCATAAGTTTACCTTATATTGTTGTGTCTGTCTGTTTTTAATAAATACTTCATTCATTCATTCAATATTATATTGAAGTTGTATTGGAGCTGTATCGGCATAATTTTCAAGCAAATTGCTGAAAAGTCTGATTCAGACGTTTTGGCGATAGCTGTATTGCGTAGTTAATGTATTTGAGTTATATTGAAGTTGGATTGTGTCATAACGTTTTTAAAGTTAGAATACGGCCCCTAGCGCCTAATCGTCTGAATCAGAAACATCAAAATTTGCTTGAAAATTATTCCGTTGCAACTCTAACACAGCTTCAATTTTGGTTGATTATTAGTTGTGTGTTAGAGTTATGTTGGGGCTAGATTATGTTTTTAACGTATTGTGTATTTCAAAATTAGAATACGGCACCGAGTCAGGAATTTAACGTTAATTTCTATACAATTTTGTACCAGTTTTCAATCCCTAAATAGAGCTCCATTTGTAATAACAATCTGAAAATCTAGAGCACTCCTATTAATCAAATCAGATTGAATCCGTTTCACTAAGATTCAAGTGAGCCGGAACGTCGATACAACTGAGATTAAATCCAAAATTAAAAGGGTATCGAATTCAGATCGTTTAAATAGGTAGGGTAGACCGAGGCAAATCGGGCAGGGCGAAACATATCTAGGTAACCTAGTTTGTCAAATTCATAAGATTGCGCCACCGGCGTGCGGGTAGATCAAACTCAAGACAGGACATCTGATTGGCTGTTCGTGGCTACCTGCGCTCTTATAAATAAATAAATAAATATTATGGGACAATTTTACACAAATCAACCTAGTCCCACATTAACCTCAATAAGGCTTGTGTTGTGGGTACTAGACGACGATATATATAATAGATAGATATAGATAAATACTTAAATACAAAGAAAACATCCATAACTCAGGAACAAATATTTGTGATAAACACACAAATAAATGCCTTGACCAGGATTCGAACCCGGGACCTCCTGCTTCATAGGCAGGGTCTCTACCAACTAGGCTAGGAGGCCGTTAAAGAAAGGAGGTCTTTTATGAATTTAAACAAAATGTTTTTTGATCCGTTTCGCCCCGTGACCCGATTTGCCTTGATCTACCCTAAGTATGTACTTTATATCTTATTCTATTAAATATTTCAATATTTGTCCCAGCCAAAAGGTATTCATCAAAACATTTACAAAAAGAAATACTTTACAAAATAAATGTAAAGAAAAGATCTTAATATCACACCATTTTCACAAAAATACATTTAATTCTCCCAAAAATCTCACCCTCAACAGAACCTGTGAGAAGTATTAGAAGACATATTCATTCGCTCGACTTTATTCTTTCATCAAAAGAAAACCTTCAAAATGATCTGTACATTATAATTAGTTCGTGACATGACGCGTTGAATTGAAATAGACGATTCATTCTAAACCAGAACGGGAATTCAGATTGCTTGCGTGAACACGGGCAAACTTATCAAATAAGCTTATATTATTTCGCAAAAAATTTAAAATGTAAAACAACATAACAATTTTCATCACACTTGCTCATAAAGCGTGTTATTACATGCATGCGTAGCGGGTCGAGTTATTGTTACAGCTTACAAGCGTCTCGAGCATCTATTGGTTAGACTTTCGTTCGAAATATTTGTCATACATAATGTACTCATACCTAGTCACTCCGTACAAGTATTACCTAAAATTTTAATAACAATAAAAAATATTTGGGGACAATCGTACACAAATCAATCTAGTCCCAAATCAACTAATCAAAGCTTGCACTGTGGGTACTAGGCGATGACATATGTAGGTACCTTCTATATGTAGATAAATATATGCGTAGATACATACATAGAAAACACCAATAATAACTCAGGAAAATATTTCTGACAAACACAAATAAATGCCCTTACCAGGACCCAAACCCGGGACCTCCTGCTTCGTAGGGCAGGCTACCGACTGGTTAAGGAGGCTACTAATTTAAAAGCAAACACGCATTTAAACTAAAAAGCAAATGAAACTAAATCATTTAATATTGGTCCCAGTAATATTTATTCTCATAAAACCTTACGCCAATTAAACTGCACAATCAATCAGATGGATGAATCCAAGGTTATTGGATCACCATGACCACCATCATCATCATCACCAGCATGTTTGCCATCATTGGTTTGTGTGAGACGAAACGATTTCCATTTTATCATCATCATCATCTCAGCTATAAGACGTCCACTGCTGAACATAGGCCCTTAGACCTCCACACGTACCAGTTGGAAGCGACCCGCATCCAGCGTCTTTCGGCGACCTTAACAAGTCTGTCCATCTTGTGGGTGGACGTCCTAAGCTGCGTTTGCTAGTCCGTGGTCTCCACTCGAGCACTTTTCGACCCCATCGGCCATCTTCTCTGCGTGCAATGTGGCCTGCCCATTGCCACTTCAGCTTGCTAATCCATTTCCATTTCGCTGGCCCAATATTACGGGGTCTATGTTTCACTTTGATCGAATTGAAATTTGAACATTTTTACAGTGACACTAAGTCTTAATTCGACTACCCAGAAAATGTAACATAGAACCCTGTTATATTAGGCACGCGATTTGTAGCCACCTGACTTAGCCTACGCGAATATATGTATATTGCGTAATTTTGTTTTTTTGTGAAAAACAGTCAAAGATATAATGTTGTTTACCTTTATCTATCTATAACCAAGTAATAAAATCTCTATGCGTTCGAAAACCGTATAGATATAATAACCACTATTATTACAACCAGTAATGTAACATCAGTGTATAATTATCTGTACCAGTGTTGTAATAATGCACGAAAATTCATAATTACATCGGTAATCTGCATTGTCATGAAAATCTAGCTAGTAATTAATTCACATCTACATAATCCAGTTGGCCATGGCGGTGCAATGGCGATCATTCTAATGCTTCCCGAACACGTCATTGGTATGACTGGTATAATGTAGCCTACCGGCTCGTTTAATTAATTCACACTCGTATATTTATGCCTTTAATTATGTAACAGTTACATAAACTACTATTTTCTTTGACATTGTCGATAATCGATTGTCACCCTGCTAGGACTACAGTACCTCTACCGCGAGTCATGCAAATAAGCCCAATTCGAGATTCGTTCACGAATTCGTAAATTATTTGTATGGAGAATTTGTGCAGAGCCTCTAGCGGTCACTTATAGAACTAAAAATTACTGCCATACCATAAGTCAAATTATCGTTTATGCAATTCGCTCACGAAAGTTCGATTGCTTGTTTCGTTTGTGTAGATTTCAATACTTTACAAAGTGACGTGACGTGACAAACGTCACATCCTTCACACCAACCGAAACAGATTGTAGGTAAGCCAAAAAGGTTTTACTTCCTAAGTACATTTTATCTGAAGGTTTAGAACTGTAGACAATTATATGAGCAGTGAACAATAATAAGCATAGAAACCGTACTAGTTCTGAAAAATTATCCTACTTTTTGTGGATGTTTAATATGCTTGCTACGCACGGCCTGGTTTACGAACCAGGAATAATTTCCGTTGGTCATCGTGTCCCAAGCGGTAAATTTTAAGAGGTTAAGGGCAGTAAATAATCAAGCTTCGTGATGGTCAGCTGCCGTTCCTTGAGTGGGTTGAGGAACAGCAGCCATTTTCTCACATAAAATATATATAAAATAAAATGACCATCGCGTCCCAGTTGAAACAGGTGATAATTTATATGCTATTACAAATAAAATAAAAATCATCAGCCGGCTGTATAGCACTGAAAAAACCGTAAACTAGTCACATGAATATATGGTATTTAGGGTATCAGCAGACGGTCTTTAAATAAATAAATAAATTTGTTCTTGGCTTACGGTTCATGCCAGGGGAAATACAAGCTATGACAGTAAGCCTTTTTAGGGTTCCGTAGTCAAATAGGACCCTTATAGTTTCGCCATGTCTGCCCGTCCGTCCGTCCGTCCGTCCGTCCGCGGATAATCTCAGTGACCGTTAGCACTAGAAAGTTGAAATTTGGTACTAATATGTATATCAATCACGCCGACAAAGTGGTAAAATAAAAAGTGGAAAAAATGTTTTATTAGGGTACCTCCCCTATACGTAAAGTGGGGAGTGTTTTTTTTTTTCATTTCAACCCTAACGTGTGATATATTGTTGGATAGGTATTTAAAAATGAATACGGGTTTACTAAAATCATTTTTTGATAATGTAAATATTTTCGGAAATAATCGCTCCAGAAGTAAAAAAAAATGTGTCCCCCCCTCTAACTTTTGAACCATAAGTTTTAAAAATATGAAAAAAATCTCAGAAGTAGAACTTTATAAAAACTTTCTAGGAAAATTATTTTGAACTTAATAGGTTGAACAGTTTTTGAAAAAGAAATACAAAATAATTTCTGAAATAAGTTTGTAATTTAACCGTATAAGCAGGTGTTTATTGTACCTGTAATTTCTACAAAATCACAATGAAGTGACGTGCTTTCAAATAAAGTAAAAACGGTGAAAATCGGTTAACGCAATAAAGAATTATCCCATAAAAATCATCTTCCATACTTTAAGCTCGCGCGCAATAGTTTACTTAATTTGCCGATAGATATCGCTGTTCGTGGAAGCCTCATATCATATCCTACATGGCGGTGTTATTTTAACTCTTAAATGGGGACACTTACTGTGACGGACGGAAAACTACGGAACCCTACACTGAGCGTGGCCCGATACGCTCTTGGCCGGTTTTTTTTTACCTGATTTAAACGTGCGTGACTTTTAACGCATAAAATGTTATCAAACGACTTCAAGATTTCGAAGGAGGAGGTTCTCAATTCGTCAGAATCTTTATTTTTACTATTTTTTCATAATGTTCACCGATTGCAACTTTTTTTTAAACAGGGAAATTACGTATTTCGTCATACATATTCAAAGCTAGGAAAAGGGGTGAAAACTGTCTGTCCTTCATCCATCCATCCATATATTTATTTCGTCGTAGGATATAGGATTACCTAAGAAAACCAAATTGATGAAATTTCAAATGTACAAGTAACACTACTAGTTTAAAACGTCCTAGAACTACGTCCATATGTAATAGGTGATTCTTAATTTATTTGGTTATTTTGTCAACATGACAGTTCGACTTTTAGTGATCATAGTGGATCATAGGCTTATTTCTTATTATTTAGGTCTATTGTATAATCACAAAAGGATAAGTACCCTTTCAGGATGTTGTTGATTCTCTAAAGTATAGGCATTGCGCTACTGTTACACATCCCACCTGCGTCGACGCCGACACGTTAGCCAAGTCCTTTAATTTATTTACCAGCGAACAAGCCGGAGCGGCGCCCGACATCCGAAATCACTACAAGACTATTAAATATAGTTGTCGTCCGTCTAAATATTGTTGGTGTCGAGGCAATCGATCCGTGGAGCAAGGGGCACGGAGCCTCACGACCTAACAACCGCACAAGGGAAGCTAAAGATGCTCCAGCAAGCCGCCGGTTTTCATACATAACACAACGTAGGATTGCGGCTTTGCCGCTTCTTGCATAATGATGGTTTTATTTCTATTTATAAGTTACACGTACGAGTAATTGTTAGTAGTACTTATAAGTTTCTAGTTTGTGACAATGTTACTTTAAAAGGCTATTTCGCAATAAATAAATCTTTAATATAATTATGTACATTATAATTTCAAAGTGCCCTGTATAAATCTGGATGTCTTTTAAGTAAGCACTATTTTATAGTACTTGGATGCAATAATTCGAAGATCCCGGCCTGTAACGCAGTTGTTACTTCTTGAATATAAAATAATACACCTTCCTGGGATAAATAGTTTGCCTTGCTGGTGATAAGTTAGCTGCTACAGCAATCAATCAGAAATGAATGATGCACAAGAACCTGTAAAAGATGTTTCAATATTATTTGTTATTTTTCACAGTTTCATTGTAATTATTATGATTGAAAATGAAAGTGTTTGTAACTATCATATCAAATTTCAACTACTTACCATTCATTTTAGGTTAGAGTTGGTATTTTTGTGTCGATTTAAAATAAGATTAATTGACTATTAATACATAAATCTCACAAATATTCAGCAGTTCTTGGGTCTAGATTTCTGTTTTTAAATTATTCTTATTGATGTGGATATTTCTATTTCTCATATCGGCTTGAAATTTACCGTTTCGTTTTCCAGTTCTAGATATCATACTATGCAGTCTTATTAACAAATTATGCTTAATATAAGGCTTTGTCGATATTATTTCGTCAACTAATAATATATAAATATAACACAATAAATACGAATGGTTTTCACTTTCACCATGTTTTGACATCTCACCTTATAATTTGATAGTGAAAGAGTTTTCTACAGTCGATACGGTATTTTTCGGTGACGTAAGGCAAATTAGTGTCTTATGGTAACGTTTTAATAAAACCTATCGATAATAAACTGTACTGACCTTCAGTGCGTTAACATGACAGATCACATTCGACGTGCCGCATACATCCGTCTCGTTCTACCTATGAGACGGATGTATGCAGCGCACTAAACGTAATCCGACATGAAATGTCAGCATAGATCGTTTGTATGTGTTGCTGTCGAAACTGAAGGAAAACGATTCGAAGCCCGATTATTCGGTAACGCCTATAGAAAAATATTCAGGATTTTCTACATGACTCGTGGTAGAGGTACTTTACCT
Organism: Pammene aurita; assembly: GCA_947086415.1. NCBI lineage: Eukaryota > Metazoa > Arthropoda > Insecta > Lepidoptera > Tortricidae > Pammene > Pammene aurita. The sequence goes on along the minus strand of OX352305.1, from coordinate 1,742,254 downwards.
CTACCACGATTCCGTCTCATAGGTAGAACGAGACGGATGTATGCGGCACGTCGAATGTGATCTGTCATGTTAACGCACTGAAGGTCAGTACAGTTTGTTATCGATAGGTTTTATTAAAACGTTACCATAAGACACTAATTTGACTTGCGTCACCGAAAAATACCGTATCGACTGTAGAAAACTCTTCCACTATCAAATTATAAGGTGAGATGTCAAAAACATGGTGAAAGTGAAAACCATTCGTAGTTATTGTGTTATATTTATATATTATTAGTTGACGAAATAATATCGACAAAGCCTTATATTAAGCATAATTTGTTAATAAGACTGCATAGTATGATAACTGGAACTGGAAAACGAAACGGTAAATTTCAAGCCGATATGTGAAATAAAAATATCCACATCAACACTTCAATAAGAATAATTTTAAAAAAGAAATCTAGACCCAAGAACTGCTGAATATTTGTGAGATTTATGTATTAATTGTCAATTAATCTGATTTTAAATCGACACAAAAATACCAACTCTAACCTAAAATGAATGGTAAGTAGTTGAAATTTGATATGATAGTTATAAACACTTTCATTTTCAATCATAATAATTACAATGAAACTGTGAAAAATAACAAATAATATTGAAACATCTTTTACAGGTTCTTGTGCATCATTCATTTCTGATTGATTGCTGTATCAGCTAACTTATCACCAGCAAGGAAAACTATTTATCCCAAGAAGGTGTATTATTTTATATTCAAGAAGTAGCTACTGCGTTACAGGCCGGGATCTTCGAATTATTGCATCCAAGTACTATAAAATAGTGCTTACTTAAAAGACATCCAGATTTATACAGGGCACTTTGAAATTATAATGTACATAATTATATTAAAGATTTATTTATTGTGAAATATTTATTGTGCCTTTTAAAGTAACATTGTCACAAACTAGAAACTTATAAGTACTACTAACAATTACTCGTAAGTGTAACTTATAAATAGAAATAAAACCATCATTATGCAAGAAGCGGCAAATCCAGGATTTTTTTACAAACTAATTCGCTACTACTACTGAATTTTCCACTTACTAAAACCATTAAAAACCAAGTGGTCTTTCAGTCCACACACACACCGCAATCCTGCGTTGTGTTATGTATGAAAACCGGCGGCTTGCTGGAGCATCTTTAGCTTCCCTTGTGCGTTTGTTAGGTCGTGAGGCTCCGTGCTCCTTGCTCCACGGATCGATTGCCTCGACACCAACAATAGTTAGACGAACGACAACTATATTTAATAGTCTTGTAGTGATTTCGGATGTCGGGCGCCGCTCCGGCTTATTCGCTGGTAAATAAATTAAAGGACTTGGCCAACGTGTCGGCGTCGACGCAGGTGGGATGTGTAACAGTAGCGCACTGCCTATATACTTTAGAGAATCAACAACATCCTGAAAGGGTACTTATCCTTTTGTGATTATACAATAGACCTAAATAATAAGAAATAAACCAATGATCCACTATGATCACTAAAAGTCGAACTGTCATGTTGACAAAATAACCAAATAAATTAAGAATCACCTATTACATATGGACGTAGTTCTAGGACGTTTTAAACTAGTAGTGTTATTTGTACATTTGAAATTTCATCCATTTGGTTTTCTTAGGTAATCCTATATCCTACGACGAAATAAGTATATGGATGGATGGATGAAGTACTGACAGTTTTCACCCCATTTCCTAGCTTTGAATATGTATGACGAAATACGTAATTTCCCTGTTTAAAAAGTTGCAATCGGTGAACATTATGAAAAAATAGTGAAAATAAAGATCCTGACGAATTGAGAACCTCCTCCTTCGAACTCTTGAAGTCGGTTGATAACATTTTATGCGTTCAAAGTCACGCGCGTTTAAATAAGGTAAAGGCTTACTGTCATATAGTCTGGCCAGCCAACGAACGCAGTAGCAATGTACATCAAACAAAAATATAGCAACACTCTAGGGCGAATCGAACAGCAGCATTTCTCCATAGAAAACCAGCAATGTATATCGAACCAACATTTTTTTTTCAAGTTGGCTGCATTGGCACGGTCGCTTTGCTTTCGTACGTCAGTGTAGTTAGTCGTAATTTTGTAAATTGTAACTGCTTTATTAGATTAAATCAATGAAAACTCTGATATATGTACCTATAATTATGACTTTTCAATAAATAAGAAGGTGCGAAGAAATAAAAATAACCAAAATATAAAAAGGACAGAAGATTAGAGGTGGAGATCATGCGGTCAAAATACAATAGTTGAATGTTGAAATCCAGGAAGGAAACGAACACTGAATGCTAAAATAATAAGTCCGACGAGGAAATCGGGTATATCTACCAGAAAATACAAGTTTTCAGTTTAGAATGGAATCGGATTAGCTGCATAATCTGTACGAATAAAATTGTAATGCATATTATTCAGTAATACTCATTTCATTATGATTTCCTTTCGTCATCCGTTTATAAGACTATTTTAGGTATAATTATTGTGTGAAGTGTATGGTTGTTAATAAACGCACGTGAGATTTTGGTAATTGTTTATTTTATACATAGCTTATGCGACATATGTATGAAGGGAAACATAAAATAATTTGATAAAAATCTAGGTAGCGGGGTGCTTGTTAAATCTGATGTTTATCGCTTTGTGACAATATTGAGCACCATCCTATGCAACAAACGTTCTTGGACTTCATTTGGCACCAGTTTTCGCTTTGATTTGTTCGATTTATATACACTGAAAGAAAGAACTACAAATGATAATTCTGTACAAAACTGCATAACCTCAAAGTCATATTTATCACGCAAATTTTATTATACCTGCACGAGGTAGGTAACTACATTTAGGATATCTTAGCTAAGCTTTGTTAGTACGTTTTATTGAACGGAGTTGGCAGATATTACATTGATAAATAATAAATTACGCAACCTGAAACTTAAAGACGTAAGTAAACAAAACTAACTTTTAAAATTAAAAATGTTACATGCCACAGATAAAACACAAATTATGCACAATTTTCGAATTATTCAAAGACAGGTGTTGCCACCAAGCGATTTTTCAAATTTGCCGCGCTTTTCTACTGACAGAAATGGTTTGCCAGACTATAGCTTGTATTTCCCGGCTTCGATGGCATGAACCGTAAGCCAGGAACAAATTTCATGACCAATCGCAAGGCGTCCCAGGCGATGATAATTTTTGAAGTGGTTAAGGATGAAGTATAATTATGACTCGCGTAGGTCAGCTGTCGCTCCGTTGGTGGGTTGCGGAACGTATTTGTAATCCATACTAATATTATAAATGGGAAAGTGTATGTGTGTGTTTGTTCGTTTGTTTGTCCGTCTTTCACGGCAAAACGGGGCGACGAATTGACGTGATTTTTTATATGGAGATAGTCGAAGGGATGGAGAGTGACATAGGCTACTTTTTGTCTCTTTCTGACCCCCCACTTCCCTAAAATGGGGGGTGGAAGTTTGTATGGAGCATTCCGGGGGGCAATCAGGAAAGGGGAACCGTGTTACCCCGAATTTAACGCGAGCGAAACCGCGGGCAAAAGCTAGTAGCATATAAACTATCACCTGTTTCAACTAAGATGTGAAGGTCATTTTTATTTTATATGTATTTTATGTGAGAAAATGGCTGCCGTTCCTCAACCCGCTCAAGGCACGGCAGCTGACCATCGCGAAGCTTGATTATTGACCGCCCTTAACCACTTAAAATTTACCGTTGGGACACGGTGACCAACGGAAATTATTCCTGGTTTAAGGCCTAGCAAACATATTAAACACCCACAAAAAGTAGGGTAATTTTTCAGAGCTAGTACGATTTCTATGCTTATTATTGTTCACTGCTCATATATTTTTTCTACAGTTCTAAACCTTCAGATAACGTGTACTTAGGAAGTAAAACCTTTTTGGCTTACCTACAATCTGTTTCGGTTGGTTTGAAGGATGTGACGTTTATCACGTCACGTCACTTTGTAAAGTATTGACATCTACACAAACGAAAAAAACCATCGAGCTTTCGTAAGCGAATTGCGTAAAGGATAATTTAACTCATGGTATGGCAGTAATTTTTAGTTTTATAAGTGACCGCTAGAGGCTCTGCACAAATTCTCCAAATAATTTACAAATTCGTGATCGAATCCCGAATTGGGCTTATTTGTCTGACTTGTGGTAGAGGTACAGAACGCGTATCATGTTGTCATTTTATAGCCTATCACGTCGTGCATCAATTTCGCACTTACATACTTCTTAGAACGTGACAGCTATGGTGGCTATAAAAATCCGACCATATTAGGCTAGCAGCTCGCTAAAGTTCTGCAAGCTATCGGATGAGCGGAAAAAACCGCCATACCGAAGTGGTTCGTCACAGTGAGTTGATATTTTTCTGGATTCCAAAATTGCACTGTATTCTTCATGCTTTAGAGTTTGTTTTAGACTGGAACTTGGTCGAAGGATATTTAGCTGTTTTAATTAAATTAAGTGCGAAAGGCTTAGCAGCGGGAACGAATATTTTTGAGTATGATTTGAATGGGACTCTTCTCTGTCATCTATTTCTATTTAGAAACAAAAAAAGCTGGAAATGAAAAATCACACTGCTAGATAGTTAGAATCGTTAACAATAGATGTAGGAAACTTTAGTATCTCGGTGACATAATTAGAAGTCAAAAGTTTGAATTATTACAGCTTATCATACAGGGAAAGATTCCAGACGAAAGAAACCTCGGTGGAAGAATAATGTCTTGTCATAGTCATAGTCATATATTTATAATATTTCAAATATTACATGTCAAATTACAATATTATTACATTGATACTTATTTATTAATACATTATTTATTGGTACTTAATTATTAAATTAGATTTTAAATTAAACATTTTTTAATTAGGTAGGTCATAAAACTCTGTGACACTGTAAAAAGTATGGTTTAGTAGCCACCTTTTTAATTTACTCAAAAATACGTGGCTTAAAGATCTGCGCCAAAGCTTCCAAAAAAAGCACTCGTTCACTATGTAGAGCTGCTTTGCGGAGGTTGAAATTGCTATGAGCAAACTGCTATACAGGGACGGTGCCTAAAGAACAAGAATATAAATAGTATGGTTTCCATTATTAAATTTAAAATTTCGTGAAACATACTTAACACTGTAAAATGTAACGGTATAATGAACGTCTATTTAGTCTACACGCGATATACTATATCACAATATGTTGTGCACCGCGCCAAATCGCCATATACGAGTATATAGTAGATAGCGTTGTCATGAAAATTAAGGAAGTATACCATAATCCAGCTCAATCAGACACTGGGAAGTGTTTGAACAACTTACAAGATTTGAACCACACACATATATGGGGTCAAGCTGAATAAAAACATGTAAAAAAGCTTAAATCATAAATTCCGTAAGTATCCAAGCCTTTTATTTATCACTGCCAGTTACATAACGCCTACATTAAACATTCCAATAATGGAGTGCGTAATGAATGCCCATTGAATTACTGCAAAATTGAAGCTTTGACGGAAATACCAATTTATCCTTTAATTTTAGCTTTCCAATCCATTTGGAGCTCTTTATGATGCGCGTGAATTAAATTTCGTGTTTACTAATGCGTGCATCAGTTTATTCATGATATAAATATAAGCGGATAATAATATATCATTTTATATTTCCCACAATGTTTTCGGTGAAGGAAAACTGGACCTTGTCCCGAAAAGGCCTAATTTCCCTTCAGGGTTGGAAGGTCCGATGGCAGACTATGAGATTGCTATCGTTAAAACTAGTGCCTACGCCAAATCTCTGGGTAAGCTTACCAAGCGGATCCCAAGCTTAATTGAGCAGCGGAGAAATAACATAATGAAATGTCGTTACTGTTTATTACTGTTCATGTATTACAAATACATGAACAGTAATAAACAGTAGCATTCGTATTACTAATATGTAGATGGACAGATAACGCAATTAGAATCGTAAGCTATCTATATCTAAGTATATCTAGATATCTCAGGAATGGCCATCAAAACTCTTTTGACCCCAATTTTTGGACGCATTCAATCCTCGTGATCAATTAAGATCCGTAAATAGGTAGGTGGTGATCGACCAAATCGAAATGATCACTCGCCGTTTAGAGTGCACGATGTCATTACATTAGCTTACAGAGCGTATACGAAACTATACGCTCGAATAAACCAATATAACAGGCTTCTATAACGCATAGTTGTTTGATCATGATGTTGCGCTGGATAGTCTGAGCATTTGAGTAGCTAGGCAAAGGGAATAGATGATCTCTCAATGCGGGCTCGGAGGCCTTTGACAAAGCAATTGGGAGAATTGGGATGGTGAAGGTTAGCCGAGCTGTTCAGCGGCTTTTAAGCTGGCGGCGAATAGAATTCTGAGTTCCGTGAAAATGGGAAGTTTGATTTGATTAGATCAATATTGTACCTCAAATGAAAATAGATTTGAAGTAAAAATAATGGTATCAACAGGTGGCGATTTCTCCCAGAATACCGTAGGGTAGCAGGGATTTTTTTGAAACAGGATTGATTGGATTGGTGTTGAATTATGAGTTTAATTTTGGGTTTCTAAGTTCAGCTCCGTATTAAGATATGAAAAATTTTACGGAGTTGAGTCTGACCACAGATACACACTTGAGTATGACCTGTATATTTTTATTTCATACCATAGGTTGGTACTACAATATTTGAGGTATCAAAATAAAGCTAATGTATTCATTTAAATGAGTATAAGTAATTATACTTCGAGCAACAATGTAAAGGCGGTTTCAAACAAATTATACTCAAAATATGGCTCCTGAAAATTTGTATAATATTAAGACTGTCAAAGAAAGTATCGCCCGAGTCTTTTTTGCTGTACTATGTGGGGGCATTTTTTTGGGCTGATTGGTATTATTTGATCGGTGACTAATTATCAAAATATAACACTATTTTTCTTGAAATAATACAATAAGCTATTATTTAGGTATTCGTTGCCTTCGCTTAAACCAGATATGAGATTACACCCTTGTAACTCAGCCCTAATCGAGTGAATTCCTCGACTAGTAGCGCCATCTGTCGCGCCACTCAGGTACTAATGTCGCCCGGTGCTAGCGCCAGGGTGATTTCTCCTCAGTACGCTTCAGCCGAGCAACACGTGCTCAATCAAGTTTAAAAAATATCGAAAAGTAAATTGTAAACACAAATTGTGTAATGATTGCACAGTTTCTTTGGAATTTATTTTGTACAAATTGCATAAAGATGTAAATAAATAAAAGCAAATTCTATAATGATTGTTGCTACTTCAGACATTGTGACATTCCGCTCGGTACCCGTGGCCCAGCGACGAGACGCAGTGACCTCTAACAGGCACCGTCAAAACACAATGCATTGTCCCATGAGACGACAGTATTGCTACTTCAGATATTGTGACATTCCGCTCGGTGCCCGTGGCCCAGCGACAAGACGCAGTGACCTCCAATAGGCACCGTCAAAACACAATGCGTCGTCCCGTGAGACGACAGGCGTCGTCCCGTGAGACGACATGCGTCGTCCCGTGAGACGACAGGCGTCGTCCCGCGAGACGACAGGCGCCGTCCCGCGAGACGACAGGCGTTGTCCAGTGAGCCGACATAGAGTCGTCCAGTGAGAAAACGTGCGTCATGCGTCATCCCGTCTTGTTTGCGTTGTCCTGTGGGACGACATTGCATCGTCCCTTGCGACGACATTTTGCCAGCCTGTAAGACTACACTACTTCGTCCCTGGACACGATTTGCATCGTCCCGTGATGCAATATGCATCGTCCTGTAAGACAACATTGTGTCGTCCTGGACATGATACAATGTCGCCAATGTCGGAGTACTTATGTCTATCATTCTGGGAGATGACATTGTATCATCTCAGATGGCTTGCATCGACCTGTATCATGATATGGCGTCGTCCCTTGAGACGTCATGTAATGTCCATGCATGGTTTTGTAACTGTCGCTCCACAGGCTATGTATATCTATATGGATACAGTTTAAAAAACTGCCATCTTATTGGCTGATCTACTCCTTTAACAGACGACGCCAATGTTTACACAGTCAAAATTATTTTGACATCGGTCACGATATTGAATGATATAATATCGATTTATTAAACGAAGTTCAAATGTTCCTATGTCTTCGTACCTCGGATACGAAAAATAGAATAAGCAAATTCTTTCAATCGCTAAAGCATGGTTCATGGGTAAAATAACTGTCTGGTACATATGTTAGGAAGAATGGAAGACACGTGGTCTTTTGTAGACTTGCTTGTATAAAAGTTGTCCACAGTCACCAATAAATAGGTGTGGGGACATTTCGATTTAACCCAGGAAGTAGGTACACGTAAGCTTATAATGATTTCAAAATCTTGCCAAATACAGTTTATACTACAAATCAATGCGAATAAACGCAAAATAAGTTATTTAAATCAAAATCTCTGTAGAAGTCAAAACCGACAAGGTTTTGTAAGCACGCAACCAGATCCTTTACTTTAAAAGAAAGTGGGAGGCAAGGAAACACAACCTTAGACGTAGGAAGTCTAGAACTCTCTCCTCCGCTAACCGCAGTAGGTATTATTTAGAAAAGGAATAGCACAACCATTTTGTCTCTGTCGTATAACATCAAAAACCGTAGTAATGTAGTAATGCCGTAGAATTGTTAGCTGAGCTGAATAACCGGCATTACCTCATATCAATCCTAACAGCAAACGCCTGCTCCTTGGAGGCACATATGAGTCAAATTCTGATTGTATCCTCAGGCATACTATAACACCTCACAAACATTGATTATTAGTTACCAAATAAACGTTTGACACAAAAAGGATTGTTGTTTGTCAAGCAACAAATTATTTAACGAGTAAATTATCACCGAAGTAAATAAAAATATCCAAGAAATCTAAAAAGCTACAATTTTCATTAAATAAAACTAAGACGTCCTCATTAATATAGTATAGTATGTAGCTATGTAAACAAAATGATTTACATAATGCCACTAACTAAGCAAGCCGTGCTGACAAAACATTCCATTCATATCACTTCATTCGCATCACAAAACGTAAAAACGTGTGAGTTTTCAGTGTGACTACTAGAAGAACAAGCTCTAGTTTGAAAGATTTCAAAGTACGATAGACACATGCCACGAAACTATAATAGCAGCGGTTCAATGGACTTGTAATTAGTATAACAACAGCGGCATTAGAAATATAGTTGATCAGGTTAGGTATAAAGATAAGTTCACAAAAATCCATTTCGATAAAATTAACTCCTACTTAGGCATGACAACAAACTTAAAATATTTAGTAACAGTAGAAACTTACCAAACTTTTCCCTAAATATATTATATATATTCTCCTCATCGATTTCGATGCCAGCGAGCTTAAAAGCTAACCTAATGGACGTTGGTTATTCTGACCCCTAAAATGACTGGCTAGGCTTAACTCGGTTTTAAATACTCCTCTATACTTATAGCAGCAGAGCTTGCTAGTCGCGTTGCAGGTTTACACGTAGGAGGGCTTAGGTCTCTCTATAGAGGATCGGAAGTCTCCTTTGAGGCGTAAGAGTAAACAAAGAAGGAAGTGATAAATTAATGAAAAATGGGATCTCGAGGGATTTTAACCATACTCCAGATCCAAGTCAAATGTAACGATCCCGCTTCAAAATCCTCAAAGAAATTTGTACTGCGGGGCAAATCAGGTGAATAGCGACGACGTAAACCTAAGTGGCCTTTTTATAAACAATAATCGCTACCTAATAAGTCTGATCAATGCCGCAATGCTGGTCGTAGCATGCGGTCTTTGAAGACATCACAGGGAGTTTATAATATGTAGGTAGATAAAGCAGCGTATGTAACAGTACATAATTAGGGTCTCCCCAAATCTATCGACGCGGATTCGGCAAAATCCGGTGGAAAAAAGCTTTATGTCTACGCAATAAGAGCGAAAAAGACGTCGACGCGTCGGCAGGCGTCGGCCGAGCCGAGCGGAGCCGAACCGTGCATTGTTAGCTCTTATTGCGTGGTCATAAAGCTTTTTTCCACCGGATTTTGCCGAATCCGCGTCGATAGATTTGGGGAGACCCTTGGACTTTAAAATGACCGTTAAGGCCCGAATAATACTAAAAATGTCAGATGTGAAACAGGTTTTCTCAATCAAGAACAACTTTTAAAACAATTTTTTGGAAGAACTTTCAATCTGGCCATGTTACGATACATAATAAAAATTACATCATACAAATCAGTGATCAAATAGCAAAATCAAATAACTCTTTACATCATTCATAACTTAATTACCCGTTTGATGGAAATCTTACCTGACGTTATCAACGCAATATCTCCAGATAGGAATATCGAAGCTCGCTTAACTAAAATCACAAAAATACGAATACGGGATCGATTGTTTTAGGGTTTGCCACATAAATTGTCACATTCGATCACAGTACATCTTACTAGAAATATTCCTAATCTACGGAAAAAAAAAACTTTAATTTTTTGTCAAGCGAACCCCAAGCCGGGACAAATGCTAGGAGGAGGAAATGTTAACCTAACTCTATCATTAAAAAAAATAGCTAAACTGCCAATTACGGCAGATAAGGATATTTTCACAATAGATATAAAAAAATAATAATAATAATGCTAGTTAAGTTATTGCGCAAAATAATAACGTATAGCAACAAGTACCTCTTGTGTACACATTTTGTTCAGAAATTTTTGTTGGTTAATGTCTAATCATCACAGTATGCCCGGGCCAGCGCCGGCAGAGGTTTAAACACGTCTCATATGTGGTTTAAGCGAAGGAAACGAATACCTAAATAGAACCGTTTTCCCCCGAAGGGTAAAAAACGGATATTTAGGTTTCTGCCGTAGCTTAAACCACACCTAAGGGCCTTGCCGGCTTACTTAACGTACTGAGGAGAAATCAGCCTGGCGCTAGCACCGGGCGACATTATGTAGGGGATATGACTAGGATTATAAAATAAACCAGTACTTTACCAGTATTTACACTTGTATTCGTTTGTTACAAGGTTTAAATATGAATAAATTACACTATGTGACAATAATATTTTCAAGACATCTTTACAACAATCTGGTCAAGATCCGAATGGTGGCCGCAGCTGTATACATTTTATAATATCAAAATGGCGGGAACGAGCAACAAGGAATAGTCAATTGACAGTCTTTTAAGATGATGCTAAATAAAAAGTAGTTATCCTTACAAGTTAAAGTATTTATCAATAATAATGCTTACAGCTCGGCCATCCTATTCGAGGCGAGACCCTTCGCCAAAACTTAATGAAATAATAGCTCAAATAAAATAATTTACAGTTCAATTCTGACAATAAAAAGGTAATGAATTAAAACTGTTTAAATACCCATATTATAAAATAATTAGAGTTTTAGATCTTAACACATCGGATTTAATACATTTTCTCTTGTAATAATTTAATGAAATAATGTTTTTATATTACTCATGTTCATGTCAACCTTTGACAATAATTTTCACATCATTGTAGTATATTATTATAAATGATTACACAATGTAAAATGAACTATATCGATAATTAAGTATAGAACGATCGATAAGAGAGATAATAATAATAGCTCAAATAAAATATATTTACAGATCAATTCTGACAATAAAAGGTAATGAATACAAACTGTTTAAATATCCATATTAATAACATAATTAGAGTTATGAATCCCAATACATCAGGTTTAATACATTTTCTCTTGTAATAAGTTAATGAAATAATGTTTTTATATTACTCATGGTCATGTCAACCCTTGACTATCAGTTTCACATCATTGTAGTATATTATTATAAATGATTATACAATGTAAAATTAACTATCATCGATAATAAAGTACAGAACTTCACAAGAAGTTCACAAAGAGTTGATTACTCATTATCTTTATGATTAAGTTGGCATTTGTACATAAGTGCTCATTGTAAAAGTTTATTTCATTCAGTGCAAACGACAAAGGAAATAAATGATTATTCTATCGACTTCTTAACTTCATAATATTATTGCTTATCGACTTCATAATATTTAATTATTAGGACTTTATCATCAAGTTTCAGTATTACGAATAAGATATATCATAACAGTTAAAATGATTGAATAGTAATGGAGTTTGATATATCAATACAGCAAAGCTCATAATAATAATTATTCTTCATAATATTTAATTAACATGACTTTATCATCAAGCTCAAGTAATACCAATAAGGTGTAACACAGTCGTTAAAATGATTGAATAATGATAGTTTGATATATCAATAGCGCGAAGATCAAACGTAACATGATATTTAATTAAGATGACTTCATCAAGGTTAAATAATAACAATAGTGATTAAGTTTGATACATTTATATACAGCAGCAAAGATCAAACCAATAGTTAATTTGTAAGCGCAATTATTGTTTACGTTATTGAATAAAATATTATCAGACTCTTTAATGCATTTGAAAATTCAAATTAGAAGGAAACTTTATAACATAAAATACATACAAATAACATAATACTTATCACTTTCACATGAATATCGCACAACACCACATGTATAACCACATGATTGATTCAGACCAATTTTATTAACACTCACAACGTAGTTTAATACATAACGCCAGCGGAGAGTCGTGCAGAGTGGCGTAGCGTTCTGAACCATACCACTACACATGCCATGACGGCCATTATCATTCCTTCGAGAGCGTAGCGTCAGAGAAGATGTAGGTGAAGATGATGCCTTTCTTGAGGAAGAAGAATATCATAACCCTAGCCATCTCACTTTGGCGCTCCTGGGTCGGAAGTGTTCTACACCCCGACCCTCTCACCTGGGCACTCCTGGGTGGTAAAGAAATACCAAACCCTGGCCCTTTCACCTGGACGCTCCTGGGTCATCAGTCTGAAACTTGTAACACTTTCTTTAGAAACGTGAATAATTTAGTCTTGTTATTTTCAACATATACACATTTCAACATGTGTGATTACCTAAATATTATAATGACAATTATGTAATTGTTTATTTACGTTTTAAAAGTATAAATTTAAGAATTAAATATTATTACCTATTTATTAAGTATTGCAAGAAATAAATGATTATGATTATGAAGTAAGTAACTTTTGTTCGATTAACGTTTGCTAATACATAACTTGACGCGTTAAGAAAAGAGTAACATTTTGGATTAAAATATTTTTTTTCAAGCGCGGAGTTGTTTAAATTTATTTTAATTTGGTTTCATTTATTTTAAGTTGAACTTCGAAGTGTTCTACTGTGGTTAGTTATCTAATAAGTATAGTGATATACGTTTTAATGTTATCTACCGTTAAGTTGAACTTCGAAGTGTTCCAATGTGGTTAGTATAGTGATATACGTTTTAATGTTATCTACCGATAATTGTCTAAAAGTACAATAAGGCAATGTTAATGTAACGCAAACTTATTTTTTTGTAAGTATATTATTGACTTTGATTTTTAAAACATCTATAGGCATCAGCCGCGCTAAGATATATTTTTTTTTACAAGTTTATTAATCATAATTTAATTATCATATTTGTATCGATGTTTCAATTAATTGATTAATATGATCTTGTATTGCTGGATTCGTAATATTATCGAATGTGATAATAAATCAGTCTTAGTGGTCTGGTACTATGAACTTTGATATATTTTCAATTAATTAATTAAAATGATCTCGTATTGCTGGATTCCAAACATTATCCAATGTGATAATAAATCAGTCTTAGTGGTCTGGTACTATGAACTTAGATATATATATGAAATACTTATATTATAATAATAAATAACTTGTTTAGTAGCGATGAAAGCAACCTAAACACACTGTCGTCATTATCCTATTTTTACTAGCAAAATCAGGGCCTTAACCAATGAATCGAAAAATAAAATAATTACTGAACTAGTTTCACCAATAATTAACTATTAAGTTAAGTATGTGGTTTTGCAAAGTTTTTATTATGAAGGTTCCTTACGAACCTCAATTAGCACTCTGCAGTAGTCGCAGAAAGTTAAAACTGGATACATGAATTTAACAAACCTAATTTTGCCCTTTTGTCACTGACCTCAGGAGGACATAACATGATAACGAATAATATTAACTATAATGTTTAATTCCTTTATTTATTTCTCTTATGTTTAATATTGTTACTATATTATTTTAACTTACTGTACGGATAATATTAAATATAATGTTTAATTCCTTTAATTTCTCTTCTTATATTTATTATAGTTACTATATTCTTTTAACTATCTGTTTGTTTAGCTCAGTACACTAAATTCAAAAAGATTCCTAAAATGTACTTTTCCGAGATGCATTCACCCATTTAGTAAAAGGGATTTGCCTGTTACCCAGCTTTCATGTTAAATGTCGTCAAAGTTTACTATTAGGTTAAATGTAGGTAGATAATTCATAGAAATAGGTATTGCACTTCATTAAATTAAAATTCTCAAACTGCATAAACGATTAAATTAACGTCTGATATTTGTTAGGCATACATACAAAATATTACAATGATAATTGATGAGCTTTAATAATAAAATAGTAAATGTAATCAGAGACCACTGAAACCACTTTTTTAACGTCTTATTTGATTTGATTATCTGTGATTTATTTCATTTGAGTTATCCATACTTTGCATGACTGCAGATAAAAGTATTGGCGTTTTACGTACACGTAGAAGAGCCAAGCTCTTAAACATATGATGATGTATATCGTACATTTTCATAATCGCATGATATTCAATGATATTCAAAGTTTTGATTACTTTCCCTAAAAGTATAAAAATATTGCTAGGTATATTACGGTAAAACTGAATGAGAGTTTCGCACATTATTCACGTGCGTTGCGCAGGTACTTGATACATTTAAGTAGGTTTGATTCGAAGTACCGCACGTTCATCCACGTGCGTTTCATAGGTACTAGATTATTAAGGTAGGTTTAAATAAAAGTCCCGCACGTTCATCCACGTGCTTCACATAAGTAGGTTATATAGGTAAATAGATCTATTTAGGTAGGCCTGAAAAAAAAGGTCTGACACGTTCGTTCCCCGTTCGTAACCCCACCATATGCGTGGTCCACTTCATACGTGTCACCTCAAATATTTGGCTTTACATAAGAATCATATAAGTTTTTATTCTGCATTTGACTCTACATATGATTTTTCGTCTCTACACGTTGAGTCTACATCGACTCCAAATGTGACTATATTTCGACACTATACGTGACTTTATATTTCGAAACTATACGTGACTTTATATTTCGACACTATACGTAACTTTATATTTCGACACTATACGTAACTTTATATTTCGACACTATACGTGACTACTGATCGACTCTACATATCGACTCTACATATCGACTCTACATATCGACTCTACATATAGACTCTACATACCGACTCTACATATCGACTCTACATATCGACTCTACATATCGACTCTACATATCCACTCTACATATCGACTCTACTTATCGACTACATATAGACTCTACATATCGACTACATATAGACTCTACATATAGACTCTACATATCGACTTTACATATCGACTCTACATATAGACCCTACATATCGACTCTACGTATAGACTACATATCGACTCTACATATCGACTCTACATATCGACTCTACATATCGACTCTACATACCGACTCTACATACCGACTCTACATATCGACTCTCACATGTAGAGTCGATGACTTTACACATCGAAACACAATCAAAACGTATTCTGAATTCAAGTAGTGGTCTCTATCTGTTAAATACAGGTATTGTTACAATTAACGTTTAAATTAATTATCAAAAATAAATGTTATAAAGATTATACTCGACATACTAGTTATTATATTCAGGCAACTTCAGTTTTATTTATTCGCGTTTGACTATCATTGGCATTTATTCGCGTTTTGACTATCATTGGCGTATTCTTATCACTCTATGATTAAATAATAACTCTCCTTTCTTTTGAGAGTTGTGTAAAAAGGGAATGATTCATTTTGTAAATTTCTAAGCAATACTTTGCTCATTAGTCATTAGTGATTATATGATTTGAATAGATCGTCAAATCATCATGTCACGTCGATTTTCCATCAACTTCTTCTGTAATTAAAATCGGTAATATCCTTCACTATCTAATCAATTGCCATCTAAACCTTTATCAGGCAAAAATAGAGATCAATTGACATTATAAGTGATTATATTATTTATGATCATATACCTCGATAAAACAGAATACACACATGGGATTATATGCGTGGTAATATGCCGACGACATACACGAGATTAACAAATCTCGACTAGGCTCTTGTTCTTATTTTGTATATAAACAGACATGTGAATAGTCCATGTACCCATTTAACTTAACTATTGTGATTTAATCATTAACTTTATTTATTGGGTTGAATACAATAAGGAAGTAAAGAACTCAAAAATACTTCGGTCAGTTACCACACCGAGACTAATATAAGTATAAAAGGAAATTACTATGAACTTTATAGTACCATTTATTAAAACGAAATATGTATGGTACATAACTTGTACTTAGCCAAAGCTATACAGGCCATTTATTAATTATTGTAAATTATACTTTCTTTTCTTTACACACTATATTTAATCACCTTGGTTCATACCTCTGAAATTGATATATACTAAATCCGAGTTAATACCAGTCTTAAGCTGTTACTTAGCTGTGGCGTGAACGATCACGTTAACTTGAAAACTTTACACTTTTATGTATATCCAAACGCACTTGGTATTAACCTTTAACTAACGACGTGGGTTCAGAATAACACTCACGCTAAGGTGGTGTCTAACAGACGTCAAAAGTAAAATGTATCATAAAAATTTTCATTTGCATTCATCAGATACACAAGTTTTATATCAAATAATTAATCATTTTATGTATTTGAATAATAGATATTCATAAAAAAAGCATACGAATTTTAGAGTCCATTCGACACTTAAGAAAAAACACCAAAACAAATTGGGTATAATGTTCCAGTGACTTTTTTTCTTTAATACTCAATGATTAAGAAACACAAAATCTTATATGTTAAGAAATGATCATTTGAGTGCTCGAGTGCAATAATTAATCATCAAAATAAAATAAAATAAAATAAACTGTTACACGCTAAATATATATCGTGTTTTTTGTGCACTACTGAGAGTAAATTGTCAGCAGATACTATAAGTGATATTGGGAGGTTAAGGTCCCAAAGTTACATTGTCGGCACGTGGACACGAGCTGTGAGGCTAATTAGTAAAACAAAAGCCGTTAAGACTGTTATTGGAAAGAATTTTCTACTTTTTAGTTCGTCACCAAGAGACGTGAAATACGTTAACACCGTGGTGGCGTCTGTAAGACGTCGATGATTGTTACGAATGTATGTGCGTTAGTTTCACTCCCAGCATCTCAGAGATGCTAGATCAGTTCAATTAGAGGATGATGACAGAAATAATGACACTGCGGGATGCGTTTTAACAGAAACATTCGACCGAAATATTTGTATGTATTTAACAAATTTTTAGTACACGAACATCGTAGTGACGTCCGTGAGACGGCAATGACTCGGTTTAGGGCATAATGTGCACAAGTTTGACGGCCGGCATCGAAGGGATGCTAGATAATAACAAAAGAGGAAGGTACAAGAAACGAGAGCTTTTCACAATATACATTTAAAAAAATATTCTCGAAAGAAAATTCAGTACGTCTGTGAGACGTGCACATCGTCAGTTAAAGGTTAATTGACGTTTAGCCATAATTATTTTTAACGACAATAATGGTTCACGAGAAGTAATAGTTATTATAAACATTTTAATAATATGAAGTGATAAATAAGCATGAACCACTTAGAGACATTATAAGTACACACTACAGGCGTTAAGGAGTTTCTAATAAATTATTGTTTCATTTTAATCATATTTTCATTACTGAATATTCCGTTGTCGAAACAATATTATATTTGTTTGTGGTAATAATGGAAAAGGAATGTAAATTACCTTTTCCTAAGATTTATTATTATTTTCAACTTGTGTACAAATTTACTTATTAGAAAGAGATACAAAGTATTTTGAATGCAGCCTGCTTATGGCATGATATTCGTAATATTCGTCAAATTGTTTTGAAATAATATGCGCTTTCCAAAAAGGGCTTCATAATTGCATTTTTAAATAATATCGTAAGCCATCGAAAAAAAAAATTACTTCATATGAAATAATTAATTTAAAATTATTCCCCGCAAATCTTCGAACATAAATTACCGGGTAGTATTTTAAAAGATTAATTTTACTACTGCAAAATATAAGTAGTATATATTTACCATTGAGACATACTGTAGGCGAATTATACGGTTATAATAATACCAACGTTATTTTATTCAAAATTTAAGCGAATATCAAACTATACTTATTGAATTGAAGGTTAGGTCATAAAAGTTGATATTAAATAACAGAACATATTTTTATGGATTGTGAAGTTATCTTCATTAGAAATGATGACAAAAATATCTGACTTACTAATCTCTCTGATAATTAATTATATTGATTATATAACAACATAACAAACATCTCCATCTAACATGTGCATATCCAAAAGAGCAACCTTTGGCAAAATGTCCATGTAAGACTAACCATATAAACCTCCGAACTTACTCCGTTACGGAAAATACAGTTTACCTTCAATTATCAATAAACATACCATCTAACATGTGCATATCCAAAAGAGTAACCTTTGGCAAAATGACCATGTTAAACTAACCATATAAACCTCCGGACTTACTCCGTTACGGAAAATATAGTTTCACCAATCAATCTAATTTATTATTAAAAAAAATGAAAACCTTACGTTTTTGTGCGGCGTGGCAAAAATCCTGTCGATTTTTGTTAGATCCCACTGCTGAGATGTAGGGGATATGACTAGGATTATAAAATAAACCAGTACTTTACCAGTATTTACACTTGTATTCGTTTGTTACAAGGTTTAAATATGAATAAATTACACTATGTGACAATAATATTTTCAAGACGTCTTTACAACAATCTGGTCAAGATCCGAATGGCGGTCGCAGCTGTATACCCGTCATTTTATAACATCAAAATGGCGGGAACGAGCAACAAGGAATACTCAATTGACAGTCTTTTAAGATGATGCTAAATAAAAAGTAGTTATCCTTACAAGTTAAAGTATTTATCAATAATAATGCTTACAATTAGTACCTGAGTAGCGCGACAGATGGCGCTACTAGTCGAGGAATTCACTCGATTAGGGCTGAGTTACAAGGGTGTAATCTCATATGTGGTTTAAGCTACGGCAGAAACCTAAATATCCGTTTTTTACCCTTCGGGGGAAAAACGGTTCTATTTTATAACGTGACATAAAATAAGCAGCACCATACTCAAACACATAAGAAAATGAGACATTGTTTTCTTCCGTAAGGAAAAGATAGAAACATGCCGCAGAAACCCCGGGAGAATATACATATATATCCAAAGGAATAAAATGATATATGATATAGATTGACTCACATTTACTATTGTAAAAGTGTCATCTGTCATATATTATCAACCTCTACTTACTTGCCTTATCATATAAACAAACACTTCTTGAAGACATTATCACATTTTTCACAGGGATTTAAAAAAGTCAAGTCAAAAGTCAAGCTGGGAGTAAAATTCGACCGGTGCTGCTGTGACCCGGGTAGCCTTGTGGTTATGGCGTCTGCCTCAAATGCAGAAGGCGCTAGACGTACATTGAAAATACTATTTAGTATGTATGAAAAAGAGACAATATAAAAACTTCATTTTTTTTTTAAATTGTAGAACAAACGTTTCATTGTTTGAGGAGTAGAATCTACGTTTTAATTTATTGCTCTTATTACAGGAAACACACTGTATATAAAAGAAGAAACTGACTGACTGACTGACTGACTGACTGACTGACTGACTGACTGACTGACTGACTGACTGACTGACTGACTGTCTGACTGACTGACATATCAACGCACAGCCCAAACCGCTGGTTCTAGAGATTTCAAATTTGGCACGTAGGTTCCTTATAATGTTTAGGGGTGCACTAAGAAAGGATTTTACAAAAATTTACCCCCTAAGGGGATGAAATGGGGGTCCAAAGTTTGTATGGCGAAACAAGATTAGTTAGACTATCTTATTCGAAACTTCACAGGAGTATTCCTAACGATAAATGAGTAAATATGTGTATCAGGTTTTTTGAAAATTCAACCCCTAAAAGGGGGAAATGTGGTCAAAATGTCTGAAAATCGACATGGATATTGTTTCTATGGATTATCGAGTCGTTGATTACGAAAACGACAATGATTTTAAAATTCAATATGGCGAACATGTAATACCATCTCCTCTGTTGGGGTAGAATGGGGTTGAAATGTCTAAATAGTCGTTTTTGTGTTTTTTTTGGAAGTTAATTACGAAAATGGCATCGATTTTATAATTTAATATTGTGGACATGAAAATTCATGAAAGTATTTGTGCCAAATTGCAATGTTCTTCTAAATATATAAAAGAAGAAACTGACTGACATCAACGCACAGCCCAAACCGCTGGAACTAGAGATTCCAAATGTGGCACGTAGGCTCCTTGTAATGCCTAGGGTTGCACTTAGAAATAATCTTAAAAATTTCACCCCCAAGGGAGGTGAAATGGGCGTCCAAAGTGTGTATGGGAAACAAGATTAGTTCGACCATTTTATTCGATACTTTACAAATCAAATCAAATCAAATCAAATCAAATAATTTATTTGCTCAAATACAGTCAAGTGGTTCTTAAATACATTTTGTGTACAGTGTATTCAGCCTGCTAGTGGGCATGCAAATATTATATACCTAATCCTAGATTTCTTAAAACTAAGCATGCAGCATGCATACATGTATTATTACAATGAAATTAATATAAGTCTGGCGTATAATCTAAATATTCTTTGATTGAATAAAATGCATTTTTTACTAAAAAGTCAAATAAATTAGTCTTAAACTGAGGCATGTCAGATTCTCTTATTATGTCTGGTAACTTATTATATAATGTGTGTGCCATGCCGAATACAATCTTTTTTCGCAATGCTGTGTCTGACTTTGTACACGTTATTTTGTGTTGTTGGCGCACACTTTTGAAAACAGGGAATTGGTGTTTATTTAGCTTAACATACATGACAACTTCATAAATATATAAGCAAGGAAAAGTTAAAATTTTTAGCTCAATATAATAACTTTTGCAACAATCGCTTTCCAACAGACCACAAACAGAACGCACACATTTCCTTTGGGCTTTAAATGCCAAATTTCGATCTGTCGAATTACCCCAGAAAATAATACCATAACGCAATGTGGGTGTTACGTACGCGTGATAGGCAGTGAGTACTGCAGTTCGACTTACTTTTTTATTTAAATTAAACAGTGCCCGCGAAAACGACCTTAATTTCTTACATAAAGAGTCAATTTGGATATTCCATGTTAACTTATTGTCTAAAATTAATCCTAAAAATTTCGTATTGTCAGTTTCCTCAATTGTATAATTATTATATGTCACATTAATGTCAGGCATTCTATTAATTCTTTGATAAAAATTCATAATTTTGGTTTTTTCTAAATTTATATGGAGATTATTAATATTAAGCCAATTGATTATTGATATAAGTGCATTATTTATTTTTGATTGGCAATCATGTGCATCATCGCCAGTCAGTATTACCGTGCTGTCATCAGCATAGAGGACCATTGGATAATCAACTGCTTGTGGTATATCATTTATATAAATGAGGAATAACAGTGGACCCAATACGCTTCCTTGTGGGACACCATGAGTAATTTCTCTAAGCTTGGATGAGAGAGTAATTTCACATTTCGATTTTAAACTTATATGATCTACTTGTACAATTTGTTTTCTACCAACTAAGTATGATTTCAACAATTCGTAGATATTACCGCGTATTCCATAGCTATACAGTTTTTCCAATAATATATTATGGTCGACTAAGTCGAAAGCCTTGGTTAAATCCATATACAGCGCGCATACTGGTTGTTTTTTATCCATATAGGTTATGATTTCTTGCAATAAATCAAAAATAGCCATATTTATAGTCATATTCTTGCGGAATCCTTTTTGTTCCTGCGCAAAAAGATTATTTAATTCAAAGTAATTACTTATTCGGCTGCTGATTACTCTTTCAATGATCTTAGAAAAAATAGGGAGGAGAGCAATAGGCCTGTAGTTTTCCATATTTTCTTTATCTCCTTTTTTAAAAAGAGGTCGCACAATCGCTACTTTTAGCTTTTCAGGAAAGATGCCTTGATCTATACATAGATTTATTATATAACTAATCGGTAATGAAATGACCCGTGCAACTCTTTTCATAACTTTAGTGCAAATCCCATCATTGCCGGTACTATTGCTGTTTTTAAGGGAGTATATTATATTTAACACTTCTTCCGGGCTTGTTGGTTGCATAAATAAAGAATGTGAAGAACTATATGTCAATGTGTTATGTCGGTCTAAAATATTATTTGGTGCGGCATTATTACAGTTATTGGAATCTGTAATTAGTTTAACTTGGTCAATAAAATGATTATTAAAATTTTCTGCAATTGATTGAGGGTCAGTTATTAACTTACCATTATGTTTTATATGAGAGATATTCTCCTTAGGAAGTAAAGTTTTAGTTCTATTAACAACATTCCAAGTTGCTTTTGATTTGTTTGATGAATTTTTTATGTAGTAGTCATTTTGAGACTTTTGTGTCAAATATATAATTTTTCTTAGGCGCTTCGAATATTGTTTAAAAAGGCGTTTGTTATTTTCATTAGGATGTGTTCTGCATTTCCATAACAAATTTCTCTTTTTTACACAACATTTTCTTATTCCCGAAGAAATCCACTTTGCCTTTTTTGTTAGATTCATTTTTAATCTTATAAAAGGAAAACACAAGTTATAAAACAATATAAACAGATTTATGAACTTATTGTACGCTTCACTAGCATTATTTGCCATATACACGCAGTTAAAGCTCAGGCTTTGTAGACTTTCATTAAACTTAGCTATATTATCGCTACATAGGTCTCTTCTCTTCACATACCAATGTGATAGAAGGCAAGTTTTTTTGACCGGGCAATTCATTACTTGTGCGGTATGGTCTGATAGAGCAAAGTCGATAACTTCTGTTTTCCCACCTCGAACATTGTAAATTATATTGTCAATGCATGTATTGCTCTGTAAGCGAGTGGGCTCTTACAGGTACAGGAGTATTTCTAACAATAAATGAGTAAACAAGTGTTTCAGCTTTTTTGAGATTTCAACCCATAGAAGGGGGAAATGTGGTGACAAAGTTTAAATATCAACATAGGTATTGTTTCTATTGATTTATCTGGTCGCTGATTACGAAATCAACACTTAAGGGAGTGAAAATGCGGGTTGATAGTTTGTATGGGAAATTTTTAAACGTTGAACCAATTTAGATGAAACTTGGTATAGAGATAGTTTGTATGCCGGGAAAAGACATAGGTAAGTTTTTATCAATCCTTAACGGGGGTAGGAGGATTATATGGAGATTTTTTTACCGCGGGCTATTTAGATAAAATTTGTTATGGATATAGTTTGGGTCCCGGGAAACAATATAGAATATTGTTTATTAAATTTAAACTTTCGTGAGACATACTATCACTATAAAATATAATTTTATAATATTGTTTATCCCGAAAATCAAACTTAGAGGGGTAGAAAAGATGTTGGTAGTTTGTATGGCAAATTATTAACCGCTGAACAGACGATTGAAATGAAACTTGGTACATACTGTATAGATTGAGTCGCGGGAAACAATATAGGATAGTTTTTATCTCACGTGAGTTTAAAGTTTATATGGGAAATTAATAACCGCTGACGTAGTAAAATGATTAAGTATTGAGATAGTTTGAGTTCTGGGGAAGGATATATAATAGTTGTTATCCCAGAAGTCATTCCTTAAGCGGGTAAAAAGGAGGGTGGATTACTAATTCCACGCAAATGGAGTCGCGGGGAAAAGCTTCTATTCAAGAGTAGAAATCTGTATTAATCATAATCTCTCAATAAAAGTTAGTCTTCGCTGGTGTAACAATTAAACTATTATTGCTATCATTTCTTTAAAAAAAATAAGGGAACCGCCTTCACCAAAACGTGGTAGACCGAAACCTCCAGAATGTAACGAATACTTTTCCGTAAACTGCATCTAAATCAGTTCAGCGAAACGCGAGATGATTGCGGACAAACATACATTCCTACATACGTACATATAAAAGAAGAAACTGACTGACTGACTGACTGACTGACTGACATATCAACGCACAGCCCTAACCGCTGGTTCTAGAGATTCCAAATTTGGCACGTAGGTTTCTTATAAGGTCTAGGGATGCACTAAGAAAGGATTTTTCAAAATCCACCCCCTAAGGGGGTAAAATGGGGGTCCAAAGTTTGTATGGCGAATCAAGATTTGTTAGGCTATTTTATTCGAAACTTCACAGGAGTATTCCTAACGATAAATGAGTAAACACGTGTTTCAGGTTTTTTGAAAATTCAACCCCTAAAAGGGGCAAATGTGGTCACAAAGTCTGAAAATCAACATGGGTATCGTATCTTTTTTGAGTACTTATAGTACGCGGGCGAAGCCGCGGGAAAAGGCTAGTACGTACATATAAACATACGAGTCTAACTGAGAACCTCCTTTTTTAGGGTTCCGTAGTCAACTAGGGACCCTTATAGTTTCGCCATGTCTGCCCGTCCGTCCGTCCGTCCGCGGATAATCTCAGTGACCGCTAGCACTAGAAAGCTGAAATTTAATACTAATAAATATGTATATCAATCACGCCGACAAAGTGGTAAAATAAAAAGTGGATTTTTTTAAATTAGGGTACCTCCCGTATACGTAAAATTGGGAGTGATTTTTTTTTCATTTCAACCATAACGTGTGACATATTGTTGGATAGGTATTTAAAAATGAATAGGGGTTTTCTAAAATCATTTTTAGGGTTCCGTACCTCGAAAGGAAAAAACGGAACCCTTATAGGATCACTTTGCTGTCCGTCTGTGTGTCTGTCTGTCTGTCAAGACCATTTTTCTCAGGAACGCGTGGAGGTATCAAGCTGAAATTTATATCAAATACTTAGGTCTATTGTCCCTTGAAGCTGTGAAAAAATAAAACTTAAAAGCCAACGCCATCAAAAGATACAGTCGTTTATGCTGCAAATTTTAGAGCTTTTCGGCACTCGCAAAACCTACGTGGTACTTCCCGTGAACTCAGAAACTTAAAATTTGGCACGAAGCAACGTCATATAGCATAGACAATGGAAAAATTACAAAAAGTAGACATTTTTGGTAAAATCATACAAAAAAAATTTTTATATTTTAAATATACTACCTTTTTCCTAGTAAACACGTGGAGGTATTAAATTGAAATGTATGTCAAATACTCAGGGCTATGGGACCTTTTAGGTGTAGCAAAACCAAACTTTTATGTCAATGCAATCAAAAGAAATAGCAATTTAAGTCGCATATTTTGAAACTGAGTACTCGCAAGAAACTCAAAACCTAAAGGGTACTTCCCGTAAACTCAGAAACTTGAAACTTGGCACGAAGAAACTTCATACAGCACAGACAAAGAAAAAATTACAAAAAGTAGACATTTTTAGTAAAATCATACAACAATTATTTTTTTAAATTTTAAACTTACTACCTTTTTCCTCGTAAACGTGTAGAGGTATTCAATTGAAATTAGTGATAAACATACTACAACTTTTGCTTCTACGGAACCCTCGGTGCGCGAGTCCGACTCGCACTTGTTTGATAATGTTAATGTTTTCGGAAATAATCGCTCCAGAAGTAAAAAAAAATGTGTGTCCCCCCCCTCTAACTTTTGAACCATACGTTTTAAAAATATGAAAAAGTTTCAAAAGTAGAACTTTATAAAAACTTTCTAGGAAAATTATTTTGAACTTGATAGATTGAATAGTAAAAAAAAAAAAAAATAATAATTTCTGAACTAAGTTTGTAATTTAACCATATAAGCAGGTGTATATTGTACCTGTAATTTCTACAAAGTCACATTGAAATGACGTGCTTTGAAATAAAGTAAAAACGGTGAAAATTGGTTCACCCAATAAATAATTATCTCATAAAAATCATCTTCCATACTTTAAGCTCGCGCGCAAAAGTTTACTTAATTTGCCGATAGATGTCATATCATATCCTACATGGCGGTGTTATTTTAACTCTTAAGTGGGGACACTTACTGTGACGGATGGAAAACTACGGAACCCTACACTGAGCGTGGCCCGACACGCTCTTGGCCGGTTTTTTTAGTACTTTTAGTACGAAGCCGCGGGAAAAAGCTAGTAAGTTTATAAGACAATAAAGAATGTTATTTAATCAAATACAAACATTGAAACATTGAAAAAATAATCAATTTCAATGTTTGTATTTGATTAAATAACATACTAATGTATGAGTGGAATACCCACTTTAAAAAAAACAAGTAAAAATAATTACAATAAAGAATATTTATTATTTAATTAACGTTGTTCAATCGATTTTTTATATCAAATACACAGCAGGCTATAAGCCTTTATGCTCTCTAACGTTGTCTCCTGCGATAACCAGGGACCTCAATCGAGAACCAGACTACGCAAGCAAATCTCTGTGAAATTGCACTGTATGCAGTCCTTCATTCAAAACCAATGCTCCAAAACCAGGTACTGATTCGCAAAATGCCGATATCACCAAACTGCCACTCGGAATCGGATCGATTCATTCATCATTGTTCAATGTCCATGACAGATCAATCGCTTACCAAGCAAGTTAACCAGTTGAAATCCACTCTGTAATTACTTATCAGAACTTGGTATCACTGTGTCACCTTAGAGTGGTGGGGGCGGCGACGACCAACGGAAATATTGTTAAATACGTAGTTTCACAAAACATGTTGAACTATGTAGCCCGTTTCTATTATTACTTGATCCTAGGATATGAAATAATCCGTCAAGACGTGTTGATATATTATCTTTAAGCTTTGTGACTTAAGCGAGCTTCTAAAATCAAAATGCATACACTGCGATTTTTTCGGATAAGGTGTCGGTATCGTCAACAGAATTCCTTTGTAAGATTCCGACATCTTAACAAATTACTACTATTCACGGTGTAACATGAGGAAACCGAATAATTTTAACAGCGTATTCCTGATCATAATTGGAGAGTAAAATATCGTATAAACTTTTCTGGAATTCGCCTAGTTTCAGAGTTACTGCTATTTTTTATTGTGAATCGGTGCAAAACGCTTTTTTGATGGCGATTTTACCCTTTATGGGTCTAGTCTAGACTTTCTTATTGACAGATATGAAAGTGCCGAGGAATACTTTACGTAAACTGTTTTTTACGAAAAAAATGCACTAATTTATTTTAATCGACATTTTTACCGATAACATTAATGTTTTTATGTTCAAAAGCATTTAACAAATAAAAAAAAGCAAAAAAATAACATTTATTACTCCTTATTACCTCAGGAATTCGTGGTTAAAATCTCTCGCAACGCTAACGAGCACCGTATGTATGTTACTCCAATTACTGGTATGCAAGTGTGATAGGGATGGAGATAGAAGATTTATCATAGTTTTTGGTAGTCCTCCCGCCTTGGAGGCATAGGTATTGTTTGACTTGTACAACACGTGAACAGAAATAATCGTTTTAACAAACTACTATTGGAGTCCCACGTCCTATCAAGTTTTCTATGTGTTTTTCTCGTAGAAAAAAAATACAATTTGGGCGTGACTGGAACTTCATATTATTATGCTAAAATATATTTCGTTCTGTGGATTACTTTATAATTATAAAGTACATTATTGTAGTGACCCTGCCTACGAAGCAGGAGGTCCCGGGTTCGAATCCTGGTCAGGGCATTTATTTGTGTGTTTATCACAGATATTTGTACCTGAGTTATGGATGTGTTCTATGTTTTCTATGTATTTAAGTATTTATGTATTTATATATATATATATATATATATATATATATATATATATAGACGACGATATATATATAATAGATATATATATATATATATATATATATATATATATATCGTCGTCTAGTACCCACAACACAAGCCTTATTGAGCTTACTGTAGGACTAGGTCGGTTTGTGTAAGATTGTCCTATAATATTTATGTATTTATTATTATTTAATAAAGGGGCATGCATGAATACGGAACGTTGCACAAAATGTTATCGTTCGCAGATATTCGGGGTCATAATTAAATGGTGTTGATCAATGAAGTACAGAAAACATGTCTTATTTATTACGTTTTTATATACAGCAAAACGGGATTTTACTGTTTTCCTTCAACCTCAATAATTTTGTCTAGCGTGAGTGATAGGGCAAACAACTTACGTAACCACAAATGAAAAAATCAAACCGCCTCAACAAATAGAAGAGACCGCCCCGATTAACCGACATTCCTTTTTGTCTCCTATTTAATATCCTTAAGTGGATGTGGGCAATTTTACAAAAAGCCCAAAAAAGGAAAATCCCTGGTAATTTGCGGGAACCACTCCGCGATAAATGAATTGAAAATTTTTAAGAGGAACATTAAAGTGGACGGAAAATTACTCTTGGGTCGGTGTAATTGTGTTAATTTATCAATTGTTTCTAGAATAGTGGAAAGTTTGGCTCGTTTAAAAGTACTTCTTAGCGTTTGCATAAGAGAGTCTCACTTAAAATTATGTCTCAGACCACAGTTATGGCTGCGATGTTCACTCTTTTAATTATAATATTTGCGTACCATATGTCCAAAATATAAATTTGTGAAGTAGTTTTTGTGTAAGAGAGTAGGCCACAAACATTTAATACGTACTATCGGGTTCAGAATGGCATGGCCAATTTATGAATGAATTCATTGATAAATTGACCATGCAATTTTGAACTCGATGGTACATTTATCAATCCTACAAAGCTATATGCCCTTAAGGTGTGACTGATTGACCATGAGCGCC
This sequence comes from Pammene aurita, assembly GCA_947086415.1. Taxonomy (NCBI): domain Eukaryota; kingdom Metazoa; phylum Arthropoda; class Insecta; order Lepidoptera; family Tortricidae; genus Pammene; species Pammene aurita. Next base: position 1,713,184 of record OX352305.1, on the reverse strand, counting down.
ATAAAGTTTCAATGGTATCCCTCGCTAAAAACGCAAGAAGCAATTCTTCTCCAATAACTCAAGTTGTCTTGAGTAGTAAAGCCTGCTACGTGCAAAAACGACTAACAGTTTTAAATGCACACCTACGTTTTCTAATCCATCTTGTGTCAATGACAATTCTGTGTGTCACAAATAACGGGACGCGGATGAACGCGGAGCGTATGTGAAAACGCCATCAAGTGAACCATTATACCGTGACGTCTATCCATATTATGATAAATATCTACTACAGTCACACCTCCCGTTTCAGTCCCTAACGCCCTCCGCACACCGACCTTTTACCGTAAACATCAAAACTCTCTTACGATCAAATTATCTCACCTTAAACGAGCTCCCGAGAGAATGTTATATAATAAAAGCTTTAATATTAATGACGCCTGTCTTTGGCGCCATGCAAATTTAAAGTTAAAAACTACCCTAAAAATTAAAATAAATTGGATTTTCCGTCGTCTGTGATGCAAAACCGGGCTCAAACGTTGTACTAATAGACTTTAGGTTTTTTTTTGGATTTTTACAGTAATTACTATGCCTAGGACCGGACAAAGGTCGGATTTGCATTTAAATTTGAACCCGGTGCGGCAATTTCGGGCCCGCACCGACTTTGGCGGGATATGACCTAACACGTACGGGATTCATAGACCTAGCCATGCAGTTTGGAGTTTGGAGAACGTTCCAAATAAGGTGTGTATGTATGTAGCTAAATCAGCAGTAATTCGATTTTTTTATTGATTGCATTCAGGATTACCTCGCAAATGAAATTAAAAAGTAAAATTATGCCATTGGATATGTTAAATTCATACAACATACAGGTACAGAAAAGTCTACTAGTAGACTTTTTTTAGTTCCAAGATTTGGGAGCCATTATAATTTGCAGGATTTAATCTGATATTCATCTTGTTATTTATAACTTTTACAATTTATTAGGTCATATTAGGACATGATAAGTAACAGTAAAATTGGAAATAGGTTAATATATAAAAAAAGCAAAATCTGTCTCTACAAATAAGAGCGTGTCACATATTTTTGCTGACTTCTTGTAGGAAGATACTATTTCCGGTGACTGTACAAGAAACACTTTATATTTTGGCAACAATGACGTATCCGCATGGCTTACTAAGGCAATAGTTATACCTTATTCTATTAGTGGCGGCCATTTTTAATTTTTTTTATGCAAGTCGCATGCTTATTTATATTTTCGTTGCTTTATTTTTTAAGTCCCCAAACCGATTTGTTGACCTCGGTGGCGAGTGTCATACTACATATTGAACGAGCATTGAACGTACACACTCTGAAGGTGTTTTCTATGGCATCAGGTTAAGCTTGCACTCTATAAATTTTAAGCCCTACTTATACAGTTTACGGGATAGTTGTACACAAGCTTCGGTTCTCAAACTGGCAGCGTTATCCCTATAATTTCACGCGACAGCGACCGTGCAATCCATTTTAAATAAGCTGAGCAACCGCAACTTTCGTTCATTTGCATATTTTCATCATATTTACCGTCCGTGGTCAGTAAGCGAGTTAACATTAATGATTTTATTATATTTACATGGGACAGATTTTTTTGGTGCAATTAGTAAATACAAGTATTTTGGGTTAGTTGAGGTTAAAGCTTAATTATGATTGGGATATCTAAGTTTATAAATACATACCTTGCGTGCCAGGTTTTTTTAAGATCCTAGTTATTGTAAGGTGTTGTTAGGTTTATTGTAAGTTTTTAGGATCTGCATGTTCGTACGTAAAAGATATTGGCTTTAAGTTGCTTAATGCTGGAATAATATTCCACCGCCATTGAGGGACCTAAAAAGTAGTCATTGCTTTAAATCAAACATTAAAAAGTTTATGCTTTGTCACCAACTCAACGAGGAAACTTGTAGAGTTGACACTAGTTGTTTGTAACACATACCGGTAGGTTTGTGCCTTTTTCGTTGCTGTGTGAGTTTTCCGTGTATTGTCTTTTTGCCCGCTTTCTTCTGTTGCTTAGTTGTATTCTTTTAGTTATAGTGTTCTGAGTCGGATGTAAGCCACGATTTTTAGTTAGAGTGTATTGTTTTGTTTTGTGCTATGCTATGTTTCACGTGTCTACCGTTGACGCTGGCGCTAGTAGCTAAGAAATTATAATGTTAGGCCAAGGCATGTCCGGTCAGATACGTGGTCACCAGATTGTTGCGTTGTAGTTATAAGTTAATCTTATTTTTATTTTATTACGTTTTTAATTTCTGCTGTTCTCTTGTTTATTACTGATGTTTTTTGTCATAGATTGTACTACTTAGCCACATATGTTTGTTACCTGCCGTGAATTTTTCACCGGATGGTCTTTTCGGAAGATCAGCGCTGGCTAACGCTAGCAACATGCTGAGAAGAGGCCATTTCGTGACACTTTACTCTACAATTATCTGTAATTTATTTGTTTTTTTCTGTAATGTCACGAATAAATATATTTCTATTTCTATTTCTAAGTTGTGGTTACCCGTAATTAGATAAGTATCTACCTTAGTTGTAACATAGATTTAAGAGCATGTAACTTGTATTATCTGTTAGTAATCCTAACTAAATAAATAAAACAAAACAGGCCCAGGCGGAAATGGCGAGATAACCTGGACGCATTTGATAACGACAGGCCTGAAACCGCACGGGACCGAGATGGATGGAAATCGACGAGGGAGGCCTTTGCCCAGCAGTGGGACACACTATAGGCTATTAATAATAATAATAAAATAAGGTGATCGTGACAATAAAAATTTACAGCGCCAAATTAAAATACACTGTGTTGAAGACGAGGTACAGTCGAGGACAAAGAGATGTATACACTTTTGGACCTTATTGCGTTGTAATAAGGTCCAAAAGTGTATACATCTCTTTGTCCTCGACTGTACGTGTAGCGGGCCACTACTTTTTCACCAACGTAACATAAAAGATATAAGACAAGTTGATTTTGGGGCATTTTTTAGGGTTCCGTAGTCAACTAGGAACCCTTATAGTTTCGCCATGTCTGCCCGTCCGTCCGTCCGTCCGTCCGCGGATAATCTCAGTGACCGTTAGCACTAGAAAGCTGAAATTTGGTACTAATATGTATATCAATCACGCCGACAAAGTGGTAAAATAAAAAGTGAAATTTTTTTTTTTATTAGGGTACCTCCCCTATACGTAAAGTGGGGAGTGATTTTTTTTTTCATTTCAACCCTAACGTGTGATATATTATTGGATAGGTATTTAAAAATGAATTGGGGTTTTCTAAAATCATTTTTCGATAATGTAAATATTTTCGGAAATAATCGCTCCCGAAGTAAAAAAATATGCGTCCCCCCCCCTCTAACTTTTGAACCATAAGTTTTAAAAATATGAAAAAAATCTCAAAAATAGAACTTTATAAAAATCTTCTTGCAAAATTATTTTGAACTTGATAGGATGAATAGTTTTTGAAAAAAAAATACAAAATAATTTCTGAACTAAGTTTGTAATTTAACCGTATAAGCAGGTGTTTATTGTACCTGTAATTTCTACAAAATTACAATAAAATGACGTGCTTTCAAATAAAGTAAAAACGGTGAAAATCGGTTCACGCAATAAAGAATTATCCCATAAAAATCATCTTCCATACTTTATGCTCGCGCGCATTAGTTTACTCAATTTGCCGATAGATGTCGCTGTACATGGAACTCTCATATCATATCCTACATGGCGGTGTTATTAACTCTTAAGTGGGGACACTTACTGTGACGGACGGAAAACTACGGAACCCTACAGTGAGCGTGGCCCGACACGCTCTTGGCCGGTTTTTAAGAGAAAAGAGGTCACCCATCAAACTGGAAATGTAAATAAAATTTATATTAACAATATCTTTAACTTTAGTTCTGTCAAAGTATATTTATGTTCAATATTAATATCCAGTTAATGCTAGAATATTTCTACAAAAAGGCCAAATTTATATTAAAGTTCATCCAAACCGTTGAGTGCGCTAACCCTTAGCGTTTTAAGGAAAATATAAGTTGAGATACCCACTTACTCATGTTAAGTAATTATCTAATACCCAAAAGTTCTAATTAGAGCGTGATTGTTAATTTTCCCTTAAAGGTTCAGTCAGCTAAAGAATTAACAAACCGGGCACGGTTTTCAAAAATATATAGTCTCGACATTGTTATGACAATAAGGGTAATGTCAATAACGTTATGAGAAGGTATGATTTAACTGTTCAGCATAATGTAGATTTTTTTGTCAGCAGATAGAGCAGCTGGTCAGCAAGGTTCTGCGAAACAAAGTATATATTTTTAGCTGACCATTTAATAACTTTCCATTTGTAATTCGTTGCCCACGTAATTGCTTCTGCTATTGAATATTTAAATGTTCTTTTTGTGACCGCATTTTGACGGATTACTACATTAACTGTTCACGGTTTTTTTAAACTTAGAATGCTTCACTGATAAGATTTTTGTAAATTTTACTCGTCGGCATGACCTGACATGCCTGACCTATTTACAAGTTCTTATTAAAGCAAAGGAACTAGTTTTTACGGTGTATTCTCTTATAGATCAAGAGTAGGCCGAAGGCAACCCGACCTCATCGAGTAGCAGAATTCCCGCCGGAGACAGATGAGAGTAGCTTTTTTAGGGTTCCGTAGTCAACTAGGAACCCTTATAGTTTCGCCATGTCTGCCCGTCCGTCCGTCCGTCCGTCCGTCCGCGGATAATCTCAGTGACCGTTAGCACTAGAAAGCTGAAATTTGGTACTAATATGTATATCAATCACGCCGACAAAGTGGTAAAATAAAAAGTGGAAAAAATTTTTTTATTAGGGTACCTCCCCTATACGTAAAGTGGGGAGTGATTTTTTTTTTCATTTCGAACCTAACGTGTGATATATTGTTGGATAGGTATTTAAAAATGAATAGGGGTTTACTAAAATCATTTTTCGATAATGTAAATATTTTCGGAAATAATCGCTCCAGAAGTAAAAAAATATGCGTCCCCCCCCCTCTAACTTTTGAACCATAAGTTTTAAAAATATGAAAAAAATCTCAAAAGTAGAACTTTATAAAAACTTTCTAGGAAAATTATTTTTAACTTGATAGGATGAATAGTTTTTGAAAAAAAATACAAAATAATTTCTGAACTAAGTTTGTAATTTAACCGTATAAGCAGGTGTTTATTGTACCTGTAATTTCTACAAAATTACAATGAAATGACGTGCTTTCAAATAAAGTAAAAACGGTGAAAATCGGTTCACGCAATAAAGAATTATTCCATAAAAATCATCTTCCATACTTTAAGCTCGCGCGCAATAGTTTACTTAATTTGCCGATAGATGTCGCTGTACGTGGAACTCTCGTATCATATCCTACATGGCGGTGTTATTAACTCTTAAGTGGGGACACTTACTGTGACGGACGGAAAACTACGGAACCCTACACTGAGCGTGGCCCGACACGCTCTTGGCCGGTTTTTTTTTATAGTTATGATACCCATATCCCCCCCATCGCCATACTGCGTGCGACGCGATCGAGGTGGAGACCTGGAGACATATATGTCAAATGGGGTATTCCTATAGGAATACCCCATTTTTACGAAAGTTACTGCCATCTGAACTTCCAACCCAGAGGGGAAACTAGACCTTATTGAGATTAGTTCAGTTTTCTCACGATATTTTCCTTTACTGAAAAGCGAGTGGTAAATATCGTATCCTATTTCGTACGTCATTAGAATTACATTACCGAAAAACTCAGTAGTACGGGGTTAGTCCGGATTAGAAGTCTTACTGCCAGGCTACCGGTGTTTCAAATTATGCTATTAGAAGTGCATTAAGTCTTTTTTTTATACCACGACGGTGGCAAACAAGCATACGGTACGCCTGATGGTAAGCAGCTACCGTAGCCTATGGACGCCTGCAACTTCAGAGGTGTCACATGCGCGTTGCCGACCCTTTACAAAAAGGAGGACTCCATGTGTTGACGGCTAAAGGAACAAGAGGGTCATCGTTAACACACTGAGTCCTCTTTGAGCTCTTTGGTGACCTTACTCACCAGCAGGAACACAACACTATGAGTAAAGACTGTGTACGATAAAATCCGGCCATGCATGATCTGGTATATCTTTTTTTCGGTAGCACATATTCAAGCATTTCTTTTATTGTAATAATCTGGAATTATAGTAATATACACTAAAAATAGAATCATATTACAATTGTATGGGCTTGTGTGAGTTTTTACCAAATACATTCCATCATATCTTGAATTTTCTGTCCAGCATTTTTTGATAATCTTCACTCACTTCCTGCTACAATGCCACAATTGTATTTATATTTTCACAAGCTGTTTTATGCTCATTAGAATGTTATCTTACAAAAAAAATACGATTTGAAACTCTTTTCTACTTGAGGCAGTCAGGAAAACTTTCTGCTCCAAGCACTAAAAGTAGTTTTTATATGGGAGGCATATTTTTGTAAAAAAGTCAAGCACACCAAAGCTAGAACACCTCAGAACTATTTACATCTAAGTACAATTAGAAAAATGTAAGCTATTATGAAAAGATAATGTAATAAGGTATAATTTGGTTTATCTAATAAAAAATAAAAAACTATTTTTCACAGGAAAATTTGGTAAACACTGTCAGAACACCGTGGACAAAAAAATATAGGCACTGTGGAATATATAGTGATCAAAGTCACAGATAACGTAACGTTATATTATGTTTGTAATTTTATTATGTAGCTTGATGACCACAAATTATTTAAAAGAAGTGTTGCTTGAATATGTGGTACCGAAAAAAAGATATACCAGATCATGCATGGCCGGATTTTATCGTACACAGTCTTTAGGGTCTAGTAAGTCTTCAATAGGAGCAAAGTTCCCAAATCGCTTTTTTAAAACATTATCAAGTTAAAGCGATTTATAAAGGTCTGCACCATGCCAAGCGTTCGGTCCGAAAAACCATCGAGGAAGTACCAAGTCGCGGGTGTGTTTTATCGCTGCGGCAGATGGCGTTGCGGTACGGCTGTTAGACAAGCGTTAGGTTTATTTTATAGAAATTTTGAACTGAAAACGTTACAGAGGATCGCATTGATGTTAGGTTAGTATTGAATAATGAACACAAAATAATAGTTTAGGCCTTATTCAAGACCTGTGTTTTAACTATGATAAGACAGAGTAACTAAAACATTGGATCATCGTCATGTGAGCAGAAACGCAATAGGCTTGTGGCCTAAAATTTTAGATAAAGTTAGACTATTAAAATATATTTGACTATATTTTCTTATGTCAATTAATCAAATTTACATAAGGAAAAGTAGTATCAATATTAAATTATAAATTGATTCCTTAATGCAGAAATAAATAAAAATTTGCAAACTATAATGTATGACATATCAAATAAAACGGCTTAATATGAGGATCTCATTGATCAAATAAAGATTAAGATAAAGCTCGTAAAAAAATGTCTTCATTATTCTGCACATATTACCACGGCGTGATGTCAGTAGCCTTCACTCCTAAACGTTGACATGCTTTGACTACGTAATTTTTCATTTGATTGGTAACACAAAGAATCGTTTCTAATATGGTTAGATAACAGATTAATTATAATACAGGGTGTAACAAAAATGCTGGTGATCCGTTAGAGGAAAAATTGGTATCGTATTTAAAATATGAATAACCAAGAAAACAATTTTTTAGACGCGAAAAAATTTGGTTTTGTATGAAGGGTCGGCCGGCTGGGATGACGTACCCCATACAATTTTTTTTTGCGTCTAAAAATTTTTTTCCTACCTTTCCTTAGTCGCAATACGATACCAACTATGCCCTTTAACGGATTACCACTATTTTTTTTTTTTTTTTTTTTTTAATTTATTTATCAAAAGTACAAAACATTTAAACAAATTTATGTTGCTCGCCAAACTGCGATAACAGTTTGTTGGCGAGGCCGCGCTCATTTTAACTAGTGTTAAGTACCTATGTTAAAACTATGTTGAGGTATGCTATAATGAAGTGAACTATATAGTCTTAAACACTAACTTACACACTAAACATCACAATGTATTATTCTTTTTTTTACCGAGGATACTAACCCATTCTTGTTACTCTTCAAAAATATTGTCCAAGCACTGTTTCAAAAATATTGTCCAAGCACTGTTTCAAAGTAAACTGAAAGCTGATGATTTTATTATTTCACTATCATAGATAGTTCCACAAATATGAACGTACGGGTGCTATTAATCACATCCTAAGCTTCCAGGAGCCAGCCTCATGTTATGTGCAACCCTGAAAAGTTACTTTTATGAAAAAAAAAAACATACTTGTTTAATAAATTGGTATTAAACACAAAAATTCCACTAACCCGTAAATACTAAGTTACATCTTAAATTTACTCTTGAACTGAGTAGCAGCTGTGTTTTTTGAGTGGCCGACGTTACCGCCTAGTAACAATGGTAAAGATCTGCTACCAAAGCAGGAAGTCCAGGATAAATGTGACGTCTAATCGTCCTGCAACCGCGTTAAGAACTATACATATACATCCTTACTGGCTCCAGCTGCTATTAACTTGCTACTTCACTACGTGTCAACTGTTTTCAACACTATTTAACACTATTAATTTTACCCAAACTCAAGAAATTGCTATTAAATACCTGAACTCAAGATTAAATAAATACTGATTATTAAATATATAAGTTATACATACCTAAATAAATACCCATCTTGGGTCAGTTGTGCTTACTTACTAATTTAAATAAGGATTTAGGTACTTAGGTCATAGGATAAGAAAACCTGGTACAAAAACTGGAAGTGAGTGTTATCATCGCCGGATAAACTTTAATGTTTGGCGAAACTGATATTTTTGTAAATTGTACCATACATTTTAGAAAAGATAAAAAAATAAAGTATCATAAAATCCTTCTGTCTATGGCATATGGTTTCTAATAGACTTCCTCAATAATTTTCGTCCCCGTCTTACTGCGCAATGTAATATTACTTATATTTTAATTTAAATAAGGATAAGTCGTTTTGACGTCAAAATTACGAAGTTACGTCTCTAAAACATATTCAAAATTTTTTTTTACTTTTAAACAAAACAAAACAAATGTTTTCCTTATCTTTTTAACCATAATGCTATCTAAGGTAAAGAATGGCTAACATGGCAGTAAACCCGGGATAAATGTGGCATCCAACCATTCTGCAACCGCATTACTATACTGTCTTACTGGCTGCAGCTGCTAATTGCGACTGCACATCGTGCCAACTGTTCTCGAGAGGTTTTGTTGGAAAAAGCTGTACTAATGAACCTGTTACATAAATTGGGTGAGGAATTTGTTAGTGACGTAAAGTTCAAGGACATTGAATAAAATGGCGGGTTACGAAATTAGGTACTGTGAAATCCTGTTAAAATTAATAACAAGTGAGGTACCTTCTACTGAAATTTGTTGATAAACATGAGAAACCTACTGAAGGTGACTGAAGTACAGATATAAGATCAAAATTAATTTATACACTAAAAATCACGAAAGGTATTAAGAAGCGAGGTTTTCCCAGCGGGCTACAGTATGAGGTTCTTCAAAAAAGGAGTGAATAGGTCCCTATAGGGTAGGCAACGCGCATGTGAATCCTTTGGGGTTGCAGGCGTCCATAGGCTACGGTAATTGCTTACCATCAGGCGGGCCGTATGCTTGTTTACCACCGTCGTAGTATAAAAAAAATTTCGGTAACGTCTGCTATTTTAGACTAAGGGCTGCAAAATGATTTCCCGACCGATGGAACCGAGATGGAATTGATGGTGCTGCTATACTTACGTTATATATCGTTATTAAAACACGGTGCAACACAAGGATGCCGTTATCCTTCCTGCCGGTATCCTTGTTACACTGTTTTATATAAAAAAAATTAACATCAGTGTAGAAGCACCATTTAGGATGGTTGGTTTTTACTTTCAGCATAGAAACGTATGTTCTCATTTGTCTCCCAAACGACTTGTTTAATTTTGTTGCGGTCTGATTCAATAATCTCCAGGATAATTAAAAAGAAATTAAATCTTGTGAATATGTTATTAGAGTAGGCGCTGGTAAATAAGCGTTAAGACATCCGAATTTCAATCCGGAGGTATCGGCTTCAAACCCAGGCTCGTACTACTGAGTATTTTGAAACTTATGTACAAAATATCATTTGACTTTACCAGTCGCATTTCGGTGAAGGTAGATTGTGAGAAAACCAGACCTAATCACAAAAAAGGCCTAGTTTCCCGTCTGGGTTGGAATTTCAAATGACATTAGCTTTCGTAAAAAACTAGTGCCTACACTAAGTTCATGGGATAGCAAGCTAACCACAGGACAGGATTAATTGAGCCGTGGTAAAAAAAAGAGGACAGATTTTACATTACAATTTGAAAGATCTCCCTTTATTTATATTAGTTCTCAGATAAATAACCGGGGCACGTCTATGCCGATTGATGCACTCGATTCGTGGTTTTATTTATATTTTTCAATAGCTCGGCTGAAAACGGCAATACTGTCGAACAAATTGATGTCGGAATTTAAAAAAAAATCGGTTCGTTTTTTGATTCGTTCGTTCGTCGTTTTGTTGCAATTTGTAGTGTGAATATGTTTTTTAGGGTATATACCCAATTTCAGCTTTCTAGTGCTAACGGTCACTGAGATTATCCGCGGACACACGGACAGACATGGCGAAAATATTGTTCCTAGTTGACTACGGAACCCTAAAAAACGGTGAAAATAAAGAATAAATAGTTTACTTAATTTTCCGGTAGATGTCGCTGTACGTGAAACACTCATATCATATCCTACATGGCGGTGTTATTTTAACTCTTAAGTGGGGACACTTACTGTGACGGACGGAAAACTACGGAACCCTACACTGAGCGTGGCACACGCTCTTGGCCGGTTTTTTTTCGTTGATTGATTGAGATTTCAATGTCTTTATTTTCCCCGTCATTGAATAATATAATGAGTATAATGACATGAGAAAAAGTCTGCTATTTTTGATACATGCCAAAATTTCGTTAGCTGTTAATAGTTAATCTTTTTACTCTCAAAATAGGTACTAATTCGATTAGTTACTTCATAAATACTCGGCTTTGCATAAATAAATCCCACTTGATAATATCAGATATATACTATTTATTTATCGTATGGCTACATGTCACTGGATATAGATAGGAATATATATATCAGATATATTATAATACCCTAACTCAAGGATAATGAAAAGGGTTACTTTACATAGAAATTTCCATACGACGTGGCCTATTTTCATTTTAATTGAGTACCTAAGTTGTAAAAGAATTCGACAGAACGCGTTTTACTTTTTAATCTTTTCGCCGCCACGCCAAAGAAGTAATAAAGTGTCATCAACGTAAACATAAACAATAATTAGTTTGTTGTCGCAATTCTACAGCAATAATGGATTTTTTTTATACCACGACGGTGCCAAACAAGCATACGGCCCGCTTGATGGTAAGCAGCTACCGTAACCTATGGACGCCTGCAACTCCAAAGGAGTCTCATGCGCGTTGCCGACCCTTTACTAAAAGGAGGATTCACTGTGTTGACGGCTAAAGAAACAAGAAGGTCCCTCATCGTCAACACACTGGGTCCTCTTTGAGCTCTATAACGGATTAATAAAACTTTGTAAATAGAAGATGTATACTAATTATAAGAGATAGAAAATATAAACAACTTGAGTTTACGTGTTAAACCTGAAGAACGCCTGGACTTTGATACGATGTCTTGGCGTGTGACGGAATGTACTGACTTTATGTATATCAAGTCATTGGCAGCAAAAAGGTTAAAACGCCGTAAACACTCAGCGGAACCTTACAATTGGAAAGCCGATAAAATAACAAAGTGGACCAACTGAAAGAGTAAAAAGAGACGGTAGAGGAAAAATTGTAAGCGATAAAAGAGACAAAATGTGACGTCCACCTCTCTTTGTTTGGCCCCATTTTTCCTATGACCATCCTTTCGACCACTGAAAGGAACAATTACTTTAAAAGCATGTAACAAGATTGATGGCCTTACATTTATTTTTGGGATGTTAATGTGTATCATGAAATTTTATAATCGTTTCTAGAGTTAAATATTTAATTTACTCATTCTGTTTAAATTAAAAAAACGTTATGAAGTAACTTCGTTATTGTCGTAGGCTCCTCAAATCCTGGTAAGGGCATATATTTGTGTGTTCATCACGAATATTTCTTCCTGAGTTATGGGTGTTTTCTATGTATGTGAGTGTATATTTATCTATATAAGAAGGTATATCGTCGCCTAGTACCCATAGTACAAGCTTTGCTTAGTTTGGGTCTAGGTTGATTTGTGTAAGATTGTCCCCAAATATTTATTTATTTATTTTGGGTCCCGTTGCTTGACAAAGGCCGCAGGTTTCCGCTACCCGTCATATGAATTAAAACAGTCACCTTTGAAATATTGTATTTTTTAAATTGTAAAGCTTTTTTTAGAACTTTACCCAAGCCCCATGTTACATTCGTGTAGGTAATTAAAATAAAGTGATATAAATTTTATGTTCGATTACAAAATCAAATCCAAAAAACATGAACACAAGGACGCAATTATCAATCAACATTTTATTCAATATTCAAGAGTTCACAACGTTCCTGAGTATAGTATCGCACAGATTTCACGTTCCTGGTGGAATGCTAGGTCCGTCTGAGGGCGATCTAATAATGCAATTAATACATTATCGACCTATTAAACCTTGCAAAACCCATATTAACCCTAACTAAATTCATGGCATTCTTCCATTGTCTTAATTTACTTTACACCGAACATAAACGGTAAGAGCCAAGTTTATTGTGCCGTAAAACGGAAGGTCCACAACGTGGTCACCGTAGCGAACCAGTCATATACCAGTTACAAACGTCACAAGTGTCTATAGAATCAGTAGGCAGTTATGTCGTTTATGTTATTGAGAAGTTTTGCTGACTTTATAAAAGATGTAGCTTCCCGTGCGTTAGTGTCATAACCCTTCCTTAGTCGATTGTGCCGTGTTGCAAAAGGCTGCCTAACGATTTCCTATACTCCTAAAATCGTCCTTTGTCTCTGGGATTCGTGAGTTTCGTGACACGGTATTGCTACGTATAGTGTTTGTAAGAGGAATTTGAAAAGGTTCTCAATTTTGCGTTTTTTTTCATTTTGTTACATGTTCCTACTTATTTTCATTGTCCATAAAGTTAACTTTTAGGTAATGTCAATAGACGTAAGTTACTTATTTATTTATTTTTATTTTATTATTCAAATAAGTTACACATTATTACAGTAATAAAACCAATGTACTGTGAACTACAAAAATATACAGAAAAATATTTATAACTAGCTGTGCCCGCGGCTCCGCCCGCGTGGAATTCGGTCTGTGTCAGTAAGCGGCTAATTCACCCCTAATTTCTCTCCCGCTTCCCTGGAGGCCGAACTTGAAGTAAAGTTGACAGATGGATACGTTAGAGGACAGTAGTCCAAATAAAATATTTTACAATTACCACTAAATGAAACTACACTCAAAAATTAATACATTTTTTTTTATAATTTTTTTTTGGCATGATTTAAACGACATAGAGTAGTAGGTGTACATCGGACGGTACAGGACCACTTTTGTATTTATACGTTCATGTCCACGGTAAATGTCATCCAAATCGATCCTCCCGTCAAATCAGTCTAAGCATGAAAGGTAAGAACAGGCGCGATTGAAATTGGGGTTGGGGGGGGGAGTCACAAATGCAGAAATGTTTTTTTTTTCTATTTGTGGTGCACTTGGAGGGGGGAGGGGGGTCCATGACCCATGCAAATTAAACTCAATCGAGTGTAGTGGCTACCCCCCCCCTTTTAGACATTGAATTTTTATAGGCTACGTATAACCTGGCTGGGGATTTTCTTGAATTGGAATTAGTAATCTTTAAGGGGTGATTTTCTGGATAACAATGCAAAAAATACCGGCCAAGAGCATGTCGGGCGATACTCAGTGTAGAGTTTCGTAGATGCCGCCCTGTTACAAAGCATCCGTTCAAAAGGTGGTTTATTAAGGGATATTCGGCGGCGCTTACGTCATTTTACTATTCGGCACTTCCTTTCAATATGCGTTTTTGACTGATAATTCAAAAACGGCTGAAACGATTTTATTCAATATAGTTTATATTGAACCTTCTTAACAGGCCTCACCAAATTTTAGCTTTCTAGTGCGAACGGTAACTGAGCTAGACCGCGGACAGACATGGCGAAACTATAAGGGTTCCTAGTTGACTACGGAACCCTAAAAAGAGATAAATAGTAGTTTATGTAACTGTTACGTAATAAGGCCTAATTATGTACAGAAGCATACACCGCTTTACCTACACTCATATCCATTGAAAACATTAGAATGACCGCCATTACACCGCCATGACCAACCTTATTGCGCCGGCGGTCGGGGGGCGGATATTCATTACGTTACCGTAGGTAATGAATTTTCATACGTTTTTACCACACTGTCACAGATAATACACTGATGTTACGTTACTGGTTGCAATAATGGTGGTAATTACATACGGTTCCGATAGAGGATTCATGATATTGGTATAGATCAAGATATTTATTCTTCAATGTAAGCACATTACAATGCACTAATGAACGTCAGAGAAAAATAAAATACACGAGTGTCGTGAAACACGCGATTGGAACGAAGTTATGTTATTTTATTTTATATTATTATTGACTTTTTCGTAACTTTTGTGGTTTTAATTATATTGAAATTATGGAAAGTTTTGACATTGTGGAAATTTATTTATTTATGAAATTTTAAATTATATGAAATTTTTTTTGAAATTTTTGAATTTTTGGAAATTTTGGAAATTTTGGAAATTTTGGAAAGTTTGGAAATTTTTGAAGTTTTTGAAATTTTTGTAATTTAGAAATTTTGCCATTTTTGACATTGTCGACATTTTTTACTTTTAGGTTCTCGACTTTTATCACTTTGTCACTTCTCACTTTCACTTTTCACTACACTTCACTTCACTTTATTCTATTTTATATATTTTTATTTCATTCCATTTGACATGTTTCTCAATCGTATGGGTGTCGCGTTTTCGTGACGTGACGCTTTTTCGTGACGGTCACGTGACTTTTTTTCGCCTAGCCCCCCATCCGCGAACCGTCCGATAAGGAACTTCGTTCCAAAACTACCACCGGTTCTAACCCTACACCTGAGCCCAAGAAGTATTATGGCCGAAAAGAAACTCGACGGGACTTATTTTTTTCAAAACCGTAATACATTATTAGATCTTAAAGATACAAAATAGTGCGTAGTTCTTCAAGAAGGCATATCAAAACACCTTAAAAGACAGATAATGCACCCATTGTTTAATTATAAATAAAAATAAAATCCTAATCTGACTGCTTCCCAAAACGTTTGATATGTTTTCCTACCTAAACGGTGTCCTATAAATGTGAGATGATTTTGTAATAGTTTTTTGGTTTGGGCCATGCAACTTTGTCCGTCATATATAGTCCTCGAACCTGCAATAACCCTTTGACATTCATGACATTTTCAAATATTTCTTAAGAGCGGGTAAAGGTAAATTTAAAGCATCGACGGGTAACATGTTATAAATATGCAGTAGCAACAACATTCTGAGGATGATTGCCGGTAGATTTGATTGCCCGATAGTCTACGGGTTGATCAAACTGGTAAAGTCCAATTTAGAATATAAGTTTTAGATGTTTTATGTTTTATTTTAAGTATGTTAATATACTTACTAACAACTTAGAATGTATACTAACAAAATGGACCATGTTGTTTGAAATAAATATTTTTGAATTTGAATTTGAAATATGAACACCTTGACCAAAAAGTTACAAATTATTTCAATACCAAATTTCATCTAAATACGTACAGCGGTTATTTTTTGTTTCTTCCCCATGTAAACTTCCACCCCTTTTGCATCCGCTTAAGGGATAATTTCCGAGATGAAACTATTTTATTTCCTTTTCCAGAGCTCAAATTATCTCCATACCAAATTTTATCTAAATCGATTCTGCTGTTAATATTTCCCTATACAAATTTCCCTATACAAAACTCCCTATTCACCCCTTTAGGGTTGATTTTCGGGTTGAAAACTATCCTTTGTCCTTTCTCGAGACCCATACTATCTCTATACCAATTTTCATCTAAATCAGTTCAGCGGTAAAAAAAATCTCATACCAACTTCCAACCCCCTTTTCACCCCCACCAGGGTTTGAAAACTATCCTATGACGTTTCTCGAGACTCAAATTATCTCCATACTCATTTCTATCCAAATCGTTTCAGCGGTTAAAAATTCTCCATACAAACTTTCAACCCAATTTTCACCCCCACCAGGGTTGATTTTCGGGATTAAAACTATATATTATCCTTTCCCGGGACTCAAACTATCTCTATACAAAATTTCATCAAAATCCGTTCAGCCGTTTTCACGTGATGCGCGGTCAAATAAACAGACAAACAGATAAACAGACAAAAATTCTAAAAATTGTTGGAACGTATTCTGTTATCGATTCTAAGTATCCCCAGCCAACTTTTTTTCGATTATCTTCCATGTACAGACTTTCGACCCTCTTCAGCTTTATTATATGTATAGACTAGTTTATTTAGGCGACGTAACTGCGTGGCTCCGTTGCGCCGTCTGGTCTGGTGTAGGATTCGGTAGAGTGCCCCAGAACCGCCGAAACACGACACCCTTCGGCCAGAAGTCTGCATTCGCTATCGTGTCCTGCAACGGTCGCGGCACGCACACCACAAACGAGCTGAAGTGCACGTAATGGCGGGACCGCAGCTGGTGCACCCTCAACGAGAAGCCAGTCTTCCGGCGGACGTACTCCACCACATCGTCGGCCACGGCGGAGTAATGCAAGCGCGACACGTAGAGCGCCTTACTCGGTGTCGCAATCCGAAGTCTAGAATTAGCCGGCTCGGCAGTGCCACACAGAGTCTTGCGGGGCGCCCTGCACGCCTTGCGTTTCCGTTCCACCAGTGTGAATCCCTCCTTATCCACATTGGTGCGGGAGGAGTTTTCCTTATCTCTTCTTGTGTGTACTTAGTACCTACCCCGTAAGGAAACTGTTAATTATTGTTCTTTTCCATGGTTTTTATTTCATTTTAACAATACAATTTCTAATGTAAATTAAATACCTCTCCAATTAGCTGACCAAGGGCGGGTGTAATTCCAGCAAGCTGTACCCGCCTTTTTCATTACATGATTCTAAATTAAATATGATTCATATCCTAAAATTGTTACCTAACTTTTTATAACTAACATAGACTACTTACGTGCCTAACCTCGATACCTTAAGAACAACTGTAAAAAGTAATGAAATAAACACATTTGTATTTGTATTTTGTAATTGTATTTTTCCAAGTTTTACCTTAAAAATTCCAGAGGTGTCACATTTAATGCTAATTTTGTTATAGGTCGTCTTGCCGCCAACCAATGTAATGTGTATGTATATTGGGAACCATTGCTCATCATCATGAATACATTAAAACTACAATTATACTACACTACGGACATTTTAATTATTAAAAGTTCGAAATATAGTGTGTGTTTATGTGGGTGTGTTGGTTAAATAGGTATGTTAAATGTAAAACAATTTACGACAGTCTTATTGTGTTTTTCATATCGAATTTCATTATAAAAATATACACTTCAAATCATTCTACCAATGCCATAATTCCGTTGACATAAAATTCACCAAAAGACTGTTTTGGTGATAAGACATTGACTGTTTTGGTAATAAGATCTAAGCATCAACTAATACAGGAGGCGGTGGTGCACACGACAACAAAGGGCATTATACGGATTTTAGTGATGATGGGATCTCGTTTTGTATAGTGAGACTTTAGGACCCATAGGCCATTTTAGGAAGCAGAGCCACCTAAATTTATGGTGCGGTGGGGGTAAAAAGGGGGGGTTAAAATTTTCGCGACACATAGATTGAAAACTATAAATTTTAGCAACATACTTCAAAGGCATGAATTGTAGAGAATTTCATGAAGAATATTTCCTTTATTGAAAGTTTTGTAGTAACTTCAACCGTTTTTGTAAAAAAAATATGAATGTTCCTACTTTTGTGGGAAGTGGGGAAAACAATTGTTATATTTGTAACACATTATAGTGCAGAGTTATCCAATAAAGATTTGGCTTGAAAGTCTCGTATCCAGGCCATAAATAAAATAAGTAAAATAATTATTTTCGGTTTTGACTAGATACTATTAAAATATTATTATTGGTATGGTATTTACCATGTATATTTGAGTTAGATAAACACCCCGTTTCTAATAGTAGTTAAATTAGTATGTTAAAAATCGTATTTTGAACGGTTTAATTGAAAATAATGATAATAATGATGAAGGTAATGTACTCAAGGCTAAAATAATCGATAGGTCCTAGGTACCATTCATCACACCACTAGCGTAGCGACCTAACCTAAGTTCATATATATTATAATGATATTAGGCGTTGCCCGTTGATAAAAAATTCAAGCGCCCCATGATTATAGTTTTTTTATATTTTCAGTGCTCTAGCTGGTACCTAGAACCTACCGAATTATTTTTATAGCTTTTTGTACATTATCTGTATAATTGTATATTTTCAATAAAAGCTTTTGAATTTACCTAAACAATACTTATTTTCTTTTCAAGTTATTATGTTACTAAAACTGTCTAAACTCCGCCTACTTTATGATCCGCAATGCACTGTGTTCTACTAGTAAATTTATTTCATTTTATACTTGATTGAGGGGGGTTGTTAAGAAATATGTAATACGCGGCATTCTGTAGCGGCAGCCATCTTGGATTTACAATGATACTGAATCTATTAAATTGTAATTGTCATCAGAACTTAAGGTGTGTACCAGATATCGGATCAATTTGTCAACAGGAGGAGGGTAAAATTTCAACCACAAAATTATGGAGATGTGGGATGAAGCATGTAGCTGTAGATATGCAGACTTGCATTTAGTTATGTATTTACATACATTTAGTTATGTATTTATCTAATTATAACTAATATTTATTAGTTATAATTAGAGGGCGGAGTACCGGTGGCAAATTTCACACAAAAGGTATGGAGTCGTTTTTATAATTATTATTTTAGGCTTGAATAATAAAATTATTCATTTACCTAATGTACTTAGTACGGTACCTACTCGTAAATTGGAAGTAAGTACTTAACATTTTTTTTCATAAATCGATTTCAGGAACACCTAAATGTTATGTCGTAAATGTTTTGGGTTATTTTTCAATTTCTTTTAACAAAGTCACCATTCATCGATATAATATTTTTTACCATATGCAACCTTTCTTTTCAAAAAGTTACAAATTTACAAATTTATGAGACATTTAGAAACTAATTATTTGACATTGTCAATTTAGACAGCTGCTTTACATCTATATTATCCGAATTATTATTGCGTCGGCTAAATATTGAAAACCGAAAAATATCAAGATGAATAAGCCATGTGAAGCAACAATTCTGCGGATGATAGAACCGTACGAAAATCTTATATATAATGAAGAAGAATGTAGCATTCACTGTATTTCTTGCTCAGTGGATTTAAAGCAGTTGAAAAAATATAATGTCGAAAAACACGTTAACAGTAAACAACACCAAATTAACTGTGGAAACCAAAATGGCACCTTTGCCTATGATTTATGCGTTTTCCTTATAGCGTGTAACATCCCATGGAAAAGAGTTAACCATCCAGAATTTAAAAAGTTCTTTGGAAAATACTTAGATAAAGGCGTAAAACTTCCCGAAGAAAGTGTTTTGAGAAAATACTATCTTACCAGAATATACAATGCGACCGTCAAGCAAATACGAAATACATTTTTCGATTCCAATTTTTGGCTTGCGGTGGATGAGACTCTTGATAATTTCGGTAATTGCGTAGTAAATGTAATTATAAAATCACTTGATGATGCTTTACAAAGGCCATATTTGTTAGCGTGTAAAGTCGTTAGTACTGTAAACGCGAACTCAATTGCAGCGGTGGTTGACGAAAGTTTGAATTTTTTGTGGGAGGATAATTTTACAGATAATATGAACAAATTTTTAATATTCTGTTCGGGTAGCGTAGCGTACATGCTTGCTGCCGGCAAGATTTTGAAGAAAATGTACACTAAAGTACGACACGTAACTTGTTTCGCTCATGGACTACACAGAGTCGCGGAGCAGATAAGATCTGAACATAAATTGGTCAATTCTTTAATATCTAATGTCAAGAAGATTTTTTTAAAATCACCACACCGCGTCCGATTTTTCAGGGACCATGCGCAGAATGTGCCTTTACCGCCGGAACCCATTATCACTCGTTGGGGCACCTGGTTAAATGCAAGTTTTTACTACGATAGACATTTTGACGTGATTAAAAATGTTGTGATGCAATTGAACAGTAAAGAAGCTATTGCCATTAGAAAAGCCCAGAAGTTGTTTGAAAATGAAAATTTAAAAAACGAGTTAAGTTTTATAAAAAATTGTTACGAATATACCTGAATCGATAGGAAAATTAGAATGCACTAAAATTCCGATAGAAGAAAGTTTTCTGGTAATAGATATAGTTAGGAGTATTTTAAGCCTCCAAGGAAGTGAAACCGTGCGAAATAAACTCTAATTGGTTCTAGATAGAAACCCAGATGCTGACGAATTAAGGAATATGATTACAATGGAAAATTATAAACAAGTCCTTAAACATGCAACCATGACATCGGTAGATGTAGAGCGATCGTTTTCCACTCATAAATGGATCTTCAATAAATTAAGAAACCGATTCACTCCGAAAAACCAGGAACATGTGGCCATAGTCCATTCATTTTATAACATGGATACGCACTTAAGTGTAGATTGTGAGGAGGACCTCGAACACATAATTCCAGTCCTCAATTGTAATTGAATGGTCTTGAAAATAATATATCGTTCGGCAGGTATAACTTCTTAGTCTAGTATTTAGTACCTAATGATAATGTTTTGATAAGAAAACATATTATTATGTATTATAGATATTAACAACATATTACATTATATTTGTATGCTCGTAAGATAATTTCTATAAGTTCCTAAAAAATATTATGCAAAATTAATCATTTATTCGTTATTTATTTAATAATAAGAATACTTAGGCGACTCCATACATTCAGTGTGAAATTTGCCACCAGTACTCCACCCTCTAGTTATAATAAAAAAACAAATTTTCAAATAAAATTGTGTAATGTCGAAGTAAAGTAGGTATAACACAAAATTGTTATTTTTATTTTAGAGCGCACTATTCTTCAACAGACTGTCCTCAGTTGAAGATGTATACCGACCAATTAAGTTTTCTCTCTAAAAAAATGAACGGACCCTTATTGATAACCCGCAATGATGTACCTTTCACTTGAAAACGTCACTTGATAACAGGGACCGGAGAACTCCTCTATTTGATAACAATAATAACTCTTTTCGATAGGGTAACCCTATTATTTGGTTACAAAATTATATGGTTACCCTATATTCAATGTTATGTCCCTCTCTAATGTCTTGGCAATAGCGAAGAAATTAGCTTGATAGGTAAACGTCATTTTGGATTTTCATTTCGGTAAGCGCAACATTATCATTATTATTAGCAGCAGCAGCAGCCAGTATCAGGCCACTGCTGGACATAGGCCTCTCCCACGGCACACCACTGTGCTCGATCTTCTGCTCTCCTCCTCCAATCCGTACCCGCCAAGCGCTTACCTTTGGGTAACGCAATGATGTGCTTACTAAATTGATAGTTTTTAAAAACAACCCTACCAAATACTTACTCGATCTAATACCCCTTTATTGGTAACCGGTTCCGGTATTTTCTAAACAAACTCTTTATTTCACTTACGGATTATAACAAGCATACAAATGCAAAGGCAAATAATAGCGTTTAAAATGGTTGACGTCCATTTAGTTGTGAAAGATATAATTAGGCAAGCATTAGAGCTCAAACCACATCGTTTTTCCTACATAATTAGATTGTGATTGATAGCAGGCCTATTAATATTATTATTTTTCGTTAAAGATATTATAACCAATAAAGGATTTATATCCTTTTTATAAAGGGGAATAATAGGGCTTTATCATGAAAATATATTTTTCATGTTACGACCATTAATAAAAAAAATATAGGCATTTATTAAAAAAAATATCAAACATCGATTTCATATTTTTTGTTTTCTCAGTTTGTTATGGTAAGGCATAAATAAAATACCAAAAATGAATTCGGCATCCTTGCTTTACACGAAAATGATATCAAACTTGACTATATAGCTCTATTTTATTTTTAATTAATTATGGGGGGCACCCCCCACTTCGTCAAAAATTTGCATCAGAAAGTTGATTGGCTCCCCTTCTTAAATTAATCTTAGAGCCTAAAGGATTAGCTCTGCAAATGGAATTTCCATCATCATCATTTTCCATATAAATAAGTGTACACCACCGACTACTAGATTTAATGCTGTGACATTTTGCTAATTGTCCTACTTCTACATACACAACAACAGTTCTGTATACAGCAATTACCTTCCATTTTTAAAAATCCCGCACCCACACAGCTCTTCAAAACAAAAGGCCTAACGCACACATCAAAGCACTCGCATTTAATCAAATATAAAGACCCTGCTGACAATTGACAGAAATCGCGACCTCATTTAGGTTTTATGTCCTTAATTTGCTTCAGTTACCAGAAAAGAAAAAGAACTTTCTTCCTTTGTCGCCCCGGCCCACTGAATTTGAGTTTTCTTAAGGGTGCCACTGAGCTGTGTTTTTATGGCGCATTTGGAAACGCTTTTCGCCTAGTATTGTGAGAAATGACGGGTATTGCTATTTGTTTCCTTGTCGACGCGTGACGTGATATGACAAAAGTTATTCCTACTAGTAGTTAAATTTACTTTTTAAATATTTAGGAATATTTTTTGTTAGGCAAGTATAAAAACCTTGGATGACTTACTTTTTTTTGATATGTCATTGAGTTTTCTTAAGGGCGCCACTGAGCTGTGTTTTTACGTCGCATTTGGAAATGCTTAGCGCATATTGTGAAAAATGACAGACGCACTCCTGAAGCCCAAAAGTTCTTCAGGTTAATCTTCGACTTTTATATTTAAGTTGTAGTAACCTGTTATGTTTTTGGACATAACAGGTTACTACAGCTTAAAATTAATTGGAATGTTTTTTTTTCGTAAAAAATAGTCAACGCAAAGTGTTCCTTGTCACTTTGATGTCTGCCAAAAAGGATTTCTGGACTGGACTATGTCCCATTGTAGGGACATCGCTATCAAAATGGTATTTTACAGTGAGTCACAATAAAAAAAAAATGCAGTTGGAATTAACTCTGAAACTAGGCGAATTCCAGAAAAAAGTGTTAAAGTAAATTAATATAAGTTTTATCCAACGTTAAAATTATTTGGGTTCCATATGAGCACATTGTATGAAGGTATCGCGACTGTTTTATTAAGGTTTATTTTTTGTAGGTATGTTCACCGATTATTAGAAGACGGCTGGACCGATTTGGAAAATATTTTTTTATGTTTGAAAGAGTATACTTCACAGTTGGTCCCATTGTAACCAGGTCAGGATATAATGATGGAATCCTGGAGAAATCGAGGGAACTTTTCAACTATTATAGGCACTCCTATAGTGATTTGAGTATTTTTTACAGCAGCTCGAGCATTTCCTTTTGGAAAGGTGGAGGCTAAGTGAAATCGGTTCTTTTTTGTTTAAAATTATATTTATTTGGATACAATTAGTGCTGATAAACGTTTTTCAAATAAACAGTTAACCTTAATTAATTGAAAAGGTTATCCTCTTAAACTAAAGTTAATTTACCAGGTTACTGTGGCATCCAAACCATTTCATTAAAGAAGCTCCCCGTTCCCACACCATTTATAAAACCGCCCACTCACATACAATTAAGGAAGATATTAACAACAACTAGTTGCTAAAATGATACTAGTGTGGTAACCACGCAGTTAACGGCAACCAACTTGGAAGGCTAAAGAGATCAGTATAAATATAGACTGGTAATCTCTGTACTTCATGTTAAGATTTGCCAATGATTTTGGAGCTAACCGTACACAGATCAAACCTAGTAAACTACATATTAACATAATAATTATACATATGAATACGTGCTGAGATAGGCAACAGTTTATTATTGATATAATATATCAATAATAAACAATTATTTATGTATAAATAAAAATGTCTTTGCAGTGATCCGAACTACATGTCCAACTTTTATACATGGTCACTACCAATTATGCGACATAGACGGTTGAAAATTGTCCTTTTTTAGTAGATTTATTCAATAAATTTTCGATTATCCTTTTTAAAAATCTACCCGTGACCTTATTATACGTGTGTTGGAGTCTTATGAAAATTTTACAATAAAAAACAAATATACAAAAACCACGTATTTTTTACATTTATAATATTAGGTGGAATATGGAGAGGCTTTGTGTAAAGACAGTCTTTATTATCCTTTAGTCTTTACTACCGTCTGCAAAACAATTACTCTGGCGCACCGCCGCACTCGAGCGCTGCCAAATTGCGGGATTTGAACACTTTTGAACACTCGAGATTGAACGTAGTCTCGACTCTAGACTCGAGATGAAGCTCGAGTGGATGTTATCTTACGTAATAGTTGTTACGGTTAAGACTTAAAAGCTTTTTGGCCGGCAAAGAGGTTTTAAATTTTAAAATGGGAGGTTGTTTCGGTAGATAAATTGTTAACTTTTTTCTTAATTTGTGACACGATCAAGTTTAGTGATTACCTAACTTTAAAACACCGTAAATTACCTATCTACTAACAATAATATATTATTATAAAATATAAGCATTAAACACATTACATGCGACAGCGATAACAGTGGATTTTTTTGTGCATAGGTAGTGTATAACAATCGAATAAATGAATAATGAATTTAACGGCCTCCTAGCCTAGTCGGTAGTGACCCTGCCTATGAAGGCCCAGGAGGTCCCGGGTTCGAATCCTGGTCAGGGCATTTATTTGTGTGTTCATCACGGATATTTGTTCCTGAGTAATGAATGTTTTCCATGTATTTACGTATTTATCTATATTTATCTATTATACACAACCCTTATTGAGCTTACTGTGGGCCTAGGTTGATTTGTGTAAGATTGTCAGTAGAGGATTATTGAGAGAACTACTCCAATTTATAGCTTGTTTCGCTCGCTTCGCGTCGCTCAACGTCGCTAAATTGGTGTAGTTCCTCTCAATATTCCAGTTACAACAGTGGGGCAGAATCTGAAGTGGGGTAGAATCCGAATTGCGTTTGCGATACATCATTAAGATCGCCCGCAGTTGCAGCTTTTCATCCTGGTGGTGTTCCTCTCAATATTCCAGTTACAACAGTGGTCCAGAATCCGAATTGTTTATCTAGGTGGTTTCTCACTGTATTTATTACAAGTCCTTAACCAACAAATTGTAATATAAGTCATTGAGCGAAAGGTTTCGTTTAAGTTTCATAAAAAAATGCAAAAGGCTTAACACAACGGATACAAGCTAGCATTGTACCCACCAGTTCCAGTTCTCATTGAGAACCAGATCTCGTAATGAACCATCGCCCATATTTCTTCGGGTAGAGGTTTTACGGGCTAGGTTATTACGGTGTTTGTCACACTCAAGGCATTACAGAATTGGCCAGAAACTGTGCTGCCACGAGCATGGGTTGAGATTGATATTTAGATTGACATTTAGATCGAGATTGATATTTAGATTGAGATTCATGGTGGGATCTCCAAAGTTACTACGAGCGTCTAGCAACATGGATCACCCGTGTCATTACTGAACACAAGGTACAGTAACACGCCACCGCGTATGTGTATAACCGTCACCACGTTATTAGTGTGTAGTGCATACATACCCTGCCCAAGGTAGGGTTATTAAAACCAAGTATGTTGCACACGCCACCGCGTTACCAATTAAATGTCGCAAGGTTGGCCAAGCCTCGCAACAATGAAGAGGTAAGAGCACTGAAGCTACCGCTCGGTATAGCCACAGATACTCCGCCAGATCATACAATACGAGTTTTATATATATGAATCAATATTAAAAACTTCAAAAGCGTGATGTAGGCCTGGCTATGTGATTGGATGACACGTATGATGCAGTTATGACGACATGATTTGTATTTTTTTTTGTAAGCTAATAGCCTAATTCAATCATAGTTCTATTGGATTAAAGTCCAAAATACATTTTCTGATACTAGTTTAAAAACCACGTGTTAACTTGGTGTCATAATGTAAAACCGCTTAAACGATAACATAGCTTAATTATATAATCAGTCTTATTCATTGAAAATAAAGTATAATATTATTTTAGTCTAAAGTTACAATAGGTACCTTTAAATGTAAGAAGAAGAAGGTTCTAAAGTTGTAACTTCTCACACCTAAAGCATATTGTATAAATAAGCAAGGGAAAGAGTATTGAATTCTATGTTGCATTCCAACGATGTCGATACTCAACTACAATGAGTAAAATAGTCAAAGAGTAAAATATACGGACTGACAACTATTTCTACCTAATAAAAGCAAACCTCGAAATGGTCTCTATTATTTAAAATTATGATGTTAGTTTAAGTTATTGGTTGCCGTAATGATTTAGTTTATTTTTATTAGATTGAAAAATGTGTATGATATTAATATGTATATGTATAATTTTAATATAAAAAAAAAAAATCGTTATTATAACTAAAAATTAACATAATAGTCAGCTAGGTAAATGAAAACTGTACTTAATGAGTCCTACAGAACAATTAGGTTCGCGTGTCTCCTGTGAACATTAAAAAAGTTAAGGGTTTTTAAGCCTAATTTCCGATGCTCTTTTTACCAGCTTTAAGACCTCCCACATCGCACACATATACCGTTAGTTTCTGTTCACAGAAAGACGATTTTTATTCGATCAATCTGTATGACCATAATGTTAGTTTGCTGCATTTCAGTCGAAAAATAGATATTTCAACCAAGGAACAAATTATCCCTTAATCGAAATAATAACCTTCTGTTTTGTTAGTCACTTCTATCGTGGGTCTCGGTTACGTTTCAATGTACATTGCGAGAAATTGAAGTCAGAAAATATTGTGGGAAGCTACTTATAATTGTCATCAATTTGTCTAACACCATGGACAAATAAAAAGTAACGACTGCTAACATCATAAATTGATAATACCTCTATATGCAGTAAAATGATTTATATGGAATTATAAATATAAACTAACCGAATGTATGAATAGGTAAGTTATGTTTTAGAATTATTGTTTCATTCATAGATCAGGATTTGTTTCTTTCTATCATCATTTTAATTGTTTTAAGCATGATGAGTCCGACCGGTTTCGGCCATGGCGACCACTTCGTCTCCTACGTGTTTTGGTGCTCATGCGCGCATAGATGTTTTAAGCATAAAGTTTGACAAAAGACATTTATTTATACTACAGTAAAATCTCGCTTTACGCGACTTTGTTATGCGCGGCTTCGCTTTGACGTAAATTTCAAATGTTATGCTAATATACATCACATTGTGCAGATTTCTGTAACTTATTTTATTCTAATTCTGGAAGCCCATACGAATACGATCCAATAGGACACAAGAGCTTTCTAAGGCGTTGACATGTATTCGATAAGGGATCTCTTGCAGCAAGTTAAAAAATATGAAGTCTTTTATTTTTACTTGTCTTTGATTTTAGTGTTGTGAATCCCCGATGTATTTAGGGGATTTCCCTTGTTACTAATAGTCCAGTAAGGGAAAGTTCAGAACTTTCATAATTTATGAGTGTAGATCGAATTCGGTATAATCTTTATTTTATATTTAAATAGAGATCAATAACTTATGAACTATGAGAAAGATAATGAGAATATTTTACTGAATAAATAGGTTTAACCTTGTTGTACCAGTACGAGAACGGTTTTGCTTTTTATTACTCACAAGTACGCGATTCATATTTTGCTAGTTCCTATAATTTGAATAGGTATTAATAGTAAAAATTAATTTCTATTACGTTCTGGTGTTGCGCTAAAAATTATATAGATATTTGACGAATGTTTAATATTTTATCGTTTATAAATTAATGGGAAGAAAATTTGAAAACATATTTAGCTTTAAACACTGAAATATTCCAAACGATGACTAAATAAACCGCATTTCTGAATTATCTTTCTTTTTTTTTTATAGGTTTAAATGAGGTTCTCGTACTGGACTATAGGCTATACACGTGTTGCAAGGTTTGCATTTGCGGGTTTTATTTGATAATTCGATACCTACTTTGGCGGCGCTTTGTGTTAAACTGGAATAAACAAGTTTTTGAATACGATTTAAGTACAGTTATCATAACCATATATATTTTTTTCTACAATAATGTCATTTGAGTCTAAAATTGAATGATTGCATTTGGTCCTTTAGTCATACATTCTTATTTTGCTTAAACAACAAGTCATCAAATATTTTATTATAAAACCAAACGTTTCTTTATGTTATTTTTTAAACATTCTGCATACCGTATCGAAGCTGTTCGTTGCTGAGACCTTCATTTAAAATGTCAGTAAGTGTTCATTTTTTTAATTTTTTATTTAATGTGTCAAAAGTAATGCTAACCTAATTTTTGTTATTATTTTTGAAGGTCTGACTCTGAATATTCTGCCCCTGCACGTACGCCTTCGCCTGAGCTTAGGAAAAAATCTCCGAAGAATTTAAAGAAGAGAAAGGCGTCCCCAACACCCAGGTAACAAATTAATTTTAAGTATGTAATACAGTTTTCAAAGTTATATTTAATAAGTATATTATTATTTTTTATTTCCTTATAGGTCCGAATTTGATTTCATCAACCAACAACAACGCACGCCATCGCTATCGCCAGTCGTCAAAAAGAGAAACCCTTCGAGCAAAGGTTGCGCATCCGGCAGTAAAAGCAAGAAATCGGATTCAAGGTATTTACTTATTTAAATGTTACTATTTAAAAAGGATTGCATGTATTTCTTTTAATATTTTAAAGTTTACCAGAAATACAATTTAAATATTATATCTTTATTTCAGTTCTTCGAAGAGTAAAGCTGAAACCGACATCTTCGGAATCATACGAGGAGAGGAGAAAATCACCGGTGGAACAAATTCGAAAACCCTCAAGTCGACATCATCATTCACCAGTCGCGTATCTACGGGTTCGTCTCGACGCACAAAAATAACTGACGGTAATTATTTTATCGATCTTAAAGTGCATACAATCGATGATTACCAAAAGTCTGACCCAGAGGAACGCTATAAAAATGCATTAGCCTCGGTTAAATTGCAATGTGATTTGGATTCTCCAGAGTGGGATAAAATCCAAAAGTTTTTGACTCAAGCCTTCAGTATTTTCGAAGATTGTGAAGCGGTTTATTTTACTAATTACAAAAAAAAATAGTTAAGTACCCAAAAACCGATATAACACTGACATTCCTTTTTAATTAGTCAACTTGAATTCTTTTCGAAAAAAAAAACTATTTTATATTTATAATTCCATTACGTTTAAAAGGATAGATGACAAATGCAAGTTAGTGCTAGTATATTATGGATACAAGTTTATTGATAAATGTAAAAATGCATAGTGCTTATTATCTAGACATACAATTATAAGTTTACAGTAATTATAAACAATTTTAATTTTCATTATATTTAACAAGATAAGATATTTAACAAGTCGGACAGGTATATTATTCTATATAGTGATTTTACGTTCAACTGAATGAGACTAACGATATACAATTATAAGTATTTTTAAAAATGGTATTTTCCGAATTTTATTGATCATTTTTGTTATCCGTGTAGGCTTATCCATGTTTTGAATAGCGTTCTACATTAATGAGGCATGATTTGCATTCGTCATCCATTCTGAGTAGCTATTACAACGTATGCTGTTAATAACATCATTGGTGTTTTAAAATAAAAACATTAGATTGTGTTTAATAACTTTCTATTTAGAACAGTTTCGTTAACGGTATTATTATTATTATTACTTTTGATTCAATTATCATTTCATAATGCCTTTTTGCGTACCGTGTAGTATGTCCGTAGAAAAAAGAAATTGGGTAGGCCATGTTCGAAGCAACGCACACAAAATAATTGTAGGATCAAGTAAAGTACTTAGCGATGGCGTTGAAGTAGTCGATTCAGCATTTCGGAAGCGTATTGTAACTTATCGTATATCAGCAAAAAACGACTCAAGTCTCGGATCTATAGATGAATTTATGAACTCTATTAGAAACAGAATAAAGTCGCTTTTAGATTATGCACTTCAAAAACATACGTGCGTAAAAGTTAATTTCGAGCTTTTTGGGATGTTTCTAATGTTTAAAGATAATAGCCAATCGATCAAGTCATTTGGAACTAAAAATAAAATCTTATATTTAAGTTATGATTTTGAAGCACTGTTTTGCGAGCTAGTTAACAATTTAAAGAAAAAAATTGAGGAATTTCAAGACCGTGATAGCGGGTGGTCTTTTGTTAGTAGCTCACATTTAGAGATAAACATAAACAAATATCAACCATTACGTGGTTCAAGCTATGTTGACCTGCCAAAATTCATTAAAAACAAAAAAGCATGTATAAATATACAAAACGATGATCAATGTTGTTTTTTATGGTGTGTAACCGCGGCTTTGTATCCGTCTATCAAACACCCTGAAAGAGTGACATCTTATCCTAATTTTCGTGAGGTTTTGGATATTTCTCAAATGAGTTTTCCAATCACATTTGACGACATTAGAATATTTGAAAAGAATAACCCTACGATCTCTTTAACTATTTTTGGTTTAAAAAAGAATAAAACTGTAATTGGTCCTCTTTATAAGTCTGAAATATTTAGTGAACAGAAAAATAGAAAAAATATTAATTTGCTTTTATTGGACGATGGCAGTCACCTTCCGCATTACGTTTTGATCAAAGACTTGAGTCGTCTTGTGCGTAAACAAATAACGAAACATAATGGTAAAATACACTTTTGCGAAACCTGTCTGTTATTTTTTTTGAAACAGGATGAACTGGTTAATCATTTGTGTACTGGTATAGTTACTGTTTTGCCTGAGAAGGGGTCGGTAATTAAATTCAAACATTTTGAACATAAACAGAATGTTCCATTCGTGATATATGCTGATTTCGAATCATTACTGCAACCAACTGAAACTAGTAACTCTGATACTGACACAAGTAATAATACTAACAGTTCAGATGCTACTCAAGAACATATCCCTAACACTACAACTTTACATCATCATATACCGGCTGCCTTTGGTTATTATATCGTTTGCAACGCAGATCCAAGTTATAATCGTTATTACTCTTATCGCGGTACTGATTGTGTTGATAAATTTATTAAAGCAATCTATGAAGATGTTTCTAAAATTTATAAAGTTTTGAAGAAGAATATTCCAATAATATTCAATGAGAATGAGGAGCTAAACTTTTTGAACGCTAAACGTTGTCATATTTGTAACCATTTTCTGTTTTCTGATCGGGTTCGTGATCACTGCCACATAACTGGAAGATATCGCGGAGCAGCACATAGCATATGCAACTTGCAATATAAGCATCCTTGTTTTGTACCCATATTTTTCCACAACCTATCCGGTTATGACTGTCATTTATTTATAAAAAAATTGGGTGAGGCTCCTGGAGACGTCAGAGTTGTACCTAAAACGAAAGAAAACTATATTTCTTTTACTAAATTTATTCCAATCGATAACGATTATTTCCAGCTCCGTTTCGTGGATTCTTTTAAATTTTTAGATACCAGTTTGGACGAACTAACTAAAACTATGCAAAAAACTGACTTTGTTCACTTACGTGAGTATTTTCGTGCTGACGATGAATTTCAATTACTGACACGAAAAGGTGTATTTCCCTATGAGTATATGGATGAATGGCAGAGATTTGAAGAACAACGTCTTCCGTGTATTGATTCGTTTTCTAGCTCACTTACTAATGAAACAATTTCCGATGAAGATTATGCCCATGCGCAATTAGTATGGAACCAGTTCAAAATTCATAATTTAGGAGAGTACACAGACCTTTACTTGCAAACAGATGTTCTTCTATTGACCGATGTATTCGAAAAATTTCGCGCTACTTGCAAACAACACTATGACTTAGATCCTGCTTTTTATTTAACTACACCTAGTTTATCATTTGATGCAATGCTTCTAAAAACTGGGGTAGAATTAGAGCTTATAGATGATTTTAATATGCTGAAATTGATCCAATCTGGAATAAGAGGTGGGATCTGTATGGTGTCTCAACGGTATGCTAAAGCTAATAATGTATACTTACCTCGCTATGATCCAACCCGGTCGGACTCATATCTTATCTATATAGACTGCAATAATTTGTATGGTTACGCTATGTGTCAGTACTTACCTTTATCACATTTTAGATTTCTAGCAAACCACGAAATAAGTGCTTTAGAAATCTCGCAAATCCCTGACGATTCAGATTATGGTTATATTCTGGAGGTGGATATTATTTACCCAAAAGAGTTACACGATAAACATAATGATTTACCATTTTGTGCTGAAAAATGTATACCCCCCGGTGGAACGCAGTGCAAACTTGTGCCTAATTTATATGATAAATACTCGTATGTAATTCATTATATACACTTGAAAACATGTCTTAAACATGGTTTAAAATTAAAAAAGATACATAGAGTAATTACATTTAAACAGGCTCCTTATTTAAAACAATATATTGATATGAATACTAAGTTGCGTCAAATGACATCGTCTGTTTTTGAACAGGACTTTTGCAAATTGATGAATAATAGTATATTCGGAAAGACTTTAGAAAATACTGAGAAAAGGGTTAATGTTCGTTTAGTTAATCAGTGGAGTGACAATAAAAACAAAACAAAAAAGAAAATTACAGCCGATAAGTTAATTGCTAGACCCAATTTTCACAGTGTATCAGTTTTCAGTGAAAATTTAGTTGCAGTGCAGTTGAAACCAGATCTCATTATTTTGGATAAGCCCATTTACATTGGTTTCACAGTTTTAGAGTTATCTAAAAGTCATATGTATGATTTTCATTACTCAGTATTTAAAAAGTTTTATGACGATCGCATACAAATGTGCTATACGGATACAGATAGTTTTGTGTATCATATACAGACAGAAGACTATTTTAAGGATTTAAGAACACATTTTTTGGCTTATTTCGATACTAGTTGTTACAATGTTGACAACAAATTTTCGTTACCGGTTCAAAATAAAAAAGTACCAGGACTTTTTAAGGATGAAATGAAAGGAAAAATGCTTATAGAATTCGTAGGACTACGATCGAAAGTATATTCTATTAAAACCGCCAATGATGTTATTAAAAAAGCTAAAGGAGTAAAAAAGGCTGTTATACGCGATTTTGGAATTTCGGATTACGAAATAACACTATTTGTAAGAAATGCAATTAAAAGAAGAAATGTATTATTCAAGTCGATAAAGCATGAGATATTTACACAAAGTGTAAATAAAGTTGCACTCTCAGCTAATGACGATAAACGTTTGATTTGTCGCGACCAAATAACAACAAAAGCTTGGGGGCATACCTCGATATTGTTTAATAGATAAGTTGTATTAAGTATAATCAGCTACAAAGAAGAGATATCCTCATGTCAAACATAGTAGTATGATATTGCGGTTACTTCTCTCTGCAGCTGATGGTACATATCATTTTTAGAAACCATAAATGTAACTAGGTTTAAATCTAACCTTAATGTTTTGTATTATTTACAATTCTTACATTGATCTTAGTAAAATCTTACATACCTACAAATTGTCTAAAGTGTTATTTTATACAAATAAATGCAGTGTCTTATGATGTTATTGTTTTAATTTCTATTACCCTTATTCTGACCTAACATGCATAAGAGCTCAAAAATCATTAAAACTTACTACAATTGTTCAAAATACCTATTATCATCTTGTAAATTCGATTAATATTGCATATGGTTCTTACGACTCTTATGCATGATAAGACAGTAATTATCCCACTTAAGCTCAATTTTACCTACATCATAGATACCTATATGACTCAATTAATAAAAGAGCAACAGGTTCGAACCTGAATCAAAACGTGGTGTGTTAGGTATGCACTCAGTTTACTGTACGTGTGAAGTAATCATACGAGATTGTTGTGCAATCGATTTTGCTGAGTGTATGGTTTGTAAACCTTTATAAGCGCGTTAGATTTTATTTTCTATCACTTGGACAGCAACGAACAACATCAAACAGTACTCCTGACCACTAATTTTGTAAGTCTTCTTTTTTATTACTTACTTTATTATATTATTCGCAAACTAAAATCATTTGAACTTAGATTTTATGAAATTGTTTTAATTTTACAAGCGCACCATATCTTCAGCAATATCAATCATCAAAATGATCATTTGTATATCTAGAAGCGCAACACATTTAATTATTGTATATTACTAATTCTAACGGTGTCTATTTTAGATTCCTCAAAAATGACAGAGAGCGACGATATCCACCTTCCACTTTCGCAGTACGCACAGGAGTTTGTGCTGCCCGAGGACTTTGACAACAGCGATTTGTACAAAAAAATAAAAAAAACTATTGAGACCCCGAAAACGACGACACGCAACAAAGTCAACGCACATAATAAAGTTACTAAAAGAATTCAAGGACACCCACCACATTTCGTTATAAACAATGAGGTGTCCAAAGGCAGCAAACTAGTTAAGATTCAAATAATAAACATTAAAGATAGTCAGGAAGATCGAAGCGATGAGCACCGGGATAATGTATTATTGTGTGCACAGTATGTCGCAGGAGATAATTTCGATGAAATTATCGATGGCACGGAGGCGTTAATAAGTAAAATTTCAAAAAAAAATTGTGGATATAGTACTAGTTTTTAAAGTTTTATTTTTGGTATTAATTAATAAATATTATGAGAGTAATTTGTCGTTTTATTTATACTTACCATGCATACTAACTAATAAGTTTTTCTTATGTAGGTATAATCTGAGTTGAAAATTAAATATATAACAATCACTACGAAAAACTTATTAGTTATATTTATATAGAATGGTATAACAAAAAAAAAACAAAAAAGTAAAAACAAATATTTATTTTAAAAAGTACATTTTGGATACAAATTAAGATGACATTTGTAAATTGTCTAAATACCATTTTTTTATACATAAAACATTTTTTAATGCACAACACTTTTTATGATACACACAATTAAACATAAATTCATTGGAACAATATTTATTATACAGCTCCCGTAAATTAGGTACATTTTTTTCACCCAAATCTATAACAGTACAGTTTGGATATAATTCTTTTACCCATTTTATTTTTTCCATACCCTTCACATAGATTGTTTTATCTTTTATGTGGTTACCAATAACCCTTCTAAATTGTCTAAAGTCGACGTACCCCTCATGCCACATTACGCCAAAATGTATTTCTATCCATCTTGTCCGTCTTTTTTCACTTTCGGTTAATTTAGAAAATGGAAAAGGAGGTTTAATTAAAAACAGTTGAGTGTACTCTAAGGTGGCGTATGCAAATTCTTTGACAATAAATTCGTTTTTATCTGTTTTAAATCCTTGAAGATCAACGAACATGTAGTCAGACATTATGATATTTTTTTTGTAATATTACTTAGCGGATTATATTGAACTATACTATCATTCAAAATCAAACAGTAAGCTGAGGTTTGCTTAGGTATTGATGATTCACACTCTAATTCAACTCGCACATCAACCGAACCGGTTTTTAAAGTTTCGTTTTGACGAGAACAGTCGATGACAAATAAAGGTGCAATCTTTTTAAAATCTTGCGGGCTTAGCAATGGTGCCTGAACACGGTTATAATAAGACTGTTGAAATTTTGCATACTTCTCATATAATATAGCATACCTTTGTGTCGAAAAACTAACATCAAAACTTTCGTACGGAAAGTAGTTTGAATTTAAAAACACCTTAACATCTCTCAGATTACAGTGATCAAAGTGTGTTACGTCTTTATCAGCGACATTTTTTCGCTCTGTTTGTAATCCAATTATAATGTAACGAGGCTTTTCAATTTGAGATGAAGTTTTAATAGTCCAAGAATGTTTAGAGGTTTCAGGCAAGAGCGGATATTCATACAAATCCCAGTTTCTAAATGGTACAAGAATACCACGATCTCTTTCTAAACATTTGAGTAAGGCCAATCTTTCTCGATCAGACACCTTAATATGAGGCATACGCCACACAATTTTAGATATAGTTAAATTTTCTATGTATTCATGCGCATTTAATTTAACGCTATTTAAATTTGTGTTCGATCTTAAAAGTATAAGTTCATGCTTGGAATTAATTATTATTTTGTTATAATCCTCGGCAAACCCAAGAATTTTGTTTAAAGGTATAGATGCAGAAAATGCACTATGCGATTGTTTTGTACCGTTGATATCCCAACCCCATGCCTTAGACATCGATGCTTCGAGTTCATTCATAGATACCAGAGATTTCATAGTTGTTGTCACCCCCGCATTTTTAATTCTATCTATTTCGATTCCATTTAGTTCGTAACGAATATCTTGAAATAAATGGAGTATGGGGTTATTGGTGAAAAGAACGCTCTTTACTTCTTGTTTCGTTTCTCTATTGAATATGGTTATAGTTCCTTCTATGTATAAAGTACTTGCTGATGGTAGTACGTAAAGATCTTGCTGGTTTATCGGTATACGTATTTCATCATTAAAATTAAAGCTCGTTACATACGGCTTATACGAATGGTATTCAAAGCTCTCGATAGAGTTGTCGACTGTAATGGATTCTGTTAAATTTAATATACTCATTTTAATAGCCCTATGCTTTGAAGGAACTGTTTGTTTTGCTTCGTAAGTCGCACTTTAGGTCTTCTTTTCTTGATTGTCTGATGAGTACTAGTACTGTTTTTGATTGTGACTGATGTTTTATTGAAATCTATCATTTTTTTCTCAGGTGTAAATATATCTGAATCTCTTCGCCTCGTAAATTAACCAAATGATTGTTAACGTCTAATATTCTTATTGTAATTGAATTTAAACTGTTTTGAGTAACAGGGAAATAGATAACGTTTTTTGGTGTTTCTATAATCCGATAACCAGGGGGTACATTCGGCACAAATTCGTGAATTATATGGCTAGGTTTTCCATTAACAAATGAACCGCTCACTATGTCACATTCAATGCGGACTATAGTTGTGGACAGAATGGAAACAGGATAAGGAGATTCTGTTAATATATTAGCTTGAATAGAGTCTGGTCCGAAACCAAGTAATTTTGCAACAGATCTCTCTTTATCAAAATGAACACTTTCAGAACATAAAATAGATGTTTTTAAGGTATTATTATTGCAAGTTAGTGAAAACGAACATCCTTGGAGGTGATCTTTTAGGTAGTCATCAATATCTTGAAGTTCGTAGGACCCTTCAGGAATTTCAATAACTTTGTTATTACCATAATAGAACTTATTGTTTCTGTAGTCTATATTGGGTATTGAATTAAAAGTCGATATATACAACAGACCACACTCGTATTCCCCATCCAATTGTAGAGCTGGTGAAAGGTTTGTAATAAGAGTTGAAGAGGATCCAGTTATAGACAAAGTGAAAGACATTGTAAGAATGATAAGCTGTTTATTAAACATAAGTATTTAAACGATTACACCAATATTGTTTTAAGTATTTAAGACATAAATGACCACAATTTACAGTGTTAAATTTTTGGTACGTGTTATAATTATAGTAAATATCATAGTTCTTCAAATACTTCTTTAATTCCAGAGGAGGAGGAAGGTCGCCATAACTATTAAAATATTCACAATAGCTGTTATCTTTGACATAGGCTACCCAGTGAGTTCCATTGTTCTTAGAACTGTCCAAGTTAACAATTCCACATTCTAATCTTTTAGGATGCTTTGGTAAACTATCTCTCATATAAACTCCCCGAAAATGTGGAATGTCCGATGAGTGATTTAGAATGTCAATATTTGAAAGAGCACGTCTGGGTAACCTCTTATTTAGTTTTTTGATGTTTTTATGCATAATCCTTTACCATTTTTATACGGTCTAATATGTAATCCTTTGCCTAATGCAATAGATTCCATCATTTTGTTATGTCGCTCAGATTCAGCTAAGTTCTTTTTTGCAGTTTTGTAATCACCTACAGCTTTAGCAATTCCAGCAGCTCCTCCTGCTAATGACCCTAACGCCGAAAGTCCAGCAAAAATAGGTATCAGAGGTAAGAAACCTCCTGTTTTCGGGATCGGTATTACGCGAGGTAACCGTACCTTAGTGTTGTTGGCAAAAACTTTTTTTGCGACAAGAAGTGCACGATCCGTTATATTATGACCTTTTATTTTAGGGTTCTTTTTTAATTCGGTGCGTATCTTGGACACAAAACGTTTGAATGATTTAATACCTGCACCAGCTTTTATTTTAGATTTCATTACTTTACTCACTATCCATGAGCCTATCTTTTCTCCTATTCCTGCATGTTTCGACTTGGTTCTTTGTTTTGCCATTTTGTGAAGTTCTAAATCAGCAAGGTGTCTATTAGGTAAATCAGAATATTTATCATAAGCTATATCGTGTTTCATGCACGCGTTATCCAGCGCATTAATTCCTTTGTCACCTCGTTGTAACCTTTTGTGCAACTTTGTGCCGGGACCGCAATAATTATAACCAGGTAAGTGTAATTCAAAAGGTAAGTTGTTAATAGCACTGTTTAAAAGTCCTCTTCCTTTCGTATATCGAATCATAATGACAAATTTAATATAAGGAAAGCGAATTTATTACATATATTAAACAATAGCTTTTCTATCGACCCAACTATTTTCGCTATCACTAAGTCCCAACCACTTAACGTATAGCTTTTTACCCTTTTTTTTGATCACCTTCTCTATTAGATAAACATCCGGATACTTAGTTTTTTGAAGTTCTTCTTCATAAAATGTGCCTAGTATCAAGTTTTTCCGTTGGTCTTCAATATAATATGTTACAGGACGAGTATGGTTAACACGTTTTATTGTAAAAAGTTCTGTAGACCAATTAGGTGTATAACCTTTACAAAAATCACTTTTATACTTGCTTATACGTACATGATCTCCAATTTTAAATTTATTCAATTTATAACGCACATTAGATTGCGAGTTTGCAATGTTCTGTTTTACTATGTTTTCATTATCTAAACTTACGTCAACTGGTTTAAATTTTGTTGTGCGATGTACAGTTTGATTATACGATTTTACAATATCGTCCAACGGTTTACCAACCCATTTATAGTTACCAACGAGACTAAAATATTTGTAAAGTTTAGACTTGAGTGTTTTTATCAGCCTTTCGACAATAGACGCCTTTTTAATTGAATACGTCGAGTAATGATTTATTTTTAAAGATTTTAAATACCAATCCAATTCATTATTGTAGAATTCTTTTCCTAAGTCTGTCTGCAAATTTGTAGGTTTTCGTTTAGTTGTGTTTATAATGAGGTTGAACGCATCTTTGACTTCCGTTTTAGTTTTAGACTTAATAGGCGTGCACCATGCATACTTTGAAAATGTATCAATAACAGTTAATATATATTTGTTTCCTTTATTAAACGTGTGTAGTTTCTGTAAATCAATCAGATCAGCTTGCCATAAATCGTCAATTCCTTTTAATACAACTGATCGTCGCTTAAAATTTTTTCGTGCTGACCGATGGATCTCGTTCACTATTTGTTGTTTTGCCATTATTTAAATTTTTTAAAATATTATCTGTCTCCTTCTTTGTATAGAAGTTTAGTTTTAACTGAGATACAAGTTGTTGAATTTGCTTATTTATTGTATCAACCATAGAATCTATATACTTCTTGTCATACATGTTTTGAACATATTGGTCGACGTACTCCTTGTTTACTGCATCATCAGGTGATAAAGGTTTCGCAACTCCCTTCAATTGTAAACTCCCTTCAAAATAATGTCCTGCATCTGTTCGAAGCAAAGCCTTATACTTAAGATCAGAAATCGTACTAGAACGCAAGCGTTTATGAACATGGTGACCAAATTTGTCAATGTTCATTTTTATTGTGTTTTGCTGAGAGTCAAACTAAAACTGATAAAAATCAAGATTATTTTATTTATATATTATTTACTAAGCCTGCTTCGCGTAATTCTTCAATGATAGATATGATTTCGTTATCTAATCCTGTATTGCCAGCGTCACGCGATGCTATTAGCAGTTTCAATCTTTCAACTAATTCGTTTGGATCGTCCCAATACACATAAGAGACGTCTGCTTTTACTTTCTTTATTGTTGGCAAACCATCGCCGGATACATGCATTTCTTCACTTAATGAACGTTGTTTAGATAATTTAAAAAGTGGTTTTATGATGTGTAAATATTTCATGCCTTTGTTGCTTTTTATAGGCTTATTTGGATCAAAATCACGTCTATGAGCATTTGTTTTTAATAACAAGGTTTTATACACTCGTTTATCGTCTGCGGTAACGATATCAAAGTTGGGTACTTTCTTAAACAACAAATCGTTTAAACCTTGTGTTAAGCAATAATTTTTCCCGGCTATTATTAGTTCTTTTTCATTTACAGTAATTGGAGTCGATCCCAGCATTAGCTTTCCACGCTCCGTTCGTACACCAAAAGGAATGTATATGTTTGAATATTGCTTTTGCCACGCAGGATCTTCGCGAGGGGAAGCATACGAATCTACTGTTCTAAACGAATCATTATTTGTTGTATC
This sequence comes from Pammene aurita, assembly GCA_947086415.1. NCBI lineage: Eukaryota > Metazoa > Arthropoda > Insecta > Lepidoptera > Tortricidae > Pammene > Pammene aurita. The sequence continues at coordinate 1,672,359 of OX352305.1, read as the reverse complement.
AGAATCATTTTGGTTGACACCATAGTTTGATGTGGAATCACCTTGACTAAAATTTCCATCGTTTAATTCATAATCACTACTTTCTACATCAGATTCCGATGATTTCCTTAGTAATGTTTTATTGGCTACGCTTTCCCTCTTTCCATCTTCAGAGGGACTATATTTTAATGTCTTTATTGCCTTATCCCATTTAAATTTATTGTTATCGAAATCTGCGTCACTAATATTCAAGTTGTTATCATTATTTTTTAACATTTCATGAAGAGGTTCTGTGACTGGTTTTAACATTGTTTCCAACATCATGTCATTGTTAGATTTAACATCACGAAGAAGCTTCACTTTTTTTCTTACTGCTTCAGCAGATCGTAGTACCTTTTGTTTAAATATTTTTTCATTGTTCATTTTAAGATCCATGTCCGATCTAGGTGGTTTCATTGTAAGTAATAAGATTATTATGTAAATTCTTTATTTATGTAGAACTACAGTCTATCAACTATAATAAATGTATCAAAACCTTTCCTATAACAACCTGAGTTTCTATTACAGTCTTTATTTATAACTAAGTAGTTAAAGGGCTCGTTCCATACTTGCCCACACATTTCACGAAATTGAGACCATGACATATCACTCCCCACATGTTCATCATAAACATGACGTAAATTAACATCATCTTGCTTAAAAAGAATGATTAAATTTGCATTGTCCCTTATTAGTTGTTTAGGTATTTTACTATACGTTTGATTCAAGTAGAAACTATCTATATTTTTATGTCTTCCCATCGCAAAGTAATCCCGTATATTATTCTGGTTTTCACATGCAACATCGTCAAATATCATGATTGAGTTATTAATAGCCGCATGAGGACTGAGTACCTCATCATTTTCACTATATTTTTGATAAGAAACTGATGGAACCAAATTTAAAACTTGCTCCAGAAATTGGTACATAGGTTGGAACAATGTTTTAGAATATACATATACATTTTGGAAGCGTAGACCATGTTCATGTAGCAGCAAACCAACAATTAAATTAGTTTTTCCACAGTTAGAAGGACCGCATATTATACAACGAATAGTGTCAGGTAAAAGTAATCCATGACGGAAATGGCGTTCATTGTGCGAGACACAGACAACATCCAACTGCAATCTGTGAGGCTGTTTTATGAATTTCATTTTACGATTAGACACGTGCAACGAATTCGGAAGACAATATGTAAATAGCATATTTTAAGAGCTTTAGAGTATATATTAATTGATTCGATCTGTAATGTAGGGATTTTAAGATACTAACTTTACCAACCATAGTAACGGAACATATCGGAACACCACCAGGATGAAAAGCTGCAACTGCGGACGATCTTAATGATGTATCGCAATTCGGATTCTACCCCACTTCGGATTCTGCCCTACTGTTGTAACTGGAATATTGAGAGGAACTACACCAATTTAGCGACGTTGAGCGACGCGAAGCGAGCGAAACAAGCTATAAATTGGAGTAGTTCTCTCAATATTCCTCTACTATTGTCCCATATTATTTATTTATTTTATTAAATAAGACTAATTAATGAGTACTTGAAATCCTTTCAAATGGGCTAATTACACAAAAATTATGCTATCACAACACAAATGCTCTTCAATTGAGCGATAACAGACTCTCTCACAACGGAATAAAAACTCCCAAGTCTCCCTTATTAACCTGGTTCACGAAAACGGCATATAAGCGACACTGTTGATATAGTAGGTTCCATCTATACCTTGTCGCCGAGTCCTATGGGACTTGGTTTCCTCCCCCCGCTAGCCTGCCTCAGGCGAGCATTCACCAGTATAAATGTACCTTCCATTACGCATATACCTTATGGATCTCAAGCGTGCTATTCTGGTTTTCATAGACAGTCTCTTGTGATATGTTGGCGATAGAAATAAGCCCAGAAGGCCGTGAAATACTATGCATATAAGGGCGTAAGTAGACTATAACACGTGTCGGTTACGCCTGTTTGTAGTTACAAATACATGCCATTAGTGAACTGCTGAGGTATTGAGTTATTTAATTTGTCGTTAGCTGATAACGGGGCTTATCTGGCTCTGGGGAAGTGCTGTTTTCTTGGATTTGGGAAGTTGGAGAGTAGGTTAGTATTGATTGGAGTTTGTAACTGTAACAGGTGAATTATAAATTGATGGCTGTTATGTTCGCGACTAGTAAAAAGTTGGGAACCTTTTCGTGACTACAAGCATATTCGCATAAAGTCAGGTATTTTTTTCAACCATTATTATTAGGCGGGGTGCCGTATTCTAATTTAGAAACAATACACTGTTAACACAATCTATCTTAAACATAACTCCAGCACACAACAAATAAGCAACTCATATTGAAGTTGCATCGGAATAATTTTTTAGCAAATTATGATATTTCTGATTCAGACGTTTAGGCGCTAGCTGTATTTATTGCGTATTATATTTAATGCATTGGAGTTGTGTTTAAACGTGTTTTAAAGTTAATACGGGCCATGGTAATTTGATATGTAATAAAAAGTAGCTTAGCATTTCAAACGTTTCTTTAATAATGATCTTACCACGACGTATAATAAATTAAAAGAAGTTTATTTTCAGCTACTCATCATCCTTCTAACGTCTGTCGGGGTCAATTGAACCAGGTTCTGTATTCTTATTTTTAAATAATTAAAGCGTATTAAAGCGGCCTCCATAGGACGGAATTAGGAAACGTTCGAAGTTTTAAATTGTTTTTGTGTTTATGTTTATCAGTTTTTTTTTTTTTTTTTTTTTTTTTTTTTTTTTTTTTCCTGTTTTTATTGTTGTTTTTTCTCTTGTTTTGATTAGGATATTCTTACTTTGGGGATGTGATCGTGGCGTCAATGCGCCGTGTCGTCAAATGGTTGCAACGGAAGACCAGCGCTGGCCCTGCCGGCATTTAACGCTGAGTTGCGACCATTTCGTGGCAATTAATGTTTCGGGTTGTATATGTTATTGTTTATTATGTTTTTTGTAATTGTCATGAATAAACCTTTCATTCATTCATTCATTCATTCATTCACGCATTCTATCTCCAACATAACTCCAACACACAACAAATAATCAACCATTGTTGAAGTTGTATTAGAATTGCATTGGAATATTTTTCAAGCAAATTCTTGTTGTTCTGATACAAACGTTTATGCGTTAACTGTATTGCGTTAAGTCTTCTTCGATTGTTTCAATTAATGCATGCATCTTTTCTATTTGCCTTTGGTATTTACATGTCATTGTTTGGCCCCATAGTCAACTGGTAGAGAATGCCATTTGGCATTAAGCTTGCCATTTTGATATCACGTGCAGTGAAGTTGAAATCAGTCCGAAGAACGTGACATGTTCAATTTGAACAAGCACTTCTACATAGCTACGTCTACTGCCGACTACAATAATAAGAGCAACAAAACCCGTCTTCAAAGCAAGCAATCAAAAGATTGCTATACTGTCCTTATTGCTAGATCCGGGCATATGGCAGCTTTTAATGAGTGGAGGTCAGAGTGACAGACCAGCAAAGTTTTTGAATTGGAAAATATGAATACCAAAATAGGAAAAAACTGCCGAAGTTGTCTCAGTTACAAAGGACAGGGACTACATTTTAACGTTAGAATATAGAACATTTTACATTTTACATCTTTTAGCACTACTTTCGCCCAACATAATCTTTTGGCAATGATATAATCTAATTAATTATGTAATTTCTGATAATATTGCATAAAACCAAGAACAGGATTTGTTTTCTTGAAGTGGTTTTCATTATTTGACCTCCACCACTTTACAGCTGCCAGATGACCAGATCTAGAAATAAGCATAGTATAGCAAGGGCTTCGTTGTTCTTGTCATTGTGTCATATTTGACGTGACTAGCTCCCCGTCTACTACATAAGACATTAAAAGCATGCTTCTAAAATATTGTTTTCCTTCCATAACATTTCTGTATGTTAATGTTGTCACGATGTTGCAGTCGAGTATATAGCTAAATCCCGCCTTACACGTGGATGGGCATAAATATGTCACCGTGGAGTGTAGATAAATCATGTAGTTCCTTATGCCGTTCTTCCGTGACACAGCGATCCGTGGATTCCGTATTTTGTCGTGTAAACAAGCTAATGTGCTCTGAGTTTTGTTTATTCTGAGTTTTACTTTGTATTATGTTTAGTGTAGGAAGTGCTACTAAATTAGCGTTAACTACTACAGTACAGCTTCATAATAAATTGCGCATTTTACATGCAATATATCTATTGTATATGTAATGATTATGTATGTATAAAATGTAGGTACATTTGTTATTATCAAGGGTAACCTCTAATTCCGATGTTTTCCCAGCGGGCTACAGTATAAGGTTCTTCAAATAGGCGTGCATAGGTTCTCAAAAAGTAGGCAACGCGCATTTGAATCATCTGGGTTGCAGGCGTCCATAGGCTGCGGTAACTGCTTAACGTCAAGCGGACCGTATGCCTGTTTGCCACCGTGGTGGTATAAAAAAAAAATTAGTTGTGCCGATGACTTGGCATTTACTTTTGTATTGCATTCAAAAAACCCTTAAGGAGGCGAGATGAAAATATAATTTTCGTTAAAATTTGTGTTAAAATAGCGTGAAATATTTTTTGTGCAAATATGCCGATTGGTAAAATCGAGCCTTACGACTTAGCGGGTAAACATTAGTTGGCGTACGCACAATTTTAATTTGTGCCACTTTTGAAACAAGTTCCATGCGGCGGAAGGCGCTTACATTGTATATTGTATAGACCATATTGAATTTGAGCGCTTATTTTAAATAAGTTAGTACTCTTGTCATAATAAAATAATACCAAACGTAACACAACAAAAGCGACCTTTCCTTAAAAAAAATGCTTAAATTTCCTGCCAGCCCTTTGTCATCGGCATTCATCATTAAATTAACGCGGACATCGCCAAGTATTAGCCAACAATGTCGGGCGGTAATGCCCCGAATATTTCACGTGCGTTAGGCGTCAATAATTGTGAAAAATTGCCTCATACGGCGTTCCTTAGGACGCGTTTACACTGCCGGGTAAAGCACGGATACACGTCTTAGGTGCCACGCTAACAAATTTAAGCTACTAAAAAAAAAATATTCAATTAGCGGATAATATTTTTGGGTTGTTTAAATGTCAATAAACTTATATAGATGTCATATAAAAAGGAAAAAGTGACCTAGGCCTCTGAACGGTGCAGCTGTGACCCGGGTGGCCAAGTGGTAAAGGCGTCTGCCGCGAATGCAGAAGACGCTGGTTCGATCCCAGCCCTGGGCACCGGAGGCCTAGGTCACTTTTTCCTTTGTATATGACATCTATATAAGTTTATGATTTATATAGTAGTGTGTCTACTTAAAAATAGACGAATCAAAATATTTAGTAAAAATAATTTGATTTGTTCTTCAGTTGTAAATGTTAATGAATTTAAAATAAATGTTTTAATATTCACTGCCAACATTTTACTATCACGATTGATTATTAAATTGAAGCAAACATCGGAAAATATTATTCAATAATGCTAGCTAATCCCCTTATTCATAAACATCTCTGATATATAAATTAACTAATACTCTGTCACTTTGACAGTTGTGTTTGTTAGAAACAGATGAAACATAAATTAACTAATTTTGAGTAAATTTGAATAAAAATTTTCATGGTTAATCAAGTATTTCGCAGTTAGAAGACCTTTTAAAAATGGCATGGATGCGGATAAATCCGGGGTTAACCCTATAAGCAACTACTTTAGTTTCGCAATAAAAATTTGTTTGTAAGTAATTTTTGTCCACGATAAAAGACAAAAGCTGACCCATTGTAAACGCGCCATTAGATAGCTATACGTTGAGCCATAAGAACCACAATTTATCAAATATGTTGCGTTTTTTTACCCGGCGGCTTCCGTAAGTATAAAATGGGCTGCGAAATGAAAAAGACGCGTTTTACCCCTAAACGTTTTAACATTCGATCAAATTTCGCTTTTTGTTTCAAGTAAGTATGACGCCAAAGTAAACCTGGTAGTCTTTATTTCTTAAATAGAAGTTTCCAATGTACCTAAATAATATGTATACTAAACGTTTTAACATTCGATCATATTTCGCTTTTTGTTTCAAGTAAGTATGACGCCAAAGTAAACCTGGTGGTCTTTATTTCTTAAATAGAAGTTTCCAATGTACCTAAATAATATGTATACATACCTATAATCTTTATATTTCAAAGCTTTGACTTGCAATTAAATATTATTATCATATTGTGTAATATGTATGTTTATAGTATTGCATATTTATGTACGTGTATTAACTATTGACTATTAGGTATGTTAATGTGATTTGTTTTTATTGAGTCATCTCTGCTCTTATATTTAATCTTACACCAATCATTAGTTTCTGTTTGGCCCAATGGTTGACTGGTAGAGAATGCCTTAAGGCATTAAGTCCGCCATTTGTACTTTCCTATATTGTGCAATAAAGATTAAATAAATAAATTATCAATAAAGTAAGACACAGAACCATCACTGTTCGAGCCCGATTTGCACTTGGCTGCATTGTTGTTTGATTCTTAAGAAATAAGTGCTATACTGAAAAAACTACCTAGTAGAATCTGTTCGGAAATAAGTTGTAAGTTGCCTTAATGAATACCTACTAATATATATATAAATTGGACTAACGTAGTCATTAGCAACGCAGAGGCAAAAGTACTAAATGTAGAAGCTTAATTATTTATCCTACCTATGTACCATTTTTATTAGTCTCAAATTTGCTTCATCTGATAGCCCACCAGCTGTTCTGTCAGCCCTTAAGTCTTGACGTTGGTTGTAAGGACACCCTGTATATTATTGGTTTCGTACGTGTAAGGTTAAATACCCAAAATAACTTTATTACCTTTGTTACCTAAACAAAGTTTACCTAAACTCCGGCAGTCGCATAACGAACGCACAAGCTTTAGACTCCTAAACGTGCCGCATTTTTGTATACAGGGTGGGAAAAAATTTTGGGCCCTAAAGGGGACCCAGCATTGACTTGTGGGTCTTCGCCTACGCTTATTATCTTTGCCAATAATAGAAATAAGTTTTACTTTCCCAAATTTATTCTATCATAACATCATAGAAGGTACAGTTGAGGTAGATCACATTGAGGAATAAGTAAATATCATGTCGTTTCAGGCTGTAAAAGAGAAGGCAAATGACAGACATGCATGGAAATTGCTCCACCGACATACATTTATCTTATTAATTATAAGTTAGATTTCACGAATATAAACTTAAATTTACATAACTAATTGAGCTTACTGAAAATTGAGCTTGTTTATATATTCCAGCTTCTTATTAATTATTTACTTCTAGTTAGTCTAAGAAGCTTTTAATCTATTTATAAAAGTGGGATCGATGAGCACCAATTGACAGTGATATATGACAAAAAAGTTACTTTCGCTGACTGTACTGTTTTTCTATTGAGGTGTGCAATAAAGCATTTATTCATTCATTCATACTATATATAGGGCCCAATTTTTTTTCCACACTGTATACGCCTCGAAACGCGCCAAGCTTCAAGTTGCTCCATAAATTTTATGACTAAGTTACGTATAAGCAAGCGAATGGAAGGATGGAAGTGAATTATGGCCGACATTTTGTTCTTAGAATTTATCCGCTGTATCGGGAATACATTTTAAGCTTATTTGTGAGTTTTGCAATTGAATTGTACACTGTATATTCAAGAGAAGTTTAAATGAGGAGAAATTGTACGATAAAATGTTTTGAAATAAATTGCAAAAGCGTTGAGCCTAAAAACCTTAAAATTTTTATTTTATTGCGTAAAATCGAATCAAAACATGCCTTTAGAGTATGTCTTTACATTTTATTGTTTTTAAATATTTTAAAAACAATAAAAACAATAAAAACAGTTATTAAATATTAAATTATTTATTAATTATTAAACTATAAATGAAAACACAAGTATAATCAACAATTTAAGTTGTGTCATGGATTTTGTATCTTTATGGATTCTCTTAGAAGGGCCTTAATTGGCTGCTTTCGGGGGATGTCAATGTTACACCGATATTATCACTAGAATCGTATTGTGTTTACTTTCTACCACGTGTTAAGGTCTCATGCCATTTTCGAAAGCAGGCAGCAATCCGCCGCGCTTCAAAATTTAGAGTGGAGCATGGCCGCGATTCGAAAAATAAACACACACACTGGACAGACACAGCTCCAACCCAACTCAACCCAACTCAACTCAACGCTATAACGACATTGACATTTGCTATTCGAACAGATTTTCATTCAACATTGGTCTCACATTGGTCACACATTGGTCACACATTGGTCTCACATTGGTCCAACATTGGTGGCCCAGTACTTGCGGTCGCTGCCTGTTGTCAGAAAAGGAATATATTATAACCTCTATGGTCTTCAACGTAACGAAAACATCGGACATCAAAAATAAGGCTTATTTGTCATCTTCCTCAAACAACACAATCAACATCACATCACACGCTCCAGACGTACCTTCGTAAATAACATATCATCAAGGCATTATAGCCATTGTTTGTGACCCGGGCTCCGCTAATGGAACTCGGGCACAATATATTAGTGTTATTCAGCCATTCTGTCGTATTTAGGTACAGGAAAACGACCCGAGATATGCGTCAAACTATTTTTTATTATTTATAACCCTCTTTGCAGTATATGTCACTGCTTTATTGTGTTATTTTTGTGATATTTGGGACTTCGTTTCAGATAATTTTACACTGGAGCAGTCATTACAATCGTTCATCTTTTATTTAGTTTTTAACATTTAGGCAAAAGGTTTATACAAATCATGCGACATCATGCCTGCATACCCTGGTACTAACTCACAAAGGATCTAAAGTAAAGGTCCTAAAGATAATAAATAACGAACTGCTGTGTTTTAATTAGTTTTTTTTTAAGCAATGCGAGGTGACTTGGTAGGCTATACTAAACCAACTGTGGTACCAACTCCGAAATTAAAAAAAAATACTTTTACTTTAAAAAGGGATTTTGGAGTTGGCCCGATAGAAAGAGTTGTTCAACATGACTTACCTAATCCCCTCTCATAATATGACTAGCTTTTGAAAAAATACTCGGTATGCATTTGAGTATTATGAGTGCAAGAGAAAGTAATATTATTATAGTGTAAGTGACATACCTTGTATGGATATGAGTATTATGAGTGCAAGAGAAAGTATTATTATTATAGTGTAAGTGACATGGATTTAGTTTTGTTAATTCCAACATAAAATACCCTAAAGTATGGCTTTTGGCTATACGTTACGTAAAACGTGACACACTCACGTTTCCTAATACGCCCTAAGTGAATTGTACCCATAAATTATCTCCAAAGATGAACGCCATAAGGCACACGATTATCTTATGTACATACGACGTTTTTATGAATAGGCAGGTAGCCAAACAATCACGCAATATGGCCCTAAACAAAGTTTGCTGTTTAAAGTTAAATTTCTTATTTACACGTGATGATGTGGGTTATATAATGCTTTACATAATAATAAATATTTTGAGGGAAATCATCCCAGCCCCAAACTAAGCGAAGCTTGCTGTAAAATATGTGATACGCTCTTATGGCCCTACAAATAAGAGCTTATCACATATTATTGCGGCCTTCATGTAGGGTGATACTATTGCCAGTGATTGTACTATGATTGCTAGGCTAGATTATACCTTCATACCTACTAAGATGGATAAATGCATACTAATTACATAGAAATTACCTACTTACCGAGTGACTTAAAACTCTGAATGTCTGAGATACGAGTTGCTACTTATATATCCGGAAACAAAAAAACAAACAAACGTACACGGCTGAAAATGGTTTTATTGTTTTTCAAAGTATTCCCCTTGATGATCTATGCACTTTTGCATTGCGTGAACCAATTTTTAAAGCACTTCTGCCACTCCGCCTGAGGTACCTCCATAACGTGTTGTTTGAATGCGTCGACAGCATCTTCAGCGGTCGAAAATCGTTGACCGCGTAATTTATTCTTTATATTTGGAAATAAATAAAAATCGTTGGGTGCCAAGTCAGGGCTGTACGGCGGATGACCCGTTAATTCCACATTTTGACCCTCCAAAAATAGAGTTGTTTCGCGTGACGTATGACAGCTGGCATTGTCATGATGAAGAATGATTCTTCGTCGCTGGTTAGTTTTACGAATTTGTTCAAATACTTCCGGTAAGCAAATGGTCGTGTACCACTCTGAATTAACCGTTCTACGGTTTTCTAGTGGCACTGTAGCTACATGGCCATTAATACCGAAGAAGCAGGCCACCATTTGTTTCAATGTACTTTTTGCACGAGTAACTTTCGTAGGGTTCGGCTCATTTTGAAACACCCATACCGTTGATTGTTGCTTCGTTTCGGGATCGTATGCATAGATCCAGGATTCGTCACCTGTATAGATGTTATAAACGGCTTTTGAGTCACCACGGTTATATTTTTTTAACATTTTATTGCACCATTCGACGCGAGCATCTTTTTGCTCTTTTGTTAAGTTGTGGGGTATCCAACGCGAACAAATTTTTTTTACAGCCAAATAATTATGTAATATGCTATTAATGCTGGTCATAGAAATACCCAGAGTCGCCTCTATCTCGCGGTACGTAACATGTCGGTCGTCCATTATAAGTTTTCGCACAGCCTCGATATTTTGTTGTACAACGACCGATTTCGGGCGACCTGCCTTAACTTCGTCCGTAAGCATACTACGTCCACGATTGAACTCACTAAACCAGTGATACACAGTAGTTTTAGATGGGGCTTCATCACCAAAAGTTGAAGTTAGTTGATCTATGCACTGTTGTTGCGTTAAACCACGCCGAAAATCATAATAAATCATAGCACGAATATTTTCACGAGTGAGTTCCATTCTTGCTGCGAGATGACATTTAAAACCCGTCAAAAACAAAACACGAGCGTTAATAAGAAAGAAAAAATATACCGGCCAGTACTTAAAAAAGTTCAAATTTTACCATGGAGGTCAAATATGCTATTTAAGAAGATTGTAATCCCGGTTTCCGGATATATAAATAGCAGCCTATGTACAAGTATTAAGTTACTTAGTTTAGGTATTTCGATGTAAAATTTTAATGTGAACTAGATTTGACTTTCTGCATTACAACGACTTTATTATTATAATTGTTTGATAACTGTTAATATATGACTGTACCTAATATTTAATATGAATTATGTACCTATTGTAATTCTGTAAAGTTTATTTATTTTTATTTTTATAATGAAGTATTATTATTATAGAAATGTCTATGACTCCGATTTTTTAAGATAAGATAGACAAATGCACAATTTTACAGGGATTTGAACCCGCTATCACAAGCTTCATAGACATTCTACCGACCAACACGTCTACCGAGGCCTAAAAGTATGTTTTTTTTACCACTATGTAGTATTTAAAAGATACCAGCAACAAAATAAATGTTAGTTAAATTAGAACCGGTTTACTTAAAGAGAAAAAAAAGTAAAAAATTAAAAATATTCATTAAGTTAAAACCCCGTGCAATAAATCTACCCCAGCTTAGCGAAGCGATTCAACGAGATGACTTATAACAGGAAATATACACTTATCAACATACAAATACACATATCTCGTATTTTTACACATATCCCTTATGCAACCAGACACACAGATCCCGCTCACATGGTTTTAGAGGGCTGATTTAGGTTGAAGTTTATGTTGGATCATGTAAGAGGGGAGATCAAGATATGATGGTTGTTTTTCGAAATACCACCAGTGACTGGGAGCTTAGATTGTTACTATTGCTATTTAAACCGCTATATGTATTTATTTATTTAAACTTTATTGCAGTAAATAAAATATACAGTTACAAACGGCGGACTTAATGCCTTAAAGAAATCGCGACGAGTCAACCATTATGCCAAACAGAGAAGCATCTATATAATATTCTTTTTTTCATCACGCTTAAATCTTCAATGATTGTTTCCAACGAATTTTCTTGGTATGACGCTGACAGCGTCGAGCGTGAAAAACAAATGTATGGACTTTTCTAATGATGGCCGCGCAACAAAAACGCTTGTATAAATGCTTAACATTAAGAGGATGTATCGGTTTTATGTCGGTTTTATGATACCAAAATGACGCGAAATTACGTTAAACCTACACTCGGTAAGCATATTGTAAAGCCAGTGTAGACTGGTCACGTCGTAGTCAAAGATAAATAAATTGGATATCTCATAGCGTAGGTCAATGTACGGCTTGATTATGTATTCGACAAATTACGCAAAAAATTACGCTAAAGTGTCCAAAAAACGACGCCAAGGCGTACAGAAAATGACGCAAAATTGCACAAAAAAATAACGCAAAATAACGTTAAGCCTATCCAAGCTTAGTAAGCGTATGTTACAATTGTTAAGGTCAGTGTAGACTAGCCGCGTTGTATTGAAAGGGAGATGTATTGGGTATGTCATTCTAGCAGCGGTCAACGTGATCTCTGTTAAGCTGTATGCTCGAATATATTTGCAAAATTTATTATTTTTCTTTATTTATTTCTAAACCACGGACAATCATACAGAAAATAACGCAAAGTGTAACAGAAAAATTACGTGAAAAATACAAAAATGACGCAAAATTACATCAAATCTGCCCTGGCTAATAAGGTAAGCATTTGTTACAATCGAAGGGTCAGTGTAGACTGGCCGCGTTGTATTGAAAGGGAGATGTATTGGGTATCTCATCACGTCAAAGGTCAATGTGGGTATGCTTGAATACATTTGCGAGATCGGTTTTGTTTATTTGCGTCTGTATATATGATGTTTGATAGTTTAGGTTGAATATTCATATTAGATATTGATGATTAATTGAATTATAATCCCTCCCTATTTGAAGGCATATTCCAATAATATAGGTTATCTACATTAAATCAAAGAGTATTTATAGGCCTAATTTAAATCGTTAAAAACTTTAGTTAAAAATTAAAACAAGTAAAAGTAATGTTTAAGATAAAATCTTCGTTAAGAAAATGTATCTTTGTTAAAAGGCTGAAAACACCCGATGACCTTTAATTTGACTTTACTTAAACCTTTTTTAATTAAAACTACTTTTTTTAGGAAAGTGAAAAAAAAATGTTAATATTCATTTTATTTGGAAGAACTTTCTTGATACACGATTAAAAGAAATCGGCTCGATAGAAAATAATTCCAAAGTAACATCTTGAAATTAGCTTTAAACAGTTATTTTTCTTTAGTTTCTTGACACTATTACTAAAAACTTCATTATTTTACATTTCTCAATTAATGCGTCAATATTTTTAATTCATCATTTTGCAAAATTTGCAATGAGGTCCCATACTAATCGTAACGTAACACAGTGATTCTCTTTCACTCGCGCTGAAAAAGATAGGGTTGGAATTTAGCTGTTGTCATGTCCTTAAATAGCACTGCCGACCTACTTTATACATAACCCCTATCTAATTATCTTACCTTATTTTTACTTATAATAGTAGAAGGTAGTGTTGTAATTAAAGGAGCTTTGAAGTGGGGCTTAACTTACCTGAAACAATATAAAATACATTAGCAATCTCAAGTATTGAGTAATATGATACTTAAATATAATATAAGTCACATATCTACAATGATATATTTAACTAAAATATATTTGTTCACAACAGTCAAGAAAAATACATTATTAAACCAAGCCACGTGTCAAAAACTAAAACTAAGAAACTAATTACTAACAAAATTACTCACTAAAAATTGTATAAATTGAAATAACTACAACTAAAATTGTCTTTATAGCAAGCCTAACAAACCTTAAAAACTAGAAAACCTAAAGCTCGCTCCTTTAACTAATAATAATAATAAAATATTTGCCGTATATTTTTTTTTATATCTGCGCGCGTTTGTTGATTGCCTGACACCCCCTGGTCTAAATAATAAAAAAATTAAATTATCTTTACCACATTTAAATATCTGGTGCCGCATTCTCATTTTAAAATACATTAAACACACAACACAATCTATCTCAAACATACTCGTAACCCCAACAGACAACAAACAGAGAAAAGATACATTCTAAGTATTTGATATCAATAAGTATATATCATTTTCTTATCATTTGCTCGTGTATCTCGCTTTCACCAACATTTAAAAGCGAGACAGACGTACGGGCAAATAATATGAAAATTATATAATTTTGACATCAATTAGTACTTTCGAATTTGTCTCTTGTGCTGCCCTCTACAGTTAACACTTTCACGACCAGGAACCCGACTGTCGGGTTCTCTCTTCGTAGCTACTATGCGCTACATACGACACATACGTGGCTACGGGTTACGAGCGTAGCGCGTAGCACTGGGTGGCGTTGAATATGTTAACGCACGCTCATAATTCCTCTTCGTCGTGCTACGTTAACTTATTACTGCTACGCCGTAGACGCCGTAGCAGATATTCCCGCGTTCGTAGCGCTTTACCGTAACATTACGTCATGCGCTCTGAAAGGGTTAGCCTGTCAACAGTAAATCCTTATAAACCTTTAACCCTCGAGTCGCTTGGTGAAAACAGTATTTTTTGATGTATTATTTCTCTGCGTATTCAAAATAGAGAATTTATAATTTAACCATAACAAATACTGATAAAGAAAAGATCTGAAAGTGTAAGTACTTACAACTAAATTATTCAAAATATTAATGTAATTTAGTTTTGATGCTGATTTGCTTTTACTTTCATACTATGATATTATTAAAATAACAATAATAGGCCGGCTAGCATATCTTACTTTGTCGCCTGACACTTCATACTTCGAGTCGCGCTTGAAGTATGTACTGTCGCGTCATACGTCAAGTTATGCTAGGCGTGCTAATCATGCCATTAAAGCCTATATATGCATTTCCTCTATTTTTTACACCAGGACGGTGGCAAACAACCAAACGACCCTACAAATACTAAGCAGCTTCCGCAGCCTATGGACGCCTGCCATTTTAGAGATATCACATGCGCGTGGAGCAAACAAGCATACGGCCCTGATGGTAAGATACGTTTTGTACGGTAATAACGCTTTTAATATCTTCTAAACTAGGTAAATGTGTACATTGTAGGATAATTCATTAACATGAAAACCATGACGTCCCTAAGTAAATCATCAAGCTAAATATACCTGACCAGCGTGTGTTACGGCGTTTAAAAATGAGCTCTATGTATAAAGCAATAGCGTTTACTTTACTTTGAGTGAGAATTCTCGGTTCGTAATATAGGATGATGTTTCAAGTTAAAAGACCTAGCGATTGAACTAGTAGGTAAGGCGGCTTTCACACTGCTGCGGTTTCCGCATGCGGCATCGGTGCGTGAGCGAGATAGCGCTCTGAATGCGTATAGTGCTGTCATGCCTGCACACCGTCGTCGCATCCGGTTGCGGCGCAAGTGTGATAATCCCGTTAAATCTTATCTCATACGGGTATTTATATATATTTAATTTACGTACTTATTTTGGTAACTGCAGTTTTATTATCATCCTCCTAACGTTTGTACCGGATTTTAGCCACGGCTTCCCACTTTGTCTATATGGAGTTGTAAAAACTACATAATACCTTTAATTTTATATAACCAATAAAGTATGATTATGAATATTGTAATAAAGGGAAGCCAACGCGCATGTGAATCCTCTGGGGTTGCAGGCATCCATAGGCTACGGTAACTGATTGCCTGAGAGCTACGGCCCGCCTGATGGTAAGCAGTTACCGTAGCCTACGGACGCCTTGCGATGCTTGTTTGCCACCGTCGTGGTTATTAAAAAAATGGGCCGTTTTCCTATACTCGTCCACATATCATTGCATGTTTGAGAAAAAATGTTTTTAACCTATTTCAATATAAGTAACATAAAACGGTTAGGCCTCACGTTTTGTAGTCACATATTATTTCACGTGCGTCGGGAATTTGCCTTCAGTGTTGAGCGTTTAATATTAAAGTGAGTGTAACTCACGATGGTTTTAAAGCTATCCTTGTTTATTTATTTCATGTCCAATAAAATCATTTACAATGTCTATACTAATAAAATAAAAACACATAAATCACTAAAAATTAAACCTTAAAAATCTAAATAAGTAATCTAAAATTAAACACTAACTCTAAATATAAAACACCTCTCCGAAATCCCCCACTACAGGCATATACCCCAGAATACTGGCGGCTATTCCCCCCTGCACCGCCAGACTCAACCTCTGGGCAAAGAAAGAGCCAGCCCTATAGTCCCCCGAGACGCTTATAAAACGTTTCGACACCTTTTTAATAAACTTTTTGGTGTCGGACAATCATGGACCCATAGTTTCAACAGTGCCGCGCCCGCTGTTGAAACTATGGGTCCATGATTGTTGATGAACTCATACTCATTTGCTAAAAATGAGAATTTGCGGCGCTTTAGTGTTTGGGCTTGGTCAGCGGCACTCCCAGGTTTCCGAGCCGAGCCCTAGACCTCCTTATTTATTGCTATCATAGGATTTTCTGAGTACAAATTAGGTGTCACGGACTGTAATTGTTGAGTAATTTAGGGCTCACTTTATATAGGACATTTCATAGAGAACGTATTAAACAAAACAATTATTACGTGACTACTTATACTAGCTAACTTTTCTAACTTGTACCACAACCCTGAGTTGCCTCGCTGCGGTTTTATAAAATATGAACTCTATTTTACTAGCGGACATGAAATTACGTGGATTGTCCACAACGGTGCTGTAATTACTATACAGGGTGTGCCCACGTAAACCGACAAGTTTTTAACGCTTTGTACTTAAAAAATATATGGAAAAAATGGTTACAATAGAAATCATACACGCTTCATTGAACACCTTAAAAGAAGACCAGTACAGAAAATACAGCAAATTGAGGTAGACACAGGTGGTAAGGGGAGGTAAGGTAGTGCTTACAAATAAGGTTATACTTTTTTAACTATAAAAGTTTCGTGAGACTCTAAAATATTAAAAATATTTATAACGGGTTGCTCGCTTCATTTAGATCGATGACGTGTCGAGCAATAATCGATTGAAATGACGTAAGTAACCCATTATAAATATTTTTAATAAGGTTATATTTTATTCACAAAAATAAATATAATAATAAAAGTAAATCGATAATTTATCGAGGCAACGTCAAACTTCTGAAGAACAAATCACATTATTTTTGATAAATATTTAGTTTTTGTTTTGAGTAGTTCGGATTGGAGGTAACAACTCATAATGTTGTACCTTAGATGATTGGCCAAATGCGCATTAGCATTTACAAAGATTTCAACAAAAATACTAGTGATCCGTTCAAGGGCATAATTGGTATTGTATTGCGACCAAGAAAAATATGGAGAAAACATTTTTGGACGTGATTTTTTTTTGTATGGGGCACGTCGTCCCAGCTGGCTAACCTGCTACACAAAAAAATTTTGTTTTGCGTGAAAAAAATATTTTCTAACTTTTTCTTTTACGGCTAAACCTAAACCTAACCTAAACCTAACCTTAAACGGATCACCAGTATTTTCGTTATATCCTGTATACACGGGAAAATTCGGCCAGTGCCGCTGTGACCCGGGTAGCCTAGTAGGTTGGGCGTCTGCCGCGAACGCAGAAGACGTTGGCTTGATCCAACCCTGGGCACCGGAGGCCTAGATCACTTTTTCCTTTGTATATGACATTTATATAAGTTTAACGTCAAACTTCAGTTGTTGTCGATAGCCAATTATTTTTACTATCATGGCGTTAATATAAACAACTGATATAATTTTGTATCTAGATAAATGTCACACTTTTCAACCGACTTCAAGATTTCGAAGGAGGAGGTTATCAGGTCGTCGGGATCTTTGATGTTGATTTTTTTTTTCATGTATGTTCACCGATTATTCGAAGACGGCTTCTGTTTGAAAGAGTATACTTCACAGTTTGTCCCATTGTAACTAGGTCAGGATCTGATAATGGGATCCTGAAGAAATCGAGGGAACTCTTCAACTATTATAGGCACACATACACGGTGCCCATGAGCATTGCGAGAGATTTTAAGCACGCATTTCTGAGGTCAAAAGAATGAAAAAACATTATATGACTTTTGTTGTAAAACGCCATAAATTTTTTTTTTTTTTTTTTTTTTCAGTTTTTTGGAATGCTGTTCTACATAAAAAGTAAATGTCATTAGAAAAAAGTAACGGAAAAAGTAAATTGCTACATTTTTTCTCGTAAAAACTAGTCCACGAAAAGTGTTTCTTAGGTCTTTGATATCAGTCAATAAGAGATGTCTAGACTATGCCCCATACCGGTGAGATCGCCATCAAAAAATCATTTTACACTGAGAAACAATTCAAAATGCAATTTTTTGTAAGTAGTATTTACTCTGAAACTATGGCGAATTTCGGAAAAGTTTAAAGGACATTTTGTTCTCTAAATATGATCATGAATACACTGTTAAAGTCTCTCGCAATGCTCACGGGCACGTTGTATAGTGATTTGAGTTTTTTTTACAGCAGCTCGAGCATTTGCTTTGGAGGCTAAGTGAAGTCGGTTCTTTTTTGCTTAAAATTATATTAGACCCATTTGATATGTTGTTAAAAGTATTATTAGCCGTTGATTATTTTCAAAAATGCTCAAAAAACTAAAACTAAAAATATAAGACAGAGAGTCTCAAACATAATACCAAAGCAGATTCCTTGTATTTACTAAAAGTTGCAGTTATTTACGCTATATCAGAACTATGTCAGAAACAATGAAAGTAGCACGTCATCCTACCGTCAAAGAAACGCCTAACAATCATAACGAGCCCAACAACTTCAAAGAGACGCACAGATCTCTGAAGTTAATGTAGTGTGATGTCTCCATTTTTATGTGGCACTATTATCTTGAATGGGCTTTGCAGAATGCTATCAAAACAAATTTTATAAATTGTATGAAAAATTGTGGGAGTAGTAAAAACAGAATTCTGAAAATGAAAATAAAATTTGATATTTTTGTGGAAACAACTTGTATACAGAGTGTAACATTAATACTGGTGTTCTGTTTAAGGGCATAATAGGTATCGTATTGCGACTAATAAAAAGTAGAATAATAGTAGTTTATGTAACTGTTACGTAATAAGATCACACGAGTGTTTTAAGGCCTAATTACGTACAGTTGCATACACTGCTTTATCTACACACATATTATAAATCCTAAAAAACGTGTTCGGAAACCATTAGAATGACCGCCATTGCACCGCCATGGCCAACTCCATTGTCAAACGGGCGCGTGCCGGCGGTCGGGGAGGAGGGCTGGATTTTCATTACGATATCAAATTCAATGTTCCAAATTTGAAACTCATAACTTAAACATATTTGAGCATGTAATGTTAAAATTACGTTACTGCCACTGATGAAAAACTTATCATAGTAAAATCGGTTGTTGTAATGCTGGCCATTGCCTACCCTTTTTTAACACATTTTAGAGGACTTACAATGTGAGTGTAGATTAAAAAAAATGACGCGAAAAAAAAATTATTTTTTGTATGGGACACGTCGTCCCAGCCGACCCTCCATACAAAATATTTTTTTTACTGTGAAAAATGTTTTCGCTTAGTTTTTCATTAATTACAATACGATACCCTTAAACAGATCACCAGAATTTTTGTTGAACTCTGTAGGTGTAATCTGAAAATAGATGTCATATACTTCAGAAAAAGTGACCAAACTCTCCGGTGTCCGAGGCCAGATTTGAACTGGCGTCTTCAGCTTTCGCGGCTGACGTCCTGACCACTAGACCACCCGGTCACGGCGGAACTTGACAAATTTTCTCATGTATATGCAATCTCTGAATTTGAAACGGCTAGGCGCCGTTGGCCATACTCTAAGGGCATGCGCAGTACATGCTAACGTAACGTACGTGTATAGTAGTGTAACTACTTAAAAAATTGCAAATCAAAAAATATTGAACAGAAATAATTTGATTTGCTTCAAGATTCTGTAGGTTACTAGATTATTATTTTGGCTGATATATATTTATATATGTAGTGTGTATGTATTTTATATGTATATATATATATATATATATATATATATAAGTATTTGTATGTATGTCTGATTAGTATTTTAATATTCGTGTGTTCAAAATAAGATTTTTGCACCTCCTATTAACTTTTTCTGCATTATTTTCTCCGCTACCCAAAGGTTGTCTGGAAGAGATCGCTCATTAGCGATAAGACCGCCTGTTGTTTGCCTCTTTTTATCACGTTTTTTTTCAACTGAGCTGTTTTTTGTGAGGTGTGTAATAAAGCATTTATTCATTAATTCATTCATTCAAGACACATCGCATTGACCTGTCGCGGTGTATCACTAAAGTGTCGTAAACACTTTCAATGACTGATACTACATACAGTATTTGCATCCTGCTGTCGATTGTTGGAAATACATTTAACAGAATTTATTGCCCTAAGAAGTACCCTATGTGGGATTTCAGGTTTTGTCCAGAGGCCAAGGTCACTTTTTATTTGATGCTGACAAATATAACAGGTTTATATCGAGCTATGTGTTAACATGGAAATCGCACACCAAGCCGTCATTTATCATTTCGTTGACACGGGAGCAACGCAATTCCAAATTAAATACATATGATTCAACGTGAGGCGATTTATTATTTGATATCCGACGTAACGCATATGGATTTTAGGGTTCCGCACCCAAAGGGTAGAAACGGGACCCTATTACAAGACTCCGCTGTCCGTCTGCCGTCTGTCACCAGGCTGTATCTCATGAACCGTGATAGTTAGGTAGTTGAAATTTTCACAGATGATGTATTTATGCTGCTGCTATAACAACAAATAGTAGAAAACGGAATAAATAAATATTTAAGGGGGCTCTCATACAACAGACATGATATTTTTGCCGTTTTTATCTGTCACCAGGCTGTATCTCATGAACCGTGATAGACGGTTGAAATTTTCACAGATGATGTGTTTCTGTTGCCGCTATAACAACAAATACAAAAAAATGAGGGATACAACATACATGTTTTTTTTTTGCCGTTTTTATACATGAAACATGAAACCCTTTGTGCGCGAGTCTGACTCGCACTTGGCTGGTTTTATTTGCGGTCTAATAAGGGAATACTGGGGCTATAAGGAGTGCTTATATTAAAAACCTGGCCAAAAACTGCCATTTGTTAGGAAACATAAACGATAGACGATAAGAGAGAGAATAGGAAACGATAGAATATTTAAACTACTTCCATGCAAAACAGCGTAAAGGCAAAATACCTTTACTACACCGTTGAAAGGCTAATGGAAACTCGCAACAGCAAACTGTTTAAAGTAGTTTAATTAAGGGCAAAAACTAGCAGCTACTCGTAATTAATGTAAGTTGATCGGCACTTTCTGCATTCTGATTGCCTATGTGAACACTAAACAACTCGGTAGCCAATGAAATGAGACCTCGAAGTCCGTTACAACTAATCGGAGAGCGTTCATTGGTCCGCTTGAGCGCAGCCTTGGTAAGTGATTGGTCTACGCTTGGCGCGCGAAAAGATTCCTCGGTGATTGGTTAAGTTTGCACTTGTTTTTAGCGCAGACAATTATAGTTCATTTAAAGGGAATAGGTTGGAAGCTTTTTGTAACTGTTTTGTAATACGAGAGGTCTTGTTTTTACCTGGCTTCTCGTGCCGTAAACTGGGTAATAGTGTGACGCATTGAATGATAAGTATAAAAACGATCTGTGGAAGTAAAAAAAACCGGCCAAGAGCGTGTCGGACCACGCTCAGTGTAGGGTTCCGTAGTTTTCCGTCCGTCACAGTAAGTGTCCCCACTCAAGAGTTAAAATAACACCGCCATGTAGGATATGATATGAGCGTTCCACGTACAGCGACATCTATCGGCAAATTAAGTAAACTATTGCACGCGAGCTTAAAGTATGGAAGATGATTTTTATGGGATAATTCTTTATTGCGTAAACCGATTTTCACCGTTTTTACTTTATTTGAAAGCACGTCACTTCATTGTGATTTTGTAGAAATTAGAGGTACAATAAACACCTGCTTATACGGTTAAATTACAAACTTAGTTCAGAAATTATTTTGTATTTTTTTTTCAAAAACTATTCAACCTATCAAGTTCAAAATAATTTTCCTAGAAAGTTTTTTTAAAGTTCTACTTTTGAGATTTTTTTCATATTTTTAAAACATATGGTTCAAAAGTTAGGGGGGGGGGGACACATTTTTTTTTTACTTCTGGAGCGATTATTTCCGAAAATATTTACATTATAAAAAATGATTTTAGTAAACCCCTATTCATTTTTAAATACCTATCCAACAGTATATCACACGTTAGGGTTGAAATGAAAAAAAAATCTCTCACTTTACGTATAGGGGAGGTAACCTAATAAAACATTTTTTTCCACTTTTTATTTTACCACTTTGTTGGCGTGATTGATATACATATTAGTACCAAATTTCAGCTTTCTAGTGCTAACGGTCACTGAGATTATTCGCGGACGGACGGACGGACGGGCAGACATGGCGAAACTATAAGGGTTCCTAGTTGACTACGGAACCCTAAAAACGATGTGTAACTGAGGCTTGAGGGGTTGAAACTGGCATGTTTGGTAGTTAATGGGGACGGAATAAGTTGAAATCGTTACGCTAGAGCTGTATAGGGACGGGTCGAAACTTTGACACACTCTAGTATATGTGTCAAACGAGTGATCCCCCACACTCGTATTAACTGCGCTGCCCTATTTTAACAAATCCACATAATAAATGTTTACCTACAATAAATCCAGAAAAATACTTCTAACAAACCACCCCAACAACTAACCTCAAAATTCTTGAGCACCGCAGCCAAATTGCAAAATCCACGTTAAATTTCCACAAATGCACTTACAGCAAATGTCCCGAGCGTTTGTTACAAGTATTAGTCGCTCACGTACTCACGTCCACATGTCGTCGCCGTAAAACTTCCGCCCCGCACCATGAGTTTCCAGCGCCGTTCTCGATAGACGACGAACGATTTGTGTGAATTGGCTAGGTACGTACTTTCTAATATTTACTAGTTAAATTAGACTTTTTTGGAACGCCATTAAAACTATTTATTACTTCGTGTATTACTGAACTGCAATGAAAGTTTCCGCGATCGAGTTTTTCACTAGATGGCAGCACTGTGGCGAGAGGTCTAGCTGTCATAGTCCACCAATCATGGTTAATAATTTCTGAAGTGAAAACTTCTTTAACGGCGCTATGCACTTTTTGTGATGGGGAAAATTTTTTAAACTCGCGACCGATCACGTGACCGACAGTTTCATCAGACTGAAAATTCGTAAGACGGACACGTGACCTCATCGAATAAATAATTGTAATAGTTCTGAAGTGTTAATTGTTTAATGTAATATAAATTATCATGTTAATGTATTATAGGATTGTACGTTGTTTTATAGACTACATTTTCGCAGAATATTGGTTCATAGAAAATGTTTCTCATATTTTTATTTCATAGAGTGATCATTTGTCAGAGCTCTTACATTGTAGAATCTGGTTTTGTATATTTTTTATTGTTCAGATAAGTAGTTTTTCGAATTTCAGTTCATTACGTTTTAAATCAAATATTATTACTCCGTATAGTATTTAGTTTGTATAACATTTGTTTCAAAGACTGCATATTCATAGAATGTTGTTTATGATTTTATCAAACTTAATATTTTCGTTTCATAAAAAGACTCAGTTTCTCAATACATTGTAATATACATTAAATCCTATATGTTTTTATTCAAAGAGACTTAAACTGTAGTATTTTTATATCAATTATGCTGATTCTTAAACTTAAATAAAAAAATCTGTCTTTTATTAATGTATTTCATTTAATCTATTTAATTTAGCAATATGTTTAATTTTACTATTCTAATTGTGCTATTCTAACAACCGTTTGTTTCTGTGGGGGTCGCAGTTCTAACCAAACCTAACCAACTTTTCTGGTAATAGTTTGTTTCTGTGGGGGTCGCAGTTCTAATCTAACCTAACCAACTTTTCTGGCAACCGTTTGTTTCTGTATGGGTCGCAGTTCTAACTTAACCTAACCAACTTTTCTGGCAACCGTTTGTTTCTGTAGGGGTCGCAGTTATAACCTAACCTAACCAACTTTTCTGGCAACAGTTTGTTTCTGTAGGGGTCGCAGTTCTAACCTAACCTAACCAACTTTTCTGGCAACAGTTTGTTTCTGTGGGGGTCGCAGTTCTAACCAAACCTAACCAACTTTTCTGGTAACAGTTTGTTTCTGTGGGGGTCGCAGTTCTAATCTAACCTAACAAGCTTTTCTGGCAACCGTTTGTTTCTGTAAGGGTCGCAGTTCTAACCTAACCTAACCAACTTTTCTGGCAACAGTTTGTTTCTGTGGGGGTCGCAGTTTAACCCAACCTAACCAACTTTACTGGCAACAATTTATTTCTGGGGGGTCGCAGTTCTAACCTAACCTAACCAACTTTTCTGGCAACTGTTTGTTCCTGGAATTTTGTTGTTTGTGTAACAGATCTAATATCATTATGTATATTCTTTGCAATAAGTTTATTTGCAATGAATGTAAATTAAGTGCATACATACTAAAGTAATAATATTGGAAAAGAAAATACTGGAACTAAATATTATATAAAAAGTAACTATGAAACAACAATCTAAGAAATCTGTGTCTACGAAACAAAACATGAAATATGATTCTAGTGTTTGATAACTTTCTAAATTAAAAAAGTTTGATAACAATATACATGAAACTGATTGTCTGTGAAATATGTTTTAACCAATTGAACAGTCTATGAAACAATAATATTGGAACAGAAAGTACATGAACCAAATAATCTATGAAATAATTTCTGAGAAACGAAATTCTATGAAATGTCCGTCTATGAAAGAGGGTGACACCGTATTATAGCGCAATTAATGAATATTGTATTTTACCACATAAATGATAGTACTTTTATACTGATAGTTACAGCAATTCCTGCAAAATTATTCCCTAACCATTCCAAAATATCAAAAATGCACAACGTTAATATTCAAGTTTTCACTTCTGCCGGCACTCCCGGAGTGCACCACGTTGTTTCTTTTATTGGTGGAACATGACAGCTGCTGCCAAAAAGACCTCTTGTCACGGTGCTGCAATCTAGTGAAGATCTCAATCGCGAAAACCCTCATTAGAATAGGATTAGAGTAGACAGTTATGCCATATACT
Organism: Pammene aurita; assembly: GCA_947086415.1. NCBI lineage: Eukaryota > Metazoa > Arthropoda > Insecta > Lepidoptera > Tortricidae > Pammene > Pammene aurita. Next base: position 1,647,145 of record OX352305.1, on the reverse strand, counting down.
TACTTCAACATAAGTATGAGCTGACTGAGCTATCTCTATCGTATTCTCATGGCGGTTTGATAATACGTACCTAAGCGTTAGCGTGAAGACTCGCGCTGATTATTTTTGCTATTTTTTTTGCTTTCGCTCTAAGCTCTAGTCAACTAGTGACAATTATAGATAGTACCTAAATTACTTATTGTAAAAGTATGTAGGTCAGTACCTACATACCTGATTGACTTGAATTTTAGGTGAGTGGCGGTGCCACTGACTTAAAATTCATTTATTTAATGTCAAAACAGCACATATCAAACATAGTTTATCTTATCCTATGTATTATTCTACCCATGTCAAAAATTATAATACTGAGAATAACATCAAAATACATATTTTACAAAGCAGAACCGTCGTCTTCAATAACTCTCTCATTAATTCCATTCAATCTTGGTTTCAATAATTCTGTGCAGGACAGATTTTTATTAATTACTGGCGACCCGCCCCGGCTTCGCACGGGATAAAAAATGTTATTGAGGGTTATACCTAAGAGATAGACATATACCATCGCGGACATTTTTGTAGACCTTTTTAAGATGTACAATACTGTATTACATTATTTTGATCTATCTCGTAGGGTTCAGCCAGCGTTTGCAATGTAAGCGCGAAAAAATGTGTTTATTTACGACATCACATTAGAAACCTCTAAAATTATCAGTGTTTCTCTGCTATATTATGCATGTATTATACATATAAACCTTCTTCTTGAATCATTCTTACAATTACAAAAACCGCATCAAAATCCGTTGTGAAGTTTTAAAGATCTAAGCGTACATAGGGACAGACAGCGGAAAGCGACTTTGTTTTATACTATGTAGTGATTGGTCGAAAAATCCACATTTTTCTTGAACATAGGTCTGTAATATTATTTTCTCTGCGTCCGCCGGCCGGGTGTTGAACGTGCACGAACGTTATTTACTGCTCTTATTGGGCGTTAAAGGAAAAATATGACTAATAATGTTTTGGTGTAAGTATTGGGTTCTTTGTTTATACTGGTATTGGGGTCGTTATGACACAGTTACGTGGCTTTATTACGAGAGCTTATATAGCTACTTTGTACAGTCGCCATCATATATCGGAGCGCCCAAGGTGGTCACAAATATCTGTATAACGCCTCTATTTTCAAGGCGATAAAGCGCATGTTGTCGCGCGATAACTTGGGTAACTTTTTTCTGATTTATATGAAATTTGTTGGGGTTGTAGTAGAGCTCAATACAATTTGAGAGTTCGTTCATGAGCATGATCGATCAAGAGGTTATGGAGCTAGAAGGCTCGAAAAAAATCATCATTAGGATATTATTATATTGGTCAATCGTTAGCAAGAAAATTTCAAGGCGGACTACTAGTATAATTTATAAAATTAAAATATTTTTTCCAGCAAATTCTTATTTATTTAGCATTCATATCCGTATCAGTACTTTCCTTATTCACAACTTATTACCAACCACATAAAATAAAAGACGTTTTCTTTTCCTTGACGTTAAATATGAGATGTAATCTGCCCGTTACGTCCGATGATATGTATTTAAAAATCAACCCTATTCCCTTGAAATAAATTTCAATTTAGACGCATCTGCAGACGTATAATGAGCTTAGTCTTGTTATTAAGAAATTCGTAAGATGACGCATGATTTTTTGTCTTGAGGTATGTAAATCTTTACGCGTGTAAATAAATCTTTAGAACAATCCTTTTACCAATTATTTTAGATTAGGTATTAAAAAAAATTACATCAAATGGTAATTATGTGAATTACTTTTGTATACTGTTTGTTTCCAAGATTTAAGTCAATAAGTGATAAAAGCATTGAGTTAGAATATAGTAGAGGTACACAGTAAACAAGATTTACCAAAAATATGGCCCTTGAAAATTTGCAACCGGCGACTAAAGCCTAATAAAACTGACCGAGAAAGTGCTGTATGAGTCGTTCTTACAGCACTATTGTCGTGCCATTTTTTTGGGCTGATTGTGTATCCCGTTCTGTATTATATATATAGGTGTTTAAAAGCACTAGTGTAGTTTTCGAGGATTGGCATGATTCTTAACGTTAGGTATACGTTTTCTACACAGATATTCTTACCGACATTTGCCGTCAATAGAAAATTTTTATAAGGTCAACAAATATGGCTGGTATTTCAAGACAAAAATCTTTTGACACATGACAAAATATTATTAAAGAAAACCGTTTTCACTGAAATATAAGTAATTAACGGATATTTTGACTAATAACTAATGTAAATAACAAGTTTATGTGTACAAGCCAAGCCAAGGATGATTAAGACATTGTCTTAATCATCTTTGGTACAAGCTAACAATGAAACCAATTGTTCTTTAAAATTGCGTGATTGCCTTAATTATAATTAGTATGTTTGTTTGCATGTTGTTGTTGTCATAAATAAATGTTTTCTATTGCTGTTTCAACGATGACAATGATTAAAAGCGCTTTATATAAAATGTATATCATGTTATGTAACCTTAACGCAACTGTCAATTGCGAAGAACCCAAAAACAACTGTAGCTTAATATCGGAAAATTAGGACATAAAATACGACAAAAGCTAATCGAAAACCGTCCTAATAGATTAGACCAGTAATAAATATCTTTTACGGCCGACTTGTCATAGTGAAAACGTCATAAAGTAAAAAAAATAAGGCTATTTCAATTTAAGTTATTTTACTACATTCTAAGTCCCCCGGAAACTCGTAAAGGTAGTTTATAGCCTGTAACGTTGAAGGTTATGATTATGTCCCTTAGCGTGTTGCATCAAAGTTCATTTTTGGGTATCACAAGAGGAATTACTGTAATGGATCGAAGCCTATATTCCTGAGCAGAAATTCTCGATTATTTGGTACCGCTCGGCGATATGTACCATCGGGTTCATAATTGTATACCCAATTTATCAATGAATTCATTCATAAAATGGGTATGCAATTATGAACCCGATAGTACCATCGCCCACACTGTTAACTGTCCATCGGTGGACCTTATGCCTATTGTAATAAGATCCATCAATGTACAGTTAAGAGTGTTGCCGTATGTACGTGTCAGTAATTTTCGTAGTTTTGCCGATAGATATTTTGCTTCATTAGGAAGTAATATTTGTCTTTTGTTCGTTTATTTTGTTAGCTTTTGTTTTGTTTTGGGTGTTGTACAGCCTTGGCCAGAAGTGTTGAGCACCCTTGCGATTTTCATACAAAACTCGAAAGTTTAGACCGGCGTTTCTATCTTTTTTGAAGTTATTTTATCAATTAATTCAAACTGAACAGGCGTTTTGTTGAAGTGAGTAGTAACTGCATAAAATATTTGCAATTTTTCGCACTGACCTAAATTCGCACTTTTCATATTTTATAGGTACCTTGAAAGTGTTATTAAGTGAAGTTTTCTAGATATATCAATAAAATATAACATTTTACGTCATCGTACATTGTTATGATAGGGAATTGATACTTAATATCGAAATTGTAAACAAAAAAGAGCTATGCTCAACACTTCTGGCCAAGGCTGTATATTGTCTACAATTTCTTTTTGTTATTGCTTTTCAGTGGTAATTAAGTCTAGAATAAGCAGCAGGCCAAAAGCTTTATATTCATAAATTTTCCTACAAGTCTCAATCAGTTTCCATTACAGAGGCTCGATTGATTTCGCCCCAGCTACCAGGACACCATAGACGTATGGCGGTCATCCTATATTTCACGAAGGGTATTTGCCCAACCCGCACTCATGGAGCTTCTATCCCTTCCCCTCTGGCCTTAAATTGAAATTTGGTAACCCTTCTAAGTGGTACTCGAAGTCCACTTTGCGACATTAAAGTTGAGTCAATGTTGGATTAAACTTTGGAGTTATGTGCTTAGGTGGAGAATTACTTGCATTTACGTTCTAAGTTATTTCAGTGTATATTGTTTGAAGTCTGTTAAAGCTAGTAATTTGTTAAATAATAAAAATATTCATGGCTAGTTTTCATGATAACTTGTGATATAAAAAAACCGGCCAAGTGCGAGTCGGACTCGCGCACCGAGGGTTCCGTACAAACCTGTAGGTATATAAGTAAAAGTTCACCCATCACGACAATCGAGTCATAGCTACGCGTTCATGAGGAAAGAAGGGGTGGGGTGGTAACTTTAAAATTATTGAAAATATTTTTATTATATGATGTAACTAAAAATTTACGGTGTTCGCAATTTTTCCTTCATCTGTGCTATAAGACGTTGCTTCGTACCTACCAAATTTCAAGATTCTGAGTTCACGGGAAGTACCCTATAGGGTTTGATTCCCTTGCGAGTTTTTTTTTTATACCACGACGGTGGCAAACAAGCATACGGCCCGCCTGATGGTAAGCAGCTACCGTAAACTAAAAAAAAAGTTTCGAAAATTTGTGGAAATTTGCGGCATAAACCGCTGTATCTTTTGATTGCGTTGCCTTGATTCTTTCACACCACCAATGAGGGACAGTAGATCTGAGTATTTGATATAAATTTTAGCTTGACACCTCCACGAGTTCCTGAAAAAAAGGGTCTTGACAGACGGACGGACAGCAAAGTGATCCTATAAGGGTTCCGTTTTTTCCTTTCGAGGTGCGGAACCCTAAAAACAAGTGACAACTAAAATTTAGTAGCTATTATGAGATTAGACGATAGAAAATTGATTGAAACATACTTCAAGCAGTCAGTCCGCTGAGTCAACTAACGCTCTAGAAACGGTCACCCATCCTCATATCATGTTTATAGGTACTCGCCACTTACATTTGTGCAAGTACACTTCTGAGTGCAGCTGTCAAAAATACTAGAAACCTTTTCCAAGAAGTAGGTGAAGGCGAGAAGCGTGATGTGAAAGTGCATCGCTCGTTCCGGTTCACGTGTTAATGTTTTGCTCGTAGCGAGGGAGCATTGGACACGCATCCAGTCGTAAAATCGCAGTAGCGTAAAGCGGAACGTGGGTGATAGGGATGTGCTACGATATTATCTACGTAAATATATGGGCGCACATGATAGATTAAATAGATAGATTTATTAGTTCTAACCTCACAGTATTTACATCATAAAACTACAGACCCATCACACTTCTGAGCCACGTCTATAAGCTTTTCTCACGAGTGGTCACGAATCGTCTCGCCAGGAGACTCGACGAGTTCCAGCCACCGGAACAGGCTGGGTTCCGCGGAGGATATGGCACCATAGACCACATTCACACAGTGAGGCAGATTATACAGAAGTCCGAAGAGTATAATCAGCCCCTGTGTCTCGCTTTTGTGGACTATGAGAAGGCCTTTGACTCCGTGGAAACTTGGGCTGTTCTGGAATCCTTACAGCGATGCCAAGTAGACTATCGTTATATCGAGGTGCTGAGATGTCTCTCCGAAACCGCCACTATGAGTGTCCAAGTACAGGGCCAGCAGTCTAAACCCATCCAATTGCGCAGAGGGGTGAGACAGGGGGATGTCATATCCCGAAACTATTCACAAGCGCATTGGAAGACATGTTTAAGACGCTGGACTGGAAAGGTAAAGGCATAAACATAAACGGCGATTACATCTCACATCTGCGATTCGCTGATGACATAGTCGTAATGGCGTAGTCGCTAGAGGAGCTGACCCAGATGCTGGACGGCCTAGCTTCAGCCTCGCGACGCATCGGTCTTGGCATGAATTTGGATAAAACCAAAGTCATGATCAATGGCCACATTGATCCAGGACCGGTCGTCGTACATGGCCACCTTCTTGAAATTGTTTCTGAGTACACCTACCTTGGGCAGATCCTGCAGTTAGGTAAAAACAATTTCGAGAAGGAGGCCAAAAGGAGGATCCAGCTGGGCTGGGCAGCATTTGGGAAACTACGCCGAGTCTTCTCGTCATCCATACCGCAATGCTTGAAAACTAAAGTTTTTAATCAGTGCGTCCTACCCGTAATGACCTACGGAGCTGAGACGTGGACACTCATGGTAGGGCTGGTCCACCAGTTCAAAGTCGCTCAGCGAGCTATGGAAAGAGCTATGCTCGGAGTTTCTCTGAAGGATAAGATTCGTAACGAATACATCCGACTGAGAACCAAAGTTATCGACATAGCTCAAAGAATTAGCAAGCTGAAGTGGCAGTGGGCCGGCCATATCTCGCGAAGAACCGACAACCGCTGGGGTAAACGTGTTCTTGAGTGGAGACCGCGACTCGGCGAACGTAGTGTAGGACGCCCTCTAGCAAGGTGGGATGACGATCTGCGAAAGACTGCAGGCAGATGCTGGATGAGGCAAGCTGAAGACAGGGCGCTATGGCGCTCATTAGGGGAGGCCTATGTCCAGCAGTGGACTAATATAGGCTGATGATGATGATGATGATGATGATTTACATCATAAAATAAAATGTAACACCCCGAGAGTTACAACCTGCTGTGTACATAGGTTATGTGACTAGTTGCCACCAGGCAAATTGCATGCTTGTTTGCCACTGACGTGGTATACAAAAAGTAAAATCAAAGTCCAATTTTTTTCTTAGGTCCTTAAATTTAATGACCGAACCTAATTTCATACCTAAACTGGGCATTTACAAATTTTTGACTTGTTTCAAAACTGTGGTCATTAAATTAAATTAATCGATGATAAAAAAATTACAATTAGGAAACAAATTCTGGCTACTGATTAAAATTTTTTTCCTCAGTTTCATTACTGTTAGTCTTTGATGTTTTAGGGATATGTCGATTTGTAGTATTTTTTACCTTTTTTTAGTTACTGTCTCATTCACAGGCGATAGTGAGTAAAGAATGCCATTATTTTATTAGATAAAATATTCCTAGCAACATCCCATCCCTAGCGTATAACAACTCTGTAGCTACTTTTCTATAGGACTGCAGCGTAGTGGAAATTCTTACGGGGATTTTTCCGTGATGTATTTTACTTGTCAGACACTTAGTGGGCTCAGGGGCAATCGAGTGGAAATTTGTGTAACATGTGTGGTAATAGTGTTAACGTAAGACTTCGTATCAGTCCAGCTTAATAGATTTAAGGCAAAAGAAGGGTATTAAGAATGAATGTGGAGGGATGTAGGAGAAGAGGCAAACCTAGGAAAAGGTGGATGGACTGTGTGAGAGATGATATGAAAAGAAAGGATGTGAGTGATGAGATGACGGGTGATAGAGATGTGTGGAAGAAAAAGACATGCTGCGCCGACCCCAAGTAAATGGGATAGGGCAAGAGGATGATGAATAGATTTAAGGCACACTTGAAAGGAACAGTTGAAAAAGGCAACTCACGCTTTTCGAATGGAAAATAAGTTGACATGTTTCGCTCCATAAGGAGAAGGTGGTCTTCACCGGTCAGTTATATAACGGCTCATGAATAAACTATTTGGAATTAAGCGAAATATGTCGAATAATTATTGTCTAAAAGAGTGAGTGGCCTGTTTGTGTACCTATATTAATATATCTGAGTATCAAGGAAGTATTAATAAGGAAATTTTTGACACTCAAAATAATTAAGCTTCCTAATAATGATTTCATAAATCAAAACATTGACGAACTGGAGTACACGCAGGAGACCCTGAATTCTTTGAGTTGGCTACTCTTTTTACCTAACTTTAGATTAGCCAAAAGAAGAATGATTTTAACAGTCTATATTTTAACCCTATAGGCCCGTAAGTGGTTAAAATATTTATAACGAGTGACTCACGTAAATTAAGTCGAGTTTTGCTCGATATGTTTCGATCAATTTACGAAACATGTCCAGCAAAAATCGACTTAAATTACGTGAGTAACCCGTTATGAATATTTTTAATATAATTACTTAGTCTCACGAAAGTTCTATAGGCCGTAGCTTATTTTTAAATAGATTTCCAAAGATGAGCTGTTTCATTAGAAATACGTCGGTATGCATGGTTACAGCTTTTAAACTTTTCACTTGTTTTACAATGCTGCTTTTTTTAGGTCCATTCGTTGCTACTCCGATTTATAGTCTGAATCTAAATTTCCTGATATTGTCTTCTAAGCGTAGTAGATACCTTTTACCCTAATTTTACTACCAAATGACTTTTTCCGTCCAGGAACCCAGTAAACTTCATAACATTCTTATAGATCGATGTTATTGCACAATAAATATTAACCTGACATAAGAAACCATCAAATTATATATTACATATACATATTTGGCAATAAACGCAAAACCGTTAAATTACGAGCGTAGTGAGGGGTTGTAAATTATGTTGGAATGTTATTTTGATGCCTAGTTCCGTTTTTATAGACTGTTGACGTTTGTAGGGTTGTTTTATCATTTTGTTCAAGTAAAAGTATGTATACTTAAATAACATTAAGTATTATATCGTTACGTGTGGACAGATAATGTCAATACAAAATCTCGTGTCCCTAATTCAGGTTACACTCTAGCGCCATCGATTCAGTCGTTAGGTCTCAATTAAATTAATTTTGTTCGGGAATTTAATGTTTTCAAACTTCCGTTCATCTGATTGCGCTGCGGCAACTCGAAGACAGATGCCTGAATGCATTAACTACGCAATAAAGGCTAGCGCCTTAATGTCTGAAAGATAAAAGATATTTATTCTTCAATTTAGGCACATAACAATGCACTTATGAACGTCAGAGAGAGAAAAACAACTACCACCGGTTCTAACCCTACACCTCTGACCCGAGAAGTATTATGACCGGCAAGAAACTCGGCGGGACTTATAAGATCTTAATCTGAAATAACAGAATTTTCTTGAAAATTATCCCGACGCAACTCCAACACAACATCAATATTGGTTGATTATTTTGTTGTGTGTTGGAGTTGTGTTTGACATAGGTTGTGTTTTTAATGTAGTCTTTATGTATTTCAGAACTATAATACGGCACACGCTAAAGAAAAAGTATAATCCAAAAATTTAATGATGAAACTAAAAGTGCAAAATGGAATGAAACCTATGAATATTGAAAGTAGGATTTGCATATACAAAACAAGGGTATAAAGTTACCGCATTTTTCATAAATTTCACCTCGATAATTACGTTGGCAAATATCCTTGTTTTTCTTTCTATTGTGACAACGGCGAGAAATAATCTCGTTTCCTTTTACAAGTTGAAAGTTGAGTCGTAAAAATTCCCGAAGTCGGAATACATTGAATAGTTTCAACTGGAATTTTCTTAATTGGAATGAACATTGAGCATGTTTTTATTTGATATCAGTTGACATAGTAAATTTAGTCCCGATGCAAAAAATGGGATGTTATCTAGACACGCGGCAGCGTGTCAAGCCAAGTTCAAGCAAAGGAACGGGCTAGCCACGCCAAGTGTATATTACACGAACCACTTGGTGCCACTTTTGACCCTTCTATAACTCAAAACCTCTTTAACGTAAACACATAAAACTACGTGTGTTTAATTATATCCATAAGTACACCTAGAAGCCCAAATTTCATGAAGCTAGCTCAAACGGTTATAAAGATATGAAGGTCAAAATGTGGTAAATTTTAGCACTGACTGACTGACTGACATATAGTACCTAAATCTAACCTACTTTCAGATGACCTAGAAGGATGAAATTTGGAATCCAGCTCGGTAATTGTGTGTAAGCGTAGGAAAAAATCTAAAAATAAAAAAAGTAAAAAAATAGGGAGGTCCCCACACAATTTTTTTTTAAATTGTATCGTTGGAACCGTTACAAGCAGATATTTGAAACTATCCCAATATATGTATTATTGTATTTGCTATATAACAGAAATAGAAAAATAAAATTAAGTCAAAAAATAAATGGTGTCCCCATACAAAAAACTTGTAATACGCGCTAAACGACCGGCCAACGGTGTGTCGTCGGCGACGCGCGGCACCACATAATTATACACAGAACAGAAGTAAAAAGAATGTAGACAATAGCATAAAAAAGAAAACCATGCAGCGGAAACGCAAGAAAAAACATAAAATCTCAATACCTGCCTAGTTTTCTTTACAAAAAGTAATGATATCCCACCAAAAACATAAATGTAAAAAAGGAGAGCCAAGTTCAATACAAAAATTATGCTTGGCTGTGGGCTTCGCCGCAAAGAGAATGGAGATCTAAATGAGTGCCAAGTTCTATGCAAAATCCAAATATGTATGTATAGGAACAAAATAACATTATGAACAAGTATTAAACTCTATTTCTTTGCTTAATTGGATACCCATAACAATTGCTGTTATTTAAAAATGTGAGATCTTAAAGTAGGTTACATTTGACTTGGCCAGTTTTTATCAGAATTAAAAAAAAAAATATATATATATACAGGGTGACTTTTAATTCGACCTATTCCTTGAAAGGGGTTATTCTTTAGCTCATTTACAATGTTTTTAGCCCAATCAACTAGGGGTCAAAAATTAATGGTTTTCGAGTTATACGAGTTTTAAGTTTTTTTTGTAAAAACGCCACCTAGCGACCTAAGAATGGCAATAAAAAAGAAATTACAAGCGATAGGGTGATAATTTCTTATTTATCTTATAGCCAGTAAACGTAGCAATACTTAAGACAAAAAAAACCGTTAAAAAATAATTCAAGTCTTTACGGATAAAAGGTTATAAATCAAAAGTTATGTTTTATTTTTTGTTTATTTAAAATCAAAGACGATCACTCAAAAAAAATTGTATGGTAGTTCATGTAAAAATTCCATAAATAAATTCCGTAACTCATAAGCTTTTCAAAAAGGTAAAAATGTAGGCATAATTTTATTTAACTATCAAAAATAATAACAATAACAGAACAGGTAGCGAGCGTACTGAGCGTATGACCCGCAATCGGTTTGTTTGTGCAACTTTCGTTCTTATCTTAATCCTTCGTTATCTTGAGAGGTTCAAGTTCAGTGCATGTTCTTGTTATGATGATATTAATTAATGAGAGTAATAATAATAAAAGGAAGTATTCGGAAGTGTTCGTGATTTACCGAGGCTTCATTGTCGGTATTTATTTAGTAATCAAATCAGTAACTTCCAACTATCCTTCCGATTCGGACATTTCGTTGACAGTTTATTTATCAAATGGCGGCTTACCAATTTGAAGAATACGCAGATATCCTGTTTTGTTACGGATTCGCTGATGGTGACGCTGCTGCAGCACGGAGAGAATATGAACGACGATTCCCAAATCGCCGTTTACCTGATGTCAGCGTGTTTGGTACGACTTACCGTCGTATTCGAGAAACGGGATCGGTTCAACGACGGCAAGCAGATGCTGGAAGACCTGCAGTTCATAATCCTGAAGCAGAAGAACAAATACTGGACTTGTTCCGGGCCAACGCCACTACATCAACCAGATTTGTGGCTAACCAGCTTGGGATATCACAATGGAAAGTTTGGTTCACGCTCCACTCAGCAAGACTGTATCCATACCATTACACTCCGGTTCACGCCATCCAGGAGGGAGATCCTGCTAGGAGGATGGATTTCTGCAGATTTTTACTCAATGCTGACATTGAAGATCCAGAGTACCTGAAGAATATCTTGTGGACCGATGAGTCCAACTTCGACCGCGATGGTATCACAAACTACCACAACTTGCATTTTTGGGCCCCAAAAGGTGAAAATCCAAGAAAATCCAAGGAAGGAGCTCACCAGCAGAGATTTTCTTTAAACGTGTGGATGGGGATTGTGCACGATAAGTTGATCGGGCCATTTTTTCTGCCTGCACGTTTATCCGGTATCGCTTACGAACATTTTTTAAAGGAAGAACTGCCCATACTGCTGGAGGATGTGCCGCTTGGAACAAGGATGGCCATGGTTTACCAACACGACGGCTGCCCAGCTCATTACTACCGGGACGTGCGACAGTGGTTGAACATTAACTATCCAGAGAAATGGATTGGACGAGGGGGCCCGATTCCTTGGCCAGCACGTAGTCCAGATTTGACTCCATGTGACTTTTACATTTGGGGTTACATGAAGGCATTAGTGTACGACAGACCAATACGAAATGTCGAACACTTGAGAGAAAGAATTGTAGAGGCTGCTGAGACCATGAGAGAAAACATGTCGACGCGAATATCAGTCACTGAAGTACGCAAAAGGCTTTATGCTTATATACGAAACGAGGGAAAACAGTTCGAACAAGACTTGTAATTTATTAAATTAATAATTGATTTGTAATTTTTGTTTTTTATTTTATGACTAATTTTGTACTTTTTATTGCTTTTATTATGGTCTTGCTGCTTTTATTATGATACTAAATTATCTGTCTGTTATTATTAAGATTACAAGTAGCTATTTAAAGTTAAAAGTAAAAACAGTTGTTTAATTTTTTCAATGTTTATTACTAACAACAAATCCATTTTTGGCCATAAAAACACACAAACAAACCAGAAAGTGGTTAGGTTTTCTTAATTATTATTACTTTCTTTAATTAATAACTTACGAACATGTCCGGAATGCTTACCAAAGGGAAGACTGAACTTGGACCTCTCAAGATAACGAAGGATTAAGATAAGAACGAAAGTTGCACAAACAAACCACTGAGCGTATGACCCGCAATCGGTTTGTTTGTACAACTTTCGTTCTTATCTTAATCCTTCGTTATCAAGAACTTATCAAGTTATCAAGATAACGAAGGATTAAGATAAGAACGAAAGTTGCACAAACAAACCGATTGCGGGTCATACGCTCAGTACGCTCGCTACCTGTTCTGTTATTGTTATTATTTTTGATAGTTAAATAAAATTATGCCTACATTTTTACCTTTTTGAAAAGCTTATGAGTTACGGAATTTATTTATGGAATTTTTACATGAACTACCATACAATTTTTTTTGAGTGATCGTCTTTGATTTTAAATAAACAAAAAATAAAACATAACTTTTGATTTATAACCTTTTATCCGTAAAGACTTGAATTATTTTTTAACGGTTTTTTTTGTCTTAAGTATTGCTACGTTTACTGGCTATAAGATAAATAAGAAATTATCACCCTATCGCTTGTAATTTCTTTTTTATTGCCATTCTTAGGTCGCTAGGTGGCGTTTTTACAAAAAAAACTTAAAACTCGTATAACTCGAAAACCATTAATTTTTGACCCCTAGTTGATTGGGCTAAAAACATTGTAAATGAGCTAAAGAATAACCCCTTTCAAGGAATAGGTTGAATTAAAAGTCACCCTGTATATATATATATATATATATATATATATATATATATATATATATATATATATGTGTTGAATAACTTTATAAAATGACTGATGTAATGAAAACTGGCTGGGGCGTCGATTGGCATTCTAGCCATACGACGAAGGGCTCGCTTTTGCAGGGAAAAAACGCGGTACCAGTCTCCTATAAGGGTTCCGTTTTTTTCCTTTCGAGGTACGGAACCCTAAAAAGTACTAATAAATAAGCAAATAATAGGTATTCCACACGGATACTTGGTTTCAGATTACCGAATCTAGTCTGAATGTTGGGGAATATATGTTTTCTGTTATATTTTTTACACTACCTACACTTACACTACATTACATACGGTATCAGCATACACCGCATTTTCTTTTCATTTTACACAAGTAGATACATTAAGTTAATCATAGTGAAAATTAAGATATTTATACTTCTATCATACATGTGACGTGGCCTGGGTTCTGGCAGAATACCAGTGCTTCGCCCGTAAGAGTGAAGCGTATTGCTGAGTCAGAACCCTTTTGTATTGCTGCAACGCACACAGAAATCATTCTTTTTTGTTTCATATGTGTAACTATTTTCCTAGCTTCTTTCTTTTTAAGGATGTAATTTATGTACTCACCTAGGTAGGTGACTGTGTGTATATTATGGCAAGCAAATAAAGAATATATCTATCTATCTGTCTATATATGTCTGTCACACCGTAGCGCTAAAACGGTTGAACCGATTTAAGCAGCAGAAGTATGTAAGCGGGTGAGGTGTTCAAATTGAGCTTGACACGACTTTATTGTTTAGAGAACAAGAGCGTGTGAAGATCATTATGAATACCTCAGCCGTTTAGCTACTTCTGCTGCCGACTATCCTCAATTAGCCTAAAACATAGACTAATTAACCCAAGACCCCGCATAGCCGGGCGACCCTCGCTGCCACGCTCGGAGTACCTTCACCCTATACTGAGACACTAATATTGGAAGTGACAGTTAACATAGTACGTCTCCATGGCAACCATTAATGTCTGACTCTCTCTTACGCTCAATGGAAGAATCGCGCGTTCCCTGTCTGGCATTGCAAGTTCCCCTCCCGCACCCCTTCGTTTTGGCAGCTTAGGCTTCAAAGAAATAACGCGCTAAGCGGAGTATAGAGATATCTTGTATATAGCCTAAAATAAAAGACATCATTAAATTGCAATGAGAAATAGAAAATCCTATTCGTTTCAATAAGAAGGTCCATCGACGTGACGACGTGCTGCCGGATATCCGGGTGACTGATTGAAATTACTTTTATTTTCCCTGTTTTTGGTGGTTATTTATTGTTACATATACATTCGGTTTGTATTAGGACTATGTTGTAACTCCTCTGAGAGTAGGCATGTTACTTAGCAATGGGAAGTAGGTTGATGATCAAAGGGTAATGAAGAGAAAATCTGCCTTGGCATGCCTTGACATCTTTATTTTTACTTTTTGATATAAAATTGACCAGCGATTGACACTAAATAGTCACACCTGAAAATGAAGACAGGGCTGAAGATGGAGCTCAATTGTTCAATAACAACCTATTCATCTAACTCTTGCTTTAAAGATACCGTGGACCGTACTGAACTTTAAAATACGTTTCGACACGATGCAACTTCAATATATTTCCAATGCATTAACTATGCAGTACGCCTAGTGCCTAAACGTCTGAATCAAAAATATCAGAGTTTGCTTGAAAATTATTCCGATGCAACTCCAATGCAACTTCAATATTGGTTGATTATTTGTTGTGTGTTGGAGTTAAGATTTAAATAGATTGAGTTTTAAAAGAATTGTATATATATTTTAAAATTAGAATACGGAACCTAGATCGAATTACACATTTATCTACACTCACATTTTAAGTCCTCTAAAATGTGTTCAATAACGGTAGGCAATGGCTAGCATTACCACAACCGATTTTAATGATAAGCTTTTTATCGGTGGCAGTAACTTAATTTTAACTTTACATATATTGATACGTTATGAGTTTAAAATTCCGAACATCGAATTTGAAAACATAATGTAAATCCGGTCCCCCTTCCCGACCAACGGCATGCGCCCGCCCGACCGCCGGTACAATCGAGTTGGCCATGGCGGTGCAATGGCGGTCATTCTATGCTTTCCGAACACTTCATTTAGGATATATAATATGAGTTTAGATAAAGCAGTGTATGTAACTGTACGTAATTAGGCCTTATTACGTAACAGTTACATAAACTACTATTATTACATATCTTATCTTATAAAACACACCTAAATAATCCAATAATAGAAGCTAAATAGGACACTAGTCCATTAGCCGAACACAAAAGACATCGGCCTAATTCAATAAGAAGTAGAAATCCTATTCGTCTCAATAAGTCGGTCCGTCGGCCGATGAGACGTGCTGACGGATATACCCGGGCGAGTGGTTGAATTTACTTTTACTTTGCCTGTTTTTGGTGGCTTCTGGTAATTAGGTAAAACACGAAACAAAAACAATAGTTGTGTATTGATATAAACAAAGACACGTCCCTGGGTAATCTATATATATAAACGTAAAAGTCCTGACTGACTGACTGACTCACTTAAATCAACGCCCAGCCCGAACCGTTGGACCTACAGAGCTGAATTTTTCATAATAGGTAGTTTTTATAACGTTAGTATCCACTAAGAAGGGGTTTTTTAAAATTCATCCCCTGAGGGGGTAAAAAGGGGGTTGAAAGTTTGTATGGATGGGGTTTCAAATTTTGAGTTAGAGATTCGAAACTTCGTACGTTTACTAATAATTAAAAAATAATAAAAGTGATTTTAGCGTTTTTCAAAATTCAACCTCTAACAGGGTAAAATAGGGGTTGAAAGTTTGTATAGAGATTTTTTTTTGTGACAGACTTGAAAGTTGAAAGTTCGTTTGTAAGTTACTAATTTTAAGGCAAAAAAACTAATTTCAGCGTTTTTCAAAATTCCACCTCAGAGGGGTTGAAACGAGGTAAAAGTTTGTATTAAAGGGGAGGCCGTAACTACTAAATCTAGAAAGTTGTAATTTGCAGGACAGGTTACATTTACAATCTGCACAACTAATAAGAAGCGATTGTGAAAAATTCAACCCCCAAAGGGGGTAAAATGGGGGTTAAAAGTTTGTATCGGTGGGGTTTAAAATTTAAAGTTAGAGATTTGAAACTTCGTACGTTTACTAATAATTAAAAAATAATAAACTCAATTTCAGCGTTTTTAAAATTCAACCTAGAACGGGGCTAAAAAGGGGTTGAAAGTTTGTATAGAGATTTACATTTTTTTTTGGTTTGAATTTTACTAGAATTATTGTTCCTATTTCCGTTCCATTTCCATGTTCCAGAGTGAGCTCTGACAATAGTTTGGTCATCGTATCATCAAATAAAATCACCCCTATATAGTACACAAAAATGTAACGCAAATAATAGGGTACATTTACGTCATTACTTGCATATTAACACTTATTTGCAAATGAAACTATGTCTACGTTACCCGTTTTTTCGCCAAAATAGCTATAAGTATAAATAGATTAAGAAGATACAAATGGATATGAAACTCTGTATGAGGAACCGTATTATACACGGACGAAGTCGCGGGCGGAAAGCTAGTCTATTTTAATTAGAACCCGGATTTTTGGGTGCGAGAATGTTTTACACTACACAAAAAATAAGTACACACTGCAAAAAAAACTATATGAACATTATTTTCTGAGAGCCGCGAGTAGTATCAATATTATTTGTAAAATTGATACGGTTATATTTATAACCAATGAATCCCATATGTTTCAATGCTAGCTTAATTTTTTTCTATTATGTTGTTTTATAGTTCACAGTGCTTTGTTTTATTATTGTAATGCTGTGTAACTTATTTGAATAATCAAATAAAATAAAGCATGTGACATACACTAGATAATACAAAATTAAGTATCGTTAAAATTCTGGTATTATATTTAAATGTTAAAAGGCAAACTTATATAGATGTCATATATAAGGTGCTAACAAATTAGTCACGGATATTTTTACCGCTGATCGTTCTCGGTTCTCGGAGTATATTTTAAGTATGAAACATCATACTTAAAATAAAAGGTTAAAGGTTGTCTGGAAGAAATCGCTCATTAGCGATAAGACCGCCTGTTGTTACCTCTACCTAAATTTATCTAATTGTAAAATTTGTGCTTGTAACTGTATGAGGTGTGCAATAAAGAGTATTTATTATTATTATTATCATAGGTTTTGTTATGTTTTTTTGGAGAAAACTAGAAAACAAATTTCCTACGTTAAAACACCCTGTTAATAAAATAATTAAATGAGACCTCTTTAGATCCGAATCATAATGACATTTAAGAAAAAAAACTTTTGACGTGACATGACAGCCATTGTTAAACATCTTGACAGGTACATTATAGGGGTTATTTTAAAAATTAATTATATTTTTTTTTGTTCGGTAAATGAAAACAAAAAAAATTATAAGTACAAAGGTTCCTTAATTACAGTTTAAAGTTAATTGTTTTAATGTAATGTATTATCTCTTAAAATATCCGTGACTAATTTGTTAGTACCTTATATAAAGAAGAAATCGCTATTGCAGTGCCTCGGGAATGTTCGCGGCGGAGCGCACTGCGTTTTTTTTCATACCACTATTCGATTTCGCGCCGCGTCCTTGGTCCAGCGAGTGCGAGACAGCTCCAATACCGTTCTTACGATGATTGCGGATAGACTTGACTGTCCATATAGCATACACTGCTGCGACAGGCATGTAAAGACAATAGTTTGACGTTAAAACAAAATTTGATTTAGGACATGTATTATTATATTATTTCATTTTTACCAATTTTAAATCTTCAGTTTTATTTAATTAAAATTTATTTGTGTATTAATTTTAATGAATTGTACAATTTTAATGTTTTTATTTTCAATTTTAATTTTTAAGCATACCTTTGAATTAATTGTCAATGTTTTGATTATATTTTATTTGACAAGGAGTTAGCTGATTGTTTTTTTGCGATTTAGATTAATTTAATCTGATGTGACTACGGATGATGAGCCTTGAAGCTTGAAATAAATATTTTAAAGTGACCTATGCCTCCAGTGCTCCGGTTATTAGTATAAATAATTTGACTTGTTCTCTAGTTGTCAAAAGGCAAGCTTACTTACACCACATTACGTATATATTACATTAATAACGAAGAATTAACAATGTAAAAAAAATGTGTCACCAGAAAATTAACTAACATTTGCTGAACTACGAGTAATTCATTTAATAATTGAGTCGCATGCTACAAGTGCTACGAAATAATTCGCTACACGCCTTCTACGCCGTAGCTGCTACGGCGTAGAAGGCGTGTTTGTCACTTTGTTACAATTGGTTTTTAGGGTTCCGTAGTCAACATGGAATCCTTATAGTTTCGCCATGTCCGTCCGTCCGTTTGTCCATCCGTCCATCCGTGGTTTAGCTCAGTGACCGTTAGTATGAGAGAACTGAAATTTGGTTTGACTATGTGTATTAATCCCGCCGATAAAGTGGTAAAATATTTTTTTTAGGGTAGGTACCTTCCGTACAAATGATGTGCGGGGTGATTTATTTTTCGCGGCAACCCTGTCGTGTGGAGTTTCGTTTTATAGGTCTTTCAAAAATAATAGGGGTCTTTTAAAACATTTTTTGGATAAATATAATAGTTTCCTAAACAAATAGCTCCGAAAGTTTAAAAAAGTGCGTCGCTCCCCCTGTAACTTCTGAACCGTGGGTCTAAAAAATTTGAAAATATTCATATAAGTAAGGCCTAATAAGGGGTGCGCGTGGGGTGAACACGCTTAGGTGTGCGACGCTAAGCTGATAGGTTCCCCCCACTAAGTCTCTCATACACGTCCCCGTCACCTTAGGGAGTTACATACCCGAGGTGAGCCCACCAGCGCATATGAGTGGGCCGTGCACCCTGGAAATGTCGAGGATCGAAAACGGGCGTCGCACAGTTTAACTTCTACCCCGGATCCAAGACAGCTAAGTATGAGAGACGATACCTGGTACGGCATTCCCACCTGCCAGGTACCATTTTACCTTACATCCCGTGATTCCTAAACATCCCATCCCTCCACCATCATCTCATTCCCACTCCAACCCACTGACCTAGCTCCTATGTACCCTGCTCCAATTCCTAACTCCTGGAGGAGACAACCTCGACCCCAAAAACCCCAATCTAAGGTGGCCATTCATGCCGAGAGATGCGTGACTGAGGGGGTGCTCAGTCGCTAACGATGACCCTCGATACCGGGCAACCTCGAGGTGTATTTTGCCTCATTCCGGCAAGCGGGGTTCTGCTGGAACGGACTATATAGTTCCCTAGCTTCTCGTGGGATCTGCATGGATAATTTTAACCAAATAGATAAACTTGAAGGTACCCTGGAAGACCTATGCCAGGAACTAATGCCCCTGATGGAAGGCGCGGAAAACTCCGCCCGCTCATCGGAGCAACCTATGGAGGTAGTGGAGAGCACCGCCACGGTTGAAAGGAGCGTTAATCGCCCACACAATCCAACGGAGGCTTCCCACCCTGACACACAACAGGTGTCCGTTAAGAGTTAACGGGCTCTGCAAGAGGCCGCTACAAAGCTCTTAGAGGACTAGGAGTTGCGCCTGAAGAGGCGTTGCAACTGTCCGCAAAGAGCTTTGCGGAACTTAAGAAGTTGGGGTACAAGTTCGGGCCCTCACACTCACAACCCGTGCAAAAGCCGGTAAAACGGCCCCGCTCGGAGGAGGTATCACCGAAGGGCAACACACCCAAAAACCCAAGGGTGAGTGAGACCCCCCCTACCCAACCCCAACCACCACCACAAGCCTACAGTGAGGTCCTCAACCAAATTCGGGTTGGGATAAAAGACTCCAGACCGATGACAGTCGCTCAGCTGGAGTCCCTCTGTGAAACCATCCTGCAGAGGATCTCAACCATGAAGATGGCCGAAGGACCGAAATTTAAAGGCTATTCCTACAAGCCAGGCTGGTTGCTGATCACATGCAGCGACCGAAGATCCAAAGCCTGGCTTGAACAGGTAACACCAGCCCTAAAACCTTGGCCGGAAGCCAACCTCGGGGTCATCCCTGAAAATGAGCTTCCGAAACCTAACGTAGGGATGGTGTTCATACCAGAGATAGACGACTCCAAGGTACAACAGTCGCTATCTCTGCTCTATGCGCAGAACCAGGGGTTGCACACAGAGCACTGGAAGGTTCTCCACACCAAAGTCGAGAAGAGCGGAGTCATGGTGACGCTGTCACTAGACGATGTGTCGGTGGAGAACCTCAAGAAAACTGGGCTAAAAGCGAACCTCGGGTTCCACGAAGTCCAGTTCCGGCTCAAGGGACAACCCAAAGCCCAAATGCCCGGAACAGTAACTTCCCAAACCCAACCACCGCAACCGGCAAACCCTTCCCCACCCACCAACCAAACCCTGACACCCGCTCGAAAGGTGCCCCACGGCCCAAAACGGACGGTCCCCTCCAAATCCCATCCCACTCCCGGACCCTCAACCACCAACCAAACCCTGACACCCGCCCGAAAGGTGCCCTACGGCCCAAAATGGACGGTCCCCTCCAACTCCCATCCCACTCCCGGACCCTCAGGGACGCAGCGGTTTCTCGCCAATAGGGGAGGCAACAGGGGTAGTAACCACCCCAGGGGTAGAGGAAGCAGAGGAGGCCAGCAAGGGCGCGGTGGCGCCCAACGCCGGGGCAAATAAGGACGCAACAGCAAATAGGGGGGTGGTAGTCCTACAGGCCAACATCCACCACGCCATCGCGGCCACAGCGGTCGTGGAAAAACTCTTTGGCGAAAATGGCCTGGACATCGCCCTCATACAAGAACCATGGATCAATGCTAAATCCATGGCTGCAGGACTAAACAGAGCAGGTAAGATTGTAATAAATGAAAAAGGCACCAAACCCAGAGCCTGCATCGTTTTTAACAGAAACATCAATTTCTTACCTGTTACAGAATTATGCAGCGACGACCTTGTAGCTGCATACGTTGATCTCAAAGGCAGAGGAGAACGGAAGGTACTTATTTGCTCCGCTTATTTGCCTGGAGAAAAACAAGACCCCACAGAAGAACTGACTAAAGTTGTAGAGTACGCTGAAGCACAAAAGGCAGAACTTATCGTGGGGTGCGATGCCAATGCCCACCATACCATCTGGGGGAGCACTGGAATTAACAAAAGAGGTGAGTTACTCTCCGATTTTATCTTTACTAACTGTCTGCAATTGTTGAATAGGGGCAACACGCCAACCTTCGTAACTAGGGCTAGACAAGAAGTACTAGATATTACATTTGCAATTGAAAAGGTAGCTAAATGCCTAACGAACTGGCACGTCAGTTGCGAAAATTCAATGTCGGACCACAAACATATTTTATTTGGTGTAAAAGATTCTCCTGAACAGGAAATACCTATGCATAGGAACCCAAAAGATACGTCATGGGAAGCCTACAAGGCCGACCTAGAACATCGTCTAAAGGATATCCACAAACAGGTAAAAACACCAAATTCCCTCAACTTGGCAGTTAACCTAATCTCGGAAGGCATGGTTAAGGCCTATGAACAAAGCTGCCCGTTGAAGGAACCAAAGTCTACTAACACAACGACGTGGTGGAACAAAAGGCTGGATAAACTCCGCAAATCCACACGCCGCATATTCAATCACTCTACCACACCTTATGAGTGGGAAAGGTATAGCAGAGCATTGACTGAATATAACAAACAGATCAGGAAAGCCAAAAGGCGGTCTTGGCGAAGATTCTGTGAGGAAATTGCCCAAACCCATAAAGGAGCAAGAATTCACAAAATACTATCAAAAACGCCAACCAACTACCTCGGTCTCCTTAAAAGACCCGACGGCTCTTTTACTAACACAGAAGCGGAAACTCTAGACTTGCTTAGAGTGACCCACTTCCCAGGTTCGTTTACAACCAGTAATAATCAGCTGTGCGCCCAAAGGAACCTTCAAATCCACGGGGTACGCAACATAGACTGGAGTTTGGCAACTAATATAACATTAAATGGGCTTTGAGCAAGTTCAAGCCATTTAAATCGGCCGGAGATGACGGAGTGTTTCCTGCATTACTACAGCAAGGACAGGACCTCCTCCTCCCGCACCTGGTAAGAATATTCCGAGCAAGCTTTGCATTAGGAATTATACCAGAAAAATGGGCACGGGTCAAGGTACGCTTCATACCAAAAGCAGGGAAAAAGGACTGCTCTCAGCCTAAATCCTTCAGACCAATTAGTCTTACATCTTTCCTCCTTAAAACAATGGAAATAATCATAGATCAGCACATTAGAGCGCATTATCTGGTGGCTAGACCACTGTTTAAGCCAGCATGCATACCAAAAGGGGAAATCAACGGAAACTGCCCTACTTGACCTGGTCGATAAGGTGCAAAAGACCCTAGAGGATAAGCAAACCGCTTTATGTGCGTTCCTTGATGTCGAGGGTGCTTTCGATAATACACCCACAGAAACCATCCTTAACGGGATGAGATCAAAGGGAGTTGATGAAACCACCATTAGATGGGTCCAGAGTATGCTTTCTAATAGAATGGCGACTCTAACCCTCAATGCAATAGAGCATGAATTTTACACCACAAAAGGATGTCCACAAGGAGGCGTTTTATCCCCGTTATTATGGACCCTAGCTGTGGACCAACTTCTTGCAATCATGAGGGACAAAGATTACGACACACAGGGATACGCCGACGACCTTGTAGTTATAATCAAAGGCCCCTGCCTCCACACAATCTCAAATCTGATGCAAGGAGCTCTAAACACGATACTTAAATGGTGCAGAGATAATGACTTGTCCATTAATCCGAGCAAAACGGTGGTAGTGCCGTTCACAAGAAAGAGAAATCTGGAGAGACTCGGAAAACTAGAACTCAATGGACAAGTAATACCTTTTTCATCTGAGGTCAAGTATCTAGGGGTCACATTCGACCAAAAGGTAACCTGGAACCCTCACTTGAAAAACATCACACAAAAGGCGAAAATGGCCATGTGGTCATGCTGTCGAATGGCGGGAGCAAGATGGGGCATACGACCCAAAATTGCTATGTGGCTTTATACAGTGGTTGTGAGGCCCATTATTACCTACGCCTCCGCGGTCTGGTGTAACAAGGCCAGCCAAAAGACAGCTATCGACACCTTAAACAGCCTGTAACGCACGGCTTGCCTAACGGCAACAGGGGCCTTCTCCTCGACACCGGGAGCGGCCCTGGATGCACTGCTTGACATAACACCACTCCACCTGCAAGTTAAAAAGGAGGCCAAGCACTTACCAAATTTAAGGCCTGGGTTTTTGCGAACGAAACCCTTAGCATGCCTACCGATGACATGCACACCGTATGTCATTTCACCAAACTGTACAAAGTGGAAATACCTCCTAGAGACAAATGGACCAAAGACCAAATGTATGTCGAAGAGGGTAGCCACATATGGTACACGGATGGATCGAAAAAAGGTAATGAAGTAGGATGCGGGATCTATGGTGAGAGCCTCAAGCACAGAGCTAGCGTCAGCATGGGCAAAAGGGCCTCAATCTTCCAGGCTGAAGTCTTCGCCATCAACAAATGTGCGGAAATTAACCTGGATAGAAACCTAAGACACCAGCATATCTATATCAACTCAGACAGCCAAGCTGCTCTGCTGGCACTAGAATCTTAAGAGTCAAACTCAAAACTAGTCCAGAATTGCAAAAATAACCTTAATGCACTGGCTAACTCCAACAAATTTACACTTAGATGGGTACCAGGGCACTCCGACATTGACGGAAACGAAATAGCGGATGAACTTGCCAGATAGGGCGCGGACACACCCTTGGTCGGCCCAGAACCGTTCTGTGGAATCACCAAACGGGAGGCATATTCTCTGTTAAATAACTTGGAAAAAACGAGAGCAAACGCATGGTGGAAGCTCGTCAAAGGACAAGCACACTCGAAAGCTCTAATCAAAGGGTTCGACAACAAAATCTCTAAAGAGCTGTTAGGGCTCAAAAGATACAAAACCTGTGCAGTGACTAGAATACTGACAGGCCACTGTAAGTTGAACAAACACATGTTTCGTATGAGTAAGAAACAGGACTCAGTATGCAGGTTCTGCCAGGAAGAAGAAGAAACAGCCTTGCACATCCTCTGCTCCTGCGGACCACTAATGCATAAAAGAAGTACCCACCTAGGGCGACATGTAC
Organism: Pammene aurita; assembly: GCA_947086415.1. Lineage (NCBI taxonomy): Eukaryota > Metazoa > Arthropoda > Insecta > Lepidoptera > Tortricidae > Pammene > Pammene aurita. The sequence continues at coordinate 1,622,796 of OX352305.1, read as the reverse complement.
TGCAACCCGATGAGGTACAACACATTACAGCCCAAAGAATCTGGAAATTTCTAGATGCAACGGGAATCAGTAATGAGCTATAAAGGGCTGCCACAATAGAGCAAATCTGGTCGACGCGGCACATTGATAGCCCAATTAAGAATAATAATAAGGCCTAATAAGTAGTTTCAAAGAAAACTATATTAAATAAAATTGGTTTGGTCGTTTTTGAGTTATAACTCAAAATACGGTTACAAAAGGCGGACTTAATGTCTTACGGCATTCTCTACCAGTCAACCTTTAGGCCAAACAGAGAAACATCATTGGTCCCGCACCAATGATGTTTCTCTGTTTGCGACGTATGTCAAAAACATGGAAGGTCTTATGATTTGTAAAAAATATTTTGTTCTTTAGCCTAATAATATAAATAAATAAATAAAATATATAAAATATAAGCAATAAACCAAACTGAGTTTGTAAAAACGTCAATATATATAGACTTATAAATAAGTATATGAACATATTATTATTACTGATAGTGTCTGGACCGCTTTTCAAATACTTTATATTGGTTGAAGCAATACACTTTTCTCTTATTTCTGCCGTCGACTGTTCCCAATAACGAAGTTCCCCCGTTTCTCAGAGCTGCGTTATGTTCCCGGTCACAAAACGCTCAAACGGCATTACCCCGTAAGTAAAGATAAGCTGATTTTATGATTCAATCCCGCTTTGATAGCGTAACGTAACTTTACAATTGGGGGTTTTCCGCACACATTAAACTAAATTAAGATGAGATGAATTTTTGATTGCGATTGAAACGGGAAAAAAATAGGGATGTAAAAGCTAACGGGGTTTACATTTCTATTTGTAAGTATTTATCTTTATTTATATTTTTGTTTTACTACCTCGGCTATGTGCTCGGAGGATACTAGAGTACTTTTCTCGGTAGATCGAGAAAGCCTCTACTCGGCATGGAACTCATTTCATCATTTGGAACTTCATTTTCAAATATATGAATGGTAGTCTAAGAACTCATGGAATGTGGACATGTGTGTTAGGTACGAACCTCGCACACTGCACCACATCATAGCTACGTCATCAGTATCCGTCACAACGTCGCATAATCAGCACTGCATCACGCCTGCGCATGCGTCTACGTCACCACGTTACGTTTCAGCCGCCCGCGCCGCGCATCATCGATATTTGGGCCTTTGTCATCTAATATAGAGTCTAAGGACAACACCTTCGATTAAGATTTAGATGTAATTTGTATATTTTAAGTAAATATGTCTTGTTCACAGCATAACTATATTTTTAAAATATATAAGAGGAAATCCCAGAATCGTATCGCTACCAAAAAACGACAGCAACAAGAAAAGCGAATAAACATCGATAACTCCACAGACACAGACTTTCTATCGTATCAAATACTAAATAACTACAGTGACTTAGAACCTTTAAAGGGGTCTTTTAACTTTTTCTATACTAACATAAGGAGCTTAGTCAAACATGGAAAATTAGACGAACTAAAGTGTATTATTGGACAAATATGTAGAAAGTTTCATGTGATACTTATAACTGAAACCTGGATAAAATCTGAGGAAGAAGCAAAATTCCTTTCAATACCTGATTATGTACAGTCACCAGCATAAATATATGACTATGGGCAGCCCTGCAAAAATATCTGATTCTCCATTGAGGGCAAAAGTATATGACGACACTTCCACGGTAAAAATATGTGATGCTTTGTGGGCGGCATAAACATCGTTTTGCATCGATCAGCATAAATATCGGATCCGGCTGCTTAAAAATATCTGATTACCTATCTAAATCAGAATTATGTGACTACTGCCACCGGCATAAATATCTATAACCACTGTGAAACCTTTAACATCGGATGACAGGTCGACCGCATGAATATCTGACATAATAACAAAATCAAAATTATGTCATCAATATACAAAACGAAACCCTATTTGGCTGGCATAGAGGTCTTAATTGTAAAAAGCTATTTGACAATTCACGAAAAGAGTGCAGACTTGTCATTGAACTGTCATTGCATATGTCTATCTCACATTTTCTATTACGAATTTGACACATTCAACTTCATATGTTTCATTGCATTAAAAGCTTCATTACAATATTTACGATTTATTCATACAGTTAGGACTCGGTGCGACTGCCGTCAATCTGCGAGAAGCGATATTTTATTTTATTAAATTAAAGAAAAAAATCGCGCCAACACTGTTAACGGTTGATTTACGTATATAGGGTAAATACATTGTTAATTTAAAGAAGCAGTACTGTTTATTTAACACATTATTTTGAACATTTACTACAAACTCCAGAGTTGGGGATTCATAATTTAAGTAAACATAATTGGTGATTTGATTAAAAAATCTCATTATTAAATCATCGCTGATTAAATCATAAGATCATAACACAAAACAATGAAGTAATTTCGCCAAGAATATATCATATAAACGACGGGTGCTGATTTAAACTAATAACTATAATGCTAATCTACTAAAGTCAATCATGATTCGTTTAATATGATTGGAATATTTTTAAGTTGATTTATATTATTACACGGATATAAGGCCTTTATTCTGAATTGTAGAAATTTTCGTTATTATACATTTTGCATAGCGAGTAATTTAATTAAAAAAGTGGTTTGTGAAAATCATGTCAAGCTAAAAAGGTTTCTGCAAAATATACCTATCTGATAGCAACTAAATTCTAATATAGGTAACGAAAAGTGTGGGAGGATTTTGTTAGTCTTATCTCACTGCTTTATTTAATTTTTTGGTTTTATTTACCTACTTCTTTCAAATTGAAATCAATGAACAGTTAATAGTGAATGCTCTATTGTGGACTACATATATATGAGGTTGAAAACGGCTTCGTCGTTTTTTTTTTGTAAATAAATAATTTTAGGCAACTACTCTACGATATAGATGTGATCAGATATTGAAGTAAACATCAGTATTCTCGATAAATCCTAGTTTTTATTGCAGTTACTAAAACGACCGCTCAATCTGCCCTAATCTGACTTTATCATTTACATTATCATCAATTTTGATTTCATTTTAATACAAATTTTGATAGATTGAGAATTTACCACATAATCTACCAAATTAAATTATTACTTTCGTCCAAAATCAAATAGAATGGGTAGATATTGTAGAACCGAACTCCTTATTTTTTATATCGGGAATAAAAATAGAATTCATATTAGCCTAAGCATATTAAGGTAACCCTCGGAATCAAAGAATCTTATATACTTTCATTATGATGTTTTTAACGTTATCTCTAAAATCTCGGAAAATCTCGTGTCTGGGCCTGAAGTTATGCAAACAGGTCAAACTCCAAAAAAATGGGGATTTCGTGATTATATTGGTTTTGATAACTCCATTTAAGTTGACATCTATTAGTACATTGTAGAGCATAAAATTTGCAACAAGTTTTATTCTAAAGATTTTTTTATGCGTTCAACTGTTTACAAGAACAAACGGTTACAACACTGACACGTTTAAAGATTCTCGGAGCGATTATTCTTGAAACTATGTACTTAAGCTAAAAATTGTTTTAGAAACTTCAAAGTTATTTTATAAGACCTATCTAATATTATGGCACGCGTTGATAGTTCCCAAAAATTTTTTTTTTAACAATTAGTTGCATGTATGGAGTGCCCCCCTTAAACATTTTTTTACTACAAAACTAAGTAGCGGCACATATATTAGACCTTTGATTGAGATTTCTTGAATATACGCCGTATGCGACCCGCCCACCCATCTGTCCGTTAATCTGCATATCAAAGCCATATTACTCGGTATAGACGGAGAGCTGGCCACGTCAGATATGACACAATAATGAGAGCAACGAAACCCATGTAGTTAGTTTGCTATACTATGCTTATTTCTAGATCCGGACATCTGGCAGCTGTAAAGTGGTGGAGGTCAAAGAATGCAAATAACATGAAGAAAATAAATCCTAGAGTTCTGGGTTTAATAAAATATTATGAGAAATCATGTAATTAATTAGGTTCTATCATATCCAGAAGGTTCTGTTCGGGGAAAGTAGTGCCAAATGATGTAAAATGCAATTTTTAGTTAGTCGCCTACTGTTTTTGTTTCCGCAATAATAAGCAATGGTTTTTAATCTTATGTTAAAATATAGGCCCTGTCCTCTATAAATTACACAACTTTGTCATTTTTTACCTATTTTGGTATTACTTTTTTCCAACTTAAAAACTTTGTTGGTGTGTCACTCTGACATCCACCCATTAAAAGCTGCCAGATGCCCGGATCTAGCAATAAGGATGGCAAAGCAGTCTAACTAGACAGGTTCCATTGCTCTCATTATTGTGTCACATCTGACGTGGCCAGCTCTTAGACCAGTATTAGCTTTTAAACTAAACGTTTTGACACATATATCAGCCACCCGCCAAGGAAACAGCACTATACAATTGCAAAGCGCTATCTCACTCGAACGTCATCGCCGCATGCGGAAACCGCAGCAGTGTGATGCTGCAATGAAATCGAACGGGCCGTTTCAAAGTTTAATGGGAGCATTAATTTGTGAACATACCAAAAAATTTACAAACAAATGTGTCGGTATTTTGGTAAAGGTAACATTTGGCAGCTGGCACATACGTTTTTTTGCTCGAATACAATATTGAATCTGTATAATACATTTTATGACGTAAGCGCCAACCACCAAGTGATACATTTACCAAAATATTGTCACAAATAGCCATTTATCCTAAATGTATATAAGGTCGGTGTTAATAGAAAAGTAAAATAATGTAACCTTCATTGCTTCACAATTACACTTTTTTAGGGAAACAATTATGTTTTTTTGTCAATTCATACACAAACTTATTATTTACATATTTTAATGAAAACAGATTTCTTTAATATTATTTTGTCATGTTTCAAATGCCTTTCTTGCATACAAATTCAGACATATTTGTTTACCTTATTTTACTTTTCTATTGACACTGACCTTACTCGTACCGCCTCTGTTCCGTCAGGGAAAAAATAATGGAGCTAGTAGCAATGCAAAATCTAATCCTGTTTAAAATATCATTAAAACAACTAAATCGTTAGTTTAACTAAGCATCTGTCTTACTAATGTCATCACTTCAGCTAAGTAATCATGATAGAAACTGAAAATCGTCATGATTTACTCATGTCGGTGCTCAATCTGACTGGAAAGCTCTTGATTGAAATCGTAATCATGTTTATACGATAAAGATTAACGTTCTAATTTTTAACTTTAGTTTTAATACACAAATTTTTGCCCAGCCCTGATTGGCTTTTTTCTCTTCTGTTGCCTCCTTGTCACTTGTCGGACAGGTGCCTTGCAGCATGCAATAAAACAAGGTCAATATTCAATAATTTTATTTTGCACTATTTATCTTCATTATTATAAATTCGACCATTCTGGGCCCTCCAGGTTATTATACTGAATAAGTCTTAAGCTGTATTTTCAAAAATACGGCCAAATTTTTTAGGATGGTCGATTTTGCATCTTCCACTTGCAAGTAATCCATGATCTCACGGCATTTATCTAAAAACAATATTAAATTACAAATGCATTATTAAGTCGGTAGAACCTATTGATTACGTAGGTATCATGTAAGTAAACAAGAATCAACTCACATAAACTCTCAATATATTAATTATTTAATGGAGCGGTCTATTTTTTCGTATATTTAAATAATCCTATGCTTCAATTGCTCGTAGATTTGATAAGACGCGCTATACATGGCATTGCATTAATCTAATTATTACGAGTTGCAATCCATGCAAAATAATAATTTGACTTGTTTATTTCTAATGTGACATGCCATATTGACGTAAATATTTTACTTTTAAATGATAGTTTAAGATAGTAATAAGAAGGTTTATCACATCTATTAAACGTCACGATGAATATCAACCATACCATCACATACCATTTACTGCTTTATACCAGCTAGATAAGATTTGGTTTTGTATATTGATGACATAGTTTTGATTTTGTTATTATGTCAGATATTTATGCGGTCGACCTGTCATCCGATGTTAAAGCTTTCACAGAGGTTAGATATTTATGCCGGTGGCAGTAGTCACATAATTTTGCTTTTGATAGGTAATCAAATATTTTTAAGTGGACGGATCCGATATTTATGCTGATCGATGCAAAACGATGTTTATGCCGGCCAGAAACCATCACATATTTTTACCGTGGAAGTGTCGTCATATAGTTTTGCCCTCAATGGAGAATCAGATATTTTTACAGCGCTGCCCACAGTCATATATTTATGCTGGTGACTGTACACTACTGTAACTACAGAACGGACAAGAGGGGAGGAGAAGTATCCATATATATACAACAAAATATTAAACACAACATTTTTTCTAGAAAAATACATAAATGGAAATAATTACTTATGACTACACTCCAACAAATTTGACTTAAATATTGGATTGGTAAACAAACCTGGAGACACGCATATGGGAACGTTTTTAGAAGATTTTGAGGGTCAGTTACCTCAGATAAAACCAACGATCATCTTTGGCGATTTTAACATAAATTTATTGGTGGATGACAACATTTCTAAAACATATTTGGATATGCTTGGTGAAAATGGGTACAAGACAATAAATAAACTTGATGAACAATATTCAACACGAGCAACGTCGACAACAAAAAGTATCTTGGACCATATTTTAACGAACGTAAAGGACAAGTTTATTCAAATAGCCTTACTTGATTCTTCTCTGTCAGACCACAAACAAATTAATCTGGGTATAAAACTCTGTAAGGCAAACAAGCCAAAATTATACAACAAAGTACAATATGAAGCAGTTGACTATAGTATTCTTAATAAACTAGCAGAAGAAGAGCTATTGGATCAGGCTAAAAATCAAACAATTGACAAACTGCATAATACAATAAAGAATTTAACTACGCGCAGCACTGTCTTAAAGACTAAGATATCAAATCCACCGAACCAAGACTGGATCAACAAAAATATGATTGAAAATATAAATATACGGAATGAACTGTGGCTGAAGTTGAAAAAAGACCCAAAAAGTGAAGAGATCATCATGTTTCAAAGCTCAGCGGAATAAAACTACAAACCTGATAAACCAGACCAAAAATAAATATTATAACGATTCTTTTGAGAAATGCAAAAATGACCCAAAAAAAATGTAGGAACTGATCAATTCTTTGTCCATTAACAAAAAAAAATTAAACTGTGTTCCTCCAAAGCTAATTACCACATCTGGAGTTATCACGAATGACGCAGAGATTTGTGAACATTTTAATGTATTTTTTGCAACCATTGGTTCTCAGCTAGCTAATCAAATACCAATTAATTATCACAATAATAGATATCCGGTGTCTAATCTTAATGGCCAAGAAAGTGACTACACTGGTTTAAATTTTTTGTCACTTTGCACTGAAGAGGAGATTGAAAATATAATTAACTAGCTGTGCCCGCGGCTCCGCCCGCGTGGAATTCGGTATGTGTCAGTAAGCGCCTAATTCACCCCTAATTTCTCTCCCGCTACCCTGGAGGCGGAACTTGAAGTAAAGTTGACAGATGGATACGCTAGAGGACAGTCGTCCTAATAAAATATTTTACAATTACCACTAAATGAAACTAAACTCAAAAATTAATACTTTATATTATCATATTTTTTTGGCATGATTTAAACGACTTAGAGAGTAGAAGGTGTGGTGTATATCGGACGATACAGGACCACTTTTGTATTTATACGTTCATGTCCATGGCAAATATCATCCAAATCGATCCTCCCATCAAATCAGTCTAAGCATGAAAGGTAAGAACAGGCGTGGTTGAAATATGGGTGTGGGGGGGGGGGGGGGCTCATAAATGCAGAAATGTTTTTTTTCTATTTGAGGTGCACTTGGAGGGGGGGGGGTTCATGACCCTTGCAAATTTAACTCAATCGAGTGTAGTGGCTACCCCCTAATATAACCTGGCTGGGGATTTTCTTAAATTGGAATTAGTAATCCTTAAGGGGTGATTTCCGGGATAACAATGCAAAAAAAACCGGGCAAGAGCATGTCGGGCGATGCTCAGTGTAGAGTTTCGTAGATACCGCCCTGTTACAAAACATCCGTTCCAAAGGTCGTTTATTAAGGGATATTTGGCGGCGCTTACGTCATTTTACTATTCGGCACTTCCTTTCACTATGCATTTTTGACTGATAATTCAAAAACGGCTGAACCGATTTTATTCAATATAGTATGTATTGAAAGTTCTTATCAGGCCTCACCAAATTTCAGCTTTCTAGTGCGAATGGTAACTGAGCTAGACCGCGGACAGACGGACGGACATGGCGAAACTATAAGGGTTCCTAGTTGACTACGGAACCCTAAAAAGAGATAAATAGTAGTCAGGGAGGGGGGGGGGGGGGGCGGATTTTCATTAATTTTCATACGTTTTTACCACACTGTCACAGATAATACACTGATGTTAGTGGTTGCAATAATGGTGAATTGTTTTCATGTATGGTATCAATCGATTCGTTTTGTTGTGAGGATCAAATGTCTATATGGGGCCAATTGCGTTAAAGCAACACATTAGTCAGAAATGAGACTTAAAGTCTGAGATTTGCATTTGTTTCTCAAAACGCTCCTAATAAAATGACGTGCAAAAGTGACGTCACGATCACATAGTCGCCGTGTTTATAGTATGGAAAAAATATGAAATTGCTATTTTTACAGTGAAATATTGCGTTTATGTATATGGTTGCTATACAATTTATTTTACAGTAAAATGTTAAAAATCGAATGCTATCATTGTTTTTTTTTTTAATTTCGCACTTTAAAAATCGAAAAATTTTGAAACTTCGCAGCATATCTTAGAGCCATTTCAATAGAATTTATAGACTTTCACTTTAGTTGGATATATTGATCATTTTGCATCCCATCAACTAAATTTTAATGCATTATTCAACATGTGTCATCATGCCTATTACATACGGTTCCGAACGCGGAATAGAGAATTTATGATATTAGTGTAGATCAAGATATTTATTCTTCAATGTAAGTACATTACAATGCACTAATGAACGTCAGAGAATAATAAAATACGTGAGTGTCGTGGAACACTCGATTGGAACGAAGTTATGTTATTTAATTTTATATCATTTTTGACTTTGTCGTAAATTTTGTGGTTTTAATTTTTTTTTGTATTTTTTGGACATTTTGGAAATTTTGGGAATTTTGGAATTCTTGAAAATTTTGAAAATTTTGAAAATTTTGAAAATTTTGGAAATTTTGGAAATTTTTGAGATTTAGAAATTTTACCATTTTTGACATTTTTTACTTTTAGGTTCTAGACTTTTTTCACTTTTATCACTTTGTCACTTCTCACTTTCACTTTTCACTACACTTCACTTCACTTTATTCTATTTTATAATTTTTTTAATTCATTCCATTTTACATGTTTCTCAATCGTATGGACTGTCGCGTTTTCGTGACGTGACGCTTTTTCGTCTAGCTCCCCATCCGCGAACCGTCCGAGAAGAGAAGGAACTTCGTTCCAAAACTACCACCGGGTTTAACCTTACACCTCTGGCCCAAGAAGTATTATGACCGAAAAGAAACTCGACGGGACTAATTTTTTTCAAAACAGTAATACATTATTAGATCTTAAAGATACAAAATAATGCGCAGTTCTTCAAGAAGACATATCAGCTTGAGAGACAGATAATGTACCTATTGTTTAGTTATAAAGAAAAATAAATCCTAATCTGACAGCTTCACAAAACGTTTGATATGTTTTCCTACCTAAACGGTGTCCTATAAATGTTAGATGATTTTGTAGTAGTTTCTGGTTTGGGCCATGCTTCTTTGTCCGTCATATATAGTCCTCAAACCTGCAATAACCCTTTGACATTCCTGACATTTTCAAATATTTCTTAAGAGCGGGTAAAGGTAAATTTAAAGCATCGACGGGTAACATGTTACAAATATGAACACCTTGACCAAAAAATTACAAATTATTTCAATACCAAATTTCAACTAAATACGTACAGAAACAACCAATAACCGGTTGTTTCTTCCCCATGTAAACTTCCACCCCTTTTGCATCCGCTTAAGGGATAATTTCCGAGATAAACAGATAAACAGACAAAAATTCTTAAAACTGTTGGAACGTGTTCTGTTATCGATTCTAAGTATCCCCAGCCAACTTTTTTTCGAATACATTCCATGAACAGACTTTCGACCCTCTTCAGCTTTATTATATGTATATATAGTTTTTATTGAAAGTACCCTTCAGGCATTACTTCCATTATTTTTTTCTATTTTTTTGGACCTACGGTCCTAAAGTAAGAGGGGGGGGTGGGGGGATTTTTTGAAGATGAAACTATCCTTTGTCCTTTCTCGAGACCCATACTATCTCTATACCAATTTTCATCTAAATCAATTCAGCGGTAAAAAAATCCTCATACCAACTTCCAACCCCCTTTTCACCCCCACAAGGGTTTGAAAACTATCCTATGAAGTTTCTCGAGACTCAAATTGTCTCCATACTCATTTCTATCTAAATCGTTTCAGCGGTTCAAAATTCTCCATACAAACTTTCAACCCCATTTTCACCCCCACCAGGGTTGATTTTCGGGATTAAAACTATATATTATCCTTTCCCGGGACTCAAACTATCTCTATACAAAATTTCATCAAAATCCGTTCAGCCGTTTTCCCGTGATGCGCGGTCAAATAAACAGACAAACAGATAAACAGACAAACAGACAAAAATTCTAAAAATTGTTGGAACGTGTTCTGTTATCGATTCTAAGTATCCCCAGCCAACTTTTTTTCGATTATCTTCCATGTACAGACTTTCGACCCTCTTCAGCTTTATTATATGTATAGATAATCTAGATATGAATAGCAGTTCAGGCATCGATAAAATAACTACAAAAACGGTAAAATGTATTAAACAGTACCTAATTCCGAAGCTCACGATGTGCATCAACAATTGCCTGCAAAATGGTATTTTTCCAGATTCATTAAAAATAGCCAAAGTTACGCCAATTTATAAATCAAGTTGCAAAACGGATCCCGGAAACTATCGACCAGTGTCAGTCCTGCCACTACTCTCTAAAGCCATAGAAAAATAATTTACACCCGTTTTTTTTTTTTTTTTTTATACCACGACGGTGGCAAACAAGCATACGGCCCGCCTGATGGTAAGCAGCTACCGTAACCTATGGACGCCTGCTACTCCAAAGGAGTCACATGCGCGTTGCCGACCCTTTAAACAACTATCTAGAACAAACAAACTTTCTCTCAAATTGTCAATATGGTTTCAGGTCCCAATCAAGTACATTGTCTGCGGTGATTGATTTAACTACTAAAATTAAAACAAATGTAGATGCCAAAATGATAAGTCTAGGAATTTTTATTGATCTTAAAAAAGCCTTTGACACGGTTAGCCATAGACTACTTTTAGAAAAGCTTAAGCAGATAGGCATCGCAGGCAATGCATATAAAATGTTTGAATCATATCTTAGTAATCGGTTTCAAGTAGTGCGAATAGGTAATGTGCAAAGCAGCCCCCAAATGATAATTTGTGGCGTACCTCAGGGGTCGATAATAGGCCCTCTCCTGTTCTTAATATACATAAATAGTATTTGTCAAGTCCCTTTACACGGAGAGATAAGCCTTTATGCAGATGACACATGTATCTTCTACTTTGGTAAGTCTGTAAAGGATATTACAAAGTTGACACAAGAAGACTTGAACAACCTTCATGAATGGTTCCAATTTAATTTACTTACAATTAATATTGCTAAGACCAGCTACATAATATTTAAGGCAAAAAATAAAAAAATTGATGAAGATGTCGAACTAAATATGAATAATATACAAATAAAACAATCTACTCAAGAAAAATATCTTGGTCTCATATTAGACTGTGGCCTATCATGGAAACAACACATAAATAAAATCCGGTCTAAGCTCTCTTCTTTAAGAGGCTGCCTCAGCAATACGGCCCACTGTTTTCCTCGCCGGGTAAAATACACGATCTATAATTCACTCGTAAAATCCCACTTGAACTATCTTATAGAAGTATGGGGTAGCGCTACCAAAACTTCTCTTAAAAGTCTACAAATTTCCCAAAATAAATTAATTAAAACACTTTTTGGGTATCACTTCCTAACAGCTACTCGCAAAATTTACTTGGAAACAAAAATCTTAAATCTAAACCAACTGTACTTTAATAATACTTGTATACTCATTCGTAAAATAATAAATAACAAAATTCACTCACAATTAACCTTTCAAACTAAATTACAAAAAGGCTTACGTCCTCTACGGAATTCTAACAATCTTTGTCTTTAACAAGCGAGAACTAAAGGGGGGAAAAAAAGATTAGTTATGAAGGAGCACAGTTTTACAACAGTATACCTAGATATATTAAGGACTGCAAGAATGACAATATTTACAAACGCAAATTATTGGACTACGTAATCCATAATATCTGAATCCCGCCCTGGCACGCATCCACATGGAAACAAAATATAATGCATTATTAAGAATGGATAATCTCGCTCGACTCAATTAGCATGTGTTCAAAGTAGACAATGCATTGCACCTAAATTGAAAAGGACATATCAACACGTTGTAGTTATTCGAATAGATAATAAAAACATCTTGTTGTAGTTAGACATACCCACATGCGGAAATAGTGTTTGCACTTCTACCTATTTTATTTGTAAGAATTGTTTGGCTCGTAAGTTAAATAGTATATTATTAGTAATTTTAATAAGTAATGTAACTGCATGCTCACTCAAACAATATTTTAAGTTTAAATATTTTCTCTATTTAAGTGAAATGTAAATTTCTTTTGAGAAAAATAAAGTTTCTTTAACCACAACTATATTTTTCTCCTCCACTGCTGCCTCCCTATATAATTTGTATAAGCCATCTGTGCCCAAAAACGCAATGTGCCATGATTACACATTAAGTATATCGAGAATTCCAGACATATAAAGTCTAGGAATCATAGGCACCATACATTTTCACTAGTGAACGGCCACGGCCATAAAAATGTCTCGCGCAGTGAAACATAACCAGTAAAACACATATTTATGGAAACTTATACAGCGTGGAGCGTGACCCAAGACCAAAATTTTAAACTATTTACCAAGCATAATTTTCTGTTGGTTTAAATTTCTTATACCAACCAATTGCCATTGAAAGTGCTGGAATTAAAAGTTGTATGGATTGAATCTATAATTTTTCTACTTCTGATATATTTAACCATTTTATAGTAAACTGGCAATATTTTTTAATGAATTTAAGTATAAGTTAATTTGTAACATTATATTTTGCTGTTATTTTGTACCTGACGGTCCTCCTACATATTTAATAACTAACGAGCTACAATATTTTGCTTTCTGGATTATGCTACCTAGAGCTCGCATTTTAAATGTGAGAATTTTGAACATTGGCATGAAAATAGTAGACTATTTTTGGAGCTTTGAGCAACAATTTAAAGGAAGTACAGACTCAATTTACGGAAAATATGGCTCGTGAAAATTTGTAACCGGCCAGTCTTATACCGTAAGACTTTAAAAGAAAGAACCGCTCGAGACGTTCTTTTGGTACTATTGTTAGTAATTTTTTTTGGGCTGATATATTACATATCCGATACACAATCCCTAGTATTATTTGATCGGAGCTGATGTGTAATAATAATCCTTTTAATTATGTAAATAAATAAGTAATAATACTTAGAAAAGATCATAATAATTACTTATGTGGCTAGAAAATGCGTGTCCATAATATCATCAGCAATTGCTGATTATTATTATGCCAATCTTACAAAGCTAAAAATATTTATAACGGGTTACTCACGTAAAATAGATAGAAACATGTCGAGCAAAAATCGACTTAAATTATGCGAGTAAGCCGTTATAAATATTTTTAACATGTTAGAGTCTCACGAAAGTTTTATAGTTTAAATCTTACAAAGCTTTTTAAAATATACACATTTTACACACTAAATCAATATTACATAATAACCCTTCCAAACATTTGCTAGCCCCACTCTGTATTACATTTCGCCCTTTATAAAAGCAACAGTAAACGCTGCGGCTGACTAAACCAGCAATATAAACAAAACGGAAGCGTTCTGAGATAACGATGACGGCACTTTTTGACAGGATTCCGCTGCGTTGCGTTTGTTTTAGCTCATTATGTTGGGCAGGACACGTTGCCAGGCAGAGTGATGGCAGGAGGACTAAAATTTTGACGAAGTGGTGGCCGCTTTCAGATGAAAGAAACCCCTGGCGTCCGTTGGCTCGTTGGGTAGACGACATTCGGAAGATCGCGGGTCACTTCTGAATAAAATTGGCACAAGACCGGGACAAGTGGCGTACACGAAGAGAGGCCTATGCTCAGCAGTGGGCGATATGGGGCTGATGATGATGATGGTGTTGATGATGTTACAGTTATCAAAAGTGGCTAAGCGGGCAAGGTGTCTATTATAACCATATTATAACATAACATAACATAAATACTCTTTATTGCACACCTCAAAATGAAGAAACACATAGATTACAAACAGAATAATCAGAGGTAAAACAATTGGCGGTCTTATCGCTAAAAAGCGATCTCTATAATATGATATGATATGTGGTTATGATCTTGTAATGTTGCTACATTATTTTAATTTTAATAACTAGATAGTAGTCCGCCTCGAACTACGACTAAGTTTCAAATCAAGATCAGTAAATATTACAAGACCTCTTAAATAAACTCTTTTAGGACTTCTGTTTCCAGAAGCCCAAAACCCCAGGTCAATCGAGCTAATATGAAAACTCTCTAATTATATTTGTCTCAGCTACAACCTGAACAAATCATGGACATCAGAAGAAGGTTATTAAAGTTATCGTGGAACAAATATTCAAAATCAAAAAGCTCTCAAAATGCATGGACGTCCCAGTAGCTAGCTGACAGTTATGTCTGACTGTTGTGTCCGAAGTTGTCTGTATAACTTCAATTCGCTGCGTTCGCTAGATTGAAGTTGGTATAAATTTAAACCAGAATACTTAAGTTTTCTCACAAAATCGGGGCTGAACAAAAACCCTGTAACGTAACCGCTTCTAAAGATATTTCTCAACGTCTAGTAAACAGGGTGATTGTATTAGCCGAACAAAAGACGATTCCGATAAAATATTAACGGCGCATGTACAGGGTGGTACACGTAAATAAATGAGCACCCCGTATTTGTTTAGGAGACGTTTTCCTTGTAACAGTTCTAAGGGAATGTGTAATTTCCGCAACCGATAACTGCCGACACGTGGTGAAAAAATGCCTGGTTTTGGCATTTTGGCTGGAATATCATCGTATAGAATGGTAATGTGTTGGGAATATTGCTCGGCGTAGGTTTTGGTAGATGTGACACAAATATTAAAGACGAAAAAAGAGCTCAAAGAGGACCCAGTGTGTTGACGATGAGGGACCTTCTTGTTCCTTTAGCCGTCAACACAGTGAATCCTCCTTTTTGTAAAGGGTTGGCAACGCGCACGTGACTCCTTTGGAGTTGCAGGCGTCCATAGGTTACTGTAGCTGCTTACCATCAGGCGGACCGTATGCCTGTTTGCCACCGTCGTGGTAGAAAAAAAAATTACGTATCACTTTGTCATTCAAATACACATATAAAAATGGAGTCCTATAACACATGAAAACAAACCCTAAGAATTGTAATTGTTTGATGGAGGTAAATAAATTTTTCCTCAGTCAACCCGTGACCACGAACGCTGCAAATAGTGGAAGGTGAACGCAAAAAAGCCGCAAATCGATGTGCAGTTTAGCCGTTTCGCACACGGATACTAAAGGTAAAAAAATATTGACCCGCGGTACTTAAAAAAAATCCATTACTATTAAGTTTTTTTTTTGTAAGGGATCTTTTTTTAAGAAACCTATCGCGTGTAGTATCATGTAAAAGGGTTCTTTTTCCCGTACAAATAAAATTAGTCAGCACTCCCCTCGTAAGGAATTTTTTTTAATAACTGTGGCCAAAAAAATACCCTATTTTAATAGGGCTCGTACGCCTGTAATAAAAAAAAGTATATGCGATATAATACGTTCACAGTTGTTTTATTTCATATCATAAGATCAAAACTCAGTATAACCTAACCTACGCCAGGGACTGCATAACCGGAACACTAAGGTTAAAAACAGTACCGGTATTACGTCATACCGATTAATTTCGGTTAGATTACGATAGCGCTACATAGTTTTTGGGTAGTTTAATATAAAGGTACCGTAAAATTTTTATAAATGTAGATATCGCTGGAGCTTTACGATCGCGATGCCACTGCACCGGCGCGGCGGCGCACACACAAAAATATAACGACGGAAACAAAAATATAACAGGGCATAATATATACACTAACAAAGCACTGCAAGTATAATCAAATTGTTAAGATAAACGTTCCTACGTAACAATACAAATATCTTAAAAAAAGAACACAATAAAAAGCGAATTTACTTGACCGCTCACATAATCTCATATGAGATTTTACAAAAAATTAAAAACATAATTCGAGTAAATTAAATTTTGAAATAAATACTTGATACTATTTTTTACATTGTTGTATAATAAAAGCTTCTATTTTGTTATTCGTTAATTTTTGAAATATGTATGTATGTATACATATTAAAACGAGCTGTAAAGAAGCTGTGACTCCAGCTAACAGGCATCCTACATACATTTAATATGAGTCCCGGGCGAAGGTTGTCCGTGACGTCACTCGCCCACGCACTGCGCACCACACAGTATAACTTCAGTACAACAAGCGTCCAATTTCACTGGGAATGTTCACTTGTTTACTTTAGAAATTATGCTATCAGAACAGAATAGAATTACTTATGTATTTTAATTATGCGTTATGCTTATATGCTTGATGCTTCTGTAGTTTTGTGATCTAAAACCTTTCGATATTTACAAACACACACCTGATATTTCTATTTTATTAATTGTGTCACCAAAAGATAATGAAAATGATTATTTATGCATGATGGATTTGCAATCAGTTGTAGTTTCAAAACAGTTAATGTAATATAAGTAAATATCGGACCGTTCGCGTTCGTAAACTTACACGGCAATGACATCATGTTGCCGCATATTCAATTATACCTAATTATATTTTTATCGGTCAGACCGCCAATTCTTTTTCTACTTTTGACTTGTCTATTCCCTTAATTTAAGCAAAAAAGAGGATCTATTTATGTAAAGTTATACTCGTATATTCTTGAGCATTAGTCATACTTTTTATTTGTGTACTTTGCCTTACTGTTCACTAACGCGATACTCTGTCCTCTGAGAATCCTCCTTAGACCTAAATGAACTTATCACCAACCTCTAATAGACATATTGCACCATTTCTCTAGTAATTACTGGGGTGATTGCGTTGCCTACTTTGCATGCAAATTACTTTTAAATGGACAGGTTTATTTTAACAGTGTACTTTCTTTGTATTTATAAGTCTGTGCAGTACTTAAGTTAAATTGCTGAATATTTTTGTATTGCGAGTATCAACAAAATAATGGACTGACGTGATCAAATAAAATAAAATAAGATTTATAATTATAACGAGAGATATTAAGAGTTTGTAGACGACATGACGTACTTTATTTTTAACTTTATATTATTCTTGTAACCATGTAGCAATTATAATTTATTACTTAAATAACCCTGTCAAACCCGCATTTTATTTATAACTCACAGAAAAATAAAGGATTTTGATACGGATATTTTTTGTGTTAGTAAGCAAAGTCCCCATGCTCGGATATGGGTAGGCATTGTGACGGGGAGGGTAAAATAATGTGCTCTGTATTTGTATTTTCCGTATTTTACTAACATGGGTTTAAGCGTCTTGTTTAGGTTAAGTTTTGTAGGTATAAGTTTAACACATTATGGATTTTTAAAATCTGAATTATTTTTTAATTTTTAAAAAAGTAGTTAATTACTTTGAAAAACGTTTGTATGCTAGCGATTAAATTATCAATAGTATAAAAAAATACGCCCAGCATGACGCTTCACAAACATTAAAAAACAAATGATAAATCACCCTCCAAGTATTAACAAGAAAAACAATAGCCCTCGATCCACTCGAATGAATTAATCAAGGCAGTCACGCTCACCAGTAACGATGGAACTAAAGAAAATATAACTTCGCCAACGAAGTAAGTTTCAAACTTCGTCGGGGCTAAACGATACTGGGCTTTTTCAGTAGGTATTATGTTGTGGGTATCGAGCGCTTTGTTTTCTTGACACGTACTTGTTTTTGGTGAACTAAGAATAACGGTATGTTAGTGCTGTTCATTGAGAAATAAATTGCAGAGAAAATTTTTCAACGCCTGCGAGATGCGACATTCAACTTTAAGAGGCTGACAACACCCGATGACCTTCAAATTGTGTTTACTCAAACAGTTTTTTAGCTATAACTACTTGTTTTGAGAAAGTAAAATTTTTTATGTTAATATTCGTTATATTTGGAAGAACTTCGTTAATTCACAATTGGGCGAAATCGGCTCGATAGAAAATAATTCCAAAATGACATCTTAAAATTAGCTTTAAACAGTTGTATGTCTTTAGTATATTGACTTAATATACGTCTATAACTAACGACGAAATTCCACCACACTAATACTAAAAACTTCGTTATTTTATATTTCTCAATTAAGGCGTACTTTTTTATTCATCATTTTGCAAAATTTGCAATGAGCTCCCATACTAATCGTATCACAGTGTTTCTCTTTCTCTCGCGCTGAAAAAAACAGGGAGGGAATTTAGCTGTTATCAGCCCTTGCAGTAGGTAACCCTACCTCATCGAGTAGCAGAATTCGGTTATATACTATAAATAACTAGGTATAATCCACAGATTTAATGAAGTCGTGGCTTGATTCACATACAAATAAACTTTAATATTTATGAAGCTTGACACAAATAAAAAAAACCATTAGGTAGGTACATCTTTGACGTCATTTATCAAGTACAACCCTGTATGCTTGCGTGGAACAGAGATTGTTTTTCAAGTATTTGCATCCTTCTAAACCTCCTCATTTCATTTCCTACGTCACCATATAAGCACGTTGAATACATTATCGCCCTAGCGAAAACAACAACTAGACACTCCACACGATTATTTATCTTAGCTCAAAGAAATAAAGACGAAAATCGCATGCGTATTTCTTGACATGAATACCTTTCCGTGCAAATAAGGAAGATCACTTATTAAAGACGTTTCTCGAGCCCCCTAATTAGTTTGCTCCCGTGAGTGCATCGACGGAATAAAGTGGTAAATTAGACCTTAATTCATTGTGATAGAGTGCGAAATAAGTCTGTGTTCACGCTGTTTATTAAGTAACGTCACGTGCAATAGTAAAGGAAGGAGTTTCTTATTGTGTTATTAATTATTATGATATATTTTTGTGTATTATTTACATAAATTTTGATTGGGGTAAATACCACCCTATTTATTGTCAACCGACTCAAGATTAGGAAGGAAGAGGTTATCAATTTGTCGGGATCTTTGTTTTTGCTATTTTTTTTATTTTTTAGGGTTCCGTACCTCAAAAGGAAAAAACGGAACCCTTATAGGATCACTTTTTTTTAGGGTTCCGTACCTCAAAAGGAAAAAACGGAACCCTTATAGGATCACTTTGTTGTCCGTCTGTCTGTCTGTCTGTCTGTCTGTCTGTCTGTCTGTCAAGACGATTTTTCTCAGGAACGCGTGGAGGTATCCAGCTGAAATTCATATCAAATACTCAAGTCTATTGTCCCTTGGAGCTGCGAAAAAATCAAACTTAAAAGCCAACGCAATCAAAAGATACAGTCATTTATACTTCAAATTTTAGAGTTTTTCGGCACTCGCAAAACCTACGGGGTACTTCCCGTGCACTCAGAAACTTGAAATTTGGCACGAAGCAACGTCATATAGCATAGACAATGGAAAAATTACAAAAGTAGACATTTTTAGTAAAATCATACCAAAAAATATTTTTTTTTAATTTTAAACTTACTACCTTTTTCCTCGTAAACGCGTGGAGGTATTAAATTGAAATTCATGTCAAATACTCAGGGCTATAGGACCTTTCAGATGTAGCAAAACCAAACTTTTATGTCAACGCAATCAAAAGAAATAGCAATCTAAGTCGCATATTTTGAAACTGAGTACTCGCAAGAAACTCAAAACCTAAAGGGTACTTCCCGTAAACTCAGAAACTTGAAACTTGGCATGAAGAAACTTCATATAGCACAGACAAATGGAAAATTACGAAAAGTAGACATTTTTAGTAAAATCATGCAAAAAATGTTTTTTATTTTATTTTAAACTTACTACCTTTTTCTTCGTAAACGCGTAGAGGTATGAAATTGAAATTCATATCAAATACTCAGGTCTGTAATACCTTTCAGCTGTAGCAAAACGAAACTTTTATGTCCTCGCAATATTTTAAGTCGCATAATTTAAAAATGAGTAGGTAATCTCAAGGGTATCAAAACCTAAAGGTACTTCCCGTGAACTCAGTTTTATATCAACGCAATAAAAAGAAACAGCAATTTAAGTAATCCGCTTATTTTAGCGTTCGCAACTACTCGCAAGGGAATCACATACTATAAGTTTTGCTTGCTATAGGTTTGTACGGAACCCTCGGTGCGCGAGTCCGACTCGCACTTGGCCGGTTTTTTTTTATGTATGTTCACCGATTATTCGAAGACGGCTGGACCGATTTGGAAAATTCTTTTTTTGTTTGAAAGTGTATACTTCACAGTTAGTCCCATTGAAACCAGGTCAGGATCTGATGATGGGTTCCTGGAGAAATCGAGGGAACTCTTCAACTATTATAGGCACACCTATAGTAATTTGAGTATTTTTTACAGCATCTCGAGCATTTGCTTTTGGAAAGGTGGATGCTAAGTGAAGTCGGTTCTTTTTTGTTTAAAATTATTGTTTATTAAATCAAGTTGTTTGCAATATGAACATTAAAGTTAATATAAAACCGGTAAGCCGGTAAGGTCGCCAGAGAGCTCAAAGAGGATGCAGGAGCTTACCATCAGGCGGGCTGTATAAGCATACAGCCCGCAGTTCAAGCGTTCATCACCGTCGTGGTATAAAAATATTTCAGTCACGCTCAACGTTAACTGCTGTCATATTAGACAGTTTTTTAGCATTTATTTTATTACGAGCAAATTGAGTGCATCTATAAATAATTCAAGTAGGTACAGTCAGAAACATAAATTAGTTACTTTATCTTCTTAATACAGCATAATATTAATCTACATACAAAGTAAAAATTATAGGATTTTAGTGTTGCATGGTTAGTCGACATGGGCGGCACCATCATCAAATTCAAGCCACCTGGTAGCTGATTTAAAACGGTGGCGTGTACCGCGAATGCTGGTGACGCGTATAATGGCGATACTGATTCTGCAGCCAGCCTGCTTAGTGATCGGTTCCATCGTTCAGATATAGTTTCTGCCATTTGTTTAATGAACGAGCACATTAAATTTGAGGTGCGTAAACACTATCAACAGATGTGACGAGTGGGGTGAAAGTTGCATGTCGCATTTCGTAGGCGTTGGAATATTTCCTCTGCTTTTCATATTCGGCTGATTTTAGTACAGATGTGACAAGGATACATGTAGCATCTTCTTATAAGGATCATTTTTATCCTAGATAGAGCACATAAGATGGATTAATAGAAGACGCAACAGCTTTATTTGATTGCATTCACGTTTTGAATTTTCCCCTCTTTGTGTCATATTCCTCATTACTGGGGGTCGTATTGTGACCTAATCAATTAAACGACAATGTTTTTCCACTTCTGTTTTGATTTTTAGATGCAATTAAATACAAATATTATGCTTTAGGTAAACATGAGCTAGCATAATATTAATAGGGGGTGTTACTGCAATGTTCTTGCGCCAGCACTAGTACGTATTGTAAACCATAGATTACTTAGGCATACTAAGCTTTAAAATACGAGCACAGAATACTGTTTCTCACCAGACTAAACATGGCTAGTTTTTATTAATTAATAAAGCCCGCCAGCTTGAACATGTCATGCTCGCTTAAAAGGCTCTGCTTCTGGTGGCGTCGTTGATCGGGTCGCCACTTTCCCGAAGAAAGGTTGAGGGAGGCGATGGCTGAGATATGCGTCATACTCGTGAACGGGTGCCGTTTGTGGAGACCGGTCTGTTTAGGCTAACTGGGGCAACACATTTACGTAACTTTTCATTAATCATATTTAATTTTAGTTTAATTGGCTTTAGACACAACATTCAGTGCTTGATTATCCATATTTTTTTTATTATATAGAATATATAGATCAAGACACTTGGAGACCTTATACATCTCTAAGGATAATTTAGAAATAGTATGTGTATTTTATACTAGAATCACTTACTTCTTTTTTTTTTATTCAAAATTTGTTTCTAACTGTTGATGATGGATTATTATAATTTGGGAATTTATGTAGAAGACACAGTTCAGGTAAGAAAGTATATCAAACTTGTATGTAATTCATTTTCAATAGTCAGATTTGGACTCAGCTTTTTTCTTTGGTATTTTTCTTAAACTATAACCTATTGTTGGTTAATCTAACCTTGGTTTGATATGTTTTCTTATATAAGAACGCACTTATATGTATTGTTTAGTTTTGATGTACTGTTGTTTTGAAAAAATAAGTCCCGCCGAGTTTCTTGCCGGACATAATTATTCTCGGGTCAGAGGTATAGGGTTAGAACCGGTGTAGTTTGATTTTTTTTCTCTCTCTTTTCTTTGACGTGTAAAAGTGCTCTTGTGGCCTACTTACTGAATAATGTTTGAGTTTGAGTTTGAATTTGAAACAGTTTATTGACAAGTTGTCATACATAATTTGTAACGAATAAATATGTAATTTGTGTACCAACACGGTTTGTTTACAGTACCTCTACCACGAGTCATTACAGATAATTCTGAAACCTTTCTGCAGTCGTTAACGAATCAACGGGCTTCGAATAGTTTTCCTTCGGTATCGACAGCAAGAAATTCGAAATCTCTATGCTGACATACATCCGTCTCATAGGTAGAACGAGACGGATGTAGTCAGTGCAGTTTGTTATCGATAGGTTTTATTAAAACGCTACCATAAGACACTAATTTGACATACGTCACCGAAAAATACCGTATCGACTGTAGAAAACTCTTTCACTATCAAATTGTAGGGTGAGATGTCAAAACATGGTGAAAGTGAAAACCAGTCGTATTTATTGTGTTATATTTATATATTATTAATTGATGAAATAATATCGACAAAGCCTTATATTAAGCATAATTTGTTAAGAAGACTGCATAGTATGATAACTGGAACTGGAAAACGAAACGGTAAATTTCAAGCCGATATGAGAAATAGAAATATCCACATCAACACTTCAATAAGAATAATTTTAAAAAAGAAATCTAGACCCAAGAACTGCTGAATATTTGTGAGATTTATGTATTAATAGTCAATTAATCTGATTTTAAATCGACACAAAAATACCAACTCTAACCTAAAATGAATGGTAAGTAGTTGAAATTTGATATGATAGTTATAAACACTTTCATTTTCAATCATAATAATTACAATGAAACTGTGAAAAATAACAAATAATATTGAAACATCTTTTACAGGTTCTTGTGCATCATTCATTTCTGATTGATTGCTGTAGCAGCTAACTTATCACCGGCAAGGCAAACTATTTATCCCAGGAAGGTGTATTATTTTATATTCAAGAAGTAACAACTGTGTTTCAGGCCGGCATCTTCGAATTATTGCATCCAAGTACTATAAAATAGTGCTTACTTAAAAGACATCCAGATTTATACAGGGCACTTTGAAATGATAATGTACATAATTATATTAAAGATTTATTTATTGCGAAATAGCCTTTTAAAGTAACATTGTCACAAACTAGAAACTTATAAGTACTACTAACAATTACTCGTACGTGTAAGTTATAAATAGAAATAAAACTATCATTATGCAAGAAGCGGCAAAGCCGTAATCCTGCGTTGTGTTATGTATGAAAACCGGCGGCTTGCTGGAGCATCTTTAGCTTCCCTTGTGCGTTTGTTAGGTCGTGAGGCTCCGTGCCCCTTGCTCCACGGATCGATTGCCTCGACACCAACAATAGTTAGACGAACGACTACTATATGTAATAGTCTTGTAGTGATTTCGTATGTCGGGCGCCGCTCCGGCTTGTTCGCTGGTAAATAAATTAAAGGACTTGGCCAACGTGTCGGCGTCGACGCAGGTGGGATGTGTAACAATAGCGAACTGCCTATACTTTAGAGAATCAACAACATCCTGAAAGGGTACTTATCCTTTTGTGATTATACAATAGACCTAAATAATAAGAAATAAACCTATGATCCACTATGATCTTGATCACTAAAAGTCGAACTGTCATGTTGACAAAATAACCAAATAAATTAAGAATCACCTAACACTACATATGGTCGTAGTTCTAGGACGTTTTAAACTAGTAGTGTTATTTGTACATTTGACATTTCATCAATTTGGTTTTCTTAGGTAATCCTATATCCTACGACGAAATAAATATATGGATGGATGGATGAAGTACTGACAGTTTTCACCCCTTTTCCTAGCTTTGAATATGTATGACGGAATACGTAATTTCCCTGTTTAAAAAAAAGTTGCAATCGGTGAACGTTATGAAAAAATAGTAAAAATAAAGATCCTGACGAATTGAGAACCTCCTCCTTCGAAATCTTGAAGTCGGTTGATAACATTTTATGCGTTAAAAGTCACGCGCGTTTAAATCAGGTAAAAAAAAGGCTTACTGTCATAGCTTGTATGTCAGTAAGCCAGAAACAAATTTCATGACCAATCGCAAGGCGTCCCAGGCGATTATAATTTTTGAAGTGGTTAAGGACGAAGTATAATGATGACTCGCGTAGGTCAGCTGTCGCTCCGTTGGTGGGTTGCGGAATGTCAGTATTTGATGCTCTTATTATCAGGAAAATCGTCAGCCGGCTGATTTGAGGTAGAAAAACCGTCTGCTGATACCCTAAATACCATATATTCATGTGACTAGTTTACGGTTTTTTCAGTGCTATACAGTCGGCTGATGATTTTTATTTTATTTGTAATAGCATATAAATTATCACCTGTTCCAACTGGGACGCGATGGTCATTTTATTTTATATATATTTTATGTGAGAAAATGGCTGCTGTTCCTCAACCCACTCAAGGAACGGCAGCTGACCATCACGAAGCTTGATTATTTACCGCCCTTAACCACTTAAAATTTACCGCTTGGGACACGATGACCAACGGAAATTATTCCTGGTTTACGGCCTAGCAAGCATATTAAACACCCACAAAAAGTATGGTATTTTTTCAGAGCTAGTAGGGTTTCTATGCTTATTATTGTTCACTGCTCATATAATTGTCTACAGTTCTAAACCTTCAGATAAAATGTACTTAGGAAGTAAAACCTTTTTGGCTTACCTACAATCTGTTTCGGTTGGTGTGAAGGATGTGACGTTTGTCACGTCACGTCACTTTGTAAAGTATTGAAATCTACACAAACGAAACAAGCAATCGAACTTTCGTGAGCGAATTGCATAAACGATAATTTAACTTATGGTATGGCAGTAATTTTTAGTTCTATAAGTGACCGCTAGAGGCTCTGCACAAATTCTCCATACAAATAATTTACGAATTCGTGAACGAATCTCGAATTGGGCTTATTTGCATGACTCGTGGTAGAGGTACTGAGGGCCGATCGTGAAACGAGAAAATATAAATTTCGCTATCTGCCTCACTATCACTCGAATTTGCAAGAGTGATAGAGAGACAGGTAACAAAATGTCGATTTTCGTCTTTCGTGGTAGGCACTCTGTTTGTAATAGTGCCTCCCCCTATGCAGTTTTGAGTAATATCCCTATTGAAGCGAGATGCAACTAAATAAAGCGGTCCAAGTCGTACCTATACCTTTTTTTTTGGGCTAGTAGTCCGCCTCGAAGTAAGAACTCGCGATTTACTTGCAAGTTGACCAATATAACAAGATCCCTATAAAGATCGTTTCGCGCCTTCTAGCTCCATAACTCCTCGATAAATCCTGCTCATAAATGAACCCACAAATTGTACTTATCTCTGCTACAACCTTACCAAATTTCATAAAGATCAGAAAAATGATACTAAAGTTATAGCAGAAGCAGCAAATGCACAGATGTCTAGGTCGCCAGCTGACAGTTCCGTTTGGTCCAAAGTTGTCTGTAAGAACTTCACTTCGCTAACTCCGCTCGTTCGATTAGAAAAGTAAGTGTAGATTTTGCTCATATGCTCATGTCTTTTCGGCCATAACATTTTTTTAAGAGACTACTTGTTGTCATTATAAGTTAGGAAAATGAATAAAGTCACGGGCGAAAACTACTAAGTGTATACTTTTCTTGCTGACTGTACTTTATCCTAAGTAAGCGAAGGCTGTTTAGTGAAGCTTAAAATAAATACGGATTATTTTGTTAAGAAAGCGAAATTCAAATTGGCCATTGTGGCTCGAGTCGAAAAGTTGACGCTAAGTATTAACTGCGACTATTTTTTCATTTAGATTTTGCTTTTTTCACTTGTCGCCATAGCTACGTTCCCCTAACTCTCTTTAAACGTTACTTCATTAAAATTCTATTTAGATTTCTAAAGGGCAAGTAATGGGCATGTGACACCTCTGGGATTGCAGAAGTTCACCAGGTATGCTTACCATCAGGCGGGCCGTATGTTTGTTTAGATAGTCACGGTATTTAAACAAATCTCCAAACATACTTTTTAACATTTAATTGCTGTGGACTGAATAACAAACGAAAATAGTCCACCAGTAGATGCAACTCTAAATAAATATTTACGGAATAATTTAAAACAGACCCCCCCACCTCCCTAACCCCTCACTCATTCGTATCATTTTATAAATCCATTAGTTAACAATCTGGGTAATAGTAGGTATACACAAAGGTATCTACTACTCGTATTTCTAATTTAGTTAGGACTGTGTATGACGCCTACCAGTCAGACACGGGTCCATCGATGTTGTGTCATCGTAGAAAGGGAACTTACCTGAAATCAACAAAAAATAATGTAAAATACAACATTATTAAAACGTTTGTAGTGAAATGTAGTATATCAGTAGGTATATATTAAACAAATGCTATCAATAAGAAGAACAATTTGCAAACTAAGTTCTCATCAGCTTTAGAAATAAGTACATATTAATAACCTTACCAAAGTCATATCAAAAACTCATTACCAATTCCTAAACTCCATAACTTAACGCGACCCATGCAAACTTCGAGAGCGGACGCTCCAACGATTTTTATTATCAAAACCAAACAACAAAGTCGTTATACGAAATTCAAATAATCATGCGGCCGGACTCAAAACAGGCTTCCTACGATAAAATACCTCGTAAACATTCTAGGCATTTAAGCCCAAGTTAAAACATAATAAAGAGGAGCTCGTTTCTGTTCACCTCACAATAAAAAGGACATAAAATAACCCGAAATGCGTTACGAGTACATAATAAAATAAACAATGTCCTTTGGTTATGGGGCCGTAACGCCCAAAGATTTTTGAGCTAAGTATAGACATGATAGTAAATAATAAGAGTTGTTTTGCTTTTATTTTCTCCTTATTTACCTCATATTGTCTGCAATATCTAACCTGATATAGTCTTTACAATTGTAAACACAATTGTGTGTTCTATACATTATACCCTGGAAGCGCCCCTTTATTATATTGTAAACGTTTACATACGACCTACTTCAAATCAACTCCAATGCATTAACTACGAAATACAGCTAGCGCCTATACGTCTGAATCAGAAATGTCAGGATTTGCTTGAAAATTATTCCGATGCAACTCCAATACAACTTCAATATTGCTTGATTATTTGTAAATTGTTGTGTGTTGGAGTTATGTTAAAGATAGATTGTGTTTTTAATGTATTGTGTATATATTGTAAAACTGTAATACTGCCTCGACCAGTCTTGTAACGTCGCATGTGGAGATACTCAGTCTTATCGTGGTTTATACGTAGGCCTACTCTCAAGGCTTCAGTCTCAAGGGTCTTAGTCGCCACCTGGACCTCTGCTCTACTAACACCCAATAGAGCCAGGTCATCAGCATACCCTACTACCATATGCTTTCCATTTAGCTCTAGTCCAACTACCTAAACCTACCTGCAACTACCTGCAGATCTAAAGGTTGGACATACTGTGTTTAAAGGGGTGGCCAAATTTAAATACTTAGGTTGTACGATCAATGACAACAATACCCGTGGCGAGGAGATTGACATTCGCATTCAAAATGCCTTGCGGTGCGGTGCAGCTTTGCATAAAGTCCTGGTGTCCAGGCTTCTCAGTAGGAAAACCAAGATCCGAATTTACAAGACCGTAGTGCGGCCTATCTTAACATACGGATGTGAAGCCTGGACACTCACTTTAAGGGAGCAGAACAAGCTTTTGGTGGCAGAGAGAAAGATTCTCCGCAAAATCCTCGGCCCGACGCAGAGACCCGATGGCAGCTGGAGGATCCGCAAAAACGCCGAAATTGAACAACTTGTGGCTGAACCAAATATTATTGGTGTGACAAAAGCGCAAAGGCTTCGGTGGCTTGGTCATCTTGAGCGGATGGGAAGCGAACGGGCGGTGAAAAGAGCATACGAGGGAAAACCGACAGGACGCCGCCCGGTCGGTCGGCCTAGGTATCGATGGGCGGATGTGGTGGATGCGGATCTGTGCGAGCTCCAAGCTGGCGACTGGCGAGAGACTGCACAGGACCGGGATCAGTGGCGCGCAGTCGTGTTGGAGGCCAAGACCCACTTTGGGTCACTGCGCCAGAGGAGTAGTAGTAGTAATACTGCACATAGACACATAAAGTACCACTTTCCACTATCATGCGCGAGATTAAAACGACTTATCCGTCATTTTCTAATTTATATATATAGAAAGAGACAGATGGACTATGTATGATGGGTGAGAAAAAAATCATCTATTCACACTATCCACTTTTCACAAGCGTGCGTGACAGGTTAATGATGACTTTTGTACGTTTTTACATACCAAAATTTCGGAAAAAAACTCAAAATCGACAATTTTTTTAATGAAAAATATATGACACTTTTATTTTCTTAATCTACATCCCTATTAATTAAAGTAACACCAACCTAACAACACACAAATACTAAACAAATCTTTCAGAAAATGCCGAGTAGAGTCCCAGTAAATATCATCATTGAACTTGTGTGCCATTAAAGGAAACAGAGAGTAAACTGCTGGAAATAAGCGAGTCAACATATTGGGACTTAAGGCCTTATCACACTTGAGAGTTTTGAAAGCGATTTCTATACAAAACTCGTACGCGGAGAACTCGCAGCGTGTTCGCTCCCATACAAAACTCGCTCGGAAATCGCAAGTGTGATAACACTGATAACGCTCTTAAGGAACATCAACCTTCTGCGTACACATTCCTACGTCACTATTTGACATCAAGCTTTTGATCTGAACACAAACCGGTAAGAACCGAACCGATACCGGTGTTAAAGAATATCTTTTATCTTTTTTTTAAGGTAAGGTAACGTAGTCTTAACTCAAAGTAAATATGGGGTCTATTAACCTGGTACAAAATCAGCATAAAGTTATTACAAAGTGACGTCCTTGGCCGGAGTTATTGAAATCTAAAATGGGTCTCGTTCGCCTTTGCCGACCGCTTGCTACGTAGTAGAGTGCTGGGGTGACCAGGCTTTCGGTATGTTCAAATATTTTTTTATATGCAATATAAAATTCTGTCGTTTATTTATTCAAGTCAACAAACGCTTTCAATCGTTAGTTATTAGTATAGCTAAGACTTATTCTGTGCCACTTATTGCTGCAATTATATAAAAACCATAATGTAAAAAAAAAATATTTTAACTGAAGATTAGGTATAATTTCATAATAAGACCGTCAAAATAGGTTCTACGAAACGGAGCTGAATAAGATCTTTCTATATAGGAAATTAGGATTTTCCTCCTAGCATTTGTCCCTGCTTTTTCTTTTTGCTCTATAGAGCCTGGGGTCCGCTCGGCAACCTAATCCCAAGAATTGGCGTAGGCACTAGTTTTTACAAAAGCTACTGCCATCTGACTTTCCAACCTAGAGGGAAAACTAGGCCTTGTTGGGATTGGATCCGGTTTCCTGACGATGTTTTCCTTCACCGAAAAGCGACTGTTAAATATTAAATGATATTTCGTACATAATTTCCGAAAAACCCAGTGGTACGAGCCGGGATTTGATATTTTGATGCCGTTTGATGGTTTCAATATAGGAAATAAAAGTAGAAAATTGATTCAACAGCCCATTTTTACGATTTAAAAAAATTATAATAGTGAGTCTGATCCGGAAAGTTGAGTGTGATAGTATAACGGTCTAAGATAATATTATTATTACATATTTTACGAACCTTTGTGTATATTTCACACCCGAATAAAACTAAGCTTATTTAAATAATAATAAATAAATAAATAAATTTCTTTATTTCGGACAAACCAAGTATCCACATAGTGTTAGTAACAAACAAACAAAAATCTTAATCTAGTGTTAGTTATTAAATTATGTCAAATTTACATAAAAATCTACACTTCGAATTACGCTACACTTTTTATTTGTCCAATCCAATATTTTAAGATTGGACACTCAAACCTGTCAGCAATTTCCTTTAGAATGCTGTTGGAACTACTTCGCACACGACTTAGTAATGAGGCTATATTTTTCCGTATTATGACCTGAAAACTATCCGTCTATTTACCTCTCCCGCAGAAAAAAAGACGGTTAAAAACTTCTCAAGCTTCTCTCTTTTTTGGCATTTTTATTTCAAGATAGGTATTTTTTCCCTAGGAATATCCCGTATAGTCAAAACGAATGGGCACCTCCCGCTAACGGGCGATCCACCCTTTGTCGGGCGTACGTGTTCGAGGGCCCACTTTTACGATTCAGCGCCGGACAACAGCCGGCAGCGCTCACTTTGTTGTCTGATCACATATTTCTGACACGTTAACTTAAGAAGATAACCCATTTTACGAGTACTTATAACCTTTATAAAAGAAGCGTAAGTACAGGTAAATGGGCCAGTGACTCGCAAGTGGCAACTTAGAATAACAAACGTTCATTGGCTACTGTGTACACTGCTTGCTTGCTTTCCAAAGAAGTTGTACGTATTTAAAAATATGGGTCTTAAAGAAGAAGACTAACTTTCGGTACAGTGACTAAAAGTTATTTTAAAGTTATCCCGTCCCGTACAATAAATGAATTCTCATATAAACTACGAGGCTTCTCTCTCCGCACAAACTATAATAGGAAGTAATGTGGCCATGTTTGACAGTGTTTCAATTGGGTGCTTTTCTCAAACTCAAACTCAAAAAATTATTCAGTAAGTAGGCCACAAGGGCACTTTTACCTGCAGATAGTTTATCAAAGTAAAAGAGAAAAAAACTACACCGGTTCTAACCTTACCTCTGACCCGAAAATAATTATGACCAGCAAGAAACTCGGCGGTACTTATTTTTTCAAACCAACAGTACATCAAAACTTAAAAATACATATAAATGCGTTGTTCTATAAGAAAACATAACAAACCAAGGTTAAATAGATTAACCAACAATAGGTTATAGTTTAAGAGAAATGCCGAAGAAAACAGGATGGACTCGTTCAGACAGTTTGAATATTTGACAATGAAGTACACACAAGTTTGATATACTTTCTTACCTCTTTTCTTTCTTTCTTCATTTAAATATAACGTAGGTCAAAATCAAATTGAAGCGTTGATCTCTCTCGTGTATGAGAACAGAAATGGAGTGGAGTGTCAGTGTCAGCGTCAGTTGCTGTAGCTAATTGTTTATTGAATTATAAATTAATTATTTAAAAGTGCGGACAATTACGCTATCCAAATTAATAGACGTTACCTAATTATCCAGTGAAAGTGTTTGCCTAATATAATACCAAATATAAAACCAGGAAACTAAATAATAAAATAAGAAAATTTTTGACATTGCCATATTTGACATTTTATGTAAAAATTTTGGAATGAAGTGTTTACATATCGTTATTTGAGCTATTTTTATTAAATCAGTGTTCGTTATTTCTAATATTTATATACCTACTTATCTTCATAATCATGATGAACGTGCAAAAATAAAGTGGGTACGATGGACATTACACCTAACATCCCACTAAGTCAAGATGAAAACACAGACATAGTATCATGCTTAATCTGCTCGAAACCCTATAAGAGGAAAGGTCTGCAACGTCACATACGTGCCGCTCACGGCAGTGAACACTCTACTTCGCAACCACCACCACGACGCTCAGTTCAAGCATCCCCCCTAGAAGAAGCTTTTGGGTCACCATTCCTCAACAATACAGGTTCGATGGCCGGCATTTGGCAATCACGTTGGAATAAAGTATGTACCCTACAAGGCAAAATTTATGATCTGCCCTCCTCCAATACCACAAGCAGGAAATTCATTCACACGCTTGCCGATGAAGTCGATATGCTAACAAAATCCCAATATCCGTCCGAACGATTACTAATATTCACCGCCATCCTGTTACAAAGAGATAAAAATGTTAAAAAAGCGAAAGATATAAGTCGACTTATCGATCGCCGCTTAAAGTTGTGGTCAGATGATCATATAGACATTTTGATAACCGAGGCAATAAAATCAAACATCTCTCTTTGTAATTTTAAAAACCGAAAGAAACACAACGACAACATAAC
This sequence comes from Pammene aurita, assembly GCA_947086415.1. NCBI lineage: Eukaryota > Metazoa > Arthropoda > Insecta > Lepidoptera > Tortricidae > Pammene > Pammene aurita. The sequence continues at coordinate 1,589,973 of OX352305.1, read as the reverse complement.
GCAAACTTTCACACGCCTAATCTTAAGAGGAAAAATACGTGAAGCTCTAAACTGGTTGCTGACGAAAGATTCTAGCAAAATTCTCAACACGAATGACGAAATCGATGACACCGGGAAAACCGTAGGTGATGCCCTAAAAGAAAAACACCCACCTCCTAAAACGCCAAATCCTGACCTTTTTACCCTGCCCGAAGATCTCCCCAATATACCCCCGCTACTAGAAGTTGACATAACAAGCAACCATGTTGAGCAGGTGGCTAGAAAACTACATGGCGGCGGCGGCCCTACAGGTACAACCTCTGAAAATTGGAAAGATTTCCTCCTAAAATTCGGGGAAGCGAGCTTACATTTAAGGAAGTCCATCGCCGAACTAACTATGAAACTTAACAACGAATATGTTCCATGGAATCAGATACAAGCACTGATGTCAAGCCGCCTTGTAGCCCTAGACAAATTTCCAGGTGTAAGACCGATTGGCATAGGTGAATGCCTGCGGAGAATCATATCCAAATGCATGATATTAGCCACCGGCTCCGAAGTAACTGAAGCATGCGGCCAATCACAACTCTGCAGTGGCCTTAGTAGCGGCATTGAAGGCGGAATACATGCCATGAACGATATTTTTCAAAATAAATGTCTTCCTAGCTCAAATTGGGGAATGCTTCTCGTTGACGCAGACAACGCATTCAACTCCGTTAATAGACAATTAGCACTTTGGCAAGCCAGAATATATTGGCCGCATTGCGCTCGCTTTCTATATAACACTTATAACGGCCACGCAGAACTTGTCATCCGTGACTCCGACATGAGGTTATGCAGCAAAGAAGGTGTTACTCAGGGAGACCCGCTAGCAATGCCACTCTATGCTCTTGCAACTATACCAATAATAAACAAAATGAAAGAAGAAAAGAACACAATACAATCCTGGTATGCAGATGATTCCTCAGCCCAAGGCGATTTGAAAAGTATCCGTAATTGATGGGACAAAATCAACTTAATAGGTCCGTCCTTTGGATACTACCCACAAGCCAAAAAAACTTTGCTCATAGTATCAGAGGATGACAAAAATATTGCTGACCGGATCTTCAAGGACACCAACGTAACCATTGTAACTGGTTCTCGTTATCTAGGAAGCTACATAGGTGAAGGAAAAGAAGACTTCATTAAAAATAAAATAACCAAATTTATTTCCACTATTGAAAAAATATCGCAAATCTGCAAAGACTCACCCCAAGCTGCCTATACCACCCTCACCAAAGCTGTACAATTTCAATGGGCCTTTCTTCTACGTGTGCTAAAAAATTCAAATGAATACTTTGAACCACTAACGCAAGCAATACGCACGATCTTCTTACCAACACTGTTCGGTGGTGACATATCTTCAATAGAAGCCGACCTTTTTTCTTTACCCGTGAATAAAGGCCTTGCAATCTCTAACCCTTTCAATTCTACCAACTTAAACTACGACATCTCTAGGAAAGGTTGTACTGCATTGACTATCGCTTTAACAGAGAAAAAAGACATAGACTTATCTCAACACACTACATACTTAAAAGATGCACGGAAAGAAGGTCGCAAAGAAAAAGAAGTCCTTGATGACAATTTTTTGGAATCAACCCTGGCAAAATTTACCCCCAACAAGAGAAGGGCAATTGAAAGATCCATCGCAGCGAAAATGAAAACAAAGTCATCTAACTGGCTGTCCGTGATTCCTACAAGAAAAGATCACTTTGACCTATCCCCTTTAGAGTTCAGAGATGCGCTAGCAATACGCTACCACCGCATACCGATCTCCATGCCACAATCTTGCGACGGCTGTGGAAACGACAACTTCGACATTGATCACGCACTCTGTTGTAAAACAGGTGGCCTAATAACGAGACGCCACAACGAAATCAGAGACTTTTTCTGCGAACTTTGTCAACAGGCGTGGGGCAATGTAACAAAAGAACCACTAATTTCTGAAACCGAAGGCGGACTGCGAGCAGACTTATCCTGCCGCGGCGTGTGGGACGCTCAGAGGGAGGCGTTGTTTGATATCCGTGTCGTTGACACCGACGCTCCTTCTTACGTCTCGCGACCCGTAGCATCTGTTTTAAAGTCAGCCGAAGATGAAAAGAAGAGAAAATACGCAATAGCCTGTGAAATACAACACGCTACCTTCACACCAATAGTAACCTCAGTAGATGGCGTCTTCGCTCCCCAAATGTCATCCTTCATAAAACACATGGGAGAAGCCATTGCCGACCGTTGGAACAGATCCCTGAGTACTGTCCTAGGATGGCTTAGAGCCCGAATAAGCGTCGCCATTATACGCACCACAAGCATGTGTATTCGTGGCACACGCCACAAATTTAAACCAAGATGGCTCGGTTTTGACGACGGTGCTGCCCTGCCCCACATAGACTGATATTTCTTATGTGTATTTATGTCTTTATTTGTACTCGCTTTTATATTTATTTGTTTGTTCGTTTGTTTGTCTGCTAAATAAATAAAGAGTATGAAATCAGACCATAAGAGGAGGTTTGTGCGTACTTAAACCTCCTGTTATGGTCAGATTTCTGTAGCGCATCTTAGTTTAAGTTTTTTTTGTGTATTACTTCTTTATGATATAATTAAATATAAAAATAAAACCTACAGAATGTTACAAAAGATTGGTCATCCGTTTATGAGAAAAATTGGTATCATGTTCCGACTAGGCAAACTATTTTTTTGTGTTATTTGGGACACATTGCTCCAGCTGGCCAATACTACTTCGTTGGCTCAGCGACCCAAAGTGAATCTTGGCCTCCGATACGAGAGTGTGCCACTTTCCTCGATGCCGCGCTAGCTCTTGCCAATGTCTCTCCAGCGATACCGTGGTCGTCCAACAGGGCGTCGCCCTACAGGACAGCCATGGTATGCCTTCTTCACTTTTCACAACGCGTCCCAATAAGCATACGATACCAATTATGGCCATAAACGGAGCAGCATTTTGTGTAAGAACTTGTAAAATTATGCTAAGATTATCGATTTTTTGTAGGTCAAATATCTCTAAATTTGTTTAAAGATATGAGTATCAATGCTCTCTTAATGTATTATAATATATCAGTGTCTCACAGGAGTTTTCTAGTAGGTGCCTAACAACCAGCAGCGACATTTACGAGTAACTCAACCAATGTTTATTTTGGTCTATTGGCGTCACACAACAAGATATGAAACCTTTATTCCCCGGCTGTATCATTGTTTTGATTGTGTTTTTTATTATGACCAGCGAGTGTGATTTCCCAAATGTCGAGACATTTACGAGAAAAATAACGTTGGGGTTATTATTGATCGCGGCTTCGTGACGTGTTTTTGGACTTTTGGCATCATGTAATTTGGAGAGATTTTGTTTAAAATTGCTAACTATAAACGACACTTTAAATCCGAAATAAATAAAACGGTACGTTAAGATAATTTGATATTTGGATATGAGAATGTTTCCTCTTTCACGCGAAAAGGGTTGTACGAATTCGTATGAAATTTGGCATATAATAATATGTGCCTATGTAGTAAGGTATGTTTTGGTAAAATGTGTATAACCTAGAAAGGAACAGAATGTAACCTCCTGAGAAGGTGGAATGATACTTCAAAGTATGGGAAAATTAAGAGAGAACGAAATGCCTCGAGTGCCATCGCCATTACAAACCATAACAAGTATTCTGCATTCAGAATGACTTAAGAAACTCATAGTAATTTGTTGTGCATACATTTCAAACATAGGAGCAATATAGACGGAGAGCTAGCCAGGTCATATATGACACAATAATTAGAGCAACGAAACCCCTCTAGTCAGTTTGCTATAATATGCTTATTTCTAGATCTGGACATCTGACAGCAGTAAAGTGGTCAAAGAATGCAAACCAGTACAAGAAAACAAATCCAAGAGTTCTGGGTTTGATGCAATATTGTGAAAATTTATATAAATCATTCGAATTTATAATTTCCTAAAGTTTCTGTTGGGTGAAAGTAGGTATAATTTAATTCATAGTTTGTCGCCTACTATTTTTGTTTCCGTAATAATACGCAATGTTGTTTGCTCTAATGTTTTAACATATAACATAGTCCTTTATAATTGAGATAATTTCGTCAGGTTTTATTTATTTTGGTATTATTATTTTCTAATTCATACGTTTTACTAGTCTGTCACTCTAACCTCCACTCATTAAACGCTGCCAGATGCCCGGATCTAGCAATAAGGATAGTATAGCAATCTAACCAGACGGGTTTTGTTCCGCTCATTATTACCTATATATATAAAAGAAGTAACTGACTGACTGACTGACTGACTGACTGACATATCAATGCACAGCCCAAACCGCTGGGTCTAGAGATTTCATATTTGGCACGTAGGTTCCTTATAAGGTCTAAGGGAGCACTAAGAAAGGATTTTTCAAAATTCACCCCCTAAGTGGATGAAATGGGGGTCCAAAGTTTGTATGGCGAATCAAGATTTGTTAGACTATTTTATTCGAAACTTCACAGGAGTATATCTCACGATAAATGAGTAAACACGTATTTTCTGGTTTTTTGAAAATTCAACCCCTAAAAGGGGCAAATGTGGTCACAAAGTCTGAAAATCAACCTGGGGATCGTATCCTTTTTGAGTACTTATAGTACGCGGGCGAAGCCGCGGGAAAAGGCTAGTATCACATATGACGTGGCCAGCTTAAGAGCTGGCTCACTTACTCCAATATCTGTGGGTAGCCCTTCATTTAGCTAGTTCAGCCCCACAATATATATGCAGCGCGTAAGGGCCTCAGTTAGCGAAGCACTTGTCACTCAAAGATAATTGCGTCGAGTGCCATTATGCCGGCAGCTGCTGCGTACATAGTTCCAATCACAACATTTGGAAATATACGAGTATGTAGAGGTAGAATAAAGATATATAACTATATAAGATGCTAACAAATTAGCCACGGATATTTTAAGAGATAATACATTACATTAAAACAATTAACTTTTAACTGTAATTAAGGAATCTTTGTATATCATTTTTTTGTTTTCATTTACCGAACAAAAAAAAATATTACAATTTATTTTTAAAATAACCATCCCCTATAATGTACCTGTCAAAATGTTTAACACTGTCTGTCATGTCACGTCAAAAGTTTTTATTCTTAAATTTCATTATGATTCGGGTCTAAAGAGGTCTCATTTAATTATCTTATTAACAGGCTGTTTTAACGTAGGAAATTTGTTTCCTAGTTTTCTCCAAAGAAACATAACAAAACCTATGATGTTTCATACTTATATATACTCCGAGAACCGAGTACTATCAGCGGTAAAAATATCCGTCACTAATTTGTTAACACCTTATGTATAATATTTTAACCGTAAAACCCCAAATTAAATAATAATAATACAATACAATACAAATACTCTTTATTGAACACCTCAAAAGGAAAACCAGTACAGAAAATTTATAAAATTTACTTATAAGTATACAATTTAAATTTCTTCCAGACAACATTTAGGTAGCAGAAATTCATTAAATAAACTAATAATATAACGAGTTATTCCGTAAATTTGGTTGAATTTCACTCATGTTAAGTCTAATATTCCAGATAATAACCTTTCCATAAGCAGACAAAAAATTCAGCATTTTGGATTCGGTAATAGTAAAAGTTGTTCAGCATGGTTTACTTAATAACTTCGCTCAATATAGCTTATAGTAGAAACACATCCTAAACATAGTTTAAATTTTTTTATTGCATCAACCATCTTTAAAAAATATAATATTATAGTTACCTACATTGACTGGATTCCTCCTAAGCGAAAAATCCGAAATATCTCCGAATACCTTTTAAACATTTTTATCACGCCTTCGCAACCCTTCCTTATTGTATATCGGATAAATAAATAATTTGGCCCACCCTTACCATTCAAAAGGTCCTAATCACCCTATGTTGTATACTCAATTAGGCTGTTTTGTGTTGCAGTGTTTAGAATGCTGATGGATGTGTCGAAATTACAAACGCCTTTTATTATTTCTTTTGGAACAATTCGAGTGTGTAATGTGGATTTTAGGGATCAATGCCATTTAGAATATTAACAAAATTATCTATGTTTGAAGTCTGCCGGATCCGATGCAGAGATATCGATGTTGGGATGTCGTGTCACTGAGCTTTGTTTTACGCGGTTGGTACCACGCTATTTGCGAATAGGCGTTTAAGATATGATCTTACTTTAATCAAAATCCTATGCACACAGGCGCGGATACAGGCAACAGGGGCATTCACATATACATACAATTTCCTTTTGACGTTCAATCAAATACTGATTCTGATCTGTTTTATATATCATATTGGAGTAATATTCTGTCTACTGTATTGATATCAAAAACTGATCTAACTCCGATATGATACGTCAAAAGTTTTGATGACTCTGTTAACGCCCGACTGATTTTGATGTCAGTAGATGTATGGCAAATGCATTCGGTTTGGATTGGAGTTAGAATACAAATCAAACACTTGTTCATATGATACAACTATACTGACATGAAATATGCATTAATAGCTTCAGCATTTACAGGACTTCACTAAAAATGTTTTAATTCCATTCAGGGGCTTTTATTGGTCGCCTTCTATGTAAGTAAAAAACCTTAAAATCTGTTTTTTTAAACACAAAAAAAATATTGTATGGGGTGGGGTGTTGCTCTGTAGGTATCTCATATTTTTTTATGTCTAAATAATGTTTTTTCTACTTTTTACTAGTCAGAATACCAAAAATGATATGCCTATAAACGATAAACGTTCAGGATTAATTAATACCTTCTATCAAAAATATTGTTAAAAATATAGTTTGTCTCGGCAAGAATAGTCCTCGGGAAAATTCCTTCTAGTGTTTCCTAACTAGAATACGCCTTTTATCATAGCATGCTTAAAAAGATCACCAAGTTCCTTTTTAGATCTTGGGTATATGAAAAATGTCGTTAAAACAAATAGTTTCCTTCACACTGTCGTATCAAAATTAGAAAAACGGCACGCCAACAGTCGACGATAATAGTCTCGAGGCAATTACGTCCGTGAGTGGAGGGCCCTCACACGGCTATTATAAAGGTTCTTTGTGTCGATTAATTGATAATGTGCACTTCCATTAATTGTGGGTGGCTGCACTGTTGTGGGATTTTGTAATTGATGGCTGCAAATAAATAGTTTTTAATATGAAATAAAGACTGTGTACGATAAAATCTGGACATGTATGATCTGGTATATCTTTTTTTCGGTACCACATATTCAAGCATTTGTTTTATATTAATAATCTGTAATTGTAGTAATATATACTAAAAATAGAATCATATTACAATTGTATGGGTTTGTGTGAGTTTTTGCCAAATATATTCCATCATATCTTGAATTATTTGTTCAGCATTTTTTGATAATCTTCACTCACTTCCTGCTACAATGCCACAATTGTATTTATATTTTCACAAGCTGTTTTATGCTCACTAGAATGTTATCTTACAAAAAAATACGATTTGAAACTCTTTTCTACTTGAGGCAGTCAGGAAGACTTTCTACTCCAAGCACTAAAAGTAGTTTTTATATGGGAGGCATGTTTTTGTAAAAAAGTCAAACTCACCAAAGGTAGAACACCTCAGAACTATTTCATCTAAGTACAATTAGGAAAATGTAAGCTATTATGAAAAGAGAATGTAATAAGGTATAGTTTGATTTATCTAGTTAAAAATAAAAATCTATTTTTCACAGGAAAATTTGGTAAACACTGTCAGAACACCGTGGACAAAAAACTATAGGCACTGTGGAATATATAGTGATCAAAGTCACAAATAACGTAACGTTATATTGGTGGTAATTATATTATGAAGCTTGATGACCACAAATTATTTAAAAGAAGTCTTGCTTAAATATGTGGTACCAAAAAAAAGATATACTAGATCATACATGTCCAGATTTTAGTACACAGTCTTTAAGTTAGAAGAGCTCCTTATTAAGTAACTTTTTGAAAATTAGGCAAACCAGTGGGAATCGTGTCGTGTCTCTCTGCGTCATTGCTATACAGTACAGTGGTACCCCCTTTACACATTTATTTATTTAAACTTTATTGCACAATAATACAAAGTACAAACGGCGGATTTAATGCCAGAGGGCATTCTCTACCAGTCAACCATCAGGCCAAACAGATAAAAACAATAGTGCGGGGAACGGGTAGCAAACAGAAAACTAAAATCCGAAATTACAGTACGTATAACTAAATATAAATTCTACATAAATACAATTATTATATATATCCATACATACATTACATACACATTCAAAGCGTCAAATCTTCCTTAAACTTGAAACATTTCACACCATGTAAAATAACGTGACATGTAAATGCTCTCATGGATCGCAATAACGCTGTCCATTTTAAAGCGTGCGGTTGTGTCGCGTAAATTATTTTATTGATCTCAGTAAAATTGCAATGCAGTGTACGGAATGTGCTCGGCATCATAAACCCGTACACTGGCGGGAACTCAAACAAGATACTTAGGTATTTTATGACGGAGTGAAAGTCTCTTCGATTCATTAGATTGAATAGTCGTGATGTGGTTTTAGTGCGGGAAAACACAAAAACGCGCCGGATGATAAGCGGTTGTCATACTTAGCTTCAAAAAGCTTTCAACTCAATAAATCCATTGGAAACACACTCGTTTATTACGAAAACAGTAGCAGACATCAGTATCATGCGGCAGTAGCGTAACGCTAAGCAGCCACCGCTGCCTATTTAGCCACTAAACTTGCTACTCCGTTAGTTAGGTACAAGGCTTTTTATACTTTTTTTTATACCACGACGATATATTATTTCAATGTAGGTAAGTACGCAAACGAGCTTACGGCCCTCTTGATGGTAAGCAGTTACCTTAGCCTAAGCACGCCTGTAACTCCAGAGGATTTACATGCGCGTTGCTAACCCATTAAGAACTTATACACTCCTTTTTTGAAGAACCTCGAGAAAGCCACACGTATTACGTCCATGGCAAACACACATATAGCCAGCTTGATGACAAGGAATAACGGTAGCTTATGGATGTTTGCAACTCCAGGGCTGTTACATACAGTTGTAGCCCCTCCTTTTTGAAGAACCTCATACTGCAATCCTTCAAAACCTCGGCAGGGAACTCATTCCGCAGCCGGATCATCGACCGGAAAAAACAAAATTAAATCTTGTTTATAAAGGATATTTCGGGAACGAATATTAACGTAAAAATAACACTAAAATTTGTTCACTGGTTACCGAGTCTCTTTGAGATCAGGGAAACAGAATTCATCAGAAGTTTAAGGAAACTTTGCTACGTAATCTCGAACCAATTCAGATGGACTTTCTTTTTAATTTTCTTAAGCTTATTGTTTGCCTGTTTAGAAGTTTGTAAAGTATATTAAATTGTAAAATATATGCATACTTAAGTTTATTGTTAGGTGAGGTTGACTAGAAGCGAGTAAAGTTTCTACTTCATTTTATATTTAATACAATTATATTCAAGTAAATGGCAGCAAATTTGCAAAGGTATTAGTAGTAGTAGTAGTAAAACACTTTATTGCACAAAACAAGTACAAAACAAGAAAAAAAATATAGCGAGTGAGTACAACGGCGAACTTATCCCTTTAAGGGATCTCTTCCAGCTAACCTTTAAGCAACTGAGAGAAATCGGTCAGATATGGTAGACAAAGATTTGTACAGTAAGGAGTGGTCCGGAAAAAAGTAGCCGTGCCTTTTTTGATTTATCTTTTTATTTTGTGCCGATTTAGAAACAGTGTTTATATTTAAATAATCTCTAGATACAATCATACAAAACATAAATACAATCATCTATACATATAATAAAGCTGAAGAGGGTCGAAAGTCTGTACATGGAATATAATCGAAAAAAAGTTGGCTGGGGATACTTAGAATCGATAACAGAACACGTTTCAACAATTTTTAGAATTTTTGTCTGTTTATCTGTTTGTCTGTTTATTTGACCGCGCATCACGTGGAAACGGCTGAACGGATTTCAATGAAATTTTGTATAGAGATAGTTTGAGTCCCGGGAAAGGATAATATATAGTTTTAATCCCGAAAATCAACCCTGGTGGGGGTGAAAATGGGGTTGAAAGTTTGTATGGAGAATTTTTAACCGCTGAAACAGTTTAGATAGAAATGAGTATGGAGATAATTTGAGTCTCGAGAAATGTCATAGGGTAGTTTTCAAACCCTTGTGGGGGTGAAAAGGGGGTTGGAAGTTGGTATGAGGATTTTTTACCGCTGAACAGATTTAGATGAAAATTGGTATAGAGATAGTATGGGTCTCGAGAAAGGACAAAGGATAGTTTCATCTTGAAAATCAACCCTGGAGGGGGTGAAAAGGGGGTTGCAAAAAATTTGAAAAAAATAATGGAAGCGAAGCCTGAAAGGTACTTTCAATAAAAACTATCTATCTATACATCTATCACGTGAAAACGGCTGAACGGATTATGATGAAATTTTGTGTAGAGATAGTTTGAGTCCCGGGAAAGGACAAAGAATAGTTTTCATCCCGAAAATCAACCCTGGAGAAGGTGAAAAGGGGGTTGAAAGTTTTTATGGAGATTTTTTAATAGAAATTAGTATGCAGATAATTTGAGTCCCGAGAAACGACAGAATAGTTTTCATCCCGAAAATAAACCCTTTCACCCCGAAAAGGGGTTGGAAGTTGGTATGACGATTTTTTAACCGCTGAACTGATAACGATGAAATTTGGTATAGTATGGGTCTCAAGAAAGGACAAATGATAGTTTTCACTCCGAAAATCAACCCTAAAGGGGTGAAAAGATAGTTGGACATTTGTATACGGAATTATTAACCGCAGAATCGATTTAGATAAAATTTGGTATGGAGATAATTAATTAAAAAAGGAAATAAAATAGTTTTATCTCGGAAATTATCCTTTAAACGGATACAAAAGGGGTGAAAGTTTACATGGGGAAGAAACAACCAATAACCGCTGTCCGTATTTAGATGAAATTTGGTATTTAAATAATTTGTAAATTTTTGGTCAAGGTGTTCATATTTATAACATGTTACCCGTCGATGCGTTAAATTTAGATTTACCCGCTCTTAAGAAATATTTGAAAATGTCATGAATGTCAAAGGGTTATTGCAGGTTCTAGTATTATATATGACGGACAAAGATGCATGGCCCAAACCAAAAAACTACTACAACATTTATAGGACACCGTTTAGGTAGGAAAAAATATCAAACGTTTTGTGAAGCAGTCAGATTAGCATTTATTTTTCTTTATAATTAAACAATAGGTACATTATCTGTCTCTCAAGCTGTTTTGATATGTCTTCTTGAAGAACTACGCATTATTTTGTATCTTTAAGATCTAATAATATATTACTGTTTTGAAAAAAATAAGTCCCGTCGAGTATTTTTTCGGTCATAATACTTCTTGGGCCAGGGTGTAGAGTTAGAACCGGTGGTAGTTTTGGAACGAAGTTCCTTATTGGACGGTTCGCGGATGGGGGGCTAGGTGAAAAAAAGTCACGTGACCGTCACGAAAAAGCGTCACGTCACGAAAACGCGACACCCATACGATTGAGAAACATGTAAAATGGAATGAAATAAAAAATATATAAAATAGAATAAAGTGAAGTGAAGTGAAGTGTAGTGAAAGTGAGAAGTGACAAAGTGATAAAAGTGAAAAAAGTCGAGAATCTAAAAGTAAAAAATGTCAAAAATGAAAAAAATGCCAAAATTTCAAGTTTCAAAATTTTCAAAATATCAAAAAATTTCAAAATTTCAAAAATTTCAAGAAAATACAAAAAAATAAAACCACCAAATTAACGAAAAAGTCAAAAATGTAATAAAATTAAATAACATAACTTCGTTCCAACAGAGTGTTCCACGACACTCACGTATTTTATTATTCTCTGACGTTCATTAGTGCATTGTAATGTGCTTACCTTGAAGTATGGAATTACCACAATTATTGCAACCAGTAACGTAACATCAGTGTATTATCTGTGACAGTGTGGTAAAAACGTATGAAAATTCATTACCTACGGTAACGTAATCAAAATCTGCCCACGCATCTGGCACGCATGGTTCCAATGGATTTTTAATATGTGTGTAGGTAAAGCAGTGTATGCTTCTGTACATAATAAGGCCTTATTACGTAACAGTTACATAAACTACTATTTATCTCTTTTTAGGGTTCCGTAGTCAACTAGGAACCCTTATAGTTTCGCCATATCCGTCCGTCTGTCCACGGTCTAGCTCAGTTACTGTTCGCACTAGAAAGCTGAAATTTGGTGAGGCCTGATAAGAACTTTCAATAAAAACTATATTGAATAAAATCGGTTCAGCCGTTTTTGAATTATCAGTCAAAATCGCATAGTGAAAGGATGTGCCGGATAGTAAACTGACGTAAGCGCCGCCAAATATCCCTTAATAAACGACTGTTTGAACGGATGTTTCGTAACAGGGCGGCATGACTACACTGAGCATCGCCCGACATGCTCTTGGTCGTTTTTTTTTGCATTGTTATCCCGGAAATCACCCCTTAAGGATTACTAATTCCTCGAATAGAAAAAAAACATTTCTGCATTTGTGACACCACCCCCCGCCCCATTTCAACCGTTCTTACCTTTCATGCTTAGACTGATTTAACGGGAGGATCGATTTGGATGATATTTGCCGTGGACTGCCGTTACTGACACAGACCGAATTCCACGCGGGCGGAGCCGCGGGCACAGCTAGTACTTAAATAAAACAGCGTTTGGAAGTTTTCGCCTTTTGTATTCCATCATACACATAGTTTTTTGAACAGCGTCTTCTGACAGAATTTTTGAGGTGTTTCTCAAAAACATGTTTTTTCTTATAGTTTGATTTGATGAGCTATTGTATACCTTAATAAATTGTCTTTCTTCAATAGTAAACTTTTTTATCTGGCTTCATTTTAAGGTAATTACAGTAATTTTTTATTAAATGTATTTGCCTTCTTTCATAGAAAATTATCTCCCATAGAAAAATCTTTGTCAGAGGATAGATTAGAGAGTCTTCCTGACTATCCTAGCTAAAATACAGTTAATTAATGTAGCTTCTTGGTAAGATGAAATTCTGAAAAGCATAAAACGGGTTGTGAAAATGGAAATACAATTGTGGCATTGTAGCGGATGTCGATTGAAGATTGTCAAATTATGTTGTTCAAAAGGTTACAAAGTATGTTGAATTAAAAACGCGAAAACTTAAATATGCTCACATATTCTATTATGATTGTATTTTTATTTATTAGTATTGTATCTACGGATTAATAAAATAAATATACTGCTTCAAAATTAGCACTAAATTAAAAAATACACAAGATTGTACACTGCTACTTTATTTCAGGACCACTCCTTACTTGTAAGTACATGGCGGCAAAACTACGGAGAAGGTACTAAAACTAGTTACTATAGGTATTAAATATAGCATTCAATTTATAATAGTTACATACTAAATATCAAAGCCTCAGCCATTAGTGGAACAGATGTGTTTGACGTTTGTATTTCATTTCCATCGTCACCTAAAAAACAATGGAACAAAAACAAGCGGAGTTTTCACAAACCGTTTATCACGACCATCATTTATCAGAATAGTATAACTAGTGGGGCGGAATGGTATATTGCTTTGGACATTTTCGCTGGTTTTTGCGTCGCTTTTTGCTGTCCGGCCATATTTATTCACTTATGTATCGAGAATGATACTGGAATGTATCAGTAACGTTACTTTATTTTTTTCACGCTACTGTTCGGAAATGTGACAAAAGATGGTCAAAATCCAAGCTGGAAAGTAAGCATTTGCTGTAGCACCTGAACCACCACTACAGCAATGTTATTGTAGCGATGAAATGTCATTAGTTGGAAAGTAAATTGTCCAGTTATGTCATTGCATTCATTAAAAACATTAAAAGGTATTTTTTGGCACAACTTTATGTTTCAAAAATAATATAAGGTTCTTTATCGGGCCAACTACCTGTTTAAAAAAAAAAGAAACGTCAAAACCATTTATTCACCCTTAAGGCGTTTTTAAATTTTTAGCCTCTTTTTAGCTTGTGGTTTTCTATCAAAAACGCCTCTAAGTAATGAGTCGGTTTGAAGGAAAACAACAGAAAAACGCTTCTTGAAAGTGAAAAAAAAGTAAAAAAGCGGGAAAGGAATACTGAATGGATATTCTATTAAAGCATTTATATTATTCTGACAAATGATTTTTTTTATTTCCTCACAGTAGTCGTGAAAAGCACTATGTAATATCTCGGCCGAAAGCGCTATAGGTGGACTCGTATCTTCGAGGGCCTCCCCTGGCGGGTCGGCCCTCGAACTAACTCGATCCACCTATAGCTTACTTTCAAGCCTCTAGAACAATGTACTATAGCGTTTATCGAATTAAGTATATAACTTTTTTACTTTATATTGTTAAAAATAGGTAGAAAATATCGATTTAATTAAGTTTTGGTAAGGAGGTACTGTAAGTTGTTACCAGGCCTAGGGTACATACCCGCTCGTGGTAAATAATACCTACTTTTTTACATATTAGTATGGTTACATATATTATATTATTGATATTCATAAGGTTATTTGCAAATTACAATTAGGTATTGAAAAGTGATAAAAACTTACTATAATTATTTAGTAAAACAGGCAACGCCGCGCTATACCGCTAAGTAAAAGAACACAAAAGCGCTCTGAGCTACCAGGGCATAATAACCCAAGTAACAAAAGCTTCTATAACTAAGGCCTTTTATCACCAATCAGTGATATAGTAGGCCTATAATGGTAACCATTGTGACTGCTTGTACTATAAAGGTTTTTAATAGAGCGTTTTGGTTCTATAAATTAAAGAGCAATTTAGTTCTATAAGTTAGCTCTTAGAACGCTTAAAGGACCATAAAAAAGAATCTTTAAAGTGTTGCACTGTAATAGATTTGCAAAAAGCGATTATAGTACTATTTAATACTATAGACACTTTACTGACACTTTTATGTACCTATTATGCACTAATAATGTGTCGAATTAACTTTTATAGTACTAGTATTGTTACAGTATCGCAAACACTATTACAGGATAAATCTGCACTATAAAAGGACTTTGCACGACCATTACATAACGTTTTAGCTTTTTAAATGCTCCCTCAACATCGCTATAGGGCTACCCAAATCCATTAAAATATGGCTGCCGTTTACTGAAAGTGATAGCACATTAGCAGCACGACTGGAGCCCATGTGTACTATAGCAGCCACAGTCGGGACAAGTCCTAATTTTATTAATTAAAATTTAATTAAAACAATAAAATTATGAAGGCGCATTGTCAAATTTGAAATCAGCATAATGATTTTGTCAATACAATTATTTTCGCAAGTGCAAGTACCGGCAGAATTACGGTTCACGAATGTTTTTTTAGTATGTACCTTTATATGTCACTTTAAGGAACTAAAGGGACATGGCGAATGACTTATAAATATATTTGTTTAATTTCTTGTGAAATAACCTCACGACGACGACAGCACACAACACGAGGCTTTTGGTGATAAAAAAGATCACTGGAATCGTTTACGGCGCAAATTAGCACTATAAACATGTTTTGGTTACTTTAATAGTTCCTAATTGTGACATAAACATTGCAGACATTTCAATTATAGAGCTGATTTATCACAGTGAGAGCCTTTATGTAATGTTTATAGAATAAATCAGTGATAAAACTAGGGCCTATTTGGGGTTAGGTAAAGGTTTACGACACCGTTATAGTGCTAATCATGAACACTAAGTAGCACGTTCTAAAATGTTCTCAGGACTTTTATAGTGCCAAATTTTGCTACTTGGGAACACAGTAAGATCCTTACATTACGGTCCTACCTCTATTCTGCCAAGCGAATATAGTCCTAAATCTCATACAATGCCCTGTGACTTAAGCCTTGTTATTGTAAACACAGAATTTACATGGCCGGGCCTCGGGCTTTGTAATAATTAGCTAGAACTGAAGATCATGCTTTTGTACACATTATTTTGGGCTGTGTTATTAAAGATTTAAAAATAAGGCCTTTATAAGTCTATTTGATTCGTAAGTAAATATAATGAAGAGAGAAAATGAAAGCCTTGGTATTTTTATTTATAATCATGGAGCATAGAATTTATATATTTATTAATCCTTAATACATACTTAAATAAATAAGACTTTACAAAACAAACAAAAAAACAATTGAATAAAGATTAAGGGAGACCATATGTAGTCTTATCTCTAAAAAGCGATCAGTTTTAGTTGAGACAATCATTCTGTAGCGAAATCTTTGAATTGTAACGGAGCTTGTGAAATACCATAATTATATTACAGCAGAAGAGGCAAAGTTTTCATAATGAGCTGAACACGCTCTTTATCTCTTAATAACTAGTTCAAACACTTCGAACTGAGGACTCGCGATTTACTTGCATACGAGTTGACCAATATAACTAGACCCTTATGAAGATCGCTTTTGCGCCTTCTAGCTTCCTAACAACTTGATCGATCCTTTGCATATAATAACTCTCAAATTTTATTTATCTCTGCCACAACCCCAACTAATTTCATAAATATCAGAAAAACTTCGCGGGAAATCAAAATCAAAAAGCCATGGAAATGCAGGGACGTCCCGGTAGCCAGCTGAGGGTTTCGTTGTATCCGAAGTTTGCTGTTAGAACTTCGCTTCGCTGCGCTCGCTTTTTTACTAACTATAGGTATAGCAAATACAAGATATCTCTATACTCCGCTTATCGCGTTTTTTCTTTGAAACCTAAGCTGCCAAATAGAAGGGGTGCGGGAGGGGAACACGCATTGCTAGACAGGGAACGTGCCATTGTTCCGTGAGGTGTAAGAGAGAGTCAGACATTATTGGTTGCCATGAAGACGTACTATCTTTACTGTCACAATAAATTTGTGTCGCAATATAGGGTGAAATTACTTCGAGCGTGGCAGCGGGGGTCGCCCGGCTATGCGGGGTCTTGGGTTATTAGTCTGTGAGGTATAGTAGTAATATTTTAAGATGTCGGAATCTTACTAAGAAGTTCTACCGACAATTCCGACATCTTAAAAAAATCGTACTATACCACAATATTTAGAAATAAAGGAAATGTAGAAAATCCACTGTCTCATGCGACATTTGAACTCATGACTCTGGAATACATGCCCATCGTTCTGACCAACTGAGCTACTTTTTTTCTACTTTCCCTTTATTTCTATAAATTATATCACAAATAATCACAAAAAATTCGCACACAAAAACAGCAAATCCTTATCTGTGTACAGTTTTTCGTACGAACACAAAGGCATTGTTTGTAATCTATGCGTCGGCGGAGTTGCCTTAACGGTTCGCATTCAGAGATGGAACTCGGCAAAAATGTGTGTGAATGGGAAATATATCGCTGACCGTTATATTCTACGACTATAACAATTCATGTTTGTTTTAATATTGAAGGAGTTTACTGGATAGTTTGATTTTAAATTTAAAAATTGTTTTTTTAAAGATTTAATGTATAACAGTTTTGAAAAAATAAGTCCCACCGAGTTTCTTGCCGGTCATAATATTTCTCGAGTCGGAGATTTAGGGTTAGAACCGGTGGTAGTTTTTTTCTCTCTCTGACGTTTATAAGTGCATTGAACATAGTTGTGCCGAAATTGAAGAATAAATATATTTTATATTTGAACAAGAAGTTTTTGTAGGACTACAGTGTTCTTCAGAAACAATTCACGTACCTATAGATTTTTAAATGTTCAGCCACGCGCTTGTGACACCTATGAGCCACAGGCATCCGTAGGCGACGGGAACCGCTTACGATTCGGCGGGGTGTAAGCTTGCTTAGCATCAACGTGATATAAAAATGTCAAGAAATAAAGCGCTAATTAAAATAAAAATACACATCAAATTAAAATTACTCCATTTTAATCGTTTATTTAAAAAAATATATAAAATGTATTATTATTGGTCATTATAAAGTTTAAACGTATTCGTTGAATGAATACAATGTATTTAACCATTTACCCTCAAGCTCAGATATTTAACCCCATTTTGGTTCAATATGATTCCGATGTCTTTCTGCAGTAAACTTTAAAATAAACCGGGACTATTCAACTATAAACTTCAATGTTAAACCTAAGCTTCTAAGCAAGCAACTGTTTTATTATAAACTTTCTAATAACACCACTCGCTTATAAAATTCAATATAAACCTTGCGTAAGAACCTCCCCGGGTAGAACCGTAGTAAGTAGGTATATCGTTTAATACAATATCTTTTCTCGATAAATCTAGTAATAAAAAGACACCATTTCATTACACTTCAATGTATTTCTACAATATACATTCTAGAAAGTTGCATCTATTGACTATAAAATTCAATGTTAACCGTGTATTCCTAAGTAAGTACATACTTGTTCAATATTACGGTAAGCCTTATAACAAAATGGCGCCACTCGACTTTAAACTTCAATTTTAACCGCATATGCCCAACCTACGTTGGGCTTAGTTATATGCGGTTAGGTGTATGCTTCGAACAGGCATCTACAGGCCTCTATAAGCCTCTATAGGACTCTTTAGGCCTGTTCGAATAATAGAATTGGTAGATTCTCGCAGCAGAACGAGAATCACTGCCCCGCAGAACTAGATTGGCCCCGTCAACAGCGACGATTGGCTTCTTAGTATCCTTTTCTTGTACCAAATCGATTGTTATGAAGTTTATGTCATATGCAATAATTTCAAAGAAAAATTCTGTAATTAGGGGAGACCGAGGTGAGTTTTGACAAAGGAGAATTGTCACACAGACAATTTTTCGGAACCTATAACTGCTAGTTGTTTTGATATTTCTTTAAGATCTAACGTATTCCTGGTTTTAAAAAAATAAGTCGCGCCGAGTTTCTTGCCAGTCATAATACTTCTCGGGTTAGAGGTGTAGGGTTAGAATCGGTGGTAGTTTTTTATCTCTTTCTGACGTTCATAACTGCATTGTAATATGCCTGAATAGAAGAATATCTTTTATCTTTAGTGAGCTCACAACAGCGCGCGTTTCTTAATTCGAAACTTGAACTCAAAAACACGCGCCTTTGAGAGCTCGCTAGCTATAGCTATAAGTTCCGAAAAATCTACGATGTTGCTCTCCTCTGTCACAACGTACCTCGGTCTACCCTAGTGTATGCCGTATATATAGTCTGGCAAACCATTTCTGTTAGTAGAAAAACGCGGCAAATTCAAAATACGTACATGTGGCAACCCTTTTTGATGTGACACCGTATTCGTGACGAACAATTCAATTCACATTTAATTTGTTTCTAGTGCATTTCACTCTCTCATCTTAAGCGCGAGTGAGATAGAACTTCTGCAAAGTTCCCAATTAAATTTTAATTCATTTTTAAGACATATGTCAATTGCCTCAACCAGATTATCTGTTGCAGTTGATGACAGATCCGACGAAATATATCCGTTTCCTTTTTACACACAGTACATGTCACCTAATGAAAGGCGGAAACACCAACTAAAATGAAAAACATAGAATTTGATGATCATTGCTGCTTTTTTCACTGATTTTTAGTGTTGTCATACTTCTGTTCGCTGTACATTGCTACTGCGTTCGTTGGCTGGCCAGACTATATGTGTAAACTTTATTTGTATAGGTACCTAATCGTTTTTAAGTAAGAAAATGAATTGGTCTCCCAATTTAAATAAATTGTCAAAGAGCTTTTAGAGCTAGGTCAATCCATGTAGGTAATAATCGTAATAAATAATATCCCTAAAAAGATCAAATCCGTAAGATATTATTTAAAACCAGAATACCGCTCATGTTATTATAAAAGTGATGCCACCGAGCAAAGCCGAACTTCTATGAAAGCCGGTGTAAGGCAGCCGTGTTTATTTGTATTTGTCCTACTCAAACTTTCATAAGGTAAGTTTCCGTGCGCTCGAGGCGGCTCTTGGCCTGTTTTCTTGACTATAGACGGAGAAATGAAAACATGTACATATTTTATAAATCCTTGGCTATAGAATGTCGTTTTCGTGCTCCTTTGAAGATTTAGTTGATGTGATTACCTAATCATAAGTCTTCCTTTCGGTTTAACCTAGTGAGTACTTCCATTTTAAATGCCGATATTATACGTACGCCTCTAATGATACTCGTAGGTATGACATCTGATAGTTACAGCTTAGCTGGCGATATGGCATCTGATCGAACGAGCGGAGCGTAAGCGAAGTGAAGTTCTTTCAAACAACTTCGGCTACCTAGACGTCTGTGCATTGATGTTGTTTTGATTTCGAATAGTTGTCGCGCGATAACTTTAGTAACGTGTTTCTGATTTATATGAAATTTGTCGGGGTTGTAGTAGAGCTCAATAGAATTTGAGAGTTCGTTCATGAGCATGATCGATCAAGGGGTTATGGAGCTAGAAGGCTTGAAAAAATCATCATTAGGGTCTTGTTATATTGGTTACTCGTTGTAATAAAATCGCGAGTTCTCAGTTCGAGGCAGACTACAAGTATATAATGATTGTAATAGTCATTCACTATAATATAACAGGCGCCAGACCTATTTCCTCTTACTTTAAAATCGGTTAGTTTAAATATTAACAAAACTTTTTAAGTCATCGTCTATTGTCATAAAAATGACATTTAACAAATTGTGATTCTGATAAACAATATGATGTAACTCAAACTTAAATGTGTTTCAAATGAGCTTGACACAACACTTTTAAGAGGTACGCTTAACTAGGTAACGTAATCTAATTTTAAAATGCATAATGAGTACATTACAATCTACCTCAAACATAACTCCAACACACAACAAACAATCAACCAATATTGATGTTGTATTGGAGTTGCATCGGAATAATTTTCAAGCAAATACGGATATTTCTGATTCAGACGTTTAGGCGCTAGCTCTATTGCGTAGTTAATGCATTTAAATGAGTTGTATTGAACATGGAGCCGTATTCTAACTTTAAAACACGTTTAGACACGATCGAACTACAATACAACTCCAATGCTACTACGCAATACAGCTAACGCCTAAACGTCTGAATCAGAAATATCAGAATTTCTTTGAAAATTATTCCAACGCAACTCCAATACAACTTCAATATTGGTTGAATATTTGTTGTGTGTTGGAGTTATGTTGGGGATAGATTGTAATTTTAATGTATGTAATTATATGCATATTTTTAATATAGCTTAGGTTTTTGTTATTGGTTTTTGTGGTTTTTGTTCCTTGTTATGCGGTAGTTTGTAAGTGTATGTTTGTGTAAGGTCGTTTTAAGTTGAAATTTTTTTTTTTAATCTACTTATTCTTGACATGTTTTTTGCCATACGATTAAATAAATTCTTTCTGAACTGAAAAAAAAAATCCTATGGAAAAATATAATGGAAATCAAATATTCAAAATAAATATTTATTATCTAACCTATTTTAATGTATTGTTTAGTAGTAGTAGTAGTAGTAAAATACTTAATTGTACAAGTAAACGCAACGAAAGACATATAACACAACATATACGTACAAAGGAACTTAATATCCCTTTAAGGGATTTCTTCCAGTTAACCTTATTATGTATTTTAAAATAGGAATACGGCACGTGGATCATGTCTAAACGTGTTTTAATGTTAGAATATGACCCCGTTTCGGCTGCTGACTATTTCAAAAATTACTTTTTAAATAAATCAATATACCCGCCTAGTACCCACAACACAAGCCTTATTGAGCTTACTGTGGAACTAGGTTGATTTGTGTAAGATTGTCCCATAATATATATATATATATATATATATAAACCTATTATTTCAAATTACCTAAATACATTGATGATTTTTACTTTTTTATATTAAAGGACTTACCTCAAATTGGATAAAAAAGTCTTCTAATTGGAAAAAGAGTTGAGAGTGCACGAAAAGTTACCATTTGGCGTAAAGCGTCATGACTATGACACATCAGACGTTGTACAGATACAATATTGTACTCGAGCAATTAAAGTGTAAGCGCCTGCCGGCTAAATGGTACCTTCTCTGTAGAAGGTCACAGATATTATATTTAATGTGAATAATATGCGCCTTTATAATAAACTAGCTGTGCCCGCGGCTCCGCCCGCGTGGAATTCGGTCTGTGTCAGTAAGCGGCTAATTCACCCCTAATTTCTCTCCCGCTACCCTGGAGGCGGAACTTGAAGTAAAGTTGACAGATGGATACGCTAGGGGAAAAAATATTTTACAATTACCACTAAATGAAACTACACTCAAAAATTAATACTTTTTTTTATTATACTATTTTTTTTCGCATGATTTAAACGACTTAGAGAGTAGTAGGTGTATATCGGACGATACAGGACCACTTTTGTATTTATACGTTCATGTCCACGGCAAATATCATCCAAATCGATCCTCCCGTCAAATCAGTCAAAGCATGAAAGGTAAGAACAGGCGTGGTTGGAAGTGGGGGGGGATCACAAATGCTGAAATGTTTTTTTCTATTTTAGGTGCACTTGGAGGGGGGGGGGGGTCCATGACCCATGCAATTTTAACTCAATCGAAAGTAGTGGCTACCCCCCCTTTTAGACGTTGAATTTTTATAGGTTACGTATAACCTGGCTGGGGATTTTCTTGAATTGGAATTAGTAATCCTTAAGGGGTGATTTCCGGAAAAACGATGCAAAAAAAACCGGCCAAGAGCATGTCCGGCGATGCTCAGTGTAGAGTTTCGTAGATGCTGCCCTGTTACAAAACATCCGTTCAAAAGGTCGTTTATTTGGCGGCGCTTACGTCATTTTACTATTCGGCACTTCCTTTCACTATGAGTTTTTGACTAATAATTCAAAAACGGCTGAACCGATTTTATTCAATACAGTTTTTATTGAAAGTTCTTATCAGGCCTCACCAAATTTCAGCTTTCTAGTGCGAACGGTAACTGAGCTAGACCGCGGACAGACGGACGGACATGGCGATGTAACTGTTACGTAATAAGGCCTAATTATGTACAGAAGTATACACTGCTTTACCTACACACATATTAAAAATCCATTGAAACCATTAGAATGACCGCCATTACTCAAGCCAATGCGTCAATGCGCCGTGTCGTCAAATGGTTGCAACGGAAGACCAGCGCTGGCCCTGCCGGCATTTAACGCTGAGTTGCGACCATTTCGTGGCAATTAATGTTTCGGATTGTATATGTTATTGTTTATTATGTTTTTTGTAATTGTCATGAATAAAACTTTCATTCGTTCATTCATTCATTCATTCATTACACCGCCATGACCAACATTGCGCCGGCGGTCGGGGGGGCGGATTTTCATTACGTTACCGTAGGTAATTAATTTTCATACGTTTTTACCACACTGTCAAAGATAATACACTGATGTTACGTTACTGGTTGCAATAATGTTGGTAATTAATTACATACAGTTCCGAAAGCGGAATAGAGGATTTATGATATTGGTGTAGATCAAGATATTTATTCGTCAATGTAAGCACACTACAATGCACTAATGAACGTCAGAGAAAAATAAAATAGGTGAGTGTCGAGGAAAGTGTGTGAATCGAGTGCGATTGGAACGAAGTTATGTTATTTAATTTTATTTCATTTTTGACTTTATCGTAAATTTAGTTTTTTTTTTTAATTTTAGAAATTTTAGAAGTTTTGGAAATCTTGGAAATGTTAGAAAGTTTGGAAATTTTGAAAAGTTTTGGAATGTTTGGAAATTTTGCCAATTTTGGATTTTGGAAATTTTAGAAAATTTGGGAATTTTGGGAATTTTGGAAATTTTGGAAATTTTGGAAATTTTGGAAGTTTTGAAAATTTTGGAAATTTTGTAAATTTTGGAAATTTTGGAAATTTTAGAAATTTTGGAAATTTTGGAAATTTTGGAAATTTTGGAAATTTTGGAAATTTTGGAAATTTTGGAAATTTTGAAAATTTTGGAAATTTTTGACATTTAGGAAATTTTTGACATTTTGGAAATTTTTGACATTTTCGACATTTTTAAAATTCTCGACTAAGGTTATTCTTTAAGGTTCTCGACTTTTTTCACTTTTATCACTTTGTCACTTTCACTTTTCACTACACTTCACTTCACTTTATTCTATTTTATATATTTTTTATTTCATTCCATTTTACATGTTTCTCAATCGTATGGGTGTCGCGTTTTCGTGACGTGACGCTTTTTCGTCACGTGACTTTTTTTCGCATAGGCCCCCATCCGCGAACCGTCCGATAAGGAACTTCGTTCCAAAACTACCACCGATTCTAACGCTACACCTCTGGCCCAAGAAGTATTATCACCGAAAAGAAATTCGACTGGACTTATTTTTTTCAAAAGAGTAATACATTATTAGATCTTAATTATACAAAATAATGCGTAGTTCTTCAAGAAGACATTGATATGTCTTCTTGAAGAACTACGCATTATCAGCTTGAGAGACAGATAATGTACCTATTGTTTAATTACAAAGAAAAATAAATCCTAATCTGACTGCTTCACAAAACGTTTAATATGTTTTCCTACCTAAACGGTGTCCTATAAAAGTTAGATGATTTTGTAGTAGTTTTTTGGTTTGGGCCATGCATCTTTGTCCGTCATATATAGCCCTCGAACCTGCAATAACCCTATGACATTCATGACATTTTCAAATATTTATTAAGAGCCGGTAAAGGTAAATTTAAAGCATCGACGGGTAACATGTTATAAATATGAACACCTTGACCAAAAAATTACAAATTATTTTAATACCAACTTTCAACATACAAACTTTCAACCCTCTTTTCATCCCTTCCAGGGTTGATTTTCGGGATGAAAACTATTATTTGTCCTTTCCCGGGACTCAAACTATCTCTACACAAAATTTCATCAAAATCCGTTCAGCCGTTAACTAATAAAAAATTCTTGGAACGTGTTCTGTTATCGATTCTAAGTATCTCCAGCCAACTTTTTTCGAATATATTCCATGAACAGACTTTCGACCCTCTTCAGCTTTATTACATGTATAGATAGTTTTTATAAAAAGTACCTTTCAGGCTTCACTTCCATTTTTTTTTTAATTTTTTGGACCTACGGTTCTAAAGTAAGATGGGGGGAGGGGGGTTTGAAGATGAAACTATCCTTTGTCATTTCTCGGGACCCATACTATCTCTATACCAATTTTCATCTAAATCAGTTCAGCGGTAAAAATTCCTCATACCACCTTCTAACCCCCTTTTCACCCCCACAAGGGTTTGAAAACTATCCTATGACGTTTCTCGAGACTCAAATTATCTCCATACTCATTTCTATCTAAATCGTTTCAGCGGTTAAAAATTCTCCATACAAACTTTCAACCCCATTTTCACCCCCACCAGAGTTGATTTTCAGGATTAAAACTATATATTATCCTTTCCCAGGACTCATACTATATCTATACAAAATTTCATAAAAATCCGTTTAGCCGTTTTCACGTGATGCGCGGTCAAATAAACAGACAAACAGATAAACAGATAAACAGACAAAAATTCTGAAAATTGTTGGAACGTGTTCTGTTATCGATTCTAAGTATCCCCAGCCAACTTTTTTTCGATTATCTTCCATGTACAGACTTTCGACCCTCTTCAGCTTTATTATATGTATAGATTAATTATTAACAAAGATACTGACACCACACAAAGATACAGTCGCCATCAAATATATCTGAGCTACTCAAAAATATCTCAACGTGCACTTTATTTTCTTGATAATAGAGGCGTTGTTCAGATCTTTGTGACCACCTTGGCTGTTAATTATTAACAAAGATACTGATGTACCTATGTATATAGGTATTAAGTGTTCCAGAGATTTCGGAACAGATACCTTTTGCCAGTTGTTAGTCTTAGTTAAGGTAACAACGAACTGACAACTTCTCTTAAGTTCCAACACGACTTCAACTTTGATCTTTGTCATTTAACTCCATTTCGTAGATGCAAAACGGAAGCTTATTGCGTGGTAATATAGTTGAAAATACGAATAAACTGATGATTTAATGTAGGCCACTCTACCTACAACAAATCAATTTACCTAGCGCTCATCTTTTCGGTACCAAAAACCTTATTTGTACCTACTGTTTTTGTACTTAGTAGAGTATTTTTGGGACTTAATTAGACTTTACAAGAAAGGCATTAATTGAAAAATCAACATTCAAAAAAAAAAATTATTAGCCTGTTTTAGTGTCCTACTGGTGGGCAAGGGCCTCCCCTTTTTGTCTCCACTCGACCCGGTCGTTTGAATTTTTGCCACCATTGTGTGTAAAATGCGTCCAAGTCGTCCCGCCATCTCGTTTTTGGTCTGCTTGCACGGTGCGCGTCATCAACATTAGTGTTCTATTTTTAAAACTTAGTTTTAAAGTTTCAAAGATCATAAATTTAAATATATCTTAAAGATGATGCGATAATTATTCCCTGTAATTTAAAATTGAAGCAATTATCATCATAACCAAATTATAGCTTTCACCACAAATAAAGGTTTCAGACGTATTCAAATCAACAAAAATGGAATAGTCAATCTTAAAACTTATGCACATAACGTTCATACACCCCTGCAGACAAAACAACTGAGCTATTGTAATAAGAGGATTGAAGATATAAAAATGTATGCGCGTTTTGAGATGTTCATTTATATTCAAATAGTAGAGGCCAGAACCGCGCAATATCACATTCGGTGGCGTAACTAGGGATGGGCGAATGTTGCCAATTTCCGGCAACAATATCTGGAATTATTGCCAAGTTGCTGAGAAATTTTCTCAAAGAGTAGAAGTAACGTTTTAAACTTAATTTTTAAACTTTTCACGTGACTCCTGTAGTCTTGAAGCATTCAAATGTTTTAATTAAATTTTAGCTACCGTAAAAGGTGTTTTATCGTCAAACCTTTTAATTGACTTCTATGGGCGTAACTTTCTGAATCTTCAATTCAATTTAGTTCATAAGTAATAAATTTTTACTTTAAGTCTTTGTGCAATAAGTAAATAAGAGTCTATGCGATAATTTACTGACTGTTCTAAATCGAAATATCGACCCGTAAAGTATGCATTTACCCTTGATATCGAAAAAAACATAGTTGCTCTATAAATACATAGGATAATAACCAAAAAAGTTTATTTGTCCCAACCTTAATAGACAAGCAAAAAATTATAAGTTACATTAAAGCCATTCGCTTGGTTGGGATAATTAACAATCTCAGAATAATATCCGATTTAAAAATAAATTTGGAGTTACAACAAATTCACCCAGTCTGAAACTCATCGTAAAAACGTCCGGCAATCTAAGAAATCTTACCGACAATGTACTTGTGAACGGTCCATCACTACTCGTTATTCCATATTTGTACAAAAGAATTTTTTAACGCACGGAGTTATTTTTGGAAAGGTATTTAGGGTCGCAGTTAACCTGTTCAAATACTTCGGGTTGTGGACTTATTTGATTAGGTATCGGAGCTGTGGTTTTGTGTAAATGTGAATTAAATTATCGAAGTACCCCAACAACGAAGGGTTAATTAATATCCACTGATTTGCGTAAAGTGAAGCAAGAAAAAGAATGCAAACGAGAGTCTGATAGAGCCTTTTTGACTAGAATTTGCAATTGTCATGAATATTTGTGTAGTTGTGTTGTGCTGTGTTGTTTGCAATTGTTGTTGTTTGTTTGTCATTGTTGTTGTTTGTCGTCTGTCGCCATTACCTTCCAAATTACACATAAATTATGTGACATTATGTTTTTCATGATACTTGCAAAATAAAGGTTTTAGACGAAAAAATAAGTAATTTTAACAAAAGTTCCACCACTCCTTAGTAACCTATCAGTATAACTTCTGCTTCACATGACTAGAATGCCACATTTATAAGCAAGCCTGATGAAAAACTTACAATTCAATTTTATAATAGTACTTGATCACATTCGTTTATCTTTGACGTCTGACATAGAACAAATTCGGCTTTTTAAAAATATTATCTCGATTCAATATAAAATAAAACTGTTAACAATTTTTTATTCAATACTAGTGTGGCATCTTTTTATGTACGGCCTCTAATGGCGAGCGTAGAAAGAGCGACGTGATCGTCGGGCGCGACCAGCGGGGCCTACCACGAACCTCGAAAATCTAAATTTCGTTATCTCCCTCTTCATCACTATTCGATCATCTATTTGCATCACTATCTTTTGAATATACAAGAGCGATAGAGACGGCAATAACGAAACATCGAGTTTCGATGTTCGCGGTAGGCCCGCAGCTTCCCACGGATACTATTATGAACGTGGTGCCAGACGAGACGACCCAGGGCTGTATTCTAACTTGAAAACACGTTTAAACACGATGCAACTTCAATACAACTCCAATGCATTAACAACGCAATACAGCTAGAACTTAACCGCCTGAATCAGAAATATCAGAATTTGCTTGAAAAATATTCCGATGAAACTCCATTACAACTTCAATATTAGTTGATTATTTGTTGTGTGTTGGAGCTATGTATGAAATAGATTGTGTTTTAATGTATTGTTTATGTATTTGAACATTAGAATACGGCAGCCAGTCGCCATCACTCGAGCGGCCACTCAGTTTGTACAGTCGTCATCAAATATATCGGAGCGGCCAAAGTAATCAAAAAATCTGTACATGCACTTTATCGCCTTGACAATAGAGGCGATGTTCAGATATTTGTGACCAACTTGGCCGTTCCGATATATCTGATGGCGACTATACACTAGGGCGTCAAACATTCGTCCTCAGACAGAGTTCTCGCTGTGACGCGGAGATGTCTGCACACTAAAGTCTGAAGACGGATGTCCGATGTATTTCGAACATGTCACACTATTTACTAGATTACGAAACCCTAAAAACTTTAATTTCTTTATTTAACTTATATTTTAGATAAGTGTCAGTGTAACTTTATTATTACTTTGTTTTGATTATATGGCCGAGAACTGGTTTATGTTTCAGCGTAGCGCCTGGAGAACTCGATTCCCATCGGTTTGCTTGATGTTTGCCAGTTGAGTACTTAAATTATCACTCATCGAGATAAGAACCCGCCACTGTTAAGTTGCGCGAGTTATTAGGGCCGACAGGCTCACAATAGATTTTGATGATATGCACCGCAACAAAAGGTTAATATCATATCCAGACTTTATTCCTAGAACCTGAATTCACTGCTGAACCCACGCGCTTTCACTTTTACTAGACAGATCGATATGCCGCCCTCCATTCATCTTCTGAATGTCGACTCATATGCTGAGTCTATTTGTGACATGTATTTGACATACAATTGATATAAATTTTGACATTTATGTTTGGTAGAAAGATAAGATATGTATATAAACCTATAAAATATAAAAAAAAGATATTTATTCTTTAATTGGGGCACATTTAACATTACAATGAACGTCAGAAAGAGAAAAAAAAACCACCGGTTCTAACCCTACACCTCTGACCCGATAAGTATTATGACCGGCAAGAAACTCGGCGGGACTTACTTTTTCAAAACAGTTATACATGAAATCTTAATGATATAATATTACTGTATTCATAAGTGCATTGTAATGTGCCTAAATTGAAGAAAAAATATCTTTTTTCTACTCATGTACTTTTATCTGTCATTTATACATTCGTCAACACCTTTATAAGAACATAGATAATACACTCGATGAAAAGTCTATCTAGTCTATTCCCCAAAATAACACTTGTTCTATAAAAGCGCCAAAATAGTATCGCGTAATCGCGTGCAAACACGACTATTAATATAAAATAAATTACTGCCAACCTAAGAAACCTAAATAAACGCAGCGTTTTTAGAAAAAAAAACTTTAAAAAAAATAAAAGAACCATCTGTGGTTCTTCCTACTTCGTAGTTTTTTACGTTTCCCGTTCGTTTGTTGGGGCAAATTGCAAACTTTGAAAGTAATTTAGGTATTTTTACTAATCTCTGTAGCTCTTTAATAATTGATCAAATAAAGGCGGTGTGTATTTGTGTTAGTAATGTTAGTATTATTGAAAAATAGTGTTTCAAAAGGTAAAACTGAAATGATTGTTGATTATGTTGACAAAATAACTGCGATATCCATGAAGTTTTCAATTTCGCATTTTATGTAAAAGTAAGTGTATTCGTCGTATAAGTAGGTAAAAAAATGTTCGTGGCGTTTTTCTTAACAGTTTTCGCCTACGGCTCAAATTGTTACCCACGCCACTCACCTTTTTTGACCCCTCTTATACAACTGTTGCATAAACTACTATTATCTACACTCACATTGTAAGTTCTCTAAAACGTGTTCGAAAACGGTAGGCAATGGCTAGCATTACCACAACCGATTTTACTATGATAAGCTTTTTATCTGTGGCAGTAACGTAATTTTAACTGTACATGCTCAAACATTGATTGTTATGAGTTTTGACAACATAATGTACACCTGCACGCGCCCGCGCGGCCGCCGACACGCGCCCGCGCGACCGCCGGCACAATCGAGTTGGCCATGGCAGTGCAATGGCGGTCATTCTATGGTTTCCGAATACGGCATTTAGGATAAATAATATGAGTGTAGATAAAGCAGTGTACGCAACTGTACGCAATTAGGCCTTATTACGTAACAGTTACATAAACTACTATTATCTTTTTTTTACAATAATGCGTAGTTCCCTTTCCTTAGGTATATACCCTTTCAATCCTTTTTTTACCCCCTTTAGGAGTCCAATCTCTATACAGGGTGAAATCTCTATAATATACCGTCCTTTCTTCAATGTAATAGTAATTCCATGACGTTGTATCTAATATTTCAAAACTTTTAGAAAATCAGAAAAGATTATTTACTCTAATCATGACAAATATGGCCATACTACAACTTTTGCAAAATGTTTGAAGAATGATATGATCACAATATATGCAGACTCGGTGTTTTATTCTAATTTTAAAATACATAAACAATACACTTAAAACACAAATTATCCCTAACATAACTCCAACACACAACAAATAAGCAACCAATATTGAAGTTGTATTGGAGTTGCATCGTAATAATTTTCAAGCATATTCTGTTTTTTTTTTCTTATTCAGACGTTTAGGCGTTAGCTGTATTGCGTGGTTAAGGGTCTCCCCAAATCTATCGACGCGGATTCGGCAAAATCCGGTGGAAAAAAGCTTTATGTCTACGCAATAAGAGCGAAATAGACGTCGACGCGTCGGCAGGCGTCGGCCGAGCCGAGCCGAGCCGAACCTTGCATTGTTAGCTCTTATTGCGTGGTCATAAAGCTTTTTTCCACCGGATTTTTCCGAATCCGCGTCGATAGATTTGGGGAGACCCTAATGCATTGGAGTTGTATTGAAGTAGGATCGTGTCCACACGTGTTTTAAAGTTAGAATACGGCCCCAAGTTACGCGTAACAATATTTTTCTCGTTTAAATTGGACATGTTATCATCAATATTGCAACCAATATCTTAAATACTAACTTCATAATGTTTCTAATTCGATTATTTATTGCGTCTTTTTACTTACGTCTCCGATGTCACCGTCATTTAGGTAAGTGTTACGGTAAGTTTCCAATTAAAAGTTGAACAAG
Organism: Pammene aurita; assembly: GCA_947086415.1. Classification (NCBI taxonomy): domain Eukaryota; kingdom Metazoa; phylum Arthropoda; class Insecta; order Lepidoptera; family Tortricidae; genus Pammene; species Pammene aurita. Next base: position 1,558,415 of record OX352305.1, on the reverse strand, counting down.
TTTAGTAATTACGAAGTGATCCTACGGCCACAGACATGGGTTGCGACAGCTCGTACTTACCTGAAACGAAGGATTTGTCATTAGTCAATTGATATAGCGTCAGTATAATTAATAACTATTATAAATTAAATTGAACCAATTTTACAACATGTGAAAAGTCACTCGCTAGAAAACCTCCTACAAAAAAATTGCATGTTAATCAACTATTTTGTTGTTACGGTCCCACAGACAAACACACCCAGTGGTCAAACATATAACACCCCTTTTTTGCGTTCGAGTTAAACATAGATTTTTTGCTATCATTATTCAAGGGAAATATCAAGAGAATCGATCTTTATTGAACTCCTTAATGTTTTTTTTAGATGTCAATTAGTAGAATAGCAGTAGCAACCAGTAAATTTTTTGTTGAAGAAAATACTGACAACCAAATAATCTTTAAAACAAAATCTATAATGCTGGGCCAAGACAGGTTCGGTTTGATACATAATTGCTGTGTGTTTTCAAAATGTTCGTGCTGTATTTTGTTTTGATAGGCTGTTCACTGTATGTTAATAAATTCCTTCTTTTATTGTATCTCTTTGTGTTACCTGTCGTGATTTTCTCACCTGATGGTCTCATCGGAAGACCAGGGCTAGCAATCGCTAGCACCATGCTGAGATGAGGCCATTTCGTGGCGATTTCTCTTTTTTTTCTACTTCTTTCCCAATGTATTATGGATGCGTGTGTGTCTGCGAATAAACTTTATTCCATTCTATTTTATTCTATTATAATATTATATTAACAAAAAATAATAACTCCTAACAATTTTATACAAGATTCCACTACCTAGAAATCTATTTATCAGTTTTTGTTTTTCGGTACTATTTTGCTAATAAAAAAATATTTTTTGCATGTAAGTAATTCCATCCGTACAAAAAACATTTTATAGGTATAGGTATGTCTATTTATAGAACATTTACACAGCTAACAAGAATCACATGTGCTCGAAACTTCGGCTCAACTCCGTGACGTCATTATCTCCGCTACGTGCCTCAAAAGAGCTATCTCGGCCTACCCTGTATAACAAATGTGGTTGTGCTTTCTTTTAATCATATTTTATACTCTCTGAGAACTCATTTAGGTTTTACGAGGCTTTAGGGTGGCAGTTTTTTTATCTTTATTTTTACTATTATTTACAAATATTTTTGACACAAAAAAAAATGTCTGTATATCCCATCAAACACATAAATATGAAATGAAAGCTACGGTCAATATTCAGAATATGCGTCATTGTTAACTTCGCGGACAAAAAAATAGAGAGAGATAGATTTGTATGGGCTCTGTATACAAAATCCTACTTCATATTTTTTTCTTGATAATTTTCGTTTTTCGAAATTGCCTGAATAAACGTAAAATCGTAAATAAAAATTTCCAATTTATTTTGAAAATTACTCGGAAATCCTACAAAAAACAAGTGTATATTTGGTATAACAAAAACTTATCCGATCCTCGAGCCAGTTTATGTTGGCACATTGTTACACGCGTGATACACATCGCTATATTATTCGACCTACTTTCGCAAAACTTCGTCTTAAATCTGCCTACTGGGTTATATAAGTATAATAGGCTTTACTACAAAGACGCGATTTTTATTTACTATTTGGAAATAAGATTAGGTTTATTTGAGGTTTTTTCATGGAAAAATCATCAAAGAAAGTTTTGGTAATCCCCGACGCAAAAAACCATTTTATAAAAAATACCTATTCCAAGTTTTTTTTAGTTAAATAGAATAGTAAATTAAGTAGGTAACTGTGTTTCTTTATTTTGATGTATCCTATAATATTACATTATTATCAAGGAGGCGAAGTAGCACATTGCTGGCTGAGGATTATGTTTAGACGGACGACCTTGTGAGTCAGTTTATTTGAATACGAAGCTAGTAATCGCCTTTCGCGCAATAGTCAAATATAGTTCTGTATTCAAAAATTATGCAAAACAGTCAAATACAAGCACCTTGTTGGATATTAACAATAATAATAATATTTTTTAATATTGACATACTTAGATAATGTACCTCAGGTTAACCTCTAGGGGGCTACCACGAACATCGAATTACCATTCGAATCATGTGTCTATCTCCATCCTTGTTATTCTGAGTGACAGAGATAGATATAGTCTAAATATTTATTTCCCATCTTGTACGCGCTCACCTTTGCCGCCTACATATTTTTTTGTACTTAATTAAAAAGTTGGAAGTGACTTTTTTCCGAAACTACCAGTTGTGCAGGTAATTTTGAACACCTCACTCGTTTTACTATAAATGCTGATTGTAGCCACTACATCGGGTTTTAAAACCGTCACTTATCAATATTATTTAATTCACTAGAACGTCTTTAAAATTCTATCGTGGAGCTTTGACGTCAGAGATATTACGCAAAAATTCGTTTACTTTAGCCGACCCTATTCTATAAGGATTACCGTAGCCATCATTTTACTAAACACTCTATTTACCTGCCCAAACCCAACTACGCCCAAACGCTCATTAATTAAAAGATTAAATCTAAAACCAGGCTTCCTTGGGATCGCATGCCGCAAGCGTCGAAAATATTGGTGTTCGCAAAGTCAACAGTTCAGCATAATTGATAAGGCGACATAGCCACTGTTGGGAGGGCGCTTACACCTGACTGGCCATTTACAAAAGTTTTACTTAACTGTTTTCTAACCCAATATAATTTGACCCCTGTGATGACACGACCATGCCTAATCAAAGTACAATCGTATACTGGACGTCTGGAATCTGGAGTCAATTTTACGCGCAGTCAGTCGCTTGTAAATAACGCCTGCCTAGGGAAACCACGTGCGCTTGGTGCAAGTGAGGCTACAGATATTCCCCTATCGATTACACCGACGGCACGTCGCATTCAAACAAAACCCTTTACCTAAAAGACCTATCAGTATACCAGTTTTATAGTAAGATAAGTCTTTTTAGTTTAGATAGAAAAAGCTGGTGTCGTGCGTAGCGAAGCAGGCGAAGCAAGCAACATAATATGCCGCGACAAAATGAATGCCACGTACTAGCCCGTTATTTTGTTTCACAGCGAGATATCGACGGCATAAATAGGCATCTTGTTAGACGGCCCGCTCGATACGTTGCGGGTTGATAACGAATTCAATCAGAGAAGTACGCATACTGCATGGAGTAATGCGATTCGAACTCTATCGATGCCGAAAAAAAAGGTTTTGTCACGTCAACGTATTGTCACTGTCAGTAAAACAGAGCATTTCCCAACAATGTAGTTTGAAAATATATTTACGGAAAATGAAACAGAAAAAGAAACCTAATGGATGTAGCAACAACATTTCTAATAGTTATAAATGGAATTCAAATGATAGTGAATCTAATCCTTGTGCTACCAATATTTGATCTCATATCTTTATCAAACTTTATCACATTTTGCGAGACCAACAAACTTTTAAAAGATATTAAAGCTGGGACAGCTGCAGTTTATGGTATTTCAGTTATTTGGAATGGGGTTCTTGTTCCAATGCAGAAGTTATCAAAGCTAAGCATACCTGGACCAATGCGAAGAAGTTTAACTTCAAAAGATAAATTGGTTCGAGTGATCGAAATCAGTCACGCAAAACGGAACTTTTGGCTCGGAGTGTTCTCACTTTTTCTTGTTTTAGTGTTTATAAGACTGCTGGCTTATCTTAGGTTCTCAGCGAAATTGTACGAGTTCACAAAATCAATGGAAAATTACAATTTAGTTGACGTCGCATTGACTAGTGATTCTGATTACAAAAGTTTCTTTTCGCTTAACAAGAACGTCGCTTTGACTAGGCACTCCGATTACCGAAGTTTCTTTTCGTTTGACAAGAAAGTCGAATACGATCTAAAAGGTTGGCCGTCGATAGAAGATTTAGACGAATATGATAATTATCGAATACAGAAATATTTCGAGACAAAGACAGCATCAAAAAATATATTTATGACCGTATCAACTTATTCACAAGATTTAAAGGAACGAAATATTGTCAGTTCTAACAGTCCTAATTCTACGCCAAAACCTCCTTTAGTCAAGTGAAATGATTAACGTTTTTACAACATTAGTAAGCTGTGTGTTATTTTTGGAGGTGTTAATAGTGTTGGTACTTTTAAAACCTATAAAGGAGCCTGTCGTTATAAGGAACCTCTGGAAGGAACTGCTTCAGAATGGAATTTGTATACCAAGAATGTTTTTACTTATCGCTCTTGGTTTGGCGTCTGCCTCCTGCTTTGAAATCGTTTGGGAGAATATTGAATTTAATAAAATATTATCAGAAGTTAACGACAGTGAGTTGACCAGAGAATTTCAAATGGTAAATTATCTAAAATGCTATACTACATTTACTTCTTCTATATTCCTGTTGACTATGATTTTGAGATTAACGCAGTTTTTAGTGGCACTTTCAAGATTGCTGGAGTTTGAAATGATGTGCAGACACACCATACTCCGGTCTATAAATCAATCTATTCATAGTTGTATTTCCAAAGTTCAAAATGTAGTTAATTATAACCTGTATTATACGTAAATACAGCACAATTTATTGTTTTTCTTTACGGACCTATATTTCTACTGTCAGCAAATAATACTCTGGCAAAAAAGGACAAATTATGTTTGATGTAGTAATAATGCAAATCATCCACTCGTTGCCTACGTTATTCGCTTGTCTGAATGATAACGAAATAACTCCCAAAAATATTTTTTTGGTATACTTACACTTTTATTGCTGACTGTACTTAGGAGATAGCATTGTCATGTAAATACCGGAATTATATCTTTCAGCTCTAGACACAAGTGAGTTGTTGAAATTTAACTTAAGATTTGGAGTACATAAATACCGAGTGTGGCCTGTAACACGAGCAAAACATTAAAACATAGATTCTACTCCTTAAGCTAAACAACGTTTGTTCAGCGACTTTTAAAAATTGGTTAGATTTAGTTAGATAGAGAAACAGACCCCCCCCCTGCATACAAAGTTTGAATGAAAGTCTGCTAAATGAAAGTCTGTAAAAAGTGTGTAAAACCTTAGTTGCTTACTCTGTTTCAATACAGGTATATAATCGAACGAGCGGAGCGTAAGCGAAGTGCTGTTCTTACAAACAATATCGGCTACTGGGACGCATCGGCATTTCGATGGCTTTTTGATTTTGAGTGTTCGTTCCGCGATAACTTTAGTAACGTTTTTCTGATCTTTATGAATGTTGGGGTTGTAGCAGAGCTCCATTCAATTTGAGAGTTTATTTATGAGCAGGATCGATCAAGGGGTTATGGAGCTAGAAGGCTCGAAACAATCATCAGGGTCTCGTTGTATTGGTCAACTCGTTTGCAAGAAAATTGCGAGTTCTCAGTTCGGCGGACTACTAGTTATGTATGCTTCATGAATGTATTATATGTAAAGTTGATGTCAAAACACGTTTACAGATTCACATTTTCTGTAATAAGGTGCGTACCATTTCCGTTCTTTATCAACAAAATCATGACCCATATTGACTTAGCAATTAAGTCTAATGCCATACAACTGTAGTGCTGGGTGGCTCGCATGGATGGGTGATGATGGGACTCCTGCGGCGGATAGCAAACGGGCTACTGTGCTATCCCCTTATTCATCAACTAATATTTGTTTCTCCTTATCTATCACTTTAACAGTTATATTTGTTAGAAACATACAAAACATAAAGTAACTAATTTAGTTTGCGAGATGTTTATGAATAAGGGAGCTAGAATACTACTTAAAATACACTAGTGGTCCCCCCATAAGTCACTGGATCAGCCTATAATGCCTGCCTATCTGCCTCTCAGTTATATACATATTCATCTATGCCTATAATATCTGTACCTACCTACTATACCTATACCTACTCAATGGCCTTAGAGAATTCAACCCGGAGTAGCCATGTCTGTCTGACAATAGTCTGTCATTCTCTGTACAAAAAAAGTCTGCCGATTTTTGGCTGTTTTGTATGACTATTCATACGTAACGTACAAATATCCACGTCAGATAAACGTCAGTCCACACATGTGTTTGACCGCTGGTCATATGTTTTCGGCAGAGGGGAACGCCTGTCAATAGCGACTTCGGTTGGTTAAATTTACTAAGTTTATATATGACTAGTAAAAAGTAGTAAAAACGGTCCGATAGGGACCATTATAATAGGGGGCGGTATTTCACTCGCACTCGTTACAAAATTGTTACATTTGACACATTGACATTTTAATTATCTGTTGAACTCATTACCTCCTTAGTCAAAATGAGACACAGTCCCCTACCTTATCTTTCGGCCTCGCTTTGTAACCTCATATAAATCCTTAAAGAATTCAACCCGGATGGAGTAGCCATGTCTGTCATTTTCTATACAATAAAATCTGTCTGCCGATTTTTGCAGGGGAGGGGAACGTCAAATGTATGGCTATTCGTACGTAACGTACTAATATCCACGTCAGATAAACGTCAGTCCATACATGTATATGACCACTGGTCATATGTTTTCGGCAGAGGGGAACGCCTGTCAATGGCGGCTCCGGTAGGTTGAATTCTCTAAGTATAAATCCATATTTGAATCTCATTTGAATACATATAACCTATTCAATAGTATACTGTCATTTTTACCTGAGTAATTTAAAATGAATAATGTCAGTTATTTTGCCAGAAAAACACAGCGTCATATCTGTCAACATGTCACACAAAATTCCCAGTGAAAAATTGTAAATAAAATGTAACAAGGAATTAAACCAGAAATTTCACCAAGCAATATGGATCCCATCTGCACTTCTACTGCAATTCTACTTTTCATTCAAATGGTCATGGTACTAGCCATACTAAACCCCAGCTATGATATCCGTAAAATTACAAACTATATTAACGAGAACAGTAAAAAGTATAAACCATATGTTATACTAGGGATCCTTATATATTTCGCTATAATCGTGTATAATGGCATTTACATCTCCCTTCAAAATCTGATTGACCTGCAAGTTGAAGATATAGATAAGAATGAAAAGGAATATATGTTGATCTGGACTGAGAAGAATTGTATAATGACTGGCTTCTCTGTTTTTCTTGCTGTAGTTTTCTATGGGATCAAATGTTTGGTCGCTTATACAGCGTACTTAATGGAGCAGTCCGATAAAGATCCGCAGCCGAAACCCGTCGCACCAAACACGATTACAAGCCCCTTAATGATGAAACGGTCGATTTCGTACGAAACTATACTGTTGGCGAGGGACTTGAGGGAACAGCTGAACTTGATTATGAAGAGTCCTGCGTATTCGAACTATAGGCACAAGCCGCCTAATATTCTATCGCCTTCACTACGGGCCGATTTAAATTAAACATTAAAATTGCAATGAAATCTACATAAAAAAAAACATTTACAGTATATTTTAAAATGAAATTATATTACAGTATTTAAGCACGATTTGATTTTTTATTTATAAGCTAAATTCATTTACAAACGAACTACAGTGAGCATCGGACATTTTCAGGCGAGAGAGGTGTTCAATATGAACCTAACAATACATCACTTGCTTAGCTGCCTTTGCTGCTGAACTTACTTAAACGAGGTTGAACTCAATTGAAAATAGATGTCATATACTCCAGAAAAAGTGACCAAACCCTCCGGTGTCCGAGGTCAGATTTGAACTGGCGTCTTCAGCTTTCGCGGCTGACGTCCTGACCACAAGACCACCCGGTACGGCGGAACTTGACAAATTTTCTCATGTATATGAGAATCTCTGAATTTGAAACGGATAGGCGCCGTTGACCCTACTCTATAAGGGCATGCGCAGTACGTGCTTGCACCTCCTATCCGAATCACTTACGTGATTCTGGTGTAGCGAGAGAGATGGTGCTGCCATCTATGAATCTTGAAGCAAATGATATATATATATTTTTTTTAACTCGATTGTTTTATTTTTTCATGCACAGTCAATACATATTAAAACATTTTTATTATATTTAAACATGAAGTTATATTACACTATTGAAGCATGATTAGAGTTTTTATTTATAAGCCAAATTTATTTACAAACAAACTACAGTGAGCATCAGACATTTCCAGGCAAGACCGGTGTTCAATATGAACCTAACCACTTAGTTGTTAAAGTTAAACCGTGTCCAGGTCATTCTGAATACCTCACTGTCTTAGCTGCCTTTGCGACTGAAGTTACTTAAACGAGATTGAACTCAGTTCTTTTATTTTTCATGTACAGTCACCGGCAATAGTATCTTCCTACACGAAGGCCGCAAAAATATGTGACAAGCTCTTATGAACCTACAAATAAGAGCGTGTGTCATATTTTTGCGGCCTATGTGTAGGAAGATAATATTGCCGGTGACTAACTTAAGCTCTCCGAAACATGTCGCGCGAAGTGAATAAAGAGACGTGAGTGAAACCGTTATATTTTATAGTATAACATAAACTTAATTAGCTCTGGTTCGCGTTTTATAAAGTCGTGTGTCCTTTAATTTGTTACACACCCGCTCACGTGTACACAACGATTACTGCGTTACACGATTTGTAAAACGCAACCCTGTCAAGTTAAAGTCCTTGTTCAATTAGAACAATAGGTCTTACCCAAGGACCATATAGCACCTGGACTGACAGTCATCATCATGCTCTTAGCGTTTCTCGGTTTATACAGCGGCTCAATTGAAGTGGCAAGTATCCTAGCAAAATCGCGTTTCTCAACTTAACATGCTTTGTTTTAATTATCATTAACCGCAGCGCCGTGTGCCGAACGGAAGTTAAATAATTTTTGAGTGTCAAATTGCCAAATAAATTGTATGGAACTGAGACCGGTTGTATTAGTGAAGAGGTAGATGGCGCTAGTGCCTTTGCAATTGTCAATAGAGATTTTCCAGTATTTTGAATAGACATTCAGTCCAGGTATTATAATGGTCCTTGGTCGTAGCTGAACGCAACACGTACTAGTTGTAACTTGCTGCTTATATCAAGTTTCAGCTTCAAGCTTCAAGATTGTAGCTGTTTTAAGCCAACAAAGCCCAGGGAGTATACATACGTAAATATACTACATACGTAAACAACAACGCAGCTTAATATATAACATGCACTTGCTCCCTCAAATTTCGTCTAAGCGTTAAAGGTGCCTTGGGGTAACTTTTGAAAATAACTGATTTGTTAAAAAAATTACAGTTCAAAACTTATTTGAACAAGCTGTGTACGGCAAAATCATCCGTTTTTGAACATGGATTTATATGAAGTGGATCCAATTCTGTGGTTAGGGAAAGCCCTAACCACAGTTGAAACTTATTACCGAGTAAAACAGTCGTTCATGGGTGACTAGTAAAAAGTAGTTAAAACGGTCCGATAGAGAGCATAATATAGAGGGCGGTGTCTCACTCGCACTCGTTACAATATTGTTACATTTGACATATATTGACACTTTGATTGTATGATGACGTCATTACCTCCTTAATCAAAACGAGAACACACTCCTCTAGATAACCTTCTCTTTCGGCCTCACTTTGTGACCGAAGAATTAGATCCACTATATAAATCCATGTTTTTGAAGTGTGACAGTCGATGTCAATTGCTTCATTGGATGACGTTGAAAATAGTTTAGTTTATTTGAAAAAATATATAATTATTCAACAACCTTTATTCAAATAGTCTTAGACTAAAAGTAGCTCAGTTTTGTGAGCAAAATCGATCTTTACATTTAAAGCCCCATGGTTAAAGGCACGCTGTATGACACACTGCATTTTCAAGAAGAGACCTTTTAACCAAGGCGGATTACAATGTCTATGAATCATCTGTGTAAGTAAATAAGGTTGATTTTGCAACTTACTCCAGTCTTATCCCACGAACATCCGATCTTTTCCGGCGAAAAAATATCACTCTGATTTTTAATGCTTACAAAATTTAAAACAGCTTCGTGTTGCAATCCGAATATTTCTAATAGTAATTTGTATGGAAATTATTAGAAATATCCGTATTATCCAGATAATTGCAAGCCTTATCCGCGTAGCTCCATCATACGTGTAACCAAATCAATATTAACTTTTGGTGAAATAAAAAATAACCGTAAAGGTAAAGTGTTCCAAAATATTCCGGTTGGGGTCAGCCCCAAGGCACCTTACGCGGTGAAGCCTACCGCCCATTTACATGAAAATAACCGGAATTAACCGAAAAATATTATCCTTAATTTTTTGGAAACAGAATGTTCTGGAGACTGGCTATAAAAATAAAAAGCGTGAAAGACGCGGAATGACGACGGTAGGTATGCGGCGGTTAAATGCTATGGAGTAAAACAAATGAGAGGAAACATGCTACTGCAATTTAAATTCCTTCTTATTACCTACTGGTAAAGTATGCTTTACAATAAATACACTAAACGGCTTGCTTCTTTGTGGTAAAGGATACATTAAATAAATATTATAGGACAATCTTACACAAATCAACCTAGTTCCACGGTAAGCTCAATAAGGCTTGTGTTGTGGGTACCAGGAGACGATATATATAATAGATATATATACATATAAATACTTAAATACATAGAAACATCCATGACTCAGGAACAAATATCTGTGATAACCACACAAATAAATGCCCTGACCAGGATTCGAACCCGGGACCTCCTGCTTCGTAGGCAGGGTCACTACCGACTACCGACTAGGCTAGGAGGCCGTTAAGTGAAGTGCACATTGAAGTGTTTTTTTTTTAGTTTTTTTTCACTTTTTTTTGTTTTTATAAGCATGGTCTCTATTTACGTGATGATTTTGAACTGACCCAAAAGTAATAGAAAGACTGAATTTGTCCCTTAATAATCCAAATTGTAAGAGCCGATTTAGATTAATTTAAACACAAAAATTGTGTATAAAAAATACTTAGTTTTTTTTTTTCAATTTTATTACGAATAAATAAAAACAGTTTCAGGATTACGTATAGTGAGAACAAGTGTTATGTATATATTACAAAAGAGAGACACATTTTTATTGGAATGTCTATTCATAAGGAATAAAAATAGCACAAAAACGCAGTCGCTAAAAGTTTGTGTTGTACAGCCCTAAGCCTCCGTTTGGCAGATAACCAAAATGGCGGCCGGCGCCAGCGAACGCATCAAGCCGCCGTCTGACTTTAGTGCTTTGTTTTAGCTGATTTACAACTGAATAACGAGACATGCCACCGATATCTGACCTGGTAATGTATTGACAATACCCAGGACACTTCTCATTATGTTAGGGGTTAATATTTGAGGCAGTACCTATTTAATTTAAACGTAACACCAAAATTATCTCACTATAATAATATTTTATTTTCATTATGCCAAGTTGAGGAAAATAGTAAAAAATGTATTCTTGGCTTCGAAGCAGTAGAGATAGTTTTAATTTTTATCGAATTACAATAGATTTTTACATTGAAATTCATCGAAAACGGCTCTTACAAGTTGATCAAAGGAGATCGTCAATTTTTGTTAGGTGATCTGGCCCAGATTATTTAGGACCGTTTAGGAATGGTTCTGACCTTTAAAGAATTGTTATAATTTCTAGATCAGGATGGTGGTAAAAATATTGCGAAATCTAATGGGAAAACTGAAAAATCATGCATTTAAAACTTGAATCTGACAAGGACAATATTTGAAAGCGTGCTTGCCTATGATTTATATATTAATGTAAAAAAGTACCGATTTTTTTAAAGATAATGTACAAAGTGGCGGAAGCGAGGGGAGGCCTTTGCCCAGCAGTGGGATACAATATAGGCTACGGAAAAAAAATGTACAGAAGCGGACTTGAAAACAAAACGGGAATCATGATGAAATAATAAAAAGTCATATTTTGATCGTATTTATAGTTCCTGTATTTCGGTATAAAATGACGGCTGTCAAACCATCGTTGATACTATTAACTGAACATTCCTAACACCTATTGCGAAGGGATAAGGTTTACCACCGTTAAGTGCGATAGCACTAGTATCTGACATTACAAAATTGAAAAATAATGCGTTTCGTTATCGAAGGAGCATGATATTATGCCATTATGAAACCCACTTTTAATATTCAAACTCCGATCAAAAATGCAAAAATACGCATTTTCAATCTTTAGACGTTTTAATACAGTCGATTTCTAATTTAAACTTCCGCATTCGTAGGCTTAGATACTACATATTTTAATATTACAATGTTCTAACTTACCGAACAGTATCAAAACGCAGATTATGTAACGGTATACATTAATAGTGTCAAACCAAAAAACCATCCCGTTTCAGGCCAGGGTGAAGTTAAACTTTATGTCAATGCCATAAGGACGTTAACGACTTGTCTTGCTGTATTTTAATCGCGGAAAAATCAACATAATGATTATTTATTTAGTATTTCGAATTCCCGTTTCATTTTTTTGCAATATTTTGTCTACTTTAGTAATAAAATGAGTATTTATTTTACATTGCAGTACAAACTGTATACGGTTTATATCAGGTGGCCCAGAATTGACGATCTCCTTTAAGGCACCAAATCTGTCGTTTACATTTTCAAGGTAGGTAGTTAATTTTTCATCTTTTAAACAAAGACCATGCTTATGTCTTGAAAACGAATAACATTCTACTTCTTAACAGTTTCCGATCGTATTTAATAATTATTTCAATTTTTTTTTTCTACAAAACATATCTAAATGGTCGACTTCTATTGAAATTCAGAGAGCTAGGTTTCATCGGGCGAATCCTCTATAAACTATAAGATTTCTCAACCGCTAGCAATGCCAGAACAATGCGCTGTGAACAATCGTATTATCAAAACACAACCGTTGCCAATATGACCACCTCTCTACTCGATTCTAGCCTTTATAGCTCAAAGGATAAAGGCGAAATTAGAGGAGCTAAGGTTTGTGGTGAGCACGGATGCGGGAAGAAAAATATGGGTATGTGCTTGCCAATGGAAAACACAAATAAGTGGGTGATGCCAGATTTAGAAGCTCTGTGAGCTTAGTTTGTTTAGCAATTGTTCTTATTTTAGAACTACCGATAGCGACTTAATTAGGAAATGTAAACCGGTTATTATCCAAGTTTTTATTGGCCAACCAGTTTTTATGAACCCCAAAAAAATCTCTTTCCGTAAGAAATAATTTGTATTTATGAATAAATAACTATTCTTTAATATATAATATTTTATTACAAATCAAAGTATTTTCAATTCTAACAGCCCGCTCCGAAAATTCCAGGAACGTACTTATATTCATTAATTTAATATCTGTTCTTTTACGGTTCAACAGAAACCCTGGTTTATGCAGAATTAATTATTAATTCATTTAAATATTATATTTATACAAGTGTGTGTTAGTTGGTCACACATTGGCCACACATTGGACTAATGTGAGACCAATGTGAGACCAATGTTGAATGAAAATTTGTTCGAATAGCAAATGTCAATGTCGTTATAGCGTTGAGTTGAGTTGGGTTGGAGCTGTGTCTGTCCAGTGTGTGTGTTTATTTTTCGAATCGCGGCCCAAGGAGCTGTTTAAGGATGCAGTGTGTTAACGATAACCATAAAAAACGAAAAACCGTGCCAATTTTGATATTACTTAGTCTAACACTATATTTTAAGGTAACCTTCGCTTCAATTTTGAACCGTCCGTAGTAAAGAACTTGGTCGATAATGTAATGAACTAAAATATATTTCAACGTTAAATAATCTCAATCGATTTTATACCTTCTGCGATCCAGAATAAAGTATGTTATAAAGAAGCCGATGAGACTGAGTTCAGCTAACAAGGACAAACAGTGGCACTTAACTTCAACAATCATAAACTCCCCACAGTGGTTAGATTATATCGGTAAAATAACCTATTGGAAAACTCATTCTAATATTTGTTGTATCATCTCCTCCTAGCGTTTGTCCCGGCTTTTTTCCTAAAATTTGGCGGCGGCACTACTTTTCACGAAAGGAATTTTAATCTGATCTTCGTACAGTCACCGGCAATAGTATCTTCCTACAAGAAAGCCGCAAAAATATGTGACACGCTCTTATGGTCCTACAGATAAGAGCGTATCACATGTTTTTGCCGCCTTCGTGTAGGAAGATACTATTGCCGGTGATTGTACCCTGGGAGGAAACTAGGACCTGTTGGGATAAGGCTCGGTTTCCTCGTAATGTTTTCCTTTGATAAATTCCAACACTTGGGAAAATATTCCTACTACAGGGGCGTTTAAGTATAATGTAACGGAATTTTTGAAGATATTTGACCTCCCTTTCCCCTCCCGAAACGTTGCGTAACACCAACGTCGCGAATATGTTGTGCAAAGCAGGTAGAGTAAATGTGCTAGGTTTTGTTTACACTTGTCAGTGTTCCGTCCATACTTATTTATATATTTAAATTCAAGTTTTTCCGAAATTAAAGCTTAGAATTGAAAAATCTACTAAATAATAAACTACAAATAGTTTATTTTTATCTTAAAACGTTACTTTTACATTTTTCTGCTGCAAAGTCAACGTGAGCGTAGTGGTACTCCAGGTACCGTTTTTTTAGGGTTCCGTAGTCAACTAGGAACCCTTATAGTTTCGCCATATCTGTCCGGCCGTCCGTCCGTCCGCGGATAATCTCAGTGACCGTTAGCACTAGAGCTACATGGTTTAAAATATCTGTTTTCTGCCAAGGTCTCGTGGCAGAGGGCTGTGGTTGTATGGCGTCTGGTCCTAGCTTTATACGTTATACGTTTTGTGTTGATGCAACCAATCTTCTTTTAAAAACAATTTAACATGTGTTGGACTTTTAACAAGAAAACGATGATACAAATAAGCCAAGCATCACTTCTGTATTCTGACAGGTCTGTCAGGTACAATATCAAATTAGAATGAAATCAGTGACAACTTTTTATGTTCGAATAGGTTCTGCAAGTAAGGTTAAGTATTCATTTGAACGTAAAGAAGCCGTAAAAAAGTGTTTGATTATGACGATTTTTAAGTTTATTAGCGTGTGATAAGGCAATCTTGCCATTCATGTCTTACCTAGTGCATAAATTGAATAACAATTTTTCACAAACGCGCAAACGAAGCGAGGTGAGTTCTTACATTTAACATCTATCACCTGGCTAGCATATCCATGTCCGACATTTCGGATTGTCTTTGATTTATTTCGCAATAAGTTTTGTACTATAGTCAGTTTTAAATATTTGGTCATAAAGCGTTATTGGTGATTTTTATATAAAATAACTTATCTTATTAGTAGTACTTATAAATTACAAACTAAGAGAACCTGTCCGGATCTACCTACCGTAGGTAGGTCTCAGGTTCAAACCCCGGCTCGTATCACTGAGTTTTTCGGAACTTATGTACGGAATATCATTTGATGTCGCTTGTCGGTTAAGGAAAACATTGTAAGGAAACCGGACCTAATCCCGATGAGGCCTAGTTTCCCCTCTGGGTAGGAAGGTCAGATGGCAGTCGCTTTCATAGAAACAAGTGCCTACGACAATTCATGGGATTAAGTTGTCATGCGGACCCCAGGCCGGGAACGTTACGAAGAAGAAGAAGAAACTTAGAAAACCTATTAGGCAGGTACTTCCCATAGACCAAGAATCATGAAATTTAGCAAGAAGAAAGAAGTTCAAAAATCGTTTATTTGATAATCCACCACACAAATAAATTTGACCCCCAATCCATTTTTAGGGTTCCATAGTCAACTAGGAACCCTTATAGTTTCGCCATGTCTGCCCGTCCGTCCGTCCGTCCGTCCGCGGATAATCTCAGTGACCGTTAGCACTAGAAAGCTGAAACTTGGTACTAATATGTATATCAATCACGCCGACAAATTGGTAAAATAAAAAGTGGAATTTTTTTTTTTATTAGGATACCTCCCCTATACGTAAAGTGGGGAGTGATTTTTTTTTTTTTCATTTCAACCCTAACGTGTGATATATTATTGGATAGGTATTTAAAAATGAATAGGGGTTTCCTAAAATCATTTTTCGATAATGTAAATATTTTCGGAAATAATCGCTCCAGAAGTAATAAAATATGCGTCCCCCCTCTAACTTTTGAACCATAAGTTTTAAAAATATGAAAAAAATCTCAAAAGTAGAATTTTATAAAAACTTTCTAGGAAAATTATTGTGAACTTGATAGGATCAATAGTTTTTGAAAAAAAAATACAAAATAATTTCTGAACTAAGTTTGTAATTTAACCGTATAAGCAGGTGTTTATTGTACCTGTAATTTCTACAAAATTACAATGAAATGACGTGCTTTCAAATAAAGTAAAAACAGTGAAAATCGGTTCACGCAATAAAGAATTATCCCATAAAAATCATCTTCCATACTTTATGCTCGCGCGCAATAGTTTACTTAATTTGCCGATAGATATCGCTGTACGTGGAACTCTCATATCATATCCTACATGGCGGTGTTATTAACTCTTAAGTGGGGACACTTACTGTGATGGACGGAAAACTACGGAACCCTACAGTGAGCGTGGCCTGACACGCTCTTGGCCGGTTTTTTCTTTTCGTTACATACAGCAATGTGCGATGATTGTTAAAATAGTGTGATGTACGGAACCCTCAGGGCGCGAGTCCGACTCGCACTTGGCCGGTTTATAAATAAATCGTCAGTTTCAGTTCGAGGCAGACTACTATATAGTATATTTGCAAATAAAATTATCTCAGATTTTTTAGGGTTCCGTAGCCAGAATGGCAAAAACGGAACCCTTATAGTTTTGGTCATGTCCGTCTGTCCGTCCATCCGTATGTCACAGCCATTTTACTGGAATACTATAAGACGTGTCTTAATAAAATTTGGTGTAATTTGTATGCCACTATTTAGTTATGTAGTGAAATTGCAGAAAAAAATATTTTCAGGGGGGACGCTCCATACATGTAACTTATTTTTTTTTTTAATTACCAAATATCAACATGTTGCACGTCAATCGATAGGTCTCCAAAAATAATATTGAGGTTTTTAAAATAACATTAACATTTTGTAATTAAGTGAATAGTAAAAAAATAGCGTAGCCCGCCCTGTAAGTTTTGATCCGTAAGTCCAAAAAATATGAAAAAATTTGAAAAAATGCGCGTTATCATATACTTTTTACGAAAATTGTTTTGAACATTATGGGTTTAGCCATTTTTGAGTTATTTCCAAAAAACTTCTTCCTTAGGCATCAGCTACGACCTTTTGTCATTATCCTGGTTCTTATTCCATTGAAGCTACGGATTATGCGTGGTCCGACACCCATTTGGCCGGATTGTTTACTTTGGTGTCTAATATATTATTGGTGACTGTACTAAGTACATATTTTTTTATGAAGCACATGGAAAATACTCGAAATTTATTCCTTCTTCTCACATCATTCTTCACCTAACGATATTAAATACATTCTGTATTTTAATGAGATTGTGTAAGTAAATTATTCATGAAAATGTTTCATCAAAAATTCAAAGACAAATTGTACAAATTGGATTTGCGAGAATTATGTTTCAGTCCGATTTCATATTCAATAAGCATGCTGAAACTTTTTGTCTTAAAATTATGTTTTTGATGAAATAAATGAGCAGGGGCGATTCTAACTCCAACTGTCTTTGTCATAGTTATGATACGTCCTTGAGACGACACGAAATGCCACGTACCAAAAGTACGAGCGATATACCAAATGATTTAGCGAGTGAAGGCCAGGGACTGCTTATAGAAAAAATACAGGTACCGTTTTAAAACGAAATGACGTCATACCGTTTGTTTCGGTATTATTTCGGTAGCGCAACCAATATTTTTCTGTATCAAAATAATATACCGTTATTTTTTTCGATACCTCAACCGTTTTCATAAAGGTATAGATTGAGGTTGAAGAGTTGAGGTTATGCGCTACCAGCCGGCTCCCCGTGCTTCGCGCCCCGCTCCCCCGCGCGCGCCGTGAAAGCTACGATCTAAAATTATGATACCGAAACAATACCGGTTGGATATCGTTATAATAAGAGTATAAGTACCGTATCGAAAATAGCGATGTAGTAATTTTATATCGGTAGCGTACCGTTATATTTCAACCGATATAGTTCTACCTTTACAACATAAAGGTATCTAAATTCTATAGCGCTACCGTACCGCTTATACCGTAACGAAAACAGTCCCTCGTGAAGGCAATGAGGATTGTTTCAAATTCAGACATTCAGAATTCAGTCATTATCATGATTTTTAATATTAAATATCATAAATATATGACAAGAAATTAAAGCACAGGCACTAGCGCCATCTATTGCGTCTAAAATTCAGTAAGACTAAGGGTGGGTTGCACCAATCCGCCTGTTAACGTAAGCCAAATGTTACGCTAATCGGAGGTACTTAACGATTGCTAACATGAATGGGTTGCACCAAGTGCAAAATAACAGAACGTAAGCGTTACGTGGGATGCCACTGTATAAACGCATTTCTAACAACATTTTCATGGTAGAATATTATTTTCATATGGCAACCCAACCATAAGTGCCAAACTAAACTTGTCAAAATTCGTCACACGAAGAAAAAATCTAAAGAAAACAGCGCAAACTAAACTTTGCACTCTGCAGCTTGAAAATCAAGAATATTCAACAATTTTAGCCATTCCTGAACATGTTTATTACTCAGTCAAAAAGTGGGCTATCCATAGCGCCCTACGAGCAAACTTTTTCAAAGGATAATGCAACTTGTGTTGCGAGTGGTGTTTAAAGAGAAAGCCAAAGTAGTCGGCTGGTGTAAGTATTATATTTTATATTATAGTGAGTAAATTATCCTTCTACTTTATTACTACTTACAGAACCCTAAGCAAGTAAAGCGGTTGCTGGAAGCACCAAATGGCGAGAAGGTGCCCACTCGCAAAAGTTTTTCGTTTTGAGAACTCTCCTTTCGAAAATTCGTAAATATAGGGTGCTGAATCCCTCCAACCTGGTTGATTATGGCTGGCATTGTAACCAACGACCAAAATATTGAACTTATTATATATGTACCTACTTATTGAAAGAGTGTTCTAAAGCATCTTTGTGAAGTATAGCACATAATCATGTTACATTCATAATACACAATGTTTTTTATTTAAGGTTTGAATTTACCTTTGGTATTGAAGACAAGATGAAATCAAGGCTTATGCAACTCAGTTCTCAACTCAAGGAACTTTTAAAGTGAAAGTGCAGTGGTTTCAAGAAATTTGTAGAATCTCAAAGTAAAATAAAGAATAATTTTATTAACATAATCAATATTTCAATTTTGTCAATAAAATACATATATTTAGTTACCCTACTTTGTTTATACATTATTCAAACTCTGGCATAGGTTTCCTTTGTAGATAGGGGCAAGACAATGACATGCAATGATTATTTTCACCATTTTTCTAGCAACTGAAGAACAAATCATATTATTTTAATAAATATTTTGATTTGTTTATTTTTAAGTAGACACACTACTATATAAATTATAAACTTATATAGATGTCATATAAGGAAAAAGTGACCTAGCCCTCCGGTGCCCAGGGCTGGGATCGAACCAGCATCTTCAGCACCGGAGGCCTAGGTCACTTTTTTCTTTGTATATGACATCTATATAAGTTTATTTTTGTAGCAGTTGACGTTAATAATAATCAATATGATAATAATAATTAATATGAACATTGCCTGTTGTTACAGGCAATGTTCACATTGATTATTAATGTCAACTGCAGACTGCATTGTTATGCAGTCTCATACTTACTAAACTTGAAACTATTGAAGTATTTTAGGCCAGATCAATCTAGGATAGTATAAACCCAACCCGTGGCCAAGGTGACCCAGCTTGTTGACCGGAGAAAAAACTTCATATACTGAACCACAGATAGTTATCAACAATATGATACAGGTCAAAGTGACTATGGTCAAGTAATGTTAGTTTGGCTAGGTGAGATTGTCCCAAAGTCATAAGAGTAAATTTCAAAAATGTTTTATTATCACTTATATCTTTGTAAAATATATGTTACAAGTCATACAAACAGCCATGTATGTACTGACTGTACTATTATGTTTTATTTGTAAATAGGTACCTATCCTGATTAGTAGAAATACATGACATTGATATGACATATGAAAAAGAGATCTATATTATTTATTACTAATCAATTTTTAGGTACGTACTTATGTTAGAGTACAGTACAGAAACCCTCATAGGATCTAACATTTTTAGCCAGGTCTTTGCTTCCTTTTTAGACCATCATGAAACAGATACAAAATGCAAATGCATGTATTTTGTGTGCAATTTGAATGAAAAAAAGCATGTTCATAATAATGTCCGATATAAAAAATACTAATGGGGAATGGAGGAAGGCATGTATCAAAGGTTCGCCAGCATAGCTTTGTAGGTACCTATCACTAGTTTTGTTCTATGGGATTTGGCTTCAAGGGCTATAATTAATGCCAGAAAATTCCAAATAAAACAATAATTTGTCTCAGAAGAGCAACACACATGAAGTCAAATTAGCTAAACCATGCTATTACCAAATTGTCAGTAGATAATTATTTATTTATATGGTTATTGTCTCTTCAGATCTGTAAAATCTGTGCTGTGAATTTATTTCACAAATGAAACTGAAATACATACTATGTAGCGGCACTCAAGGAACCGGAATTTTTTTGATGTTATTGCGAGTTGTCGTTAAACAGAGACAGAGGCAGACAGAGACAGTTGATTTAAGGCATATGTAAAATCAAATAAAAAAACAAGATTTAAATGAATCAGTATAATAAATTTTGTATTTCTGAAAATATTTATAACGGGTTACTCACGTAATTTAAGTCGAGTTTTGTTCCACATGTTCCGATCAATTTACGATGATCATTTTCACGAGCGGCCTTCCGCGACGCGCGCCGGCTACACACATCAACATATTGAGCAAAAATCGACTTAAATTAAGTGACAATATTTTTAATAATTATGTTTGAGCCTCAAGAATGATTTATAGTTAGGGTATTTCTGAAATTATACTTCTAGGGGGTTGGAAACGCTATAAAATATACCGGTTACAATCACGCGTCTCTAG
The DNA here is from genome assembly GCA_947086415.1 of Pammene aurita. NCBI lineage: Eukaryota > Metazoa > Arthropoda > Insecta > Lepidoptera > Tortricidae > Pammene > Pammene aurita. The sequence continues at coordinate 1,537,421 of OX352305.1, read as the reverse complement.
TCACTTCGCATGACGTGTTTTGGAGAGCTTAGCTCTCCATTTTCAAGCGATAAGGAACGGTTTAAAACTCCTGCTGAGACTTGCAGGCTGGAGCTAGTTTATCCTTATATGTGATAGTCAACGTAAAAAGGTACCATTTCACAGCCTGCGCTTACGCTTTTATTTCTCAAATAAAAAATTGAATCTGTAGGTACAGTCGCCATCTGATATATCGGAGCGGCCAAGGTGGTCACAAATATCTGAACAACGCCCCTATTGTCAAGACGATAAAGTGCAAGTTCAGATATTTTTGAGTACCTTGGCCGCTCCGATATATTTGATGGCGACTGTACAGCGTAAGCACCTTCCGCTAAATGATACCTTTTTCAAAAAAAGTTTTGACAAATGTCGATCAAACTTTAGTTTCTTGTATTTTTAATAAATATCATACAATTTCTTAGAAAACTATTCCTGAGACAACCCAAATCCAAAGTTAGCTCAAACGAAACTGAAAGCTTCCTCTAAATCCGCTGAACTCACAAAGATGGACCGTAATTACCTGCCTCCGTAGATAGCATGCACACTAGATACAGCATAGCTCGCTGATACTCGGCGCCCCACACCAAAATTTATATAAGATTGTATGAAAACTGTGTTGTCCCTGCATAAACAATTATAATTTCAAAGAGGGAGGTATAATTAGAAATTAAAAGCAAATAAATACCTTAAATTTTAGCGAATAAAACTAATTTTATCAGTTAAAGTAGAGAATAAAGCTTCACTGTTACTTTTTTTGAGTGTTAATACCGGCTTAAGAAAAAGACAACATGAGTCTCTCGGTCTATGTTCAATGGCAAGAGATTTTACATTAAAAATACCGTTGTTAATAACTTTACTCTTCTTACTACTGAGTAATACTAAACTATTACTCGTAATTTTGTGAGAAAGAAAGCGAAAGCTCATTTCAGTCATACGTTTATAGCCTGGAAATCAATAAGGAATTAAATTGAATCTATAAAAATACAACTGAGCATGTATGTACCTACTGTGCTTTTATTCAATTTTGTTAGGTAAAACTTTATGAGACTCGCTATATTATGAAGCGAAAGAAGCTCCTGTGTGGTGAGTCCTCGTTTGTACGTACGCTTATAACGCAATATCTATGGGAGGTAGTCTGCTTGGTCTTACAAGACTATCGTTCGCTTTAAGATTTATTTTATCCTTTTATATCCATTGGAAGGACAAAGAGACAAATGGAAACCGAAACCGCAGCTGGGATTAGAGGCAATAGCGGGTATAACTTGGAATTAGTTGCACTGAGTGATGTTGCTGTACATTTAAATATAACTTTACATTTTCAACCTTAGTCAGTTGTGATAAGGTGCAAATTTGACTTCGACGCTTAATGTATGGTCCTGTGACAATATAACCAAGAAGATGTGCGTGTTTTCTCGTTTATGGGAGCCGCTGGTTCAGGCATGTGTAGGAGATAAAATCCGCTGGTTTTAGGTTTTTTAAACGAATTAAGGAGCTTTTGACTACCTATATGTTTAACGGCCTCCTAGCCTAGTCGGTAGTGACCCTGTTCGAAGGTCCCGGGTTCGAATCCTGGTCAAGGCGTTTATTTGTGTGTGTTATCACGGATATTTGTTCCTGAGTTATTGATGTTTTCTATGTATTTTAGTATTTATCTGTATTTATCTATTATATATATCGTCGTCTAGTACCCACAACACAAGCCTTATTGAGCTTACTGTGAGACTAGGTTGATTTGTGTAAGATTGTCCCATTAATATTTATTTATTATTTATTTATATTTATATGTTAAATGCATGATGCAGTATCTATACTCAACAACACGGACAATTATATAATAATTTATAATGAAGCGACTCGACATTTATTGTCCTTGAATGCACGCAAAGGGTCGGCAACGCGCATGCGAAACCTCTGGAATTGCAGGCCTCCATAGACTACGGTAATTGCTTACCATCAAGCCGTACCGCTGTTATAGTTATCAGATAAAATCTCGGGAAAAGACTATATATACAAAGAAAAAAACTTACCGTCCAAATCTTCCACAAATCTTGCACGCTAACTTCGTAATAATATTTAAAAGTTAACAAACTAAAATCAAGTTGAAATACGAAACTTTCGCCCTCAGATTTTCATAATGCATACTCATTTTTAACACTTTAATCCTTTACGCTGCGTTCCGTGACTTAACTTTTGAAAGCGTTAAATAAGAACGAGAATACTTAGTAGAAAATATGCAAGTTAAATAATATTAAATAAGTAAATAACAGTTTTTAGGTAAGTAATGATTGTATTTATTTGGAAAGAACCTTGAAATGTGAACCATATTTTTGTTAAAATTGATGAAGATCGACAAACAATCCGTATTTAATGTCCATTTCACTAAAAAACAGTCCAAGCGATATCGTTCGGATTTTGACGCTGTTGCTTGCAAGCGTGTGAAACAACGTATGCTCTCCCTTGTCATGTTCACAACATACTATATCTCGTACATCTTATCTCATCGAACGAGCGGAGCGTAAGCGAAGTGAGGTTCTTACAGACAACTTTGAACATAACATAACTGTCAGCTGGCTACCTAGACGTCTGTGCATTTCGATTGCTTTTTGATTTTGAATAATTGTCGCGCGATAACTTTGGTAACGTTTTTCTGATCTATTTAAAATTTGTTGGGGTTGTAGTAGAGCTCAATACAATTTGAGAGTTCGTTCATGAGCATGATCGATCAAGGGGTTATGGAACTAGAAGGCTCGAAAAAATCAACATTAGGGTCTTATTATATTAGAGGTATTAAACTCGTTTGCAAGAAAATCGCGAGTTCTCAGTTTGAGGCGTACTACTAGTCTACAACCCATTCGACACATAAACATTATATCGAAAAACACTTGCAACTCTGAAAAGTTGTTTCCCGAAAATTATGAGGTGTCCACCTTATTAGTCTAATTTTATTGCAAATCTAGTCTACTTTGTGAGAAAAAATGTTAACAACCAAAAAAAAACGGCTAAGTGCGTGTCGGATCACGCATTGGAGGGTTCCGTACCTTCAATGTAATAAGAACCAAACTAATACCAAAAGGTCGTATTTGATTTCTGCATTTCTGCCTATGGAAGAAGTTTTTTGGAGATAACTCAAAAATGGCTAAACCGATAATGTTTAAAATAATTTTCGTAGAAAGTATATGATAAGGCACATCGCCTCAATTTTTTTCATTTTTTTTGGACTTACGGTTCAAAAGTTACAGGGCGGGTTACACAATTTTTCTGACTTTCAAAGCGATTATTTCAGAAAATATTCACTTAATTACAAAATGTTCAAAGAAACCTCAATGTTATTTTTTAAGACCTATCGATTGATGTGTCACATGTTGATGTGGATCCGGTCACCTACGGCCACATTCATTTTAAGGCCAAGTATTATGAACGGCCACTTTCCCCAATGGGCTACTTCCTTTAAGGGCCACTTACAAACCACGTTCCCCAATACGCCACAGTCCTCAAACGGCCACTTCCACTTATAATCACTTCATCCAACGGTCACTTCCTCTTATGGCCACTTCCTCAAACGGACTTTTCCTCCTATGGCCACTTCCTCTAACAGGCACTTCTCTACATATAGGGCAACCTTTCTCGTAAAGGCTTCCTTTTGAATGTCTACCATAATAATGATGATGGACATTCACATGCTTGGTTTAAGAGGAATTTCCTCCCACGAACGCTGCGGCTGTGGAATGAACTCTGAACTGCCGAGGTTTTCCCAGCGGGCTACAGTACGAGGTTCTTCAAAAAAGGAGTGTATAGGTTCCTGAAGGGTAGGCAACGCGCATGTGAATCCTCTGGAGTTGTAAGCGTCCATAGGTTACGGTAACTGCTTACCGTAACCTATGGTATTTGGTAGGCCAAGTTTGGTATCGTTTTCGTTATAAATCGGGGATGCCAAAGTCATTTATGGTAGCATTTTGACACCATTCCAAAGCATAAACAAGTAAAATAAAATATAAACTTAATTTTTAGATTCCCTATTACACAAGAAACAAATTCAAAAGTTATAAACAATTAATAATCAAAATGTTTTATGCGATCGTGGAATGATAAGGTTTAAAAAGAATAAGAATAAGAATTCGTTTATTGTGGTAAGAGAATATAAGTAATGGTGGTGCATTCCGTTTCAATTCAGGCCATTTCGCGCCATATTATCCAAGAAAATTTCACTTTAAGGTCACGTGCAAACGCAACTATATCACGATCGGATCGATAAAAAAAAATTAGATTTTTTTCCATTTCAATTTTAAGCACCGTCACAAGTTTTTTTAGTACACCCTTAGTCTTATTACACCCGTATATATAACGTTTTAGTTTGACATTACATTTTTTTTAATGAACGAATAATAGCACTCTCTAAAGCACCTTTCATTTATCCAAGATTCATAATTGTTTATAAGTTATAGATTTGTTTCTTGTGACCGTTAGGGGAATAGGACAAACAAGGAATGTTTACAGCGGCCATTCGGGGAAATGGACAAAGTAGGATTTCCAACAGTGGTCATTTGGGGAAATGGTCGAACGAGGAATTGAACAAACCAGGAAATGGACCATAAAGGAATTTGGACGGTGGTCGTTCAGGGAAGTGGCCGTAGATGACCGGATCCGTTGATGTTTGGTTAAAAATTTTTTTTAAAATTTAGTTACATGTATGGAGCGCCCCCCTAAAAATATTTTTTTTTTCAAATTTAACTGCATAACTAAGCGGCATAGAAAATACACCTTATGTGTAAATTTTATTCAGATACGTCGTATATTTTCCGAGTAAAATGGCTGTGACATACGGACGGACAGACAGGCAGACATGACGAATCCATAAGGGTTCCGTTTTTTGCCATTTGGCTACGGAACCCTAAAAACTATGTGTGTATGTGTGTGTATTTTAAGAATGTGAAATTGACCCGGTGGGATTTTTTGTTCGGAAACATTTGTCTAACATAAGTATTTTATCACTATTAACATCAGCCATACCAGATTTTATGTCAGGCAAAATGTACCATTTCAATGCATCAATATGTATGAAAGCGCTTGTATTTCAATCGGGAGGTCTCTTTTTCAAACCCCGGCTCATACCAATGAGTTTTTGGGAACTAATGTAGAAATATCATTCGATGTTTACCGGTTGCTATACGGTGAAGGAAAACATCGTAAGGAAATCGGAACAAATTTCAAAGGCCCCGCAGCGCAGCAGTCGCGCTTTGGTAAAAACTAGTTCCCACGCCTATTAATAGGATTAGGTGGCCAAGCAAACTTCAGGCTCAACTGAGCTGTGGCAAAAGCCGGCACAAAACGGGAGGAGGATGAAGACTTACTGTACACTCGCCATCAAATACATTGGAGCGGCCAAGGTACTCAATAATATCTGAACAGGCACTTTATCGCCTTGACAATAGAGGCGATGTTCCGATATTTGTGACCACCTGAGCCGCTCCGATATATCTGATGGCGACAACACACAAAGTTCACCCGTAGAGTTTTTTCGTTATAATTCCAAATCGCCCGGTCCGTGCCTATCCCAAATTAAAACAATTAACATAAACACTATGCGGAATTCGCATCCAGACACTTTCCACATGAACGCAAACTTTAAGTGTTTAACCCAAACAATAACGTTGGAAAAGCGAGATGGCAACGTGAAAACCTGGGAGACAAAAAGAGAAGGAGCTAGCTAATGGCTGCGAGCCTTAAAGGACGGTCTCATAAATAAATGAGGGAAGAATGAGGAAATGTGTTTTCTTTTTCTGTTTTTTCTCGTTTTGAACGAGCCTCCCTATTCCATGGATTGTTTTATGACTATTAGTTATAACCTTATAACAGGGAACTATGTAGGTATGTTTTGTTGGTTTTCTATTGTGTTTTAAGGGGAAAAGGAGAGATTCTACATGTTGTGGAAACAATACAGTTCCTTTATGCTACAATACTAAGATTAGGCATGACAAATTTTTATACCACGACGGTGGCAAACAAGCATACGGCCCGCCTGGTGGTAAGCAGTTACCGTAGCCTATGGACGCCTGCAACCCCAGAGGATTTACATGCGCGTTGCCTACCCTTTACACATATAAATAGTGATACACCCTTATAATGTTATCCATATCCATACTAATATTATAAATGGGAAAGTGTATGTGTTTGTTTCTTTGTTTGTCCGTCTTTGACGGCAAAACGGGACGACGAATTGACGTGATTTTTTAAATGGAGATAGTTGAAGGGATGGAGACTGACATAGGCTACTTTTTGTCTCTTTCTAACCCCCACTTCCCTAAAATGGGGGGGTGGAAGTTTGTATGGAGCATTCCGGGGGGCAAAGGGGAACCGTGTTACCCCGAATTTAACGCGAGCGAAGCCGCGGGCAAAAGCTAGTAATAAAATAAAATAAAAAATCTTTTATTTCAGAATTTTAAAAATTCCATAGCTCAGTTATAGTAAAATTAAACTTAACTTAAAAACCATGTTAAATTCTTTAACCTTAAAAAAACGAAAACTAACACAATTCGACCGATACTGACTGCTCCGTCGCCATAAAGCTCTATAAATGGAGTACACTTCGCCTCATCTTTCCAAACAAAAAAGTCTGCCGAAATCCGAGGGGGGCGAGGTAGCACGCATGTGATATTTTCAAGTCAACGGTACATCGTTGTCGGTTGTTTCCAAATTATTTTTCATGGCAGCAACGCTTTATTGACAGTCAACAAAGATGTACCTTTGACTTGAAAACACCAAACATATTTGACATATTCTTTTTATACTTCATAACCCTAAAATGAGCAATACATAGTCGACTGTACGAATGTCAACATATGGTTCATTATTGGATGCAGTCTTTGCAAATGTCAAACAAAAAAGCCAAGGATCATTTTTGATTGTATTTTCAAACAACATATAGAAGACAGCAATCCTTAAGCGCGTTAAATATGGAGAAGTGTCAAACGTCAAATAGTTACTGCCCGTCAGAAAGAAAACGATTGTCTTTGAACCGATTCTGTAAACGAAGCTTGATTTTCGATTTAGGTTAAATTTTTTATTACGAAAGTAATGATAAATAAAGTAAAACTGTATTTACATCTGAAATGCTATTTCATCTTTTTGTAAACTAGACGAAATATAACATTTTTTACATCCAAAAACAGGGCATAAGGGCATTTTCACGGAGCTTGTTATCCATTGACAGCGATGACGAAAATGCGTGACGAAGATTATTGAAATAGTTTTTATAGATGTACTAGATTTTCCTGCCAATACATTTGACAGAGGGGAAATGATACGTAAGGCCTCTCCTGGTTTAGAACTCTCTGTCCGTCGCCCACGTCGGATAATATACGCCGACTTTTTGCATAATACGGTTTGGCAGGTTCGCGTCAAATATATATTGTATGGCGTACACGTTGCGTCTGCGTATTTCGAGCAGCGGTGTGGAGAGCATGCGGTAAAGTCGTGAGTCACGACTTGAGACACACACGAGAGGGCGGAGTACCGGTGGCAAATTTCACACAAAAGGTATGGAGTCGTTTTTGTAATTATTTTTTTAGGCTTGAATAATAAAATTATTCATTTACCTAATGTACTTAGTATGGTACCTACTCGTAAATTGGAAGTAAGTACTTAACATTTATTTTCATAAATCGATTTCAGGAACACCTAAATGTTATGTCGTAAATGTTTTGGGTTATTTTTCAATTTCTTTTAACAAAGTCACCATTCATCGATATAATATTTTTTACCATATGCAACCTTTCTTTTCAAAAAGTTACTAATTTACAAATTTATGAGACATTTAGAAACTAATTATTTGACATTGTCAATTTAGACAGCTGCTTTACATCTTTATTATCTGAATTATTATTGCGTCGGCTAAATATTTCAAAACCGAAAAATATCAAGATGAATAAGCCATGTGAAGCAACACTTCTGCGGATGATAGAACCGTACGAAAATCTTATATATAATGAAGAGGAATGTAGCATTCACTGTATGTCTTGCTCAGTGGATTTAAAGCAGTTGAAAAAGTATAATGTCGAAAAACTCGTTAACAGTAAACAACACCAAATTAACTGTGGAAACCAAAATGGCACCTTTGCCTATGATTTATGCGTTTTCCTTATAGCGTGTAACATCCCATGGAAAAGAGTTAACCATCCAGAATTTAAAAAGTTCTTTGGAAAATACTTAGATAAAGGCGTAAAACTTCCCGAAGAAAGTGTTTTGAGAAAATACTATCTTACCAGAATATACAATGCGACCGTCAAGCAAATACGAAATACATTTTTCGATTCCAATTTATGGCTTGCGGTGGATGAGACTCTTGATAATTTCGGTAATTGCGTAGTAAATGTAATTATAAAATCACTTGATGATGCTTTACAAAGGCCATATTTGTTAGCGTGTAAAGTCGTTAGTACTGTAAACGCGAACTCAATTACAGCGGTGGTTGACGAAAGCTTGAATTTTTTGTGGGAGGATAATTTTACAGATAATATGAACAAATTTTTAATATTCTGTTCGGATAGCGCAGCGTACATGCTTGCTGCCGGCAAGATTTTGAAGAAAAAGTACACTAAAGTACGACACGTAACTTGTTTCGCTCATGGACTACACAGAGTCGCGGAGCAGATAAGATCTGAACATAAATTGGTCAATTCTTGAATATCTAATGTCAAGAAGATTTTTTTTAAATCACCACACCGCGTCCGATTTTTCAGGGACCGTGCGCAGAATGTGCCTTTACCGCCGGAACCCATTATCACTCGTTGGGGCACCTGGTTAAATGCAAGTTTTTACTACGATAGACATTTTGACGTGATTAAAAATGTTGTGATGCAATTGAACAGTAAAGAAGCTATTGCCATTAGAAAAGCCCACAAGTTGTTTGAAAATGAAAATTTAAAAAACGAGTTAAGCTTTATAAAAAATTGTTACGAAATTATATCTGAATCGATAGAAAAATTAGAATGCACTAAAACTCCGATAGAAGAAAGTTTTCTGGTAATATATATAGTTAGGAGTATTTTAAGCCTCCAAGGAAGTGAAACCGTGCGAAAAAAACTCGAATTGGTTCTAGATAGAAACCCAGATGCTGACGAATTAAGGAATACGATTACAATGGAAAATTATAAACAAGTCCTTAAACATGCAACCATGACATCGGTAGATGTAGAGCGATCGTTTTCCACTATGGACCCGGGGTATGTCCTTAAACTACGTCCGGACCTGGGTATGTCCTTAAACTACGCCAAAAAGAGAGGTATGGGCACTGCGAATGGCATCTCGCTAAGTGTGGTAGGGCACGTTCAGCGAATGTCATCGCTCAAATCTGGAGCAGAGCCCGACTGGGGAAGTACCTCCACCTTACAGAAAACCACAGCCAAATAGCACTAGACCCTACTCATAGTGTTGTGTTCCTGCTGGTGAGTAAGGTTGCCAAAGAGCTCAAAGAGGACCCAGTGTGTTGACGATGAGGGACCTTCTTGTTCCTTTAGTCGTCAACACAGTGAATCCTCCTTTTTGTAAAGGGTCGGCAACGCGCATGTGACGCCTTTGGAGTTGCAGGCGTCCATAGGTTACGGTAGCTGCTTACCATCAGGCGGGCCGTATGCTTGTTTGCCACCGTCGTGGTATAAAAAAAAAAAAAAAAAAAAAACTCATAAATGGATCTTCAATAAATTAAGAAACCGATTCACTCCGAAAAACCAGGAACATGTGACCAAAGTCCATTCATTTTATAACATGGATACGCACTTAAGTGTAGATTGTGAGGAGGACCTCGAACACATAATTCCAGTCCACAATTGTAATTGAATGGTCTTGAAAATAATATATCGTTTGGCAGGTATAACTTCTTAGTCTAGTATTTAGTACCTAATGATAATGTTTTGATAAGAAAACATATTATTATGTATTATAGATATTAACAACATATTACATTATATTTGTATGCTCGTAAGATAATTTTCTATAAGTTCCTAAAAATTATTATGCAAAATTAATCATTTATTCGTTATTTATTTAATCATAAGAATACTTAGGCGACTCCATACATTTAGTGTGAAATTTGCCACCGGTACTCCGCCCTCTAGTCGTGACCTTTACGGCACGTTATTGCGATTCCGTACCGTCAGCGTATTTTGAGCATCGGTGTGGAGGGCATGCGATAAAAACGGTACGGATACGATGCGTCACTGTGATTCCGTACCGTCGCCGTATTTTAAGCAGCGGCGGTGTGGTCGCACCTTTAGTGCGTAAAAATCATTGACGGCGACGTCAGCGAACAGTGAATAATACTTGTAAAGGTATCCTTCTCACAGTACGAGCATGTTATGTCGTTATAAAATCTCTGGGCAGGAGCACCATGTGGTTCAATTCTAAACATATTTTAATAGTGGAGTTTGATGAACAATTTTATGGCTCAACCTTCAACCGTTCAGTTGTATATCAATGTCTAATAATTCTACTGTTTTATGTGATTGTTCATGTTCCTTTAATTTGTATATGTTAAAAAATTCTATAAATAATATAACACAGCTAATTTTGGAGAAACCGCTCTGTAAACGGGCAATGAACCCAAGGTAAAAATAAACATTCGACGATTTTAGGTTATATTGGCGTCCATCGGGTAGGTTAGTAAAAATAACTGTATCCTGTAAGGTAATTTTAGCGAGCGGTATCCTGGTTATTATTAACGTAGGAGTATAAGAATACTAAAGCTAAATTGCCTAGCGCTCAACTTCTGGATTTTAAGAATTAACTCATTTATTAGTTTTTATGAAATCAAAAGCTATGTGACCTGCCGGGATATATGTCATATTTCGATTAGGTCCAGTTCTATTCTATTTCTTACCGGAAACGAATGGTATGGAAATGTTATAATTAAAGGAAAATATTGAAATATTTACCTAGGGTCGAGTAAGCGTTGATAGATCAGTTGGTAAGAGTGATTGGACCGGTGTTCCGAAAGGTCGCATGTTGGCATCTTGCTAGACGTGGTGACTTTTCCTTTTTCTTTCAATTATAAAATTGAAATTTTGCTAGGAGACATTTCTGCTTACTACAAAAACAAATTAGGTATGTTAATATTAACCGTTATTCTGTGAAACTCTTCTGATTGAAAGTCGCACGCCTTACCGATTGGCTACCAAACTTTTTGTGTTTTTGACTTGAAATGAAATGAAAAATATTTATTTGGTACAAAACGAACAGAAACATAACATGAAATATACAAATAATTATAATTTACACCAAAATGGTTGCCACTCAGCATGACTCATGGCAGTGTAGCCACAACGCTGATTTTCACGGCAACCAGAACTTAAAACTATACTTAATCTAACTAGTGACAACAATATTTCCAGATGACATTCATGTCACTACTGGCAACCCCACTTGACCGGTTTTAGGACTTAACTGTCCTTTAGAAAAGCTAATCAACCTTGTTTGCAAAGCGAAGTAACAAACATTCCAAGTTAAAAATACCCCTCAATTCCAAACCCAAGTCAAAAATACTCATTGCTTAAGTTTGGATAACACACGAAAGCGCTGTGCAACACAAAATTCACCCCCACCCCCAGTATATTGTAGCCATTTCCGCAACCCCCTACATTGCTCGAGGGGGGTGTGACCGAAGGGTGTAAGTAGTAAGCCGACAGCGTGATTGAACGTGATGTTGGAGGGCGAAATTGGTGCGGATTAAAAATTGCCTAGCATTAATATTGCCATTACTATTGGAGGAAATATTGGTGTTTTGTTGGACGTATGTTAGTAGTATTGGTAATAAGATATGTGGTGAGTAGAAGCGTTATCAATCGAATTCAAGATTTCGAAGGAGGAGGTTATCAATTAGTCGAAATCTTTGATTTTTCTTTTTTTTTTGTATGTTCACTGATTATTCGAAGACGGATGGACCGATTTGAAAAATTATTTTTTGTTTGAAAGAGTATACTTCACAGTTGGTCCCATTGTAACCAGGTCAGGATCTGATGATGGGATCCTGGAGAAATCGAGGGAACTCTTCAACTATTATAGGCACACCTATAGTGATTTCAGTATTTTTTACAGAAGCTCGAGCATTTGCTGTTGGAAAGGTGGATGCTAAGTGAAGTCAGTTCTTTTTTGTTTAAAATTATTTTATTTCATGTTGGTTACTTATGTCATATCGATATGATATTGATTTTAGTTTATCTACACTGACATCTTAAATCCTCTAAGGGAAGGATAAGGTAGAGGTCTATCATTGGATCGTTTGGGAAGCTACGTAGCATCTTCTCGTCCAAAGTACCGCAATGCTTAAAACGAAGGTTTTCAACCAGTGTGTGTTGCCAGTAATGACATACGAAACCAAAACGTGGTCGCTCATAATGGGCCTTATAAGAAGGCTTAAAGTCACTCAAAGAGCAATGGAGCAAGCTATGCTCTGGGTTTCCCTGCGTGATAGCATCAGAAACGAAGAGATCCGCAGGAGATATAGCTCAGAGAGTTGCCAGACTTAAGTGGCAGTGGGCGGGCCACATTGCTCGCAGAACCAATGGCCGATGGGGCAGAAATATTTCCGAGTGGCAACCGCGTATGGAAAACACAATATATTCCTTCTACTCACGGAAGACGCAGTGTGGTAAGGCCCCAGACTAGGTGGACCGACGATAAAGTCGCGGGAAACCGTTGGTTAAGGGCGGCAAATAAACGTTCTTTGTGGAGATCCTTGTGTTACACAATAGTTTTTTAATGTTTAATAATCAAAATTTCCTGTTGATGCAGACAATGACACCAAGTGCAGTTATCGAGAAATGTCGTCTGATTTGATATCAGCGCCATGTAGCGTAGATAGGTTGTTGACAGAATTTGGCCATTTCAATTGGATGCGTTCATTTCTTTAAATCTAATAATTATGAAATAAAATAAAATGTTGCAATTGCAATGTATTGAAAGTTACATCCAAGCATTACCTCGAGCTTGTTTTGTTTTCTTTATTCTGCGTTGTACCTATTTTTTTAATTCGACACATTGTTTTAAATTTCCGAACGCATAGGATGTTAAATGGTAGGAATCTGCGAATTCATTCTGGGGAATTGATGCTTAAGCTCAACATGTTTGTAAGCTTCTGTTCTTTTACATAACCCGGAACCTCAATTCTGGCGTAGCACGCTATTATAATTAGCCAAATATACTTCTAATCTAACAGGAGACGTTCAAGTTAAGTGAAATAAGTTATGTTTTCGCCTGAACAATTTAACCTTTAGCAAAATGTTTGTTTAAAAAAGTAGTTGCATTTAACTTCGTCCGTTCATCGTGATATATAGACACATTCATCATCATCATCATTCTGTATCAGTCCACTGCTGGAGATAGGAATCTCCCATGACACGCCACTGAGCTCGATCCTCAGCTCTCCTCTTCCAAAGCCGCTCTGTAAACCTACATTTATTAAAAAAATAAAAGTCATAAAATGTACGAATATTAACCGACTGAACACACTTTTTGCAAGCCCCGGAATTTCCCTGTAAGGAGGAAAATGCTAAAAAATCATCCGAATTCTCTCTCCCAATGCGTAATTACGACAAGAATTTTTACAAGGTGAGCCTTCGCAAATAAGTTTGTACAAAAAAATTCGTGCTCCAAGAAGTAATTAGGAAACTGTGACGTAATAAATTAAAATTTTTGGAAGTTCATAAGATAATTTATGAAGTTTATGAAGTTGAATATTTCATCAATTATGAAATGAAGTTTTTGTTCTTATATATTATGTATTTTTTAGGATACAGAGGAAAATATAAATAAACAATATAAACTGTTATATTAGTATTCAAACCTGATGAATCCATACTAATATTATAAATGATGAAAGTGTATCGGTGTGTTTGTTTGTTTGTTTGTTTGTTTGTCCGTCTTTCACGGCAAAACGGGGCGACGAATTGACGTTATTTTTTAAGTGGAGATAGTTGAAGGGATGGAGAGTGACATAGGCTACTTTTTGTCTCTTTCTAACCCCCCACTTCCCTAAAATGGGGGGTGGAAGTTTGTATGGAGCATTCCACAATTTTCAAGGTAGAAAGCTAAAAATTGGTATGCGGGCTATTTGTGACTAACAAAAAAATCGTGCATAATTTTTTTTGGAAATCTGCACCCAACCCCTTAAAAGAGGGGGTGAAATTTTAATAATATTCTGTTCCGAGCTCTCTTCTGTGTTTTAAATCAGGAAAGGGGAACCGTGTTACCCCGAATTTAACGCAACCGAAGCCGCGGGCAAAAGCTAGTATTTATATATTATGCAAAAGACCTGTTATTTTATCGGAACAAAAACACACAGCAAATAAACAAGAATATTAAAGAAGAAAAAACATTTTTAACAACAGTTTTACCTTCAACTAACCCAAATCATAGCCTCCACGGCTCTCCAGTGCAGATAGCGAAATCAACGCAAATTTCCCGGCCAACAGCCCGCTATGCTAACCTTAAACACCTATTTGTCAACCGTAAAACTCTTTTGTTGGAATCCCTTTGATCTGCGGTTTCGCGAATACAAATTTCGAATGTCAAATATGTAAAGTGAGAGTGAGATTAGATTATTTTTCCTTGCTGTTGAATTTTAGGAGGATTTTTTAACATGTATACACATCATCATCCTAGCGTTTGTCCCGGCTTTGTACAGCGGCTCTATAGAGCTTGGGGTCCGCTTGGCAACCAAAAATTAAGAATTGGCGTAGACGATAGTTTTTACGAAAGTAACTGCCATACAAAGAGGAATTGGCCATGTTGCTTCATTTATACTCAAGAAAAGTAAATTACTATTTCATTTTAGCTTTTAACTAGTAAATAAGTACAAACAGGACTTCAACGCATATTGAAACATTAAAAATAAGTTCGTTTCGAAAACGACTTTGTCCCTTTCCCGAAGGAAAACTTCCCGGGGCCGTATTCTAACTTTAAAACATGTTTATACACGATCCAACTTCAATACAACTCCAATGCAATAAAAAATAAAATTAACAACGCAATACAGGTAGCGTTTAGGTGTATGATTCAGAAATGTCAGAATTTGCTTAAACATTATTTCAATGCAACTCTGATACAACTTCAATATTGCTTGATTATTTGTGTGTGTAATGTATTATTTATGTATTTTAAGATTAAAATACGGTACATGGTTAAATCCGATCTGCACCTGTATCTGTATAAATGAGTAAAAATTGTGAAAGTTTAAATCAGTGTTTAGTAAAATTATATTTTCACCACTCTACTTCGCAAAGGTGGAATGTGCTCTTTATTTATTGAAAGTGGAGGGGAACAACGCATTTTATCTACATGTGGGGAAAGTATTTTGGTGCAAGTTTTGACTGGTTTCGTCACGTTGACTTTAAAGAGACGATGTAAAATTATACAATTTTGAAAACATTCATTTGGTATAGATTTTTAATATTTCTATTTTGTATTTTCCTCGCGATGGAGAGGTGAAAATTTTTGTATTCTACTGGGCAGCAAAGTTTGTTTAACCTCTCTTGCCTTCAGGCCCTCGCACACTCAAGATTTATTTGTTTGAACCAGTCGCTCTGCTCGTGGCTCAATTGTGGAATCTTTCTATGTATAAGCACGCGAGGTTCAATGATAACTTTGATACTAAATAATTATTTTGACATAGAAATCACTACTTTACAATAAAAACCATTATAATGAGGCGAATATACTTGTATCCCTGTTATATTTAACCTTTTTATGTTTACAATGGTTTAAGTGTTACAATGAATTTCAGGGTACTTTTCAATTCAGGTGTTTGAAAAGTTTTTCAGGTAGACCACATTTTCACAGAATCACCCTGAAACTCCGGGCCTGGTTTCATTTTGAAGCGTACTTTTAAATAAAGCAACAATTTACTTTTGCTTTTGAGGATTTTCGCTTTGATGGTGGAATGGACGCGTTTTTGTTGGGAACCACTTAATTTTCTGCGTGATTTGGTTTACCTACATTTTTTTTGTGAATTATATTGCTGAGAAAGAATGCTTACTTCCTTCCACATTTCTTAGAATAACCCTTCCTTCTTTCGGGAGTCGGGTAAAAAGTGTGTCTAATAGATTGTTATTAAATCAAATACAAACATTGAAAACATTGAAAAAATAATCAACCCAGCAGGACTTGAACCTGCATCGATACGCCTTGCCGGGGCTCGATCGCTTTATCAATTAAGCTATGGGTCAAGTTACTAAGTTGACGAAATTTTCAATGCCTTCGATCATCTTTTTTGCATTTATGATCTACTTCGGCTTTACAGCAGCCGTAAGCGACATCTAGGTACTAACTACTAGAGTTAGATACCCTTCCCGCCGACACTATCGCAAGTGTCACAACGGAAATATAGAGGGCGCTGCTATCAATCATAATTATTTTTGCATGTTTTTAAAGTGGGGCATTCCACTCATACAATATATTGTTATTAAATCAAATACAAACAATGAAAACATTGTAACGCCGAAGTAGATCATAAATTCAAAAAAGATGATTGAAGGCATTGAAAATTTCGTCAACTTAGTAAGTTGACCCATAGCTTAATTGGTAAAGTGATCGAGCCCCGGCAAGGCGTATCGATGCAGGTTCAAGTCCTGCTGGGTTGATTATTTTTTCAATGTTTTCAATGTTTGTATTTGATTTAATAACAATCTATTGTATGAGTGGAATGCCCCACTTTAAAAACATGCAAAAATAATTATGAAGTGTGTCTAATGTAACTATTGAATTTAAACTTTCGTGAGACATGTTAACACTATTATCACTTCATACGGCTGTAATCACTTGTGTTTATTCACTCCGCGCGACATGTTTTGGAGAGCTTAGGTCTCCATCCTCAAGCACTAAGAGTGCTAGGCGAAACGATCCGCGACCCGTCGTTGCGGGGCCGCGCCATCGACCCACAAGTGAGTGGATCCGCATGAAGTGATAATAGTCTTATGTAACTTTTCAGGTCCAGGTAATCCAACTTTGTGCCAATTGTTTTTTCGTCACAGAAAAACAAGCTTCCTAAGCAGGCAAGTAACAAAAAATCTTTCGAATTTATAATATTGGAAGGATAAGTATAATTGTATAACTATGGTGAAAAAAATAACTTAAAAAAAAAGCATTGTAATCATAAGTTATCTGCGACTCCATGAGAGTTACGTAATTAAATTAGTGCTTGTTGTTTCTCAAAGGATCCTTGAGGAGGTCCTCCTAGATATGACATTGGTAGGAAGTCATAGACATATAAGTAGCGTACGGACAGGTGGTGGCATTATTGAGCAGAGAGGGCAATGAAGTTGCCTAGATTACATTTTATGATTGAATGACTAATGATTAAACATTTTTTTTGTCTAAAACATACATTTATTATTCAAGTAGTACCAATATGTACTTCCTAATTAAATTGAGTAATGATATGAAAAATAATTCAATAATTCAATCCAAAAATATTGGTACTACTTGAATAACTACTTGAATTGAATTGGTACTTGAATTGGTACTGCTTACGGGCTTAGGCGGGCCGAATGCTTGTTTGCCACCGTCGTGGTATAAAAAAAATAAGAAATGTATTTTCTAGACAAAAAATAATTCAATCATAATTCATTTAATCATAAAATATAAACTAGGCGACTCCATTGCCTTCTCTGCTCAATAATGCCACCACCTGTCCGTACGCTACGTATAAATTAAACAAAATTCGTCGATAACTAGTATAACCTCCATATTCTTAGCATTCACGCTTATTCGGTACTTTTACTCACGTTAATCTAATTTCAAATAAGCGGTCGGTCAGTCATATGTGACTAGCAATCAGTGGCGGTAGGTCTAAAATTTTCTTAGGCAAGCCAAAGCCTAATTTGGCCTAAAATTTCTTCATGAGCGGTAAAAAAACTGCTCAGGTGCCGGAAAATTTGGCAAGCCGGTGGGAAACGAGTTCCGTGGAAGCACCGCCACTGCTAGCAATGTCCTCAGAATGATCGGCACTCTTAGACAAAAGGGGTTGTTACAGATTCCTTTTACTGTGACGTATTTCGTGTGCTGATTCTGAATCTTATGTAGGAAGTCTAGATAAAGCAGAATTTAATTATGGGATAAATATACAATGCAATAACCTTTAAACGCAATTGAAGTTAACCCTACAATATTGCCTTTCTCATAATGGCGACACGACCGGCACATACTCTCGTGTCAAAATACAAAGCTTTTATTAAATTGAACAGAAATCTGCACGCGCAATAGATTCAATTTGGACTCTATAACTTGCGAATACGGTTTACAATTAAATGGGTTTTGCCATGGTTGTTACGGCTGTTATAAAGGCCAGAAATATGTTCGTATCTGCCGTTCATCACGCGCGACTGCGCATCGAGACCGTGACAAACAAAGCAGTGCATATACGAATTGTGTTAAATATTAAATTAATGAAAAACGCCTTTTTGTTTGATGGACGTTCAGTTTTGGAACAGAAGTTATGTGGGAAATTTTGTTACATATTTTCTCTTTTTGAATTAACATGATAAGGGAACCCTTAATTTAACATCCTGAAAACTTGCCTAGACTTAACTTAATTTTTTGTGTTGATTATTGTGTCGTCTACAATAAAGTAATAACTTTTTGGACTTGGATTAACAGGCATGTGAGACACTCACTTCATGCTGCACTATCTACATATGGTGACCAGCCATTTAATCCAAATCAAGTGACTGCTTAGTCTGAGTATGGAATTGCAATATTTAATTCTTATTAATAATCTGTAATTTAATTCAATCTGTGATTTAAAAGTGAGTAGAAATAATCGTTTCTCATGTAGTACAAATATTTCAATTGGATTTTTTTTTGTTGTTTATAATTCATTTTTTTTTTAATGTACTGCCATGCCAATTCAATGAACTTAAAGTTCAGTACTTATCGTAGAAGTACCTTAATAAAACAGCACATCAGTTACGAATAAAGAGCACTATAATTTTAATAAGTAGTAATATAGTAAAAACTTAACAACAAAATCTGACGACATGGTTCCCTAATAAATTATGTCTTCCCTACCTTTGTCTTCACTAGAAAATAAGGAGATCACAGGAATTAAATGTCAAAACCACATCCCTCTTCAAATAATAGGTAATTATTATAATTTCGATTTTATCACATGGCAAACGACAATAACTCTTATCTTCACGACCTAAAGTCCATTTTTGCTTGAGCGGAATGCGACCGGCATTTATAATAATCTAATAATTGTGTGTATTTTTCTTCTGGCCCCAGGGTTGTCACGGCTGTGTAATGATGCTGGTAAGTGTATAAATTGTGTCAAACTAGCAAGATAGAAAAAAATGTTGTAGACAAACCCTCATATCTGGCACCAGTTGAATGTCTATTTAAACCTTATGCATGCAATTGCAAGAAATTGATGATTTGTGGGCAGTTAAAGCCTGCATCCAAAATAACCACGCTACTTTAAAAAAATGATTGAATTTCCAACATAAGTATTGCGCTTTTGTAGTTTGACCTTGGGCCGTATTTTAACTTTAAAAAATATATAGACACGATCCTACTTTAATACAACTCTAACGCAATACAGCGAGCACTTAAACGTCTGAATCAGAAATACCAGAATTTGCTTGAAAATGATTTCAATGCAACTCCAATACAACTTCAATATTGGTTGATTATTCGTTGTGTGTTGGATTTATGTTTGAAAAAGATTGTACTTTTGTATTGCTTGTGTATTTAAAAATTAGAATACCTGGGAATCTGAAACGTAGAGCATAGACTGATAAAATCATGTTTTCCTTATTTTTCCTGCAACTACCAAATTTAGTTAACCAGATTGTATAAATAAAGGCACAGCATTAAGTGACTTGTCATTATACAACCTTCTTGGTTTACACAATGTGGCCAACGGCGAGAATTTTATTTGGTGTCACAATGAAATAAAATTATAGCATTTAAATTGTTTTAAGCAAGACATAAATACAATTTGATTTAAATTACCGATTATAATAGATCCTATCTATCTTTTTTAATTTTCTGCAGTCATTTTTGTCTCATAAATGATACAAATTTTAACAAAAAATTTTGACATTTTGTGACCAACTCACACTATGGAGTGCCGCTCACGACTGGATCGCTCACAATCGCGTCTTGACACCAACAAACAGGCCCACTTTGTAGTGCCCGTTGACCCCGGCTTTACAAAGTAATATATAAGTCTATGAACCTAACCCATGCCGACTATCTAACTTTTCTACTAACCAAATATATTTTTTGTCTGACCATTAAATGATGCAATAGTTCTGTTCTATTAGAGTAATTATGCAATTTATTTGTTAGAAAGGTTTTAGAAAAAGTTTTCTTTGTGCTATATTATGAACTGTTAAATAATACAAAGCATTCTTATACATTTTATATTATCACCGAATACTAATTAAAATAATAAATTATAATTAAAGAAATCTTTGTAGTCATGGTTGGATATTAAATATGGTGGATAGCAAATGTAGTCGGTATGTCAGCTGTCAGTTTAACAAATCTAGTTTGCCCGCAGCCATCTTCAGTCCGCTAAGTAATTCAGAGACGGCTGACATTTACCGACGCACAGACACGAGTCCCTTAATTATGTTAAACGGCGTCTTGTGATTGGCTCAGCGAGTTTCTAGCGTAGACCAAGTTTACTTGACCTTATAAGGGTTATCATTATCACATGCTAATCTATTTTTTTTAAATTAACTTTGTACAGTAATCTCATTGAAATAAAATGCCGAAAATGCAAAAATTGCCATAGTAAAAGGCGTCGCAGCGACGCCTTTTGTATGAGTGACAACATCAGGTTAATACTTATGAGACCGATTTGGAAAAATCTTTTATGTTTGAAAGAGACCACTTCACAGTTGGTCCCTTTGTAACCAGGTCAGGATCTGATGATGGGATCCTGGAGAAATCGAGGGAACTCTTCAACTATTATAGGCACGCCTATAAATCACGTATTTTTTTACAGCAGCAGCTCGAGTATTTGATTTTGGAAAGGTGGATGCGAAGTGAAGTCGATTATTTTTTGTTTACAATTATTAATGTATTTTTTGTGTAATATAAAGTTAGAATACGGAACTAGGTGTGTCAATGTTTATCTTACAATAAATAATGCGTCCCTTCCCCCTCTCTAGCCATGTTATCTAAATGGTTTGATTGTTCACTAAAGATAGTGTAATGGTTTTGTCCCAGTGGTTTAAGATGTCATTAAACTTACGTAGTGATAGGTAACAAGATAGTAGGGCGTGCATAATCTCTAGCTGTATTCGAGATGTTTGCTTATTTTTAGAGTCCCGTTCCCAAAGGGTAAAAACGGGACCCTATTACTGGCTATTCCGTCTGTCACCAGACTGTATCTCATAAACCGTGATAGTTACACAGTTCAAATTTTCACAGATGATATATTTCTATTATATAACAACAAGTACTAAAAACCAGAATAATATTTAAGGGGGCTTCCATACAACAGCCATGATATTTTTTCCGTTTTTATAGTTAATGGTAAAGAACCCTTCGTGCGCGCGTCCGACTCACACTTGGCCGATTTTATTATTTATTGATCCAGTGTATTTAGTAACAGCAGAGACAGAATAACAGCGTTTTATTGGTTACCCGCAATTTGCAACATTATGCTGAGTCTTTGCCTATTCTTTATTGTACAGTCGACGTTAAAGATAATTTTACACTTTTGCAACTTACTCTTTTGTAATAAGGTAAAAAAGTGTAAACATATCTTTAACGTCGACTGTACACATTGAAGAACTTATATTAAGTACCAGCATTTCCTATGTTATATTTAAACTTCTTTTTTTTCTTTACCTCATGTGTGTTCTATTATAAGTCAACTTTTATGTTCTATTTTGTGTTTTATTTTAGGTCTTGTTATCTTTTTTTTTTTGTTCTGTAATGAGTGTTTTTTTTAGAATGAAACGTTTCTTTCTATTATTATTTTTATAATTATACTGTGATTTCGTTATTATTTACTGCCTTTTCTCTGTCTATTTTTCTTTTGCCCTTACTCATACGATTATTTTAAACTAGATTTTCCACCCTAAAATTGTCTGAAAGAGATCGCTTTCTAGGAACTAGACTGATTTTTGTCACTCTTCTTTTAATTGGTGTACTGTAATGTTCTATTGTATAGGGGTTTGTATTTATTAATGTTAATATATTATAGTGTGTGATATTACAACAATTGTATTATAAAATACTATGATTTACTTATAATGGTTTGCTCTTTTCAGTGCGATATTCTGCTTCCGTGCTTGTTAATCCATAACTGACTAAGCTCATGGTGCGTTTTACGGTGCTTGTTAAATAATTAATATACTAAATTCTAATTGCACTTATTAAAATTATTACAAAGCATTATTACTTTTTTTTTTACATTTTTTTCCATATCATCGATTATATTTTATATTTGACGTTGACTCAATATATCAAAAGGAAATTGCAATATATCAATAATTTTAGCGACATTTATTGCCAGAGTTACAAATTGTTTACATGTAATTTGTATAACAAAACAAAATTGTTCGAAAACATTTATAACAAATCTGTACCAAATCAAGATTTAAAGTCAGAACACAGCACTTTAATTTAAGAGAAGAAATGAAATATTTCTTGCAATGTCATAACTGACGCAGTCAGTAGGATCCTTGCACATTTATCACTAAATTCAAAGTGATATTAATAATTTTCATTGTACCTTCGCAGCAGACTCTGAATATCTTAAAATTATTTCTTTGAAGTAAACTAAATCAATTTCCGCCCCTCCATAATGTTCACGTAGTAGTGCTACGGCGTAGCAGCTACGCCGTAGTACAGCTACGCTTAACGCACCCATTATAATTTCAATTTTAATAAATAGCGTAGTGCTTTGCGTAAATGCGTCTGCAGGCGGTTGTGATCTTTATTACTTAGATATACAGCTGATAATTGAGTGGCAGTCTTGTTAAGAGCGTAGGTTACGCAAAGTGCCAGGTTGCTCGTATTTCTGTTAGCTTTGAAATAATTATTAGTTTCGAATTCGTTATTAAAATGGTATTCTATTATCATGTTATTCTGAGAGATGAACTTGACAAGCAATTGTTAACAAAGACAGTTTAATTTTAACTAAGCTAATTCTCTTGATGAGTCGTATCAATATCAAATTAAAATTCAATCCAACAATAGATTATAATCTACGCTCTATCTCAGGTTAGGTTGAGAAAAAAAAATATTGCAGCTATAATTCTCATTTTGTATTTTGCAATTCTTATTGAATTATAGAATAAAGTCAGATTTATTCCATGTCGAATAATGCTAATTACCCGAAGTTCGAGTAATCCGAAAGATCTTAACCACGCATTTCTGAGACCAAAAGAAGGAAAAAAAATTATGTGACTTTAGGTCAATTCCGCCAAACAAAACATTTTTAGTGTATGAAAACTAAATGTTATGAATAAAATGATCGCCTTAAACAAATTGGTACGATTTTTTTGTAAAAAAATAGTTTCTGCGAATTGTTCCTTGTCACTTTGATAACTGTCAATAAGGACGTGTAAACTATGCCCAATAGTGTCAACAACGC
Source organism: Pammene aurita (assembly GCA_947086415.1). NCBI lineage: Eukaryota > Metazoa > Arthropoda > Insecta > Lepidoptera > Tortricidae > Pammene > Pammene aurita. The sequence continues at coordinate 1,513,801 of OX352305.1, read as the reverse complement.
CATCAAAAAGGCGTTTTATCCTGAGTTATAATAAAAAAATATCTTGTAAAATAGGTTAACTCTGAAACTAGGCGTATTCCAGAAAAGTTTATAGAACATTTTAGTATCTAAATATGATCAGGAATACACTGTTAAAATCTTTGTAGTTATTAGGGCCCACGTTGTATATGTCTTATTCTCTTGCCTTCCCTGAAACCTATATCATTTAGATTAATCTCATTTATATGACTAATATAAAGTCTATCGAAAATAAATAATTTAGTTAATAAAAAAAAAAGGTGATTATTACTTAATTAAAAAAAAATGTTACATCTACTCAGAATAACGAAGACATATGCATTACAAACATGTGCTTTGTTTCTAATATAAAATACTGGCTTTTGCCCGCGACTTCAATTGTGTGGGATTAATTTTAGCTATAACGAATTAATGAAACGCCTTAGTAAAATCTCATAGCAAAAATTACTCTAGTGCATATGCTATTTTACGTCAACAGTGAGCAACAATTCCATACAATCTTTCACCCCTCTTTTCACCCTCTCAAGAGATGATTTTTGGGATAAAAACTATCCGATTTCCTTCACCGGGATTCATACTATCATCGCAACAAAATTCATCTAAATCGATTTAGCAGTTTTAGCGTTAAATGTTCGCATTTATAATACTAGTATGGATATGGATTATGAGAAAAGACGTCACAAAAGCATGCGGGACATAAATCGGTAGTACTCATATTACTTCTGAAAGTTACACGAGTCCCAACAAGACCTACTTTACATGCGTCGACTTAGTTCCATACAATAATTCGGGCTCACTTTGTAAATAATTAGCATTTATCGCTCTATTTTGTTAAAGAATACCTAGTTTGGACTCAGGTAACATGTGAAATGTTAAAGCTAGCGGTATGATTTTGATGTCCAATTTTAACTAATTAACTCTACTATCTGCCAACAATAAAAAAGTACAGGTCAACGACCTCATTAAAAAAAATGTAAAAAAAATATTTTTTTCGAGACAATTTTTCTTTTTACACTATATTTTTGAGTAATTGTAGAAACTTTTATGCAACAGTTTTGACCGAAATTTATGCCCTAGTTCTTAAGATGCTGAAAAACACTTTTTTTCACTTGTGCAATGGATATTTTGACAAATAATGGTTAATTTACTAAGTGCGGTAGAGTGTGGCGCCATATAACTTTAAAGGGGTGCAGATTAAAAATAGTTAAGAAAAAAAAATGGTATGAGGGCTAATTTGCCGATAAAATTTACGGTTAACCGGTCCAACATAGGTGGCCAAACACATTGTATATATAAATAGAAAAAACGACCCTACCAAGTTATACTTTCGAAACCTAAAAATTTTTTCAGAAATTGGTCGCTTTTAAAGTAGTGTAGTCGAGTCTTTAAAGTGTTTATTTGACTTTTTTGAATGACTCATAAAAAGAACCTTTTAAATATAAGAAAAGAGACGAATGCACTGAATAGTCTGTCGGTTCTTTTACTCTCGTTTCGAGTTTCCTTTGAAAACTTAGACTAGTGATTTCTACATCAACAACGTTTCAAACTATTTCAATGGACTTTGAAACTTTAAATGGACATCGCAAACGTGTTGTGTTTACTTTATATAGGACTTAAATTGGTAAGTTTATTATGATATATAACCTACTTTCCAGATACGAGACTATACTAATTGTCTGTTATTGTTTATTATTGTAGTCTGCCAAATGGCATTAAGTAATTTTTACAAATTGATCTTAATTTGGCACTACCGTAGCTTGTCGCTGATTTAAATTTATATAGTTTTATACATTATTATTACATAAACAACGTGGTGAATGTTATGTTTGTATAAATAATAAGGTTGATACACGATATCAAATGCGGGTAGTTGAAAAATTCGCGCCGTATATAATACATTCACGTTAAATTTCAAGCCAGTTCTTCTCCTCCGTAATCATTTATTTTAGGTATTCATTAAGTTTATATATCTACACGCGTTGTTTGCTTTAATTGAACTGTCATGAGTGTCATGACGTCCTCGCATTGCTGCTTTACCGACTAGAGCAAGCCTAGATGTTTCCCATCTAATATAACTTCCTCTACGCAATTGAGCCTATGCAATATAACTATGATTCAAGTAATCAAATATGACTGTTTGATAACTTGAATCATAGTTAAAGCAATGGCGCGACCCGTAGTTACAGTGCCCGAGAGGCAACCGGATGGCTCGCGGTATTTGAGCTCTCGAAGTGTTGTGGAACCGCCCTGTGCAACCCGAATTAGTCCACGTTGAACTTTGTTTTTCATCTCCCCCACTAATTTGTTTCCGGTGTCCAACTCTGGCGGATCGATAACCAACCGGCCGGTGTGAAGAAAGTCAGTCCGGGTTGCACAGGATGGTTCCACAACACGTAGGGAGCTTAAATACCCCGAGCTATCCGATTGCCTCGTGGACACTGGAACTACGCGTCATTGCTCTGAATATCAATGTAAACTTCAATTTCTCACGACACACGATTGAACATCATACCAATTTCGCACGATTTGATACAATTTAATAGCTGAAATAATCGTGAATGCTTGTATCGGATCCGGCGCAACGATTTCCGCCGCCGGCTCGTTTCCCCGCTTCCTGATCGACTCGGGATCCGTAACAGGCCTTAATTGCGTCAGTGCACAATATATTTGGGAGATTGATCACCTTTTGTTTCTTGTGAGGAACAGACACTGGGTTGGGCAACTTGGACATTATGAAGTGTGCACGGTCGCGTTTAGTTGGATGTTTGCTAGTACATACATGTCGGTATTTACATGATAAATACTGCGTCAGTTGTATTAGTTGTGTTAGCTGCCTCTTTTATGTTCATCATGTATTTATTATACTGTGTTGTATTTTTTTGATGTGTGCAATAAAACATTTATTCATTCATTCGTGCATTCATTATCTATGCTTAAAAAAAAACAAATATACCTGTAAAAAAATTAAACATCTTAAGCGCGTTACACTTTTGAATTAAATGTTGCATTTAACAATTACATTTTATTGCGTTTCGGTAAGCATTTTTAGAATAACAATAAGATTAATTATTAATTCATGAATGATATAATGGAAATCAAGCACCCATGTGGTCATATTATTTCCTTATTCCAATAAAAAAAATCGAATAAACATAATTATGAACTTGGGAACAAAATAATGTTTGGGTCATATTTTAGATATTTTTTTAGGAAAATGTGTACATGATGAAAATTCTATGGTTGTGGCAAGTCAATTTATGCCAAACAGCAGCATAACACAAATATAAAGCAAAAACCAATGACAGCTGACGCAATTCTAGAGGCTCGTTCGCACATCTAACTACGACTGTCAACTTAAACTTCATTCCTGCCATTTCTCTATAAAATAGTTTCGTTTTTCAATTTCCCGACGAAGCTATCACGTTCACGAGGCTACATGATACATCCCCGTTGACCACAAGTACTCCTTTTACTCAATGTGCTCGTTTCTACATACATAAACACACAATAAATCAAACTCATTCAGTCTGGTGTAGTATTATTTTATACATTTTATGGGGATCAATGTTACTCGGCATCCGTAGGAAACACTTTAGACAACCCTACACGTGATCCCTGGGTGGTGCTGAAAGAGTAACAAACTTGGCAGCTGCACTGTCCCATCCGTACCTCGCAGCACTCACTGGATTTTCTTTATCATCTGCTTTTCTACTACTACTACCCGATAGAAGCAATTCCTATCTATATCCAGTGACATGTAGCCATACGATAAATAAATAAAATAGATTTTATATACCTACTCGTACTTGCAAGTATACAACTAGGGCGATGTCCGCTGACGCAATTATCGAGGAGCAGGCTCGCTCGCAAATCGAGTTAGCGTCGGATGTCAGCTCAAACTTCTACTATCGCGTTTTTTTAGCCTAAGCTGACGATATTGATGCGACTACTGAATACTGCATAATGGGTATGTTAACTACAAGGTGGAAGAAAAATGCTGGCGATCTGTTTAAGGGCATAATTGGTACCGTATTACGAAACATTAAGGAAAAAATATTTTTACGCAAAAAAAAAATTGTATGGAGGGTTGACCGGCTGGGACGACAGGTCCCATAAAAAAAAGTATTTTTTTTCGCCTCCAAAATTTTTTTTTGTGAACTATGATTACTAAATTACTATGATAATTTCGCCTTCAAAATTAACCATTCATTAAGGTGGCTAAGGCTATTAACCGCGATGCCGTGTTGATGTGTAATAGACAGATTCTGCACCAGGACCTACATCTGTGCAGTAACGCCAGTAACAGCGTTGATCGAAAATGTGAATAATATGAATATCATTATTATAAAATATATTCTACGAACAGTGAATCAACGTACATTATTACACAAGCCGAACCCTCGTCACAGCCATGTAGCTTCGATATTGCACCCGGATATTGAATATCTGAATTTGAACATTTTACCTACCTGCAATAATATCTTCGTCAGTGAAGGTCGCAAAAATATCTGAAACATTCTTATTTGTAAGAGCGAGTCACATACAAGCGCTGTGCGTTGGTGGCCTGGCGATAACAAGGCGGAGGTCTCGGGTTCACACCCCGGCTTACGAGCCGGTGTTACTCTGTGGTACGCCACAGAGTTTTTCGGAGCTTATGTATGAAATATAATTTGATATTTACCAGTAACTTTTCGGTGAAGGAAAACATTGTGAGGAAACCGGACCTAAATCCAACAAGGCCTAGATCCCTCTCTGGGTTGGAAGTTCAGATGGCAGGCGCTGTCGTTAAAACTAGTGCGTACGCCAATTCCTGAGATTAGGTTGCCGAGCGGAGCCCCGGCTCAATGGAGTCGTGGCAAAAAGCCGGGACAAACACTAGGAGGATGATGATGAACATACTATTGCAGGTGACTGTACTTTTTTTTATACTACAATTAACGGTGGCAAACAAGCATACCGTAGCCTATGGACGCCTGCAACCTCAGAGGTGTTACATGTGCGTTGCCGACCCTTTGCAAAAAGGAGGACCTACTGTTAATCTCCCACTTTATGAAGGGAATAAATAAGTAATGTTATTTTATGCTTTTGGACTTGTTTTTGTAACATTCGAATCATTGCATGAAATAATAAATTAAAACGATAGATTTAAAAAGTTAAATACCTATATCAATGAACATGCTCCTATGTCGTCACCAACCTTATTGACCTATTCATGAAAATCACGGTTCATAAAAAATATGAAAAATTTTACCACTTTTAGTTTAGGTATAAATAACTTTATTTCCCATAAGAATTACAAAAATTCATTAACATGAGAAAGATTACAAGTTAAAACTAAAGCGAAAACGTACAGTGTTTAAAACTAAATCTTACTAATACAACCAAAACATGCTATTTATAAATATATTTAGTGTTTCGTATGTGTAAGTAGCATGTATCAAGGTAGGTTTAGTTTAGATCAAAATGAAACAAATACAATGCCGCAATTATTTTCAAACCCACATGTTTGTCATGTATTAGACAGCATCTAGCTGATCCTATTAGATCCTTGCAAGTCATACATTTTTATTATCTAGTTGTTGATCTAAACCTATAAGTATGCAAGCCACACAAAGTACTGAAACCTTATCTGTCGTCAGCAGCCCTCTGGCGCCATAGCCTCGAATCGCTTAGCTAAAACTTGCCGAGTACCGCAAAAAATACGTCACAACAACGTCGGGCCAGTTTAATAAATATTCAAATAACGATCCAGCTCCCAACGCTCTCAAAAAGCCACATTTTATTAAAAATATCTTTCTTCTTACGCCTTTGCGTGCCTATAGCTACCCTCTACTAGGTTCCATTTGAGGTCTGGGTGCAAGCGAGCCGCGTGATTTGTGAAACCAGTTTAAAATCGTGTCTAGATTATACATTCCTACGCGAAGTTGGGCCATTTTATTTGAAGTTGTATTCCACTTTTTTTTTTGGAAAATCAGTGGTGATTTCAACTCAGAATCTCTTTCGAGCTTAGGTTTAAAGATACTTTATTTCGTCTCATAAGAATATACATATTCACTTATATGAGAAATTTGACATGCATACATTGCATACTAGTTTCGTCGGTGAGGATACAATAAGTGTATTAACTATGAACTAACTTAAACTAAATAAAAACAATCTTATCGGACAAAAAATGTGTCCCAAGTTTTTTTTTCATTCCGTTACCATTTTTCCATACACTTCTTATGGCGGTAACGGAATGAGGGAAACAAAAAAATTATGAAAATTTTGGGACACTTTTAGGATTTTCTAGGATTTCCTACTAGGATCGAAAGAGCTCGTGATTCTGAGTCGAACCACCAAAAATTTTCCAAATAAAAAAAAAAGTGGAATGTACTACTTTAAATAAAATGGCACAGTTACACTGGTTTTATAAATGGACTTGCATGAGGCCGATAGGCGTTTGGAATCACAAACGAGCTTGCTAACTAGAAGTGTTTCATGAACGGTGAATTTTGAATGAGACGCAACCGAGCTAAATAAAATCTTATTTTAACGAGCGAAAGTTCAATTTGCCATGGCTGTTTATTTATTTATAGCTTGATTAAGCCGGAATGAAGTCAATTTTTGAAACGGAGGTTTTAATTGAGTGCTCCTTAAATTATAATTTGATTTATGATAGCCGAATAAGCTTCCTCAGATACTGAGTATTCAATATTTAAATTTTCACAACAGAAGTATGTATATACGTTGCATCTACATAATAAAAATATATAAATAATTCTGTTATGTACCATACTTATTAATACAGGTACTTGAGTGGATTGGTGGAGATTAGAGATACCGTCCACTGCTACAACTTTCCCTACGATGCTCAACTTTGCCTGGCTTGAAAAACATGGTTTTCTTCACCAAACTGCTATTTATATCTGAGATGGGAGACAGACGGCCATCTCAGTAATAGGATATATATCGGTAACGTAATGAAAATCCAGCCCTCCTCCCCGACCGCTCGCACAATCGAGTTGGCCATGGCGGTGCAATGGGAAATTCTAATGTTTTCCGAACACGTCATTTAGGATTTATAATATGTGTGTAGATAAAGCAGTGTATGCAACTGTACGTAATTAGGCCTTAAAACACTCGTGTGATTTATGAAACTAGCCTGCGACTCGTGTCATAAAACCACACTCGTATTTTAAGGATCCTTATTACGTAACAATGAGTTCTGACGTTTCGACACAGATTACACTAGTCATAAGCTTAGGCTTAGTCGCATCTAATGATAGTTTTATATGTGTAAAAAACGCAAAACATTAGACGTTAAGCATTTTTCTTCAGAATTCCAAGACATTTTTCCAAAAACTGAGTAACGTTTATTTTATTCATTTGTTTGTTATTGTAGCTTGAGGAGATAAAAGTAAATACATTGAAAATGAAATATTTATTGTAATCAACTTTATTACACATGCTCGTAGGTACCTTCACTAAGAATAGAAAATATAGATACAGATGTGGTAAACAAAATTAACATCAGTTCTGTTCAGATGACTTTTATTAGACCTTGGCTTTATTTGATAATCAAATAGCCTATTGAACATATACGAGTATGAGAATAACAAATACAGTAGTCATTTTACGACATTTTATAACTGTCGTGTTGGCTGTTCGAAAATTTTTGTGTTAATACAGTTACAGAAATATTTATTTTATATAAACGTTTGTTTTAAAAAATAATATATACTAAAATAGAATTGTTGTTTTTTATAAAAAAAAATACATTTATTAATGATTCAATTTGGTTAATTAAAAGAAGTTGGATAATGACATTTTATTATTTAAAAATTAAAACTATCAGTTCATAAAGGAGACTACTAATATTTAACAAAAAAAGTACATAATAAGTATAAAAATTTCAGAACTCTTTATTATCACCTTTCAAAGGAAATAACAAATGGTGACAATGACCCTCATAATTGTGAATAATATACAGCCAACATTTTGTGTAAGCAGTTGATAAAAAATAGGTAAGTATATTTAATTAATTACTAAAAATACTATAATTTGCAATCTAACGACCAGTCAAAGCCAAAAATAATTATACAATTTTGAACCTTATTACTACGGAGTAAGGTGCCAAAGTGTATACATATTTTTGGCGTTGACTGTACGTAAGCCACAAAAGAGTTCAATACAAATAAATACCTAGCCAACAGTTTGCAAAATATTTTTTACCCTAAATTCACAAAGACGCCTACGTTGAACAAGGCATTCAAAAGACATGATAATGTACGCCTACTTTCTTCTACGATAAACTCAGTGAACACGAAAGAGATTTCTATCCATATCCATACTTACTAATATTATACATGGGAAAGTGTATGTGTTTGTTTGTTTGTCCGTCTTTCATGGCAAAACGCGGCGACGAATTGACGTGATTTTTTAAGTGGAGATAGTTGAAGTTTGTTACATACTACAGCCATACTAATATTATAAATGGGAAAGTGTATGTGTTTGTTTGTTTGTCCGTCTTTCACGGCAAAACGGGGCGACGAATTGACGTGATTTTTTAAGTGGGGATAGTTGAAGGGATGGAGAGTGACATAGGCTACTTTTTGTCTCTTTCTAACCCCCCACTTCCCTAAAATGGGGGGTGGAACTTTGTATGGAGCATTCCGTGTTACCCCGAATTTAACGCGAGCGAAGCTGCGGGCAAAAGCTAGTAAATAATATTTCTTTAGGGAGAAGTGTAGAAATCAAACGTTACATACTGAAGTGTAAAAGATTAATTACGTGCCTGTTTACGTATATTTGAGGGGATCTATATCCAATGTAGCCATATGGTAAATAAAAAAACCTACATTTGACATGATCTAAACTAATCTAGAGTAATTTACCAGAATAGGGCGTAATATTTGGTAAAAAAATTATGGCTTGATTCCAATAGGTTATAATTTTCAGTTTGTGTTGGAATTAATAGGTACTAAAAGGAAATAATGGTGCAGTTGAATCTAAAATAGTACTAAAAAAAATTTGGGAATTAATGTTACTCTGCGTCCGTAGAAAACACCTTAAACAACCATATATGTGATCCCTGGGTAGTGCTAAAAGTGTAACAAACTTGGCAGCTGCACTGTCCCATATTTTGGACCCGGGGTATGTCCTTAAACTACGTCCGGACTCGGGTATGTCCTTAAACTACGCCAAAAAGAGAGGTATGGGCACTGCAAATGACATCTCACTAAATGTGGTAGGACACGTTCAGCGAATGTCATGTCGTTCAAATCTGGAGCAGAGCCCGACTGGGGAAGTACCTCCACCTTACAGAAAACCACAGCCAAATAGCACTAGACCCTACTCATAGTGTTGTGTTCCTGCCGGTGAGTAAGGTCACCAGTGAGCTCTAAGAGGATACATTGTGTTGACGACGGGGGGCCCACGGAACCAATAATACGGCCTTTGTTCTTTGTGGGCGCAGAGTGCAGGTGCGGCGATCAGGGAGACCCGGTAAAACGGTTGTCCGCTGGCCGCCCGCAGGTCAGTAGGGTTCCCGAACCCAGGGGTCACTTAATCTCCACCCTGGGAGGCTGAACCGCCAACCTGCGAAAAATCCCTGGTGTACTAGTCGTGCCGGTGTAGGAGACCGGAGTGGACCCGGCTACTGCAACAGGGGGGGACCGGGGGCCCTTCCGTACGCCGTGCCTGCAAATTGCACCTCCCACATCGTTCCTCGGTCAGTTTGTTTCGTCCTCTTGTCCTTTTAGCCGTCGACACAGTGAATCCTCCTTTATTTCGCACACACTCCCCAAAATTATGGCAAGAAAACACAGAAGAAATAGGTCAGCGGAGTCCCCTTCCACAAAAGTGGATTTCTGCAACGTCAGGGGACTGCATTCGAATCTAAACGCAGTACACCACCACCTCGAGTCTGCGCAGCCGGCCCTTCTGTTTTTAACGGAGACGCAGATATCCTGCCCGGCCGACATCATATCTGTTATACCCCGGCTATGTGCTCGAACACAGATTTGTGAGGCGCGCTGGGGTATGTATGTACGCTCGGCAGGATGTCTGTTGTCGCCGCCTCCATGCCTATGAAGACAGGGACCTGTCAGTGCTATGGGTGCGTGTAGACTTCGGCGGCCACACCCGCGTCTACGGGTGCCTTTACAGGTCTCACAGCGGAGACACGGACACAAAACGGCTCTTCGAGCACCTACAAGTGACGACCGATAGAGTTCTGGAGCAGTACCCATCTGCTGAATTGGTGATTTTGGGAGATTTTAATGCCCACCACATTGAGTGGCTTGATTCTCGGTCCACCGACTATGCGGGGAGGTCTGCTTACGAATTTTCTCTGGCCTATGGTCTCTCGCAATTGATACGTTCTCCCACGAGAATACCAGATATCGAAGACCATACAAGCTCTTTACTGGACCTCCTGCTGACCACACGTCCGGACGGATATTCCGTCTCAGTGAATGCGTCTCAGCACCTCTCGGCTCGTCCGATCACTGCCTCGTCCGGACGCTGGCACCTTGCGCGCGGCCTGATCCACCACGGCCAACTGGCTCGCGACGCGTGTGGCAGTATACGTCAGCAGATTGGGATGGATTGCGTGAATTCTACGCATCGTACCCGTGGAGGCAGCTCTGTTTCACATCAGAAGATCCTGACTCCTGTACAGCTAAAGTCGCCGAGACTATACTGGTGGGAATGGACTGATTCATTCCCAACTCGTTAATAGCTGCAGGAGCAAGGAAACGACCTTGGTTTAATCGGCCCTGTAGAGAAGCTAGGGCTTGGACCAAGGCCATTACTGGTAAGGATCCCAACATATCTGATGTGAAACGCAAATTAAACACTGCCTCGAGGTCCAGTCAAAGAGCCATTGCCAGAGCCAAATTCGACTTCGTCGGCAGAATTGGTAAGAAGCTAGTGGGCTACCCCACAGGGAGTCGTGCCTTCTGGTCACTTGCCAAAGCTGCCGAGGGAAACTTTTGTCGGTCGTCCTTACCACCACTGCGTCATGCTGATGGTAATCTGGTCCATAGTGCAAAAGAGAAAGCCGATCTTCCGGGTACTCTCTTTTCCTCGAACTCGACCCTGAACGATGATGGCAGCACCGTACCGCCTGACATCCCACGGTGCGCAGCCTCGATGCCGGAAATTATCATCAAACAAAGTGATGTCCGGCGGGAGCTGCTATCATTAAACGTTCACAAGTCGAGCGGACCCCACGGCATACCAGCAGTTGTGCTCAAACGGTGTGCTCCGGAGTTGTGTCCCGTGCTAACGCGCCTTTTCACACTCTCTTACCATAAACGGCAAGTGCCGTCTTCATGGAAGACTGCCCTCGTGCACCCTGTGCCTAAAAAGGGCGATAGATAGTTCGGACCCGTCGAATTACAGGCCTATCGCTATAACCTCCTTTCTCTCCAAGGTTATTTTTTTTTTTTTTTTTTATACTACGACGGTGGCAAACAAGCATACGGCCCGCCTGATGGTAAGCAGCTACCGTAACCTATGGACGCCTGCAACTCCAAAGGAGTAACATGCGCGTTGCCGACCCTTTACAAAAAGGAGGATTCACTGTGTTGACGACTAAAGGAACAAGAAGGTCCCTCATCGTCAACACACTGGGTCCTCTTTGAGCTCTTATGGAGCGCACATTCAATGCAAAGCTCCTGGGATACCTAGAAGAGCACGACCTGATCAGTGATCGCCAGTATGGCTTTCGTCACGGTCGGTCAACTGGTGATCTTCTAGTGTATCTCACTCACCGCTGGGATTCAGCCATTGAGAGTCAGGGAGAGGCATTGGCAGTCAGCCTTCATATAGCTATGGCGTTCGATCGGGTCTGGCATCGAGGTCGTCTATCGAAGTTGCCAGCTTACGGCCTGCCCGAGGGATTGTGCAGATGGGTCGCCAGCTTTTTGTCCGGCAGAAGCATACGAGCTGTAGTCGACGGCAGTTGCTCCGAAAGCATGGACATAAACGCTGGTGTCCCACAAGGCTCCGTGCTATCCCCAACGCTGTTTTTGCTGCATATCAATGATATGTTGTCTATCGGCAACATTCATTGTTATGCGGACGACAGTACTGGGGATGCCTGTTACACGGGCCGTGCCAATATCCCTCGATCCGTTGTGGTAGAGAGTCGTGAAAAACTTGTGTCCGATATCGAGAACACTCTTTCTGGAGTCTCGGTGTGGGGTCAGGACAACTTAGTCCGATTCAACCCCACAAAGACACAAGTTTGCGCGTTTACCGCTAAGAAAACCCCATTTACTCGTACTGTGGCCTCTCAGTTCCAAGGCACAACCCTTACAATGTCAGGGAGTATTGGGATCCTCGGTGTCGACATTTCCAGCGACGTCCAATTCCGTAGTCACCTTCAAGGGAAGGCCAAGCTGGCATCCAAAAAGCTCGGTGTGCTCAATAGAGCGAGGAGATACTTCACTCCGGGGCAGAGACTGCTCCTATACAAGTCGCAAGTCAGATCCCACATGGAGTACTGCTGTCACCTTTGGGCGGGTGCACCTGGATACCAGCTTGGGCCCTTTGACTCGGTGCAAAGGCGCGCTGTGCGGATCGTCGACGATCCCACACTCACGAGCGATATTGAACCATTGAGTCTAAGGAGAGACTTTGCCTCCTTATGGGTGTTCTATCGCTTGTACAATGGGTTGTGCTCTGAAGAACTGTTTGATATGATGCCCACGGCAGCTTTTTATCACCGCACCGCTCGCCGCCGGCAGGGTGTTCATCCTCACACCCTGGAGCCTAATGGGTCGCGCACTGTACGGTTTAAGAGGAATTTCCTCCCACGAACGCTGCGACTGTGGAATGAACTCCCTGCCGAGGTTTTCCCAGCGGGCTACAGTATGAGGTTCTTCATAAAAGGAGTGTATAGGTTCTTAAAGGGTAGGCAACGCGCATGTGAGCCCTCTGGGGTTGCAGGCGTCCATAGGCTACGGTAACTGCTTACCATCAGGCGGGCCGTATGCTTGTTTGCCACCGTTGTGGTATTAAAAAAAAATGGACCTTGCAGCATTGATTGGATTTTCTTGATTATCTGCTTTCACACTACTAGAAGAAATGCCTCTCTATATCCAGTGACGTAGACATATGATAAATAAAAAAACCTACATTTGACATGATCAAGACTAATCTAGATTACTCTAGAGTAATTTACCAGAATAGGGTGTAATCTTTGGTAAAAAAATATGACTGTTGATTCCATTAGGTAACTTTTCAAAATATATTCGACAACTATTTTTTGCTATTGTAAATAAAAGAGGTTTTTGAAATCATCGTTAAGATTTAGCCTGAGAATCTGTTATGACAGCTAACTTTCAGGAAATTTATTGCTCTTTAACTTTGTCATACAAGGTGTATACAAAAGTGCTTAGTTTATGAGATATAAGCGAAAAACTGAAAAAAATTGAGGTTGAGTCCCTACTCCAAATTCCACATGGTCGTCGAGGTCGAAAACTTAGGAGAGTCTTCCTAACATTCCCCCAAACAATCCGTTAAAGTTCCGTTGAGTTTCGATTACTTTCCAGGTGAATGTACATAATTGCTGGACTAGTGTTGAAATTCATACAAAGGTGCTGATGATTCTATAATAGTACCTAGCTACCTAAAAAAGTTTTACTAAAAAAAAGTTATACTTTTTTCTAAAATGCCCACGCAATACGCCACCAGTTACTCCTCTTCAGCATATATAAAATATACGTGTCTTCACCCCCAGCCATGCACTGCACTCCTTTCACAGATTCACAAACTAGATTCGTCATAAATAGTTGACTTATGATCGAAACTATTATTTTATTTGCGTTTACGTTTACGTATACCCATGTAAATAATAAATAATGTAATTACATAAAATTATTAACTAACTACAGCCTATAAAAACTAAACTCAAAGTTTTTGTCATCCCCTTGTATCTCGAATTTCCAAAACGCCTTTTAAAGAAAAGCTGCATGATATCTGAAGAATCTCTTCAACGTCTTCGGTTGCGCGTTGTCAGTCTTTTACATAACGCAACTACGTTATATAATTAGATATTATGGAGGAATTTAATTTACTATAAAATGAAGGATAAAACTGAGCGATGCGATTATATAATAAACCTACTTCAGACCGCGAAACTGACAAAGTCACAATAGTTTGTTATTAAATCAAATACAAACATTGAAAACATAATCAACCCAGTAAGACTTGAACTTACATCGATATCGATAGGCCTTGCCGGGGTTCGACCGCTTTACCAACAATAACAATAAACTATTGTATGAGTTGAATGCACCACTTAGAAATCAAAAAAAATATGACAGTCACACCCCAACGTTACTTGTCCTTAACGCCGCCAAATAGAAAAGTTAACTATTAAAAAAAACTTAAAAAAATAGTATAACAACCTTGTAGATCTCATAATCTTGGTTAAAGCTTTATCAAAGATATTATGTGACATTATTTTGCTAAAGGTACCATTAAGCCGGCAGCACTTACATCGTAGGTTGTACAGTTCGGTATTGTATTTGAGCAACAAAACATAACAAACATAAGCATAAACATAAGCGCCCGTACACCAAATGGTACTATCAGCTCTAGAATAGCATACCCGATTTATGAATTAATTCATTTACAATGTGGGTATGCAGTTTCGCAGCCCACCGTAATTTTAGCAATCATTTTGAGCTCAATATGGCAACGAGGTCTTCAGAATAGTGTTTTGTTTTTTGTTCATTTACGTAATTCAGTGTGTTCAGCTTACTGTGCGGTGATCTAACGAACAAGTTATTGGCTTATGAAATTTAGTCTCGAAACGCGCGTAACCACCATTTTAGTTGAACAAACGGTTATCCGGCCACGACGTGTTTGTCTGTAGGGAGGCTACCAGCTTACAATCAGCAAGGCCTCTACCGAGCAACGTTGCCTAATTTTTATTTTATGTAATAAAAAAGTGTAAAATATCGTCATTTTTATACCATTAAAAAAAAATTTTTTATATCATTGGTAAAAATCACATTGCTACACTGCAATACTACTTTCTCCCTTTTTGTGTACAAAGCTATTTTATATAATAATAAAAAATATAGTAATAATAATGTCAAATTTATTGATCTTATCAAATGTCTGCAATCTAAAACAACGTGTCCCGAGAAGATGAGATTGCGCTACAACCGCTACGTGGCCCCATATATTAGCGATTGGCCCCACACATTGCGATATAAGCGACATCTAATGACAATCTCGGAGAACGATAATTTCTTACGCTCTAACCATCAAATTTTAGTCCATTATCTTTGCGCTTTACAAAGCGAAGTCTGTAGGTGTGTAGTCTATGACTGCACCGCACCACGCACTTTCATACGACCTGAATTAGTTTTTAGCTTTTAGCTTTCACATGCAAACGCTGCTGCGGCTTGCATTTCAGCTGCATTTTTCAACATTTCTGCTGAGTAAGCATGATTTAAAAGTTTTCCGTATAAAATGTTGTGATATAAATGTGTAGGGCTGTTTATGAAATTATTTAAGGTGGGGTAACGGAGATGAGTTAAACGGCCTCCTAGCCTAGTCGGTAGCGACCCTGCCTGTGAAGCAGGAGGTCCCGGGTTCGAGTCCTGGTTAGGGCATTTATTTGTATGTTGATCTCGGATATTTGTTCCTGAGTTGTTCCGGATGGATGTTTTGTATGCATTTAAGTATTTATCTATGTATATATTATATATATCGTCGTCTAGTACCCACAACACAAGCCTTATTGAGCGTACTGTGGGACTAGGTTGATTTGTGTAATATTGTCCCATAATATTTATCTATTTCTTAATTATTATTTATTTATAAAGATCGCTTGTAGTTAGTTAGCCATGTAGTCGCGAATTACTACGGTGATAGGTGTCTTCACAAACGTTTACCCTATATACTTAACAGCCTGCCCGCTGACATCAGGCAGAAAGTCAATAAATTTAAGTTCGGAAAAAAGCTGCGTACTTACCTTGTAAATTGCATAAGTTAATTTTTCATAAGCTTAATGTATAGATGTTACCTTTAGATAAATAAGAGTAGAGTCTGCACGATCCCACAGTCAAACCGTGAAAACTGTTTTGTGGGACCCTTTATTTGTGTAAGCTGTATATTTTTCATGTTATTAAATAAATAATAAATAAATAATAATGTAAAATGTGGTTAAAAATATAATTTACACCTAAATAGTATTTTCGATTTTTCATAACACTTTTTCCATCCGTGGAAAAGTAGCGTCAGTGGTTTGAAAAAAAAACTGGGACGGCCTTTGCCATTTGCCAAAATGACTGTCAGTTTTTTTTTATGGCTTATACTTCTCGCCGGTTTTACCGGGGTGAATTCTGCCAATGTCAGGGTGTAGACTTTTGACTTTTTCAAAGAGAATCTTCGGTTTAAGTTTATCAGTTACCCAAACTAAAACAGAATGACGTGATAATGAATGACAGATCCAAACTAAAAGTCAAAATACAAGAAAAAGTGTTGCCAATAAACGAGCAATAAACGATTGTCATTTGACGAACCCCCAGGGGTATCATAGAACCATATCAAATTGACAAATAACCGGAGACTCCTTGCGATTTGATCGAATAACATAACTTTGACATAGTTCCATGGCCCAGTGATCAATTTACTTGTGTCTACTCAAAGGTAGTCCAAACCTGCGTAATTTTGGTCCCGTGGGGATAGAGAGTATAGCACCCGTAAACTATTTGTAGTATCGAGTAAGCGAATATAATTCTTCTTAACAAGATAATTAAATTCAAAACTTTTTGATTCTTGCTCGAATTGACTCAATAAAGCGTGTGTTTTGGATGGTTGTAATAACTTACACGACCATAATTTAATAAAAGAACTTAGAAGACACAATGTCTGATTAACACACAAAAAAATTAATGCTTACTGGTCACTTTTAACTAGATATGTGTATATGTAAGTAAAAAGTAAGCAGTAAGTAAGAAATAAATCATACCAAGACAGTGTTTTAAGACAATATTTAAATAATATTTTTGGAGTTGTATTGGAGTGCAAATATATATGATATACTTATTTGTATTGTAGGTGAATCGTCCGTGATTTATACCGTAACTAAGGTGAATATAGTGACAATTTTGTACTTTGGATAAACTGACAATGTTACCATCAACTGCTACAACTTTGCCTGACTTGAAAAACATGGTTTTCTTCACCAAACAGCTATTAATATCTTATTCCTGAGATGGGAGAAAGGCGGTTATCTCAGGTATAAGATATAAATAGCTGTTTGTGTGAAGAAAACCATGTTTTTTAAGTTAGGTAAAGTATAGCAGTTGTTGGTAACATTGTCAGTTTATCCAAAGTTGAAAATTGTCACTATATTCACCTGAGTTACAGTATAAATAACGGACGATTCACCTACAATACAAATATATCATATATATTTGCACTCCAATACAACTCCAAAAATATTATTTAAATATTGTCTTAAAACACTGTCTTGGTATGATGAATTTTTGTATCGTAGGCAAATTTGTAGCAGTTGTTGGTACCTAAAAGTTTTATAAACTTTGGTCTTAGATTACATGCTTTTATATTATTTACTTTCACATGTCCTGTTGTCTGTCTGTAATCAAATCTTGTAAGTTTTTGACCAATTTCCAGTTTTCCAATTAATCTGAAATTTTGCATGCGTGTGTAAATCAGATGGCAATGCAATATTATTATAACATGGAGCTGGTCTGATGATGAAGCTGGAAGGAGTGGAAGGTGACCATAGGAACTCCGTAACTACTCAACATGATCCGTCATGTTTTTGTATTCGCCTTGATGAGCAGTTAGGAATTGGGTAACTTGGGATACTTGATGAGTAAAATAAGGTTTTGTTTGTAGGTAACAATTTAATGGAAATCCTATATGCTACAATGAGCCGTGTTAATTACTTGATTAATTAAAATAAATGTCATTCGTTTAATGACGTTCATTCACCTTGAGGCCTAATATGTTATATTTTTAGACATTGTAAGTTCCGGCGCCTGAAATTTTTAAATAAAGGCGTATGCCCTATTTTAAAACTCTTGACCGTTATTATTACATGTCAGAAAGTAGAAGCAGTCGTAATTTTCTAAAAGTTGTATTGAACTTCTCCATTAATAATTAAAAATAAATAAATAAATATTGTGGGACGATCTTACACAAATTGACCAGCTTTTGTTTTGTATAATAGACGACGATATATATAATAGATAGATAAAGATAAATACTTAAATAAATAGAAAACACCCATAACTCAGGAACAAATATCTGTGATAAACACACAAATAAATTCCCTGACCAGGATTAAAACCTGGATTTTTATTGAACTTCTCGATTCATAAATCGAAATACCTCCGTTTCAGCTGTTTTTTTTTTCAATGCAATTGTAAGTAAAATAAATAAGTATATAAATTGTTGTAGAAAAAATGTTTATCAATTTAAAGCTTGTGATAAAACTATAAAGTTTACTTTACCTGGTGAGATATCTAGTTATAATAAGTAGTACAATTTATTAATTTAATGAATTGTATAGTCAACTGCAGCAGTGCGTACAAATTATATTGGAGGGGGTCTGATTATCTTTGCAGTTGATTATACAGGGTACAAAATCCTGTCACTGGATCCTACTGCTAAGTGGGTAATAATGTTCCAGAATACAGGAAAAAAATAAAAGGAACAGCATGACTGTTACTTACGCGAGTTCTTACGCGATATAAGTACCTTAAGTCTTGTTTATTCTTGTCTTTTGGAGTATTTGACATAAGCTGCTAGTTAAATATTTGTATTTTTATGACTGTCTCTATCATCTAGAGAAGTGGGCTGAAGCTGATTGGAGTGGTGGACACTCTCACAGATCCTTTGAGGTTAGCTAGTCGGGAAGTGTGTACTCACAGTGTAGCGCAAGGGGGGCACATAGCCGACAGCGCACAGGACCCGACCCGCCGCTCGGCCGCGCGCTCGCGCTACCGCCGCATGCCGCCACGACGCGCGACAATCGCGCGACAGCCGCGCGACACCGACCGCGAACAGACCACGAATCGCCGACTACAGTCCGACTGCAGACAATCCACAAACATCACAATCTTGTACACATTTAGGGTAATATAAACCCGTCAGCACGCATTGGCACGCCGCAATGCAGAATTTGAATTATAGCGCGTGCGGCCGCGTGCTTTGACAGGTACTGGTACTCACATGAGCATGCCAGAGCCTCAGCTATCAACTAGTGTTAACGTAAACAATGGGATACACAGGCATGGTAACGCGCGCGATCGAAGCGCGAGGCGCGGCCGCCGGGCCGGGGCGCCCGCGGGGCTGGCCGCGTCGCGAATAATATGCGGCGACTGGCAAAATGAGCGGTGCCGAGGAAGTGCCGCAGCCGACACGCACGCTCCCACTGCAGGCCGCCACTGAGGCGGGGTGGCCCGGGCACGACCCCGCGCCCCGCTTCGCGCCTGCGTCCCGCTCAACCATGTGCGAGTGCTGTACCAAAGGGTTGTCGGCTAAGGGAAACCGCTACTTCTCTCCTTACTACCTCTATTACTCGCTTCTTAAATCCAACTTACAGTTTTGACTTAAAAAATTATCATCCCATTCATAATTTCTTGGGTTATGTAATGTGCGGTGGACTCGCAGCGTTCGTCCTAACGCAGCCCTTAAATTCCTAGTAGTGTTACGAAGGGCGGCGGCGAGGCCCGAGCGCGCCCGAGTGAGCCCGAGAGGCGAGCGCCGCCCAGTCGATAAGGCCGTCTCTGCTGAACAAAGACACTAACCTATGATAATTACATTTAATTAAGGGTAACTGGACTATTTTGTTTAATAAGCATATCGCTGCAGATAACGGCTGGCTTTCTATTCGAAGTATTCCATACATGTAAATTGATGTAGCGTCATTTACACTTGGGCACCTGAAAGTTTCTGTCGCGCTTAATTTTGTTTATAAACAATCTATACCATATTGACCGCGAAAGTTTGACCTATTAAAAAAAATATAATTATACTTCGAATAATAAGGTTAGCACGTTAAACAGTATTCTCTGACTTTTAAAAGTAAGATAGTCAAACTTTTCTATATTTAAATGAACCTGATGCAATCGAACTTTCGGAATATTTTTTTTATATAATTCTATCCATCTCCAAATTGGGACTCACGATTCCTTAGAACTAATTTAGCTATCTTTCAAGATTTTTCGACTTGGAATGTTGCTCCTGGTTTTTACGTCATTTCGTAGGCGGGCTAGACGTGGCTAAACTTATAAAATACAAATCTAGGTTGAATTTTAAATCAGTTTAGCGTTTACTATTTACTGCAATGTATTTTAAAGCGAATAAGGAATAATTTAGCTCACGAAGGCATCGTGGTAGCATGTCCGTGACAGATAACATAAAGACTACTAATCCTGGGATAATATATTACAGTTCAAAATCACGGTAAGAAAACAGAAATTATCTACCTAGGCAGGGTCACTTCCAATGTTGTACCAATGTGAGACCAGTGACCAATGTGTGACCAATGTGAGACCAATGTTGAATGAAAATCTGTTCGAATAGCAAATGTCAATGTCATTATAGCGCTGAGTTGAGTTGGGTTGAGTTGGGTTGGAGCTGTGTGTGTGTTTATTTTTCTAATCGCGGCCCATGGCTAATAATAATATTCATCGCTTTGGAAATTATCTATTAACAGATAATAGATAACAAAACTATCGATTAACATACCTAAACGGCTGGTAGCTAGTTGTACAAGACATATACTTATAGATCCAGATTACTTTATAAAGGTCCCGAACAAGTTTTTAGTTGTAACAGCCATTCAGGGACCCGAGATGGCGAAAAAGTAAGTTTTAAAAACTAAGAATGTTCTTTGACGTTTTACGTTCTGCGGTTGGTTGGAGATTTATACTTTTCAAAGTTAATTTTCATTTTGATACATTTTGGTCTCGTTTGTGGAACCGTTAAGGGTTTATAAAGTACTAGAAGTGTTTAGTTAATTAAAATATTACAAAAATCAGCAATTTAATAATAGGATTGTTTTTTTGGTATTACAAAATAATATCATGATTTCCTCATTCATTCTTGCTTTTTTTTTGGACCTAGGAGGCAAACGAGCAGACGAATCGCCTGATGGTAAGCTATTGCCGTTGCCTATGGACGCCTGACACACCAGATGTGTCACAAGCGCGTTGCCGGCCTTTGAGATGGGAATACGCTTTCTGGTTTTGATAATAGGTGTCTCCGTCTATTCCAGATTATAAATTTCCAATTTTAGTTTGTGACAACTTAACAAATGAAATTTTAGCGTAACTATAAAAAAATGATTTTGAAACACTTATTTGAGAAATAATTTAAATCCTCAAGTCTGAAAAAATACCACTTTTCGGTATTGTAAGCAAGAACATGTACTAAACACTATGTTCTACCGAGTTACATATACATACCTATCCCTATTAAATTGTAAATATTGAACCCAAAATGTTTTTTTCTTTCAAAATAGTTAACCTACCAACGACGTACTATACCACACAAAAGCCGTGTGTACATCGCAAATCTAGTTTTAGTGTCGAATCTATTGCACGAAGATATGATATGTTATTGAATGACTTTCCCAACGGCTGTAACTACTCTTTTTTGCAATGGGGCGCGTAGCACTGCTACGCTCGTAGCCATACTACGAATCCTGATGTACGGTCGTTACTTTCCTTTGAATGGTTGCTTTTATAGGAGTTAAAAGTCATTTTAAACTACAAGTGTACTTAGCTTTTAATAGATTAGTTTCTTACGGATTGAGTGAATTAAATTAGCTATTTAATAGTACACTCACTATTTTTTTTTTCAAGTCAGACAATGTTTGACATTATTATGCTACTAATGTTAAACTAGTTTCCAGTAACTAAGTTGATAAATAAAATATATTTCATACACCAAAATATAATCTAAATTCGAGCTCAACATCAAAGCAACTCTTTTGCCGCGGAGTTATTGTCCGGGCAAGTTCGTATTTATTGCAACTATTTGTGGCCTGGGAAGGGGAATGGGGGAGCTCTGATAATTTAGACCGAATTTGTTGGCTAATGCGTGAGTGATGTGAGTATTGTGAAAACGGGTTATAAGGTTGCGTTAGAAAATGTTCAATTGTGCCTAAGTATACAGAGTTTAACAAAAATAATAAGGGCATAATTGGTACCATATTGTGGCTAAGCAAAAATAGGAATAAAAATTTTTGGATGCAATTTTTTTTTGTATAAAATTTCCTTCCATACAAAATAAATTTTCTTTCGCGTGAAAATTTTTTTTTCTTAGTTGTTGGTGATTAGAATACGATATCAACGGATCACCAGCATATTTGTTACACCTTGTACAGTCGCCATCAAATATATCGGAGCGGCCAAGGTACTCTAAAATATCTGAACATTCACTTTATTGCCTTGAAAATAGAGGCGTTGTTCAGATATTTGTGACCACCTTGGCCGCTCCGATATACCTGATGGCGACTGTACAATGTTGTGAGCGATTTATTTTTTTAACTTATCTTATTGAGTACCGTGAAGTTAACTGAGGAACAAATTAATTTATTTTGTTTTTATTAAATATTTTAATTTGTTGTTTTTAAGTAGACACACTACTATTTCTACAGTTGTAGTGACAAACGTGAAAGCGTAACGCTAATCAACTGATTTTGCCAATCTTAAAGTACGATATAATGAGACGGTACGGGAAGGTCACACTCAGCGCTGCATGTTCATGGTCTACGACCCTATTAATTTGACAAAAATGCTTGAACCGTTTTGCCCTGCGATCCGATTTTCCTAGGTCTATCGTAAATTTACTTGACGTTACGTATCGTTTATTCGTGATGTATTACTTAAGTCTAATAAATGGTAGACATAATACTTAATTATTAAGACTAAAAATGATAAAATTTTCACGTAATAGTTAGTCCCGACTCAGCGTGTTGCTAGTAAATATAAAAATCATTTCAACCTCTCAAATTCCATCACATTGAGCTCACTAACAATTTCAATAAAACTAATAGGCAGGAACACTCGAGTATGATGCCCGCAGAAAAACTTTCGCGTACCATCCACGTAATTCAATCGAGGAAACAACCAGAGTTCCGAAAGCAATTTTCTTGTTCTCAGAAATAATAATTTATCTCAAGTATCCTTGGATCTGATTCCCAATTAAACACAGATTAGATTCGGGAAGGTTTTAAATTGAAATGTCACCCGGTAATCGATTAGATTTTGGTGAGTCCAGAAAAATGCGCTTGTGACTATGGAACGTATTTTTTTGAATCGACGGTCCACCCGCCTGATGGTAAGCAGCTACCGTAACCTTTGGAAGCCTGCAATTCCAGAAGTGTCGTATGTGCGTTACCGATCCTTTATAAAAGACAATTTTTTTTAATGAAACTAGTAGTAAACGAGCAGACGAGCCGCCTTATGGGAAGCGGTCAACGTGGCCCATAAACATAAGCAACATCAAGGGAACCGCCTATGCGTTGCCGACATTTGAGAGCCCTATACACCGGCTTCTTGAAGAACCCCATGTCAAAGCGCGATGGAAACACCTAGGGAGGTAGCTCATTCCACATTCCGCACGTTCTAGGCAGAAACGAGCGAGATGCCCGTTTATTTTTGGTATAACAAGTGTCTAGAAAATGAGGATGAACTTTGGCGAGAGGTACGATGGTAGAAACGTGACGATGGCACCAGTTCAAAAAGTTCTTTGGAACATTCCCCATTGTACAGACAGTTAAACACACATAGAGTACCAACATCTCTCCGGAGACTAAGGGGATATTGTGTTGACGGCTAAAAAGACAAGAGGGTCCCCCGTCGTCAACACACTTCGTTTCGTCGTTTTAGAGCTCTCTGGTGACCTTACTCACCGGCCAGAATATAACACTATGAGTAGGCTCTAGTGCTATTAGACTGTGGTTTTCTGTACGGTCATTTACAGTCAGTTGCAGATGTCACTAAGTGGTTGACGTGTTCTAAATTATATTTATACGACTTTATTGTTAAGAAAAAAAAACGTATGTTAAATGATGTAATGTTAAGTTTTATAGTTGCCCAATATCCCAGTAGATGGCGCTGTAATATCGGTTACATCGCGCTATCGAGGTTTTCGTACGCCAATTATAAAGGATTCAATAAAATTTCGAAAAAATGGGGCTGTGAGGCGTAGTGTTTCGTTACAAATAGTAGTAAGTACAATGCAGTGTTGTGAGTGAACAACGTGTAGAAGTTAATTGCGCCGTTGACCATACTCTAAGAGCATGCGCAGTACGTGCTTGCACCTCCTATCTGAATCACTTACGTGATTCTGGTATAGCGAGACAGATGGTGGTGCCATGTATGAATCTTGAAGCAAATCAAATTATTTTGTTCAATATATTTTGATCTGCAATTTTTAAGTAGTTACACTACTATATATAAACTGAAAATAGATGTCATATACTTCAGAAAAAGTGACCAAACCCTCCGGTGTCCGAGGCCAGATTTGAACTGGCGTCTTCAGCTTTCGCGGCTGACGTCCTGACCACTAGACCACCCGGTCACGGCGGAACTTGACAAATTTTCTCATGTATATGCAATTTCTGAATTTGAAACGGCTAGGCGCCGTTGACCATACTCTAAGGGCATGCGCAGTACGTGCTTGCACCTCCTATCTGAATCACTTACGTGATTCTGGTATAGCGAGAGAGATGGTGCTGCCATCTATGAATCTTGAAGCAAATCAAATTATTTTGTTCAATATTTTTTGATTTGCAATTTGTAAGTAGTTACACTACTATATATAAACTGAAAATAGATGTCATATACTTCATAAAAAGTGACCAAGCCATCCGGTGTCCGAGGCCAGATTTGAACTGGCGTCTTCAGCTTTCGCGGCTGACGTCCTGACCACTAGACCACCCGGTCACGGCGGAACTTGACAAATTTTCTCATGTATATGTAATCTCTGAATTTGAAACGGCTAGGCGCCGTTGACCATACTCTAAGGGCATGGCGTAGCGAATCGACTAGATGAGCAGAGCGCGTTTATAATATTCGGAATTAACTTAACTTAACTTCTTAACTACTCCCGGAGCTAGAGCTCTGGCTGGTTTCGGTGCTTTTCTGATACTAATTATATCAAATACAAGTTAGTTTTATCACTAATAAATCAGCATAAATTTCGTGATTAATCCCGTGTGTGCAATATAGGCCACACAAAATAAATAATAAAGTATTTTGACCAATTAAAATCTGACAACAATAATATATCGCAATCACCATAGATTATATAAGTCCCAGATAGAGTGCGGCTAACAAAATTTTGTGATTCCATAAAGAGCCAGTGTCCTCGTCGTTACGCACTACACACACATACGCACAGCAATAATGAGCCGCTCCCCCGCCATTCGTGTCCAAACGTCTATGCAGTCAAGAGCAGTTAAAAATAATTAAAATATGCCGTCGTGCGTTGTCAAATGCTGCAGAAATGCCACCGGTCGAAAGAAAAAAACGGATGGGATAACTTTTCACCGTTAAGTAAACAATTAATTGCGTAATCACATTAAATATCAGTAATTTCATAAACTATTAACTTCATGGTAGCGGTGTTGCCAGGTGGTTGAATAGGGAAACTTCCCGAATGTAAAGGGGTCTATAATCGCCGCGATATGGTGTCAACACGATATGAACCAAACACAACTTGATGTTTTATTTCACGCACATTTTCAACTAATATTAACATATTACCTAATAGTTCATAAATTATAAGTTTTTGAAAGCAAATTATATTCCTTAGTATTTTTAGAATAAAATTAGTTAATAAACTAAACTATATATTTCTTAAAATAATTACAAAAATTGCGTAAAACATAAAGCTCATATATTATCAAGTCGTAGGTTGAATGCGTAAAATTATGCCACAATGAGTGATCTGTCCAACGTTTGTCTCATTCTAACTATCGCTCCCTCTCACTCTGATCGGTTGACTAGTCGCTTTAGTAAGCGACTGGTCAAGCGATTAGAACGAAATTGAACTATAGTTAGAATGAGAGGTTAGCTGTCAAACCGGTTGTGTTGATCGATCTAGGTGCATTTTTAACCGACTTCAAAAAAAGGAGGTTCTCAGTTTATGTGTGTGTATATATGTTTGTTCACGATTATCTCGCGTTTGGCTGAACCAATTTTGATGCGGATACAGCTGTATTTTTTATCTATCGCGTTCGTGAAAACAAAATATACGTTTAAATAATATCTAATACACTGAACTTTACTGTAATAAAATTTACCACGCCGCAGCATTGCGTAGTTCCATATTTTTCGAAAAAAAGGAGAATTTTCTGAGCTACGCTTTTAAAGGATTCACATTCAATGATTCGTAACTCATATTTGCCATAATTAATATCAGGTATTACAAAATTTTCACAACCTTGTTCAAATTAAAAATAATTTTGTGAATTCCATTGAATTACTATGGAATTTAACGGTTCGAAGACCTCCGTCTACACTAACGCCTCTAGCGGAAATTCGTACGCGATAGTCATCATTCATATTCAGAGGCGATTGTCTATGGTTGCGGAAATTTGTCTATTGTAAGATTGTAACTGATTTTTTTTATGGAGGTCATAGACAAATTTCCGCAACCATAGACAATTGTCTATGAATTGATGAATTCAGATCAATCGTGTCGAGCGACAAATGCCAACTTCTTATCGAAATCGGTTTTGTAGTTTAGGAATGACAGTGTTATAGACAACATACAAATAATATAGGTGTACTTGCCCTTGTACCCCACATGCCTGATATAAATATAAATTCAATTCAATTTAATGATCATTTATTTCGAAAGTTTCCATATTATATTAGTACATTTTATTTCTACTAAATTAACTAGTAGTCCGCCTCGAACTCAGAACTCGCGATTTCCTTGCAAACGAGATGACCAATATAACAAGACCTTTCTGAAGATTTTTTTCCGCCTTCTAGCTCCACAAGCCCTTGAACGATCCTGCTCATATACGAACTCACAAATTTTATGCATCTCTGCTACAACCCCAACAAATTTCATAAAGATCACAAAAACGTTACTAAAGTTATCGCGGAACAAACTCTCAAAATCAAAAAGCCATCGAAATGCCGAGCCGTCCCAGTAGCCGAAGTTGTTTGTAAGAACTCACTTCGCTCGTTCGATAACATCTTATAATTATGCCAGAAAGCCCACTGTCCACGACTGTGGCTAGAAGGCTGTCGTAAGTAGGTTTTGCACGATGGAAAATTATCAGTGGGCCCCATATAAAAAAAGCCAGAACTCATAGACCTGGCTGAACTGAATCCCGCTAAGTGTGTGTTGCGCCTAATCTTACCAAAAGCAAGCCATGTAAAATTAGCGGCCAAGACTCACAACACAAGCTCATAACGCTTTAGCGTCTGCTAGATGGTTGCCAACAAGGCTGACGACGAAGCTCAACCTGACTGAATTTTGGTTCTCTAGTGTGAAACGGTTTGAGATAAGGTAAGTTTATAATAATACGCTTTTAGTTGGGTTCACCTTGGCCATATTAAAAAGGTATGATAAATGCTTAAAATAATAATATTTGGTCGAGAAGAGAGGCCGGACACACTCAAGTCGTGTCCTTTTATTAATTTCGAATTTAGATTTTTTATATCATTATTTTTTCTTTTATCCGCCTCTTCAGAAATATATTTCATCAAATTTATTAAAACAGGTGCTTATTAATTCTATTTAAACATATATATTAATAATCAATTTTTTTTTAATTCAAAAATACTGTATTCTTAATCGGGAAAATTTGTATTACATGGCAACACTCGTCTGGACACACACATTCAAACCAGCCGCCATCTTGCGTCACAGTTTGTTGTACAGCCATGCTCCGTCCTTTAATTTTTTTCGTCCAAGGCAATCACTATATAATTGAGATCTCGATATAAGAACTCCCTCCGTCTTTTTTTATATACCATGACGGTGGCAAACAAGCATACGGCCCGCCTGATGGTAAGCAGCTACCGTAGCCTATGGACGCCTGCAACTCCAGATGTGTCACATGCGCGTTGCCGACTCTTTACAAAAAGGAGGATTCACTGTATTGACGGCTAAAGGAACAAGAGGGTCCCTCATCGTCCACACACTGGGTCCTCTTTGAGCTCTTTGGTAACCTTACTCACCAGCAGGAACACAACACTTATGAGTCCCTACTCATTTAATAGCACTAGACCCTTAATAGTGCTATTTGGCTGTGGTAGGTTTTAACCTACAAGGGAAAAAACATCTATAATTGAGTCGATATAAGAACTCCCTACTTGTCCTTAAAATTGTTCCCCATAAATTCATATTACACATGTCATACCATCATTGAAATATTCTCCTGATTATAACAATTTATTCTTCTTCTTCTTTGCACATTCTCACTTTAGGTGGGGTCGGCTCTCCTAATTTTGCTGCGCCATGACATTCTGTCAAGGGTTGTCGGGTCAGGAAGATTTCCTTTCTTTAAAAGGCTGTTCATACTGGTATACCACGTTGCTGGAGCCCGGCCTCTACCCCTTGCTGTTTCTGGTAGGCATAGCGCTTTCTTTACCACATAGTCTTCATCCCTGCGTAAGACGTGTCCATACAATTTGATAGTACTAAATGGTTATAAATTGTTGTTTTAGTAATTTTTATTTGAGTAGAATCATCATCAAAACATATCATACCTAACCAAATACCATAACTAAGCTTCTCATTTTTGACGCAAACAAGGTGCGAAAATCGACTAGGTAAGTAGAGTTCGTTTATAATATTATGCCGACGTCATTAAGGGATTAACGTAACTTCTTTAGGGAGCTTTCCCGGAGCTCTGGCAACACTAACCCAATTTGTGTTAACGTTAGTAATTAGGTTTCGGTGTTTTTCTGATATCAAACACAAATAAGTTATTATAACGTAAATAAAAGATAAAATATGGAAGAAAATCTATAAAATAAAGGAAAGATAAAAGGTGGGATTTTGATCTCGTGCAGACAAAGCATGGATAGTGGTATCAAAAAAATATCACCTATTTCCTAATCCTGTTTTCTGAAAAATCAGAATAGTCTCTGGCAGAATTTACTAAATAACAGATTTAACGACCTGCTAGCCGGTACGGTAGTGACACTGCCTATGAAGCAGGAGGTTCCGGGTTCGAATCCTGGTCAGGGTATTTATTTGTGTGTTTATCACAGATATTTGTTCCTGAGATATGGATGTTTTCTATGTATTTAAGTATTTATTTATATATATCTATTATATATATCGTCGTCTAGTACCCACAACACAAGCCTTAGTTGATTGAGCCTACTACTGTGCGACTCTAGGTCGATTTGTGTAAGATTGTCCCATAATATCTATTTATTTAAACTGAGGTACCGTAAAATGGGGTAACTATAGAAAAAGTTGGGGCTACAATTATAGATTTGAAATTGTCATAAAAACAGAATTATTTATAATTTACGTGATTACCTTTAGGCAGAGAGTTCTAAACCAGAAGAGGCCTTAGGTATCATTTCCCCTCTGTCAAAAGTATTGGCAGGAAAATCTAGTACATCTATAAAAACTATTTCAATAATCGATGTCACGCATTTTCGTCATCGCTGTCAATGGATAACAAGCTCCTTAAAAATGCCCTTATCCGCTGTTTTTGGATGTAGAAATGTTATATTTCGTCTAGTTTACAAAAGGATGAAACACCATTTCAGATATAAGTACAGTTTTACTTTATTTATCATTACTTTCGTAATAAAAGATTTAACTTAAATCGAAAATCAAGCTTCGTTTACAGAATCGATTCAAAGACAATCGTTTTCTTTCTGACGGGCAGTAACTATTTGACGTTTGACACTTCTCCATATTTAACGCGCTTAAGGATTGCTGTCTTCTATATGTTGTTTGAAAATACAATCAAAAATTATCCTTGGCTTTTTTGTTTGACATTTGCAAAGACTGCATCCAATAATGAACCATATGTTAACATTTGTACAGTCGACTATCTATTGCTCCATTTGGTGTTATGAAGTATAAAAAGAATATGTCAAATATGTTTGGTGTTTTCAAGTCAAAGGTACATCTTTGTCGGTTGTCAATAAAGCGTTGCTGCCATAAAAAATCATTTAGAAATAAACTGTATTAACACACACTACGATGACGACAACGATGTACTATCGGGTTCATAATTGCATGGCCAATTTATGAATGAATTCATTGATAAATTGACCATGCAATTTTGAACACGATGGTACCTTTGACTTCAAAACATCACATGCATGCTACCTCGCCCCCTCAGATTTTGGCAGACTCTTTTGTTTGGAAAGATGAGGCGAAGTGTAGGATATAAATAATATCATATAAAATCGGGAGAAAACAAATCAGTACTTTAAGGTATAAATGTATTTTTCTAAGTTTATTATTTATCGTATGGCTATATGTCACTGGATATAGATAGGCATTTCTTTCCTGGATTGGTAGTAGTGGGAAAGCGTATGATAAAGAAAATCCAGCGAGTGCTGCGAGGTCCAGATGGGACAGTGCAGATGCCAAGTTTTCTGAGTTGACCGTGTATTTTAAAACCCGAACAACTTGACTACTCAAAATGTCATCAAAATTAAAAATCAACCCGACACGGATTCTCTTGACACGATCTAGTTCGCTTAATAAATCGTGTGAAGCTCATTTTGGACACCTCGCAAGCTTAGGTACTTCTGCTGATGACTCTATATGTAAACCAATCATGTCAGTAATATTATCTTTATAAAATGTTAATATTTTAAACCTTAACCGAAAAATAAAACAGCGACTTGAAGTAAAACTTTACAATAAAAGACAAAAATCGGTCTTATCCTTACAAATGTATCTCTTCCAGACAACCATTTACCAACAAACTGCAATGCTAAACACTTCAACGTTGCATCTTATATCGACACATTTTATGCAATCTCCCCTCCGTAGCAACAATCTTTATCGCAGCTCTAAAACAGCTTTCCATTAGTTTCCGAGCTCAAAATGTAATATTATTACCAGAATCCAATAGACAACGAGCGGCATTCAGAATTTAATATTTTAACTTGATTTTATATTAATTTGATACTAACTTAATGTTTTTATAATTATACAAAAATAAACTTAAAAAAAAACTCTTAACACATTGATCCCACATTGGACCAACATTGGACCAATGTGAGACCAATGTGTCACCAATGTGAGACCAATGTGAGACCAATGTTGAATGAAAATCTGTTCGAATAGCAAATGTCAATGTCGTTATAGCGTTGAGTTGAGTTGGGTAGAGTTGGGTTGGAGCTGTGTCTGTCCAGTGTGTGTGTTTATTTTTCGATTCGCGGCCCTGTATTGCGTAATTAATGCATTGGAGTTGTATTGAAGTTGGATCGTATCATAACGTATTTAAAAGTTAGAATACGGCCCCATATCTGCTTAACAAATGTGATAGTTATTTCATAGTGAAAGGACCCTGATGGCGGCAGGCACTTACGTTCCAGTCCTTATCTATATAATTTTCAAGCCTAAAGGCATACACGCCGGCCGCCATAAGGGCCCTTTAAATATTATCACAAATACAGATTGAGAATGGATTTTTAAAATTGAATTGGCCTTATGTCCAATAGGTACACAGACTACACGGCGCAGCGATGCAGAAGGCGCACTCCGAGCAAAAACTCCCGTATTAATTTAAAAGCAAATCAGATTCATACTAGAGCCGAGCCGCATCTGGCCAGTTAAAAGTTGCCAGTAAACTGGGATGAATACACCGCGAAAGTTTGTGAGCGTAGCGCGAGGCATAGGCGGGAGCGTGTTCCACTTCTACACGTGGGGATAATTTGACTTGTATTATAGTTCTCAGGATGGGAAGTAGGAACACGATGCTTTCAGAGTAAAACCGTTAATACTGTGACGCTGGTTTATTATTTATATTATAAGTGATTAGTACAAAAGTTGTAAAGGAAAGCAAAAGTCACGTCCATCATGCTCCATCCATGACTCGAATCTAAGTAATCATTTAAGGTACTCAATAATCACTATCTACTACAATTTATTACGTACAAGTCTCATAATTCACGAAAATAATTAATAATGGTAAAACATTTGAATTTATATGAATATGTTAACTAAAACTAAGAATTAAACAAATTTATCATGTAATCGATTAATGACGTAGGTCGAAAGCTCAGTGGCGCCATCATAGGCGGTGTTCTTGTGACGTATGATGACATAGGCCGGTAACTTCGATGCCTCGCAACAGATGGCGCTCTCGTAGGTCTTATTATACTGGTTTAGGCGCTGACGATGTAGAGGATGCTAACACTCGGCCATCCTGCCATGGCCGTGGTCCACCAAGGCCTGCTATTGGGGCCCTCACGTTGTTGATAGCTGTAGTTAGACCGCCGTTTGCTTCAGGGGCCTGAAATATAGAAAGAACCAGCAAAGTATATTGTTGAATTGAGTGTTGTTAGGTATACTGAAAGTGAAACATTTCACAGAGAATATTATAAGCGTACTTTTACGGTTTCCATATTCAGTATTAAATTTAGTTTTTATTCATTACTAAGATTTCATTCAAAGGACTGCGATTGGATCAATCAAATGCTGTTGGGGTAAAACATATACAAGATATCTCTATACTCCGCTTAGTGCGTTATTTCTTTGAAACCTAAGCTGCCAAAAAGAAGCGGTGCGGGAGGGGAACTTGCAATGTCAGACAGGGAACGCGCGATTCTTCCGTGGAGCGTAAGAGAGAGTCAGACATTAAAAAATGGTTCCCATGGAGACGTACTATGTTTACTGTTACTTCCAATATTAGTATCTCACTATAGAGTGAAATTACTTCGAGCGTGGCAGCGGGGGTCGCCCGACTATGCTGGGTCTTGGGTTGATTAGTTTATGGGGTAAAATAATCATTACCTTTTTATAAACTTTGATCTCTGTTCTGCAAGACAAATCACACAGTATCACATAGAGGGGGCTCGACGTGTTTATTTATTATTTCTTAATGTATTAATAAGCACACAGCAGTACCAACTTACTCATACAGTTACTGGTTATCACGCAGTTACTGGTTATCACACAGTTACTGTTTATCAGTTATCACACAGTTACTGGTATCACACAGTTACTGGTTATCACATAGATACTGGTTATCACACAGTTACTGCTTATCACACAGTCACTGGTTATCACACAGTCACTGGTTATTACACAGTCACTGGTTATCACACAGTCACTGGTTATCACACAGTCACTGGTTACCACACAGTTACTGGTTACCACACAGTTACTGGTTACCACACAGTTACTGGTTATCACACCGTTACTGGTTATCACACAGTTACTGTTTATCACATAGGTACTGGTTATCACACAGCTCCTGGTTACCACACAGTTACTGGTTATCACACAGTTACTGGTTATCACATAGCTAACATCACATAGTTGTTGTTAAACCTATTTAGTCGTTGCAGTACATAGTAGCTGGCTATCACACAGTAGCTCTCAGTACGACACGCAGTAGTTATCACAAAAATAATAGAATAAATAATTAATGCGTATCAATTAATACTATCAATGCCACATAGCAGTCTCGTCGCCAACTTTGTGATATTTGTTTTTACCTACATATATATTTGTCATATGCCATTTTATTTACGAATTCTTTTGTGTACCCATTATTCTGTTTGTTTATTGCCGAATGTCACAAAGCAGAAGTAAAATACCCTCTTTTTTATATGGATGTGATCGGATGAAAACAGAAAAAGGAAACAATGTGTAGATAAAAGTAGACAGAAAATGAAATTAACTTTGAATTGTCGTTGTTGTTAATTGACAGACTTATACGTTTGATAAACATAAATACGAGTACCTATATTGATAATCAGCGCAAACACATACATATTTATTTTATTTCATGACGGTCATATTTCGGTCAATTCGTGACTTTGCAGTCTTTGTTCGCGATTCAAGTTGGCTCCGCTGATTATTTGCGTCTGTAGGAGTATCAGAGGGGTATGCTGGATAGCGCGTTTCCATACTTGTCATGACCAAACATAAGAGTAAATGGGGTGAATACCGTGGTCGAATTGAGCGTGTTGTTAATTTCCCAGACTACATCGGCTACTTTACTATCCTAAGTACATTCGCTATCAGCCATAGTGTTGCAACTGTTCAAAAGCGTGCGATTTTACCCTTTATACCTGCCCATTTGAACGCGGGCTGGCAATAGAATTTAAAACATGTTTAAATTGACACTCCTCTGCAAACTGTTTGAAATACCGGACCGTGAAGGCAGACCTCAATCACTAATCACTTTACAGGGATTCACTTTACATACTTCAAATTGGTAAGTGACGTCTTTAAAAAGTTTAATTGTCTCCATTGAGCTAGTATTTCTTGCAGGCGTTGCATATAAATATTTTGTGAAAGCATCAATTACTACTAGAAGATATGTATTTCTGAGGCGAGTCTTTACAAAAGGACCGAGATGATCTATATGCAAAGTAAGCATAGGGACAGCTGCGTTATTAATAGGGTGCAGTTCACTTTCCACACGACTAAGTTACCCTTACCGTGCACATCGTAAACGCGAGTTTATATATTTACGTATGAAACGAGTCATTCCTTGAAACCAAAACAGAGCTTTAATAGTTTTCTCGCACAAAGCCTGGATTACCTATTTGGTCCTGATATTAAATGTCGCAAACCATAATTAGCTAACTTTGGGATGAAAAAACATTCTTCTGACACTGTTTTCCTATATGATATTCCCTCTTTTAGCACATAATTAGTAACTATATCCGGATTTTTAAATAGTACGTTGAGAAAATTGAGTTATAATGCTTTGGATTGAGTCATCTTGCATCTGAAGGGTAAGTAAGCAGTCCGATTCTTCTACCATATGTATATCACTAAGAACAGGATACTACTATCACTAATAATAGGAGGCTAAGGGTGTCAGCGTGACGCATTCGATTGCCGGGACGATATTCTATTTCGAGATAGAAATCTTGGATAGCTAGCCACCACCTAGCAATGCGTGGAATTAAATCCTTTTTAACTAGGGTGGTTCGTTAAGCAGCACAGTCAGTGATTACTTTTACAGGGATTCCAGTCAAGTAGACCCTGAATCGCTTTAGGGATTCCACAACGGCTAAAGTTTTAAGTTCATAACTGTGATAAAACCGCTCTTCTTTACTAGTGGTTCTACTGAAATATGCAATGGGTTTAATAAATAATTAAATGGCTACAATCAGTCTGGTAATGAAGTAAAATACCACTAAGGCCCAAGCTACACGCGTCGGTATGCAATTCGGTTTCGGCGTTCCTATTTTACCTATAAGCTCTTTTAGCTTTATAGGTAGGTCTTTTTATAAGCTTCTGTTTTAAAATTTGAAACGCATGCTCTTGTTCTACGCCCCAGTCTCAATCAACGCCCTTTTGAGTCAGTTCTGTGAGAGGCCTCGCTATTTCGGCGAAACCACATACAAACTTTCTAAAATATGTTCCCTAACTATACCTGCGTCTAATAACTTCAGTGACTTTTGATCTACGATCGCACTCTCACTATGTGACAACCGATACGGCTTATAGAACCCAGGATCATCAGTTGTTGTTTTGATTTTCATACTAATAAGATCCGTACAGCCCAAGTCCTTAGTATCCTTTGCAAACGAAGAACTAAACCCATTTAACAAATTCATAGGCCTCGTAAAATCTGTCTCATTAAGATCGCCTATATGTATTTAAATTGTTAGAAATTATTTTAGGTTCTACACCGTCGCACCCTGCGGAGTTGTCAATTGCAAAAACATCACATTCATTCATCTCGCATTCATTGATAATTACGGCACGTGCTAGTAGTTTTCCTTTCGTTCATTGAATTGTTTCATCGCCTACATAATTACCTTTATGAAAGCACTTTGACCCATTAAGACAGCTTGGGATATAAAATATGATGTACTTCCTAATTCAAAGCATACTGGATGCAATAAGAATGTGTATTTGCCTCCATTATTACAGTCAACACGAACTTCTACCAAACTACAACAGTTTTTCATCACAACAACATCTGCGTATAAATAAACCGGGTACTTCGTAACAAAGACTGAAGAGCATTAATTTATTATGTATTCTACTAGATGTGACATCTAGAACAAATTTTGTGCGACATGTTTGATGGTTGACAGCTATGACAGAATCAAAGAGTAGTATAGACTTGTTGTGATTTTCACTACAACTTTTGGGACAAGAATTTCTTAGGGATGTCATCTCCTGTTACTCAATGCTGAAGAGAATAATTTTAATTCTTGGAGGGTACCCTCTAAATAACTAGAATGGACTAATTTCACAGACTTGTTTGTTTTGATTAGGCTAACATTTTCCTGGTTTATTAATGACAAAAGTGTAATGTCCGATGACAAAAGTCAATTCCTACCATTTTATAGTTTGTTATTTCCGCTGAGCCTGACAAAGTGATATTATCTATGTGAACTTCGACCTTTAAGGTACCAAACGATTGTGAATGTGCAATTGTGCACCACCAAAGCCGCGCATAACTAGTGAAGATAGTGTGATTGCAAGATTCATTTTATTTACATGTTCAATGGCTCGTATGTTATTTTTACTACCCGAATCAATGTAGACTATAAGCTCGTGGCCATTGATAAACACTTTCTTCTCGTAAAGATCAATAAAAACATGATTAGTTATAAACATAACGTCACCCACCTTGACTATTTGTTGTTTTGAGCTCCCGGCAGCAAACCAGCGTGCGGCTGCGCTGTTACCGTTGCGCTGGCATACGTCCCAGTGAAGTAGTGTCCTGCAGTCCCGTGCCTCATGACCCTGGACGTCGACATGAGTAGCAGATCTTCGGCAATGTGTACGGTACTGTAGTTGTATTGCCTCGCCTCCACGTCGATCTTCTTGTACTGGTAGCAACTTCGACCCTCTTTAAGTTCTCCAATGAGGATAGTTACCCATAGTATAGTTGCTCCGGTGTTTCGCATTGGTATGCTTTTGCGATGACGCGCAATTCAGATGACAGGCCTTTAATTATACAGGAAATGGCGTCCTCATTCTAAATTTTGCATTTCTTAAGTTGTGAAAGCTTGTCGTGAAAGTAATTTGTCATAGTCTCCTTACATCATGTCACCTTAACATCATCTCTTCCAGGCGATCGAAAAAATCCGTTGACCGTGGAAATGCCGTTTGTTTCCACTTGTCCCACGAGAGGTTATAATCTTCAAGTTCTTCGTACCAGTCACGCGCTGAACCGCGAAGTCCTATTTGCGTTACAAACTGATGATCTTTGTTGTGCCAACTGTAAACATGTCCCAGTTGATCTATCTTGTTGAGCCACCCTTTCACATTGCTATTTTGCTCTTCTGGATTGAATTTTGGGATAACTTCAGCTTCTGTGGGCGTAACTCGTTGTCATTACGGTGTGTCTGATCCGTAACCACGTGGTTGTGAAGAAAAAAAAATGCAGATTTTTCGGAGTCTGCGTCGTCAATCGAGGCTTTTCTCTTCTTTTTTCACCCCAATCCGTTGAAATATGGACCAGACATGACGTAATCCCAGTTCTGTAATATTATAGTTCTCAGGATGGGAAGTAGGAACACGATGCTTTCAGAGTAAAACCGTTAATACTGTGACGCTGGTTTATTATTTATCCAAGTGATTAGTACAAAAGTTGTAAAGGAAAGCAAAAGTCACGTCCATCATGCTCCATCCATGACTCGAATCTAAGTAATCATTTAAGGTACTCAATAATCACTATCTACTACAATTTATTACGTACAAGTCTCATAATTCACGAAAATAATTAGTAATGTTCAAAACATTTGAATTTATAAGAATATGTTAACTAAAACTAAGAATTAAACAAATTTATCATGTAATCGATTAATGACGTAGGTCGAAAGCTCAGTGGCGCCATCATAGGCGGTGTTCTCGTGACGTATGACTACTACTAAATGACTCCAGTCAAAACACCGTAGTCCGTATGGGACTGCAACGGCGGGTCAGTGTTGCGGTGTGGTTTACCGCGGTAAACCAGCGACCGCTGTGAGTGGAATTGACGCGCTCCGGGAACGCACGGGTCAATCGGTGTGTACCTAGCTGTTGTGGGCTTCGAAGCACTGAGGCTTTGGGTATATGTTATTGAAGTGCAAAAGGGTTTTCCTAGCTAAGGGATGTCCGATATGGAAGATATCGGACCAACATCTTGAGAGAGGGCTTGTGTAGGGGGGCGCGGAGGACGTCCCCGCCGGCGGGGTGACGTATGATGACATAGGCCGGTAACTTCGATGCCTCGCAACAGATGGCGCTCTCGTAGGTCTTATTATACTGGTTTAGGCGCCGACGAGGTAGAGGATGCTAACACTTGTTTTGTTTTAGGTTTTTTATAATTTTAACATAACACAATATTATTACTTTTTGATGGGAAATGAACTATAATTTAAATTTTTATAATGTTTTATGTACATATACGCCATACGATTAAATAAATTACTCTTTTATTTCCCTTTGTTAAAAAAGTTATGCGGGCATAGCGAGAGTTATAATTATAAGTTATGGTACATACCTACTTTCTGCTATCGTAATTCACATTTTTTTTGTCGTAAAATTTAATTTTGTTTTTCGCAATTGCGATTAGAAACATGTGTTTAGTTTCGAGATGTCAGTTAAACAAAAGCCCGAACACCAATTTTAGGGCTTATTATTTCAATCTTTATTCCAATGCATATTTAAGAAAAGCACTAAACATCAGCGTGAAAATTGATGGGCCTCGTATTCCTAACCAAATCTATAACTACTTGGCGGGTAATCTCTAGTTGAGACTCATCTTATTTCTCATTTTATTGCTATTCGTAATGGCAATGAGGTCTTTCACACAAATATTTAAATTTCCCGTACACTTGAAATGTAAATGCTCCATAAAACTCTACTCGTTTTTATGGCAGCTGTTTTAAACGTACCATTAAAGGCTAAAACAATAACGAGGAGACTC
Organism: Pammene aurita; assembly: GCA_947086415.1. NCBI lineage: Eukaryota > Metazoa > Arthropoda > Insecta > Lepidoptera > Tortricidae > Pammene > Pammene aurita. The sequence continues at coordinate 1,474,713 of OX352305.1, read as the reverse complement.
GCCTCTGGATGGATTTGTGGTTTTGAGTTTAATTGATGAGATTTACTTAGATTTTGTTTCGTGCCTGTGGTGTATATTTTTAGACTACATTACCAGAAATATATGATTATTGTCAATAAGGCGTTATTATTCCCATTTATATGGCAACAGTTCAGTATAGTCATAGAGCGTATTATTCTCTATGGTATGGTGACATCTTGATTTGTTTACCTGTCAGCTCTGATGTTAATTTGAAAATGTTTTACTGAGAAATAGTGTCATTTCCCGAGCGTATTATTTACAGTTGTTTTTTACACACACTGTTTCGCTCTCGACTATAAATAATTTTGGGTTTTTTTTTGTCGTTTATTATTTAACTAGCTGTGCCCGCGGCTCCGCCCGTGTGGAATTCGGTCTGTGTCAGTAAGCGGCTAAATTCACCCCTAATTTCTCTCCAGCTACCCTGGAGGCCGAACTTGAAGTAAAGTTGACAGATGGATACGCTAGAGGACAGTAGTCCTGATATTTTTTTTTACAATTACCACTAAATGAAACTACACTCAAAAATCAATCATTTTTTTGTCCTTATAATTTTTTTTTGCCATGATTTAATCGACATAGAGTAGTAGGTGTATATCGGATGATACAGTACCACTTTTGTATATATACGTTCATGTCCACGGCAAATATCATCCAAATCGATCCTCCCGTCAAATCCGTCTAAGCATGAAAGGTAAGAACAGGCGTGGTTGCAGCGCGGTTGAAATTCGGGGTGGGGGGGGGGTCACAAATGCAGAAATGATTTTTTGAGGGGGTCAGTACTGATTTTTCTATTTGAGGTGTACTCGGGGGGGGGGGGGGGGGGGGGGGCGTCCATGACCCATGCAAATTTAACTCAATCGAGTGTAGTGGCTACTCCCCCTTTTACGCGAATTTTTATAGGCTACGTAGAGGTACATACATATAACCTGGCTGGGGATTTTCTTGAATTGGAATTAGTTATCCTTAAGGGGTGATTTCTGGGATAACAATGCAAAAAAAACCGGCCAAGAGCATGTCGGGCGATGCTCAGTGTAGAGTTTCGTAGTTGCCGCCCTGTTACAAAACATCAGTTCAAAAGGTCGTTTATTAAGGGATACTTGGCGGCGCTTACGTCATTTTACTATCCCTCACTTCCTTTTCCTATGCGTTTCTGACTGATAATTCATTATTTTTTTCTATTTTTTTGGACCCACGGTACATAAGTTAGATGGAGGAGACGCTTTCAGATCTAATATTTACGAAACTATCAGTTTCATCCAAAAACTGTATTAGAAGACCTCTATTCTTTTTGAAATACCTATTCAATAATACCCAACACGATAGGGTTGGAGTGAAAAAAAAAATCACCCCCATTTTATGTGTACCCTAATAAAAATATTTTACGTCACACCTGGCCATAATGTGAGTTTTACCGCTCGCTACGCTTACGGTAAAACTCGCATTATGGCCAGGTGGGGACGTAAAATTGTGTACTCACCACGGGCAGTAAAAAAGAAAGCCCTCTATCGCATATTTACAACCCTCGCCTGCGGCTCGGGTCCCAAATACCTGCGATTTCGGGCTTTCTTTTTTTTACAGCCCTAGGTAAGTAATGTACTATTTTTAGTTTTTATTCTATTACTTTGGCGGCGTGATTAATGCACATACTGATACCAAATTTCAGCTTTCTAGTGCGAATGGTCACTGAGCTAGACCGCGGACAGACGGACAGACAGACGAACGGACATGGCGAAACTATAAGGGTTCCTAGTTGACTACGGAACCCTAAAAAGAGATAAATAGTAGTTTATGTAACTGTTACGTAATAAGGCCTAATTACGTACAGAAGCATATACTGCTTTATCTACACTCACACTGTAAGTCCTCTAAAACGTGTTCAAAATCGGTTGTGGCAATGGCTAGCATTACCACAACCGATTTCACTATGATAAGCTTTTTATCTGTGGCAGTAACGTAATTTTAACTTTACATGCTCAAATATTGATGTGCTATGAGTTTTGATAACATAATGTAAATCCTGTGCTCCTTCCTGACCAACGGCACGCGCCCGCGCGGCCGCCGACACGCGCCTCCCCGACCGCCGGCACAATCGAGTTGGCCATGGCGGTGCAATGGCGGTCATTCTATGGTTTCCGAGCACTTAATTTAATATATATAATATGAGTGTAGATAAAGCAGTGTATGCAACTGTACGTAATTAGGCCTTAAAACGTAACAGTTACATAAACTACTATTTGCTACACACATTTTACAATGAATGACCGCCATTACACCGCCAGGATTTTCATTACGTTACCGTAGGGTTTCAAACGTTTTTACCACACTGTCACAGATAATACACTGATGTTACGTTACTGGTTGAAATAATGGGGGTAATTACATACGGTTTCCGAACGCGGAAGATATTTATTCTTCAATGTAAGCACATTACAATGCACTAATGAACGCCAGAGAAAAAAAAATACATGAGAATCGTGGAACACTCTGTTAGAACTTTGAATTTTTGGAATTTTGAAATTTTTGAAATTTTTGAAATTTATGAAATTTTTGTAATTTTCGAAATTTTTGTAATTTTTGAAAATTTTGAAATTTTAGAAATTTTAGAAATTTAAGAAATTTTAGAAATTTTAGAAATTTTAGAAATTTTAGAAATTTTAGAAATTTTAGAAATTTTAGAAATTTTTGAAAGTTTTGAATATTTTGAAATTTTTGAAAGTTTTGAATATTTTGAAATTTTAGAAATTTCAAAAACACGTTGTTTACTTCTAGGTTCTTGACTTTTTTCACTTTGTCACTCATCACTTTCACTTTTCACTACACTTCACTTCACTTTATTCTATTTTATATATTTTTTTATTTCATTCCATTTTACATGTTTCTCAATATTATAGGTGTCGCGATTTCGTGACGTGACGCTTTTTCGTGACGGTCACGTGACTTTTTCGCCTAGCCCCCCATCCACGAACCGTCCGATAAGGAAATTCGTTCCAAAACTACCACCGGTTCTAACCCTACACCTCTGGCCCGAGAAGTATTATGAGTATTATGACCGAAAAGAAACTCGACGGGACTTATTTTTTTCAAAACAGTAATACATTATTAGATCTTAAAGATACAAAATAATGCGTAGTTCTTCAGGAAGACATATCAAAACAGCTTGAGAGACAGATAATGTACCTATTGTTTAATTATAAAGAAAAATAAATCCTAATCTGACTGCTTCACAAAACGTTTGATATGTTTTCCAACCTAAACGGTGTCCTATAAATGTTAGATGATTTTATAGTAGTTTCTGGTTTACCCCACATTAGAATCTGGTTTAGACATTAATGACATTTTCAAATATTTCTTAAGAGCGGGTACAGATAAATTTAAAGCATCGACGGGTAACTTGTTATAAATACAAACACCTTGACCAAAAAAATTACAAACTATTTCAATACCAAATTTCATCTAAATACGTACAGCGGTTATTAGTTGTTTCTATCTAAATCGATTCTGCGGTTAATAATTCCCTATACAAATTTCCAACTCCCTTTTCATCCCTTTAGGGTTGATTTTCGGGGTGAAACTATCCTTTTTCCTTTCTTGAGACCCATACTATCTCTATACCAAATTTCATCTTCATCAAAAAAATCCTCATACCAACTTCCAACCCCATTTTCACCCCCACAAGGGTTTATTTTCGTGATGAAAACTATTCTGTCGTTTCTCGGGTCTCAAATCATCTCCATACTCATTTCTATTAAAAATTCTCCATACAAACTTTCAGCCCCCTTTTCACTCCCTCCAGGGTTGATTTTTGGGATGAAAACTATTCTGTCGTTTCTCGGGACTCAAATTATCTCCATATACTAATTTCTATTAAAAATTCTCCATACAAACTTTCAACCCCCTTTTCACCCCCTACAGGGTTGATTTTAGGGGATGAAAACTATTTATTGTCCTTTCCCGGGACTCAAACTATCTCTATACAAAATTTCATCAAAATCCGTTCAGCCGTTTTCACGTGATGCGCGGTCAAATAAACAGACAAACAGATAAACAGACAAACAGACAAAAATTCTAAAAATTGTTGGAACGTGTTCTGTTATCGATTCTAAGTATCCCCAGCCAACTTTTTTTCGATTATATTCCATGTACAGACTTTCGACCCTCTTCAGCTTTATTATATGTATAGATATTCAACACTTTACTATTATTCAAATAAACCACGTACACTGACAAAAGTGACAGCCTATCACATGCCCTCACACATGCATATCATTACAATTATTGCCAGTGCAAGAAATTAGTTCCAATGAGATTCCGCAATATGGGGCATGATCATATATTTCTGGTTAGGCTTTATAAAGCTATGATATACATATTTGTGTACCTCTGCCAAAGCCCGACGTTTGAAGGAAAGGTCCAAAAGGATTTTAATTGATTTATATATTATAAATTACTACAATGTTGTGTAGTCTTTATGTCCTAAATATTAATACTTAGTCAATACTAAAATATTATGTGATGCATTGTACGTATATAAGAAACAGTGAAACTTTTCTTATTTCTTAAATCATGACTATTTCGCTGACTCAGTTAATATAATAGAATACGAATATTTTATACATTTTAAAGTTTTCTAACGAACACAAGAGTCAATATAGGTGATGGAGTGGGACAAATGATTCTCAACGGCATCTAAGATTTGATAGACAGAAGAACATTGAACTCATACTATACAAATACGTTTATTTTATTTTTACAGTTTTTCTTAGGTATAAAAGTTAGTTAGGTAAGTAGTCTATGTTAGGTGTAAAAAGTTGGGTAAAAAATTAAGATGATGTAATGAAAAAGGTGCAGGTACAGCTTGCTGGATTTTAACCCGCCCCTGGTCAGCTAATTGGAGAGGTATTAAGTTTACATTACCAATTATGTAATTTAAATAAAATAATAACAGTAAAAAAGAACAAAAATAGCTTCCTTACGGGGTAGGTATAAGAAAACAAGAACAGAATAATAAGTAAGTAACTTACGTCTATTGATATTACCAAAAAGTTAACTTTATAAACGCATCCGGGCTAGTCATATGTATATTCTCGAACTCCTTTTGATGGTTGATGTACCACTTTTTAACCGACTTCAAGATTTGAAAAGAGGAGGTTCTCAATTCGGCGTGTATGTTTTTTTTTTTTTTTTTTTTTATATTTGTTACTCCATATCTCCGTCATGTCTGAACCGATTTTGAAAATTCTTTTTTTGATTGCAAGTATATATACACAGATTGGTCCCGTTTTTGTCAAAACGCAGTTCTGATGATGGGATCCACGAGGAATCGAGGGAATTCCTCAAATCTTAAAGGCATACATAAAGTGACTTTTGTATTTTTATCAACAAATCAAGCATTTTCATTCAAAAGAGTGACATTTGATGAAGTGGAACTGCTGATGATAATCAGAACGGAACTCTTCAACGACGCATAGTTCACGTTTGGCGATTTGTCCTCTCCGCTGCGTTTTTTAAGCAAGTTATTTCATTGTATGGAATCTAAGTGCACCATCTACAATAATCCTTCACCGGCTACCCCCATTGAAGTCGGTTTTTTTTTCTTAAAAATTATGTAGCCTAAATTTGAACTGTTCGATATTCTTTGTTTCACGCACCGGTCATGTCATGTCATTCCAACTCTTGGTGGCAGCGTAGCTATATAATATAACGAATGACAGCACTCAGCACGCAACAGTGTCACAGAAAAAGAAAATACCCGAGGGAATGCTGACTGTAATTAGAACATGCATGATTTTTTTGGAAGACGTCATTCGATTCTATTTCCCTGTCGATTCAAATGTCTCTCATAAACCTGCTATCTTTGATAGCCCTGGAACGTGAAAAATGTGAAAATACGTTAGGCGTCTGCGCCGCGCGTCAAAACGCCCCATACAAAAAGTGAGGATTGTGACGTCAGCGACCACAAAGTTGCAGAAAACTGTTTAGAAGGAACAAGTTTTTGGGAGATTTTTGTAATTTTAGGCACGAAAAAATGCGTTTATCTATATAGTTTCCGTACATTTTTTTTCTTGTTAGGGCATAAGTAATCGAACTGAAGTTTCGAAAATACATTTGAGGTATAAAAAAATGCCTAAAATTTTCGCAATATCTTTAAAAAAACTGTTAAAAATTATTACGGATTTCCACTTATGTATATTAATTTGGGGTTGTTGAACGTGTTTATGAAACAAATTTAATTAAATATTTTTCATGCATGTTCTCTATTCTCTGTTAGATTAGTTTCTCTGTTTATGAAATAACTAGCGACCCGCCCCGAGATGTCATAAACTTCAGAAAAAGTGATCAAATCCTCCGGTACGGTTTCCGAGGCCACATTTAAACTGGCATCTGCTAATAATTTAAATATTATTACTTAAAAAACGGCTAATCAACCTGTATATTGATGAATATTTTTATATTCATCAATATAGAGGATGTAACAAAAACAGTCGAAACCAAAAGCATTTTTTTTCCCGCGAAAAATTTTTTTTTTTAGTATTTCATAATTAGAATACGCCAATACCAATTATGCCCTTAAACGGATTAACAGAATTTGGTTTTTCTTGCGCCAAACCTTAAAACTACAAGTTGCAGACTTACTTCGCGCTGGAGCCATCACTTGGCGTTGTTAGCGAATACGAAAATATCATGTTAAGCTTATTTAGTTTCTGGTTGGGCGACGCGACTGCTCATTTTCAGCCGTTTTATATTTTTTTTATGTTTTTGTAAATAGCACTGATAAATAAATAAATATTATACGACAATCTTATACAAATCGACCTAGGCCCACAGTAAGCTCAATAAGGTTTGTGTTATGGGTACTAGACGACGATGTATACAATATATAAATATATGGATAAATACTTAAATACATGGAATACATAAATAACTCAGAAACAAATACCCGATATAAACACACAAATAAATGCCCTGATCAGGATTCGAACCCGGGACCTCCTGCTTCATAGGAAGAGTCACTACCGACTAGGCTCGAAGGTCGTTATACCGTAAATAGCACTGGATTATCTCTATATTTCAGGATTTTTGGCAACTCTAGTTATTCATATCTAGGTTCCCTTTTTCTCACTTTGAATTTTGATATTGTTCCATTGCACCTATATATTTCACCTTCATAATGGGAGTGCGTTAATAATGCTGTTTGCATTGAATGTTTGCAATTTCTTATGATTTGCGTAGTTTTAATACTATTTGTACGCAAACAGATTCGCAGGCAAAAGCTATCAATAATATTTCTCAGAGATGCATCACACTAAGTGCTATTAATGAAAATATGGAAAAAATGCCGTTTTCTCATTTTAAGAGCGTAGACATTGAAATTGAGAAATAGGTTGAAAATATCATAATTTGTTCAGGTTGGGACATTATTATATTATTGTTTGATGACATCTAAAATTTTTATGGCCTCTTTATCACAGAAAATGTGATTCTTTCTTTCTTTAATGTGATATGGCGAGATCGTATACTCGTACGACAGTATTATTTCTTGTGTATTTTTGAAGTGTATCAACTCATTTCTAAAGTGTTTTTTAATACAACAAAAGGGGAAAATGAGCATACGGCTCGTGATGATAAGTAAATGCCGTAGTCCATGAACGCCTGCAACTCCAGACGTGTCACATGCACAATCAATCTCAATGCAGAATCGCATTACCCAATTTATGAATTCATTCATTCACAATGTGGGTATGCATTTTTGCAGCCTAACGTACAGTCGCCATCAGATATATCAGGTGGTCACAAATATCTGAACAACGCCTCTAATGTCCAGGCGATAAAGTACATGTTAAGATATTTTTGAGTACCTTGGCCGCTCCGATATATTTGATGGCGACTGTACATGCTAATTGTATATTGGGCGGCGCGAGGCTAGACTAACCTTCTAGTTGCGTGTTCCACCAAAACAAACATATTTTTTTATCCGCCATGATTCGCATGCCATAATTCGATCAAAAAAGACAACACAAAGAAATAACTACACTACAAGCGTTTACTCGAATGTGTTCGAATCAGTAATAAGTAACTATATTAGGTTAAAGAATTAGGCAGACGTCAAAGCTCTCTCCTATCTACAAATGTTTAGGTTTATTATATTTCTACTATTACTACTTACAATTAATGAAATAAAAATTAATAAACTTTCACATTTTCTAGCACTTCTAGTGACAAAAAAAAATGGCAGTTATTTTATTACAGTTTGCCATTGCATGACTAGATGGGTAGATTATAAGCTAAATTCATAACAGACTGGTAAAATATTCTTATTTTTAGCAGAACATGTTTATTATTTTATTTATTTATTTAGAGAATCGACAGCTATTAATAAAATTGTAGCTATATTTAAGTAGAAAAATAACAAAGATTTACTTAAAGTTTGCAACCAGTAGCATCAGAATGACATCCCTAAGAAATTCCTTACTTAAAGTCTATATACTACTCTTTGATTCTGTCATAGTTGTCAACCGCCAAACATGGCGCACAAAATTTGTACTAGATGTCACATCTAGTAGTACATAATAAATCAATGATTTAGTATCATATATTATACATATCATGGGATCAATGTTACTCTACGTCCGTAGGAAACACCTTAGATAACCCTAAACGTGATAAAAGAGTAACAAACTTGGCAGCTGCACTGTCCCATCTGGATCTCGCAACACTCACTGGATTTTCTTCATCATCTGCTTTCCCACTACTACTATCTCAGAGAAGAAATGCCTATCTATATCCAGTGACATGTAACCATACGATTATTAAATAAATATATTATACATATGTGCAGAATATGTCCATGAGTTGATATTATTTCGATTTAAACTCTCAAAATCAGACTCCGAACTACATAAATTCGTTATATGGTTTCGCAGAAAACTTGTTGAATAAGCATTCGTTAAATATGTCAATTAAGTTGTAACTTTGACAAACTTATAATAAGGACTTATATTCTCACTGCCTGTGAGCGGTTGAGTCGAGCTCTCAGACAACCAGTGCCAAGTAAAAATTAATTTAAAATAGATTATAAGTAGAACTGAAAATAGATGTCATATACTTCAGAAAAAGTGACCAAACCCTCCGGTGTCCGAGGCCAGATTCGAACTGGCGTCTTCAGCTTTCGCGGCTGACGTCCTGACCACTAGACCACCCGGTCACGGCGGAACTTGACAAATTTTCTCATGTATATGCAATCTCTGAATTTGAAACGGCTAGGCGCCGTTGACCATACCCTAAGGGCATGCGCAGTACGTGCTTGCACCTCCTATCCGAATCTCTTACGTGATTCTGGTATAGCGAGAGAGATGGTGCTGCCATCTATGAATCTTGAAGCAAATCAAATTTTTTTTGTTCAATATTTTTTGATTTGCAATTTTTTTAAGTAGTTACACTACTATATATAAACTGAAAATAGATGTCATATACTTCAGAAAAAGTGACCAAACCCTCCGGTGTCCGAGGCCAGATTCGAACTGGCGTCTTCAGCTTTCGCGGCTGACGTCCTGACCACTAGACCACCCGGTCACGGCGGAACTTGACAAATTTTCTCATGTATATGCAATCTCTGAATTTGAAACGGCTAGGCGCCGTTGACCATACTCTAAGGGCATGCGCAGTACGTGCTTGCACCTCCTATCCTCCTATAGATTATAAGTAGTTACTAGCTTTTGCCCGCGGCTTCGCTCGCGTTAAATTCGGGGTAGCACGGTTCCCCTTTGCCCCCCGGAATGCTCCATACAAACTTCCACCCCCCATTTTAGGGAAGTGGGGGGTTAGAAAGAGACAAAAAGTAGCCTATGTCACTCTCCATCCCTTCAACTATCCCCACTTAAAAAATCACGTCAATTCGTCGCCCCGTTTTGCCGTGAAAGACGGACAAACAAACAAACACATACACTTTCCCATTTATAATATTAGTATGGCTGTAGTATGTAACAAACTGATTCCAAAAATGTGTACTGCGGAATCGGTATCGAGACAAACCACAGCGGTTTACCGATACCTTGTATCAAAATGTTATTGTTATTGTTAATTACCTTAATAAATAAAGTGACATAGAGAATTGTAAGAATATTTCAGCCCTCCAAGAGCGAAATACAATTATTTGCTAGAGTGAGATGATAACTAAAGAACATTTTTTTTTATAAATATTTTGATTTGTTTAATGTAAGTAGACACACTACTATATAAAATATAAACTTAAATAGATGTCATATACAAAGAAAAAAGTGACCAAGGCTTACGTTGCACAGAACTGGGATGATGGTCTCACATTGGTCACACATTATACCAATGTTGTACCAATGTGAGTACAATGTGTGACCAATGTGAGACCAATGTTGAATGAAAATCTGTTCGAATAGCAAATGTCAATGTCGTTATAGCGTTGAGTTGAGTTCGGTTGAGTTGGGTTTGAGCTGTGTCTGTCCAGTGTGTGTGTTTATTTTTCGAATCGCGGCCCAGTACTGTCGGAATAACGTGTCCTTGGTCGTATTCGAGTCGGGAAAGTCACCGGTGTGAGCCCATGCGTTACATTCAAATTTTATGCTAAACAGCCAAATAACAAGCATTAGGACCCAATACATATTCATAGGCGGATTAATGAGTTTTGCTTGAATTATGTAAAAAAAGCTTAGTATTTTAAACTCAGCTCTAGGGCCGTATTCTATCTTTAAAACACGCTTAGACACGATCCAACTTCAATACAACTCCAATGCATTAACTACGCAATACAGCTAGCGCCTAAACGTCTGAATCATAAATATCAGAATTTCCTTGAAAATTATTCCAATGCAACTCCAATACAACTTCAATATTTATGTTGAAGACAGATTGTGTTATTAAAGTATTGTTTATGTATTTTAAAATTATAATACGACACCTAGAGCATGCGCGAAATGGTAGCAATTGCGGTAAGGTAGCGACACAAATGTATAATTAATACAATTTCGAGCTTATGTGTAATATTTTTAAAGATTGAGGTACTCGTACTGTTAGCAGAAGTTCGTTACGTGTTCAAAATTATGTTGACATGCTTTTGTTTTCTGGGTAACAAACCGTGTCAAGCTTATTGTGAAATCCTCACGTTTAGCTAGCTGTCAACTGTAGGATTGAACACTATTCGTTCTGAGACTTTTGTGTTTTCTAGCTTGCAGAAACGACAGCTCCTCTAATCATGATTAAGTAAACCACACGCATATTACATTATAAAAGTAATAAGCTTAGGATTTTTTTTAACACAAAATAAATAAATAAATATTGTGGGACAATCTTACACAAATCAACTTAGTCCCACAGTAAGCTCAATGAGGCTAATGTTGTGGGTACTAGGCGACGATAATATATAATAGATAGGTATATATAAATACTTAAATACATAGAAAACATCCATAACTCAGGAAAAAATATCCGTGATAAATACACAAATAAATGCCCTGACCAAAATTTGAACCCAGGACCTCCTGCTTCATACGCAGGGTCACTACTGATTAGGCTAGGAGGCCTTTGGAATACATCATACAATTTTTGTCCCAATTCTACAGATCTTTTTGTATTTCAGCTTTACAGACATCCAGGACCCCAAAATAACGTAAACACATACAGATACCCGTTTCAATAAAAATCTGTGAAGGCAGCGTGAAAAAGGGGCGCATTTATCAAGATCTCAGATAGCGGCAGACGCACAGATGGTTTTAGAACGAACGTCGGCCGGGGATAAATTATCCACAGGATGCTTTAAAGGCCAACTTTTTTACGATGGTGGCTAACAAGTGTGCAGCTAGCGAGAGAGGTTACTGGCGTGTCGTTAACCCTAAGTGATAACTAGAGATGGGAAGGTTAACGGGTATTCCGAAAATGTCATCAACGAGGCTTATTCTTCTGGTGACTGGTTATAATGACAGGTAAAAAGACGATTAGGTAAAGAGACTTAAGTTTTAATTCATGTACACGTACAAAGCAGGAACTAGTCAGCTCTACTGCCACCCGTTTAAAGAGTATTTAAAATCAAGTTCGGCCTACCTAGCCATATGAGGGGTCACAATAACCAACTGTCGCTGTCATCGAAACCGATGAGGACTTTATGTAACCATATAGATACCAGGTGCGGTATTCTAATTTTAAAATACATAAACAAAAAACCGGCCAAGAGCGTGTCGGGCCACGCTCAGTGTAGAGTTCCGTAGTTTTCCGTCCGTCACAGTAAGTGTCCCCACTTAAGAGTTAATAACACCGCCATGTAGGATATGATATGAGAGTTCCACGTACAGCGACATATATCGGCAAATTAAGTAAACTATTGCGCGCGAGCTTATAGTATGGAAGATGATTATTATGGAATAATTCTTTATTGCGTGAACCGATTTTCACCGTTTTTACTTTATTTGAAAGCACGTCATTTCATTGTAATTTTGTACAAATTACAGGTATAATAAACACCTGCTTATACGGTTAAATTACAAACTTAGTTCAGAAATTATTTTGTAATTTTTTTTCAAAAACTATTCATCCTATCAAGTTCAAAATAATTTTCCTAGAAAGTTTTTATGAAGTTCTACTTTTGACATTTTTTTCATATTTTTAAAACTTATGGTTCAAAAGTTAGAGGGGGTGGGACGCATTTTTTTTTACTTCTGGAGCGATTATTTCCGAAAATATTTACATTATCGAAAAATAATTTTAGTAAACCCCTATTCATTTTTAAATACCTATCCAAAAATATATCACACGTTAGGGTTGAAATGAAAAAAAAATCACTCCCCACTTTACGTACAGGGGAGGTACCCTAATAAAAAAAAATTTCCACTGTTTATTTTACCACTTTGTCGGCGTGATTGATATACATATTAGTACCAAATTTCAGCTTTCTAGTGCTAACGGTCACTGAGATTATCCGCGGACGGACGGACGGACGGGCAGACATGGCGAAACTATAAGGGTTCCTAGTTGACTACGGAACCCTAAAAACATTAAATACACTATATATGTCTAACATAACTCAACACAAATCAACCAATATTGAAGTTGTATTGGAGTAGCATCCGAAAAATATTCAAGCAAATTCTGATATTCCTGATTAAGACGTTTAGGCGCTAGCTGCTTTGGTTAATTAATGGATTGGAGTTGTATTGAAGTTGGATAGTGGCTAAATTTGTTTAAAGATATAGTACGGCCCCAGTTCTACTGCCACCCGTTTAAAACAGTATTTAAAACCAAGTTCGGCCTAGCTAGCCCCATGAGGGGTCACAATACCCAACTGTCGCTGTCATCGAAATCGATGAGGACGTAACCATACAGATATCAGAAGTAGCTAAGTGGACGACGTGTTTAAAATGATCTTGATATATTCACTCGAGTTGTCGTTAAAATAAATTGTTATCCAGAAATCACGTAAATATTTTGCCAATTTTTAGAATCGTGGTGATTTTTGAATGATTTAATCTTATACCAGGCTCGATCACGTGTTCTTTTCGGGCTGTAAATATCAAACAAAGTTGAATGAAAATAGATGGTTTTTGGTTTGTTGGTACGACAAATTCATTTCATTAACATCTAAAGCTTAATGCTTTAGCATTTAAATGGATTATTTTTATGAGTATATTGGATTTTACATAATTTCTTAATGTGCACGAAAAATTACGTGTAAATTATGTGATAGTTTTTCAATGAAGCGCTGGTGGCCTGGCTGTAAGACGTCAGACTTTCCATCCGAAGGTCTCAGGTTCAAACCCCGGCTCGTACCACTGAGTTTTCCGGAACTTATGTACGAAATATCATTTAATATTTACCAGTTGCTTTTCGGTGTAGGAAAACATCGTGATGATACCGGATCTAATCCCAACAAGGCTTAGTTTCCCCTTTGAGTTGGAAGGTCAGATGGTAGTCGCTTTCGTAAAAACTGGTGCCTACGCCATTTCCTGGGATTCGGTTGCGGAGCGGACCCCAGGCTCAATGAGCAAAAAGCTGATATAAACACTAGGAGGAAGAAGAGATGTGATAATTTTTCGACGCACCCCCCCCCCATCATAATTAATCGGTTTTTCGACCGCCTGAGCACCATACCCCTGCTAATTTCACTGCTGACTGTCCACTTGGAGCGAAGCTGGACCATTATTCTGGAACGTACATAAATAATGACCTGTTCATAGATTTTCTTGAGCCAACACTGCATTGTGGACGTACTCGTAGTTGGGAAGTGGCTATTAATAATAAAGTTTTACAAAAAGACTATTAGCGTCGCTGGCGTTCATTAGATATTTAGAGGAAGTGTAAAGCGTTTCGTGTATCTAGAAAGTTTACTTTCGTGGTTCCGTTTTCGAGCTGTTTTTTAGGGTTCCGTAGTCAACTAGGAACCCTTATAGTTTCGCCATGTCTGCCCGTCCGTCCGTCCGTCCGTCCGCGGATAATCTCAGTGACCGTTAGCACTAGAAAGCTGAAATTTGGTACTAATATGTATATCAATCACGCCGACAAAGTGGTAAAATAAAAAGTGGATTTTTTTTATTTATTAGGGTACCTCCCCTATACGTAAAGTGGGGAGTGATTTTTTTTTTCATTTCAACCCTAACGTGTGATATATTGTTGGATAGGTATTTAAAAATGAATAGGGGTTTGCTAAAATCATTTTTCGATAATGTAAATATTTTCGGAAATAATCGCTCCAGAATTAAAAAAATATGCGTCCCCCCCCCCCCCCTCTAACTTTTGAACCATAAGTTTTAAAAATATGAAAAAAATCTCAAAAGTAGAACTTTATAAAAACTTTCTAGGAAAATTATTTTGAACTTGATAGAATGAATAGTTTTTGAAAAAAAATTACAAAATAATTTCTGAACTAAGTTTGTAATTTAACCGTATAAGCAGGTGTTTATTGTACCTGTAATTTCTACAAAATTACAATGAAATGACGTGCTTTCAAATAAAGTAAAAACGGTGAAAATCGGTTCACGCAATAAAGAATTATTCCATAAAAATCATCTTCCATACTTTAAGCTCGCGCGCAATAGTTTACTTAATTTGCCGATAGATGTCGCTGTACGTGGAACTCTCATATCATATCCTACATGGCGGTGTTATTAACTCTTAAGTGGGGACGCTTACTGTGACGGACGGAAAACTACGGAACCCTACACTGAGCGTGGCCCGACACGCTCTTGGCCGGTTTTTAAGTGTTTAAATAGGTTGTTTGTTTTTGGATCCAGATATTCCCTAAAACTACGTCCAAAAGAGAGGTATGGGTACTGCGAATGTCATATCGCTATGTGTGATAGGGCACAGCACAGCGAATGTCATCTCGCTCAAATCTGGAGCAGAGCCCGACTGAGGAAGTACCTTCACCTTACAGAAAACCACAGCCAAATAACACTAGACCCTACTCATAGTGTTGTGTTCCTGCTGGTGAGTAAGGTAGCCAAAGAGCTCAAAGAGGACCCATTGTGTTGAGGATGAGGGACCCTCTTATTCCTATAGTCGTCAACACAGTGAATCCTCCTTTTTATAAAGGGTCGGCAACGCGCATGTGACACCTCTGGAGTTGCAGGCGTCCATATGCTACGGTAGCAGCTTACCATCAAGCGGGACGTATGCTTGTTTGCCACCGTCGTGGTATATAAAAAAAATAGGTCGTTTCGAAACGAAACATCGATATTCTGGCAGCAAGCCCGACTTTCTATCTACAGATCTCAGATTCAAACATATTCATCAGTGAAGTCCACAACTAACTTTGAGACAATTCTAGGCCTATAGCTCGATGCCTTTTGCAAGAGATAACACGCCTGTGCCCAACAGTGGGATGTAAATAAGCTAACTGTAGTGTATCGAAATAATACATGTAAGTATGCAGCCACAAATAATAAGCTAGGTATATGTATAAATATGTGGGTACTGCTCTTGCTTGACCATGTTTTTAGTTAAGAATAAACCGTCATTGAAGTCACATCGTGTTTCATTATATCGCCCTATACATACATATCACTAACATATATATATATAGACTATATTCGGCCCCATTTACAATTACAATTCGAAGATAAACTGCTGGAAGAAAGGATAGTGAAAATTCCATCAAGCGGTCCGTTTCACCCTGCTATCCATTTCGCCTATCTACCCTAAGTAGTAAAAATATAATAACACTTTTTGTATTCCAGTAAAAACATGATCTATAGTAAAAATCGTGATATCATATTGTTATTTCAAGTGTTGTACTAGACGATTCCTGAAAACGCCTTTAAACATTGCACTTAAGATACCTATCGTTCTTAAGTGTATAAACGGACAGACAAAATATCTTCACCTATAGGATTTCCATTAACTAGATGTTCAAAACATTTCCCAAGTGAACGTAAAATACCTAAAGACGTCTGTAGTGGTTTGTAACGGGGAACACACGGAGTAGAGAAGATGTAGAAGTACTTATTTATAATCATTAAGGTAATTATAATAATAGTTTATGTAACTGTTACGTAATAAGGCCTAATTACGTACACTGCTTTATCTACACTCATATTATATATCCTAAATGAAGTGTTCGGAAACCATAGAATGACCGCCATTGCACCGCCATGGCCAACTCGATTGTGCCGGCGGTCGCGCGGGCGCTTGTCGTTGGTCGGGAAGGAGGACAGGATTTACATTATGTTATCAAATTCGATGTTCGGAATTTGAAACTCATAACGTATCAATATATGAGCATGTAAAGTTAAAATTACGTTACTGCTAAAGATAAAAAGCTTATCATAGTAAAATCGGTTGTGGTAATGCTAGCCATTGCCTACCGTTTTTGAACACGTTTTAGAGGACTTACAATGTGAGTGTAGATAAAATAATTAAGGTACTTACTTCACAGTTAGCAGCAGAAGTAGCTAAGTGGGTTAGGTTTTCAAAATGAGCTTAACAGGACTTTATTGTTAAGAGAATAAGAGCGTGTGAATCTTCATGCGAGCGAGCTTCATGTGAGCGTGTGAATGATCTCATTACATTATGAACACCTCAGCCGTTAAGCTACTATTGCTGCTGACTGTACCTGATCTCTTTTTTAATTTAGAGGAATAAAAACAAAATTAATATGCTTATTTAAAGAAAATTAATGTAATAAATCTAGGGCTGTAGTGATCTTCATATGAAGAAAAAAGTAAGTGCGTAATCGTATCGAAAAATCAAGCAGTTGGCGCGAGATAGGGATAGATGGAAAATACTGCACCGATAAGAGAATAAATCTTAATATGATGATGTTTACTTTAATTAGACAATATGTTACATGTCATGTTGTCTAAACGTTGAAGGTAATTTTTAATATATCTAAATATATAAAAGAAGAAACTGACTGACTGACTGACTGACTGACTGACTGACTGACTGACTGACTGACTGACTGACTGACTGACTGACTGACTGACTGACTGACTGACTGACTGACTGATTGACTGACTGACTGACTGACTGACATATCAACGCACAGCCCAAACCGCTGGTTCTAGAGATTCCAAATTTGGCAAGTAGGTTCCTTATAAGGTCTAGAGGTGCACTAAGAAAGAATTTTTCAAAATTCACCCCCTAAGGGGGTAAAATGGGGGTCCAAAGTTTGTATGGCGAAACAAGATTTGTTAGACTATTTTATTCGAAACTTCACAGGAGTATTCCTAACGATAAATGAGTAAACGCGTATTTCAGGTTTTTTGAAAATACAACCCCTAAAAGGGGAAAATGTGGTACATACAAACATACCAGTCTAACTGAGAACCTCCTTTTTGAGTACTTATAGTACGCGGGCGAAGCCGCGGGAAAAGGCTAGTATTATATACGCGATTAAGTCCCTTTTGTACTTACAGATAATATCTTATATGATACTAGATTATGACAAAATTAATGAAGGGGTGTCTCCGAAGACTATGCGGATATTAAGCGTCTTCGCATTCAGTATCCCACAGCACCAAATAGAACGAACTTCACGAGTTCTACGGAGTCACTCGATCTCTCAATGGTAACCAACATAATAATTATTATAGCATACAATACAAGCTATCTTTAGCATGCGCCGCTTCATACTATCGAGGATGTCTATTTCTTCTAGCACAAATATTGATTCTATCGATTGTCCCTACAAAAAAACCTTAAGATCAAAAGAACTTTTTCATCAACGACGGTGTCACATGCGCGTGACTTCAGAGGTGTCACATGCGCGTTGCCGATCATTTACAGGGAGTATTCATTGTGTTGACGGCTAAAGGAACAAGAGGGTCCCTCATCGTCAACACACTGGGTCCTCATTGAGCTCTTTGGCAACCTTACTCACCAGCAGGAACACAACACTATGAGTAGGATCTAGTGCTATTTGGCTATACTTCCCCAGTCCGGCTCTGCTCCAGATTTGAGCGACATGACATTCGCTGTGCTGTGCCCTACCACACATAGCGAGATGACTTTCGCAGTACCCATACCTCTCTTTTGGACGTAGTTTAAGGACATACCCGTGTTCGGACGTAGTTTAAGGACATACCCGTGTCCGGACGTAGTTTAAGGACATACCCGGGTCCAAAATTCTCCGCAAAAATGCAAAATTAAATAACCCACGGTTCAAAATAGAGCTGAGTTCGCGAGGGCCCTTCCACGATGATGCTCAATCTCTTCTTTTGTTGCAGAGACACAGCGTTGTAATATTAGTACGTATGTATAACACGTTTCATCTCCGCGACATTCAATGAAACATGGTCCCAAATAGAGCCAAGTTCGCGAGGGACCGTCTACAGAGTGGCTCGATCTCTCATTTGATTTACGACATCGTCTCGTCTGCCTTTTGGCGTCTTAACCCAATATACTCATTACCGATCTGAACATACATACTTGTTTTGTATAGTATTGCTGTCTCTTTGGTTTGGGGTTCTTTTTAGGGTTCCGTACCTCGAAAAGAAAAAAACGGAACCCTTATAGGATCACTTTGTTGACCGTCCGTCCGTCCGTCTGTCAAGACCCTGTTTCTCAGGAACGCGTGGAGGTATCAAACTGAAGCTGTCCCTTGGAGCTGTGAAAAAATCTAACTTCTAAGCCAACGCAATCAAAAGATACAGCCGTTTATGCCGCAAATTTTAGAAACTCGCAAGGGAATCAAAACCTACAGGGTATTTCCCGTGAACTCAGGATCTTGAAATTTGGCCGGTTTTTTTAATACAGCCAGTAAGTTTAATATTTTTTCATGAAACATAAAGTACAAAATAATACGGTAAAATAACAACGAAACAAGGAATTATAATACTAGAAACAAAGTTGCAAAGTTAATGGTGACGTTGAAGAGTGAAAACTTCATAAAATTTTAAGCAAAACCTGTGAAATAGTTGGGCGTATTCTTAGTGCTTACAAAAGGGAGGAGTCCAATTCAAATTATACCTATAATTTGTTTTAGAAACTGACAGACAACGCACAGCCTAGGTCCTACATTGAAAATGTTCTTCAACCGTCGTATATTCATATTCATATTCATTTATTTTGTATTAAACATACATTGTCAAATTACATGAGATCGATGTCAATATTTACATGGATAAAAATTCAAGAATAATACTTACATTCAGCAAGTTATAGTATAGTGATTTTACAATAATCAAAAATAAACATACATACATTTTAAATCTCTTCAATAAGAAATTCGGTTACAGAATAATAGGCCTTTTGGATTAAGAAATATTTTAGTTTCAAAATAAACCCACGAGAGGGGGGAGCGTTTTTTATATTTAAGGGGATTTTATTGTAAATAGTATTATAGCTCCACTAAGATAAGTTTTTTTATTAAATCCCTATACCAGTTAAAATATTTATTGATATTTACGACTACCTAAATTAAGAATAATAATAAGAAGAGCAAGAGTATGATATGAATAATTTATTTTCCAATATATTGTTTACAACCATAGGGCATCATACAATGAAGGTTTCTTAATTTTATGTCAAGGTACAGTGGTATTCACACTAGGCGTAGCCTGTATCGTGGTTACCAATATACATGAAAATATAACAGTTTTATTATAGAGTCAAAGTAACTATATCTAGGTAAGTAAACAATTAACTACTAAACAACTAAGTAGAACTAGGAAGGTGTTAAAAGTGTGTGTGTGTGTGTGTGTTCTGAGTTGTAAGTGCGCATGAAACGTAAATAATAATTTTATTATCATTGACATACTTTGACTTATAGTTCAAGTCTAAGTCCCATAAGTGGGGCAGAAGGCGTCCATAGTGTGCAACCATCGCGTTCTGTCTTGGACTAGGATTCTTTCGAACGAACCGAGAAGGAATAATATTTTTTTTTTTTTATTCACAATTTTCACTAATTATTTTGACAAAAACGGGACTTAATCGCTTACACTTACTTTTATTATTTTCCTGAAGTTTTGAGCATGTCGTAACGCTCGTGGTCGCAGCAGACTCAACACTCAACGTCTGCCTGCGACCACGAGTATTACGACACGCTCGAAACGTCAGTAAAATAATAAAAGTAAGTGTACGATTAAGTCCCGTTTTTGTCAAAATAATTAATAAACGTGATTTTATAAGTAGTTCATAATTATTTCATGAACAAATTTTCATAAAAAAATTATATGTACTACTTAGGTAATAATCAGTGATCATACATTTTCCAGCATTTTTGGTGCAGTCCTAAGGTTATTATTATTTTGACGCTATTAAATTGTTAAAATTGCTATCAAATAAAATCAAAGCCATTTAGAACTAGGTAATAATGTAGAGATGGTTTGTAATTAAATTACAATTTCACAAAAAAACGTCATTGCACCAAAAATGCTGGAAAATGTACGATCACTGGTAATAATTTTAGCACAAAGCCTTAGGTCAGCCGCGGTCTGAAATTTTTACTTAAAACTGGCGATGAACCTTGACGTTAAAATATGAAATGCAATATTCTCGAAGTGCATTTGTAAGGCGAGAGCACCAAAGTAAAGGTTTTACTCGCTAAGTTATTATATCCATAACTTACTTTGAGACTCGTTTGAGGCAGTTGCCCCATACAAATCAAAATAATAATAATGGCCTCTGATCCATAGTTTATTTATTTTTATTGGTAGCCTTACAAATATTTACGTACCAGTCTATGATGCAGGATAAAGTGAACTTTCTAGCTTAAGTGCTGTATCAACTGTATGCAACTTATTGCAAATAAGTAAAATACTTATTATCTATTTAATATGTAAGTCGATATAACTACTATAAAGCGGTTAATAAAACCAAAAGCAGCTCGTTTACCTTTATATATAATGGAATGTAATAGAATGAAAGGAAATGATGGACCCTAATTAAACGTGACTATGTCTAAGAGGAATGTCTAAAAAGATACAACAATTGTGTCTAAAAAGAAAACCTAAAACTGTTTCAGGTCTCCATTTTTACTATAAAGTTTTATTCCGTAATTAGACAAATGGATAGACGATATTTTGTCAAGAGCCCACAGAATACAACGTGGGCAGAGCACCCACACGGTGTTTACGTAATCCCGTGAGGCGTAAGTCCAGCAATGGACGTCATTCGGCGTTATATTATCATTAAAAAAGTATTCTTCTGTTGACAAAACAATAATCAAAAATGTTGGCGCATCGACCACATAATTATTACGTTTTTCTTATTTATTTCCTAAGTGCTAAAAAAATAATTTAACCAATCAGAGTGCAGCGTCAATAAATAAGACTTTGCGATGTCCACAGAAAAGATGCGAACGCAAATAGCGTGTAACTTTTTAATTATTGTATGGCAGCCGGTACAGAGACTAAGGAAGCTCGGCCACAGCGGCCGGTGTCATATAAACCAGCCTGAATATACTTGACTAAAACAGCCTTAACTCTTTCTGAGCACCTTCAGCACTGACCTGAATTCCGAGAATGCTAATGTTACAATTATGACAAGAAAGGTGCCAAATTCTATTTATGTCACACTTTTCCTTTGAAAATGAAAAATATGAAATGGTTTATTGCCACAAAACAAAATTATTTTATACTACAGAATAAACCTCACTAATGCATTATGATCTATGTAGATGTAGCATTATGTTAACGCTAAAGGAAGCTAAAGTCGAATTTATTAAAATATTTAAAAACCTGACTGCGGTATGAATTTGCAACGCTATGTCATTTCTAGATCTAAGACGAATCTAATAACACCTCATAGATTGTAATCCGTCAAACGAAGTAGCCTGTCCGGCATGCCAAAGAAATGGGCATACCTTCTCTTTCGTGTCGCTCTTGACGGAGCGGTCGTGGTCACATCGAGGCGTCCTCGTCGATGGTGGAGGCGAACACAGCTCTGCGCACGATCTCCCGCCACCTCTCTTTGCTGGCAGACTGTCTGGTACAGTCAGATACGCGGTGCTCTACCTGCAGACTAAACTTGGTCTGTCTAGCGCATAGGTGGATTGCCGCGCGGTCTGGTTCCTTCTAATTTTCCCTGTATAACCAGCCGCTCTATGGAGTCGTTACATATGGACATACATACATAGCAGGTAAAAACAAAGTGAGTAAGAGTGAACGTTTTCATGGCACAAACATCAATTTTGATAATATATAATATGTAAGATGTATTTATAACACCATGAATTCATTTGAATTTAATATATGTAATCATAGTCAGCTATTCAACACGTAACCATAGCAATTACCTAATGTTGTAGGTAGGTAATTCAAATTTACTTAAATCTACTTTCAAGCTAAAAATTCGTAAATTGTTGATAGAAACATTTTCAAAAAAACTGCGCTGAAGTCACTCCAAGTCATCAATTTACCCAACAACAGATTGAAATATTTAAGCTGACAGCGAATCACTCTTTCACAACAACAAGATTGATGTCAAGTTGTAAACATCAAAAAATGTTGCGCCAGATTAATACCTACTTTTTAATGCGACGATACAACTTTGGAGTTTGAGATAATCTTTCACGAGAAGTTTGGAGCCTAATTCATCTCTTTCATGTTTCTCCCAGAAAAGAGGTTGAGAAAAATGGCTTCTGTCGGCTTATTTTTCGCGTAAACATTTCTTGTGATCGCTTTATTATTACTTGTTAAAAATACGCGTGAAAAGTACCTATTTTATATACAAAAATAATGATATTCCACGATAACATTTACGATTAAGCTAATAAAAATTACAAATTGCATTGTCAGAACAATAAATACATATTATAGGACAATCTTACACACATCGACCTAGGCCCACAGTAAGCTCAATAAGGTTTGTGTTATGGGTACTAGACGACGATATATACAATAGATAAATATGGATAAATACTTAAATACATAGAAAACATCCATAACCCAGGAACTATCTATGATAATATCTATGATAAACACACAAATAAATGCCCTGAGCAGGATTCGAACCCGGGACCTCCTGCTTCGTAGGCAGGGTCACTACCGACTGGGCTAGGAGGCCGTCAAAACAATAGTACTAACCTAACGTTCGTGGTTCAAAGGAGATGGAGAAGTGGTGGTTCAATTTTTGTTAGGTGATCTGGCCCAGATTATTTAGAACCGTTTAGGAATGGTTCTTACCTTTAAAAAATCGTCATAATTTCTAGATCAGGACGGTGGTAAAAATATTGCGAAATCTAATGGGAAAATTGAAAAATCATGCATTTAAAACTTGAATCTGACAGAGACAATATTTGAAAGCGTGCTTGCCTATGATTTATATATCAATGTTAAAAAAGTACCGATTTTTTAAAGATAATGTACAAAAGCGGACTTGAAAACAAAACGGGAATCATGATGAAATAATAAAAAGTCATATTTTGATCGTATTTATAGTTCCTGTGTACCGAAGTAAACAAAGAGGGCTGTCAAACCATCGTTGATACTATTAACTGAACATTCCTAACACCTATTGCGAAGGGATAAGGTTTACCACCGTTAAGTGCCGATACCACTAGTATCTGACATTGCAAAATTGAAAAAAAATCTGCGTTTCGTTATCGACGGAGCATGATAATTATGCCATTATGAAACCCACTTTTAATATTCAAACTCCGATCAAAAATGCAAAAATACGCATTTTCAATCTTTACGCATTTTAATACAGTCGATTTCTAATTTAAACTTCCGTATTCGTAGGCTTAGATACTATTTTAATATAACAATGTTCTAACTTACCGAACAGTATCAAAACGCAGATTATGTTACGGTCATGAAGCTATATACAATCTGGAGGTCATACTTCGACCGCAAAGTGAGGCCGAAAGAGATGGTAATGTAGGGGGCTGCATCTCATTCTAAGTAGAGTGACCATATGTACTATGATGTATGTGGGATTGGGATAGTATGAAGATAAATATAAAATTAAATATGCTTGTCGTCTAGTAAGTATTGTCCAGAAAAAGAAGTCTCATAGTTCATATGGGAACGTATACATTCTACTGACTTAAGGAGCTTGCCACTTCAGATACGTTGACGCAATAATGAGCAGAGAACCCCTCTAATTAGTTTACTATTTTAAACTTATTGCTAGATCCAGGCATCTGGCAGCTATTTATCGGAGGACGTCAGAGTGACAGACCAGCAAAATATTTCACTTAATAGGTAAAAACTGTCGAAGCCTATCGCTAATATAATAACAAAAAAGTAAAAACATTGCGTATCGATACGGAAAACAGTAGGTAGGCGACAAACAATACAATAACGTAACGTCATTTTGCACTATTTTCCCCCAACAGAAACTCCTGAAAATGATATAATCTTATTAATTACATGATACTGCACTGCTTCAAACCTAGAACTGTAAGATATTTATTTCTTACAACTCGTTTGCATAACACCGATGAACAATAGCAAACTAAAACTAAGTAAGTACAGGGGGTTCGTGACTCCCACTATTGCGTCATATCGAATGTGGACAGTTCTCCGACTTTAATATACTTAAAGGTAAATAAAGAAAACATCAATAACATTACACTGCTCAATGGTTGACTGGAAGAGATCTCTTCCATGTACAAAAATTGTATATTCTTCCTGTTTTATTTTTCTTTGTTGTACAAATGTTGTACAATAAAGTATATTTTAACGACCTCCTAGCCTAGTCGGTAGTGACCCTGCCTATGAAGCAGGAGGTCCCGGGTTCGAATATTGGTCAGGGCATTTATTTGTGTGTTTATCATGGATATTTGTTCCTGAGTTATGGATGTTTTCTATGTATTTAAGTATTTATATGTATATATCTATTACATATATCGTCGTCTAGTACCCACAACACAAGCCTTATTGAGCTTACTGTGGGACTAGGTTGATTTGTGTAAGATTGTCCCATAATATTTATTTATTTATTTATTACGTATACTGCCACTACCATAATTTTTTGTATGGCCTTGTGCCATTTTAGGACCCTTTCGAAAGGGCCTAAAAAGACCCGCGGGCCACTCCTGTCCTGTGTAAGTAATACTTAGGAACAGACCATGTACTTATATACATTTTTGTAAAAACAACAAAACCGACCCGCAGCTTGCCGACATCATAGTCACCCTATTGTTTGACAATCTTAACTTGTTGTTAAATCGTAAAGTTGAATGATTGTGGATTACCGGTGAAAGGAAAGTCTACTTTATTGTAAAGTCTCACCCCTGCACCCTTTTACGCAACATATCTTGACCATTTTTACTTAAAAATTTTGTTACGAAATGTTGTTGAGCTGAGCGGCGTCATTTGAAATAATATCAGTGACATATTATGTCAGTAATGGGACTGATGGGATGGGGATACCAGACCGTATTTCAAATATTACAAAACTTACTACTGTCTGCAATATTAATTGCAATTCTTTAATTTAATGAATGAATAATATTTACGTGGTAAAAAAATTCAAAGCAGCTAAAAGGGAACAAAGTATTAATTCAAATCTTGCAATAAATTATTATAAGTAGGAAGTAACTTCTAGTGTGTCACTAAAATAAATGTAGATAAATAAAACCACATTGGTAAGTTTCATAAGTTGGCAGCATTGTGCGAGTGAGACACCGCCCCCTACATTATGCTCTCTATCGGACCGTTTTTATTAGTTTTTACTAGTGACCTATGAACGACTGTTTTGCTCGGTAATAAGGTTCAACTGTGGTTAGGGAAATATAGTAAAAGTACTATCCGGATTGTCTTCTGATCCGTGGTTACGGTATACATTGACAGTGTCAAACCAAAAAACAATCCCGTTTCAGGCCAGGGTGAAGTTAAACTTTATGTCAATGCCATAAGGACGTTAACGACTTGTCTTGCTGTATTTTAATCGCGGAAAAATCAACATAATGTTTATTTATTCAGTATTTCTAATTCCCGTTTCATTTTTTCGCAATATTTTGTCTACTTTAGTAATAAAATGAGTATTTATTTTACATTGTAGTACAAACTGTATACGGTTTATATCAGGTGGCCCAGAATTGACGATCTCCTTTATATTCGAAGTAAAAGTAATAAATTTAACTTCAAATATAAGTTTCAACCACAAACGTTCACTAACGCGGACCAAAAAGTACGACCAAAAAGAGGCCGAAACACAAGGCAAAGTGACCAGCAGGGCTGACAGTATAACAAGTCAAAATGTCAATATCACCTCAGTAAACTGAGACAACATGAGAGTAGGTACCCATTAAATAAATTTTCAGTCTGTTTTTCCTTATACAGGAAAATTTCCTTACACAGAATGTAAAAAAAAATACTGGTAATTCGTTAAAGGGCATAATTGGTATCATATTGCGACTAAGAAACAGTACGAGAAAACATTTTTGGACGCGAAAAAAAAATTTTTTTTCTGTATGGGGCACGTCGTCCCAGCCAGCCAACCCTTCATATAAAATCATTTTTTTTTCAGGCGACACAATTTCTTTTCTTATTTTTTGATAATTAGAACACCAATTACGCCAAACGCATCACCAGTATTTTTGTTAAATTCTGTAGGTAATTTTATTTTACTTGACGTATATTTCCTTAAAAATAGGCGCCAATATCGTAGCGTCATTAGTTTACCCAAAAGTTTAATTTTTTACACAAAAATTAATACCGAAAATATCCAAAAATTAAAATAGTGTAACTACATAAGTGTCATCAGAGACAGAATTGAATTTTTTTGTATCCAAGTTTCCAAAACCTACAACATCATCAATATCGATCGCCGTTCTTGGCAATGCTGTGATCTCCGCTTTCGCCATTTTGGCCAAGCCTTACACCTCGTCGGTCAATCCTCACGTCGGCGATGTCGCTGGTGCTCTTGGCGCATTGCCAACACACAGTTATTTGGACCACCACGCATGAAAGCCGTAAGTTCGTTGGAAAACCGTTGGAGTTTGGAATTTACTGCGCGAGAATACGATATTAATTGGGTTTTTTAATGGCTCTTAGTTCGGGGCAGTATTTACAATGGGTTCGATCATTTAATGATCAAAAGACGAATTTCTGCGGCGCGGCGCAACGTATTGAGGATCCCCGATAATTTTGAAAAAAAATCTTTCGATTTTGAATAATTGACTCTAGAATATAATAGCACTACGTGCGGTAGGACAATGTCATCTCGCTCAAATCTGGAGCAGAGCCCGACTGGGAAAGTAGGTACCTCCACCTTACAGAAAACCACGGCAAAATAGCACTAGACCCTACTCATAGTGTTGTGTTCCTGCTGGTAAGTAAGGTTGCCAAAGAGCTCAAAATGGACCAGTGTGTTGACAGCGAGAGACTCTCTTGTTCCTTTAGCCGTCAACACAGTGAATCCTCCTTTTTGTAAATGGTCGGCAACGCGCATGTGACACCTCTGGAGTTGCAGGCGTCCATAGGCTACAGTAGCTACTTACCATCAAGCAGGTTATATGCTTGATGGTAAGTAACATGGTTTTTCAAAACGACCTGTAACTTTTTTTTTTTTTTTTTATACCACGACGGTGGCAAACAAGCATACGGCCCGCCTGATGGTAAGCAGCTACCGTAACCTATGGACGCCTGCAACTCCAAAGGCGTCACATGCGCGTTGCCGACCCTTTACAAAAAGGAGGATTCACTGTGTTGACGACTAAAGGAACAAGAAGGTCCCTCATCGTCAACACACTGGGTCCTCTTTGAGCTCTTTGGCAACCTTACTCACCAGCAGGAACACAACACTATGAGTAGGGTCTAGTGCTATTTGGCTGTGGTTTTCTGTACTATACTGTTACCAATAAAATTTTCATTTCATTTTCTTGTTTGCCACCGCCGTGCTAAATATTAAAAAAAGGAATGTGATTCTCACGCTTATATAGACACTAAAGGTAGACTTCAGACTCACGATTTGCGGCTAAGAACAGACCTGTCCTCAGCACTTGGTGTAAATATTCAGAAAATTATTAAATTTAAACTTTCGTGAGACGATAGTAAAATATAACGGTTACAACAGTATTCGATGATACCAACACTATTTACCAACTGCTTTTGCACAAGTGACTCCCTACAAATCGAAATATTAAAGACCGACAAGGGGACTTTCACTGTCATAGCAACTTCAAACGAAACATTCACTTATAGACGGAGAGCTAGCCACGTCAGATATGACACAATAATGAGGGCAACGAATACCCTTCAGTCAGTTTTTTATACTATTCTTATTTCTAGATCTGGAAATCAGGTAGCTGTAAAGTGCCAATGATGCCAAAATGAGTCATTATATAAATAATTAGATTACATCATCTGTTGCGGGAAAGTAGTGCCAAACAAAATGAAATGTAATTCATAGTTTGTCGCCTACTGTTTTTGTTTCCGTGATAATACGCAATGTTTTTTGTTCTAATGTTAAAAAATACCCCATATATAACTGAGACAACTTCGACAGCTTTTACCTATTTTAATACTACTATTTTCCTTTTGCTAGTCTGTCACTATAACCTCCACCCATTAAAAGCTGCCGGATGCCCGGATCTAGCAATAAGGGTAGTATAGCAATCTAACCAGTTAAGTTTTGTTGCTCTCATTATAAAGATAAGATAAGATAAAGATAAAAATCTATTTATTGCTCAAAACTAATTGGGTACTTTCCTGGGTAACAAAAATATAATTATATTTAGTCCGTCAGTTAGATTATCAAAAAATATTGGACACGTATTTTTTATTTTGTAAATCAACCAAAAATTGGTGAAGATATAGCCCGTTAAAGTTCCGCGTGTCGTCACATTATACTAATCATTGTACTGAAATGTGACGTCACGCGTAACTTTAACGGGCTATATTTTCACCAATTTTTGGTTGATTTACAAAATCAAAAATACGTGTCCAATATTTTTTGATAATCTAACTGACGGACTAAATATATTTTTTTAGGAAAGTAGCCAATTATAGTCTGGCCAGCCAACGAACGCAGTAGCAATGTACAGCGAACAAAAGTATGACGACACTAAGAATCAGTGAAAAAAGCGGCAATGATCATCAAATTCTATGTTTTTAATTTTAGTTGGTATTTCTGCCCCTTTCATTGGGTGACATTTACGGTGTGTAAAAAGGAAACGAATATATTACGTGTGATCTGTCGTCAACTGCAACAGATAACCTGGTTAACGCAATTTACATATGCCTTAAAATCGAATTTAAATTCAATGTAGAACGTTGCAGGAGTTCCATCTCACTCGCGCTTAAGATGAGAGAGTGAGAAATAAATTCAATGTAAAAGAAATGTGAATTGAAATGTTCGTCACGGTGTCTCATCACAAAGGATTGCCACATGTACGTATTTTAAATTTTCCGCGCTTTTCTACTGACAGAAATGGCTTGCCAGACTATATACAATATTTCTAAAAGATTATATAATATGTTATTGTGTCATATACAGAGAGTTCTATACCAGGAGAGGCCTTAGGTATCATTTCCCCTCTGTCAAAAGTATTGGCAGGAAAATCTAGTACATCTATAAAAACTATTTCAATAATCGATGTCACGCACTTTCGTCATCGCTGTCGATGGATAACAAGCTCCGTGAAAATGCCCTTATGCGCTGTTTTTGGATGCGTCTAGTTTACAAAAAGATGAAATACCATTTCAGATGTAAGTAAAGTTTTACTTTATTTTTCATTACTTTCGTAATAAAAGATTTAACCTAAATCGAAAATCAAGCTTCGTTTACAGAATCGATTCAAAGACAATCGTTTTCTTTCTGACGGGCAGTAACTATTTGACGTTTGACACTTCTCCATATTTAACGCGCTTAAGGATTGCTGTCTTCTATATTTTGTTTGAAAATACAATCAAAAATGATCCTTGGCTTTTTTGTTTGACATTTGTAAAGACTGCATCCAATAATGAACCATAATTATGTTAACGTTTGTACAGTCGACTATCTATTGTACCATTTAGTGTTATGAAGTATAAAAAGTATATGTCAAATATGTTCGGTGTTTTCAAGTCAAAGGTACATTTTTGTCGGTTGTCAATGAAGCGTTGCTGCCACAAAAATTCATTCAGAAATAAACTGTATTAACAACCGACAATGATGTACCTTTGACTTGAAAACATCACATGCGTGCTACCTCGCCCCACTCAGATTTTGGCTGACTTTTTTGTTTGGAAATATGAGGCGAAGCGTACTCCATTTATAGAGCTTTATGGTCATATATGAAGTAGCCAGCTCTTAGTCCATTAAAATGCCACTAAACCCAAGCAATTCCAAGCCGCAGAACTGTAACTAAATTTCTTAATCTCCCCAAAACCGCCGGCGGCAAGTTTCCGCCCAATAAATATAATGGCCATCCGAAATGAGGGAATTCGAGTATTTCTTATATATTTTGTAGAATTAGGGACTCCATTTGTAGTTGAACGACTTGGATTGTGTTGACTTGGAAACGTGGCGGGTGCTTTGGCACAATTTTATGTTGATTTCGTCAATTTGTTGGTGGTGATAAAATTATATATAGCTGTTGCGTGTTGAATTTTGTAACATAAAATTGTAAACGATACCTTGGCACAAGATAATTAAGATATATTTATCTGCTGCAAACTTAACTAAAGTAAAGTTTGGAAAGCTATTTATTTTACATGCCAGGAGTGCGATTTTTGAATCTCACCAAGTGACTAATTCTCACCGATGTGAGTGATTTACTATCGGAAATCACTCACATCGGTGAGAATTAGTTGCAGCTGAGTTTTGCAGACACTACAACGGCAGCAATATTTTACCTATAAAATTTTGGTTTTCTCTTTTTTTGTGTTTAAAAAAATGTTAGATTTAAGTAGTTACTTAGTATAAATGTAGAGATCCATTACTAAACTTAAATGGAATTGGGACATGTTGCAAGGCTGGGTGACGGCAGGTGGACCAAAATGTTGACGGATTGGTGGCCACATTCGGATGAAAGGAGTCCTTGGCGTCCGTTGGCTCGTTGGGTGGATGACATTCGGAAGGTCGCGGGTCACTTCTGGATGAGATTAGCTCAGGACCGGGACAAATGGCGTACTCGAAGAGAGGCCTATGCTCAGCAGTGGGCGACAAATGGGTAAAATGATGATGATGATGATTTAAGTTTAAATTGATGGTTTGTAGTATTCGCAATAAATGTATGTCTTTTTTTCCATCTTTCTTATTTTAGTAGAAGAAAAGGGAAATTTTAAAACAACTGGATTTTGCATTTCGATAATTTTGTGAATACATTTAAAGGTGCATTTTTTACGTTAAACCTTTTAATAGTTCGTTTAGTTCACACACAGCGTTATAATAACTGTGTCGATTCTTCGAAACCCATAATGTAACAAAATTAAATTTATTCTATCAATTATCAACCTTATTTATAAGTATGAAGAAGAACACGCTGTGTGTGAACTAAACGAACTATTAAAAGGTTTAACGTAAAAAATGCACCTTTAAATGTATTCACTAAATTATCGAAATGCAAAATCCAGGTGTTTTAAAATTTCCCTTTTCTTCTACTGTGTCGATTAACTCGAATAACTGTGTCGATTCTTCGAAACCCATAATGTAACAAAATTAATTTTATTCTATCAATTATCAACCTTATTTATAAGTATGAAGAAGAACACGCTGTGTGTGAACTAAACGAACTATTAAAAGGTTTAACGTAAAAAATGCACCTTTAAATGTATTCACAAAATTATCGAAATGCAAAATCCAGTTGTTGTTTTAAAATTTCCCTTTTCTTCTACTAAAATTACCGAACTTTGTCGCAGGCAAGGCCTTTCCAATTTTAATAATACCATTGATTTGAGACTGGTTCTATTTTATTTCCACTTGAAGGTACGAGTAAAGTGAATAAAATACACTGGCACTTACATCTTATCAAAATTATAATAAATTATAAATATTAAACTCTGCTTTTGGTTTGGAATGCTTGGCATCGTGATTTTCCTTATTATATTTTGATTAAGGTTTCGTCACACCAAATATTTTTTGGGTTGATTGAAGTTATATTCCAATTTCTTTAGATAGCCTGATTAAACTTTATTAATTATTAATGATTTTGAGTGTATTTATAACAGCAGAATTACTAATAGCACATACTTACCCAACAAATATTTGGTGTAACGAAACCTTAATCAAAATATAATAAGGAAAATCACGATGCCAAGCATTCCAAACCAAAAGCAGAGTTTAATATTTATAATTTATTATAATTTTGATAAGATGTAAGTGCCAGTGTATTTTATTCACTTTACTCGTACCTTCAAGTGGAAATAAAATAGAACCAGTCTCAAATCAATGGTATTATTAAAATTGGAAAGGCCTTGCCTGCGACAAAGTTCGGTAATAGCTCAAATTACGTAAGATATCAGACACCGGCAAGCTTTTGCGAATCAAATCATGTATTTCAATGTTTTACTGGCCTACATAAGGGCGCTGTAATTCGAGCGTCTTTGCTAAATATACAACCCCATCAAGCTAACATAGACCCTATCTCTTCAAAGATACAGTTGAATTTGGATATGTGAGTGTTTTTCTAAGTAAGTGGGAGTGTTGTATTCTGTCAACGCGAACTGTACAAGACCAGCATACGTTAATATTGTATGCATTGAGGATCTTAGAAGCGATTTTGTGAGACGCTTATTCACCGAACTCTTAAACATCTGTAGTGTACTCGAACTCGAATATACATAAGATTTCGTTAGGAGAATGTGTTTTATTAAAAATGCAAATATAGGGTGCTTGGGTGACTTACGGCGATTGACTATGGCCCTTGTGTGTTGGGAATAAAGATAATAATTCATTGAACGTGCTACTACTAATTTTGTTGAAATAAGGAAAGATTTACATTTGTATTTGAACTCCGTGTGATGGCATCGGAACGTTAATACACGTTTCGGTATATTTTTTATTCACAAACGGGAAAAAAATGTGTCTTAATTTTGCCTTTCTGTATTTTTTGTATTTTTATTGCGCTTTTTAGGGTTCCGTAGCCAAAATGGCAAAAAAATAACCCTTATAAAATTGTAAATATGTGTCGTCATGTCCGTCCGTCCGTCCGTCCGTATGTCACAGCCATTTTACTCGGAAACTATAAAATGTATAAAAATTACCATAAGGTGTATTTTGTATGCATCTACTTAGTTTTATAGTAATATTGCTAAAAAAAATTTTAGGAAATTACTCCATACGAAAAATTAATTGTGAAAAAAAAATTTACCAAATATCAGCATGTTGCACATCAATCGATAAGTCTTTAAAAATAACATTGAGGTTTGTTTCAGAGATTATCATCCTAAAATTGCGTCCCCGTAACTTTTGAACCGGAGATACAAAAAATGTGAAAGAAATTGAGAAGATAAATCTTTGCATATTGTTTTAACGAAAATTGTTTTGAACATTAACGGTTAAAGCGTTTTCGAGTTATCTCCGAAAGCCTCTTTCTTAGGCAGATACGACCTTTTGATAATTATTTTTTCTTATTCCGTTGAAGGTACAGAGCCATCCACTTATTAGCCGGTTTTTTTATATTTGAAGTTCGTATTGGAAAAAACTGTATTTTTTTTTCAAGAATATTATTATTGCGTGTTCCTTTTTTGAATTAGAATGTTAGAATTTTTTTTAAGTATGTACAACATTTTATTTATGTTATAATATATATTCATTTTATTTATTTATGGATCGTCGCATGGTACCCATAGTACAATTTTTAATTATTTTGAGTCTTAGTCGATTTGTGTATAACATTTGAGGGATAGTCCTATCCCTCAAATATTAATTATATTTCAAGAAAGTTTGAAATATTAGACACCATTTTAATTTAACAGAATAGAAAAATATTATCATATTTTCTTCCCAAAAGCTATTAGCATAGCTATTTATTCGAAGGAAACCTAATCTTCTCATCTAAAAAGTGTCACAAAATGTAAAAAGAACCTTGTACCTAATAAGATTTGCGCCTGCAGAGGTCGGTACGAAGAACAATTAATTATTAAAATCAAATTAACACGAAGCTAAGGGCACTTCAGTTGGCGTCCCCTGACAACGGAAAATAAGTGTTATGTTACTTGGACGTTGTTGAGGCGATGACGGAATTTTTTTTGGATTTTTGGTTTGATAAATTTTTACAGCTTTTCTAAGTACATCTTATAGACCGTAAGCCAACAACAAATTTCGTTGGTCATCGCGTCCCAGGCGACAACTTGTGAAGTGGATAAGAGCGATGTGTAATGAAGCCTCGTGAAGATCAGCTGCCTCTCCGTTGGTGGGTTGAGGAACGGTAACTATTTCATCACTTAAAAAACGGTCATCGCGTCCCGATTGAAACTTTGTCAGATGATAGTTTATATCCTATTATATATATATATAAAATCGTCAGTCAGCTGTATCGCAGTGAAAAGACTGTCAGCTGGTCACGTGTAGGGTTTGCTCCCGGTTCTCGTTTTCTATACAAATCCAGTACCGGAACCGGGAGCATTCCCTAGTCACGTGAACGATGATGGTCTTTCCACCAGATACAGCCGGCTGACGATTTTTCATGTCATAGTTTTATCATCTGACAAAAATATTCAATCTTGACGCGATTACCATTTTTAGGGATCCGTACCTCGAAAGGAAAAAACTGAACCCTTATAGGATCACTTTGCTGTCCGTCCGTCCGTCTGTCTGTCTGTCAAGACTCTTTTTCTCAGGAACGCGTGGAGGTATCAAGCTGAAATTTATCCTATAGCCCTGTTACCCTGGAGGCGGAACTTAAAGTAAAGTTGACAAATGGATACGCTAGAGGACAGTAGTCCTGATAAAATATTTTACAATTACCACTAAATGAAACTACACTCAAAAATCAATACTTTTTTTTTGGCATGATTGAAACGACATAGAGTAGTAGGTACCACTTTTCCAAATCGATCCTCCCGTCAAATCAGTCTAAGCATGAAAGGTAAGAACAGGTGCGGTTGAAATTTGGGGGGGGGGGTCACAAATGCAGAAATGATTTTTTGAGGGGGTCAGTAACGTTTTTTTCTATTTGAGGTGTACTTGGGGGGGGGGGGGGGGTGACCCATGCAAATTTAACTCAATCTGTAGTGAGTGTAGTGGCTGCCCCCCCCCCTATTAAGCGTTTAATTTTTATAGGCTACGTATAACCTGGCTGGGGATTTTCTTGAATTGGAATTAGTAATCTTTAAGGGGTGATTTCTGGGATAACAATGCAAAAAAAACCGGCCAAGAGCATGTCGGGCGATGCTCAGTGTAGAGTTTCGTAATTGCCGTCCTGTTTGGACCCACGGTTCTAAAGTTAGATGGAAGAGACGCCCTTTTTTGAAATTTCAAATCTAATATTTACGAAACTATCAGTTTCATCCAAAAAATGTATTAAAAGACCTCTATTCTTTTTGAAAGACCTATTCAATAATACCCAACACGATAGAGTTGGAGCGAAAAAAATTCACCCCCCATTTTATGTGTACCCTAATAGAAGCATACACTGCTTTATCTACACACATATTAAAAAAATCCTAAGTGACGTGTTCGGAAACCATTAGAATGACCGCCATGACCAACCTTATTGTGCCGGCGGTCGGGGGAGGAGGGCGAATTTTCATTACGTTACCGTAGGTAATGAATTTTCATACGTTTTTAACACACTGTCACAGATAATACACTGATGTTACGTTACTGATTGCATTAATGGTGGTAATTACATACGGTTTCTGAACGCGGAATAGAGGATTTATGATATTGGTGTAGATCAAGATATTTATTCTTCAATGTAAGCAAATTAGAATGCGCTAATGAACGTCAGAGAAAAAAAAAATACCTGAGTGCGTTTCGGTTGGAACGAAGTTATGTTATTTAATTTTTGACTTTTTCCTAATTTTTGTAGTTTTTATTTTTTTTGTATTTTTTTTAAATTGAATTTTTTGAAATTTTTGATATCTTTGTAATTTTTGATATTTTTGAAATTTTTGAAATTTTTAAAATTTCTGAAATTTTTGAAATTTTTGAAATTTTTCAAATTTTTGAAATTTTTGAAATTTTTGAAATTTGTGAAATTTTTGAAATTTTTGAAATCTTTAATTTTTTGAGATTTTTGAGATATTTGTGATTTTTGAGATTTTTGAGATTATTGAAATTTTTGAAATTTTTGAAATTTTTGATATTTTTGATATTTTTGATATTTTTGATATTTTTGAAATTTTTGAAATTTTTGAAATTTTTGAAATTTTTGAAATTTTTGAAATTTTTGAAATTTTTGAAATTTTTGAAATTTTTGAAATTTTTGAAATTTTTGAATTTTTTGAAATTTTTGAAATTTTTGAAAGTTTTGAAATTTTGAAATTCTTGAAATTTTTTAAATGTTTTGAAATTTTGACATTTTTGACATTTTCGACATTTTTTACTTTCAGGTTCTCGACTTTTTTTACTTTTTTCACTTTGTCACTTCTCACTGTCACTATACACTCATTCTCACATCTCTTTACAAAATTTCATTAAAATCCGTTCAGCTGTTTTCACGTGATGCGCGGTCAAATAAACAGACAAACAGATAAACAGACAAAAATTCTAAAAATTGTTGGAACGTGTTCTGTTATCGACTCTAAGTATACCCAGCCAACTTTTTTTCGAATATATTCCATGTACAGACTTTCGATCCTCTTCAGCTTTATTATATGTATAAGATAGATTTTTGGACCTAAGATTCTAAAGTAAAATGGGGGGGGGGGGGGCTTTTTTGAAGATGAAACTATCCTTTGTCCTTTCTCGAGACCCATACTATCTCTATACCAATTTTCATCAAAATCAGTTCAGCGGTAAAAAATTCTTCATACCAACTTCCAACCCCCTTTTCACCCCCACAAGGGTTTGAAAACTATCCTATGACGTTTCTCGAGACTCAAATTATCTCCATACTCATTTCTATCTAAATCGTATCAGCGGTTAAAAATTCTCCATACAAACTTTCAACCCCGTTTTCACCCCCACCAGGGTTGATTTTCGGGATTAAAACTATATATTATCCTTTCCCGGGACTCAAACTATCTCTATACAAAATTTCATCAAAATCCGTTCAGCCGTTTTCACGTGATGCGCGGTCAAATAAACAGACAAACAGATAAACAGATAAACAGATAAACACATAAACAGACAAACAGATAAACAGACAAAAATTCTAAAAATTGTTGGAACGTGTTCTGTTATCGATTCTAAGTATCCCCAGCCAACTTTTTTTTGATTATCTTCCATGTACAGACTTTCGACCCTCTTCAGCT
Source organism: Pammene aurita (assembly GCA_947086415.1). Classification (NCBI taxonomy): domain Eukaryota; kingdom Metazoa; phylum Arthropoda; class Insecta; order Lepidoptera; family Tortricidae; genus Pammene; species Pammene aurita. The sequence goes on along the minus strand of OX352305.1, from coordinate 1,437,001 downwards.
TTATTATATGTATAGATAGATACTCAGGTCTACTGTCCCTTGGAGCTGTGGAACATTAAACTTCTAAGCAAACGGAATCAAAAGATACAGCCGTTTATGCCGCAAATTTTCGAAACTCGCATCTCTCAGAATCTTGAAATTTGGTACGAAGCAACGTCTTATAGCACAGATAAAGGAAAAATTGAGAAAAGCGTAAATTTAATTAAATTAAATTTGGGGGGTTTGCGTTATTAATTTCTCAAAATAACAATATAAGGGACAACCTAACCTGCAACTCCAGGGTGTTACAATTGCCTCGCCGAACCAAAAATGTTATTTTAAGGAGCGGCAAAGCGGTTGTAACACTTTGGAGTTGCAGGGATGACGATGATCGCCTCTCATCTCACGCCAAGTAAACGATAAATATGTTAAGCGAAGCCGCTGCAAGTGCAAACACACCCTAACTCATGCGCCGTTACAACGCGTACCTTTTGTTCATCGAACGTAATCTCGTTGTAGGTGCACATACTTCCTAAACAAAGTTAAAGCAAACTACGGCTGACTGCTGAATTATGTGCGCCTCGGTGTTGCTGTGCTAATGAGTTTAGAGCTGAGACGTCGAAGTGTTTGAGGCTTTGGCATGTTTGGGAATACAGAAACGAAAATTAACTAGCAGTCTTATATCAATTTCAGGAGTGCGATTTTTGAATCTCACCAAGTGACTAATTCTCACCGATGTGAGTGATTTCCGAAAGTTCGTATTTTTGAAACTGATCGGTGACTTACATTTGTCATACCTATGACATCGATTTACGAGTGCCCCTACCCACTCGTAATTGAAATCACCATGCGATTGTTTTTGACAGTTGACGTATGTGACATCAGCCAAAAACGCCAAAGTATGTTTTTCGGAAGAATTAGCAGCGGGGCTCGATTGTGACGATTTATTGAAAATATAAAAAACGGCCAAGTGCGTGTCGGACCACGTATAATGGAGGGTTCCGTAGCTTCAATGGAATAAGAACCAAAGTAATGCCAAAAGGTCGTATCTGATGCCTATTGAAGAAGTTTTTTTGGAAACTCAAAAATGGCTTAACCGATAATGTTCAAAACTATTTTCATAGAACTTTCGAAGCTATTATTTCTGAAAATATTCACTTAATTATAAATTGTTCAAAGAAACCTCAATGTTAATTTTAAAGACCTATCGACTGATGTGCAACATGTTGATATTTGGTAAAAAAAATAATTGAAATTTAGTTACATGTATAGAGCGCCCCCCCCCCCCCTAAAAATATTTTTTTCAGCAATTTTACTACGAAATAAATAGCGGCATACAAAATACACATTATGTCTAAATTTTATTAAGATACGTCTTATAGTTTCATACGGACGGACGGACGGACAGACGGACATGATGAAACTATAAGGGTTCCGTTTTTGCCATTCTGGCTACGGACCCCTAAAAATGGCTAGTCTGGAGGAGTACATTATGATGGCGATGACGGACAGCGACGAAGACGTCGACGTTCCTCACCGTCAACATAATCCAGCTGCGGTAGGCGTCGCAGAAAGAATTCATCAGGAACAAGCATTTGCTATGTCTAATGCGAAATAGTATGTTATTCAATCAAATACAAACACTGAAAACATTGAAAAAATAATCAACCCAGCCGGACTTGAACCTGGCATCGATACGCCTTACCGGGGCTCGATCGCTTTACCAATTAAGCTATGGGTTCAGTTAATTAATTGGTAAAGCGATCGAGCCCCGGTAAGGCGTATCGATGCCAGGTTCAAGTCCGGCTGGGTTGATTTTTTTTTTTTCAATGTTTTCAGTGTTTGTATTTGATTGAATAACATACTATTGTATGAGTGGAATGCCCCACTTTAAAAAAATCATGTAAAATAATTCTAATGCGAAATTTAAAAAATATTATCGGCTTACGAAACCATTGGTAAAATTTTTAAAATTGTAAATTTGACATTGTAAAATTTATGCATGTTGGTAAACAGCGTGTGACTTTCAAAAATACGACTTTTGGAAAATGGTGACATAAAAGTCATCGGTGATAATTTTAGTCACCGGTGACTTTGATATCACCAGTGAGATTCAAAAATCGCACTCCAGGTCGTAACGTCGTAAAAGCATTTTTGAAAACGTTTGTCCTATAATTTCGTTACAGAGGAACTTTGTTTCTCGAACGCTTCGGCTGTGAAATGAAGTCGAGGTTGAGAAGACTTAGGAGTTTTTCTTTTTATTTTCTTTACATATAGTATGGGGTTCTTAACAAAAGAATTTTACAGTTAATATAAAGTAAATATAAAGAGTCGATAACGCGAATGTAGCACCCCTCAACCGTGTCACCGCTTGCCATAAGGCCGGCTTTGCTCGTATGCCACCGACGTGGTACGAGTATGTAAAGTCAAGAACAGCAAGTCTAGTTACATTCTTAAATCATGGACCCAATATTTTTGCAATAAATTTATATTCTTTTTAAAATATTCATGTTAGTTTTGTCATAGGTCACGTTGATTTAATATGCTGCCAGTAAAAATCGGCAATTCAAATAATAAATCATATACAATGTCAACAAACAGAGCCTAGTTCAGTTCCCAGCAAATATTTTAGGTCATTGAAAATATTGCTACAATTGTCAAAGCTTATGATAAATTGTTACTGAATCAACATGTGACATTGCATACTCTTCTTTCACCAAGGCATACTTGCTTATATAACTATGTTTTTCTAGTTTCTACCCTACGATTATCTACATACTCGGTATCGGTTGGAATTCTGTACGTGATTGACACTCAAAAAATAGAAACGTATCCAGTCCTTTCATATTTAGATTTCTATCGTATAATAGTGCCTGAAAACCTGCATATGACGGAGTTCACCGAAAATCTCCACAGTCCCTAGGATTCAATTTAAAAGTGGAGCCGAGCCGCTCGGCCGCAGTAATTGGTACCGTGCGCTGGACGTGTAGCTCTGGCGCGGGTGAATCGAGTTCATGATTAACTAGCGTAACGTGACCTTCCAAAATAAAGCAAACGATACTACAAAATATAACGGTTACACTCACGTCACTTTAGTCACTTCGCGCGACATGTTTCGGAAAGCTTAGGTCTCCATCTTCAAGCACTAAGAGTGCTATTTCAACCGGCCCGTAGCGCACTGTTGCACGTCGCGTTGCCGACTGCCGGTCTGCGTCCCGCTAGGCGTGCCGCGCGTGTTGCGCGCTCTGATAGAGCTTGTTGAGGGTGATTTTGCGCTGGCGCTGCACATGTGTTTTGCAGCGTAAGGTTCATCCGACAAATAAAAATGACAAAGCAAATGATCATAAATATGAGTGCAAAGTTGTACTGCAAACGCTCTGAAAGTAAAAGCAAGGGAAGAATCGCTGTCCCAAATTATACATGCGGGCACGGCAAAGCACAGAAGATCGGGAAGACTAGAGCTAGCTAAAGCGTCTGCTAGACAGTCGCCAACCAGCCCCTCCGATAGAGCGACCTTGGTCTGGACGGACCGTGTAGACAGTTGTTTCCAGCAAAATTGTATGAAGCACCAACCAAGGTCAGGGTGACCTTGGACCGTCAACAGCCTTGTTGGCGACCGTCTAGCAGACCCTTAAATCTAACTAAGTTCAACGACGACGGCAGTGGTGAGCGCCAGTCACAAGCAAGGGCGAAAGGTTGGAGGCAGTATCTCGCTCTGATTTATTGCTGCCGCTCGCTGCTACCGCCGATGCGTAAAGTCGTTCTCGTCAGAGTCGTTATCATCATCGCCTAGCCGTTTTCGGCTACAGCGACTACGATCTACCGCTGAGAGCGACGCTGGCGCGCTCCTAAGTGACTGATATAGCCAAATTTGCAGCAAATGTGCGGCCACACTCGCTGCAAGTCAACATCCCTCCAACATAGCAGTAATTTATGGCCACAGTTGGTCTGGCCTTTAGCTCGTCGAGCTCTGTGCGTCGCCTGGCTTCGATCTCATGCACCTGCGTGTGCACGGTATGCCTCCACTGTGGACGGTCACTAGCAAGAGTGTCCCATGTACGCATGGCTATATACGAGCTCTTTCCTATATATACCGCAAAACCGCTTGCCATTTTGTCAGAGTCGTACACAAGCAACAACCTAACCTGATCGTAATGCTAGTACAATATATGCTGGTTCCTCGACTCGTGGGCTTCCAGCAAGGAATCGCAATAGCATTCTGATAACCGTCACTTGGCAATAAAGCGGGAACGGCCATTGTTTGGTTATTTTACTACGCTGCATACCCCGACGAATGCTCAACAATTTTACTATTATCGCCAATTTGTGTTGGTTCCTAAAAAACGTGTTTATACTATACGAGTAAGTATTATAAAAGCGATAGTTGGTATGTATCTATGGCAATGTATGTTTAGATGTTTGGACATTTGGATATTTCTAGAACGCTAATACCGCTAATAAACTGTTAACCGTAGAACTTGGAAAGGAGCATAAGAATTTTTTATTCGGAAATTAACCCCCTAAGGGGTTTGAAGTACGGGAGTATTAGTACAATGGGCGAGGCTGGGTTGGAAACTTCACTATTTCTACGCAGAAATAAAACGCAGATTAAATGTTAAATGACACCTTTACAAATTAATATAATGGGGGGAAAGAGCTCAAAGATGACCCAGTGTGGTGACGGTGAGGGACCCTCTTATGCCTTTAGCCGTCAACACAGTGACTCCTCCTTTTTGTAAAGGGTCGGCAACGCGCATGCGACACCTCTGGAGTTGCAGTAGCTGCTTGCCATTGGGCGGGCCGTATCCTTGTTTGCCACCGTCGTAGTATTTAAAAAAATGGGTTAAAAAAAGGAAAGCGCGATTAGAGTTACGAACTAATTAAGTACGAGCGAGAAATGCCGCAAAACCCGTTTTCAGAATTCGAATGACACAGTTTATATTAAAATACTTATTTAACTGAACGCCATAGGACGTCACATTCCATTTTCTCAAAACGACCTTTTGAAAACTGCAATAAAATGCAACGTAGTCTCGGAGCGATGTGAAAATAAAACGGTTATGAAGTGAATTGGCAGTTGGCAACGTTTCGAACGCTCTGTGTTTACCGCCTTGTTGCCGATTCACGGGTGTTTGCGAAAGGTGGATTCAATTCCTGGCTCTTCACAGTTAGTTAACTTTAGTTTAAATTATACACGATGATTTCGGGGTCATGGAACAAGACATGATACAGAACTTAAGAATAAACCTAATGATGTTGGTAATTTTTTTTTACCACAAATATTGATAATTTTTTTTCAGATGATACATAGAAAAATACATTTTTGCATACGATATGGTCACCCTACTCAATATGAAGTCTTTTTGTTTCCCATACAGCGTATGACAAAAGTCATGACTTGATATAGGTACTTAATGTGAGATTAATTTTACTGAGAAAATAAGAAAAAAATAATTAATTATATTTGAACAAATATCACCATATGATAATGTTGATCACTGATCAGTTACAGAGACAATGTTACTATGCGTCCGTAAGGAAAAGCCTTGGATAACTCACACAGACAGTTCTACACGTGATCCCTAGGTGGTGCTAAAAGAGTAACAAACTTGGCAGCTGCACTATCCCATCTGGACCTCGCAGCACTCATTGGATTTTTTTCATCATCTGCTTTCCCACTACTATTACCTCAGACAAGACAAAAAATGTTGACCCAGTAAATGTTGATATTTCCATTTATTTTGCTATTAAAATTAATAATAAACTGACAAGTGTTTTTCTTAAAATAATAATATGCTTAAAACTATGTTTAAATAGTAGTTAAGTGTTTCTGAATAAAGTTTCTTCTATTCTATTCTAAAATTCGTATCAACTAAGTATCAAGAAATAGGCATGTGCGGTTTCGTACTATTGAGAGTGCTTCTTTCAGCTTAAATATTTTGTTCTATGGCTACTGCAGTGTCACAGAAAATGTTATTTACCAAGGGCATTGACGTTTTCCTCGGCAATTAAGTCGACGAAAATGTGGCAATGAACGTTTTGCCAAAACAAAACGTGATGGCTTTTCATTAGTCGGTCTGTGCTATTTTGCCACTGACGTGCTGTAAAAAAGAGACACTAGTTTTTGGACTAAGAGCTAGCCACGTCAGATATGACACAATCATGAGAGCAATGAAACCTGTACCATCCCTATTGATAGATCCGGGCGTCTGGCAGCTTTTAATGGGTGAAGGTCAGAGTGACTGACTAACAAAGATTATCAGTTGGAAAAAAGTAATACCAAAATACGGCCTTCTAGCCTAGTCGGTATTGACTTTGCCTATGAAGCAGGAGGTCCCGGGTTCGAATCCTGGTCAGGGCATTTATTTGTGTGTTTATTACGGATATTTGTTCTTGAGTTATGGATGTTTTCTAAGTATTTAAGTATTTATCTATATATATCTATTATTATATCGTCGTCTAGTAACCACAATCTGTGGGACTAGGTTGATTTGTGTAAGATTGTCCGATAATATTTATTTAATATTTATTATTTAATGGGTAAAAACTGCCTAAGTTATGTCATTTATAGAGGAAGTCCTATATTTTAAACTTAGAAAAAAACATGTATTATTACAACAATATATTTAAACAATGTATTATTGCGGAAACAAAGCAATAGGCGAATAAGTATCATTTGCCACAAATTTCCTCCAACAGAAACTTCTGGCTATGATATAATCTAATTAATAACATAATTTCCCATAATGTTTCATCAAACCCAGAACTCGCGGATTTGTTTTCTTCAAGTCATTTGGTTTCTTTGACCTCCACCACTTTACAGCTGCCAAATGTCCGGATCTAGAAATAAGCAGAGTATAGAAAACTAAACAGAGGGGTTTCATTACTGTTTCATTATTGTGTAATATCTGACGTGGCCAGCCTTCCGTCTATTTTTGCCAACTGCTCTTTTATTCAGGCATCCGTTTACTTATTGAGATAATTCTAACAAACAAGAATTGAATGGGGTTAGCTTGTATGCTTATAGGGTTCCTTTGGTTTCCATCATCAGATCACCTTGATGGTGCAGTCGGTGAGTGAATTATCCGGGCCGCATCCGCACCATATGCCTGGACACATAATAATAGCTAAATATGTATAACATATTTTGTAACACGTTTACGTAGCTAATATAATTTCAGCTGAACACACAAACATTTACACGGAAACATGTTTCTCGTAGTCAGTTTAACAATAAAGTTATTTTAAAATTTCGAACGACTCAATTAACCATATACTTCTTATATTTTAATAATCAGATGGATTTATACTAATATTTACGATTACAACTAAGTATAACAGAAATTGTATTTTATTGCGAGATGATTGCGAGCATTATGTTTCGAATTAAACATTTCATTTTCCATAAAAGTGACTACACAATGACATTACTTATATAAAAAAAACGAGAAGTTAAATAAAAGAAACTTAATCTTCCAGTTTGATGCAATCTTGAATAGGTAAATTCACCCTTAGAATCTCAGTACGAAATCAAATTATTCTCAACTGGACTTCAAAAAGAAACAGAAGTATAATTTTAAAGTTTTCTGAAGCAATGAAAACTTGTTGCTCAAGAAATTTTGAAGAATTACCCGAATTTTTCGAAATTTTATACGTTGGGCAGACGATGAAGCACGCTGAACAAGCACGTAGGCCTGACGAACGTGTTGGATCGTTAACGGCACCTGAATTTATTGTCACAGTTACGTGACTCAAAGAGTTTGATGTAAAAATTTAATTGAACTCAATCGATTAATTTTTTCGCTTCTCTTTGTTTTGACATATCTTAATTAGGCAAGCTTGAAAAGACCAAATGGTTGTGTCTCGGTTGGCCTGAAGTTAAATTCACATCATCATCTTCAAGCTTGTCAATCAGGTATATCAAGAAGCAGTCAGCAGCAAAAGTAGCTAAGTCAGCAAGGTGTTATAAATGTCTTATAATATGTACAATGTTCTATTTAGAATAAAAAATTTTATGCTAAAATCGTATCGTATTGTTTACCAAAGGCTGCAGCAGAGATGAAAATCATTCGTCGCTAGTCGAAAAATATATTGGAAAGACAGAATCGAACGAAAAGTCGGTAGAAGTTTCGATTGGAGTTATATAAACGATTTTCATGTTGGCTACGCTCCCCGCAGCTACAGGAGAGGAGCCCTTCTGACTGTGTGTCGTTGGATAAATCTGCTTGTCAAGCATTGATCGTCTGTGCACAGCTTTACAAGCAGTAAAATTACCTGCCGGTTCAGAACAAAGAGAAGTTTTCGGATTGTCTTCATTAAATTCGAATAAGATAAAGTGTGCTGAAGCTCTCCACCATCCAGAGATGTAATTTTGGTTGGAAGGATACTTACCTACAGTCTAATAAAATAGCTAAACGGACGAGCTCATAGTGCTAAGTACTTTATCTAATCTAAATATTATATTTAACTAGTTACATACATTGGGTAAGGTAGTTAAATTAAATATTTTTACGTACCTACAAATATATACATATATCCCAATCTGATTCGAATAACTCTAAATAAAAACTAAAAATAATATAAATAAAAACTAGAATCTGATTTATATGTAGAAGCATCGATTGCATGTACATATTTTTGCCCTTCATTGTGCAAGTTATTATTATAGAAATTTAACTTAATGTGACGCTGTTTATACATAAAAAAGAACATATCTGAAAATCCCATGTAGCCATTTATTAATTCAAAAGCAATCTCATTTTACTTTAATTTTGCATTAACCAGAGATAACTTCCGATGATACCACAATCTTCATTAACAACAACAATCAGTCCCGAATCTCGCCTGAGGAGTGCATTTATCAATTTTCCCTTTACTTTTCAACCATTTTAAGCATCTCTTTTGTTAGAAGGTGTTAAGTAGTAGCAATATTAATTGGCCAAACCCTATTGGACTAAGAGCTGGCCACGTCAGATATGACACAATAATGAGAGCAACAAAACCCGTCTGGTTAGATTGCTATACTATCCTTATTGCTAGATCCGGGCATCTGGTAGCTTTTAATGGGTGGAGGTCAAAGTGACAGACTAGCAAAATTTTGAAATAGTTTTTTTTTTTGGTATTACTATTTAGTAGTACCAAAATAGGTAAGTTGTCTCAGTTATAAAGGACAGGGCCTTTATTTTAACATTAGATCAAAAAACATTTCCTATGTGGTTGACTAGCCTAACGAGTTTTCTAAAAAAAGCTAGTTAGTTCCACATTATAAACTATATTTAGATATTATAGATTAAATATTTTATATTAGGTAATATCAAACGATACTCATAAAAAAATTTCAATGAATTGATTTACTTCTCATATAAACACATTATTCTTCCAAGATAAACACCTTAAAATAACATGAGATTAAAATTTATTATAAATTATATATAGAGATGGCACGCCTTAAGTCTGAGGGTAAATTGTTCCAGAGCCTAACAGCCTGAGAAGTGAAAGAACTATGTATTATAAAAATTAGAAAAAGAAAATGGGACATCCAGTAGAATTTTTTTAGAGGATCTGGCCGAAAGCAGGTAACTAAACTGTTTTTTGAGATAACGAGGAATCTCGGGATGAAAGAGAATAGATATTTATTTTTAAGTTAGGTTTTTAGTTTAGTTTTTTGATAGTAGTTTTAGTTTGATATATTCGTTAGTAATTCGTATGTTATTTAAGTCTTTAAACATGATAAAATATTATCTTTATGTAGTAAATGTTATACCACTATCCTATGATATAAAATATTCAAGTTATTTCGATTACCAATGATCAGTATTGACGTTAATTCTTTACTTAAATAAATGTTATTTAGGAACCAGATGCCTGTACTAAATAATTATGTTATAAACTTCCAGTTACTGTAGTTAATAATTAATTTATAAGGACTCAAATTGGTCAAGAAACTTTATTCCCAATAGCGTCTAACTCTGTAGACATCTCTTCCCCGCCAAGATCTATGTACAGTAGAAAGACAATTTGAATTTGGAATTTATTGCATGGAAACAGGATACACAATTGAACGCGTATTTCATGGCTGTTACGACTGTTAGGCTTGGTGGGGCAGAAGTACTTACACCGTCGACTACAATCGACATCAAAATATGATTACACTTTCAATTTTCATCTTATTACAAGGGAGTACGGTGCATAAGTTTTAACGTATGTTTGACGTTTTATCGACAGAAAGGCAGTGTATAGAAAAAGGGTTAATTTCTAGTGAGTGTGATCCAATGCTCCTTGAATATGAAATTAGGTTTGCTAAACAGTCCTCTAGTATGAGGGTTGTGATGTATATAATACCCAAGTATAAAGCATGTGGGGCAAAAGTTTTTAAATAACGATGTCACGTCTATAAATATGGATACATTTAATGTGACATAAATATGTAGTCACGACTCTATTACCAAGGCGAATGTATTTATATTTTCAGACGTGACCGCGCGTATTTCTATCGGTCGTTTTGAAATGAACTTCACAAATTTTACTGTAAAAATAGTAATAGGATCGTATTTTTATAACTTCTATTTTGGAATATTTCACTTACCTACGTAATTTAATCTACATTTTTAGGGTTCCGTACCTCGAAAGGAAAAAACGGAACCCTTATAGGATCACTTTGTTGTACGTCTGTCTGTCTGTCTGTCAAGACCATTTTTCTCAGGAACGCGTGGAGTATATCAAATACTCAGGTCTATTGTCCCTTGGAGCTGTGAAAAAACCAAACTTAAAAGCCAATGCAATCAAAAGATACAGTCGTTTATGCTGCAAATTTTAGAGTTTTTCGGCACTTGCAAAACCTACGGGGTACTTCCCGTGAACTCAGAAACTTGAAATTTGGCACGAAGCAACGTCTTATAACACAGATAAAGGAAAAATTGCGAAAACCGTAAATTTTTTGTTACAATATATAATATTATTTTATGTTTTTTGTTATAAAAAAAATTATTTTTAATAATTTTAAAGTTACTATACTACCCCTATATACCTACAGGTTTGTACGGAACCCTCGGTGCGCGAGTCCGACTCGCACTTGGTCGGTTTTTTTTGTTTTATACTGCCGTTTCTACAGCACGTAGGTAACATAATATTCACATCTATCGTGCTAATGTGTCTGAATTGTATTAAAGAGGTTCATGTGTTTTATAGAAATGACAGCATTGAGTTTAACCGTTTTATCAATCGACTTCAAGATTCCGAAGGAGGAGGTTATCAATTCGTCGGGATCTTTGTTTTTTGCGTGTTTTTTTTTAATGTATGTTCACCGATTATTCGAAGACGGCTAGATCGATTTGAAAAATTCTTTTTTTGTTTGAAAGAGTATACTTCACAGTTGGTCCCATTGTAACCAGCACAAGATCTGATGATGGGATCCTGGAGAAAGCGAGGGAACTCTTCAACTATTATAGGCACACCTATAGTGATTTGAGTATTTTTTACAGCAGCTCGAGCATTTCCTTTTGGAAAGGTGGAGGCTAAGTGAAGTCGGTTCTTTTTTGTTTAAAAAATATTTTGATTCAAATGTTCACTGCACCATTTAAAACTTACAGGTGAATATAACCCCGAAATATGTCGATACAGCATTTGTTACTACACCCGTTCAGGCGTTCATGCATAAAACAAGGCAACAGAAACTAATAAGAGTAACTTGACAGCTTTCCAGATACCGCCAACTATCTTATATTTAATCCTATCAAATTACAGTTTCAAGCTAATTACAACCTTAAGTCTATCAACTAAAGTCTTGTTTGCATTGAGAAGGGTTTAAGATAAGAGAGTGCGAAGATTGCGTGTCGATATTATGATAAATAAGCTACCCTCGTCAGAATTCCACGGTGCGGGTAAATGGAAAACTTGACCGGGTGAATTTGTTTGTATTGCGGCAACAACAAATAGGGTAGTAGGAGGACGTGTAAACAAATCAACTAATACTAACAGCTAGATTGAAAATCATTCAGAAATATCAGACAAAATGTGTCATTATGTCATGTTTTGGTAAATGTAGTAATGTCGTAAAAATGTGAATAAGGAAGTGTTGACAGATGATTTTGAATTTCTTTTTTGAATAATTCTAAACGATAACCATTAATGGGTCTATATGTTACATTTTGTGGAGTTTCCTGAATTGGCTTTATAAAAGATGCCCTTTGACCGCTGTGATCAGAATTAAAACAGTTAAATATTTGCTTATCCAGACATTCACAGTTACAAAAAATATTATCTAGGCATGTTGCACTAGTGACGCCCACCCGGGTAGGTTCAAAGAACAAATTAAACATATTAAACGATTTAAACAAACATAGCAATTTAACAGAATTATTAGACGATTCAAGCAAGTTAACATTAAAATACCCACATACTATAACATGCTTACGGCAGTTTCGGCTATTAGTGACTAATTTCAGCACATTTTCCATGGTATTTTCAAATTAGTTGAAATCAGCTGCTGCCGCTGTTGGTGGTCTATATACACAAATAACAATATTACTGTATAATTCTACACAACAAATTTCTACAATCCTCTCTATAGAACATTTTACAACATCCTTCCGTTCTTTAGATCTTAGACCATTTTTAACAATAATAAGGGAACCACCATGAATGGCAGATTTTCTAGCTTAGTAACTGACTAATTTAAAGTTAACAAAGTCAAATATTAAATGTTCTTCTTTAAGCCAATGTTCTGTAATACACATAACTTGTACAAATACTTTATTCAGCATAATTTTGCTCGTGCTGCTTACAAATACCTATTTAAGTACACAAGTTATAGGGTAGCTACAATGTAACATTGAGTAAGCGTCCTCTGTTCCCCGTACTAGTTAAAAACTGTATCACGGTGGTCCAGGATTCCCCTTGCCGTTGTTTACATTATAAATATACCTATGTATATTTTATAAGTATTAAAACACATTAGATATGTGGGTAAGTTAAAGTTAAACACAAATAAAAGTAGGGTTGTTAAAAGTAATAAGCATTAAGCAGCCAACTCACTCGCGACGAGGCAAAAGGGCGTGCGTCACTAAGGACTAGCATTAACTTACGACCTTCTGTCCCAGCGCGTTATTGCAGATAAAGAGTAAACAAAACGAGTATATGCAAAGTTAGCCGATAAAATTACTTAAGAAAAATTATAGTACGAACTTAAAAATTACTAATATTGCTATCGACTCTTCAGAATGTTAAGTATGTATGTGGTGTGTGTATGTGTGTGTGTGTGTTTATGTGTATGCGTATGTGTGTTCCTGGCTATTTACTTAGTAATTAGTTGTTCCGTGTTTTCATAGTTCAGTGATTTCATGTACTTTTCCAGCGTCAATTTGCAGATATATGAAGTAAGTGGTCGTAGATTAACCTGTTTACTTACTTTGTTATAAATACTTGGACCTAGAACATTTGCGAATCGCTTAGCAAATTTAGTTGTGCAATAAGGGACCATGTAAGGTAAATGTACGTTTCCACGAACGCTTAAGACCTGGATGTACGTTTCATTTTTTAATAAGGTCTGGCATTTTCATACGGTTATTGTCAATACTATACTGGTAACTTAAATACATTTGTGATCATTTTATTGCACTTAGAAATTATTTGTAAGGTTAGACATATTTAAAAAATATTTTTAAAGTTTTTTAGACCGCCTTACTTGATTTGTACCATTAAGCGAACTAAGAAACATGATTTGCATATATTACCGAATCCGGTGACCACTTTACCGAACTAGAAGAAAAATGTATGGGAATTTGGTGTTGAGCGATTCTCAAACTTAAACTGTCTCACTGTTTAGATAATGTCATCTAACTGCGCTAAATTTGCGTCTCCATACATTACTGAATTACTTCATACAAAACAAAAGTAACCTTATTTTTTTTATATTTATTCAAAATACCTAACCATTATTTTTATATATTACATAAACATCATCATCGTTTTTTGGGGTGTTTACGTAATAGAAGTTTTTACAATATTAATTCAAAAGTTAAATTTTATCTAAAAATATAAAAAACTCAATTTAATATTTTATTTTATTATTATACAATTTCTCTTTATACAAAACGACCTATCAACAGCAGGCCCATGAACATGTTTAAATGTTTAGAAGCGTTGGCCTTTATAAATAGGCAGAAAAAATAACACATTTTAATGTCGACCTAGCTGGGAGAGAAATAAGGATGATATTTTATTATAATGTCTATCGAATACAAACGAGGCCGAGGCAGATACGAATTCGGTAGCAGAGACTATGGGCACGATTTACCGAACGCGCGTTCGGTAAATAAACCATACAAAATATGTGGAGCCTAATACGCGAACAAATTTTGAAAATAGTACCTAAATTGCAACAATTGTGACATAACCACAAATTTAACATTGAAACTAATAATTAGAAGGATTACAAATCCGTTCATGTATTTAGTCTTGACTAATATTGCAGTAACATAACTATAAAAACATATTAAAGATAGCTTTGTCGAAAGGCTTATTTTTAACTCAAAAAGTCGTAAAACTATAAGATTTCAAACGCGGATTTACTATAGTCTTTGCTGTCTACAGATGTTCGGTAAATGCTCATAAAATTACAAATACTTTTCATTATTTGAAAAGTCAACAAGTTTATATTAATAGCTTATAATAAATCAGTAAAAAAATAATTTCAAAGGCATACGCTTTCCCTGATTCCGTACGCTGTTCGGTTAAACCATCCAGTCAAAAAGTTGGGTCACACATCACCGGATTCACATTTATCTCAAATTCTGAGAATATAACTGCACTAAATTCACTTAAAATACCAAAATACATAAACTTATTAAATAACACCACTCTAAATCCACAATTTGGAACCCACATATAGTTTTAAACGATTCTATGATCTTAAGAAGTGCACGCGATTTCTTAACGATTTTGTTAAGGGCGCCCATACAAAGTGGCACTCGACCGACTAGATCAGTTGTCATGTCGCAACTGAGCCCCAACATGGCCGTCTCTGACGCGTATTCGTAGGGGTAGGTATGTAGCTCACAGAAAAAAATATCACAACGTAGTATCTGCTGTAAGTAATCGACTTATAGCTTAAAATGGAATATATTCGGCGATACGGCACGTTCGCTGAAGCGTACATTTACCTTATACAATGTCACTTCTTCTTCGTGATTTCGAGAAATCTGGTTGGTTCTTGTGTTGTTTTAGAAGTAAATTTTCAATAAAGAGTTGCCTTACTGTTAAAACAGAGGTGTCATTGTATAGAGATGTCGTTGGGTAAAGAAAGTTTTTAAATAACATAGTTTTTAATACCGCTCTTTGTGATCTTTTTACTTTTAGCATAATTGTTTTTCCTGCTCCTCCCCAAATGTTAATACAGTAACATAACACAGACTGGCACAGAGCATAGTAAATTGAAATTAAAAGTCTCTGGTCACACACATGTCTCAATGTTTTAAAAATGTATATCATTACATAACACAGACTGGCACAGAGCATAGTAAATTGAAATTAAAAGTCTCTGGTCACACACATGTCTCAATGTTTTAAAAATGTATATCATTTTTCGTACTCTGTTAGTTAGACCATTCATATGTTCTTGCCAATTGAGGTTTTTATCTACCTGTAACCCTATAACCCATTATATTTACAGTCACCAGCATAAATATATGACTATGGGCAGCCCTGCAAAAATATCTGATTCTCCATTGAGGGCAAAAGTATATGACGACACTTCCATGGTAAAAATATGTGATGCTTTGTGGCCGGCATAAACATCGTTTTGCATCGATCAGCATAAATATCGGATCCGGCCGCTTAAAAATATCTGATTACCCATCTAAATCAGAATTATGTGACTACTGCCACCGGCATAAATATCTAACCACTGTTCACAGGTCGACCGCATAAATGTCTGACATAATAACAAAATCAAAATTATGTCATCAATATACAAAACCAAACCCTATTTGGCTGGCATAGAGGTCTTAATTGTAAAAAGCTATTTGACAATTCACGAAAAGAGTGCAGACTTGTTATTGAACTGTCATTGCATATGTCTATCTCACATTTTCTATCACGAATTTGACACATTCAAATTCATATGTTTCATTGCATTAAAAGCTTCATTACAATATTTACGATTTATTCATACAGTTAGGACTCGGTGCGACTGCCGTCAATCTGCGAGAAGCGATATTTTATTTTATTAAATTAAAGAAAAAAATCGCGCCAACACTGTTAACGGTTGATTTACGTATATAGGGTAAATACATTGTTAATTTAAAGAAGCAGTACTGTTTATTTAATACATTACTTTGAACATTTACGGGTAGTATTTTTATAATATAACTTCCCGGCGACACATAATAATATCTAACTAGTCACTACAATACCAGGTTAATTTTTGTTTTGTTTACGGTCCTTGTTACTCAATTTTGCAATATTCTTACGAATTATTCATCACTCTTGTGAAAAAAAAATGTGTCAAAAAATATCTAAATAAATCATAATTTAATTAATAAATTAGTATAAAGTCCATAACTCCCAAGGGAACACTCACCACCGGGAGGTAAGTGAAATATTGCAAACGAGAGTATAATAGATTTCTAATCGAAAAAGCACGAATGTCATAAAATATGTGAATATTCGCACACTGTGAAGTTTCGCACATCCATTCGTAAATGTAGTCCTACACGGGCAGAGGCAGATTCGCCCATTTGAAATCCGGCGAGTGACTGAGGTAAAGGGGTCTATACTCACCGCGTAATGGCACCAACTTGACGTCAGGATCGCTGTTAACCGTATTCGGCACTTCACACACTTGATCTGAATTCAGTTCTTAATTCATCAATTCGTAGATAAAATCCGAGGTAAATGCTTAAATTTGTCTATGGTAACTAAAAATGGTTTATTTCTGCGATTCGTATGTGATGCCAAAGTTCATTGGCTCCAGAGTTGGGGACTCGTAATTGAAGTCGGTGATTTGATTAAAAATTCTCATTATTAAATCATCGCTGATTAAATCATAACACAAAACAATCAAGTAATTTCGCCAAGAATATATCATTAACGACGCGCGACGGGTGCTGATTTAAACTAAAGTAATGCTAATCTACTAAAGTCAATCATGATTCGTTTAATATGATTGGAATATTTTTAAGTTGATTTACATTATTACAAGGATATAAGGCCTTTATTCTGAATTGTAGAAATTTTCGTTATTATACATTTTGCATAGCGAGTAATTTAATTAAAAAAAGTGGTTTGTAAAAATCCTGTCAAGCTAAAAAGGTTTCTGAAAAATAGACCTATCTGAAAAATAGACCTAACTAAATCATAATATAGGTAACGAAAAGTGTGGGAGGATTTTGTTAGTTTTATCTAACTGCTTTATTTATTTATTTTTTATTTACCTACTTCTTTCAAATTGAAATCATTGAACAGTTAATAGTGAATGCTCTATTGTGGACTACATATATATGAGGTTGAAAATGGCTTCGTCGTTTTTTTGTAAATAAATAATTTTAGGCAACTATATAGATGTGATCAGATATTGAGGTAAACATCAGTATTCTCGATAAATTCTAGTTTTTATTGCAGTTACTAAAACGACCGCTCGATCTGCCCTAATCTGACTTTATCATTGACATTATCATCAATTTTGATTTAATTTTAATACAAATTTTGATAGATTGAGAATTTACCACATAATCTACCAAATTAACTTATTACTTTCGTCCAAAACCAAACAGAATGGGTAGATATTGTAGAACCGAACTCCTTTTTTTATATCGGGAATAAAAATAGAATTCAAATTAGCCTAAGCATATTAAGGAAACCCTCGGAATCAGAGATAATACGCTGGAAACTCTTATATACTTTCATTATGATGTTTTTAACGTTATCTCTAAAATCTCGGAAAATCTCGTGTCTGGGCCTGAACTTATGCAAGGTCAAACTCCAAAAAATGTATGGAGTGCCCCCCTTAAACATATTTTTTACTACACAACTAAGTAGCGGCACATATATTAGACCTTTGATTGAGATTTCTTGAATATACGCCGTATGCGACCCGCCCGCCCATCAGTAGTATAGATTCACCGTTTCTACCCCATCGTTTTCCCACCACCAAAACAATGGTTTTTCGGGATTATGGTGGTTTTTCGGGGCTAGGAAACCTAAAAAAAAAAAAAGAAAAAAAAAAAAAGTTTGGTATGTTTTAGTACGTTTAGCCCCCCATTTAGATCGATTGCACTAGGTCTCAACAGTGCCCGGAGCCTCCTTCAGCACTTAGGCACTCCGCTAATTAAACAATACACGCTCTTCGACACCACAATAGAACCCTTGCTCACCTTTTTCTATTGTCTCTATTGTTAGCTCGACTCGGCGACATCGCATTGTTACCGAGCTCGGTAGAGGCATACTCCTACGTTGTAGTTTGTTCTTTACGTATTTGCAATAGGTTTTATAATTGCTTAATTGGTTACTCCTTATGAAAGACTAGGTATACTACCTAAAGTTTCCATAGTTTAGGTATAGTTTTGGTGGTGGGAAATCAATGGGGTAGAAACGGTCATATAACTTAACGAGATTTTTAATGATCTAACAAGCCCCGCGAACTGACACAATTACATTACCCTTTATTAGTCTGGACTGGAGTAGGTATCAAATTTATACCTAAAGTAATTAATTCACATTTCGCATGTGTTACAGCACAATATGAAACTTCCGGTATATGTTTCAACCCCATCAATTTTAGTTATTTAGTATCTATTCGTTTTCAGTTTTTGCCTAAAATTTATTATTTTATGCAAATCCAATTTTTGAAATATTATTTTATTCATTCTAGATTATTTCTAGTCTAGATATTTGTGTTGTCTTATCTTTTTTTTTTTTGAACTCGTAAATAACTTTGGTATATGTGACAACCGACTGCTATTTATTGGTGGACAATAAACATGACTGTGTTTTGAACAAGTTTCAACCTGTAAGTATGCTGTACGTTTCCGTAAAGGAAGTTCCTATTATTTATTATAATATAGGTATAGATCTTTTGTTAATGTAGGATTCGGTGTGTGATTTATTTCATTCTTGTTTATACCAGTTAGGTGGGGCGGTGCGATGTTTAAAGACTCCTTTGTTGCTCTAATTTAAAGTCGCAATTTCTATTATTAGTTTTTTCTTGATGCTGTCGGCTTGAGAACTTTACCTTTTTTACTAGATGTCCTTTGAAGAAGGTAATAATTTACTTTTTATTCGTTTCTGAGAAATGTATACATCAATCATCGGGTTTGAAGTCACACGCAATTTTAATAGAAAGTAAATGCACAAAAGATCTGTCGTTTAAATTCTTTAGAATTCTTTTGATAATTTAATCTTTTGTTAGAAAACATTCCGCTGCAAACAAAAATTTACCTGTCCCCGAAATCCTGTTTAAACTCGTCGCTACCTACCTAGGTGGTCCTCTGTCCCCACCAGCCGTGACCTTTTTTTCAACACAAATTCATATAAAAAGACTGAGGCTGGAGGGTAAATTTTAGAAACGAAGTGAGCTGCAAATCGCGTGTTCAATTACGATTAAGTGAATAAATTTCTTAATTTTGACTAATCAGAGATAGAATTTGAAGGAACACTTTAAATTTCAAAGTATAAAAAATTATACTATCCTGATTTTTTATCTATATGTATAGCATGTCAATTGGAAATGATAATTGTGATGTTAAACTTCTTCAATTATGGGAAGACGCGGAGAAGGAATATTTTGAAGACCAAGAAATATATAATTTGTGTGAATCTCTAAGTCAACAAAAATATGAAATGTAAGTTAATCAATCTGTTTAAATATTTAATTCATTGTACATTTTTTTCTACCTTGCATCTTGTTGGGGTGGGTGATCTAAGTGAAAACCTGTTGTTACATGTTTCCTTACCTGACTTATGGATACGGAGGGGATAGTGGTATAAAAGTGGGTCCCCAGTTTTAAAATTATCTATAGCAAATTGAAGTTTCAGTGTTTTGTACCTGTGGTGTTGTGTGATTCAGTTTTGCAACATGGCATTTTATCTAGAGCCTAAATTAGAACGTAGCGAGATAGCAAGTTTTAGCAAAAAGTTAATAATCCAGAAATTTCATAGACACATCCGATTGTGGTTTATTGATGGCTTATTACCTGATTCAATTTTCGAAGATCAAGATATTAAACCATATTATACCCCATGTGAGGGTCATAGGAATCAAACACAGGATATTCATATATCAGCTACTGATGTAGTAGACGGAGTCCTACCAATGCAAGCGTATTGTTTGCATTGTAAAAAATATACAAGTTAGTATTTTGTAGTTATTATTAATCTTTGTTTCTGGTAATCATATTATAAGTAATGATGTAATTATATTATTAGTGATATTTTATTTTATTTCTTTAGATCCCAACAAGTTGGAGGCGGAATAGAAATGGCAACTACGGATCCTGTGTCTAAGGCATCAACTAAGAAGAGTCAACATTCAACTAGCAGTGATTCAGCATCAACTTCTACAACACAAGCTTGCTGTATTGAC
Source organism: Pammene aurita (assembly GCA_947086415.1). Taxonomy (NCBI): domain Eukaryota; kingdom Metazoa; phylum Arthropoda; class Insecta; order Lepidoptera; family Tortricidae; genus Pammene; species Pammene aurita. Next base: position 1,416,447 of record OX352305.1, on the reverse strand, counting down.
GTAAGCACAAAAAATAATGACAAAATTGAATGTTCTGTGTGTCATGTGTATGTGGTAAAAAGATATTTAGCAAACCATTTGAAAAGCAATAACCACAAAAACAATGTTCTTAGTTCAGACAGCGAATTAATCAACGTTCAGCTAATTGAAAATGCATTCCGAAACAGGGTTGCTACGTACAGAATATCAAGTAATAAAAATGATTACCAACCCTTTGAAACCCCCGAATCGTTTTTAGAAAAAAATAAAGATACAATTTTCACTTTATTAAATCGATCAGTTGCAGATCATTGTGCTTTAAAAGTTAATTTTATTTTAAATGCAAATTTTTGTCAGGATACCAAACAGCTAAGAAATACATTTGATTTTCAATTAAACAATCAACTTTTTAATGTGAGCAGTGATAAAGATTTATTTTTCATATCTCTCGTAAAAGAAATAACAGAGAGATTAACAAACTTTGAAAAAGAAGATAGTGGATGGAGTTTGGTAAACATAAACCACTTAGACGTTAATGTTAATAAATACAAACCATTGCGTGGTTCTTCATATATTGAATTACCACGTGATATAACAAACAAAAGAGCAGTAATAAACATCAAAAACAATGATCATGAATGTTTCCGTTGGGCATTGCTTTCGGGTTTATATCCACCTAAGAAAAACAATCACGCTAATATGGTGAACTGTTATGTCAAATACAAGGAGAAATTGAAGTTTGGTGACATTCCTTTTCCTATCAAGTTTACTGATATTCAGAAATTTGAAAAGTTAAATGATTTAAGTATTAACGTGTTTGGTTTGGAATATAATTCACAAAATAAAAGTCATGATATCGTTGGTCCTTTACACATTACAAAATGTAAAAAATCAAAACATTTTAATTTGTTATATATAACAAAAGGGAATAGAGGACACTATTGTCTAATCAACAATTTATCTCGATTAGTATCCGCTCAAATAAATAAATCATAACATGCTGTTAATATATGTGATGGTTGTTTGTCAAATTTTTCATCTAATCAGAATTTAGTAGAGCATCAAAAGAACGATTGTTTTCATATATGTACCAATTTACCCTCTGAAGAGGATAAAAGGAAAGATTGGTTTGACAAAATACATTTTCCAAGCCCCCTTTACCCTTAACAACTTTAAATAAAGAACAAATTGCAAACAGCAAAGTCTGTTTCATTTGTAGTACATGTTTAAACGAGGATTCCTGCGTTTCCTATAACTGGCATACCGGTGTTTACGAAGGCGTTGCACATTCACTTTGCAATGAAAAGTACAGGCCCCAAAACTTTGTACCTGTGTTTTTTCATAACTTAAGCAACTATGACAGTCACTTTATAGTACATGGGCTTAATTTTGAAGATGGTGATATAGAACTAATCCCACAGAACAAAGAAAAATATATTTCCTTTTCCAAAATGTTAAAAGTGAATAACCGTACAGTGAAATTAAGATTCGTTGATTCCCTTAATTCATGTCTAGTAGTCTTGAAAAATTAGCTAAAAACTTAACAACAAACCAATTCAATGAACTAAAATTAAATTTTCCAAGTGAAGAAGACTATAAGCGCTTGATACGTAAGGGTGTGTACCCATATGAATACATGACATCATTTGATAGTTTAAACATTACCGCCCTTCCTCGTAAGGATTTATTTTATAGTTCTCTGACTAATAGCCACATTTCAGATGAAGATTATGAACATGCTGTGGGTGTGTGGAATCACTTTAATTGTCAAAATATGGGGGACTATTCAGATTTATATCTGAAAACAGATGTTTTGCTACTAACTGATGTATTTGAAAATTTTAGAAATGTATGTGTTAAGACCTACGGTTTGGATCCAGCTCATTATTACACTGCCCCAGGATTGAGTTGGGATGCTATGTTAAAAGTTACAAAAATAAAACTTGAACTTGTGACGGATATTGATAAAATTGCTTTCATAGCAAAAAATATTCGACGAGGTCTATCCCAATGCAGTCACAGACATGCAAAAGCTAACAATAAATATATGTCAAACTATGAATCAAACCAACCGTCTTCTTTTCTTGTATATTTAGATGCAAATAACTTGTATGGATGGGCTATGTCTCAACCTCTTCCTACAGGTAAATTTGAATGGGTGAATGTAGAGACAAATTTTAATATTGCAGATGATGCTGATCATGGCTTTATCTTAGAAGTAGACATTGAATACCCTAAAGAATTACATGATTATCATTCGGATCTACCATTCTGTCCCGAAAATGTATGTTTAGGTAATTCTAAAGCAAAAAAATTAATACCAAATCTAAACAAGAAAACAAACTATGTCATTCATTACAGAAATCTTAAACAAAGTTTACAAAATGGATTAAAATTGCTTAAAATCCATAGAATATTAAAATTTGAGCAATCCCCATGGTTAAAAAGTTACATAGATTTAAATACCTACATGCGATCCCAAGCATCTTCTGAATTCGAAAAAGATTTTTTCAAACTCATGATCAATTCAGTGTTTGGTAAAACTATGGAGAATGTAATGAAACGAGTAAACATCAAATTATTAAATCACTGGGAAAATCGTGGGAAATCTCAAGGAGTTCAATCTTTAATTGCGATACCTGAATTTCATAGTTTATCTGTTTTTTCACATGATTTAGTAGCTGTTCAATTGAAAAAAACTAAAGTTTTATACAACAAACCAATTTACTTAGGTTTTTGCATTTTAGATCTTTCTAAAACTTTAATGTATCAATTTCATTACGACTATATGAAAACCAAATATCAAAATAATTTGAAATTGCTTTACACAGATACTGATAGTTTACTATATCAAATATTCACAGAGGACTTTTATGATGACATAAAATCAGAGCTTAATTTATATTTTGATACTTCTGAATACCCAGAGGACAACGTGTATGGTGTCCCTCTGGTAAATAAAAAGCAACTTGGAGTTTTCAAAGATGAAAACAATGGGGAAATATTTAAGGAATTTATTGGTTTGCGTTCAAAAATGTACGCCATAGATGTACAAAATAAAGAAATTGAAGCTAAAGCTAAAGGTGTCAATAAATGCATAACGGAAACGTATGATCTTGATAGTTTTAAAAAATGTTTATTTAAGAAAAAAATTAAATATGATACAATGTTACGTTTCAAATCAATAAAACACATTTTATTTACACAGAAAATTACCAAAATAACGCTTTCCCGTAATGACACGAAACGATATTTGTTAGGAAATTCTATTGATACTCTTGCATGGGGTCATTATAAAATTCCTCATGGTGTACTTTAAAATTTATATAATTTACACAGAACATTCAATGAAATGTATTTATTTTTTGTGCAATGTGTATAATTTTTGTAAATTGTATGATTTAGTTTAGAAGTTAAAATTATCTTGTGTCAATTTTTTTTTTGTTATGTGTTATTTTTAATAAATGTTCTTGATAAAAGGAGAAACTTTAAAAAAAATTGTCATTTGAAATTAATTCCTTTTCATAACAACACACTCCTCACGTTAATTCAAAATGATTCATTTTTACCATCCCTTCACCACTATTGTAGCTGGTCCGAGTGGTTGTGGAAAAACTAAATTTGTTACAAGTTTTCTTGAACATTCGAAAGAATTATGTAATGTTGAGTTTGATGAAGTGATTTGGTGTTATGATGAAATGCAACCCCTATATAATCTAGAAAATGTGATTTATAGTCAAGGAATACCTGATATGTCCATGTTTGATGGACTGAAGCCCAAATTACTTATAATAGATGATTTAATGCGGGAATCAAATGGGCGACTAGTTGATATTTTTACAAAAGGTAGTCACCACAGAAATTTAAGCCTGTTTTATATTACTCAAAATATATTTCATCAGGGTAAAGGTCAACGTGATATGTCTTTGAATACAAGTTACTTAGTGTTTTTTAAGAATCCTAGAGATAAAACACAAATACGTTATTTGTCTCGTCAAGTATGCCCAGAAAACTCAAAGTTCGTTGACGAAGCTTACAAGGATGCTACTAAAAACGCTCACGGCTATCTTATGATTGATCTAAAACAAAACACAGATGACATGTGTCGTTTTAAAACTAAAATATTTCCATTTGATGGCCATTGCACAGTGTATATCCCAAAGAAAGGATTTAAATATAACAAGGATCATCAAGTTTCAGTCAGTTCTAAATGATGCATTCTCGAGTAAGCACCTATAAACATTTACTGGAAGCCCTGCATTTACTTAAACCAAAATATCGCACTGCTTTGCTTAAATCGTGTGATGAAGATGAGATCAACATCATTTGTGAATGTATCTATAACGTTCTAAAGGGTAAAATTCCTTTAGATAACAAAGAAAAATCTAAATTAAAAAAATATAAGGAAACATTACGAAAACTAGTTTCAAAAGGCAAAAATAAGCTTAGAAAAACCGTTATTATTCAGAAAGGGGGTGCATTTTTACCAATAATTTTAGGTGCAGTTTTAAGTGCATTGGTAAACTCCTTATCTTAGATACAATGGAGAATATAAAGAAAATGTTGTTAGTAGAACCTGAATTTATTGAAAGACTTAAAAAAAGTGAAAATCAGGTGGAAAATTTATCATCCCGTCTGGATGGAGAAATGCAAACAATTCTTAGAAGAAAAATAAATGATCGTGAAAAGTGGGCATTATATTGTCAAGCACTACAACGATTTTTACATTTTGCTGAGGCAGATCGAAGACCATTTAAATTACCAATAGTGATGGATGAAGTGAACTACCTTACTAACGATAACTACAACGTTGCTTCGAAAGTTAACAAAAAGGAGGAAAATGTAAAAAAAGAGGAAAGTATCCGAAAGGAGGAATCATTTACTCAGAACTTAAGCGGAGACGCAAATTCACCTGTGCCGGAAGAAGATGTTTATGTCACACCTCCTGGTGTATTAAAGGTTCAATTACCTAAACGATATTCTCCATCCTATATTATAGATGTTATACCTAAATCGTACAGGACAAAAAGTCAGACGCTACTGCAAAACATTGTTCTGAATAGACCTAAAATTTGGTGGAAGGAGAACGGTGAAGCAGTTATAAACAGTCAGACAATACCAAATAGCAATATTCTCGATTTGGTAGGCGATGTGCTTAGACCGCTTAAACGCTCAAAACCAGTGGGATGGGAGGATTTCGCTCGTCTTTTAAATGATATAAAAGTTCCATCGTCATGTATTGGTAACCCCGAGACTTTAGAATTTATTAATAAAATTCAATCTAAACCTGAAGCTAACACTTCACAGGCTTCTATTAGCGAGCATAACCTATCAATTAAAGAAAAAAACGCATCTACTCCTCTATCTACTAAGCCAAAAACGAGGTCTCAAAAGAAAGTTGATTGGAAAAGATGGACTCCTTATTAGACATAAATAGAATATATTACGATATATCAAACCCGGCTGGATATAGTAGTTTAAATAATGTTATGAAGGAAATGAAAGGTCAAATGAATATAGAGGAAGTGAAAAAATGGTTGCAGTCCCAAGAAGCGTACACTCTACATAAACCTGTTCATAAACGTTTCTCGCGTAACAAATACATCCTGTCAAACTACAATGAACTATGGCAAGCTGATCTAAGTGATATGCATACCTATAGTCAATACAACGATGGGTATAAATACATTATTTGTGTTATTGATGTATTTAGCAAATATGCATTTGCGAGACTTATGAAAAAGAAGGATGCTGAAACGGTTAAAACGTGTTTTGAAAGCATATTCACGGAAGCAAATGCAACCCCTAGACATATTCAATCTGATAAGGGTACAGAATTTGTTTCAAAGATGGTGAGAGATTATTTTAAAAGTAAGAACATAAATTATTATACAACTAACAACCCAGACATTAAAGCTAGCATAGTTGAAAGGTTTCAAAGAACTCTCAAAACTAAAATGTGGCGTTATTTCACTCATAAGAATACTTACAATTACACTAATATATTACAAGATCTGCTTTATTCATATAACCATAGCTATCATTCCAGCATAAAAATGCGTCCAGTTGATGTTAACTCTAGTAATATAAGGACTGTTTGGTGTAACTTATATGAAAGAAAAAATGATAAACAACCTTCTTTAGAAAATGCAAGGCTAAATGTAGGTGACCATGTTAGGATAATTAAATATGAACATATATTCCAAAAGGGTTATGAAACCAATTGGAGTGATGAAATATTTGTGATTGAATCAGTTATCAATAGGTCTCCGTGGGTTGTTTATACTTTAAAAGATTTGGAAGGTGAACCAATAATTGGTACATTTTATTCTAAAGAATTACAAAAAGTAACTCACCACCCCTCCATCAAATATAAAATTGATAAAATAATACGCTCGCGCCGTATTGGTGACAGAAAGGAAGTGTTCGTGAAGTGGCGAGGTTATCCTAATAAATTTAATTCCTGGATACCGTCATCAAGTTTAGAAACAATATGAGTGAAAACAGTTTTTACTTAACTTTGTTGAGCAATAGCTCATCGGAATATTACAATGATAATACAACTGCGCACTTTTTAACAAAATTACCTAAAACCATTAAATTGGAAGGAGAATGGGTCGTGGGTTTAGTAGAATTTCAATACCCATGCTCCATGTACAATGTTCAAGAACATGAAAATACCATTTATATTAAAAAGAAAGTTCGAGGACCTGCAGACAAGACGGATAAAATCGTTGATTCAAAAACTCACATACCAGCTACTTCGTATGATAGTCTTGATCATTTTCTTGATGCATTAAATGAAAACCCACAGCTAAAAAGCAAAGTTAAGTTTAGATATGATAAAATTACAAAAATGGTGGGGATATCAACAGATAAAGAAATAGTCTCAGTCACAACAACACCCATATTAAGTCTACAATTAGGATTTCGACCAAGATCAAATTTAAAAGAAATGTCAATTTGAAAACATCCTGCAAATTTATACTTAGGTTTACCCTCACAAATATTTGTTTATACTGATATCATTCATCCACAAGTGGTGGGAGATGTAATTACATCATTACTGAGAATAATACCGTTAGACCCAACTAAATTTATCTATGGTGCTTACAAAACACATATTTTCTCACCTGCTCACTGTGTACCCGTATTACGAAGAGAATTCGATACTATAGAAATAGATATAAGGACAACTACTGGAGCTAGAATACCATTCCAGTTTGGATCTTCTTGCGTGAAGCTACACTTTCAACGGGTAAAATGAATTATAAAAGATCATCTACGTCTTGCCCATATGAACATTACTATTCACACCAAGCTGGTACGGGTATAGGAATAGTTTATAAAGGGGTACCATATCAACGAGGACATGGGATCGGTAGTTTCTTGGGTGGTCTTTTTAGGTCTGTGCTACCATTATTATCTAGTGGTCTTAAAACAGTGGGAAAAGAAACTTTAGATGCAGGAATCGGTCTTTTATCCGATATGGTAAATTCACGACCAATGGATAGTTCTATTAGATCTCGGTTCAATGAAGCAAGCGCCAACTTAAAAAGAAAAGCAGATGAAAAAATTGATTCTTTGATGTCGGGGTCTGGGTATAAAACGTCCACAAAAAGACGTGGACCATTCATTAACTTAAAAGCATCGCACCGAAGAGGAGGTAAAAAATATAGGAAAAACAATATTGAAGATATATTTTCAAACTAAAAAATGTCATTCTTACATAGTCATTCTTGTGAGTGTGCCAAATCTGAGTTAGACTTATTTGCTTTACCATCAATTCAAACAAGCATTGAAAGTGGCCAGTGGATTCATTACAAACCAATTTCATCTCTAAGTGACGATGGTCCTATTGAGTTTCAAGTTTCTGGGTCAGGTGATGACTACATTGATCTATCACACACTTTGTTACATATAAATGCCAAAATATTGAATCAAGATGGTACAAAAATAAAACCTGACGCAAATGTTGCACCGGTAAACAATTGGTTACATTCCCTGTTTAGCCAACTAGACATTTATTTAAATCAGAAGCTTATATCACCTCCAAACAACACTTATGCTTACCGAGCCTACATGGAATATCTGCTTAATTATGGTTCAGCAGCCAAAAAATCTCATCTGACTTGTGGATTGTGGTATGAAGATACCCCCAACTATATGGACGCCGTTGACTCGACTAATAAAGGGTTTCACGAAAGAATGGACTTTGTTAAGGAAAGCAAGGAAGTTGAAATGATTGGTCATTTACATGGTGATATGTTTAACCAGGAGAAATTTCTAATTAATGGTGTAGAAATGAGAGTTAAATTAGTCCGTTCGAAAGAAACATTTAATTTTATTTGTCATAAGGATGGTAAATTTAAAGTACAAATAACAGATGCCAGTCTCATTATCAGAAGAGCAAGAATAAATCCTAGTGTATTGTTAACTCATCAAAAAGTATTAGCATCAACAACTGCGAAATATCCGATAACAAGGGCAGAAGTTAAGGTTCTGACATTACCCGCAGGTATACAAGGTAAAACGTTGGATAATATATTTCTCGGGCAAGTCCCTAAAAGATGTATTATTGGATTCGTTTCAAACTCTGGGTTTAATGGTAATTTAGCTATAAATCCCTTCAATTTTCAACATTTCCATATGAATTCATTTAGTTTGTACGTAGATGGTCATGAAATTCCTTCTAAAACTTTGCAACCCTCATTTAACTCTCCGGGTTTAATAGCAACTGCATATCATACTTTGTTTTCTGGAACTGGTATTCATTTCCATAACGAAGGTAATGCTATAAGCAGATCAAACTATGTGGGTGGTTATTCTTTATTATGTTTCGATTTGACTCCTGATTTATCTGCAAGTTCAACTTCACACTGGAATCTTGTAAGACACGGAAGTGTTCGAATCGAAGTTCGTTTTGATTCAGCTTTAAGTACTACTATCAACTGTATTGTGTATGCTGAATTTGATAACATAATTGAAATAAATAAAAATCGTGATATCACTGTAGATTATAATAGTTAGTAATTAAATAAATACAATGCATTCACTCAATTTTATCATTACCACTTGAACATTGTCTGTAAAACCACCAGTGTTTACTTTTTTAGATTAATTATTATTATGGATTCGAATGAAATACAATTTTGTATGAATAAAATAAACCCGCGGTTTATGTAAAATGTTTTTGCTGCAAACCGGATTCCTGTTTGGGTTAATCTACCTACTTTTATTATAAGCAATCTGGATCCTGATTCAAAGCCCGGTTCTCATTGGATTGCAATGCACATTGATGTGAATGGATATGGTGAATACTTTGACTCTTTTGGTCGAAAGCCTACTGGTTATCACAGGTTATTTTTAAATAGAAACTCTAAGAGGTGGTTTTATAACCATCAATCACTTCAGAATTATTTTACTTCAGTTTGTGGAGAATACTGTTTAGTTTATCTTTATTTTAAGCTTCAAGGGAAAAAAATGTCTGAGTTTTTATGTCTGTTTTCTGATAATTCTTTGTGTAATGATTTAGTTTTAAGGAATATGTTTAAATCAGTTTTTGTGAATTAAAACAATGTGTTATGAAAATAAATTGTGTTTTATTTTATTTCTTACAACTATAATTACAAAATATTCCTACTACCTAAGACAAATGCAGTGACGGAGAAAGAAACACAAAATAAGCAGTTAAAACTACATCTAATATTAAACATGTTCAATAAATGAGTAATAACATTAATATACAATATGTTTTATTGAAGAAAGAAAGTAAACATTTTTTATAAGTGAAAAAATAAAGGAACTTATCCTAGTTATAAATAAAGCACTGATTAAAACTATTTTTTATCACCCTTATCAGTCTCTATAAAATATTTTACACATTTGGTTTTAGATGATAGTTCTTTCGTTATATTAAATATAACATCCCGAGCACTTTGTTCATGTGAGTCACCTTCGTTAGCATAATATTTAACACGATAGTCACAGTGTTTCCAGTGGTCCAGAGGTCCAACGTTTCGTATTTTATTCATGTCGTATACTTCGATCTTTATGAGGTGTGATGCATATGCCCCATCGTCCTGACCCGAAGTGAGATATGAAACACCGTCTTCTTCTTTTTTGGAGACCGTTGAAGATTTCTTATACACTTTTGTCTTCTTCTTAGGCCTTTCAAAAAAGCCATCAATATTATTTGATTGACGCTTCTTCGCAATAGCTTGCTTCACTTGGAAAGCCAGCGTCCCCTCTTCATCACTTGCTTCGTCTTCATTTTCATCAACGTAAAAGTTTTTGAAAGTGTTGTCGGAAAACTGAAACAAAATTCATAATTAATATTAAAGACTTAAAACATACACACAACACATAAATTTTTTAATGCAATAATTATAGAGTAATACTATTTAAATACTTACATCCATTATGAATAGTCTTCGTTAAAACTTCAAAGCGTAGAAACTGAGAGCTCTTAACTGAACTGGAGATCCGAAGTTACTATATAAAGTTACCCACAGCCTCAGCCTTTTTATATGAATTTGTGTTGAAAAAAAGGTCACGGCTGGTGGGGACAGAGGACCACCTAGGTAGGTAGCGACGAGTTTAAACAGGATTTCGGGGACAGGTAAATTTTTGTTTGCAGCGGAATGTTTTCTAACAAAAAATTTAATTATCAAAAGAATTCTAAAGAATTTAAACGACAGATCTTTTGTGCATTTACTTTCTATTAAAATTGCGTGTGACTTCAATCCCGATGATTGATTTATACATTTCTCAGAAACGAATAAAAAGTAAATTATTACCTTCTTCAAAGGATATCTAGTAAAAAAGGTAAAGTTCTCAAGCCGACAGCATCAAGAAAAAACTAATAATAGAAATTGCGACTTTAAATTAGAGCACCAAAGGAGTCTTTAAACATCGCACCGCCCCACCTAACTGGTATAAACAAGAATGAAATAAATCACACACCGAATCCTACATTAACAAAAGATCTATATATTATAATAAATAATAGGAACTTCCTTTACGGAAACGTACAGCATACTTACAGGTTGAAACTTGTTCAAAACACAGTCATGTTTATTGTCCACCAATAAATAGCAGTCGGTTGTCACATATACCAAAGTTATTTACGAGTTAAAAAAAAAAAGATAAGACAACACAAATATCTAGACTAGAAATAATCTAGAATGAATAAAATAATATTTCAAAAATTGGATTTGCACAAAATAATTTACCCAAAAAAATTAAGACATTACAAATATATAAACACAAATCTAGAATCAATAAAATAATATTTCGAAAATTGGATTTGCATAAAATAATAAATTTTAGGCAAAAACTGAAAACGAATAGATACTAAATAACTAAAATTGATGGGGTTGAAACATATACCGGAAGTTTCATATTGTGCTGTAACACATATAGATACGTTGAAATTTGCATATATATTCGCGAAATGTGAATTAATTACTTTAGGTATAAATTTGATACCTACTCCAGTCCAGACTAATAAAGGGTAATGTAATTGTGTCAGTTCGCGGGGCTTGTTAGATCATTAAAAATCTCGTTAAGTTATATGACCGTTTCTACCCCATTGATTTCCCACCACCAAAACTATACCTAAACTATGGAAACTTTAGGTAGTATACCTAGTCTTTCATAAGGAGTAACCAATTAAGCAATTATAAAACCTATTGCAAATACGTAAAGAACAAACTACAACGTAGGAGTATGCCTCTACCGAGCTCGGTAACAATGCGATGTCGCCGAGTCGAGCTAACAATAGAGACAATAGAAAAAGGTGAGCAAGGGTTCTATTGTGGTGTCGAAGAGCGTGTATTGTTTAATTAGCGGAGTGCCTAAGTGCTGAAGGAGGCTCCGGGCACTGTTGAGACCTAGTGCAATCGATCTAAATGGGGGGCTAAACGTACTAAAACATACCAAACTTTTTTTTTTTTTTTTAGGTTTCATAGCCCCGAAAAACCACCATAATCCCGAAAAACCATTGTTTTGGTGGTGGGAAATCCATGTGGTAGAAACGGTGAATCTATATTACTCCCATCTGTCCGTTAATCTGCATATCACAGCCATATTACTCGGTATTAGCTTTTAAACTAAACGTTTTGACACATATATCAGCCACCCGTCAAGGAAACAGCACTATTCATATGCAAAGCGCTATCTCACTCGAACGTCGTCGCCGCATGCGGAAACCGCAGCAGTGTGATAGTTACCTTAACCGTAACCGAAAACTGCAATGAAATCGAACGGGCCGTTTCAAAGTTTAATGGGAGCATTAATTTGTACACATACCAAAAAATTAACAAACAAATGTGTCGGTATTTTGGTAAAGGTAACATTTGGCAGCTGGCACAAACGTTTTGTTTTTGCTCGAATACAATATTGAATCTGTATAATACATTTTATGACGCAAGCGCCAACCACCAAGTGATACCTTTACCAAAACATTGTCACAAATAGCCATTTATCCTAAATGTATATAAGGTCGGTGTTAATAGAAAAGTAAAATAATGTAACCAAATACATTTACCTTCATTGCTTCACAATTACATTTTTTTAAAGAACAATTATGTTTTTCTTTTTGTCAATTCATACACAAACTTATTATTTACATATTTTAGTGAAATCAGATTTCTTTAATATTATTTTGTCATGTTTCAAATGCCTTTCTTGCATACAAATTCAGACATATTTGTTTACCTTATTTTACTTTTCTATTGACACTGACCTTACTCGTACCGCCTCTGTTCCGTCAGGGAAAAAATAATGGAGCTAGTAGCTATGCAAAATCTAATCCTGTTTAAAACATCATTAAAACAACTAAATCGTTGGTTTAAACTAAGCATCTGTCTTACTAATGTTATAACTAGGCATCGGAGTTTTTGTCGCATGGTAAGACTAATAGCAAGCTATGGAGTCGACATTTGCCATAAATGTAAACTCTTATTCATACTCATACTCATTTATTTCATTTATCTTAAAATGCCTTTAGAGCGGTCGGTCATGTATGATTATCTTAGTCGAATTATATAAAAAAATATTTTTCCATTAGATTATGAATTCATAACTTCAACTTTTTTAACATACAACTATAGACTCAATAATCCTAACTTTCGGAAATTTATGGGAAAGCATATTTGCTGTAATTGCTCAAATAAAAATTACCAGAATCTCTTTTAAGAAAATATTATCTGCAAAAAATGTATGTTCATAGAGAAAATAAGAATCGCATTAAACAATTCGTACCCGTGGCTTTCTGTGGATGAAACTTTGGATGTTGCTGGAAACTGTATCGTTAATGTAATTGTAAAATCACTACAAGGGCTTCCATCCAGACCGTATTTGCTGTCGTGTAAAGTAATAGAAAAGGTTGAATGGATCCTCAATTGCTAAATTAGTAGAAAATAGTAATTAAGAACCGATAAAAGACTATAACATATGTCGAACCAACGAGTTGTAATTACTGTGGAGAAAGGACTTTGCACTATATAACTCCTCGAATTTATAATAACATCAAAATTGGAACTGAAAACATAAAAAACCGGCCTTTAAAAATAAATTAAAATGTAGTATGTTGCAGATATTCAATCCAAATGTTACTTAATTAATCGCAACTTTAAATTTGAACTCAAAGTGTAACTGTGTACTTACTGAACTATTTCATTAATTTTTACCTAACACATATGCATGTTTTTACTGTTTATTTTCATTTAGTTACGTACTAACAATAGACATAAGTCACATATTTATTGTAAACAATTACTTTATTGTTAAGTACCTATGTGATTGAGCGCGACGCGCCAACAAACTGGTCACTCCAGTTTGGCGCAATATTGTAACTCCCGAAACCTGTAATTGTATAACATGAATAAATAATTTAATAATAATATTTTTTTGATATTTTGCACAGATAGTGCTGCATACATGCTTCTCGCTGGCAAAATTTTAAAAAGAAAATTTTACAATATGAAACATATTACGTGTTTAGCACAAGCACTCCATCGAGTTGCAGAAGAAATAAGATCTGAGCATGACGAAGTTAACACTTGGTCTCAAACGTCAAAAAGATATTTTTCAAATCTCCACAAAGAACGAGGCTATTTAAAGAGATGGTTCCCGATGTGCCATTATCCCCGCAACCAGTAATAACGAGGTGCGCTACTTGGCTGAGTGCTGCTTCCTATTATGAAACTTATTATAAAAAAATAAAAAGTGTTATATTTGAATTAAATAGCAGAGAAACTATCGCAATATCAAAAGCCCAAGCCGCATTGTCGAACGTAAATATCCAAAGACAGCTAAGTTTTATAAAGGATAACTATGAACTTATTGTCGAGTCGATTACAATGTTAGAATGTACCAACATATCCATAAAGCAAACTTTCCGTATATTAGACAAAATTAGACAGTATTTTACATGTTTCGGCTCTGAAACAGTTCAAGATAAATTGGATAAAGTACTCTACAGAAATCCGGACCTCGTAGAGGTTAGAGCCATGGCAAATTCTCAGCAATTCGAAAGAATATTAGAATACGCGACGTTAACATCAGTTGATGTAGGACGATCGTTTTCTAGTCACAAGTGGATATTTGATCATCGTAGAACCCGATTTACCCCCGAAAATATGGAAAAGGTCGCAGTTGTTTACTCATTTCATAACTGTAATTATGAAAAGGATGATGCATATATCATGTCATATCAGGACTTTGAAGCTCTTATTCCTGTAGCTTCATGTTCTATGGAAATTTCAGCTAATTAAAAGATCCAACATTCTATTTCCGAAAATATGTCTTGGTTCTCATTTCAACTAAGTCCGGATGAATTCATAATTGTAAATGTAAATATTTGTTTACGTGCCTATGTCTAAATCTTCAGATGTACTGTAAACGATACACCTGCGAATAGGTAATTCGCCACTTGTGTGGACTAAAACATTCCCTTCTGCCGTGTTTTAATTCATCGCATCGTCATTCTTTGCGAATTTCCTACTTTTGCACTTATATCGCGATGTACTAAGCTCGTTATATTTTGATACGTCTACTCGTAGTGTCCTTGTAAAAATGACGACTGCGGAACCATATATTGAGCCTGGCCCAACATGTTCTCCTATTTTTATATACATATTTTTTACGTGTTTTAATGTATCTTTTGTTTGTTTATTAATTTTCGTAATTAAATCAGTATAAAAATGGTAATTATTTTTTATTGTAATACTTATTTTCCAAAGATAACACTAAATAATCGTTTCTAAACTCGTCAACGTTGTTGTCCTTCATTACAAAAAAATACCTTACTAATTAAATAAATGAGTATGAGTATGAATAAGAGTTTACATTTATGGCAAATGTCGACTCCATAGCTTGCTATTACTCTTACCATGCGACAAAAACTCCGATGCCTAGTTATAACTTCAGCTAAGTAATCACGATAAAAACTGAAAATCGTCATGATTTACTCATGTCGGTGCTCAATCTGATTGGAAAGCTCATGATTGAAATCATAATCATGTTTATATGATAAAGATTAACGTTCTAATTTTTAACTTTAGTTTTAATACACAATTTTTTGCCCAACCCTGATTGGCTCATTGCTCTCCTGTTGCCTCCTTGTCACTTGTCGGACAGGTGCCTTGCAACATGCAATAAAACAAGGTCAATATTCAATAATTTTATTTTGCACTACTTATCTTCAGTATTATAAATTCGACCATTCTGGGCCCTCCAGGTTATATACTGAATAAGTCTTAAGCTGTATTTTCAAAAATACGGCCGAAATTTTTAGGATGGTCGATTTTGCATCTTCCACTTGCAAGTAATCCATGATTTCACGGCATTTATCTAAAAACAATATTAAATTACAAATGCATTATTAAGTCGGTAGAACCTATTGATTACGTAGAAATCATGTAAGTAAACAAGAAACAACTCACATAAACTCTCAATGGATTAATTATTTAATGGAGCGGTCTATTTTTTCGTATATTTAAATAATCCGATGCTTCAATTGCTCGTAGATTTGATAAGACGCGCTATACGTGGCATTGAATTATTCTAATTATTACGAGTTGCAATCCATGCAAAATAATAATTTAACTTGTTTATTTCTAATGTGACATGCCATATTGACGTAAAAAATTTACTTTTTAATGATAGTTTAGGATAGTAATAAGAAGGTTTATCACATCTATTAAACGTCATGATGAATATCAACCATACCATCATATACCATTTACTGCTTTATACCAGCTAGATAAGGTTTGGTTTTGTATATTGATGACATAGTTTTGCTTTTGTTATTATGTCAGATATTTATGCGGTCGACCTGTCATCCGATGTTAAAGCTTTCACAGAGGTTAGATATTTATGCCGGTGGTAGTAGACACATAATTTTGCTTTTGATAGGTAATCAGATATTTTTAAGTGGACGGATCCGATATTTATGCTGATCGATGCAAAACGATGTTTATGCCGGCCAGAAACCATCACATATTTTTACCGTGGAAGTGTCGTCATATACTTTTGCCCTCAATGGAGAATCAGATATTTTTACAGCGCTGCCCACAGTCATATATTTATGCTGGTGACTGTACATCATTATTATCTAAGAATAAACCTATCTCTAACTCCTTGCTGGAAAAACCCTGAATATTCTGGTGAACAACATTCATATTAAGATGTTTTTCCGCTGTCTGACAATCTAGTTTAAATGTGACAAGGTGGTGCTGTGGGTCTGCCGAGATCCTCTTATAACACTATTATTTATATTTGGCTCAATATTAAAGGCCAATAAATCAGAAAGACTCATAGTACATTTCTTTGGCAAAAAAATCTTCCCCGGGGTTAACCAAAAGCGCTCAATGAATTTATTTAAGTCAAAGAAATGATACTTATTATTGAGAGATATGGCGTTGCACATTAAAGAGTTGTAGCGTGATATTTTACTATTGTAGTCATAAGGCATATTCTCTGAATATGGCAATGCACATAAAATAATTTTGCCCACGCCAGCCATCTTTCAATATCATTTAAAGTTGACATCAGCTTATCTATACTTGGCTTATCAACATTAAGACTATTTCCCATTAAAATTACCAATGTAGTGCTATTATCATAACATCCCTTTGAAATAAGGTCACATAAATGAGACAAAGTTATGTTACGGTAACAGTAATTTGACACTTTTTGTCTCAGTCCAAGGTTCAATAAGGGGCCCATTCCTAACGCAATTTCATCAGAGTAAATAACCGTCTTCTTGACAGGTTTACCAACTGCTGGCACAGCCAGCTTAGGTGCCTTGAGGGCCACACTGGGTTGATCAGACACTGTTAGTGGTGTTTGTTCACAACTACAAACGTTACTATTAAGAAGCAACTTGCAACGCTCTTCTAAATTATGATTTTCTTCCAACAGTTTAGAAAAAGCCTTAGTATGCTCCTCAACTTGCCCAATACTAGTTTTATAACTAGAGGATATTACCACAAGCTCATCCTTTAACCAATGCAACTCCTGTAAATTTAATTCTTTTGTTGCAAGCTCTAAATGGCAGTTTTTAACCCTATTTTTTGTTACTGACAATGCTAACTTTAATTTATTAACATTTTTTATGCATGATTAGCTTTTGATAAGCTTCTGGGTTCTCCTAATATACCTATTTATCTTTACATACTTTTTCAGCTTCTTGCTACTATTAAAAAAACCGGCCAAGTGCGAGTCGGACTCGCGCACCGAGGGTTCCGTACAAACCTTTACAACTTAAAGGTATTATAGACCTGAGTATTTGATATGAATTTCAATTTAATACCTCTACGCGTTTACGAGGAAAAAGGTAGTAAGTTTAAAATTTTCAAAAATATTTATTGTATGATTTTACTAAAAATTTTCACTTTTCGTAATTTTTCCTTTGTCTGTACTATATGAAGTTTCTTCGTGCCAAGTTTCAAGTTTCTGAGTTTACGGGAAGTACCCTGTAGGTTTTGAGTTTCTTGCGAGTACTCAGTTTCAAAATATGCGACTTAAATTGCTATTTCTTTTGATTGCGTTGACATAAAAGTTTGGTTTTGCTACATTTGAAAGGTCCTATAGCCCTGAGTATTTGACATGAATTTCAATTTAATATCTCCACGCGTTTAGGAGAACAAAGGTAGTAAGTTTAAAATTTAATAAACTGTTTTTTGTATGATTTTATTAAAAATGTCTACTTTTTGTAATTTTTCCATTGTCTATGCTATATGACGTTACTTCGTGCCAAATTTCAAGTTTCTGAGTTCACGGGAAGTACCCCGTAGGTTTTGCGAGTGCCGAAAAACTAAAATTTGCAGCATAAACGAATGTATCTTTTGATTGCGTTGGCTTTTGAGTTTGATTTTTTCACAGCTCCAAGGGACAATAGACCTGAGTATTTGGTATAAATTTCAGCTTGATACCTCCACGCGTTCCTGAGAAAAATGGTCTTGACAGACAGACAGACAGACAGACAGACAGACAGACAGACAGACAGACAGACAGACGGACAACAAAGTGATCCTATAAGGGTTCCGTTTTTTCCTTTGAGGTACGGAACCCTAAAAATAATTCACCGTTCAACTCTTGATAAACATTCTGGAGCCCCGAGGCATTATAGCGCTCCCATTCACTTCTAAGCAGATCAAGTTCTTCATTTGCATCACCCAGCTCCTCTTCCAGGTTTGCAATACGCTTTAAGGCCAGTTCATGTGTAGAAGCACAATAATTAAAAGAGTCCACTATTTTTTGTAGACGGTCCACTTCACAACGAGCCTCAGTCAGCTGTACATCATTGTCTGCAAGATCCCTTCTCAACGCTGTGTTTTTGTCTAGAATACTCTTGAGCTCAACTTCACTGTCATCCCTTTCCTGCATCAGCTGGTCAGATAAGGCCTTGGCCGCCCTTAGGTCTTTCATTGTAGCCTTCACTTGCATCTCTAACTGGCGCGAGAGCGCGCGTGCTGTGGCTTTGCGATCGTTGTCCATTTTCACTACTCAGGTTATCTAAAAGATGTTAAAATATGTTTAAAAAAAATTTAAAGTTCCTATATTGATAATGAAATGTTTTGCTAAGATGGTAAGTTAGGTTACTGCTAGAAGGTAAGAATGATAATAATGTGTGCAGTGTGTCAGTGGTAGGCAGTGTCTGTGGCGAATGTGTAGTCTCAACTTATGCTTCCACAAGTTCGTCAAGCAAAGAGAAACCGCACTGTGCCAATGTAGTAGGTTTGACGTTGCTCACGGCTATAAAGTGAGCTTTGTATGAAAATAATATAATTTACGTATAACATACGATACTCTTATCACGAAATTGTGTAGTAACAATGAGAAAAAAGAACGAATACTTCCTTAGTTTCAAAAAGCAAATCCCAACGGTGACATTCACTTGTGCGTTTACAGTTACTCCGGTTCAAAGTCCAATTATGCGATTTTACGCTGCTGTTTTAACAAAACCAATTACAGTATCACTTTTGTTGCTTTTAATGCACAATGCGTCTAATTTAAAACTATAAATATAATAAATTTTAATTAATTTAGTCAGCTGATTCTGAAACCAACTTGACAGTTCGGCAGTGTTGCCAGGAAAGAAATATAGATGTCATATCATATACATGTCATATACAAAGGAAAAAGTGACCTAGGCCTCCGGTGCCCAGGGCTGGGATCGAAACAGCGTCTTCTGCATTCGCGACAGATATATGCTAGCTGAAATATTATTTATTAAAATAATTTCATTTGTTCTTCAGTTGTAATTCCATAATAATGATACAAATTTTTTTTCTGTATATACATGACCGCTATTCAAAGAAAACCTTCATGAAAAGACAGAGCATACTCCCATTTTAAAGGCCGACATCGCGCTTGTGAAGCCCCTGGTGTTGCAGGCGTCCATGGGCAGCGGTAATTGCTTACCATCAGGCGATTCGTCTGCTCGTTTGCTTCTTGTCATTAAAAAAAAGAGTTGAGCATCATCTTGATAGACACTTAGATTTCATACAGATCCGACAATAAAAAGAATTGCACTCAAATAGATTCCTTTTGTAGTACAGCCATATTCTTCTGTTAGTGACAAGTCCTTAACACATTACAAGACACATTAATTTATTTCTCTTCACATTGATGTGCAAGCGAGACATTATATACGTAAATACAGCTCGTTCACACACCGATCCGCTTCTTTACTCAGAAGACAAAAGTATCGCATTGAGGTACATACAACTTATGCACATCTAATGATAAAATGGGCTTGAACTACCATTAGAATTCCTGTTGAGGGATTTGCTATAAAACATGATCTTAAAAAGCTACCCAGGAGACGTCAACAGAAATTAACTTCATCGAACCTCTTGATATTTAATCTAAAATTCCATTCGCAATAAAAGTATAGTGTAATATATTTATTTTATGTACTTTAGTATTGTATTATGCTGTATTGCGCGAGGTTGGGAGATGTAAATGACGCAACGGTTGGATGATAACTAACTCATATATTTAGCTAAGCAAGGGTTTATATAGGTTACAATTAGTGTGTATACATGAATATAGAACTATAGCTTAATTATTCTATCTTACCACTACACCTTCCATCAAATAGAAAAAAAAAATGAATTAAGAGTACATTTTTTTTTAATACACCTACATACATACATTATTTAGTTACATTACATGATTTTGTTATATATCAAATTTATTTAAACAATTTGGTTCGATTTTTACGAATTATGTCTTTTTTCCATTTTTCATAATTTCCACGTTTGGTGACATATCTCTTACTACTTTATATGGACCTGTATACAAAGGATCCATCTTAGTACCTATTTCGTTTCTAACTAGAATTAAATCATTTTTCTTATACTTAATGGGATTAATACATTGATCATAACTTATTTTTCTTTTTAACTTGCTTTGGAGTAGATTTTCTCTTGCTCGTGGTATAGATAATTGTAGTCGATACTTTAGTTCGAGTGGGTAACTATCAAAATTATAAAGTGGATCTTGTTGACAAATTGTTAGGTAAAGAGCATAACTTACCAAAAACGAGTTCATGAGGTGTAAACTTGGTCTCCGAATGTACTGTAGTGTTAAAAGCAAAACACCAAAATGGTAGCCATTGACTCCACGTTTCAGGGTGATTTTCGGTTTGAATTCTGAGATAAGATTTTAATCTTTTATGAGTTACCTCGAGTGCGCCTATAGACTGATGATGATACGCCGTTGAGTTTAACTGTTGAAGTTTTAGAGTTTTACATACCTCTCGAAACACTGATGACATAAACTCTGTCTGTAGTGGTAAGATATATGGTACCTGTATTCCTCTACTGAAGCCTGATTGCTGCTTCCACCCGCTGCATTCTGGACAACGATGGTCTCTTCTGTTTTAGATTGCTGCTTCCCCATGTTGGCGTCGCTGCTCAGTAGTCTCGCGGATGTGTAGCTCGAAGTCACGATATGACTGCACTGGACCCATGGTGACGCGTGATCGCGAACGAGTCATCGAACTTGTAATTTAGTCCATACTATATACGGGTAGGCGGCCAAAAAGATGGCAGGGTCGTCATGTATTGCGCGAGGTTGGGAGATGTAAATGACACAACGGTTGGATGATAACTAACTCATATATTTAGCTAAGCAAGGGTTTATATAGGTTACAATCAGAGAGTTCTAAACCAGGAGAGGCCTTAGGTATCATTTCCCCTCTGTCAAAAGTATTGGCAGGAAAATCTAGTACATATATAAAAACTATTTTAATAATCGATGTCACCCATTTTCGTCATCGCTGTCAATGGATAACAAGCTCCGTGAAAATGCCCTTATGCGCTATTTTTGGATGTAAAAAATGTTATATTTCGTCTAGTTTACAAAAGGATGAAATACCATTTAAGATGTAAGTATAGTTTTATTTTTTTATCATTACTTTCGTAATAAAAGATTTAACCTTAATCGAAAATCAAGCTTCGTTTACAGAATCGATTCAAAGACAATCGTTTTCTCTCTGACGGGCAGTAACTATTTTACGTTTTACACTTCTCCATATTTAACGCACTTAAGGATTGCTGTCTTCTATATGTTGTTTGAAAATACAATCAAAAATGATCCTTGGCTTTTTTGTTTGACATTTGCAAATACTGCATTCAATAATGAACCATATGTTAACAGCTGTACAGTCGACTATCTATTGCTCCATTTAGTGTTATGAAGTGTAAAAAGAATATGTCAAATATGTTTGGTGTTTTCAAGTCAAATGTACATCTTTGTCGGTTGTCAATAAAGCGTTGCTGCCATATAAAATCATTTAAAAACAAACTGTATTAACAACCGACAACGATGTACTTTGGACTTGAAAACATCACATGCGTGCTACCTCGCCCCCCTCAGATTTTGGCAGACTTTTTTGTTTGGAAAGATGAGGCGAAGCGTACTCCATTTATAGAGCTTTATGGTTACAATTAGTGTGTATACATGAATATAGAACTATAGCTTAATTATTCTATCTTACCACTACAATGCTGTTGGTTTTCCATATACATATGTAAAATAAAATAAAATAAAATATGTCTATGGTGGAAGCTTGTAATTTGCATCTAGTTGATAAGTAATAACCTATGTACCAATATTAGGTAGTAAGCATCTGAAATAAAGTAAAATAAATAGTTATCACAAAGGCGGGTAACTTCATAAATTCCCGTGAAATGTGTCCCCGTTTTTAAATTACACAGAGTGTAGACACTTTATTACCTAAATTTAATTTTACTAGTTCTAAAGTTTACAAAAGGCTTTGACTGTTGAATATACATTATTAAGTCCTAAACTCAGAAAGTTGTTCAATTAAGTAAGTAAGTAAAGCCAGTAAGACTACTTAGTTATACTAGAGCTATATTGATTATATCGCATTTATTAGTTACTAGCTTTTGCCCGCGGCTTCGCTCGCGTTAAATTCGGGGTAACAAACTATACAAACTTCAACCCCCCATTTTAGGGAAGTGGGGGGTTAGAAAGAGACAAAAATTAGCCTATGTCACTCACCATCCCTTTTGTAAACTTTAGAACTAGTAAAATTAAATTTAGGTAATAAAGTGTCTACACTCTGTGTAATTTAAAAACGGGGACACATTTCACGGGAATTTATGAAGTTACCCGCCTTTGTGATAACTATTTATTTTACTTTATTTCAGATGCTTACTACCTAATATTGGTACATAGGTTATTACTTATCAACTAGATGCAAATTACAAGCTTCCACCATAGACATATTTTATTTTATTTTATTTTACATATGTATATGGAAAACCAACAGCATTGTAGTGGTAAGATAGAATAATTAAGCTATAGTTCTATATTCATGTATACACACTAATTGTAACCATAAAGCTCTATAAATGGAGTACGCTTCGCCTCATCTTTCCAAACAAAAAAGTCTGCCAAAGTCTGAGGTGGGCGAGGTAGCACGCATGTGATGTTTTCAAGTCAAAAGTACATCGTTGTCGGTTGTTAATACAGTTTGTTTTTAAATGATTTTATATGGCAGCAACGCTTTATTGACAACCGACAAAGATGTACCTTTGACTTGAAAACACCAAACATATTTGACATATTCTTTTTACACTTCATAACACTAAATGGAGCAATAGATAGTCGACTGTACAGCTGTTAACATATGGTTCATTATTGAATGCAGTATTTGCAAATGTCAAACAAAAAAGCCAAGGATCATTTTTGATTGCCGCGATTCGAAAAATAAACACACACACTGGACAGACACAGCTCCAACCCAACTCAACCCAACTCAACCCAACTCAACTCAACGCTATAACGACATTGACATTTGCTATGCGAACAGATTTTCATTCAACATTGGTCTCACATTGGTCTCACATTGGTGAGACCAATGTTGAATGAAAATCTGTTCGAGTAGCAAATGTCAATGTCGTTATAGCGTTGAGTTGAGTTGGGTTGGAGCTGTGTCTGTCCAGTGTGTGTGTTTATTTTTCGAATCGCGGCCATGCATTCACTACACTACGCAATACAGCTAACGCCTAAATATTTGAATCAGTATTTTCTTAAAAAATTTAAAAATCCTATACTTACAACTCAATTACAACTCCAATATTGATTATTTGTTATCTGTTAGAGCTGAGTATGAGATAGTTGTGTATTTGATGTATTGTTTATGTATTTCAAGTTATAATGTGTTGATTGTTGAAGTTAGATCTTGTCTTAAACTTAGAATAGAGGCCCAGCGTTAAATCCGCGTATGAGATGTGTCCCCACGTCCCAGAGCTGCAATGCAGCACGCACAGTGAATTATATATCCGGGTATGACCCGGTTGTACCGGATACCTTACTTCTATTCGTAGAGAAATGTAAGCTTAGAGTGTCTTTGTACATTGCTAAACATGGTAAATGCCCCAGTTTAATCAGTTTTTGTAATATGCCTTTAAACGTCATCGCAGTTTCTAATATAAAAACAATCAGACTCCAAAGCGACTATTTTCTCTGTAACTTGGACTTGAAAATCAACGTGTCATACACAAACGTAACAATTCACTAGAGCGTTCCAGTCTTACTACCATAATAAATTTCGATTTATTTCTAAAGGCCCACAAAGGCGTCTTTAAATGTCTTCACATTAATACTAACAAATAATTTCTATACATTCAACTTAAGACCTTACGAGTCATATCATAAAGTTGCCTTTGAATGAAATTGACGCGTTCAAATAACACAGTGGGAAAGTTATCGCGTAGGTGTCAAATGCGAAAACATTTTCTATCTTCATTTCATCGAAAGGTAAACAGAAAGAGAGGTCTTTTCAAAGTAGGTATACAGCGTGTATTGTTTATATAACCGCATACGCTAAAGGTTGTTAGTATAGACCCTAATAAATATATTGTCATATGTTTTATTAAAATTTTACGACATTTTATTTCAAAATAAAATATTTCATGCGCTATGTATCGCTACCTACATGATTACTTTGCCTTTAAAACGTCACAAACGTCCCGCCGTAGCTTGTGGCAAAATGTCTCGGAACTTGTGGAATAATGAATTTAACGGCCTCCTAGCCTAGTTGGTAGTGACCCTGCCTATGAAGCAGGAGGTCCCGGGTCCGAATCCTGGTCAGGGCATTTATTTGTGTGTTTATCACAGATATTTGTTCCTGAGTTATGGATGTTTTCTATGAATGTATCTCTCTATGTATCAATCTATTATATATATCGTCGTCTAGTACCCACAACACAAGCCATATTGAGCTTACTGTGGGACTAGATTGATTTGTGTAAAATTGTACCATAATATTTATTTATTTATTATTTATTTATAATGACATCCTTTGCGACGTAGTGTCGAAATGTACTATTATTTTAAACTGTCGTAATTAACAACATCTTAGCAGGCGAATGACGTTAATTTTAATGCATAGGCCTTAGTTTTACATAATTAGAATACGATAGCAATTACGCCCTTAAACGAATCACCACTATTTTGTTAGGTGTAAACCTTGTATGTTTGCCTGTGTCGGCAACTGAATTTATTAACAAAATTAGTTTTTGCAGTATGAGTCAGGACTGAAACCTACGACTTGAAAGCCGCACATCTAACTAGAAACACACAGCTTCTCTAAATGCCTTGTTGCTGGCAATCTCCCAATGATCCCACATCAGTACAAGCATTGACACATCTACCTAACCAATTATGATCCTTAACGTGAGGAGATAAGTGCTACTAAAGTTTAGTTAACTATGTTACTGTTTCACATTGATCATTGGTAGACTTTATCCCTTTGAAATAAGGCGTGGAATTGGACAGTTAATGGACGATAGTAGTACATCTCAATTTACGATCGACACTAATTAATAGATACATTAAATTGGTGTAGAATTCACTTGGTAATAGAATATGTTGATACGAAATTACTTCCACCGATCGAATTAGATCGGATGCGTTAATTATCATGTTAACACGTTGGTCGTTGTGCGCTGTATCACGCATTGATTTATTATGTATTCTACTATATGTGACATCTAGAACAAATTTTGTGCGCCATGTTTGGCGGTTGACAGCTGTGACTGACTGAAAATAGATGTCATATACTTCAGAAAAAGTGACCAAACCCTCCGGTGTCCGAGGCGAGACCGGAGGGTTTGGTCACTTTTTCTGAAGTATATGACATCTATTTTCAGTTTATATATAGTAGTGTAACTACTTAAAAAATTGCAAATCAAAAAATATTGAACAAAATAATTTGATTTGCCTCAAGCTGTGACTGAATCAAAGAGTAGTAATAGACTTGTAGTGATTTTCACTACAACTTTTGGGACAAAAAGTTCTTAGGGATGTCATCTCTTGTTACTCAATGATATTACGCTGATGGTGGGTTAACTAGCGAATTTAATGACGTATAAAAAATGCAATCGAGAGTGGGACTGTATATATATTGGCCGTACGCGTTTTGCAAACTCACAAAACACTCTAGAATACTAACTCTGTGTTTATACTCGCTCAGTAACAATTGATAACATCTACAGACAGTTTTTATGCGACAATATTATAGGTAAATATTTGGGCACCTGGCCATGATATGGCAAACACTCTTAATCATGTTCATCTCTTGCATGCTGGTACATGATTAAAGAAAC
Source organism: Pammene aurita (assembly GCA_947086415.1). NCBI lineage: Eukaryota > Metazoa > Arthropoda > Insecta > Lepidoptera > Tortricidae > Pammene > Pammene aurita. The sequence goes on along the minus strand of OX352305.1, from coordinate 1,389,808 downwards.
AAGCACCAATTGGCGCCTTTAAACATATAAGGAAAACCCCTAAAACGACTGAATCGATTTTGACACAAGATTACTCGCTAGAAAACCTGCTTTCAAATAAAAAAATAAACGCATTTTGGTAAATCGATGAAAGAATTTTAGCGCTACGGTAGACGACACGTACACATATCAGTAAAACTTATAACAACCCGCTTTTTGCGTCGATGGTTAAAAATAATAAACACAGTTTAACTTTAAGTTTATTTTTTAATTTTTAGCATTTAATTTTTATTTGTCTAGTTTTATTGTTTATTGTAATGTTATCTGTTTTAGATGTATAATAAATTACCTATTATCCTATATAATATTGCTGACAGTTAATAAATAATTGATTTTTATAACGATTACTTTCTAAAATAACCGTCCAATCTCATAAAATTCTATTTCATAAACACAAACAATTAAAATTATATAATGAAAGTAGGCACATTTTGACTTTGTCATAATTAATTCGCTCAAAAAGTTACTATATTAGCAACAGTGAACGCAACTCCGAGATTGATAAATGATTCACATGAAAAATTCCCACAATAAATTGGATAAGTCACAAAACTGGAAGCATTCGTTACACGTAAAATTTTATTACGGAGCCTACGTGGCTATTAAACTTTGGTTATTATTGAAATGATCCTGACAAAAGCAGTTATTGCAGAGAAATGTGCGGAGTTGGCACCGGAGAGATCGTTTGGCGATAATGCTTAAAAACTTGAGGTATATTTACTGATATTGCGACATCCAGGGAATCGTCGTAAGATAAAATAGAAAGTGATACGGATTTAATACGTTATTACTCGTAGTTATGTAATAATATATGTTTATCTACACTCGCATTGTAAGTCCTCTAAAACGTGTTCAAAAACGGTAGGCAATGGCTAGCATTACCACAACCGATTTTACTATGATAAGCTTTTTATCTGTGACAGTAACGTAATTTTAACTTTACATGCTCAAACATTGATGTGTTATGAGTTTTAATAACATAATGTACACCTGCACGCGCCCGCGCGGCCGCCGACACGCTCCCCCCCGACCGCCGGCACTCTCCCTCCCGACCGCCGGCACAATCGAGTTGGCCATGGCGGTGCAATGGCGGCCATTCTATGGTTTCCGAACACGGCAATCAGTATAAATAATATGAGTGTAGTAAAGCAGTGTATGCAACTGTACGTAATTAGGCCTTAAAACACTCGTGTGATCTTATTATGAAACTCACCTGCGGCTCGTTTCATAAAACCACACTCGTATTTTAAGGACCCTTATTACGTCACAGTTACATAAACTACTAATGTATATGTATATAAGTCTAGTTGTTAGGTATGTTAGTAATGTTACTATAGACGATAAAATGGTTGGGTAGCTATTAGTGTTAGAAGTGTCATTACATACTTAGACGGGATTTATATATTTATAACACACCGGTGGCAAACAATAATACAACCCGCCCGATAGTAAGCGGTCATCGTAGCCTATTCACGCCTACAACTCCAGGGTGTTACATACGCGTTGCCGACCCTTTAAAAACCTGCTTACTCCTTGCTGAAGATCCCCATATTCTACTCCCATATCCTCATTTTCCTCGAGAAGGACATTTTCTTTTATACCGCACAGTACTGGACCTAAATGGTACTACACCCTGAATGGTTCTAGGGACACTCACTTGTGTTATGGTAAAACTCCTGTTAAAATCAATCGCGTTGGGCACCGTGCACGCACCAATGAACGATCGTATTATATAGTAATCAAAACCAAAACAAATCAAGATTTCTTAATCTGAATATCGCTTCCGACTTGTACGGGTACAGTCACCGTCAAAGTGTTTACGCCTTTGCACTTTATTACAAAGGGTGTAAGATACAAAACTGTACAAGACAGACTCCTATACATAAGATCGCTTCAACTTCTCTAATTGGGCCCAACATGTCAATAATCGGAACTCGCAAGTCAAATTGCACCAGCGGGACGTATTTACACTCAACGTATCGCAACATTCGTAACTTTACATTACCAGAGACATACTAATAATAATGACTATAATAATCACTCAAGCATATCATCTCCGGTTGTTCTAATCTTGCTAACGGCGAGTACTTGCACAGACATAACCTCGTAGCTAGGATTATATGTACACCAGCAGCTTGCTCTCCTATACGGTCTTGTGGTCCACAAGTTGTGCCAATAGTTGTTTCTGCGAACGGTCTCATAGAGATACTTTCGCTACGGAGTTTTGGTTGTATCAAGCTAGGCTGGACACGGCGCGTATAGTCCGAAAGTTCCTCACTCTGCGGCCCTTACCACCGGCAGCCTGGGCCCTGCTCCGTTGCCGGCGGCACTCTAGGTTAGGTTTTTTTTATAATGGTTTTATTGTATTTGTATGTTTTAGATGTATTTTTGTATTTTACTTTTATAAAATTATTATAAATAACCTAACCTAAGAGAAAAAATAAATAAAGAGAATGACTATAAAAGCGGAGGGATATGGCGACTCCGTCATCATTGGTTTTTACTCGTGCAATCAGTCAAAACAGGACAGCTTGTGATGACCTGTTGGAGCATAGCGACTCCACGAACCTGAGTGCCCCTGGGGTGCCCTCTTGGATGGGTGGAACACGTCTCCTACCTCTGGCTTGCCTTTACCTGCCGTTCAGAGTGGAGTCGCTAGATTTGCGTTCTCAAGGGTAGATATGGAAACCGAAGTGGCGAGTTGGCTATGTATTTAAAGTCCGGTGACCTACCCTCAGCATTCTGTACCAGTGTTGCCCTTGAGCCATCTTTGATGTTTCTTTAATGCAATCTTGCCAAAAGCGAGTCTTGCGAGTGCCAGAGATAAAATGGGGTACCGTTTTATTAGGTAAGCGTCCGGTTTTTCAAGTCCATTCTTTTCATCCTGCCCATGATACGGGCAGGGGCAGTTTACGCTCATGTAGTGTAGCCCTTGCATTTTATTAAATTGCCGAAAGGGTCTCTGCGTGTTAACATCGGCTGTGGATACTCCACTATACCATACCACCACACCACACCACACCTCCTAAATGTCATGAATACTATTTCCGTGTACGGGAAAGAATTACATGTGATATTCGGTCTGTGCGTGACCGTAGCGCCGCAGTCTAGATAATTAGAAATCATCATTATTGTATATTCGTATTTTTTGGACCAGGAGTATGTCCTTAAACTACGCCAAAAAGAGAGGTATGGGCACTGTGATTGGCAGGTTGTCTGGAAGAGATCGCTTTTTAGCGATAAGACCGCCAATTGTTTTACCTCTGATTATTCTGTTTGTAACTTGTATTTTATGTGTTTCTTTATTTTGAGGTGTGCAATAAAGAGTATTTATGTTATGTTATGGCATCTCGCTAAGTGTGGTAGGGCACGTTCAGCGAATGTCATCTCGCTCAAATCTGGAGCAGAGCCCGACTGGGGAAGTACCTCCACCTTACAGAAAACCACATCCAAATAGCACTAGACCCTACTCATAGTGTTGTGTTCCTGCTGGTGAGTAAGGTTGCCAAAGAGCTCAAAGAGGACCCAGTGTGTTGACGATGAGGGACCTTCTTGTTCCTTTAGCCGTCAACACAGTGAATCCTCCTTTTTGTAAAGGGTTGGCAACGCGCATGTGACTCCTTTGGAGTTTCAGGCGTCCATAGGTTACGGTAGCTGCTTATCATCAGGCGGGCCGTATGCTTGTTTTCCACCGTCGTGGTATAAAAAAAAATTGATGTCAGATGTAATATACCTACTTTATTTATTTATTTAATATTGTTACACATAGTTGGAGTGGGCCAAGGGAACCACTGAATGGACACCAAGTGGGAAGCGGCGGTGCGACAAATCTAGGCGGAGATGACGGTACGATCTTGATGTCTTTCGAAGCGATTGGGCTAATATTTCCATTGACATTGTTTGTAAACGCTTTAGTATCTCCTTAACAGTGCTACTAACCTTAGCTGACTGATTTTGGATTACACAGTTGGCTGGTTTTCTTAACTACAACAGTTTCTATCATTGAATTGTCCGCGGATGTTATTCTCTCTTTTCAATTAATACATAGCTGACGCGCGTTATCCGTATGTTGGGGTACACATTTGGTTTTCTTGACTTGACTGCTGCAGTTTCTATATTGAATTGTCTTTGGGGTTACCCTCCCTTTTCAATAAGTACATTGCTGATGCGCGTTATCCGTATGTTGGATTACACATTTGGTTTTCTTGACTTGACTGCTGCAGTTTCTAACATTGAATTGTCTCTGGCATTACCGTCCCTTTAAATTGATACATTGCTGACGCACATTATCCGTATGTTGGTTTACACATTTGGTTTTCTTAACTTGACTGCTGCAGTTTCTATCATTGAAGTGTCTCTGGCGTTACCGTCCCGTTTCAATTAATACATAGCTGACGCGCGTTAGCCGTATGTTTGTTTACACGGTTTGCCAGCTTTTGTTGATTCTGGATTGAGTTTCGTTTTGGACGCTTCTGTAAAGTTTGTTAGAAGGGGTAGCACAACTATGTTACCACTAATGGCGACTTAACACGATGCGGTCAGAACCGTGTTCTGTAAGCATTATTATTGATAAATACTTTAACTTGTAAGGATAACTACTTTTTATTTAGCATCATCTTAAAAGACTGTCAATTGACTATTCCTTGTTGCTCGTTACCGCCATTTTGATGTTATAAAATGACGGGTATACAGCTGCGACCGCCATTCGGATCTTGACCAGATTGTTGTAAAGACGTCTTGAAAATATTATTGTCACATAGTGTAATTGATTCATATTTAAACCTTGTAACAAACAAATATAAGTGTAAATACTGGTAACGTACTTGTTTATTTTATAATCCTAGTGATATCCCCAATATCTCAGAAGTGGGATTTAACAAAAATCGATCGGATTTTTGCCTCGCCGCACAAAAACGTAAGGTTTTCATTTTTTTTAGATAATAAATTAGTTTGATTGGTGAAACTATGCTGTAAGCATTATTATTGATAAATACTTTAACTTGTAAGGATAACTACTTTTTATTTAGCATCATCTTAAAAGACTGTCGATTGACTATTCCTTGTTTCTCGTAACCGCCATTTTGATGTTATAAAATGACGGGTATACAGCTGCGGCCGCCATTCGGATCTTGACCAGATTGTTGTAAAGACGTCTTGAAAATATTATTGTCACATAGTGTCATTGATTCATATTTAAACCTTGTAACAAACAAATATAAGTGTAAATACTGGTAAAGTATTCGTTTATTTTATAATCCTAGTGATATCCCCAATATCTCAGAAGTGGGATCTAACAAAAATCGATCGGATTTTTGGCACGCCGTACAAAAACGTAAGGTTTTCATTTTTTTTTTAGATAATAAATTAGTTTGATTGGTGAAACTATATTTTCCGTAACGGAGTAATTCCGGAGGTTTATATGGTTAGTTTGACATGGTCATTTTGCCAAAGGTTACTCTTTTGGATATGCACATGTTAGATGGTATGTTTATTGATAATTGAAGGTAAACTGTATTTTCCGTAACGGAGTCCGGAGGTTTATATGGTTAGTCTTACATGCACATTTTGCCAAAGGTTGCTCTTTTGGATATGCACATGTCAGATGGAGATGTTTGTTATGTTGTTACATTATCAATATAATTAATTATCAGAGAGATTAGAAAGTCAGATATTTTTGTCATCATTCCTAATAAAGATAACTTCACAATCCATAAAAATATGTTCTGTTATTTGAAATCAACTTTTATAACCTAACCTTCAATTCCTTTTCAATAAGTATAGTTTGATATTCGCTTAAATTTTCAATAAAATAACGTTGGTATTATTATAACCGTATAATTCGCCTACAGTATGTCTCAATGGTAAATATGTACTACTTATACTTTGCAGAAGTCAAATTAATCTTTTAAAATACTTACCCGGTAATTTATGTTCGAGGATTTGCGGGAAATAATTTTAAATTAATTATTTCATATGAAGGAAATAATTTTTTCAATGTCTTACGATATTATTTAAGCCCTTTTTGAAAAGCGCATATTATTTCAAAATAATTTTACGAATATTACGAATATCATGCCATAAGCAGGCTGCATTCAAAATACTTTGTGTATCTTTCTAATAAGTAAATATGTAAACAAGTTGAAAATAATAATAAATCTTATGAAAAAATAATTTACTTTCTTTTTCCATTATTACCACAAACAAATATAATTATTGTTTCGACAACGGAATATTCAGTAATGAAATTAATATTCTTTATGAATGTGATTAAAATGAAACATAATTTATTAGAAAATCTTTAACGCTTGTAGTGTGTACAATGTCTCTAAGTGTTCACGCTTATGTATCACTTCATATTATTAAAATGCTTATAATTACTATTACTTCTCGTGAACCATTATTGACGTTAAAAATAATTATGGTTAAATGATAATTAATACCAAGTGCGTTTTGGATATACATAAAAGTGTAAAGTTTTCAAGTTTACGTGATCGTTCACGCCACAGCTAAGTAACAGCTTAAGACTGGTATTCAGACTGGTATAAATCAATTTCAGAGATATGAACCAAGGTGATTAAATAAAGTGTGTAAAGAAATTAAAGTATTATTTATAATAATAAATAAATTGCCTGTATTGTCTAAGTACAAGTTATATCCCATACATCTTAATAAACGTTACTATAAAGTTCATAGTAATTACCTTTTATACTTATTTTTTTATAAGTCTCGGTGTGGTAACTGACCGAGGTATTTTTGAGTTCTTTACTTCCTTATTGTATTCGACCCAGTCAATAAAGTTAATGATTAAATCACAATAGTGAAGTACATTTACTATTCACATGTCAGTTTATATACAAAATAAAGTAACAAAATAAGAACAAGAACCTTAATAGTCGAGATTTGTTATTCTCGTGTATGTTGTCGGCATACTAACATGCATATAATCCCATGTGTGTATTCTGTTTTATCGAGGTATATGATCATAAATAATATAATGACTTATAATGTCAATTGATCTCTATTTTTGCCTGATAAAGGTTTAGATGGCAATTAACATACTAAAGGATATTACCGATTTTAATTACAGAGGAAGTTGATGGAAAATCGATGATGATTTGACGATATAATGTAATTGTCGTAATTGTCATAATTGTCTCCACTAATGACTAATGAGCAAAGTATTGCTTAGAAATTTACGAACTGAATCATTCCCTTTTTACATAACTCTCAAAAGAAAGAAGAGTTATTATTTTATCATAGAGCGAGAAGAATACGCCAATGATAGTCAAAACGCGAATAAATGCTAATAATAGTCAAAACGTGAATAAATAAAATTGAAGTTGCCTGAATATAATAACTAGTATGTCGAGTATAATCGTTATAACACTTATTTTTGATAATTAATTTAAACGTTAATTCAAGCAATACCTGTATTTAACAGGTCGAGACACGCGTACTTGTATTCATAATACCTTTTGATTATTTTTGATATGTGATATATATATAGATATGATATATCACATGTAGAGTCGATATGTAGAGTCACGTGTAGAGTCGATATGTAGATACACGTGTAGAGTCTATATGTAGAGTCACGTGTAGAGTCGATATGTAGAGTCACGTGTAGAGTCGATATGTAGTCGATATGTAGAGTCACATGTAGAGTCACATGTAGAGTCGCCATGTAGTTACATGTAGAGTCGATATATGTAGTCACGTATGGTGTCGAAATATAAAATCACGTATGTATAGGTCGAAATATAAAGTCACATTTGGAGTCGATGTAGACTCAACGTGTAGAGACGAAAAATGACATGTAGAGTCAAATGAAGAATAAAAACTTATGTAATTCTTATGTAAAGCCAAATGTTTGAGGCGACACGTATGAAGTCGACCACGCATACGGTGGGGTTAATGCAACAAAAGTGAATGGATATGTCAAACCTTTTTTCAGGCCTACCTAAATAGATCGATGTACCTATATAACATAATTATGTAAAGCACGTGGATGAACGTGCAGGGCTTATTCAGGCCAACCTTAATAATCTAGTACCCATGAAACGCACGTGGATTAACGTGCGGTACTTTGAATCAAACTTACTTAAATGTATCTAGTACCTGCGCAACGCACGTGAATAATGTGGGAAACTTTCATTCAGTTTTACCGTAATATACCTAGCAATATTATTTATCACTTTTAGGGAAAGTAATCAATAAACTTTGAATATCATGCGATTATGAGAATGCACGATATACATCATCATATATTTTATAACTTGGTTCTTGTAGGTGTACGTTAAACACCAATATTTTTATTTGCAGTCATGTAAAGTATGTACAACTCAAATGAAATAAATCACAGATAATCTAATCAAATAAGACGTCAAAAAAGTGGTTTAAGTGGTCTCTGATTACATTTACTATTTTATTATCAAAGCTCATCAATTACCATTGTAATATTTTGTATATATGCCTAATAAATATCAGAAGTTAATTTAATCGTTTGTGCAGTTTGAGAAATTTAATTTAATGAAGTGCAATACCTATTTCTATGAATTATCTACCTACTTTTAACCTAATAGTCAAGTTTAACGACATTTAACATGAAAGCTGGGTAACAGGCAAATCCCTTTTACTAAATGGGTGAATCCATCTCGGAAATTTACATTTTATAAATCTTTTTGAATTCAGTGTACTGAGTTAAACGTACAGTTAGTTAAACGAATATAGTAACAATAATAAACATAATAAGAAAAATTAAAGGAATTAAACTTCATATTTAATGTTATCCGTACAGTCAGTTAAAAGAATATAGTAGCAACAATAAACATAAGAAGAGACATAAATAAAGGAATTAATAGTTAATATTATTCGTTACCATGTTATGTCCTCCTGTATCCAGTTTTAACTTTCTGCGACTAGTGCAAATTGAGGTTCGTAAGGAACTTGCATAATAAATCTTTGCAAAACCACATACTTAGTACTGCTTATTTACATTAGTTAAATATTGGTGAAACTGGTACAGTAATTATTTTATTTTTCAATTCTTTGGTTAAGGCCCTGACTTTTCTAGTACAAAATAGGATAATGACGACACTTGGTTTAGCTTGCTTTCATCGCTACTAAACAAGTTATTTATTATTATAATATAAGTATTTCACATATTTATCAAAATTCATAGTATCAGACCACTGACTGATTTATTATCACATTGGATAATGTAACGAATCCATGAATACAAGATCATTTTAATCAATTAATTGAAACATCGATACAAATATGATAATTAAATTTTGATTAATAAACTTATATAAAAAATATCTTAGCGTGACTAAGTAATCGTGACAAAGTAAAAATAACGCAAAATAAATTGCCTATATGTTTTAAAAATCAAAATCAATAATATACTTCCAAAGAATAAGTTTGCGTTACATTAGCATTGCCTTGTTGTACCTTTAGACAATTTTAGGTAGATAACATTAAAACGTATATCACTATACTTATTAGGTAACTAACCACAGTAGAACACTTCGAAGTTCAACTTAAAATAAATAAAACTTAATTAAAACAACTCCGCGCTTGGAAATCATATATTTTAATCCAAAATGTTACTCTTTTCTTAAACTAGTACGAGCAATTACATGTATCTTATCATTTAATCACACGCGTCAAGTTGTATAAAAGCAAACGTTAATCAAACAAAAGTCACTTACTTAATAACCATAATCATTTATTTCTTGCAATGTTTAATAGATAATAGGTAATAATATTTTATTCTTAAACTTATACTTTTAAAACGTAAATAAACAATTAAATAATTGCCGTTATAATATTTAGGTAATCACACATGTTGAAATGTGTATATGTTGAAAATAAAATAACGCTCTCGAAAGAATGATCATGGTCGTTACGTCATGTGTAGTGGTGTGGTTCAGAACGCTACTCCACTCTGCACGACTCTCCGCTGTCGTTATGTATTCAACTACGTTGTGAGTGTTAATAAAATTGGTCTGAATCAATCATGTGGTTATACATGTGGTGTTGAGCGATATTCATGTGAAAGTGATAAGTATTATGTTATTTGTATGTATTTTATGTTATAAAGCTTCCTTCTAATTTGAATTTTCAAATGTATTAAAAAGTCTGATAATATTTTATTCAATAACGTAATCAATAATTGCCCTTACAAATTAACTATTGCTTTGATCTTTGCTGCTGTATAGAAATATATCAAACTTAATCACTATTGTTATTATTTAACCTTGATAATGAAGTCATCTTAATTAAATATCATGAAAAATAACTTTGGGTTTGATCTTTGCTGTATTGATATATCAAAATCTATCATTATACAATCATTTTAACTCCTGTGTTACACCTTATTGGTATTACTTAAGCTTGATGATAAAGTCATGTTAATTAAATATTATGAAGAAGTATTATTATTGTGACCTTTGCTGTATTGATATATCAAACTCCATCACTATTCAATAATTTTAACTGTTATAATATATTACGCAAATTCGACCATGTTTCTAGTTTTCGTTCTCAACTCAAATGGCTCCCCATCCGTCACTGCCGTAACTCTCACATACTTTCTTTACTCTTTTCTATACTTTTTAACCCTGCAACTCCCCGCTACCTCAAAGAGCGTTTCTCTTATCTTAATTCTATTAGATCCTCTCAAAAATTGCTCCTAAAAGTGCCATCTTCATCTTCCAAATTTTATAATTGCTCATTTACGTTCCAGGCCGTTCGTTTGTGGAATTCTCTCCCTCTCAACATAAAACGCGCGCAATCTATTGGTAGCTTTAAATCGCAACTTAAGGAATACTATTTATCTCTTCCTTAGGTTTTTGAGTTGACACTGTTGTTTCTTACTGTGTGTATTATATATGTACGTATATGTATGTTTATTTTGTATTTATTTAAGTATGTATATTCATATGAATGTGCTGTGTTATCTATTTCGTTTCTTTTGTTTCTATGCACCACCTACTGCTTATTGTTTTTCTCTAGTCTCCACTACCCAAAGGTTGTCTGGAAGAAATCGCTCATTAGCGATAAGACCGCCTGTTGTTACCTCTACCTAAATTAATCAAATTGTAAAATTTGTGCTTGTAACTTGTATGAGGTGTGCAATAAAGAGTATTTATTATTATTATTATATCTTATTCGTAAAACTCGAACTTGATGATAGAGTCCTAATAATTAAATATTATGAAGTCGATAAGCAATAATATTATGAAGTTAAGAAGTCGATAGAATAATCATTTATTTCCTTTGTTGTTTGCACTGAATGAAATAAACTTGTACTACTTTTACAATGAGCACTTATGTACAAAGGCTAGCTTAATCATAAAGATAATGGATAATCAATTGTTTGTGAACTTCTATACTTTATTATCGATGATAGTTCATTTTACATTATATAATCATTAGGGGCATTGACGTCGGAGGGAAGCAGTTAACCAATCTGCGTTTCGCCGACGACACTCGCACCCGCGCCCGCGCCCGCGCCCGCACCCGCGCCCGCACCCGCGCCCGCACCCGCGCCCGCGCCCGCGCCCGCACCCGCGCCCGCACCTGCGCCCGCGCCCGCACCCGCGCCCGCGCCCGCGCCTGCGCCCGCGCCCGCGCCTGCGCCCGCGCCCGCGCCTGCGCCCGGCCGCACCGTTCTATATACAGACGAGGTGGGCGCCGGGCTCGGCGCGCTGCTGGCGGAGCGCTTGTCGCGAGGCGTCCTTAACAACTGTCACCCGGGCGCCTCCTTCGATCGTCTGATCAAATGTATATCGGTCGGCGAGTATGACCGCGATTCCACGCTTGTAGTGTTTTTAGGAAATAGTATAGATTGCACTAAACGAGATATCTTGAGATTATCCGAGACCCTGTCAGATATTGGCCAGCGAGATTCTGTAAAAATAATTATCTGTGCCTTACCATACAGAATGTCGAGTCATATAAATAAGAGGGTATATTCTTACAACTCCGTTTTTTATAATCTTTCTTTGTACAGTAGTACGATTTCGTATTTTGATACAAATAAATTTATTGAGGATTTTATTATGCCCCATGATAGGACTTACCTTCCGAGAAGATGTCTTATAGATTGTGCTAACCTGTTAGCATACAATATTGTAGACCCCGTCGTGACTAGCACGGCGGATGATAGTTTTATTAAGACGAATCCCGATTCATACTGCAGGGGCTCAGATTTAGAGAGGCAGCCGTCTGGTGATATCAATTTAAACTGACTGCTACGACAACGAGTGCACCAGCCGGCTCCGTTCCTAAACATAACTGTGATGCTAGCATAAGTAGTAAAACTGATGTATTGTACTTAGTTCACCAAAATATTCAAGGGTTTACCAGTAAACAACTGGAAATTGATTTATTTGTACAACACTCGAACATTGATATCCTCTGTATAACGGAGCACTGGCTAAAAGGTCATGAATTTATGTTTAATTTCCACAATCATAGTGTAGTAAGTAAATTTTTTAGAAAATCCTGCATTCGCGGCGGGTCATTAATAATGGTAAAACATGATATAAAAAGTAAGGAGCGGAAAGACATTGTTGAATTGTCTGTGGAACGCCATATTGAACTTTCTTGTGTCGAGTTAGAAGAATTTATAATTATATGCGTGTACAGGCCTCCATTGGCAAACTATAACACATTTGAGTCAGTGATAGATGAAGTTCTTACAAGTGTTTTTTGTAGTAATAAAAGTGTTATTGTGTGTGGTGATTTTAATATCAACTTACTTGAAGATTCATCCATGTGTGTAAGGTTACTTAGTACTTTCAAATCCTACAATTTAGTAAATTTATTTTGTGAGCCTACACGAATCACAGCAACCAGTGCTACATGTATAGATAACATTTTCAGTAACAAGGATGCGACTAGTAAATCTATAATAAACAACTTAAGTTCTGACCACTGTGGACAAAAAGCCTCTTTTAGCGGAAAAACTAAGGATATTCCACAAGTCACTATGTGCAGACCAATTTCCGAAAGACGATTAGATTTATTCAGTCGGAATATCACGAAACAATTATGTTATGTTCCATTTACCCAGGAAAACCCTAACCGTATGAGTATTGAGTTGTTTAACTGTATTAAAAGGGAATTTGATGCCTGTTTCATTCCGAAGAAGGTGCAAGGCAAGGTCAAGACGAAATTTAGCGACTGGGCTACGCCGGATATTCATGAGAAAAGACGACGGCTCTATGATTTATATGACTTGAGAAGAATTAATAAAAGTCCGGAATTCCTAGATTATGTCAGGAACTTTTCTAAATCTTTTAAGATGATGTGTGCCGCTGCTAAAGCTGATTATCTGTCCAGAAAGATCCAAAATTCCAAGGATAAAGTAAAAACTGTTTGGCAAGTAATCAACGATGAAACTGGGAAACGTAAAATCAAAGATCCGCACTACAACCTACGTATTAATAATAATTTAGTGAGTTCGGACCTTGAAGTTGCGGATCATTTTGAGCAGTTCTTCTCTAATATACCGGTAGAAACAACAAAGTCTCTTCATTCATCGCCTGACGTCGCTGAGGCAATACTGAAAACAAACATAGCAGAGTGTACAGATTTCTTTAAATTTTCATATGTTACTCCGAACTTAGTTATTAAAACATTTAAATCCCTAAATTTAAAGAAAACTGAAGATCTTTGGGGCCTATCTGTTAAAGTTCTACATTCCATTGTTGAATCGATTGCACCACATTTAGCTGATATATTTAACAAATGTATTGATACAGGAATATTTCCAGACATAATGAAGCACAGCAAAGTCATCCCCTTGTTCAAATCAGGATCGAGAACAGAACCAAGCAATTTCAGACCAATTTCAATACTGCCGGCACTGAGCAAAGTTTTCGAGAAACTAATTCTAAATCAACTTGTGTCACATTTTAACCGAAACGAATTGTTCGCCAGAAATCAATTTGGTTTTACCAGAGGTCGCTCGACTACTGACGCAGGTGCTGTTCTTCTTAAGCACATCTTTGCCGCTTGGGAAAAAAAACAAGATGCTGTTGGAATATTCTGTGACCTATCGAAGGCATTTGATTGCGTTGATCACGAAAATCTAAAGAGAAAACTAAGCCATTACGGGATCAAAGCTGGTGCCCTTAACCTCGTCTCATCATACCTATCGGATAGAACACAACGAGTGGTTATTAATGGAACTCAATCTTCTGGGTCCCCTGTGGCACTCGGAGTGCCTCAAGGCTCAATACTTGGTCCTTTCCTGTTTTTGGTGTACATTAATGACCTACCTAAAATTGTGCAAGATAAACATGATATAGTGTTATTTGCTGATGACACATCTCTGATATTTAAAGTGGACAGAAAAGAAAACAGCTTCGATAGTATTAACAGTGCACTCTCCAAAGTAGTAAATTGGTTTACGGCTAATAACCTACTTTTGAACGCCAAGAAAACGAAGTGCATCAAATTTACACTTCCCAACGTCAAGCAGATTAACAGCAGCAAGATTATAATAAATGATGAAATAATGGAATTCGAAAATCAAACTGTTTTCTTAGGAGTCACTTTAGACTCGAAATTACAATGGCATCCACATATAGCTACCCTAGCTGGGAAACTTAGCTCTGCAGCCTATGCCGTGAGGCGAATCAGCCATCTAACAAACAGTGAAACTGCCAGGCTGGTATACTTCAGTTACTTTCACAGTGTTATGTCGTATGGAATTCTGTTGTGGGGTAAAGCAGCTGATATTGGGACCATATTTGTGCTACAAAAACGAGCTGTACGTGGCATTTATAAAATGCGCGGTCGAGCATCCGTAAGAGGAAAATTTGAAGAGGCAAATATTCTTACCGTAGCATCTCAATACGTACTTGAAAACATTATGTATGTGCGGAAAAACATCCATAAATTCAAGCTCAACAGTGATATCCATAACTATAACACTAGAAATAAAGATAAGATTGCTGAGCCTGGCCACCGCCTCGGTAAGGTTCGTACGTCTTTTACTGGGAACTGTACACGTTTTTATAACAAAGTCCCCGCTGATGTAGTGAATCTGCCACTAAATAAATTCAAGTCTTATGTTAAGCGCTATTTGTTGAGGAGAGAGTACTATACTTTAAAGGAATTCATTGAGGATAACGATGCCTTTAAGCCTGTAGCTTGATATAGTTAGTACAATACAAATTGAGAAATTATTAGGTACATTACTCTATGAAGCAGCTTTACTAGTGTCCAGTATTACCTGTTTTTCATTTTTATTTTATTTTGTTTTTATTTAGTATTTGGACACTTAGAGACGTTATACATCTCTAAGTCTTGCATTCGCAAATATTTATATGTATAGATATATATTTAATGATCCTGACGCTTAGAGACATGTACATCTCTATGTCACTTTTATATTGTAATTTAGTTCACGCATGTAAAATACGAGCACAGAATATTGTTTCTCACCAGACTAAACATGGCTAGTTTTTATTAATTAATACTTTTTATTAATCATATTTAATTTTAGTTTAATTGGCTTTAGACACAACATTCGGTGCTTGATTATCCATATTTTTTATTATATAGAATATATAGATCAAGACACTTGGAGACCTTATACATCTCTAAGTATAATTTAGAAATAGTATGTTTATTGTATACTAGAATCACTTAAGTACTTTTTTTTATATTATTTAAATTCAAAGTTTATTTCTAACTGTTGATGATGGATTATTATAATTTGGAAATTTATGTAGAAGACACAGTTCAGGTAAGAAAGTATATCAAACTTGTATGTAATTTATTTTCAATAGTCAGATTTGGACTCATCTTTTTTCTTTGGTATTTTTCTTAAACTATAACCTATTGTTGGTTAATCTAACCTTGGTTTGATATGTTTTCTTATAGAACAACGCACTTATATGTATTGTTTAGTTTTGATGTACTGTTGTTTTGAAAAAATAAGTCCCGCCGAGTTTCTTGCCGGACATAATTCTTCTCGGGTCAGAGGTGTAGGGTTAGAACCGGTGTAGTTTGATTTTTTTTCTCTCTCTTTTACTTTGACGTGTAAAAGTGCCCTTGTGGCCTACTTACTGAATAAATGTTTGAGTTTGAGTTTGAGTTTGACATAGTCCTCTTCTCATCTTCAGCTACCGACCTCTGCGACATGCTGCAAGACCTAAGCAGGGCAAGCCTTGAGGTTGGATTAGTGATGAACATGTCAAAGACTAAGCTCATGACCAATAGCGCACCAATAAGAGTAGAAGTGGACGGGAGAGAAATAGGATATGTCCATGAGTATATACTCGTATACCTGGGCCAAATAGTCTCCTTCCAGGCACGGCAAGACAAAGAAGTCGCAAGACGGACCGAGAATGCCTGGATGAGCTTTTCGTCTATGAAAGAGTACATGAAGGGAAACCTTCCTATACCGCTAAAAAGAAAACTCATGGACATGTGCATTCTCCCCATCCTTACCTACGGAGCGCAGACTTGGTCTTTGACAAAAGTTCAAAAATCCAAACTCAAGGTTTGTCAGCGGGCCATGGAGCGTAGTATTTTGAGCGTGAAATTAACCGATCGCATTAACAATACAATACTACGCTCCAAAACGAGAATCACTGATGTAGCTGAAACTGCCGCCAAGCTTAAATGGGACTGGGCGGGACACGTCTGCCGTATGCCGGATGCTCTGTGGGCCAAAACTGCCACCCTGGCTCCCACAGATTGTAAGGCGTCACGGTAGACCTCGTCGGAGATGGAGGGACGAGCTTGACGCCTTTGACAGAGACTGGTGGGAGACTGCAGGGGATAGCGATACGTGGAAAAATAAGAGGGAGGCCTTTGCCCAGCAGTGGGACAATATTGGCTCATAATTATGATGATGATAATCATTTATAATAATATACTACAATAATGTGAAACTGATAGCCAAGGGTTAACATGACCATGAGTAATATAAAAACATTATTTCATTAACTTATTACCAGATAAAATGTATTAAATCCGATGTGTTAAGATTCAAACTCTAATTATGTTATTAATATGGGTATTTAAATAGTGTGTATTCATTACCTTTTACTGTCAGAATTGATCTGTAAATTATTTTATTTGAGCTATTATTATTATCTTTCTTATCGATCGTTCTATACTTTATTATCGATGATAGTTCATTTTACATTGTATAATCATTTATAATAATATACTACAATGATGTGAAACTGATAGTCAAGGGTTGACATGACCATATAAAAACATTATTTCATTAACTTATTACAAGAGAAAATGTATTAAATCCGAGGTGTTAAGATCCAAAACTCTAATTATGTTATTAATATGGGTATTTAAACAGTTTGTATTCATTACCTTTTATTGTCAGAATTGATTTGTAAATTATTTTATTAGTGCTATTATTTCATTAAGTTTTGGCGAAGGGTCTTGCCTCGAATAGGATGGCCGAGCTGTAAGCATTATTATTGATAAATACTTTAACTTGTAAGGATAACTACTTTTTATTTAGCATCATCTTAAAAGACTGTCAATTGACTATTCCTTGTTGCTCGTTCCCGCCATTTTGATGTTATAAAATGACGGGTATACGCTGCGGCCGCCATTCGGATCTTGACCAGATTGTTGTAAAGACGTCTTGAAAATATTCTTGTCACATAGTGTAATTGATTCACATTTAAACCTTGTAACAAACAAATATAAGTGTAAATACTGGTAACGTACTAGTTTATCAAATACAAACATTGAAAACATTGAAAAAATAATCAACCCAGTTGGAATTGAACTAACATCGATACGCCTTACCGGGGCTCGATTATGGGGGGTACTAGTTTATGTTATAATATAATCCTAGTGATATCCCCAATAGTTCTAACTTTAAAAATCTTATTCCTGACACTTGTCTTATGCTGTTTCGTGAGGTTTCTGAGAGAGGAGAGGTCTCTCGGTTTATATGGGAACTTATACATTCTGCGAGGTTTTTCTCTTTCTGCATAGACTCTCCAGATATCTGATTTTATTTCTTCACTTTCTCATGTCACGAATATAGATTTATGGATCTATATCTGGATGCCTAAAATTTTTTGGCCTAATTAGTCATTGCCTAACATTATTTGGCATAACCATCACTTGCCCTAACACTCGTATGGCCGAATTGTGGTTGCCCTATGCCGCAATGGCCGATTTCGTTTTGGCCTAATTTGTTTTTCCCTAATGACACTTACCACAATCGTAACATACCCTAATATTACATGGAATAAGCTTCATTGCGACTAATCATTGAAAAGGCTAACAAACGTATGTCCTACCTATCTCTGGGAGCAGTTTCGTTTTTAGGATCATAAAAAAAAATAACCCTAACCTACCTATCTCTGGGAGCAGTTTCGTTTTTACGATCATAAAAAAAAAATAACCCTAACCTACCTATCTCTGGGAGCAGTTTCGTTTTTACGATCATAAAAAAAAATAACCCTAACCTACCTATCTCTGGGAGCAGTTTCGTTTTTACGATCATAAAAAAAAAATAACCCTAACCTACCTGTCTCTGGGAGCAATTTCGTTTTTAGGATCATAAAAAAAAAACCAAACCTGCCTATATAATTAGAGCAGCACCCATTAGGCCAAAACAGTTCGGACATCTCATTATAGTTCACGCTATAATAGGGATTTCATGTAATATGCAAAAAACCATTAGGGATACTCACCATTAGCACAAAAATGCTTAGGGAACATAACATTTCGGTGAAACAATACATTATGCAAAATTATCATTGCGCCAAGTGACTGTTCGGCCAAGTGACCATTAGGCCATAGCAGTTAGGCCAAGTGATTTTAGGCCAAACATTGTTAGGCATTCAGAAGGCCACCCTAGATTTATATTACTATTTTATATTCTTACTTATAATTCTTATAAATATCTAACGGCCTTCTAGCCTAGTCAGTAGTGACCCTGCCTACGAAGCAGGAGGTCCCGGGTTCGAATCCTGGTCAGGGCATTTATTTGGGTGTTTGTGTTATTTGTTCCTGAGTTATGGATGTTTTCTATGTATTTAAGTACTTATCCATATTTATCTATTATATTACATCGTCCTCTAGTACCCATAACACAAGCCTTATTGAGCTTACCGTGGGCATAGTTCGATTTGTGTGAGATTGTCCTATAATATTTATTTATTTATTTTAAAAATCATAAATCTTCTTCTTCCTCCTAGCGTTTGTCCTCCTTTTTGCTCAATTGAGCCTGGGGTCCGCTCGGCAACCTAATCCCAGGAATTGGCTTAGGCACTAGTTTTTACGAAAGCGACTACCATCTGACCTTCCAACCCAGGGAAACTAGGCCTCGTCGGGCTTACGAGTAGATTCGGTTTCCTGACGTTTTCCTACACCGAAAAGCGACTGGTAAATATCAAATGATATTTCTTACATAAGTTCGAAAAAATTCAGCGGTACGAGCCGGGATTTGAACCCGTGACCTCCCGGATTAATTAAAAGTGTGACGTCCTACCGCCAGGCCACCAGCGCTTGTTACGTAGAATGTTGGTATATAATTAAAAAGGTACTAGCGGTGAGTTATTTCGAAACGCTGTTTAAACTACACAATGTGACACACGGTCTCGTGAGCACGCG
The DNA here is from genome assembly GCA_947086415.1 of Pammene aurita. NCBI lineage: Eukaryota > Metazoa > Arthropoda > Insecta > Lepidoptera > Tortricidae > Pammene > Pammene aurita. The sequence goes on along the minus strand of OX352305.1, from coordinate 1,370,137 downwards.
TGCATATTTACAAGGAGTAACAAAAAATGCCGGTGATCCGTTTATAATATCTGGCATAATTGGTATACGTATTCTGATTACGAAAACCTAAGAAAAAAAGACTCTAAAAAAATTGGTTTTGTATAGAAGATTGGCCGGCAGGGATTACGGGTCCCATACGAAATAGTAGTTTTCGATACAAGTGCGAGAAGGATGTCATTTTGCACGAATACCGAGGTTACTCGGGACGAGTGAAAATGACACTTCCGCACGTGTGTCGAACAAATTTTTTTAATACAATTACGAAAAAACTACAATGAAATAAAATTACATTTATATTCTGTCAGTATACGAAAGACAGCTTCATTCAATCGCGCGTTGTTCAAGTAATACTATTGGGTCTCGCATAATATTCCTTTATGCCCAATCGCGCGTAGTTCAGGTTCAGGTGGGTCATTAATAAGCGGGTCTCGCATAATACTCATTTATTTAAAATTCTGATCGCAAATCGTGCGTAAAATCTGCAAATCTTGCGTAAAATCAAACTTTACGCACGATTTGCAGATCAGATTACTTTTTAGGACATAATTTTTAGGGCATAAAATCAAATTTTACGCACGATTTGCAGCTACATAAACTAAACTTTTTGAGCAATTGTATTGAAAAAGATTTTTTTTGCGTCCAAAAAAAGTTTTCTCCTATTTTTTCTTAATCGCACTCATACGACACCAATTATGCCCTTATTTAAACGGATCACCATTATTTTTGATACAACCTGTACAAATCGCGTAAGTATAATACTCTGATTCGATGCGGCGCATTTAAACCAATAGTAGATCGGTTGAGTATACTGTTGTTTCTCTGCTTTGCCGTCTATGTGTCTTAAAGCTAACTTGCACTCGCCCGGTGATAATACATCGTTCTCTGACTAGGTGCATCGCATTTAAGCCAATTATTGGTCAATAAAATAAGTATACTGCTGTTTTTCTGTCTGGCCGTCAGTATATTTCAGAGCTAACTTACAAGAATGCATCCAACCTCCTCCTCCTCCTCTATGAGAACCTGATGATGAGGGTGTTTTTTCAATAAGGCTATACTAAACTTTTACCATGGGACCAACTCCGAAGTCTCAAAAAAATATTGGCTATGGGAGGCCAAATTTTTTTTGGGATTTCGGGGTTGGTCCCAGAAAACGTTTTAATATGTCTTACCTAATCAACTCTCACAATATCGCTAGTTATTGAAAAACATCCAGTATAGCGTACGACTCGGTGCCAGGAACCGTATACGGGTAATATTTTTATTCAAATATATCGGTTTGCAATTTTGGCACCTCGCGGCTGTTTTTTTCGGAATAATCTTATATTTTTTGCCCATACCTAAATTACATTTAAGAATATCGGGTAAATTTTGCAAATACGCGTTGCTATTTCGATTTTTAGTTATACCGGTATCAGTCGCGAGATGGCATTTAAAGGCCAATAATATACAAGTAATGATATATTTTGTTTTCCTGCCTAACCGTCTGTGTGTCTCTGAGGTAAGTTGCATTCTCCTGATGATAATATATCGTACTCTGACTCGGTGCGTCGCATTTAAGCCCCCGCAATGCGGCGAGTACACTTAGGAGGCGAGCAAATAAATTATACTGATTCATTGTTCACGGCTTACGGGATAACTATCTCAAACATAGACGTCATTCGTGACACTTTTTTGTAAATTTGGATATTTTTAAAGATTTTTTTTATTTTTAAATAATGATGCAAATAGGTCAAAAAACCGGCCAAGAGCATGGCAAGCCATGATAAATGTAGGGTTCCGTAGTAGCCGGCCCGCCACAGTACCTCCAGGTACTTTTTATAGGAAATTTCTCTGGTACTTAATACGTACTGTAACTAATACGTTACAGTACGTATGAAATGAAAATTTGTGATAACTCATAAATGGCTCAACCGATTTTATTCATAATTATTTTAATTGAAAGTATTTATTAGGCTTCACTTTTATGATATTTTTCATAGTTTTTGGCCCGGGGATTTGAAAGTTAGAGGGGGGATGCATTTTTTTAAACTTTCGGAGCTATCATTTTCCGAAACTATTGGTTTTTCACGAAACTTGTCTTAGAACACCCATATTCTTTTTGCAAAGCCTATCTAAAGACTCCCCAAACAACAGGACTGAAGCAAAAAAAAATCACCACCTCTTTATGAATACAGTCACATACTCAGACCAAATTTCAACTTTCTAGTACTAACGGTCACTGAGCTAAGCTTCGAACGGACAGCCGGACAGACATGGCGAAACTACAAGGGACTTGACTACAGGACCTTAAACAGTAGTTTTCACTCACATGAATCGTAACATTGAAAAAGTCAAAACACACGCGCTCCCTCCATCGCTCTAAGTGATTACAGTGATTTCAAATCTTTCCTAAACACTTCTCGCTTTGCACTGTTTTTGCTAAACTATTTTGAACTGTAATGCTACGCATTAGAGAGGAATATTGATTAAGTTTATGTACTAGTCTTTGATGTTCTCTAAAAGGCGGGAATTGAAGTAGGTTATGGAAGAAAATTGCTGTGTCGATGCAATATTTGGCTGTTTCGCTGCTTCAAGCATTTGTGAAATGAGTTGCTATATCCTAAACTGGAGTATATTTAAATTTTAAATGTGCATTCTCTGTAAATTTGTGTTAGAAGTGTAAAAATCCTCAATTTTTTTTGCCAAAAGAACGCCTTTGTTTGAGATGAGTTGCTGACATTGGTGAAGATACTAAAATTCTGACACGTAGCAAGAAAGTAGGGATTATTTCGCCCAGTATTGGAGTTATAATTATTAGTATCTATTTTGGCACTCGATATTCTCGCTTGATGGCTTTAATTTCCTTAAATTTGTTATAAAATAACCTACATTATACGGATCCAGCCACCCGAAGATATTACGGGCACGAGGCCTAAATATAATACATATCTTGTAAAAAAAAAAGCTTTAAAATGCTAACAAACTGCGACCGATTACCTACATTATTACTTTATTCGCATACATTTTATGTGTCTTATTTTATAAGATATTAGTTAAACCAACCAACCAGGTAAGTGTAGCCGCACTAAATTCAAGCTTAGTTCATTTAACAAATAATAAGAAAAATATTAAAATATACGAAATAATAAAATTTTGTGACTCAGGTAATTCAGTGCCCGCTGGCTCGACTAACAAGAGTTCCGTTGCAGATGTGCGGTGTGCGGCGCAGCTTCTTATGAAAATGTTTTGACAATTCCCTACTCTATGCCAATTTACAAGATATTTACCTGGGATGTTTGGAAAATGTTTCAAAAGTCAATGTTGTAAAATGCCTGACAAAATAGGCTGCACGTTTAGGTTGAGACGTATTTATAATATATTATTAGCCTCTTCCCACGGCTTTGTAAAACAACTTTATATTTAACAGCATTACTTCTTGAATTTCGACACCTGTTCCATAATAAGTCTGCTCTTTAAAGACTAATTAGTATCAACGTGCAAAATTACCCCCGGGACTAATTGTACACATTAAAAATATTAAAATTAAATTTCGGTTACTTTACTCCAGACTTTCAGACGTCGGTCGCAAATATTTAAGTCGTTTAACGTCGGATCTTGTAATCTTTTGTGTTATCTCGAAGAAAATACGAAAACTGTTATATCTACTACTTTTATTTAAAGTCATCGTCGTAGCATTTGTCCTACCTTTTTTGCATTGCTCAAATGAGCCTGGGGTCCGCTTGGTAACCGGGTATACCTTGAATTGAAGTATTAGGCACTTTTGTTTACGAAAGCGACTACCATCAAAAGGCAAACTAGTCCTTATTGGGATTAGGTCTGGTTTACTTACGAAGTTCTCCTTCACCGGAAACTACCTGCATATGAATATTAAATAAATAATGTTTCGTAATTTCCGCCTGTAACGAAGTCGAAATTTAACGGGCGAGTAAGGCGGTCGTCACACTGCTCCGCATCTCGCAGCGAATTCCGTTGATGCTTTTTTTAACTTTGTATGTAGAATCTTGATTTTGTATAGAAAAATCGCAAGGTATGACACACTGGCTCCACCTCGACGCGCGGAGGAGCGAGACGCACGACGACTCGTGCGCTCGGACGGAGACGCGGTGCGTGCCGCAGGGTATGTCACACCGAGCTCCGCAGTGCCGTACGGATTTTAGTGCAAGAAAGGACGTAGGCGCAATGGATATCGACGTCTATAAGTTTATTTTTGAAATTGAAAGTCGTTCGTTTAATCATAATCTAGGAATTCTTATAAAAGTATAATTGAAGATTGAAGTAGTAGCTTTTCTTCCGCTGTAATAGAACATCGAAAATTTGTGTCGGCGCCAGTAATAATCACTCCAATTTTGCTTAGCAAATAATCAAATGACGCGGTTGACATACGGGTGCAATTTAAAAAAAATTCTTCGTGTTGCCTTAAATCCACCTTACGGAAAACCACAGCCAAATAGCACTAGACCCTACTCATAGTGTTGTGTTCCTGCTGGTGAGTAAGGTTGCCAAAGAGCTCAAAGAGGACCCAGTGTGTTGACGATGAGGGACCTTCTTGTTCCTTTAGTCGTCAACACAGTGAATCCTCCTTTTTGTAAAGGGTCGGCAACGCGCATATGACTCCTTTGGAGTTACAGGCGTCCATAGGTTACGGTAGCTGCTTACCATCAGGCGGGCCGTATGCTTGTTTGCCACCGTCGTGGTATAAAAAAAAAAAAAAAAAAAATCTTGGTAATATCTAGCAAAAGATCCATTTATAGGTCTGGTTTGTAAATAGGGAAGTACCCAGTGTCTTCTGCGTTTTATGACTCGATTGTACAAAAACCAAACTGAAAGTATCACCGCACCGCTCTGAATAAGTACCGTGTCCATTTTATCGACAAATAGGATCTATTTTCACCTTAACGTTCGAATGTGAAATGAACGCGAGACGGAAGTAACGCGGGACGTCGCGCATCGCAGCTCCGGACGGAGATGCGGAGAAAACTCGGACGTTGGTGCGTTGTCTCCGCATGCGAGTCCGTTGCTCCGCGTCTCGCAACGAGACGCGGCGGTAGTGGGAGTGTGACAACCGCCTTATCTATTTGTTAATAGCGAATACAGGACTTTCGTGGTTGACGACTATTGTATGACATAAGTATTCTATCACAATTTTTTTTTTATGAAACTGGTAGCAAACGAGCAGACGAGCTGCCTGATGGGAAGCGGTCAACGTCGCCCATGAACATAAGCAACATCAGGAGCCGCCTATGCGTTGCCGACCCTTGAGAGTCCTATACGCCCGCTTCTTGAAGAACCCCATGTCAAAGGGCAATGGAAACACCTCGGGAGGCAGCTCATTCCATATTCCGCACGTTCTAGGCAGAAACGAGCGAGATGTATGATGATTTAATGTAAAAATATGCAATACGTTTGAATATTGACAATACTCTAAGCTAAATACTGTAATTTTTAAAGATATAATTAACAAGAAATATAAGTATATTACCATTATTAAATTCATATTACCACAGATTTTTTTATATAAATAATATTGATGTAATATCTAACCTAACTGTTATCCTGCATCGTTGTCCAATAATCTGCTGAATACAACCACTTTATCGGCAGAAAATATATCAAAAAAATTATTTCATTTCATCATTTTATTAATACAACCATTTTAACTCGTAAAATAGTTTTTCAAAATTTCAATTCCCGTTGTAGCAATTTTAAGCTTGATGAATAAGTCCATTAGAGATGGTGTAGGTATTTTCGAGCATTCTTCAAAAGGACACGATTACGGCTGAAAGATTCAGATGTACTTATTTCAGTAAATAGGCTAAAAATGAAATAAATTCTTCAAAATCAGACTCAATTTTTTTTTATGGCTACTTTAAAATAGTCCAAATTTCTTGAGCTTGCTCCTAAATTCCCTATCGTAGAAGCATCAAGATTACGCCGGTTATAGGTGGTTGTGAGAGGCAATCCGACGGTGTGAGAGTTCGCTGGTTGAGCCCATTAAACGCGGGGCCGGCCGTGAGCTGTAAGGAGAATATTCTAAGGGTGGCCATAATTTTAGGCAATAACGAAAGAATTCTATAAAATATAGCGGTTACACTCCAGTGATATTTACTATGGATGGGTTATACTCTAACAAAATGAGCACAAAAAATACTTCCAAAGGTATTTCGTAACCTAGCATGATGTTATATTCATCGATTTTGACAATCATGACATCTTTGTCACTCTCGTTGTTAGAAAATTACAGTTTGTCTCTTGCTCACGTGGGTAACGGGAGCTCATTGGCACGTCCGCATCTCTCGCTTGCCGGTGCGCGACTAGCGCCTATTGTTTGAATTCCCTCATTTTAAGTGCTTCACTTTTGGAGCGTGCATAACCTATCTGTCATTATTATATATAATAGTTACACTCACGTATATTGGTCAACACGCGACATGTTTCGAAGAGCTTGGGACATCTTCAAGTACTAAGAGTGATACTTGAACCGGCCCGTTATATTTTAAAGAGTTTACATTTTTTAGTTTACGAAAGGCTTGTTTTTTCTTACTTATTACAAGTCATTTTCTTTTTAACTCTTGTCAGCCTGATAAATTGGGCTATGTAAAATAATTCAGGTTACAAAATATTAGTAGGTAAATAAATATGTCTACTTAAAAAGAGAAAAGTGCCGACGAAACCTGAAGCTTAGCACACTGAATTTGGTGAGTAGTAAGCAGCGGGTGGAGCTTCTGTCGAAGATCATCAGCAATACTATGGTATATAATAATGGTACTTAAAATGAGTGAATTCAAACAATTGTCGCTAGTTGCGTATTGGCAAGCGAGAGATGCGGACGTGCCAATGAGCTCCCGTCACCCGCGTGAGAAACAGACAAACCGTAATTTTTTAACAATGAGAGTGACAAAGATATAATGATTGTCAAAATAGATAAACATAACAGAATCGTTGCTAGGTTATGAAATAACTCTGGAAGTATTTTTGTGCTCATTTTGTTAGAGTATAACCCATCCATAGTAAATATCATTGCAGTAATACTCGCTATGGTAACGGATCGAAACGTGTCTAGTCAAATGAACGACCCAATGTAATTAATTATTTAAATATATTTTAAACGGCCTCCTAGCCTAGTCGGTAGTGAGCCTGCCTATGAAGCAGGAGGTCCCGGGTTCGAATCCTGGTCAGGGCATTTATTCGTGTGTTCATTACGGATATTTGTTCCTGAGTTATGGATGTTTTCTATGTATTTAAGTATTTATCTATATCTATCTATTATATATATCGTCGCCTAGTACCCACAACACAAGCCTTATTGAGCTTACTGTGGGACTAGGTTGATTTGTGTAAGATTGTCCCATAATATATTTTTTTTTTATTTATTTTAGGTAATGAGACTACGTCTCCTTTAAGATTATGATAGTCAAACTACAAAATAAATGCAAAAGATTTGTTTTGTTATCCAAAAAAAGTCCACAAAAATCAAAAAATATGAACACATCAGTTATCGCCTCCGCATGTGCGTTCCGAGTCTTCATACATAAAACATGCGGGACTCCGAACCCAATAATATCGTGTATTGTTTGACAGAAACGGTGTATTGTCTGAAATTATGATAAAAAGGACCTACAAACGGACCCGTATAAAATATTATCGGCTCACGACGCAACTACAGATTACAAGTAAGTCAATGGCCAAACATACTTTTGACGTGATAACGTCTTTAAAATCGTTTTAGTCGGGTGACATGTTCAGAAACTTGTGTCACACCAAAACCTCACGAGCGCGATCGCAGGTATAACGAGAGAGAGACGGACCGATCTCCCGTCTCATCTCGAGCGCTGCCAGTCATTCCGTGAAACTTGTCACGCGGAATCCTCACGAGCGGTTAGACGTTATCACGTAAACATCTCGATCGTAAACCTACTTTACAAACAACCAATTTTTTTCTACTCGTTGACTACAATGCTTGATTTAAGACTATGGAGACTGGATGGAGCTTTTATGGTCACAAATTTTAGCATCGTCAACAAATCGTAAAGGCGATCAAATTGAGATAAATCACCTACCTAAGTAATTCCACACAGTCGATATTTCGGCCGGATAGTTTATGTTTATAAACTACCTGATGAGGGAAACATCTCTATTTAACAGTTAAGGTTGTGCAACTTATGCACAAATCTTTAGTAAAACAGATGGTTTTGATCAATATTGTCGCGTTGATAGGTACCTGAAACCTTGTTTGTAGCTTTGTTTTTTCTTTAGCAAGTTTTACCAAGGAAAATTCTTACACTTCTGAGAATAGGGATCAGACTTCCGACTATTACAAACTTTTATGTCGCTAGGTTCTTAGCAGAACCTGGTGCTTTCCGCAAAACTGCAATACTAAAGGTATCATTCCATTTCTAACAGCATGCGCCTCACTCAAACTTTTTTAATATTGATCATGATTCAATTTTAAATGCACAGTGTAAGTCCGTGGCTATTTCTGACTAACTTATACATTTTATAATATCAGGCCATTCATTGCCTCATATTGGAGCAAATTGCGGGACGACGAGTCGCTCAAACTCGCCGCTCGCACCCGCTCGGCCGTTGCAAGCGGCAGAATCGCAAGCGCAATCGGCACACTTAGATGAACCTGGTGCCGTGTTGTAATTTTAAAATACATAAACAATACGTTAAAACACAATCTATTACCAACATAAGTCCAACACACAACAAATAATCAACCAATATTGAAGTTGTATTGGAGTTGCGTCGGAATAATTTTCAAGCTAATTCTGATATATCTGATTCAGACGTTTAGGGGCTAGCTGTATTCCGTAGTTAATGCATTGGAGTTCTATTGAAGGAGGACCGTGTCTAAACGTGATTTAAAGTTAGAATACGGCGGCTGTTCTAGACGGCAGCAGTGACACTCTGATTTTTAATTGAAGACCAAAAATATAAACTGACTCGCTTACTTTTCGTTTTTATTTCTCAGAATAAAGGTAAATGAAATTGCTTTCTTACATCATAGGATTACAAATAGCAGTTAATGAATTAATACAGTGTAGTTTCTTTTTTTTAAACCCACAAACACACGAAGCTGATGTATGAGCGAGGTTTATGTGATGTATATAAGTAACTATGTGGGTAATTTTAACTATAAAACTTTCGTGAGACTCTAACATATTAAAAATATTTATAACGGGTCACTCACGTAATTTAAGTCGATTTATGCTCGACATGTTTCGATCAAATTACGATGATCATTTTCACGAGCTGCCTTCCGCGACGGCAGCGCGCCGGCTACTACGCGCCTGCTGCCTGCGGCGCGGCGGCGGTGTTGTGACAGATCTACCATCGTTCACTTCTTCATTATTTTCGAAATGTTTGCACACCACACTAACGACGTCACTTGCTAAAGGCACGTCCACACTGTCCACTGATGCAGTATTCAAAACCGTTTTCCAACTAGTGGGCAATGACCAACCACCATCCCGATTGAAATTCGAATGACGACTTATTTCTATAGCTTCCCGTATTTTCCGCTGGACGAGGAACTTTTCTCTTGCCAGTCCGTTTATCAAACCTAATATAATCCGTCGAATCCGAATCCAATATGTGGTCCGTCACCGCGGAACCCTGGCCATCCCGGTTTTTCATACTACGTATGTGTTCAGATAGCCTCGTAACGATGTTCCGGCCAGTCTCTCCAATGTTTTTTTTTAACTATGGGGGTAAATTAGGTTAGCATATTTAGGTAAAGGGTAGATTCTCACCTACATATCTTAGTCTTTGGTTAAACATCTTACTCATCGCATTACGTGTGTATTAATTATTGACTACCTGGACTTCCATCCTGCCTTTTTCCTGCATTTTATAGTTAATTTTATTAAGATATAGTCTTTCTGCTTGCCACGCCGCACGCGGTAGAACACGTTAGAACTGGCACGACACCTTTATTTTCGAAGTGTAAGCAAAGTTTTCAACGGTCATCTGAATAGTAAAGCAAACAACAGCAGTTACACTAGTAAAACTAAACGTGCAGTCTAGCACGGAACACTGAATAAAACATGTATTATTTGTGAAGGAATCGCGTTTCTTTAAAAATTGTAACGTCTCATATTAACTGTTATACCAACTATATATTTTGTGTAACTGTAAGAGCAAATGCACGGCAGAGCGTAACGCAAGTTACCAATTAATAAATAAGAAATACCCATCTTGGGTCAGTTGTGCTTACTTACTAATTTAAAATAAAGTTTAGGTACTAAGGTCATAGGATAATAAAACTTGTTACAAAAACTGGAAGTGAGTGTTACCATCGCCGATAAACTTTAATGTTTGGCGAAACTGATATTTTTGTAAATTGTACCATACTTTTATTGCAAATAAATAAAAAATCGTTCGCGTTATTTTTTATTAAAATTGCAAATTTTATTAAAAATATATCTAGTTATAAATTCTTACCTAGAGGTAAATTGTCATTCACATTTTCATGACAAATAAATAAATAACCAATGAAATTGTAACGTGGGTTACATTTTAAGAATTTACCCATAACATTTTTATACTACGACGGTGGCAAACAAGCACACTGCCCGCCGCTTACCATCAAGCAGTTACCGTAGCCTGGAACTGCAGAGGATTCACATGCGCGTTACCGACCCTTTACCCTATACAGTCCTTTTTTGAAGAGCCTCATACTGTAGCCCCTTGGGAAAATATGTTAGTTTCCTCAAAATATTTATCTGACGACATATTACAGCTGTGTATGTATGTTCCTAATTAAGTGCATACAAATGTGGGAGGTCCTGGTTTCAAATCCCGGTAACGGAAATTATTTGTCACAATCAAATCACAAATTTATAAAGTTGGCCGGTTACGTTCTGTTACATATCATCATCACCATCATTGGCCTGTAACGTCTTTGGCAGACGATTAGACGCAATGTCCAAAATAAATTTAGACACTTCTTTTCGTGGCTGTACAAACCAATACGCGATTTCTTTGGCTGATACATTACATATACCTATGTTATTACCATAATCGAGGATTTATGTTGTGGGTGTAGATAAATTCGTTTCTTCCACGAAATTCAGTCTTAAAATAAAAGTAGAGTTCTATTGCGTCAAATAAATATAACTCGATGGAACTGAGAGTTCCATTAAACGCTTATCCGTCGATCCAAACCTCCAAAACAAAGGAACTCGACAATTCCAAATTTGAAAGATGCGAAAACTTTTTCACTCTTACCCGGACCCGCTTTATGTACGCATTACCGCTCAACCTTTTTTGTCCTTCGCAGCATTCACATTTTTCATAATCTGGTATTGATATGAAATTTATGTGATCTATAACTAGGCCGCGATTCGAAAAATAAACACACACACTGGACAGACACAGCTCCAACCCAACTCAACCCACCTCAACTCAACGCTATAACGACATTGACATTTGCTATTCGAACAGATTTTCATTCAACATTGGTCTCACATTGGTATCACATTGGTTACACATTGGTCACACATTGTACCAATGTTGTACCAATGTTTGACCAATGTGTGTGTGATGTGTTTGGTAAATACCATGTATATTACTCCGTGATGATGGCAAATGCAATTTTGCCGAAATATCGGGTGCTCAAAAACTCTAATATACATGGTAAATACCCCGTTACAATTTAGTGACGCTAACACTGCATAGGTTTTACAGCCGCAAATAGGGGACTACCACTGTGGAGTTAATGTGGTCTGACTATACAGTATAAGTATAAGAGAGAGTGTAGTGCGATGTAATCATTAAATGACAATTATCTCACTTCACATGTTTCTGTTATTATAAAGTCATTAGTTATATCAATTGAAAATGTATAAAAATACGAAACAGGCACATCATACATCATAGAAAATACAACGTGTTTTAGATTAGAAATTAGTAAAATTTGGACCCAATATATCAATATCAAATCAATAACAGGTTTTTTGATCTGAGTGACGCCCTCGATTTAGTTTCAAAACGTCTGAAGTTTTACACTTTCCTTCAGATTATAACGTTACTATAAATTTTATGAAATCTAAGAATATCTTTCAAAGTTTTTTGTATTATTCTACTAACATTATGAATATGAAAGTATTGAATGAATTCATTGCCATTTGCCTCCCTATGTAATTACATAGGGAGGCAAATGTTACTCAATCTTACGTTTAATAAACTATGTATAAAGGCGCAGATACTGTTTTAACCGTGTTTCTGTGTTTCTATGGACATGTCTGAATTAAATAAATTGAATTGAATTGAATTGAATTAACCTGATAGGTATCTAAATCAGGTTAAAAATATACCCTAAGAGGTTAATAATACTGTACTGGGTTGCGCTCAATGACCTACGTGAGTGTAAACACATGAGCAAAGAAAGAAGAAAAAGGTTAAGAAATAAATTTATAAACTTGTCAGTCTGAAATAATTATACCACAAAACAACGTTTACTATTACATGTTTAATCTCAAACGTTACCCAAATTTTGAGTATCTACTTATACTTCTATATTCATGATTCTTAACCGACATATTTTGCGTTCAGGGGGGCGATTTTTGAGATTCGAGCACCCGAATTGAAGAAAATTAAACTCGAAAATAATCGCACACAAACGTTTGTCGCCATTATTTTCCCATGAAATTGATAGTTTAATTAATCATGATTTTAAATAACTATCGCTGTTATTTTTAAACTATCATTTCATGGTTTTAGAAAGAGTTTAAAATCTCAGATTCGAGCGCTGGAATCCCAAAAATCGCCCCCTGATCCTGTGTCCGTAAATTTCATCGAAACTGTTAGTCCTAATTTCGAGAAAGCGATAACAATATAATATGCAGGTAAGTTTGCAAATTTTGATCCTTCAATATATAAAGAACAACTCTCGACGTATATTATGTTTACACTTTGAAACTCATCACAAAGGAGTAAGGAGTTAACGTGTAAACAAACATTTGATGTCGACCGTATAAGATAAGTTTCTACCCATTTAAGTAGCGGAAGATAAGCCATGCATTCCCGCCCTCGTGCCCTTCGTAAATATAACAACAGAAATTAATTGCCTTAACGCCAGCGCCATCTATAATCTCAACGCGGCGACCGCCATGAATGGGTAGCGCGCGTGCGTACAACGCATCGATCCGATACGGTCATGTAAATAATGTATTCTGAGTCGAAAAACACGCATAATAGTTTGGCTGAACAACAATACTTATGCCTAAGAAATTTATAAAATATGACAGAGAAAATATTAAAACATAAGACGGTATTTTTTTATTGTAGATTTATTAGTTATGAAATGGAAGCATCAATCAGATTTTATTCTTCACTTGTCAAATGTAGCAACTAGAATTTATTGGTCAAAGCCATAAACAGTACGAGTCGGCGCAGTAGCGTTTGTGACAATGGCGGCAGAGGCAGTGCGCTGTTGGTTGTAGCTGTCAAATGTCCGAAAATGCAATAATTTCTCTTTTTAAAACTTGCCACAGACTTTAAAAAGACACTTTATGGAATACTTGAAACGTGACTGATTCTAATCTTGAATATCACGCAGCGTTTTGTTAGTGCTATCGATTGTGAAACATAACCTCTAATTAAAGTGAAAATGTTTTCATCGCGTTTAGTTATCCTGTTGCTTTCATTTGTTTTTTACGTAAGTGCCAATCCGGACGCTAAGAGACTGTACGATGATTTGTTGAGTAATTATAATAGGTTGATACGACCTGTTGATAAGAACAATAATACTGTTTTGGTGAAACTCGGCTTGCGGCTGTCCCAACTGATTGACTTGGTAAGCTTGTTTTATTTTAATAAAAATTCCGGTGAAATGCATGTAAGACTAAGAACAAAACAATAGTTGTACCTTAATAAAGTACAAAAAGCGAGCTACTAGGGTGGCTTTCACACTGCTGCGGTTTCCGCATGCGGCACCGGTGCGCGAGCGAGATAGCGCTCTGCATGTGTATAGTGCTGTCACGCTTGCACACCGTCGCCGCATCCGTTTGCGGCGCGAGTGTGATAATAATCTTCACGATACTTACGGATAACATTTTGGTGATAATAAAAAAACGGTTAAACAGATGATGATGATGAAATACGTATTATTTGAAAAGCAATTTATAGGGTTTTTTTTTAAAATAGATGCCTGGAAATTCGGAGCCGAACACGGTATCAGATTAGATAAAATAGTAAAGTAGTTTATTGTGGTAGTTTTGTTCTAAAATAAAAGTTGGATTGGGCAAATTAGGTAATAAATCTGACATTTATCTAGTTTTGTATTACAATTACTGAAGGATTAGGTAGATTGAGGCAAATTGGGATAGGTCCAGTAATCAAACTAATCGCGTACTTGTCAACCCTAAAAAGTCGAAAGACAAAATTTTATGCAGACGTCATGTGTCACCGTTCAACTGTCAAAGTTCTGTTCTGCCAAACACTGATTTTGTAGGGAAGATGATAAACTTTTGTATGTAATCATAGACATAAACAAAACCGGCCAAGAGCGTGTCGGGCCACGCTCAGTGTAGGGTTCCGTAGTTTTCCGTCCGTCACAGTAAGTGTCCCCACTTAAGAGTTAAAATAACACCGCCATGTAGGATATTATATGAGCGGTCCACGTACAGCGACATCTATCGGCAAGGTATCGGCGAGCTTAAAGTATGGAAGATGATTTTTATGGGATAATTCTTTATTGCGTAAAACGATTTTCACCGTTTCTACTTTATTTGAAAGCACGTCATTTCATTGTGATTTTGTAGAAATTACAGGTACAATAAACACCTGCTTATACGGTTAAATTACAAACTTAGTTCAGAAATTATTTTGTAATTTTTTTTCAAAAACTGTTCAACCTATCAAGTTCAAAATAAATTTCCTAGGAAGTTTTTATAAAGTTCTACTTTTGAGATTTTATTCATATTTTTAAAACATATGGTTCAAAAGTTAGAGGGGGGGGACACACATTTTTTTTTACTTCTGGATCGATTATTTCCGAAAATATTTACGTTATCAAAAAATTATTTTAGTAAACCCCTATTCATTTTTAAATACCTATCCAACATTATATCACACTTAGGGTTGAAATGAAACAAAAATTCACTCCCCACTTTACGTATAGGGGAGGTACCCTAATAAATAAAAAAATCCACTTTTTATTTTATCACTTTGTTGGCGTGATTGATATACATATTAGTACCAAATTTCAGCTTTCTAGTGCTAACGGTCACTGAGATTATCCACGGACGGACGGACGGACGGGCAGACATGGCGAAACTATAAGGGTTCCTAGTTGACTACGGAACCCTAAAAAGGAAGATGAGTGACATTCATAGTAAATAAAACTGAAATGTTCCAGCACCTACATACTTGTAAAATGCTACACACTGCTATAATGTATGTGCATCATGGGCAAAAGAGATAAACATATATAGTTAACACGGATATGCAAGAAAGACCTCCATATTTTGTGCACAAAGTGTGACTGAGAGACTCTGCCACACGACTAATTCAATATAGGTCCCGGAACCTATATTTGATGGCACACAATGGAGCGCCTGGTACCATATCTACCTTTTTGTATAAATCAATGTATGTAATACTATTATATTATTATGTGGCTATACCTAGGAGGTATCAAATAAACCTTTCTCTAATACATTGCAAACATAGGTTATACATATCGATATTCGTATTCGGTTACCTGATCTCTGATTTTCGCTATTTGCCTCCATCGTGCCCTGTACTCTCGTATCTCAGCATTTAGCAGATTTGGCCCAGATACGTATAATATCGGGTTTCAGCAGGACTCTTGGCTTGAGCCCCTGGACTTAAATGAGCCACTGGAGCCTCCTTACAATATTTTAAAAGGGCTTACCTAAGGGTTTGACACAATTCCGCCGATTTTCCAGTTAGAATGGCGGTAGAGTTGAATCTTAGATCGAGAACGGAGATAGGGGTGGTTAAAACGCTAATTCTATATAAAGCATTGTAGATTTTACTTCTTACTGTGCTATATAAAATTTGTGATTACAAAATTATAATTAAAATTATTTAACACTTTGAGTGCCAAACTCCCTAAATCCTATACAAAATAATCACACCTAGCATAATCCTGGCAGCAAAAGTGTTAAGTAACATTGTCATATTTATGAAACGTAGGTATACATATGTTTGCCCAGCAGTGAGACACAATTTTGTGCAGTCATTTTACGAGCGGCTAGTATGGCGAATTGGAAATAATATTTTTAGTGTAACGGATATATCATGATACTATTTAGTATTGTCTACGCAATGAAATGCTACAAAATATCATTATTCGCTAACAGACACAAATATGTACAAACATATGACAAGCATTTTTCTTGTAGTATTTTAATGAATATATTGTTTCTAAGTTTTTTTTTTATGTGTAAGAACAAACTACCAGTTATTACTATTTGTTTCTAACGAATTAGGATATATATCGCCCGCGCCGTACATTTTGTAAATTATGCGGTTTTACATGAAGACGGTTTATTGTTTTTAATAAGACTTAAATATCGTCATATTTACAAATAAAAATAATAGATATTATTGTAAATAAAAATACACAAATATTTTATACATATTTTTTTACCTTTTTAACTCTTCCGGGTGAAAAGTTTGTAGGGTTTTTGCATGTGTTATCTTTAAATATCCCATATAAGTATGAAAAATAAAATCAGGCAATTATAAATTAATGTTTGACGCAACCTTATTTTTATTGGGGTAAATAGAGTCATATTAAATTAATAATATATTAGCATAACTTATTTTTTAAACTTCGTCAACTGACTGCACACTCTAGTTAAAACACCTTTTACTAACTACACCAAAAGAAATCAAAAATGAGTCACCTAGTGTGAAATTTTCTATACGAAATGACCTGAAATTTAATTGTTAAGTTTGTCTGATTGAGCTGAATTTGTGTACTTCCGAAATAAACATGACAATGCATAAAATAATATGGAGCCGAACTGATGAGGTTAGAAGGTTACTTAAGGAACACTTCAAGGAAGCAATACAACCAGCAAAGAGCTCAAAGAGGACCCAGTGTGTTGACGATGAGGGACCTTCTTGTTCCTTTAGCCATCAACACAGTGAATCCTCCTTTTTGTAAAGGGTCGGCAACGCGCATGTGACTCCTTTGGAGTTGCAGGCGTCCTGAGGTTACGGTAGCTGCTTACCATCAGGCGGGCCGTATGCTTGTTTGCCACCGTCGTGGTATTTAAAAAAAAACCATATTATAAAGGGCTTGAGAAGCAGTTTATAAACGTGCAAATATTGACTTAGCAAATATAAACCTATACCATAACAACATTAAATGCCTAAAGATAAAAAAACGTCCAACACACTTACGTAACCTTGCCAACCTTGAAATCTTTGAGATTGCAAAAACAAACAATGAATACCGGTAAAGAGTAACTGCGTATTTTGAATAGACTTCTTAGAGGACTTATGATACAGTCATTTTACGGGCGGCTAGTATGGGGAATTGGGTATAATTAATAATAGCTAATATTTTTATTTTAACGGATATATCATGATACAAGTAGTATTTACGCAATGAAATCCTACAAAATATCGTTATTCGCTAACAGCCACAAATATGTACCTACACACATATTACAAGCATTTTTCTTATAGGATTTTAATAAATATATCCTTTGTAAGTCTTTTCAAATGTGTAAGAAGAAACTACCACTTATTACAATTTGTTTCTAACGAATTAGGATATGTGCCGTACATTTTGTAAATTACGTGGTTTTACGGACACGGTTTCTTGTTTTTCGCTTTCAACGGAAAGAAGACTTAAATATCTTCATGTTTACAATGTAAATAAAAATATACAATTTTTTTACATATTTTTTTACCTATTTAACTACTTCCGGGTGAAAGTTTGTAGGATTTTTCCATATATTATCTATAAATATCCCATAAGAATGAATAAATAAATCAGGCTATTATAAATTAATGTTTGACGCAACCGTATCTTTACTGTACTATTACTAAACTTAATTGAGGGTCGAACGAGTAAGCAAACCAGAAACATCTTAAAAAGATACATGTTTAGCCTAAGAGGACAAACTACCAACATGACAAAATAAACACTGAATACTGTAACGCCCTATTCATTACCAATGTGAAATATAATTAAATAATAGATACAAAAAACAGACTCCTTAACTAGTAGTTAAGTTTGTAATGAATATGATTAATATTATTATGAAATAAAGAGTTGAAAAAAAAAAATTTTTTAAGGAACCTGGTACAGTCTGCAATAATAGTGTGTGAATTGGACACCAAAAAAATATTTTTAGGGAGTTACATGTTTTTTCTATATACCTATTGTACCTACTTTAATCTTCCTCATATCAGTATGTGTCTACAAATAAAGTATTCCTATTATATTACTCTTAAAAAGATACTCCATACAAATAATATATCAGCCCACAAAAGACGCACACGTGTTTACTCTCGTTTCATTAATAACCGAAATTAATCGTGACTTCAAACACAGCCGTCACACACAGGTTAACAAACATGACAAATTGGTTTTAGCAGGGATTGTTAAAATAGTCGCGTGATTGTATTGGTTCCTTACATTCCTTACTTTTGCAAGCTATTCTAATATCCATGTAGGGAATGCTCCCGGTTCTGATTTTGTATGGCGAGAACCGGGAATTCCCGGTTCCGGTACTGGATTTGTATAGAAAACGAGTACCGGGAGCAAACCCTACATGTAGGTAGTCTGCAGCAGAAGCAGCTGAGCGGGCGAGGTGTTAAAAATGACCTTTACACGCTCTTATTCTCTTAACAATAAAGTCGTGCTTACATCATTTTGATCACCTCATCCGCTTAGCTACTTCTGCTACTGACTGTACGTAAATAATTAAACAGTTAAGCGGTTTAAAATGACCTTAACATCTTCTTATTCAGTGGAACATACCTACCACGAATTGGAAACATCATGCCTACATTAAAAACCAGCCAAGTGCGAGTCGGACTCGCGCACGAAGGGTTCTGTACCATTCATTATCTATAAAAAACCGGCCAAGAGCGTGTCGGGCCACGCTCAGTGTAGGGTTCCGTAGTTTTCCGTCCGTCACAGTAAGTGTCCCCACTTAAGAGTTAAAATAACACCGCCATCAGGATATGATATGAGCGTTCCACGTACATCTACATCTATCGGCAAATTAAGTAAACTATTGCGCGCGAACTTAAAGTATGGAAGATGATTTTTATGGGATAATTCTTTATTTCGTGAGCCGATTTTCACCGTTTTTACTTTATTTGAAAGCACGTCATTTCATTGTGATTTTGTAGAAATTACAGGTACAATAAACACCTGCTTATACGGTTAAATTACAAACTTAGTTCAGAAATTATATTGTAATTTTTTTTCAAAAACTATTCAACCTATCAAGTTCAAAATAATTTTCCTAGAAAGTTTTTATAAAGTTCTACTTATGAGATTTTTTTCATATTTTTAAAACTTATGGTTCAAAAGTTAGAGGGGGGGGGACACATTTTTTTTTACTTCTGGAGCGATTATTTCCGAAAATATTAACATTATCAAAAAATGCTTTTAGTAAACCCCTATTCATTTTTCAATACCTATCCAACAATATATCACACGTTAGGGTTGAAATGAAAAAAAAAATCACTCCCCACTTTACGTATAGGGGAGGTACCCTAATAAAACATTTTTTTCCACTTTTTATTTTAGCACTTTGTCGGCGTGATTGATATACATATTAGTACCAAATTTCAGCTTTCTAGTGCTAACGGTCACTGAGATTATCCGCGGACGGACGGACGGACGGACGGACGGGCAGACATGGCGAAACTATAAGGGTTCCTAGTTGACTACGGAACCCTAAAAACGGCAAAAAAGTCATGTCTATTGTATAGGAGCCCCCTTAAATATTTATTTTATTCTGTTTTTTAGGTATTTGACGTTATAGCGGCAATAGAAATACATCATCTGTGAAAATTTCTACTGTGTTCATGACATACACAGCCTGGTGACAGATAAAATCGGCAAAAAAATCATGTCTGTTGTATAAGAGTCCCCTTAAATACATTTTTTCTGTTTTTTTAGTATTTGTTGTTAAAGCGCCCACAGAAATACATCATCTGTGAAAATTTTAACCGTCTAACTGTGACGGTTCATGAGATACAGCCTGGTGACAGACGGACAGATGGACAGCGGAGTCTTAGTAATAGGGTCCCGTTTTTACCCTTTTGGTACGGAACCCTAAAAATGAAATGTGAAAGACTTTAGAACATCACGGGATTCAAACCCACTTCCCCCATATAAATAAATTAAATAAATAAATATTATAGGACGATCTTACACAAACCGACCTAGTCCCACAGTAAGCTCGATAAGGCTTGTGTTGTGGGTACTAGACGACGATATATATAATAGATAAATATGAATAAATACTTAAATACATAGAAAACACCCATAACTCAGGAACAAATATCTGTGATAAACGCACAAATAAATGCCCTGACCAGGATTCGAACCCGGGACCTCCTGCTTCGTAGACAGGGTCACTACCGACTGGGCTAGGAGGCCGTTAAGCCATATTGCCGGTATGATGTACTTCCAATTACACCAGACGGTTCTCTATCGATTACAACGAATTTTAAAATTCCAGTGGTGACGACAAGCTCTCTTATTCGTTCAAATAATAAAGTCGTTGCCCTACTAGATACTTTTATTGCTGATTGTCTTAAAAAAAGTTACAAAATAACTAACCTAAATTACCACCCAATTTTAAATCACCCAAGTTTAAAACAGCATTGGTGTCTCGTCAACACAGACTGAGAAATATGACGACAAATAATTGTTATGGCTGCAGTTTTTCGTAACGTGGAGGGACTTTCCGATTTAGGCTACTCTGCAGGCCAATTATAGCAGACAGTTGCCCCCAAACATACTATTTATATCACGCTAACCCGTGACAACTTGCTGCCATAAAGATCTGGAATTCAATTCGAAATTACATTCCATTTGCGCCTTACCTCTCATACTCAGGTACTAACCTAACATAGTACTAAATCTGTACCACTTACATGCGAAATCTACCTCAAATTCCATGAAATCCATTTAATTGAAGCAAGTTACAGTATAGCCCGTAATCCCGCCGAAACTTGCGTCTTTTGATTAGTTTCGCTAAATTGGCACACACTCGAACGGTATTGGCAGGCGTCGGGGCCTTGAAATTATCCCGGGAAGTTGTAGGGTAATGTATTAGAAATCCTACTATCCGACTAATGCCTATCATGCTAGTGGAATGTAAATTTTGATGGATTTTTTTCCTTAAAACCTGAAATAGCCTTACTATTTATCCCTGATGTAATTTCATAATGGAGTGAATCGGGGATTGAAAGTTAGTATGGATAGACTTAGTAAAGTTAGGCAATTTTAGAGGTTAGTTTGAGATAAATATAGCCACGATGCATCTAAGCTTGG
Organism: Pammene aurita; assembly: GCA_947086415.1. Classification (NCBI taxonomy): domain Eukaryota; kingdom Metazoa; phylum Arthropoda; class Insecta; order Lepidoptera; family Tortricidae; genus Pammene; species Pammene aurita. Next base: position 1,348,602 of record OX352305.1, on the reverse strand, counting down.
CACTAAAATGACAGTTATTGAAAACAACTTTAAGGATAAACCAGACAAAAGAGGAAACTATTTGTTTCCATCTATTTATTTATTTATTTATTTTATAAATACAAATTGATTTAACAACATGACAGTTATTATACACTGTGAAATTACAGTTTAAGGCTAAAGATCATATTTAAAACAACTCTAAAGAACAATAAAATACAACACATATACTTATACTAGTATAAGTATTAGGTGCTAACAAATTAAGTACAAATATTTTAAGGGAAGTTAAAATAAATGAAGAAAACTTTTATGTTTTTTTTTTATACTACGACGGTGGCAAACAAGCATACGGCCCGCCTGATGGTAAACAGCTACCGTAACCTGTGGACGCCTGTAACTCCACAGGAGTCACATGCGCGTTGCCGACCCTTTACAAAAAGGAGGATTCACTGTGTTGACGGCTAAAGGAACAATAGGGACCCTCATCGTCAACACACTGGGTCCTCTTTGAGCTCTTTAGCAACCTTACTCACCAGCAGGATCACAACACTATGGTCTAGTGCTATTTGGCTGTGGTTTTCTGTAAGGTGGAGGTACTTCCCCAGTCGGGCTCTGCTGCAGATGTGAGTTTGTTTTATTTTTCCGAACAAAATAAACAAATAAATATTATGTCCAAACATAATCTATTAATGTGTTTAACATTTTCAGTCAAGTGATACTTGTCATAGATTTCATAAAGGTTTCTTCTTAGACTAGTCACGCGTTATGACACCCTCTCAAAATATCTTCGTATTTTTTTTAACAAATGGCAATATTACAAGAGCGAGGAGCAAAAAGTGACAGTACGTGAATTACGGCATCAAAGAGAATCAACACGCGGGGTCTATTGCATGTCTATCTTAATAAATAAATATTATCGGACAATCTTACACAAATCAACCTAGTCCCACAGAAAGCGCAGTAAGGCTTGTGTTGTGGGTACTCGGCGACGATATATATAATAGATACTTAAATACATAGAAAACATCCATAACTCAGGAACAAATATTCGTGATAAACACACAAATAAATGCCCTGACCAGGATTCGAACCCGGGACCTCCTGCGTCATAGGCAGGGTCACTACTGACTAAGCTAGGAGGCCGTTCAAATATCTAGTCTGAGCCCGCTATCTAGTCTGAGACAACATCAAATATGATGACGTTGACATTTATTTAGGCAAGTAACCAGTCAAGTGATGGAGTTAGATATAGTCAAGGAGGTATTAGTAGTATTAGTACTGATTATTGTTCATCTCATGAACAGTGTGTTTTTACGCAGAAAATTTGTTTTCCAGTTTTCTCCAAAAAAAACATCATAAAACCAATAATGTTTCATACTTTTAACTATACTACAGGAGCCGAGTAGTACTATCAGCTGTGAAAATATTTGTACTTAATTTGTTAGCAATATATTGATACATAGAAATCGTAGTTGATAAGTATTAAACAACACTTAACTTGCCTTACATCAAATACAGTGTAGCTGAATTAAGGTGCGACCACACCGCTGCTTAAAATATGGTGACGCTACGGAATTGCAGTGACGCATCGTATCCATACCGTTTTTATCGCATGCCCTCCACACCGCTGCTTAAAATACGGTAACGTTACGGAATCGCAGTGACGCATCGTATCCGTACCGTTTTTATCGCATGCTCTCCACACCGCTGCTCAAAATAAGGTTTGGAAGGTTCGCGTCAAAAATATTTCGTATGAGGCACGTCACGGCGTATACGTTGCGTCTGCGTATTTTGAGCAGCGGTGTGGAGAGCATGCGGTAAAGTCGTGACGTTTACGGCACGTCACTGCGATTCCTTACCGTCAGCGTATTTTGAGCAGCGGTGTGTGGGGCATGCGATTAAAACGGTGTGGATACGATGCGTCACTGCGATTCCGTAACGTCACCGTATTTTAAGCAGCGGTGTGGTCGCACCTTTAATGACCTAGTTACCTTAAAATCGTATATTATGACACATAATTATGTCAAACAGTCACAGTGGAGGGCCAAGCATCCGAAATCTCGGTGAATCTCACACATTCAATGATTCTAAGTTCTAGTTCAAAGAATGTTTTACATTCTTTATTTAACGACACGTCGACAGCCTTCTGTCATACCTACATTTTTCTCCAATCTCCAGCACCTCGCACTCGTCACTATTCAACCGCTTTTTATAATTTACATAAAGCTTCCAAGAACCAGTTTTGTACATGGAAATTTCCACGTGAAATTCTCGCGGCAAAGTGTCTAGCGACTCCATACACTATAGTATCTCTTTGTGACATAGTTGGGATTCCCGGCGTGCCCGCGGAGGCGTGCCAGGCATCCTGTACTACAAGTTTTAGTTAATTTAAATGAGCTTTTATCTTACATGGGTAAGTACACGTTTTTAACTGGGTTGTTGTAGGGAAGCCATAAGGTGAGCGTAATCTAAAATGGCAATTCACGGTGCAATATTGAAGTTCGTTTTTTCATCGCATGCATGACTTTTACAGTAATATACATAATATGAAGGATACAAGGAATACCACATGTTGTAATCACTTTGACAATATTTTGTGAATGTAAAAATTGAAATTGACTATATTTTTTTCATTACTTATTTTATATTATGCGAAAATATATATATATATATATATATATATTTATTGCGGAAGAAGAAGTTTTAAGTAATAGTTTTAGTACAAGATAACTCAGCCAACCCAAGACTCCCACGTAGAGCTTCTACAAGAGGTACAGTCACGTCTGAAAATATGGATACATTTAATGTGACAAAAATATGTATCCAAGACTTTACGCCTTCGTAATAGAGTCGTGGCTACATATTTTTGTCACATTAAATGTTCCCATATTTTCAGACGTGACAGTACGAGCCTATCCTGTTCTGCCATAAGATTGGTCAGTCGTAGGAATACGAGGGAATCCGTTTTCAATTAAATTAAAATAGAATTTAATTTTAAAAACTATAAGTTTCGATCATAAGGCATTAGTATGCTGTGACGAAAAATAATTATGTAGGTAAAGAATCAAGAACAGCTGTTCGTTAAACTGTTTGCCAACTTTGATGCCAAGGTATTTTTGCACGCCTAGGCCTGAAAAGTTGTATAAAAGCCAGTTACAGTTGCTGCGCCCTAAATAGGATACTTCCTAGCCTAATGTTGTCGAAACGTTTGTTTCGACAACATTTCATTGCATGTTTGAAAAATACATAATTTCAAAATTGAACTCTCGTTGGTAACTCGGACCGGCAGCATGCATCAATTATTTCCTTTAAACTAATTCTGATGCAAAAACATGTAATACTGACAATGTTACGTGAAATAACTGATGATCAGGTGCGTACAGAGTTGTATAAGCAGGGGAGATTTTTGGATTTTAGTTTTCTCTTTGCTAGTCGTTCCCCGCACTATTGTTTTTATGTTTGGCCTGATGGTTGACTGGTAGAGAATGTCTTCTGGCATTAAATCCGCCCCTTGTACTTTGTTTTATTGTGCAATACAGTTTAAATAAATAAACGCCTCACTGATCTAGCTACTTCTGCAGATGACTGTTCTATTCCCGATCTTATATATTAAGTTCTACGTGTTTTCCAACATACCTATACCTACCTAAAAATAAAACAAGTTCGGCCTCAAGATTTCAATGGCTCTCGGACTATCTCATATCATCTTTATTCATAATGAAGAGGTCTCACCACTATTATGAAGACTTTAATTGAAAATAAACAATACGCTGGCGAAGCGAAATTGCGATTTCACAAATTATAATATTATCTATAGGACTATTGAGAGTTAATGGAATCGTAAGTGTACTAGGCTGTGTAAAAGGATGGATTACCTCCTTGTCTATTGGATGAAAAACCTGTCTGCTTAATAAAACGGTATTAGATTTTATCGTCTCGTCTAACGCAAGATGAGCCCCCATAAAAATACCACCATTAAAAGCGACATCTATGATGGCACAACGACAACACTGGTGCAAGGGGCTGGGGGTAGAGAGGTGTCACTGGACTTTAAAAATTTAGCCAACTCGCCACTGTTTCCACATTTTACTCTCGAGAACGCATGCGACCCTACTCTGAATGACCGGGTAAGGCAAGCCACAGGCAGGGGAGCTGTCCCACCTATCCGACGGGACATCCCTAGAAGGCGCTCACGTATAAGTAAATTCACAAAAACTGGTACCAAATGTCTGCAAATGTTGACAGTCCGATACAATAGATACAAATGTCGCGCCTGCTTTCATGAGTCGTTCTATACGTGGAGTCGCTACTCTCCTATAGCTCGCCACAAGCTACCCTGCGTTGACTGATTGCACTGATGCACGATAGGGTCGTCACATCCCTACGCCTTGACATGACTTTATTGTTAAGAAAACAAGATCGTATGTAGATCTTTTTGAACACCTCATCTGCTTAGTTAATTCTGCTACTGATTGTACCCGTACTCAATGCAATCAATTACAAAACCCACGAACTTGCTACACTCGACCACAATAGTTTCGCATTCAGGCACAAAAACGTACCCTCAACGTGGCAAAATGCATAGCAATTAAGACCCGGAGGTCTGAAACGTCTATTCCATTTCAATTAAGGCCCTTTACTAGCTCGTTACTAGGGATGGGAAACTTTTTTGTCGGTTATAAAAAAAAAAACATATTTTCAATTGATTGCTAGATTATTTGAAAAATGTAGTTCCATTTATGAGAACCGGAATCTATTTTTTAATGTTTTTCATTGATTAATAAAAAAGAGTCGAATTTTAAAGCCAACCTATTTATCTATCAATAATTTTAGCTATATCCCATATCCATTATTTTTGCAACAAAACTCGTTTATGATATGATATCATGACATGTAGAGAAATACAATCGATTATTTAAGAAAATATCCCATCCCTACTCGTTACACGGTGGTTTGCTGCAAAATTTGCGTCCAAGAGCGGAAAAATTGAAGCATTTTTATGATAACAGCTCTCGGTCGTAAGGGACGGTTATAGGACTTGAATTGCTATTGGAGTTAATTTTATGCGCGGCTTGTTAAGGACACTGAATGTTGGAATTATGTTTTTGTAAAACGATTGAAATTATAGTTTTTTGGATATTTAAATTGCTGATTATATTTATCAGTGATTACACATGCAAAGAGATTTGGCATAGATAAAGGCCAACTTATCAGGTACCGTCAACTGCTACAACTTTTCCTACTATGCTTAACTTGGCCTGGCTTGAAAAACATGGTTTTCTTCACCAAACAGCTATTTATTTATATTTTATTCCTGAGATGGGAGAAAGGCGGTAATAAAATATAAATAGCTGTTTGGTGCCAGGTTTTAAAGACAGGCAAAGTTGAGCATCGTAGTTAGGTAAAGCTGTAGCAGTTGACGGTACCTGAGCTACATAGCGTCCAAGGTAAATAGCACCGTTAAAATCGTCACATGTGCATAACATGTGTAAGCGAGCGAAATATATAATAATATAATGATATTTATCTACACTCACATTGTAAGTTCTCTAAAACGTGTTCGAAAACGGTAGGCAATGGCTAGCATTACCACTACCGATTTTACTATGATAAGCCTTATCTGTGGCAGTAACGTAATTTTAACTTTACATGCTCAAATATTGATGTGTTATGAGTTTTGATAACATGATGTACACCTGCACGCTCCCGCGCGGCCGCCGACACGCGCCCGAACGACCGCCCACTGTGGACCGAAAATCGGCTCCCATTGACATAGAAATCAAAGTTGTTATTTTTTTTGACGGAAATAGATTAAGCTTAGCATCGGCATGCCCATTTAAGAATTTTAGACGATTTGTCGTAAAAAAGGCCGAGTTATGATTTTTTTACGAAAACAATGTATGGAGCTGAAGCAAAAATTTAAGATTTCTCAAAAACCGTAAAATAAACAGTAATATCCTCGCAGATGGTTATACTGTGATTTTTTTGTGATTTGTTGGCATACTACATATATCTGCTAGAGGTGCGGTTTTTTTTTTAAATCGATTGTGGTTTTTATGGAAAAGAGATGAAAAGAAAAGTTGATATTTGTAGGTTTTTTTAATGGAAACGGGTTTTGCTCATTCTAAATATATTATTTTGTGAGTTTTAGATAATTCTGCGTAAAGAATATCGAGTTATATTTTTTTTTTAGAAAATAATGTATGGAGCAATAGCAAAAATTCAAGATTTCTCAAAAACCGCAAAATAAACAATAATATCCTCGCAGATGGTTATACTGTGATTGTTTTGTGATTTTTTGGCATACTACATATATCTGCTAGAGGTGCGGTTTTTTTTTTAAATCGATTGTTGTTTGTATGGAAAAGAGATGAAAAGAAAAGTTGATATTTTTGTAGGTTTTTTTAATGGAAACGGATTTCGCTCATTCTAAATATATTATTTTGCGAGTTTTAGATAATTCTGCGTAAAGAATATCGAGTTATATTTTTTTTTAGAAAATAATGTATGGAGCAATAGCAAAAATTCAAGATTTCTCAAAAACCGCAAAATTAACAGTAATATCCTCGAAGGTGGTTATACTGTGAATTAAGTGTGATTTTTTTGCATACTACATATTTTTGCCGGGGGTGCGGTTTTTAAAAAAAAAGCTGTTATTGTTTCTATGGAAAAGACACCAAAAACCAAAGTTAATATTTGTAGGTTTTTTTTTTATGAAAATGGGTTTCGCTCATTAATAGTATATTATTTTGTGAGTTTTAGATGATTCTGCACAAAGAATAACGACTTATATTTTTTTTTAGAAAATAATGTATAGATCAGGAGCAAAGGGTCAAGATATCTCGATAACTGCGAAATGAACCATAATATCCTTGCAGACGATTATACTGTGAATCATTTGTGATTTTTTGGTATCACATATTTCAGTCACGGGTGCGGTTTTTTTAAAACGATTATTGTTTCTATGGAAAAGACACCAAAAACCATAGTTACTATTTGTAAGTTTTTTTTATGATAATGGGTTTTGCGCAGCATTATTATTGATTTTGTGATGTTCAGATGATTCAGCTAAAAGAATAACGACATATTCAGAAATATTTTTTTAATTTATTTTTATGTAACGTTATTACATTTAACTTAATGGCAGCTCATCAATAATTAGTACTTCAGATTGCTACTTAATGTATAGGTGTTCGTGACAATTACGGTAACATTTTTTGAATGCAGAAGGTAATTGTCTAACTCGATAACCTCAAATTTAATCATGACCACTGATAATGAACACTCATTATCAAAATACTTAATCTACTAATAGGTGTGATAAACCTTAGAAATTGGTATACAACCACGCTTTTATTACCACAACAGGCATTAATGTATTGCCATAAATACGGTGAGGTATGAGGAACACAATCATTACGTGTTATCCTGTCTAATAATAAACATCGACTCATTGCGTAGAAAATGCCCAACTTTTCAACCAACCTGGACTTGTTTGTTATTTCACAAGAAAAGCTACCTTTCAGTTATGAACCTTTATTTGAAGCTGTCGCACGTCAATTGGGCCCGAGCCTCTCTGAAGATAACAGTGTTATTCTAGAAGAGTTTTGTAAAAAATTCGCCCGATCAGTGAAAGTAAAGTGGCAGAAGTGCAATCGCAGCTCTAAAGACTTTAGGCGTAACAACGAAACTTGGCTCGAAGCACATGTTGATTGGCCGAGCTGTATACAAAATTTACTCGTTCGTAATGAAGATGATCATTTTACGTGTTCTGAATATACACCATCGACGTCTACCACCAAAGAAGCCATCGCTGCGGAATGTTAGTCGTCATCAGTTGGAACTATGACAAAGCAGTTAAGAAAACCTTTTGAAGATCTATCAAACAGGCAAAAGAAGAGGAGGTCTGAAAGTTATACATCAGAAAATTCAACTGAGATGGCATCTGTATCGGCACAACTTTTAAAAGATGATGGCCGTGAAGACATAGCATTTGTTATTGAACATATGCTCAAAACTCCAGAATCTGCGGCCGAGATACGAAAAATGATAGAGAAACCAGATCCTCCAATATCATTTACACCAGAGAAGGCACTTGGTATGTTCGTGTCTCTAAAACTCAGCAAATGGCAATATAAAACCCTTCGGAAGAGTGTCATCACAGAAGGAGCCAAAAAGCTTTTTCTGTCATATTACCAGTTATCCAGTTGGCAAAATCTCAGTGTTATCCACCGAAGGCAGACATGATCATAACGAATTCGTTGGCAGAAGTTAAACTACAGGCTTTACTGGATTTAACAGTGAAGAGGATTCTTGACAGTTTACCTAAGGAATTCGACAACAAGCAGATGACACTAATATCCAAATGGGGCTTTGACGGTGCTTCCAGTCAAAGCAGGTATAAGCAAGGTCTGGATGGTGAACATGACGATTCGAGTGTATTTATGACATCTTTGGTACCACTAAAATTAATCTGTGAAAACGTTATTGTATGGATCAATCCAAAACCGTGCTCACCTACTTATTGTCGCCCATTTAAGTTTAGTTTTGTTAAAGAAAGTAAAGCAGTTGTTCTGGAACAAAAGCAAAAAATTGATGAAGAAATTAAAGCTCTCCTTCCAACGGAATCCGGAACAAACAAAATTAGTCATCAACTAAAGATGACAATGATAGATGGCAAAATCTGCACTTATCTTTCAAAAGCGAAGTCAAATGCAAGCTGTTCATTAGAATCTGTTATGTCTAGACAAGTCAATACTGAAATGTATGAATATGGATTATCGCCACTCCACGCTCGCATTAATACAATGGAATGTCTTCTACACATTTCATACAGACTCGACTTCAAAGGATGGCAAGCTTCTAAAGATTACAAACCAATGATGGTAGCAAGGAAAAAGCTAATTCAAGACCGATTTATTCAAGAAATGAACCTCTTAATTGATCAAGTCAAGCAAGGATCAGGTACCACCAATGATGGGAATACAGCCAGAAGATTTTTCGAATTCCCTGAAAAAACTGATGCTATCACTGGATTAGACGAAGATCTGATTCGAAGGTTTGCAATTATATTGCAAGCTGTAACATCTGGGGAACAAATAGATGTCACAAAATTTACAGTGTTTGCCACTAAGACTGCTGAAAATTTCATAAATTTGTACGGTTGGTACCGCATGCCTGCCACTGTACATAAATTATTAATTCATGGAGGTGCTATAATCGCAACAAATGACATCGTACCCATTGGCAGTCTCTCAGAAGAAGCTTCAGAAGCCCGGAACAAAGATTTTAGAAGATTCAGAGAACATAACTCCCGAAAATGTAGCAGGCAAGCGTGTAATGAGGACATCCTCAACATGCTTCTTTTATCTTCAGATCCCCTAATTACTGCTACGAGGCCGATCTTGCATGCAAAGAGGAAGCAAGAATATTTTTCCGAAACCCTGGACCTAATAAAGTTTCAGGAAGCCCAGTTTCAGTCGGCAACTTGTGTAGAACCCACTTCCCAAATAGACTCTGATAGTGATCTAGATGACTAAGTTATTTTTTTTTATTTGTGTATCGTATTGTAATAACAGTTTTTTATTTCATATTTTTTGATATTTTTTTGTTATTTTAGGACCATCTTTGGTTTTGATTTTTTTTTGTTGTACTTATTATTATATTTTCGTCACTTTTATTTCTTTTTTTTTTACTCCTATGATCATGATTCCAAAAACTGTTTTTGTATAATCATTTGCAAGGATAATACCGTTACTTTTGCGTTTTGTGACTTACGATGTCGTTTTGTTTCGCTCCATACATTATAATAACCATTAAAATACTTTATTTTGCATACTTAATCGTCTGTACTGCCACAATTAATACACAGTATAATCATTTGTGAGGGTACAACGGTACATTTTGCGGTTCTCGTGATGTACCTTAATGCTACAGATCTGTACATTATCTAAATATGGTACTCATATACAAATGTGTTGTTTTGTGTTCTTCATGCCGGGTCCTTTAACTTTTTCATAATAACATAAAAGAAGAAGAAGAAGAAAGAAGTCGATAAAAGAGAAATCCCTATGACAGCTCAAAAGTGCTACGAAAATTCCGACCTCTGGTAATTATAATGGAACTAACGAATTCTACGACACTTTTTTGGAACACACTAAGTATATCACAATGTTTATAGCACAGGAAAACACGCGGTCCCGGTCTCGCCAAAGACTTATTCATCCATTTTCCCTTTGTTTCTAAACACGTGTGTTTGTATAAGCAAACGCACGCCGAGAGCCAATTCGGCTGCGGACTGTACACAAACCACGTTTTAAAGAAATGACGGCAGTAAAAACGTAACAGCTCGGTGCGACTGTCACAGAAGAAGTTTTTATGCAGTATGTGGGTGTTACTGTGCGAGGTCGTCTTGGGTAGCAACGTGGTGAGCGGCGCGGCCAAAGGACAACACAAGTAGTTTTATATAACTATTTATTGATGCTTGTGTACCTTAGCGTCGTCGGGGAAAGACTAAATGGGCGACCGCATTCGCTTACCTATCCCGCTAAGCCGGAAATGCTAGATGTAAGCAAATGTGTCCCCAAAAGTATTATGATCGCCTCTTTATAAAGACTAGGGATAGTAATATTTTATTTTATTTTATTTTATTTATTTGGAGAGCAAACAGAAATAAGTGAGCGAGAGATAAGGTTTCTAGTACACAATAAAAACATTCACTTATTCCCTTAACAGCTCTCACTGAGACATATATCAACAGAGGTATTACTACACTTAACTTATTAACTACAGATATCACTAATAACAATACTACGGGGAGTGCATACTTAAAGTGTGGGAAAAAGTAGAAGAAATAATGGTCACTAAGCCAAATATTTTACATAGATTTAGATGTATCAATACTTTAACAATCAATTGCCAATTTTAACAATTTTTCCTTGAATTGATGTCTATTAAGGTGGAATATGTCGACTGAAACCCAAGACTTATTGTACGTTTCACAAATTCGGTGTGAAGGTGCGCGAGAGCCGGCGTGGGTCGAGGTGAACGGGATGGCGAACGAGGCGAGGGAATGCAGTGAGCGCGCTCTACGCGCAGGGAATCTAAATTTATTTTTAATATTATTTGCGATGCTTTCGTTCATGAAGATATAAACAGAACCACGAGGAAAAGGGATGTTTCACTCACCCAATCTGACCCATTTAAAGATAGTTCTGACTGAGTCATTCGCTGGTTTTCTACGCTTTACTTTATTTATTTATTGATAAGTTTACAAACAGTTTTCACCAAGTCGCTTACAAGTACAGTCAAAAAAATTTACAATAAAATATAAGCTGCAACAATAAGCACAATGTGTACAAATAATTATGATAATTATAAAAACATTACAATATACAGGCTGGAAAGATAAGTCGGGCCCTGGAGGAAAACTACCTTAAAACGTTGAGATAGCTCAATTCACAGAAGCTGAAACATTATTTAAAGGGACATAACTGCATTTACAATTTTTTGGAAAAGAGTACAGTTTTCAAAAAAAGTATTTATTTTGTAATTTTTGCCATAAATCATTTATGACAATTGATGCCAATCGATCCTGTTTCCAACGAGGATAAAAACTTCTAAATACCAACCAATTTTAGGGCACAAGAGAACCCATAAATAATAATAATAATATTTTTCATACAATTAGTATGGAAAAAAGTGAAAATTAAGAAAAAAACTGTGAATGCAGTTTTAGTTTTTAGGAAAAATAAAAGAATGTTTCCTTTGAGCGAATTGAGCTATCTCAAGGTTTTAAGGTAGTTTCCCTCCAGGGACCGACTAATATTTCCACCCTGTATACAAATACATGTCAAATGTTTAAAAAATACAATGTTAACGATTAAGAAATGATAACTAGGTTAAATCAAAGTACACATCAACACATTAAAATTATTTACTAAATTTACTAAATATTTAAGTTAGCATTCAATACTACCGCGGCACGCTTGCTTCGCTCGCTCAAATGCACGCACTGTTTGTTCGCAGTTCACCTAACACGCTCTTCCTCGCTTCGCTCGTCGTTGCACCTATCTTGAGTCTGCTAAATGATAATATTCCGTGATTATATATTATTTTCATAATCTTATTAAAGTTCCTCTTATCCTGCTTATGATATGTCAAACGTTGAACGATGAGCCTAACCAACTTTTTCAGTAGTAGTTCATTTATGAGGGGTTCAGTTTTAAGCTAACCTCCTTTATAACCGCAATTAAAATACTATGTCAAAATATATGTTATACTTAGTACTATTATTATTATACGAATTAAACCCTATGTTATATGAAGACATGTTAAAAATATTTATAACGGGTTAGTCACGTAATGTAAGTCGATTTTTGCTCGACATGTTTCGTTCAATTTACGATGATCATTTTCACGAGTGGCCTTGCGCGACGGCAGCGTATGTTAGAGACTCACGAAAGTTTTATAGTTGAAGTCATATTAAATGATATTAGTCTAAATAAACGTTATAACAATTAGCATTATGCAAATGAATCGTTATGACATATAAAATTATGAATTTTGTTGTTACGAAAAACGTTTATTATGCTTTTCAACCATATGCTAATTAACAATATGAATTTTGAAATAGTGTAGGGTAGAGATAAGGATATTGCCCGAACTTTTGCTTATACAAAAAGCGGGCAAGTTTCGTTTGAATGCGTTCAATCATGAGGGTATATTCGCCCTCGTGTGGATCCCAAATGCAGGCACCGAACTCAAACTTTAGTATTTATCCTTTTGAATTTAATTTTGAAAAAATAAACAGTTAAATATTGTAAACCGCAAATTAACGTAAATTTATCAAATACAGTGAGTGCTTTCTAAACACACTTGTATCGAGTGCTCTGTCACCCCACGAAGAAGCCAGTATAATATGACGAGTAATATCTCATATTTTCTATTATTTTACTCCTATTTATTTCCATTCCACATTACGCTTATTATTAAAACGTACTGTTTTTCATCAGCACACTGCGGCAGGTGTTATAAAACTCGTTTATTCACAAACAAGCGTTAAGACTGTTGGTACACGCCGTGAAGAGCGCCATCGCGGCAAATCACTCGTCATTTAGGCGCCCAAGCGCTAAGCACCGCGGGTTTACACCTTTCTTAGAACAGTTAAGTTTTTCAATTTAAGTACCAGAATATTTGATGGAACTGGGAAAAGTCTAGCTCAAATGAAAAATTCTATAAAACTACTATAAAAAAAATTACAACTAAATTTACATCGTCGAGCAAGATTCGAACCTGCGACCTTTCGGAACACCGGTCCAAACGCTGTAACCAACTGAGCTAACGACACTTACTCTGTTCTAGGCTTCGTTCAGTTCTAAGTAAGTTGTACCACTTGGTTAGAGTAGTTATTAAAAAAACTATGCTTCTTGTGTATTATGCGTTAGCTGACTCTGTTATTAGTTATGGACTTGGTGTTTATGGTCGAACTTTTCAAACTTATTTAAATGAAATTAAAAAGAAAAAACCGGCCAAGAGCGTGTCGGGCCACGCTCAGTGTAGGGTTCCGTAGTTTTCCGTCCGTCACAGTAAGCGTCCCCACTTAAGAGTTAATAACACCGCCATGTAGGATATGATATGAGAGTTCCACGTACAGCGACATCTATCGGCAAATTAAGTAAACTATTGCGCGCGAGCTTAAAGTATGGAAGATGATTTTTATGGAATAATTCTTTATTGCGTGAACCGATTTTCACCGTTTTTACTTTATTTGAAAGCACGTCATTTCATTGTAATTTTGTAGAAATTACAGGTACAATAAACACCTGCTTATACGGTTAAATTACAAACTTAGTTCAGAAATTATTTTGTAATTTTTTTTCAAAAACTATGCATCTTATCAAGTTCAAAATAATTTTTCTACAAAGTTTTTATAAAGTTCTACTTTTGAGATTTTTTTCATATTTTTAAAACTTATGGTTCAAAAGTTAGAGGGGGGGACGCATATTTTTTTATTTCTGGAGCGATTATATCCGAAAATATTTACATTATCGAAAAATGATTTTAGCAAACCCCTATTCATTTTTAAATACCTATCCAACAATATATCACACGTTAGGGTTGAAATGAAAAAAAAATCACTCCCCACTTTACGTATAGGGGAGGTACCCTAATAAATAAAAAAAATCCACTTTTTATTTTACCACTTTGTCGGCGTGATTGATATACATATTAGTACCAAATTTCAGCTTTCTAGTGCTAACGGTCACTGAGATTATCCGCGGACGGACGGACGGACGGACGGGCAGACATGGCGAAACTATAAGGGTTCCTAGTTGACTACGGAACCCTAAAAAACAAATAAGATCTATGAAATACCTTGTCAATAAAAAAAACTAAAAATAATCTTAGAGGTAATTATGACAAGTTATACAAGATATGTAAAATATTACCTATACATCAACGGGTGCAATATATGATAGCTGTAGAACACTATTTTAATAATGAGTATAAGGTATTAAAACAAAATAAATATAGAACAAAAAAAAAGGTTAAGGAAATATGTACAGAATTCTGGTAAAAACTACTATGGCAAAAGAACAAATATATTTATGATACCAAAAATATAGAACGAGACTGATTGGTTAAGGGAGGATAAAAAGCGCAGCATAGCTGAATTAAAAAGTAGATTAAAAAAGACATTTTTGGAGAAATTACATTAATACTTAAATATACATAAAAAACAGAATACTAGCAGTTACTACTCAAATGTTCAGGCATTGTGATGTTTAGTGTGTTCTTCATTATGTTTACTTCATTATAGCATACTTCAACATAGTTTTAACATAGGTACTTACTCAGGCCATCCAACTTAGCTAATAATAATAATTTGTGTCATCCTAGGTTGTTGCTTAGGTAGAAACTTAGACATTTCTTTTTTTAAACATTTTTCGGTAAATAGAAAATTAGAGACCAAAATTGTTTTTTCACTGTAACAGCAAAGTTGTTACTGACGCACGCACGAGTTTTGTGTCACTTTCGTCAACGGGAAGACTGACATTCAATCAGCACATATATGTAGACTTTTATAAGCCTATATAAAATTAGAGTTGATCGATTAGGTACTGTGCTTTCTAAAATATCGGTATCTATTATTTGAATAAATTTGTGCCATATGAATCAATGATATTTATTTATTTTAATTTTTTTTCTTGTATGACCCTGTTAACAGTACAATAAAATATTAAAGTTATTAAAGTTTGCGTTAATTTTTTTATAAAAGTGTATCGAAACAATGTTTGAAATTTGTGTCGTTATAATCAATGGATTATTTTTATTTTTATTTTTGAAAACAAAAACTTGTTTTGCGTAAAAGGCATGCGCGCGGAACGGTAAGGCGCGGGCGGGGTGCATGTGCCGGCCAGGGTGCCTAGCAGCTCGTTTGTTTTCTATACATTATTACTCTATACATACATATAGTAATATAGTAATAACAAAGACAAACAGCGACTTTTTAGTCGCTCTTTTTTATTTTTCATAGTACAGAAAGCAGTAATATAAAACTTAAGTAAGTAAAGGATAATTAATGGTGATATAACGTATGACTACACCGTAGTCCGTAAGGCACTGCAACGGCAGATCTTTGTGCCACGCTAAACCTAGTTTGCAATATAAACAGTATTTTGACAAATTGTCACAGATAATTTGTTACTAATAATATGTAATTTATGCATCAAGGCGGTTTGTTTACAGAGTGCCAATCGTGAAACGCGAAAATCGAAATTTCGTTATCTGCCTCTCGGTTGGACTAGCAAAGGGCCGGGCTGGACTTTAAAAAAATTTCAACAGTGTGATGTCATATGATGGCTATGTTTTTATTAACTTATCGTATAAAACACATAAAAATAAGCAATTTTCTTTAACACATTTTTTAACTCAATAGTTTTGAAGTTATGGGGCCCTGAAGGTTGAGTACAGTTTTGACTATTTTGGTTGAAATGGTGTCATTATGACACATTTTTTTGTCTTATTGTGTAGAATGTGTTAAAATAAGCAAGTTTTATTAGAAAAAAAATACTTTACTCAAAAACTTCGAAGTTACCGGCGAAGTTCGAAGTTTCTCTAAAATCGAAAATGGCCGATTGGACGTAGAACTTTTATATCATTTGAACTTCGAAAAAACCATCGACGGGACGTCAATATTACGTGTACATTTTATCTTTTTTTCGTATAGAATACGCTAAAATAAGTGTGTTTTATTCGAGAAACTTTTCTCTAAAATCAATAGTGGCTGAGATAATGGAGTCTGAACTTGTATATAATATGGACTTCGAAAAAAAACCAGCGATGGGGTATACTTTTAATGATTTTACCGTATAGAATACGCTAAAATAAGCGTGTTTTATTTACAAAACTTTTCTCTAAAATCAAAAATGGCTGATTGGACATGGAACTTGTATATCATTTGGACTTCGAAAAAAACCATCGACGGGACGTCATTATAACGTGTACATTTTATGATTTTTCGTTTAGAATACGCTAAAATAAGTGTGTTTTAGTCAAGATTTTTTTCTCTAAAATCAAAAGGGCACATTATAATGACAGTCCATGTTTTTTTTCGAAGTCAAAATTATGTACAAGTTCAAAGTCCATTATCTCGGGCATTTTTGATTTTAGACCAAAGTTTTTCAATAAAACACGCATATTTTATTGTTTTCTATACGAAAAAATCATAAAAAATATACTTTATAATGATATATCGCTGGTTTTTTTTCGAAGTCCAAATTAAATACAACTTCAAAGTCCATTATCTTGGCAATTTTTGATTTTAGAGAAAAGCTATTCATGTAAAAAACGCTTATTTTAGCGTACTCTATACAGAAAAATCATAAAAAGTACACGTTATAATGACGTCCCGATATACAAGTTCAAAGTCTATTATCTCGGCCAGTTTTGATTGTAGAGAAAAGTTTGTCAAATAAAACACGATATTGTCTTCGGTTGCCGCGATAGTTATTCATGAAATAAAACACGCTTAGTTTAGAATATTCTATACGGAATAATCATAAAAAGTACACGTTATAATGTAGTCCCGTTGATGGTTTTTTTTCGAAGTCCAAATTATATACAAGTTCAAAGTCCATAATGGACTTAAATAAGCGTGTTTTATTCGAAAAACTTTTCTCTAAAATCAAAAAGTCCATTATCTCGGCCATTTTTTATTTTAGAGAAAAGTTCCTCAAATAGAACACGCCTATTTAAATTATTCTATACGGAAAAATCATAAAAAATACACAATATAATGACGTCCCGATATACAAGTTCCATGTCCATTCGGCCATTTTTGATTTTAGAGAAAAGTTTTCAAATGAAACACGCTTATTTTAGCCTATTCTATACGGTAAAATCATTAAAAGTATACCCCATCGCTGGTTTTTATTTCAAAGTCCAAATTATATACAAGTTGAGAGTCCATTTTCTCCACCACTTTTGATTTTAGAGAAAAGTTTTTCGAATAAAACACGCTTATGTTAGCGTATTCTATACGGAAAAATCATAATAAGTACACGTTATGATGACGCCCCGTAGATGTTTTTTTTTGAAGTCCAAATGATATACAAGTTCCATGTCCAATCGGCCATTTTTGATTTTAGAGAAAAGTTATTCGAATAAAACACGCTTATGTTAGCGTATTCTATACGGAAAAGCCATAAAAAGTACACGTTATAAATGTTATGATGACGTCCCGTCGATGGTTTTTTTCGAAGTCCAAATGATATCCAAGTTCCAAGTCCAATCGGCCATTTTTGATTTTAGAGAAAAGTTTTTAAATAAAACACGCTTATTTTAGCGTATTCTATACGGTAAAATCATTAAAAGTGTACTTTTAATAAAAAAAAAAAAACAGCGATGTGGTGTACACATCGCTGTTTTTTTTTTTTCGGAATCTAAATAATATACAAGTTCAGAGTCCATTAGCTCGGCCACTTTTGATTTTAGAGAATACGCTAAAATAAGGGTGTTTTAATCGAGAAATTTCGATTAAAACACCCTTATTTTAGCGTATTCTAAACGAAAAATCATAAAATGTACATCAATCATAAATCATAAAAACGTCCCGTCGATGGTTTTTTTTTCGTAGTCCAAATGATATACAAGTTCCATGTCCAATCAGCCATTTTTGATTTATTTTTCTCTAAAATCAAAAATGGCCGATTGGACATGGAACTTGTCTATCGGGACGTCATTATATTGTGTACTTTTTATGATTTTTCCGTACAGAATAAGCTAAATAGGCGTATTCTATTTGAGGAACTTTTCTCTAAAATGGCCGAGATAATGGACTTTGTGATTTTAGAGAAAAGTTTTTCAAATAAAACACGCTTATTTAAGTCCATTATGGACTTGAACTTGTATATCATTTTTGAAATTTCTGAAATTTTTGAGATTTTGAGAATTTGAGATTTTTGAGATTTTTGAGATTTTTGAGATTTTTGAGAATTTTGAGATTTTTGAGATTTTTGAGATTTTTGAGATTTTTGAGCTTTTTGAGATTTTTGAGATTTCCGAGATTTCTGAGATTTGAGATTTTTGAGATTTTTGAGATTTTCGAGATTTTTGAGATTTTTGAAATTTTTTGAGATTTTTGAAATTTTCGATCTCACTCACTTTTCACTACACTTCACTTCACCTCACATTATTCTATTTTTTATTATTTTACTTTATTCCATTTTACACGTTTCTCAATCGTATGGCTTTTCGCGTTTCCGTGACCTGACGCTTTTTCGTGACGTAGCCCCCCATCCGCGAACCGTCCGATAAGGAACTTCGTTCCAAAAACAAAAATAAAACAAAAGTAAAACAAAAATAAACGAAACTAAAACAAAAATTATACGTTGTGTTTTCTACCCATAATTCACGATGCTTGAAATCTTCGAAAATGTACTCAACAGTCTAGTCACAAACAACGCGGTAACGCTTAAAAGGTACGTATGGGCGAGACACGCACGCACGAGTTCATTGCCCCGTCGCCGGCTTCCCGCGCCCTGCTCCTCCGCTCAGTTCCTTTGTCGAGTATGTCAGCTTTATCACCCCGCGCGCGCCTCCGTGAGCAAGTACCTACATCGTAACTGCTAAGATGCCAGCGCCTGGTTGACCCATGGTTTAGCTTGTTAAGAAGCGAGCCGGGGGTCTACTTCTAGTAGTCACTACAGAAGCACGCCGAACAGGCGTGCCATCAAGGTCACGCGCTATAGTTAGGAAGGAAGATTGCCTCTGAACGCAAATCTTGTTTCTGTTTAATTTTTGGCGAAATATCATTGATGAAAGTGACACAAATTGAAATATCTACTTTAAAGTCCCTTTTTGATTATTATACTGTGAACTCTGATGACTTTAATAATGTATTAAAACGATAACAGCCTAAAAAAACGAAATTACCAAGAAACTTAAATTGTCATTGCTTAATTTGACACATATTGATTTTACTGACGTATTTTAAGGTGATGATATAGTTAATCCTTAATTTATGAACTCTAATATTTTATACGTAGTTTTTTAGCGTTTTCATACTATATCAAATTGCACTCGACGTAAATGACACAAACTGGTTTTGTACAACAATAAAACTGTTCTAAATACAAAACAGTTATATTTTTTAACTCTAATATTTTATTACTCAAGTTATGGCAAGCTAAAAAAGTTAACCTCATATTATTGAATTACAAAAAAAAGCACCAATTGAATATGACACAAAACGCACTGAAAGATTCTCATGTACACACTGTATTTCCAACTTCAATAATAAGTGACTTTAGAATTTTCGAAACTTAACCCTCAAAATATTGCCAGCGGGACGGGGCTATTAATCACACTAATTAAAATGAGCGCGGTCTCGCCAACAAACTGTTATCGCAGTTTGGCGAGTAACATAAAATTGTTTAAATGTTTTGTACTTTTGATAAATAAATTAAAAAAAAAACTCGAATGAATTTGAAGACTCGAAGACAGGTCTAGGGAGTGGAAATGCTTTTAAGGTGAAGTACACTTAAAAATGTCTGAGTCGCGAGCATTCAGCGACGTGTTCGTCACCGCGAACAGCGTGACGACTAATTTCCAAAGGATCTGTGCAGCGTCCACTGTGGCCACTCCTGTACGTTTTCATATGTTTATTATGAGCGCGTTGTCGGTCGCGCAATCGGTCGCCGCCGTCAGTTTGCACCCTTACCTACCATGAACAGCTACACTAGACGCCATAATCTAGTTAATCAAACTAAATAATTGCGAGGTTTCGTCGTTTGAAATGAATCAAAGGATAAGTTCTAGTACACCTTTTTTTCTAAATATTTTACGCAATGAAGTTTTCATTACTTACTATATACCGCAGCCTGATGAATATAAAATAACGTTACTAAGCATTAATAGGAAATGAAGCATTATCCATCTCGCTCGCCCTATTATTTGAAACGAACTTAGATTCATATATCTACTAACGATCATGCTATCAAAATCTAAATACAGCTCCCTATTGTGTCGATAATTGGCCAGTTCACATCGCTAGGCCGCAAAGCCTGGCTCAAATCAGGCTGCAGGAATGCTGAATTGCACCAACAAATGCTACGCATTGTTACCTGTTAGTATCATAGGCACTGCCAGCGAATACGAAACCTATGTTAATGCCGGTCATTCATATTGGCTTGAAATTCAGGATAGGGTTGTTTCCTATTATAGACAAATTTAGTTATTTCACACCAATTATCAAATCAAATTTACGAAAATACACCGAGAAAACTAGATGAAACCAATTTTATTAGCACTCTTTTTTTTTAAACGTGCAACGAAACATTATCGTTACATTCCTTATAATAGGTTCGGAAGTATCCTGCAACCCGAGGGGACTGGAATGGGATTTCATATAACTTTTCAGGTCTAGGCCTGCAAAATAACCTTTGTGTCCAATATGGCGGCAGGTTTCACGAAATCGATTTTTTTTTTCGTGAGGATGGTAACTGTATCTGAAATGAGAATAATAATAGACGCGTATCTTTTGATAGATTAGTTGATTACTGATGTGCATACCTGCGCTAACTCTGGGAACATTCTAGTGATTTGATATCGATAAAAAATATATCGATATATTAATACATTTGCTCATTGAAAATCCTCGATTACTAATTATAAAAAGGTTTGATATTGTTATGTATGGACAATAAAGGTAGTTTTGACACAGGTGTACAAAGTGAGGTAGTTGTGAAAAAGCAGTCTGTCAACGCGATATCCTGCCAGGACATGTGCTTGGACTCCAAACCGTGAGTTATATTAGTGGCGACGAGACAATTAGGAAAATAGTACGTGATTAAGGTGTAAAAGTGTGTGATTCGAGTAAAAAACACATAAGTAAGATTCACGGGTCATAATGGGCATAAAGTTTGGGGAGTTTGATGTGGCACATGGCTGCTGGAAAAATTATATAGAGCGGTTTACTTTCTGTCTGCAGGCAAGTGACATTGAAGTGGATGGTAAGAAAAAAGCGAATTTATTATCTGTGTGTGGTTCCGACTTGTATGATCTAATTATATCATTGATAGCCCCGCTTGAAATAAGTGAGGTTACTTTTACAACAATTGTGAGTAAGTTGAACAATCATTTCCACCCTAAGCCAAATGAAATCATCCAGTCTTACAAATTTCATACCAAATATCAAGAGGAAGGTGAAAAGATTAGGGATTTTATAGCACAACTGAGGAAATTGAGTATCGACTGTAATTTTGAAGATTTGGATCGGACACTGCGGGATCGCTTAGTATGTGGTATAAAGGATAAAGAAGTACAGAAGAAGCTGTTACAACAAATTACATTGACATTTGATCAGGCTTGTGAGATTGCTTTGTCTCATGAGGCGGCAGGGATAGATTCGAGTATTATTGTGCCGGCTTCTTGCAGTCAATTTCGGAACCATTATATAGGTTACTAGACAAAGGAAGCCAATGGAAATGGGAGAAGTCACATCAGGATTCATTTGAAAAGCTGGGGAAGATGCTGTCCAGTATCTTTACTGGACAGCATCTTCCTCAGCTTTTCAACACTCTACTCTTTACTCTAGTGCATTATGATGTAAAAAAGAAACTGATTTTATCGTGTGACGCCTCGCAGTATGGTTTGGGAACGGTGTTAGAACATGAGATGAGTGATGGAACGGTCAAACCCGTGATGTTTGCCTCGAGAACTATGAACACACATTAACGTAATTATGCACAGATAGACAAGGAAGCAGCGGCAATAATACATGGGTTGAAAAAGTTTCATCAGTTTATAAGTGGTCGGAGAGTGATTATCAGAACAGATCATAAACCTCTGTTGGGGATATTTGATCCAAAGAGGCCTATACCAAACATTATTTCACCGAGAATGCTAAGGTGGGCACTTCTATTGAATTGTTACGACTACGAGATCCAATATGTCGAAGGGGAAAAATTGGAAATGCAGATGCTCTTAGTCGTTGGCCAGGTCCCGCGGATACACAAATACGGGAAGAAGAATTTTCAGGGGTTCTATTAATAGAGGAGACGCCTATAGAACTGGAATTTTCTGCTACCGAAGTGGCCAATTTGACGAAAAAGGATAAGTGTCTAAGTAAGGTGCTATATTGGATACGTAACGGATGGCCTGGGAAAAGCGATGATGAGTACAGCAGTTACTGGCAGAAAAGAGATGAGTTATCCATGTATAAGGATTGTATTCTATGGGGAAGTAGAGTGGTGATACCAGAAAAGTTGCGAGCAAAGGTGTTGAAAGAGCTACATATGAATCATGACGGCATGGTGATTACACTGATTACAAAAGCGATGGCGAGAAGCTACTTTTGGTGGCCGGCAATGGATAAGCAGATTGAAGACATGGTGAAGAGCTGCAATGTGTGTGCGGAGAATAGGAATATGCCACCTAAAGTTACGCATCAGTGGATAAAGCCTAATAAAGCATGGTCTAGACTACATATGGATTACGCGGGCCCATTCCAAGGAAAGACGTTTTTAATAATAATTGACGCATATTCCAAGTGGCCAGAGGTGAAAATCATACCAGATATGAGTAGTACTACTTTAATAAGAGTTTTGCGCGATATTTTTGCTGAATAAGGACTTCCAGATGTACTTGTAAGTGATAATGGAAGAAGTTTTGTTTCAGAGGAATTCCGAAAAATTTTAGAGGGTCAAGGGATTAGACAAGTGCTATCCGCCCCTTACCACCCTGCAACGAAATTAAGAAAACTAAAAGTGGGACCGTGGGAAGCAAGGCTGCCAGCAATACTGTATGGCTTACGTACCACTCCAAACAGCGTCAACGATAGAACTCCAGCTGACCTCTTGAACAACAGGCGTTTTAGGACGAAATTTGACAAATTAAACCCTCTGTCGTTCGAAGACACAGATAAAATTGAAGCTAGAGAAAAGAACAGTAAGATAAAAAGCAGAGAATTTGAAATAGGACAGTGTGTATACGTAAAGAACTACTGCGGTGGACCACGCGGGTTGAAAGGGACAGTAGCAAAGCGATTAGGGGTCTGCAGATACATGGTAAAATGGAATGATAAGCTGTTAGTGCGACATATTAACCAGATGCTCGGTTGCGGGGGGAAAGAAGGAAAACAAAGAGTCCCAGAAGCAACCGATGACGCGGAGGATGATGACGATGAAGATTCCCGAATTTCTATACCATCACCACATTGTTAAGCAGACATAATAGGAGTGTCTGGACCCCAGGACATCATCATACAGCAAAATTCGCAAAATACCGTATCCAGCAGCCACAAGCGTGCCAGACAGAGCACACCCTCAAACTCACCCGAGTCTAAGAGAATAGCCCTGGCAGATAGTGACAGTGAGTTAGAGTTGTCTGAATGTAGCGATGTAGAAGCGGGGGATGAATAGGGGGGGGGGGGTGTTAGAGTTGTGTAACAGTAGCATAGTATTAGGATTAAGTAATAGTGTTAATGAACTTTATAAATTAGTGAACTCTCTTAATGGGGGAGGTAAGTTATGTATGGACAATGAAGGTAGTTTTGACACAGGTGTACAAAGTGAGGTAGTTGTGAAAAAGCAGTCTGTCAACGCGATATCCTGCCAGCACATGTGCTTGGACTCCAAACCGTGAGTTATATTAGATATCATGTCTGATATCGACCCTCTTAAGATAGTAAAATTATGCGGATGTCATTTCAATCAAAATAATTCAATTTTCTGTGTTATTCATATGCTAGAGTAAGAATAATGCGAGGTAATAATTGCGCTACGATTGTTACGAAGAAAATAACAAACATCTAGTATGTTGACAGTAACATCGATATGTTTTTTTGTCAATAAAATATTTTGCTACGTCACCTTAGTATTTCTGCCCCGAGTTAGCACACAATTCATACAATTGAGCAAGTTGCGGAAAGTTGAAAAAGTTCTCGGAAATTTCCAGAAACTTTTACAAGGAATATAGGAAATTTAAATTCAAGGAATGGAAAGTTTCCCATACAAAATTCCGAAATTATCCTCTGCGAAAAATAACTGCAATTTTGAAAAGTTTCCGCAAGACTAACACGATTTGAGTTCTAACAAACACTAAATGTTACTGATATCACTGTATTACCCCCCTGAGCTTGGATTTCCTATGCTCAATACGGTCAGGCATTTTGCTCAGCCATACATAACAGCAGTAACCATTGGTAAACCAGTTTGAATTTGGAATTTAATCCTAGAAAATAAGGTCACCTATTGAATGGCTGTTCCGATGGCTGACATTTGTCGGAAATTGTACGTTTGGTAAGCACAAGAGCTCGCGCCTGTAAATTACTTCTAATAGTCATGCGGAAAGCTCGCATTTTGATCCAGGGTAACAATTATTGTCTACTAGTGACCCGCCCCGGCTTCGCACGGGATAAAAAATGGTTATTGTGGTTATCCCTAAGAGATAGACATATACCATTGCGGACTTTTTGTTGACCTTTTTAAGGTGTAAAATATAAAGTTAAATAATGCGGTGAATCTTTTCAACGTGGTCCTCATTATGTTATCAGTTATCACAACGGCTCGTAAAAATACCAAACCCCTCTCTCGCTCCGTCACTCGCTTAGTTTTCCCGTAGCTACTTTGAACACTATTTTCGCCCCCTACCGGGAGTTAATTCTGGGATAACGTGTCCTATAGATCTATAGCTTACTCCAGATTATACCTTATCTGTCTGTCAAATAAAATTCAAATCCGTATTTACTGCTTCACATATTCAGTAATTTATAAAGTAACATACGCGCGGAAAATGGAAGAGAATCGGTATGCCATCATGCAAGCCAACTCCTCAGTCAAGGAGGCGATGATTGTTGGTAACCGCAATGATAAGTAGGTACCTAGATGTGCTAGGATCCTAGGTATACTAGGTTATTGAGAAAATATAGCATCCGCGTAATCGTAACCAGGTCGAATCAATCTTTTGTTTTAAAAAAATGGCTTTTACGCCTCACCAGTTTTAGCGAGGTGAATTCGGCGAAAGTCGGTGTGTAGAATTTTGACTTTTTTAAAGAGATTGTTCAGTTTGAAGCAATCTATAATGGTAAATTATGACAATGGGTGATATAAATAGTGCAATTCCTAATAGTACTAAGATAAAAACTAATGAAACATTTCCTAGTATATCATACTTTTATAGGTATCTTGTCAAATAGACGACCAAAAATAGACGAGCCATTACGCATGGTGATTTGACGACATTGGCGACCTGCCAACTATCGATCTCAGGACGAGGAGAATGGAATCGACTATCCTGTCTAGGGGTTACCACTTACCGGAAACTAATTTAAACTTTTCTGAAAGCAAGGGAGTCGGAGGTTTTCCGTCTTCTAAATCGATTTTTTAAGGTATTTTGAATACAGTTAATAAAATAACATTATTTATTCCTGTAAGTTTATGGCAAAATATCGCCATTTTAAAGAAAATACATCATTCGCTGTAAAAGCTGTCTCTTCTCTCGGAATATTTTGTACGTCGGACGTACTACGTCCTATGAGAGATGGGTTGTTTACCGTGTCATTTATGTTGTATTTAACAATAATCCATGAAAAATATGGATGTAACAGTAATTATAAGCAAATGACCATGTTGGCTTGAAATCGTATATTATAAAATTTATAAATACCTACTAAAGACAAATTTTAGTTTTGATTTGTGTTCGGCTGAATTTCTCGACTGTTGCTTTGCATTTTATCAAAATTTGAACAGTATACTACAATATTTTCTACCAATACAAAAATTTAAGTTTGCTAGCCCTGGCTTTGCCAAAGTCAAGTTTTATCCCACTCTCTCAAATATAACAGGAAAAGGACGCCACAATGTAAACGAATGGACGCAATCCCATGGAACTCGGCCCTCATTCCAATCGCTTGACAAGCACAAGTTGATTCCTTAACTTAAACAATATCGAGCTATTTACAAATACGGCTTACGCTACAAGTAAGTTTTTCTTTGTGCTAAAAAATGTATTCTCTTTTAATACAACAACGTTGGCACCAAGCGCATAGACTGTCCGATGGCGAGCATTCGGACCCATTAAAATTCAAGCAAAATGGCCTTTGTGAACATCTCTACATCTACATCGTCTCTCATGTCTATATCGATCTACTCGTACGTCTAGCAAGGTGCGGTTCATGCGTACCTCGCACGGCTCGTTTCTAATAATAATATCTCTCCAACATCATGGCCTCTTGCTTGAAGTTGGGGCCAGACGGCAGATAGCCGCAGATTCTGCCACGTGACCTTGGTTGTTGAAGCGAGTGGCTATATGGCTGACAACCAACCAACCGCTTCTGCTAATGGTTGGCAGAGCACACCTAGCCACCAAGGGCGTTTAAAGGTCATGTAGAATTTGGCAACAACCACTGGCTACATGGTTTAAAATCTCTGTTTTCTGCCAAGGTCTCGTGGCAGAGGGCTGTGGTTGTATGCCGTCTGGCCCCAACTTGAGAGGGGTCAGGCTACAGTGCCTAAAAAAAAACTCGCCGAAAAGCGACTAATAAAGTTTTTGAGGCGCGACGTTTGGACTCGATACCTCAAGATTTAAAGTCAGACTATTTGTGAATGGTCTTTTGAATGTCAGCCTCTTATCAACCCTATGACTGCTGTCGAGACGCCGACCTTCAAAATACGCTAAACTCAAGTTCATACATTGCATGGCAGGAGCATAATAATTAGGACTTAGTGTGGGGTCTAATTCAGAGCAATGACGCGTAGTTTGTGTCCGCGAGGCAACCGGATGTCTCGCGGTATTTAAGCTCCCTACGTGTTGTGGAACCAGCCTGTGCAACTCCAACTGACCCA
This sequence comes from Pammene aurita, assembly GCA_947086415.1. Taxonomy (NCBI): domain Eukaryota; kingdom Metazoa; phylum Arthropoda; class Insecta; order Lepidoptera; family Tortricidae; genus Pammene; species Pammene aurita. Next base: position 1,321,273 of record OX352305.1, on the reverse strand, counting down.
CGTTGGACTTTCATTTATTATTTCATCCTCCCCCCTCGATTTCCAGTATTCGTATGTGATGAAGAACGAGCATGCAAATTGCTATTCACACCGGCTGGTCGGTTATCGATCCGGCAGATTTGGAAGCCGGAAAAAAATGGGGGGGAGGATGAAAAACCAAGACCAACGTGGGTCAGCTCGGGCTGCACAGGATGGTTCCACAACACATAGGGAGCTTTAATACCGCGAGCCATCCGGTTGCCTCGCGGACACTCTAACTACGCGCCATTGCTTTAACTATCTCTCTAAAAGTCTAAACTATTTTAATCGTGAACTCGATCGCCCAAACTCGCGTCGCTATTGAGAACAATTGCAAGGGGGCTTCTTGCATAATTTATGGATGTTGGAGCGCGTTGGATGAAGTGCAGTTTATCCTATTTAATTAGTAGCGTTGATCTAGCAGTGATGAATTGGCGGAGTCGGGTTTAAGTTTGATTCGCGTTTGAATTTCGCAGCGATTCTTTAAAAAAATATCTTAATGTCAAACTTCCGGAATTTCATTCCGGTGCTCATTGTTTCATCATTTCTATTTTAAAACATTTCAGATTTATCTATTGCCATAATAAATATGTATGATTCTCAATACTTAATTTTCCTTTGTATTGTTTCAGAACTTAAAGGACCAAATCTTAACTACCAACGTATGGCTCGAACATGTGAGTATTTAAATATCATGGAAGATCAAAACGGGTCACTTCACGTAGACATTTATATACAAAGTGACCCGTTTTCATTGTACAAGAGATAAATAATATTAACTCAATTTTTTTAAAATATATTGTCGATATGATACGTTCTTGGAACGACTTACAGTTAAGTAATTAGACGCACACCGATAAGCAGTCGTTTCGTCGATTATCATAATAAATCAACATTTTACATCCTGGTGTAGCTACCCAAATAAATATTATTTTAAAATATTAGATCGAATTCACATATTTCTAACCATCACTAGGAAAAATAGGTTATAATAAAAATACAGGTGTTAATAATAATAAATATTATAGGACAATCTTACACAAATTGACCTAAACCCACGGTAAGCTCAATAAGGCTTGTGTTATGGGTACTAGACGACGATATATATAATAGATAAATATGGATAAATACTTAAATACATAGAAAACATCCATAACTCAGGAACAAATATCTGTGATAAACACACAAATAAATGCCCTGACCAGGATTCGAACCCGGGACCTCCTGCTTCGTAGGCAGGGTCACTACCGACTAGGCTAGGAGGCCGTTATATAGTTTGCCGTTATGTAGTTTGATAGTATTGCTAGATGGCGCTGTACAGTCAAGTGCAAAAATACGTATCGAAAAAATCGTCTCATAAATATGGTACTACGCACTTATTACAACGGAATAAGATACTATGGGACATATTTTTGAGTAAGATGAGTACACCCATATTTTTACACTTGAATGTACGATCCACTACAGTAGCGCCATCCAAAATCAGAAAGGTTTCTATCATATCACAAACATACATATGTTATTAAGATTGTAGTATTGTATGAACTTGCAAGTAGTTATATTTCTTACTAGTACTGGACATAATAAGTATCGTATTGCGATTAAGAAGAAGTAGGAGAAAAATTATGTGGACGCAAAAAAAATCACGTCATCCCAGCCGGCCAACCCCTCCACGTAAAACCATTTTTTTCGCGTAAAATATATTTTTCTTAGATTTTCATAAATATCTAAAATACGATACCATTTATGCCTTTAAACGGATCACTAGCATTTATGTTACACTGTATGTCTGTATTCTTCAAAAAATCTTTTTGTACCCTTTTTTATTTCCACATCCACATGTTTGAATAAAATAAATAAATAAAATAAAATAAAATAACTTTAAACAAAAAAGAACCGACTTCACTTATCATCCACCTTACCAACAGCAAATGCTCGAGCTGCTGTAAAAAATACTCAAATCACAATAGGTGTGCCTATAAAAGTTGAAGAGTTCCTTCGATTTCTCCAGGATCCCATCATCAGATCCTGACCTGGTTACAATGGGACCAACTGTGAAGTATACGCTTTCAAACAAAAAAAGAATTTTCCAAATCGGTCCAGCCGTCTTCGAATAATATATGTGAACATACATAAAAAAAAAATAAAAAAAATAGCATAAACAAAGATCTCGACGAATTGATAAACTCCTCCTTCGAAATCTTGAAGTCGGTTGATAAATGAATGTTTATTCACAAAACGGCTTACAATTTTTCTACAACAGTTAGTTGTTGGCAGACGAGGCTCCAGTTTACAAATTCTATAGTAAGCTATATATTATATTACATTATATTTCCACCACCACCAACAAAACAGTAACATCCGACTGACCATTGATAGACCCTATCCCAAAGTAATAAGGTCCAGAAACGGTCACACATAAAATACTATTTCTTTATAATATGTAAATTTAATGTTAATGTTAATACAGATGCAGTAAAATGAAGGTTTGGTTACCCTTTTTAAATATTTTTAAAATGTTAGTCTCACGAGAGTTTTATAGATCAAACGTGTATACTAATAATAATAATTATAAGGTACTTCTATGAATTTTGAACGCGTTCATTCACTGCATCTATATTAAATCTTAATCTACTTAGGACATTCGAGTATCACATGAGAAGTGCAATATGTATACAGTAATAAGTTTATTTAATAGAAAGCTGCTTAATTTCTTTAAGGGTTTATTATACAACAATGAAGTTATTAAAACAACAAAATTCCTTCCTAACACTTTTCCGCTGCAATATTACAACACTTCACAGTATATTTTACAAACATTCAAGGAACTCAGCCAGAATGCGCCCGAATGCAGCTAAATATTGCCTCGCGACATGCAACCAAGCAATTTCAGTTCAAATTGTTTTCCAGCGTTGAATGCCAGATATAAATTCTGTTTCCTGAAATTTAATGAATTTTGGTATGTAGTTTGGTGTGAAGAAGGACTGAACATATTTTCTTAAAAGTTCTATTGTGTGGACAAACCGCTTGTAAATACCATCATTTGAAATTTTATTACTTACTACACATGACCCTTATCTTGTTAACGTAACACCCATGATACGTTAAGAAAAAAATCAAGCACCTTCATTTTACTACCTAATATGTTATTTCCAATGTAAATAAGTTGATTTAGTCCTCCTTTATTTTAACCAAAAAAAATGTACACAGATTCAGTGTCAATTAATTAGTTATCTTCAACATGGCGCCACCGAAACAACACATGCCGTTTCATCCCGTAAGTGTACCACTTATTTATTAAATTTCAATTTATTTTCGCAAAATATGTATTTGATGGCATTTATTATCTATCGTTAAGTAAGAATTTGCAATGAAAGTTGTATTTTAAAACTTAGAACACATATACATTTCACGTCCAGTGCTATGTATTACATTTGATACGTTGCCAAGAACTCGGGAAAGTGCATCGGACAAATCGTATTACATTTAATTATATTTATTTTATTTTCTTCAATATTAAACACTTTAATGGATTGGATGAAACGTGTTTTAATAATACCTATATGGAAGCTTTATTTTATTATTATTTATATCAATATTTGAAGCCATTTAACTTTTTTTCTTTTTACGTCTATCAGCCCACTGCTACGTCGTCAACTACGCTGTAGATCGTTGCGCGGAAAAAAATGTATACTTACGGTAAAAAAATATTTAGATTTCTTATTGCAATGTAGGACTTTTTTGTTATGTGTTTGAAACGTTGTGACGTGAACATTTTCTATCTGGTGATTAGTTAATAGACGATTTCCGTGTATTTTGCAGATGTAATTGCCATCTGGTACCTTAAACTATGATGATTTCTGTTAACTAAGATGAATTTTTTATGTCGAAAACCACACTTTTATTCTGTAAAGTACATAACTACTTCATAGAGGACTTGGCATTGTATCAAATATGATACGTACGTTTTCCAGAAACTGAAAAGCATAAAGGGTTAATACTAACAAAAACGTCAGCTAGCACTTACGATAACTCAATTTTATTCATATGACTGGTTCCGTCAAAATCATAAGTTTTAAGTTTCAGAGCAACGACACAAAGCAATACAACCAGTCACTTTTATGAGTTTTTGTGGCTTCACAGTGACGGGAGTCAAAAAATTTAGTAAAAGCCGGAGTTTATTTATTTATCGTATGACTACATGTTGGCTTGATATAGATAGGCATCTCTTCCCTGGGGTAGTAGTAGTGGGAAAGCAGATGATAATTAAAATCCAGTGAGTGCTGCGAGGTCCAGATGGGACAGTGCAGCTGCCAAGTTTGTTACTCTTTGAGCACCACCCAGGGATCACGTGTAGGGTTGTCTAAGGTGTTTCCTACGGACGCAGAGTAACATTGATCCCCACACACACACAAAAGCCGGAATTAACTTGCCTTTCCTTTAGTCGTGAGCTGTAGGAAAAGTGCTTGACTGTGAATATTTTGATAAGCCGGTTGGAATCGGGTTCTATAAACGCGCCGCTGTGGCCTCATAAAAAATCCAAAAACAATGCTGTAATTTAATACTGAGTTTGTTTATAGGAATGGGAAGATCACAAATTCAAGTGGGACCCCAACGAGTACGGCGGACAGAAAGAACTGTACGTGCCCTCTGAGCACATCTGGCTGCCTGACATCGTGCTTTATAACAAGTAAGTTTACTAGAAAATCGCAGCAAGGGATAAAACTGAAGAACTCTTATTAGCTCTAAATATATGACCCATCATGAAATCGGAGGTGGTCAGTCATGAGGGTCGACATATAAAATTTAGCTAATCATAACTTTGATTGACTAATGGCGATTTTTTTTAATAGCAGGAAATTGAGTATTAGGTTATATTTATAGTTAATATTTGTCACGGTAATCACATGACCGTTTTTGGGACCCATTTTTGCACTGACGGCCCTGATGTAAAGAAAACACACACACATACATTCACAAGAATCGATTCTAAGCATGACGGACTGTAAAGGACATAAAGGACTCTCTCTCTTTCTTTCTGTATTCCTAGTATTTGGCTTTGAATCTTCTCACTCTGCTGAGCCAAATCTTTTATTGGATGGGTTGTTTGCTCTGGCAAGTGGGCATTCTTCAGGTTCTTTTTTTTATATACCACGACGGTGGTAAACAAGCATACGGCCCGCCTGATGGTAGGCAGTTACCGTAGCCTATGGACGCCTGCAACTCCAGAGGATTCACATGCGCGTTGCCTACCCTTTAGGAATCTATACACTCCTTTTTTGAAGAACCTCATACTGTAGCCCACTGGGAAAACTTGTTCTGTTCGCAAACCACAAATTCAACTGTGGTCGTAAATTACAATTATGCTGGGCACTGGCTTGCAGCGAGTGTGGACATCTAGTATAAGTACTACAGTGCCCCTATACAGGATCTAATAAAAATACTGGTGATCCGTTAAGGGCGTATGCGACTAAGAAAAACTAGGAAAAAAAAAATTTACGGGAAAAACTATTTTTTTTTTGTATGGGAAACGTCGTCCCGGCGGGCCAACCTTCCATTCAAACCAATTTTTTCTTTCGCGTGAAAAATTTTTTTTCCTTCTTTTTCATAATTAGAATACGGTACCAATTATGCCCTTAAACGGATTTTTGTTATATCTTGTATGTCTTACATTACTCTAATCAAGGAAATTGTTCTTCACAAACTTAACACAATTGTCGCTCACACCTTATAGGTGCGACCACACCGCTCTTTAAAATACGGCGACGTTACGGAATCGCAAACCGTATTTTGAGCAGCGGTGTGGAGGGCATGCGATAAAAACGGTACGGATACGATGCGTCACTGCGATTCCGTAGCGTCACCGTATTTTGCGCAGCGGTGTGGAGGGCATGCGATAAAAACGGTACGAATACGATGCGTCACTGCGATTCCGTAGCGTCACCGTATTTTAAGCAAGCGGTGTGGTCGCCCCTTATAGGAGTTCAAATACATCATGCATACATTCGTTCTACACACATGCTTTATTATCGACGTGTTTGCGCGCAAGTTCGCGTCCCACTAACCGCGCCATGTAAAATTTAATGACTATAGAGATGGCATAATCCATAACACATATAAGCTGGCTGTCAGACTGAACGATTATTCATCTACCAACAAATAATACCATACGATTAATCATATACGTAGGTACAAAAATTATGTCAGCACCAACTCAAAGAGGATGAACGCGCAAAGCAATGAATAACTTGCGCTATATTTAAAAAAACTTTTTTTTATTTAATATGAAACAAATAGTCATACAAGGGTTAAATTTACAAAATATTTGCTTAGCTTTAGACCTATAGTTTCCAGTATTACGAGTATTTCAACTAAGAATTAAACACGATGTAGCACAAAATACAAATCACTCACTGATATCATTTGTTCAACATTAATATAAATTTACGAGAAAACATTAAAGAGCACTGAAAAGTACACGTACGTATGTAGTTGATTAAAGAAAAATAAATTTGCATATTCTACGTTTTAAACACATTTTTTAAATAACCTATGGTACAGATAAATATGTCAACATCTTTAACTATATTACTATCGTTATAAAATTTACATGCACGTCTAGTAAACATATTTTCACAGTAGTTGGTTCGACTATATCGGATGGAAAATAAATGTTTATGTTTAGGGTGACATCGGCGTTCTCTTTATACCTGGTATTCTGATATGAATCTCATTGAGCAGACTAGGGGCATCGATATGGCTATTCAAAAGTTTGTATAACAAAACTGAGTCGACACAATTTCTCCGACATTCAAGGGATTGCAATTTATGACGTTTTAACGATTCAATGTAATCTTTGTGATCATGAGCACATTTAAAGTCAAGGGACTTAAGATTTTTTTTTTGTAATCTTTCTATTCTTGAAAACTTATCATTGGATATGTCAAATTCATACACCATTGACAAAAAACTTGAGTAGAACTCCAAAACAAGAGACTGTTGGGGTCAATTATATGGGGTTACATTAATTAACAAAACCCATTCCATTTCATGGCTAAAAGATGGATCGGTTAATATTTCATGAAAAATAAATCATCTCTCTGCAACAGCGGTCTTCCGTCGTTTGTGACAGGGCCCATAAACCCGTCAAGAGCTAACTCACTCGTAAAGGTCGGACACACGGGTTGTTGGGTGTAAGTCATGGGAGACAGCAATAGCGTAGCAAACATATTTGAGCTATGGTCTGGCCAATCTTTGGACCCGGGTATGTCCTTAAACTACGTCCAAAAGAGAGGTATGGGTAATGCGAATGTCATCGCGCTATGTGTGGTAGGGTACAGCGCAGCGAATGTCATCTCGCTCGAATCTGGAGCAGAGCCCGACTGGGGAAGTACCTCCACCTTACAGAAAACCTCAGTCAAATAGCACTAGACCCTACTCATAGTGTTGTGTTCCTGCTGGTGAGTAAGGTTGCTAAAGAGCTCAGAGGACCCAGTGTGTTGACGATGAGGGACCCTCTTGTTCCTTTAGCCGTCAACACAGTGAATCCTCCTTTTTGTAAAGGGTCGGCAACGCGCATGTGACTCCTGTTGAGTTACAAGCGTCCATAGGTTACGGTAGCTGCTTACCATCAGGCAGGCCGTATGCTTGTTTGCCACCGTCATAGTATAAAAAAATCCTACTCTAAAATTGAGCGAACCAGCAAACTGATTGCTTGTGTCCCAGTGAGACGTATAAAGGCTATAATGTTATTACTTATTATTGTTAATTCCTGGTACCGTGGAATTCTTGGGTTTACTTTGATAAAAACTGTAGTTGTACTGTAACTGATGTTTGATCTCGAATTTGACGCTTTCGGTTTATTTGAACATTTTGTGATTAAGTAAATATTTTCGGTAATAATCGCTTCGAAAGTCAGAAACATTATGTCCGTCCCCTGTAAGTTGTAACTTTTGAACCGTAAGTCCGAAAAATATGAAAAAAATGAGGAGATCGCCTTATCACATACTTTTTGCAAAAATGTGTTTTTAACATTATCGGTTTAGCCATTTTTGAGTTACCTCCAAAAAACTTCTTACATTGGCATCAGATACGTTTTTTAAGTATTAGTTTGGTTCTTATTACATTGAAGGTACAGAGCCCTCCATAATGCGTGGCCCGACACGCACTTAGCCGGTTTTTAATCAAGTAACAGAGCTTTGCTTTTACAGAGAGTACTACTATTATTCGCAATGTCAGCATTCAGTAAACTGCCGCTCTCGTGCCATGGCCAGCAACCGTAAGATTAGCACGTGCGTTGATCGCGGATGATTAATGGCCACGCGCCTGTTTTGACGGCCTGATGTATCATTCCGTTTCTTGTCGATCCTATCAATTAGCAGACATGTTTTCGGCCTTGGACGTCGTGGCTCATTTATTTTACAGACTGTGACATATTTTGGGGTATAATTTAACCGATCACAAAATAAATATGAAGTCGATGACCTAATTCATAAGATTGGCCACTAAAATAATAGATCTGCCACCAAAATTGTATCACCAAATAATATCCAAACTATTAAAAAAAATAACTTAAAATTTCCGGCAAGTTATATGTATCACCAAAATAATATACCTGATACCAAACAATTGTGAAACCAATTACTTAAAAAACATTTTGAAATCCCTAACGAGCTAATAGTATAATTTTGGCAGAAAATTGTAGACGATCACAATCGCAAAGTACGAGTTTATTTTTCCACATCCATTATTTGAAGATCTTTTAAAACAGCTCTAATGCTGTTGGCTAGATACTAGCATAATGTAGTTTAACTAAAACAGAGTAGAGAAAACAGTTATTTGTCTAAGGAGGATTTCCACGTACACTTCTAGCAATAAAATCCTTACAAAGTCCACACTTACGTCACAAAAGACACATTACGTATTCCAGCAATGTCCACTTTACGGTATCAATTTGTACAGATCAACTTTCCATCCTATGGGAGTAAAGTGCAACTTTGCAATATAGGAAATAAATTTGGTGACCATTCAATTTCCGTTTCAGAACATGGATTGTTTACTGCCGAAAGGTTTATTCGGCGTTCGCCTCATGCGTAAGAAATTCCATATGTCATGGGCCCGTGACAACCAATGAAACTTAAAAAACCTTATAACAACTGATTTAGAGTTCATTTTCGTTTAGCGGTCTGTAAAGACTAAGAAGCAAGCTATTTGATAGAAACTTTAGCAAGATCCTATTCTAGTTAAACTTGTCTTTTCAAATTTAAACTTTAATCAGACGAAGTAAGGTTCCATTTTTGTTGCATTGAACGTGTGCTTGTGGTATTTGGTTAGTAGTTTTACTGTGCCGATGTTATGTCCTTTTCCGGGCCTTAGCCGGAATGTACCTACTTTTATTTCTGTAATAAAGTTGCTGATGAGTTTCTTACGTAAGTTTGTCACGATAGTAATCATGTTCGGAGTCTAGTGTAGCTTTTCCTTAATAAGAATCGTGTAGAGTTGATGGAATGATTTAGGTTTTGAGATGAAGGTCACGATCTTTACATTAGCAACCAGTGTGTACCCTGCCTGTGTTCACTAAACACGTATTTGTATAGATAGTTTGGACTTTAACAGAAGAAGACTTTTGTTTGTCAATATTTGAATACAAAAAATGAATGTAAATATTTAAAGCAACTCATTACATATGAAAAGAGACCTGTCGACCTTTTTTTTGTCAAAGGTTAACTGGATGGGATTCCTTAAAGGGATAAGTTAACCTATATACAGATGTTATGTATTTTTTCTGTAGTATTTTTCATTTGTTGTACAATAAAGTGTTTTACTACTACTACTACTATTCCTGCTAGATTTTATTATTTAGTAAAAAATATATAGTTCTGAGGAAAGACGAATATTGCTGGAAGTAGGTTTTGACATTTACACAAAGTTTCTGAGCCTATTTCGCTGTGCGCATTGTGGCGCCATTTATTTTAATCGCCGTTCAAGTGTCCATCTTTTTACAAAATATGCAAAAAACAACCCCCATGACCATTATGAATTATGACCTATTCAAACTGGTATTTGTTTTGTTAAACGTCATAACATAACTCTCCCGTCCGGTCACGGTTCGCATCACCCCGAGTCCCGTCGACTCCATAATGCCCGATATATAAAATATGTGACGATTGGAGCCTTTGTTTCGAAATATGGTTGTCTTTTTTGGTAATTTTATGGCAATTTAAAGGGTCGGGGCTTAAATGGGCGGCAATAACGGTATTTGAGTAGAGATGTTTTTGTTGAAGAATTTAAAAAGAGTGGTTTTGCATAGGCAAATGACTCTGCATTGCGTCATGGACAAGGTTAAGGGTTGCGAGTGAATGTGAAATATTCACATTCAGTGAGATAGTTTAGTCGCCTGCAATATTTAGTATATTCGTCAAAGAAGACACAATCTTATTTGTAGGGCCACAAAAACGAGTTACATATTTCGGTACGGTCTTTGTTGAGGAATGTACTATTGTAGGTGAGCGAGTACAGTATTTATATGGAAAGGCCGCTTTTACAATTCTAAAATATAGTCTACGAGTAGACCTCAAGCCTCTCAAGAGCCTCGGTGCCTTCGACAGACATCCATAGGCTTCTGTAACTGCTACCCTACAGGCGAGCTGTATAACTTGTGTTCTATCAATGTGGTTTGTCATTTTAAAAAGTTACCTATTTATAAAATATAAAAAATGACTATTTTTTCAAACTCAAACTCAAACATTTATTCAGTAAATGTTTGAGTTTTAATGAGGTACTTACACTATAATGCAAAACAGCCTCGATTTTTCTTATACGGTAGTAAACAAGCATACGGCCAGACTGACGGTAAGCAACTACCATAGCTTATGGACACTTCCAGCGCGCGTTATCGACCCTTTAATATTAAGGAGGATTCACTATGTGAATGTAAAATGGGACAAGAGAGTGCCCCGTCGTCAAAACACTGCATCCTCTTTGAGCTCTCTGGTGATCTTACTTGCTGGCAGAAACACAACACAATGAGTAGGGTCTAGTGCTATACTTAAGGTCATGACTAATCTGAAGTATTTCCCCAGCGCTGATGGCGAGTATGTGGTAACGACCATGACGAAGGCAGTTCTCAGCTACACCGGCAAGGTTCTGTGGACTCCACCGGCCATCTTCAAGTCCTCATGCGAGATCGACGTGCGATACTTCCCCTTCGACCAGCAGACCTGCTTCCTCAAGTTTGGCAGTTGGAGCTATGATGGAGACCAGGTATTAAACTAATTTTATTTAAGTTTCGCTTTGTCTTTAAGAACTGGATCCTATCACGATTTCGTTCGAATTCTGGTCAACCTATTTCGATCAGATCACGATGATAATTTTCAAGAGCGTCTTCCCGTGGGCGGTTTTCAAGAGCTAAGTTACCACTGCAGCACTGCGTGCTTGCTGCTACTCGCTGGGATTGGCGGAGACACTAGCTCACCAGATTTACCCTCGATCTCGAATACTCCTCAACCTTCAGCACTTTCATCTGAGCTACTTTTCCCATTGTTTTCCTATCCCCTTTTCACCCCCTCGAAGGATGATACCCATGATTACTATTTCATGTCCTTCTCCGAGACAAACCATATATTTCCATACCAAATTTTACGAGATCAGTTCATCATTTTAGACATGACGAGATCACAGCCAATAGCATTTGCATTGAAAACATTAGTAGGGCTTCTAATAAAGATTTTTTAAAACAGTTATCCGTTTGTCTTACCCCAGATTGATCTAAAACACATCAACCAGAAGCGACAGACTGGCGACACCATAGATGTCGGCATTGATCTTCGGGAGTACTACCCTTCGGTGGAGTGGGACATCCTAGGGGTACCGGCAGAGAGGCACGAGAGGTACTACCCCTGCTGTCAAGAACCTTATCCGGGTAAGCATTGTATTTAATTACTTGATCATAGAGGTCGGCATTGACCTCAGAGAGTATATAATACCCTTCAGTGGAGTGGGACATCCTAGGGGTACCGGCAGAGAGGCACGAGAGGTACTACCCCTGCTGTCAAGAACCTTACCCGAGTAAGCATTGTATTTATTTACTTGATCATAGAGGTCGGCATTAATCTCAGAGAGTACAACACATCTGTGGAGTGGGACATCCTAGGGGTACCGGCTGAGAGCCATGAGAGATAGGCGACCTGTTGCCAGAAACCATACCCGGGTAAGCATTCTACCCCTTCGTGTAGGGGTACCATCAGAGAGGCATGAGAGGAACCATACTAAATTTGAACGCACGGGAGGTCACATAACTCTGCAGCTTACCGTACTATCCCTGCTGGAAGGAACATTACTTAACCTGCTAAGCATTGTTTTATTTAACCGACTCTTTTGTATAATGTCGTCTCTCATTGTAAGAACCGAGTCATCGATTATCCATGAAGTGGGTGGAAAACGATCCATTATTTTTTATTTAAATGAACAGTTATTTAATAAAATTAGGTGCAAAACGGATTTTCATTCTAATATTCAACTCCGGCTTCTATAAATGGCGATTCTTTTGACGCATTGTTTAACAAAAGTTACCGATTACTGCCATTGTAAGTACTAAAAGTTTAGGGTAGGGTTGTTTATAAAATAAGTTATTTTTCCCAATTTCGACATTTAAAGGTAAACGTTCCAATCATTGGAATGATAATAATAAGTAGCTTTTCCCTATCAACATTGTTTCAAAAATTATCGCAATTAAAATAATTCCCAAATGATCCTAGTTTAATTATTTCATTGCACTTTGCAGGGATTTTGCATATTTATGCTGCACTCAATCTATTCAAGAGATTAACTCAAATGGTTTCCAAATGCAATTTTTACGATCGACATTAAATGCTGAAAAGGTAGATTACTTCGCAAAGATTCCGCATAAAGTACCGACGACATTGATCTTTATAAGTAAAACGCAGTATTGTCGTTTGGATGAAATGCGGCGTCGTTACAAGTATTTTACAAAATTGATAAAATGTAATGAAGTTGACTCACATTTGATCTGCATTGTTACACATTTACGATCCACATGCATTACATACATGGTTTGTTGTTGTTGACGTTTGGGAGTGGCTAAATTGCACTGTCATATTAAATTGGCTTAGAGTAACAATCAATAAACGTGTGGTCTGCGGCAGACTGTCTGCCGCTACCCACCACGCACCACAATAGTATGTTAAATTAGAAAACTAATTTTATCGTATACTTGATTGGCGCAAATAAAATTATTTATTTTAATTAGCAACTCAAACTCAAACTAAAACTCAAACATTTATTCAGTAAGTAGGCCACAAGGGCACGTCAGACAGATATCAAAGAGAGAAAAAAAACTACACCGGTTCTAACCCTACACTTCTGACCCGAGAAGAATTATGACCGGCAAGAAACGAGGCGGGACTTACTTTTTCAAAACAACAGTACATCAAAACTTAAAAAACATATAAATGCGTTGTTCTATAAGAAAACATATCAAACCAAGGTTAGATTAACCAACAATAGGTTATAGTTTAAGAAAATTACCAAAGAAAAAAGAAGATGAGTCCAAATCTGACTATTTGAAAATGAATTACACACAAGTTTTATATACTTTCTTACCTGAACTGTGTCTTTTACATAAATTTCCAAATAATAACCGCGTGTAATTTTATCTACTTCATCTTGATATTCATCAAGTGCTCTGTGGCAGCAACGAAGACCATAAAACCGGTATCGGACATTTCTCGGAGTTTAAATCAAGCGCTTATAAAATATTATGGAACAATCTTACACAAATCATCTAGTCCCACAGTAAGCTCAATAAGGCTTGTGTTGTGGGTACTAGGCGACGATATATATAATAGATAGATACAGCTAAATACTTAAATACATAGAAATAGAAAACATCCATAACTCAGGAACAAGTATCCGTGATGAACACACAAATAAATGTCCTGACCAGGATTCGAACCCGGGAACACCTGCTTCATAGGCAGGGTTACTACCGACTAGGCTAGAAGGCTGTTAACACAAAACGTCAATAAATGTTAACTAAAAACGTTACTGTAACAACGACATTAATTCAGTTAAACCTATAATTGGTACCAAATTTTTTTATTCGGTAATTTGTTATAACTGATCTGACCAAAGTTCTGAAAGTACCGACATTTAATGTATGATTTAGATAAGACATAACGCAACGTTTTTGCAGTGAAGTAAAACACCGCCTACATCGTGACAGCGAGCTTAGCATACCTATAGATAACCGACGACGCGAGAAATTTACTGCTGCAGATAAACCCGCCGTCACACGAGTACTTACCGCACTTTACAATACTCACGTACTGAAGCGAATATAGGCTTTATAACATGATAGTTATGTTAGATAGAGAATTAGTGCACTTATTTTTTTATTGGGACAATCTTACACAAATCGACCTAGGCCCACGGTAAGCTCAATAAGGCTTGTGTTATGGGTATTAGACGACGATATAATAATAATAATAAATAATAATAATAATAAATACTCTTTATTGCACACCTCATACAGTTACAAGCACAAATTTTACAATTAGATCAATTTAGGTAGAGGTAACAACAGGCGGTCTTATCGCTAATGAGCGATTTCTTCCAGACAACCTTTGGGTAGTAGAGACTAGAGAAAAACAATAAGCAGTAGGTGGTGCATAGAAACAAAAGAGACGAAATAGATAACACAGCACATTCATATGAATATACATACTTAAATAAATACAAAATAAACATACATATACGTGCATATATACATATATAATACACAGAGTAAGAAACAACAGTGTCAACTTAAAAACCTAAGGTATAAATAGTATTCCTTAAGTTGCGATTTAAAGCTACCAATAGATTGCGCGCGTTTTATGTTGAGAGGGAGAGAATTCCACAAACGAATGGCCTGGAACGTAAATGAGCAATTATAAAATTTGGAAGATGAAGATGGCACTTTTAGGAGCAATTTTTGAGAGGATCTAATAGAATTAAGATAAGAGAAACGCTCTTTGAGGTAGCGGGGAGTTGCAGGGTTAAAAAGTATAGAAAAGAGTAAAGAAAGTATGTGAGAGTTACGGCGGTGACGGATAGGGAGCCATTTGAGTTGAGAACGAAAACTATAAACATGGTCGAATTTGCGTAATCCGAAAATGAACCGAATGCAGGCATTTTGAATACGCTCAAGCTTATAAAGTTGCTCCTCGGTTAGGTCTAAATAGGAGATATCTGCATAATCAAGAATGGGGAGAAGTAACGACTGAGCAAGCGCAATTTTAGTAGCAATTGGCAGGAAATTCCGGAGCCGTCTGAGAGACCCTATGGCAGCAAACATCTTCCTGCTCACTTCACTCACCTGAGGCACCCATGATAGACAACGATCCATGATTACGCCAAGATTTTTCACTTGGTTGGAAAAAGGAATTTGGATACCATCGAAGACTATCGGAGGGAGCCTGAGAAAGTCAATTTTGGAGATTTGTTTAGCGCTACCCATCACAATTACCTGTGACTTTAGGGGGTTTACTTTTAAACAGTAATTTTGACTCCAATTTGATATGCGGAGCAGATCAAGATTCGTGGCTTCTATAACTGAATTGAGATCGCTATGCATACCCTGAGAATATATTTGAAGGTCGTCGGCATAGAGGCGATACGAAGAGGAGAGATCAAGAGTTATGGAATTAATGAAGATAGAAAATAAAAGAGGAGACAGCACACCACCCTGTGGAACACCAGCTGATGTGCTGCACCAGGAAGAACACGAAGAATCTAGTTTTATTCTTTGCCGACGACCAACCAAATAGCTGCGGAACCAGTCAATCGCTGCAGCCGACATGTTAAGAGACTGTAAGAACGCGAGCAAAATGTCAAAATCGACCGTGTTAAAGGCATTACTGAAATCTAGAAGTGCAAGAACTGTAAGCTTCTGGTCATTCATACCCAAACGGATGTCATCGGTAACCTTGACAAGAGCCGAGGTAGTACTATGGCCCGGACAAAAACCAGATTGAAATGGGTTTAGGAGGTCATTTCTATTCAGGAAGGAAGTTAGTTGCTGATGCACTAGCCGTTCGAGGACTTTGGATAGGAAAGGAAGAATGGAGATGGGACGATAGTCAGAGAAGGAACTGGGGTTGGATTTTTTGGGTAAAGGAATAATATTGGCATCCTTCCACAGACTGGGAAAAGTACTTGATGAAATGGAAAAATTCAGAATACCGGTGATAATAGGAACAAACAAATCAAGGAGAGGGAGTATCATATTTCGGCTAACACAGTCAACACCAACGGCGTTAGAAGTGATATTCAATATACCCTTCCTAACATCACTCTCACAGAAATGGCTGAAATAGAAAGAAGAGAAATCTAAGGCAGGAAGTGATGAAAGATGATGAAGTGAGTTAGATTTCTTAGGACCACTGAAACAGGTGGACGATGAAAAATGCTGGTTAAGTTGGTCAACGCTAATATTGTTTAAATTGGTTGCCTGTTGAGATTTGCCAACTCCGAGACCTTTCAAAAATTTCCACACTTTGGCTGGATTTCCATCTTCAACAGAACTGTGAATATGACGCCTCTGAGCATCTCCACATATAGTGCTACAGCGATTGCGCAGGGTATGATATTTAAGTTTATTTTTCTCAGAGTTGTTAGCCTTATACTTAGATTTAGATTGATTCTTCCTCTCTATAAGGGCTTTAATATCCTCAGTGAGCCAAGGAGCAGGGAGATGCTTGACTTTTATTGCACGAACAGGAGCATGAGCGTAATAAAGTTGTATGAAGAGCGAATTAAAGAGAGAAACTTGATCGTCTACCGAACCCGCTCGAGCGATACTCGATTGTTAAAGCGTCATCTCGAAGCTTTTCCACATTTAATCCACTAAAATTGCGCTGCAAAAGAATTTTTGATTTAGATTTAGGAGGACGAATTTTGTAAGAGATATAGAGCAGATCATGATATGAGAAGGCATCCGCGGAGTATTGTCCAAATTTAGACACATGAGAAGTCGAAGAAACTAAAGTTAAATCAAGAAGAGAAGGCGAGCAATTTGGAAACTAGTGTGTGGCGTCTGAAGGGAGATTATTTAGATTGCATGCATCTACCAGGGATTTAAGGCGCCGGGATCGACTGTCATCCTTCAGAAGACACGTATTTAGATCTCCCATAAGAATGTGATGATTATAAGAAGGCATAAGGTCTTCGAGAAGTTTCTCAAGAGAATCAAAGTAATTAACGTGAAGGGAGGGGGAATAAAAAACGCCAAGTAAAAGTTTGGAATGAGAGAGGGAAACGTCGAGAAACATATACTCTGCGGCATCAGAAGTAGAAGAACTGGCAGATACATTAACAATTGAATAGGGGATGTAAGAACGAAGGTAAATCGCAACTCCACCGCCACCTCTTCCAAGGCGGTCGTGCCGAATTAAATTGAAACCAGGTAAAGAGTAAGACGTTGAAGGCAAAGCTGGTCTGAGCCACGATTCGGAAATTAAAATAGCATGAATGTTCTTAATGTCAAAAGAGAGTAACATATCGCTGTAATGTGCAGGAATACTTTGCGCATTTAAATGCACAACGTTAAAATTTTTAGGTACATCATTAAACTGAGATTCCAGAAAGTCGTGAAGCGAAGGAGGCAAACTATGGAAACTGTCTTCACTTACACTATCTAAGGAGGAAAAAGATAAATACTGATCACTGTTATCACTGAAAGGCATCTGAAAAATATATATATAGTTAAAAATATAATAAGTATATAATAAGTGTTTACTAATATTCAATAAATATAAAAATATATACAGTAAAAACTAAACAAAAACTCCACAATCTACCCGCCAGCAGCAAATAAAGAAAGAAATACACTTATAAAGAAACGGAAGTTCAATTTAAAAATACATGTTGGCTTCAGATTCGACAGGCATTAAGTTAAATCACAAAACTAAGGAAATAATTAACTAAGAAAAACGGAACGTAATTTAATAAGGAAATATTTAACTTGGTAAAGCGGACCGCAATTTAACAGTTGGCAACACTATACCTGCCATCCGTCAGCACACATGTCAAACTGTCAATGTCAGTTGGAACTTGGCAAAGTGACATTTAAAGTTAGCAATGAAGTTATTGGAATTAATTTATAATATTTACGGGAGACTATTAAAGAGGGTATACAACAAATAACAGTGATTACACGTAGAAATAGAAAAGCGTCAAGCAGTATAACCCGAACAAATACAGAAGAAAGCTACACTATGTACATACTAAGGCTTCAATTTGGCAGCCGCACGTCTTGGCTTTATCTGTTTCTCCGGTTTCTCGGCTTTGCTGCAATTATCTGCCTTGGGAGGAGCATCTACGCTTGGGGTCGGAGTCACAGGCTGCTCTGGCGCATCCGAAATCGCTTTAAGCTCTGCAAGGCTCACCATACGCCTGCGCACGTCGCTCGCATCCAAGACATGAACAACGCCGTCCCAGGTCCAACATCTTCTGACGCCAAACCGCTCCCGAGCTGCCATGAAGGTCTGCTGACGTGATTTGTTCAAGAACTCGGCTATCGTTACGCCGGAGCCTTTCAATGCCACCTTACCAAACCACACTTTATCACGGACGGCAGTCTCACAGAACTTCACCACAATAGCCCTGGGTTTGCTGCCTCTGCGACGGCCAAGTCGGTGGCTGCGCCTTATGTCATTTGCAGCCACGTCAGCCTTAACAGCTTTGAGCTGTTCAACTACAAGGGCCGTTGTGTCCTCTTTGTCAGCCTCCGGAACACCATGGATGACCAGCATCTTGCGTCGAGATCGCATTTCTATTTGATCGACCTGTTGAGCGATGAGCTCCACCTGCTTCTGGAGTATATTGAGAGAGTTCAAAACAAATGCTTTGCAGAAGCTAGTGAAGTCCGCCGCTACTGCCTCAATACCGCTCCCAGGGTTGCTTGAGCCCGCTTTGTCCAAATTACTCTGCATCTCAGCCATCCTTTTATTGAAGGTTTCAGTGAGCTCCGCAATTGATCCTTGAATTGAGTTGATGTCCGACATAGTGTGTTGATGTTGACAGTTGAAGTAGGTGAAAGTGCAAAAATCAATGTAACTTCCTGGAGAAATGCTTGAATACTACTGGTAGGTAAACTATATTATCTAACCATCAATTTTATTGTTTCAAATTATCCAAATTACTTTTAATTCTATTTTTCTAATAAAATATGTGAACAGTGATGTGGTTCGTTATATTCACCTACCCGAAAAAAAAAAAATAAAAAAAATAAAAAAAAAAAAAATTAAAAAAAAAATTAAGATATATATAAATATAATATATAGATATAGATAGATAAATACTTACATAAATAAAAAACATTCATAACTCAGAAGAAATATTTGTGATAAACACACAATTAAATCATGGTTTATGGCGGGCCCTTTAAAACGCAATTGGATAGAATACTTAATCTACAGCTTCGATTAGTTAAGAAAAGGACCAAAGAAATATGTAATAAACGATATGACAAACTGTTTAAAAAATTTAACATTCTACCTGTGCATGATAAATTCAAATTTCTGTTAGCGGTTAATCAATATAACTGTTCCGAATTTAAAACGCCGAAAGTATACCCTCGTAATCTAAGAATATTACCACTAACACGAAAAAAATATGCCGAGCCGGGTGCTAATAATTACTACGGTAAAAGGACGAGACAGTTCCTCATACCTAGAATTTTCAATAATATCCCGGTAGCCGATGGTTGTATTAGCCTATTGTCCTTTAAAAATAAGATAAAAACGTTTCTGTTAGAAAATTCAATATTTAAATTAAAAAAATATGTGTCCATATGAGCGTAAATACGAGTTTTTGTAGTATTCTTGTAGTTATAGAATTAGGTTATAATACTTATAATATTAAGTTTGATAAGAGACTTTTGTATTTGTTACACAGTAGATAAGGAAGTGTACTGAGTGCTGCTGTTCGCCAACAAACTGTTGTGCAGTTTGGCGAAAATTTATGTTACTCTATATATTGTGTAATTACCGTTTAATAAATAAATTAAAAAAAAAAAATGCCCTTACCAGGATTCGAACCCGGGACCTCCTGCTTCGTAGGCAGAGTCACTACCGACAGGGCTAGGAGTCCGTTACAAAAACAACATACTTATAAAAACAAACAGTGAAGTGAAATGTTACTTATAGCACGACAACGAGCTTAGCATAGGTAACCGATTAACCGATGACGCAAGGAATTTATTGTTGCAGATAAGCTCGCCTACACGCAAATACTTACCGCACTTTACAATACCCACATACTGAAGGGAATACAGGTTTTATAACGTTACAGTTAAATTTAAGACAAAAATAGTAAACTAGTAGACTAGATGAATATTCAAGTAAAACATCAGTCACAGCGCGACATCGAGTTTAATATAGATAACCGATGACGCGAGGAATTTACTGCTGCAGATGAACCCGCTGACACACGAGTACTTACCGCACTTTATAATGCTCACATACTGAAGTGAATATAGGCCTTATAACATAACAGTAAAATTAGTTACTATAAGGTTGCCTATTAACTAGTTGACTACGGAGCGAACTCTAAAAAGGGGTTAATCATTAATAATTAGACAAAAATGTTTTTTTATTGAGGAAATGTTCTATATATTGGAAATATTCTCATACAGTTCTGATTCTGTTAGTTTAACACCCAATGATGCCTTAATTTTTCAAAATTAAAAATGTTCAAAACGTAGTAACTACTACAAGTTCTCGATTAATTTTGGTATATTAATATTACATGTAATATTTAATTTTCCTTGAATTCGAAATTTCACTCGAACTTTTGGCACTCTCACTCAATTCGAACTTGGCTAACAATCTACTTTAGAAAATTTCCTTTATTGTCAATACACAAAAAAACACGGGTATAAACTACGTCCATAAAAGAGGTATGGGTACTGCGAATGTCGTCTCGCTATGTATGGTAGGGCACAGCACAGCGAATGTCATCTCGCTCAAATCTGGAGCAGAGCCCGACTGTGGAAGTACGTCCACCTTACAGAAAACCACAACTAAATAGCACTAGACCCTACTATATTTGTCTTCTATAGTGTTGTGTTCCTGCTGGTGAGTAAGGTTGCCAAAGAGCTCAAAGTGGGCCCAGTGTGTTGACGATGAGGGACCCTCTTGTTCCTTTAGCCGTCAACACAGTGAATCCTGCCTGTAAAGGGTCGGCAACGCGTAAGTGACACCTCTGAAGTTGCAGGCGTCCATAGTATGCTTGTTTGCCACCGTGGTAGTATATAAAATAAAAATAAAACACATTAGAATAATATCACGTCTCGCAGAAGCACAGAATAAATAATAGTAAATATTACATACAGAATGACCACACTACGCCCTGCCCCGATTGCAATTACCTCACCCCGCGGCGGCGGCCGATCGGTAGGAAACTAGTAGGTTATCAGTCAGGTTGAAGGTAACAATTGACGCACACATTGAAGTTTTTACCATACAGACGTGCCGTGCACACATTAACGCTCAAACCAGTTTTTTAGTATGGCGTGTCCGCCCTGTGACCAAAGCAACAAAGCTCCGGAATCATTTAATTTTGATCAACGGACACGTATTATCAAAACCCTGCATTCTGCTTTTATACATATAGAGAATAAAAGGGTATACGCGTTTGGAAAATGTGCATTAGTTACGTCATTTTAGTCCTATAATAAAGGTTCGTCCTAGCACTCATCTCGCTTCGCAGCTGTATACTCGACGTCAAAGATATCTTTAGATTTTTGCGCTTTATTACAAGGGGGTAAGGTCCACAGGTGTAAGCATATTTTTGACGTGAACACCGGAAAGTTGAACACCCACGAGGCCAGTAACAGTGAATGGGCGCTGTAAATAAAAAGCGTCATTAGGATCGCGAAATGCGTTAACGTGGACGTTAATTATGTTGTTTATTAAATTAGGCTTACGAGCGGTTGGTGAGCGATGCGGGCAGCTTTTGAAACTTCATTAGGTTGAGCATTTCTTAATTTTTACATTTTGATATGAGATATAAGATCGAGAAGAGATAAGAAAAAGCATACATTGTCATGCAAATAATGGAAGTATACCACAGCTCAATCAGACACCGGAAAGTGGTTGAAATTTAATTTACAAGATTTCTGGAGTTAATCTATTTATATAAAAGTACTAGCTTTTGCCCGCGGCTTCGCTCGCGTTAAATTCGGGGTAACACGGTTCCCCTTTGCCCCCCGGAATGCTCCATACAAACTTCCACTTTTAGGGAAGTGGGGGGTTAGAAAGAGACAAAAAGTAGCCTATGTCACTCTCCATCCCTTTAACTATCTCCACTTAAAAAATCACGTCAATTCGTCGCCCCGTTTTGCCGTGAAAGACGGACAAACAAACAAACAAACAAACACGTACACTTTACCATTTATAATATTAGTATGGATGTAAAAGTCCTATAGGTACTCGGTTATAACACTGATATAGATTCGAACACCGTTCTGGTCTGTGAGCAAAACAGCCCAGCGCTTTTCACGTATATATTGACGATTTCCTGCTTGCACAACGGAGCGGCATCGGATCCGCATCTAAAGGCAGAGAGCTGACGGAGCTACAAGACGAGCTATCACGGGCCAATCTAAGGGAGGCAGCTACACGACGGAACGAGATTGCAATATCGTTTACCTCCTCTCCTCCTCCTCCTCTCCTCTAACGCATAGCTGCGTCCCCATGGTGGCCGATAGTGAAGAACAGCCATCGTGAAAACCGTTTCACGCGGAATGCCTAATGGTTGAAGCGATGGATGTTTATTCGAGAGCAGGTAGCCAAAGTAGATTTTAATAGAGTAGTTCAACTTCAAAATAGGTTCACGGGTTCCAAGCAAGTGAAGGTGAGTACCACCACCCAGGTATGTGGATTCCGATTCACATATAATTTTTTCATTGCAATGGACATCTGTATCCAATTTTTGTATTCTTTAAATGTACCTATCTCCTAATCCATTAGCCTAGTAGGGACGAGCAGATATTGTCCTAAGTCCTAAGTCTAGACTTCAACATTAGGACACAACACAACACAGGGATTAATAGTACATTACTTACCTAGGGCTGTAAAAAAAAGAAAGCCCGAAATCGCAGGTATTTGGGACCCGAGCCGCAGGCGAGGGTTGTAAATATGCGATAGAGGGCTTTCTTTTTTACTGCCCGTGGTGAGTACACAATTTTACGTCCCCACCTGGCCATAATGCGAGTTTTACCGTAAGCGTAGCGAGCGGTAAAACTCACATTATGGCCAGGTGTGACGTAATAATTATTTATTCAATCAATCAAATGACTGATCCTAATAAATAATTATTAATCATAATTATTTATTGGGATCCGTATGTAATCACAAATACTCAGTTCAAAAACTATAAACATAATAATTGGTAGCGACTTAGGAGATATTTATTTTTCTTCTAGTTGAAATTTATTTATTTATATAGTTTATTTCAATAATAGTTTTTAGGAATAAAATACTCTAAGGTAAAACTAGGTTAAAACTAAAATATATCTAAAACGTTTCTAAACATGTCCCGCGCAGCATACTCTTAGCACCGAATATGCTGACATTTCATCGCTGGATCTCTAGACTAATACGTTGAGCGTGGTAGCTGTCAGCTCTTCGGTTTCCTGTGGATCTAACTTGAAAATTATATATGTCAACAAGAAAATAAACTTCGGACAAGAATTGAACTACTTTAATTAACTTTCACTGTGGTGTTGTATTTTATTTGTTTGTCTCACACATGACAGGTATACTTTGATTAGTCACGAAGTCCATTGTAATGAACCCAATTTATGCACTTCATACCACACTTGGTATTAACCAAACTAGGTAAAAATTGCCGAAGTTGTCTCAGTTATAAAGGACAGGGCCTATATTTTAAGGGGCTCCCTGGCGCCAACGACCTTAGATCTGATTCCCTTAGTTTTCTAATGATTTATATAGCTTATCATATTACGTATCAGTAACGGCTTTAAACAATATAGTATCCTATATTTAGTTCAATATTCATTGTCTTCGAGATATTTGACATCGAACCGGTTTAGGCTAAAAAAGTGGTTTAAACAAAATTTATGGTCATAAATTTTGTTTTAATTAGTTAAAAATTAAAATCTCTCTACAGTTTTTAGAGACATCAAAGAGGAACCCTAATATGTAGATTACGTATATGTAAGATTCTTTACACCATTCGAATATCGATAAAAGTGTTTTTTTAGACCATATTTTAAAAATATCATAAAAAAATAACGGCTCATTTATTTCAAGATCCGGCTCTACAGAATGGAGATAAAAGATTCGAAAACCGATAGTCGTTAGCCTTATAATTCTATCTATAGTGAATATGTTGGAATATCGACTCAAAACTGGTCAAAAATCGATAAAAAAAAACGTTAGACCAAAAACTATTGTGTGTTATTACCATACATCGGGGTTTTCGGTGCGGGAATGTTTGACATTAGCCAAAGAGTAGGCATTAACTTAAAAAACAGAATGTACTCTAGCACGTTTCTACCTAATGAATAATTGATCGAAAAAATCATAGGTATATACAATTTATATGTAATAGCTGACTATTATGTATATATATTGTAGGTACATATACCTATGATTTTTTCAAGTATGTTTTTATTAATTCATGTAATGACTGATCATTGTCAACTTCTTCAGTTAATCAAATAGTTCATAAATATCGGGCGTCAAGATTAATATTTGACACTTATTATACCGTGTCTTTGTCTTAGGTAGATCTAGTTAATAAATTTCGGATATGCAATTGCATTTTTAAAATACTAAGTATATAATAGTCAATACAAACATGCCTCTAAGAAAAAAAGCTCGTATCATAGTGTGTAAGCTATTCACAGAGAGGTAGTTATTCATTAGGCATAATATGATATTTTCTCAGACTAACTCTCAACCTATCAGTTTATCTCTACTCTTTCTCAAATCGTTCCCGCACCGAAAACCCCGATGTATGATTATTACGGAAACAAAAACAGTAGGCGACAAACTATGAACTATATTTTATTATACATCGTTTGGCACTACTTTCTCCCAACATAAACTTTTGTATAATTTCTCTTAATATTGTATAGTATTTGTATAGTTTCTCATAATATTGCATCAAACCCAGATCTCTAGGATTTATTTTCTTGAAATGGTTTGCATTCTTTGACCTCTACCACTTTAAAGCTGCCAGATGTCCAGATCTAGAAATAAGCACAGTATACCAAACTGACTAGAGGGGTTTGGTTGCTCTCATTATTGTGTCATATCCGACGTGGCTAGCTCTCCGTCTATATAGACCAACGCCATTTTGTAAATAATTTATAACAATTATAACCTAAAAATAAAATCATGCGGACCTATTTATACAAGGAAAATACCTATATAATAATGAAATTACTTAATTTAAGATTGCGCAACCAACACTATTATGTTAATAATGCAAAACTCGTTCTATACGAGGATTACACAATTGTTTTGTTTATTTGACGCATATCTTTTTATAATATATTATAGCAAAACCACAATAAATCAAAGGCGCGTGAAAATTTTCAATGAAACTTATATACACATTTACAGTAAACTACATTGCGCAGTAATATTTGAAGGATATAATAACGTAAAAGAGTCAAAAACTTTTATAAATTTTGTTAGGATGCAAACAAATATGACGTGTCACTCATTCAGGTTTTTGTACCGTCTTCGTCCATTTTATATTGCGAGACAAAGTAGTTAAATCACAACGTTCATTGTATTATAACATTTGTTCCGTCGGTGTTAGAGACGTTTTTGCATTGACGTAAGGTTTATTTTACTACACTCTTATGCTAGTATAATGCTTTTGTATTGAGATTGGCAAGTTAATCGAGAGTACTTATGCTTCTTTTTTTGGCCGTATTAATGCTTCTTTAATGCAGTTGGCAACTTAATAGAGCGTACTAATGGTCCTTTAATGCGATTGGCACTTTCCATGACAACGATAATGCTAATAGCGCAGACATATTGCGCCTGTAATGCTATTAAATGACCTGTATAGGATCTCAAGCTGGGTAATTCGTGCCCATTTAAGACCTATATCAGCACTATAAACGTTTATAATGCTACTATAAAACGAACTGAAAATGCTAAAAGCATACAGATATGCTGTAAGACGGCCGTTATACTGCTTTGATGTGTTACTTGGGTAGTATCTGCCTTTCTCGTACCTTGTTGTACATGTTGCCGCATTTGTCTACCTCTTTTCACTTTTTCTCTGATCTACTCAAAGGTTAACTGGAAGATCTCCCTTAAAGGGATAAGTTCGCCTCTTTGACTTTGTTTTTTAATTATTTTTGTACAATAAAGAGTTTTTACATTACATTACATTTATTACCTTGAATAAAATATACGTATTAAGTACCTAATTAGTACCTAGTGTCGTAACGTAAGAAGTAAAGGGATTATTTCCACGTTTCGCTTACTTCACGAGATTTGAAGAATATAATACTACCCTGCTAAGTTGAATGGCGCTATTTCAGAAAATAAAATGCAAACTTATACCTTAAATTATCTAACTAAGAGTAAGAGTTAAATTTTTAAAGGAATTTGATTTTAAGATCCCCATTCGGCTTCGCAGGGCAGAGGGTCAGGTGGGCCATATGCTTGTTTGCCACCGTCGTGGTATTAAAAATTAAACAAAAAAAGAATAGGTATATACCAAAAGAATCTATTTTCATCGATTTAACCAGTTCGATGTTTATTAGTCATCAATGTCAATATACACAATTCAAACTTTTTATTTTATATATTTAACCTAATATGAAAAACGCAGTTAGATAATAAGAGCTTTCTCTGCCAAAGTACTAAATATACAAGTAGTACGCTTTTGCTTTTTATAAAGTCACAAAACTCCAAGCTATTAAAGCCAAAGCAATACCAGTTTCATTTCACAATTCTCACGACATTAACAAACAAATAATTTTAATTAAAATTCGTTTAATTACTCGAACGAACGGGTACATGTAGCCAAAAACAAAACACATACGAACGTTTGTCAGTTTTAAAGGCATATAATGAAACGTACAGAAGTTGGGTTAATTACAATGAACGTCGCGAGCGTTCAAACTGAGTCTGCCATGCATGAGGCAAACAAATAAAAGGCAAAGCCACAGTGAAGGTTAATTAAAGTAGTTCAGCTCCTGTTCTTAGTTAATTTTCGTGATGGCGTCATTTATATTTAAGTTAGATTCATAGAGCTCAACGTAATGAATGTTTATGGTTTTTTGCACATGGTTCCCAATAAATAATTATTAATCCCTGATATTCAAGTCTAAGGGGCAATGAATGCTTGTCCCTCCCACCGTCCGACCGTCTCTATTGAATAAGGAGGTATAAGAAGAGAATTTCATCCAATTTTGGTTCACATATTGGATATAGATTACACATGCCCATTGCAATGGGAAATTGATATGCGAAGTTGAACACAACACAAATGGTGGGTTCAAGTCCGAGGGTCGCTAGAGTGTGGTATGAAGTGCATAAATTGGGTTCATTACAATGAACTTCGTGACTAATCAAAGTATACCTGTCATGTGTGAGACAAACAAATAAAATACAACACCACAGTGAAAGTTAATTAAAGTAGTTCAATTCTTGTCCGAAGTTTATTTTCTTGTTGACATATATAATTTTCAAGTTAGATCCACAGGAAACCGAAGAGCTGACAGCTACCACGCTCAACGTATTAGTCTAGAGATCCAGCGATGAAATGTCAGTATATTCGGTGCTAAGAGTATGCTGCGCGGGACATGTTTAGAAACGTTTTAGATATATTTTAGTTTTAACCTAGTTTTACCTTAGAGTATTTTATTCCTAAAAACTATTATTGAAATAAACTATATAAATAAATAAATTTAAACTAGAAGAGTATAAAATAGTAATCTATTTTCCAATTAAAACATTTTGCTAGTCTGTCACTGTGACCTCCACCCATTAAAAGCTGCCAGATGCCAGGATCTAGCAATAAGAATAGTATATCAATCTAACCAGACGGGTTTTGTTGCTCTCATTATTGTGTCATATCTGACGTGGCTAGCTCTTAGTCCAATAGCAGCTCAGTGACCCTTAAAAAATGTCTTATTTATGCCTACAGCATTACACGTGAATAATTATGCTATTAAACAACATTAAGCATTTATTTATGCTATTGTAGAACCTAAGGCACTAAAACCGCTAAAAGCTATATAGGGTCTGTTCATAAATTACGTCATCAATTTTTGATGATTTTTACCCCCCCCCCCCTAAAATCATCCAACCCTCCCCCTGCCAAATAAAGTGACGTCATTAAAAAAAAATGCGTTTTAAGCTTAATTGTAAAATAAAAAAACTATTTAGTAGATAATATTTTATAGCATTAAAAGTTTATAGAAACACGACTTTCATTCCTTTTTTTACACATTGATGATGTGATCTTCGGAATGACCGCCCCCCCCCCCCCCCCTCCTACGTGATGCTACCATGAAATAACGTAATTTATGAACAGCCCCTTATAGTGAATTACTTGGCTTTATAATGGTTTATATTATTGCTATTATACTGCATTAGGAACGTATTACCTACTTATAAATGCTATTGTACCCCTAAGGCATTAAAAATAGCTGAAAGCTGTATAGCGAATTTACGTGGCATTATAATGGCTAATATTCATGCTCTTAAACAGCATTAAGCATTTATTTATGCTATTGTAGAACCTAAGGCACTAAACCAAACCGAAGCATTAGTGTAGCAAACCAAAACGCAACTGTACAGCATTCAGCTGTACAGTTGCATGTTGTTCGCTGCACTAAAACTAATGGCTAAACAAAAGCATTTACATATGCCATTATATAACCGTTATACAGCGTAAAGCATCATAAAATGCTATTGTAGAACCTAAAGCACTAAAAACAGCTGAAAGCTATATACCGGATTAACGTGACATTATAATGGCTAATATTCATGCTCTTAAACAGCATTAAGCATTTATTTATGCTATTGTAGAACCTAAGGCACTAAACCAAACCGAAGCATTAGTGTAGCAAACCAAAACGCAACTGTACAGCATTCAGCTGTACAGTTGCATGTTGTTCGCTGCACTAAAACTAATGGCTAAACAAAAGCATTTACATATGCCATTATATAACCGTTATACAGCGTAAAGCATCATAAAATGCTATTGTAGAACCTAAAGCACTAAAAACAGCTGAAAGCTATATACCGGATTAACGTGGCATTATAATGGCTAATATTACTAAACCACACCGAAGCATTAGTGTAGCAAACCAAAACGCAACTGTACAGCATTCAGCTGTACAGTTGCATTTTGGTTCACTGCACTAAAACTAAAGGCTTTAAAAAATCATTTATACATGCCATTATACAACCGTTATACAGCTTAAAGCATTATATAATGCTATTGTAGAACCTAAAGCACTTAAGTGCTTTTAAACAGTCGAAAGCTGTACAGTTGCGTTGTAGTTTGCTGCACTAAAGCTAAAGGCTTTACAAAAGCATTTAGATATGCCATTGTACAACCGTTATACAGCTCAAAGCATCATACAATGCGACAAGTTGCTCGGTGAACGTATATAAGAGTTTATACGGTCCTTAAGTTCGAAATAAATTAACTATTCATATGTTATAATGCTTCCTGTGTTACTTGGGTATATAGATACAAAAAAGTGCTGCAATTTACTTATGTCATAATTACTTACGTCAGTTTTCAATCAATCTACTACTACGGAGTGAGATAATTCCATATATGCCTACTTCTCAGCTGAGTTTCACTAAAACCAATTAATTTCTATCGTCCTTTCTCCTTAATCAAATCCATTCAATATTTCAACAGCCTATAACCAAAATTGTGTTACGTTAATTAATCTGCTCCATGACCATGTATTTGGTAATTAATGTCTGTATCGTTAACTTCAGATATACCTATACAACATGCCTTGTTACATCGGGATAGAGGTCAAATAAATATCGTGCTAAAATCTTAAATGAATTGCGATGTTATCTCAATCCGTTACTGAACGTGACTAATCCAACGAATTCGAAAAACAATAGGGCGTAGACAATTTATTTTGTTTTATAGATATACATATATTTCAAAAAAATATATTTAAATAATATACTCGTAGCATACGTATATTAATTAAAATGCCAAAAAATAAATTTCATTTTAAGATTTTTCTCTAAAACGCTAACTTCTGTCTTGGCGTCGCTATGACGTCACGATCCTCTAAACAACGACATCATTCTATGTATACGGACGAGGTTGAATGTGTCTATTCTTCATCATCATCATCATATCAGCCGAAAGACGTCCACTGCTGAACATAGGCCTCCCCCAAAGAGTGCCACAATGACCGGTCCTGCGCCACCCGCATCCAGCGGACTCCCGCGACCTTTACCAGGTCATCAGTCCACCTGTGGGGGGTCTACCGACGCTGCGCCTTCCGGTTCGTGGTCGCCACTCAAGAACCTTTCCGCCCCAACGGCCATCGGTTCTACGTGCAATGTACCCCGCCCATTGCCACTTCTGTTTAGCAATTCGGACAGTCTGTCCTAGGTATAAATAATCGTCCACAACTTAGAGTGTAAAGTCTCCGATTGTAACGGGAGTTGGTGCTACATGGGCATTTGACATGATCTTCGTCTTATCCATGTTCATCTTTAGACCAACTCGCTTGGAGGCTTTACTGAGGTCATCGAGCAATGTGCTCAAATCCTCCATGGTCTCAGCTTACTATATCGTCAGCAAACCGAAGGTGAGTGATGTACTCGCCGTTTATGTAGATGCCTAGCCTTCTCCAGTCCAGAGTCTTGAAAATATCCTCCAGTGCAGCGGTAAACAGTTTAGGAGAAATAACATCTCCTTGCCTGACTCCCCGCTGCAACGGAATAGGCTTCGAGTTCTGGTCCTGGAGTCGGACTGACATAGTGGCGTTCTCATACAAACACTTCAGCACTTCGATATAGCGATAGTCTACTTGGCACCTTTTTAGAGATTGTAGTACAGCCCAGGTTTCGATCGAATCGAAGGCTTTCTCGTAGTCCACGAACGCTAAGCAGAGGGGCAGGTTATACTCCTCAGTCTTCTGTATAACCTGACGGAGCGTATGGATGTGGTCTACGGTACTAAAGCCTCTTCGGAAACCGGCTTGTTCGGGAGGCTGGAAGTCATCTAGCCTGCGTGCGACGGTTCGTAATGACTCTTGAAAACAGCTTATAGACATGGGTCTATTCTTAGCAAATGACAATGTCAAATTGAAACGAGGATGAAATGTTTATTTTTTTAATTAATGCAAAAGATATTATAGATATAATAAGCATGAAAGTGTGATTATCGATAAGTGTATATTAAACACTACCGGGAAAAAATAATACGTATTTATTTACGTTTAGTGTATACACCCCTATTGTAATTTTTTTATTGTTTATCTGTTATGGGCGTTATGTAAAATAAATTCGTAAATTGTAATAAATCTCCAAAATGAAATCTGACAGTCGCTTGTGAGATCACTTTGAAACATTTAACGGTACCTACAGTATCAAATAAGTAGCGAGCTCCCAAGTGTCACAGTTTCATGTCGAATATAGGTCTGACTCTACAGTAGGTATACATAAATTTCGCTCGGTCAGTCTCCCACAGTTCGACTCTGGGAGCAACACGAACACCCAGCCTAATCTAGCCCTAAAGCACTTGTAATTACCCATGTACAACCCTAACACGTTCAACCTTATTCTCTAACTAATAGAGGCCAATTTGCCGGGTAATTTAGCGGGACTCGGGACGGAATTAAGCGGCTCCGAATTGGAATTGTCCTTCGATATTAGGTAAAATGGGGATGTTATACAGGGTGTTTGGTAACCGGATGCAAAGCCGA
Organism: Pammene aurita; assembly: GCA_947086415.1. Taxonomy (NCBI): domain Eukaryota; kingdom Metazoa; phylum Arthropoda; class Insecta; order Lepidoptera; family Tortricidae; genus Pammene; species Pammene aurita. The sequence continues at coordinate 1,289,271 of OX352305.1, read as the reverse complement.
AAGTAGGAGATAGCCTAGGTCATGTAGAACATTTTTAGCCATACTTGTCTTAGACAAATGTTATTAGTTTTTTTTTTAATTTAAATTTAAAAATTTGTCGGAGAAAACTGCAAAACTTCAGACTAAATCGATAATTAGTACTTTTTTTACTGCAGGTAGATTTTTTTTTGTTTTATTTCGTATTGTGCAATGTCTATCAAACACTAGAAAAGTGATTTCAAACATCTGTGTCTAAAGAAAACAAGTTGACAGCGATTTAAAATTTTAGTTACATGAAAATGTAAACGATTTAAGTGATTTCAAAGTACGAAAAAAAAAACTAAAATAGCCACGAATTTTCAAACCATTTTAAAAACATGCTTGGCTTTTACCCTTTTATTTAAGCTATCAAACACGACTGTAGCTACTGTATCCTTGAAAATAAGCCACCTAAACCAACTGGGTAGCTAAAATGTTTCACTCTACTTGTGATACTTGTGGTAGTTGTGGTGACGAATCTCATTATGATTTTACAATAAAACATTGGTTCTGAATACTAAGTTGGCGTTGACTTGACATTTGACTTGTTTTAAAAGGGTTAAGTGTACTGGACAAAACTACCACATGCAATTTTAACAAACAAAGGCTTGCGGCGGTGAGAGACAAAAGGGACTGATAGCGGCAGGCGGCGGGCGATAAGACAATCATGTCTCAAGCCATTTTATCTTTGAAAATAGGCTACCTGTACTAATAAGAGGGAATGTTTAGGGTAAATTAAAACAAAAGCATAAAAGATAAGTTATTTATTTTTACGATCAACACATTAAAATTACACATCATCGCTCGTTTTCAAAATGTGACCCGCCGTTTCGAATACAAGTTCGAGCCCGTCTTCTTACTTCTGTGGTGGTTGTTCCGAATATCATTTCTTCCCTCATCCTTTCGAACGCCGCTTCTATCCTCTCCCTCAGCTCTTCTACGGTATTAATGACCTCTTGTGTGTAGACTAGCTCCATAGCTCGGCCCCAAACGAAAAAATCCAATGGTGTCAAATCAGGTGACCGAGCGGGCCAAGGGATTCGTCCGCCTCTGCCGATCCAACCGTCCGGGAAACAGTTATCCAAATGCTCCCTTACAGCCAGAGAGTAATGGGCGGGACAACCGTCGTGTTGAAATGTCACTGCACCGGGCAGCTGGTCTTCGTCAATAAGCCTGGGCAAATCGTTTTGTAAAAATTCCAATTAATTTGCCCCATTTAAATTATTTGGCAAAAAATGTGGCCCAATAAGGACTCTGCCGATGATTCCAGCCCACACATTGACGGAAAACCTTCTTTGGAAGGACACTTGCTTTTTCCAATGTGGATTGTTGTTTTTGTCAGCCCATTGGTGTAGGTTATGGAAATTTATGATCCCCTCCCGGGAAAATTTCGATTCATCGGTCCAAAGAATGCTTCGCAAAAAACGTCGGTCTTCGATATCCGCATTGAGTAAAAATCGACAGAAGTCCACTCGGCGTGCAGGATCTCCTTCGTCCAAACCTTGAACTCCGATGCCGCGAAAAGGATATTTTCCCTCACGATTCATTGTGGCCCATACTTTCCATGTGGACAAGTTCAGATTACGAGCTACCACTCTGATGCTCGTATTCGGATCCTCTGCAAATGCCTGTAGAACGTCTTCCTCCACTTCAGGGCGATTACGTCCTGGATTCCCTCCATGTTGCACAGCAATACCATTCTCACGTAGCCTTCGAAATGAATTGTAAAACACTCTCACATTAGGCAATCTCCGGTTTGGAAAACGCTCTTGGTACATCCGTCGGGCCATCGCTCCATTACTGTCAGCTTTGCAGTACATGTAGATAATGTCGGCGTATTCTTCGTTCGTAAACTCCATGTTTACAATGAAGAAGTCGTAATTACACGTGAAGGAGCGCCTACGGCAGCTACAACTTGACACGGTAAATTGAGATGAGAGCGGGAAATTAAACCACAATGAACGTCTAATCGCAACTGAAGTTGTAACTAGACTAAATTACTAGTTTTTGCACAAATACTCATGTAGCTAATCAGTTTATCTTTGTCAATAAAGCACAAAACCGATCATCTTTGTTTAACGCCGCTCACCGCCTGCCGCTATCAGTCTCTTTTGTCTCTCACCGCCGCAAGCCTTTGTTTGTTAAAATTGCATGTGGTAGTTTTGTCCAGTACACTTAACCCTTTTAAAACAAGTCAAATGTCAAGTCAACGCCAACTTAGTATTCAGAACCAATGTTTTATTGTAAAATCATAATGAGATTCGTCACCACAACTACCACAAGTATCACAAGTAGAGTGAAACATTTTAGCTACCCAGTTGGTTTAGGTGGCTTATTTTCAAGGATACAGTAGCTACAGTCGTGTTTGATAGCTTAAATAAAAGGGTAAAAGCCAAGCATGTTTTTAAAATGGTTTGAAAATTCGTGGCTATTTTAGTTTTTTTTTTATCGTACTTTGAAATCACTTAAATCGTTTACATTTTCATGTAACTAAAATTTTAAATCGCTGTCAACTTGTTTTCTTTAGACACAGATGTTTGAAATAACTTTTCTAGTGTTTGATAGACATTGCACAATAAGAAATAAAACAAAAAAAATCTACCTGCAGTAAAAAAAGTACTAATTATCGATTTAGTCTGAAGTTTTGCAGTTTTCTCCGACAAATCTTAAAATTTAAATTAAAAAAAAACTAATAACATTTGTCTAAGACAAGTATGGCTAAAAATGTTCTACATGACCTAGACTATCTCCTACTTTCGGCTTTGCATCCGGTTACCAAACACCCTGTATGTTATTGTATGGATCGGTGTTAGAGAAGTTCAGGAATTCGTGTTGCGTAGACATTTCACTCGGGAAAGGGGCCACCCATAAAACTCAATGAGAAAATGATATACCCAAAATACGCTAAAAGGAAATTTGCGACGTAGTTGGTACACGTTTAATCATCCTCCTAGTGTTTGTCCCGGCCTGGGGTCCGCTTGACAACCTAATCCCATGAATTGGCGTAGGCACTAGTTTTTACTAAAGCGACTACCATCTCACCCAGAGGGAAAACTAGGCATTGTCGGAATTAGGTCCGGTTTCCTTACGATGTATTCCTTCACCGAAAAGCGACTGGTATATCAAATGATATATTGTTCCGAAAAACCCAAACTCGTTTTAAAATATCACGTTTTCGCATGCCGCTATTTATCTCACGTGATAAGCTTTCGCATTAAGTATCAATTACGCATATCGTCGCGTCAGGGCTCGAGTTAGTTGAGGCAAATTGCGCTCGACCAGTGACGTGGCTCGAGTGTAGCCAGACGTCTAACTTTCAATCCGGAGGTGGGTTTAAACCCCGATTTGAACCGTTCATTTTCTCAGAACTTATATATGAAATAACATTTTATTTAAAATTGACCAGTCGGTTTGCTGTGAAGGAAAACATCATGAAGTCTTGCATTTTGCATACAATTATACATTCGCGAAGAAATCCACAATTTCCTTTGTAAGAACTAGCCCAATCCCTCTCAAGCATGACAGACATATGCTCAAGGTACTGGGGAAATAGCTCCACCTTACAGAAAACCATAGCCAAATAGCACTAGACCCTACTCGTAGTGTTGTGTTCCTGCTGGTGAGTAAGGTTGCCAAAGAGCTCAAAGAGGACCCAGTGTGTTGACGATGAGAGAACTTCTTGTCCCTTTAGCCGTCAACACAGTGAATCCTCCTTTTTGTAAAGGGTCAGCAACGTGCATGTGACTCCTTTGGAGTTGCAGGCGTCCACAGGTTACGGTAGCTGCTTACCATCAGGCGGGCCGTATGCTTATTTGCCACCGTCGTGGTATTAAAAAAAGGTATGGGACGTTTATCGGGTATAGTATAATTAATTTATATAAAGTCGTAGTTTCATGTAAAAAAATTATTATAAATACTGAACTTGAATACATCAAATACGAAATAAATACGAAACACAAATGTAAGCAACCGCCTAATTTCTCCAGGCATTAACGTAAATTGTAACCTTAACACTTAAACGCCGAGTACGAAACATATAAAGCGAGATTACGCGGCACCATAAATTACATGTGCCGCCGGTGTGATAGCGCCCTAATAGCGCACGTCACAGATCACCACACTAGATTAAGCAACCTAATACATTTAAACACAAGTTTTTAAGTAACAAATACAAATAGAAATATTATAAATATTATTCGAAACGGGATATTTACCATGTATATTTGAGTTTATGAGCACCCGATATTTCGGCGCAGTTGCATGCACCATCATCACGGATTAACTGACCAGTTACTCCGTGATGATGGTGCATGCAACTGCGCCGAAATATCGGCTCAAATATACATGGTAAATATCCCGTTTCGAATAATATTTATAATGTGAATGACCATGTGAGCTTGAAATCATACAAATAGAAATAATTTATTTATAACACCAAGTTACATGTCAATCTTACTACTAAGCAAAGCATTAATGTATTTTTAACATTATCAATAGTCAACAAATTATATGTATGTTAAATGTCTCACACAACGAGTATAAGTAGTTGTCCTCTGGGTTCGAAGGTCAAATGGCAGTTACTTTAGTAATAACTAGTGCCTACGCCAAATCATGGAATTAGGTCGTCGAGCGGACCCCTGCCTCATTTGAGCCGCGGCAAAAAGCTCGGACAAATGCAAAGGGTATGATAAATATTTCAAGGCGATTGGCAAGGGAACTAAAATTTCTATCACAATCTTATTTGTGCAGTCATATACACTACTATAGTGTATAAATCAAAAGCTCGTATTTACAATTTGTTTTACTACTCGACTGACGAAAGAAAGAAGGGTTATCAAAAAAACAGTTTTACAATCTTAAGTTACTCGCCAAACTACAATAAGAATTGGTTCATCATCTCTATTTTTAGGTACTTTCCAAAGATGTTTTTTTTTGTCTATAACAACCTAGATTTTGATACAAAACTTTCAAACATCCAAACCTCTACATACCTCGATATAAGATATAGATAGTTACCCCTGAAGTACCAGGTACCTTAAGGAAATAAAATGGGGAGGTAGAAGTTCAAATGGCAGTTGGATTTCAAACAACTGCGCGGTTGAAATCGTAAATTAATTCTTCAGAATACGAAATCTATGTAAAGTAATCTATGGCGTCTACATGTGTACGTACGTAAATACCTCTGCAAAGGACGATTTGTCCGCAAAGGCATGTCTTTAATCACGATCAACGAATCTTGGACCAGGATCATTTATCTCTAGGGAATTCAACATAAGGTACCTTCTTCAGTACAAGATAGTTCTGTGGGCCTAATCTAGTGTCCAAGTGAATATTTTCCTAGTTGTCTCTACACCTCTTTGTTATGTCTTTGATTAGCTCTATGGTTGACTGGTAGAAAAGTCGTGTTAGGCATTGAGTCCGCCATTTGAAAATTAAATTCTTTAAATAATCTTGAAGCAAATCTAATTATTTTGTTGGTTTTTTTTCTATTTCAGCTTATAAATAAATAAATATTTATCGACAACGGCATTTAAAATTTTAATACACAATAGTATAAAAATATGAACGTTATATTTCGTTAGCATCCGTCATTACTCATAATACATAGGCTGCTATTTATATATCCGGAAACCGGGATTACAATCTTCTTAAATAGCATATTTGACCTCCATGGTAAAATTTGAACTTTTTTAAGTACTGGCCGGTATATTTTTTCTTTCTTATTAACGCTCGTGTTTTGTTTTTGACGGGTTTTAAATGTCATCTCGCAGCAAGAATGGAACTCACTCGTGAAAATATTCGTGCTATGATTTATTATGATTTTCGGCGTGGTTTAACGCAATAACAGTGCATAGATCAACTAACTTCAACTTTTGGTGATGAAGCCCCATCTCAAACTACTGTGTATCACTGGTTTAGTGAGTTCAATCGTGGACGTAGAATGCTTACGGACGAAGTTAAGGCAGGTCGCCCGAAATCGGTCGTTGTACAACAAAATATCGAGGCTGTGCGAAAACTTATAATGGACGACCGACATGTTACGTGCTGCGAGATAGAGGCGACTCTGGGTATTTCTATGACCAGCATTAATAGCATATTACATAATTATTTGGCTGTAAAAAAAATTTGTTCGCGTTGGATACCCCACAACTTAACAAAAGAGCAAAAAGATGCTCGCGTCGAATGGTGCAATAAAATGTTAAAAAAATATAACCGTGGTGACTCAAAAGCCGTTTATAACATCTATACAGGTGACGAATCCTGGATCTATGCATACGATCCCGAAACGAAGCAACAATCAACGGTATGGGTGTTTCAAAATGAGCCGAACCCTACGAAAGTTACTCGTGCAAAAAGTACATTGAAACAAATGGTGGCCTGCTTCTTCGGTATTAATGGCCATGTAGCTACAGTGCTACTAGAAAACCGTAGAACGGTTAATTCAGAGTGGTACACGACCATTTGCTTACCGGAAGTATTTGAACAAATTCGTAAAACTAACCACCGACGAAGAATCATTCTTCATCATGACAATGCCAGCTGTCATACGTCACGCGAAACAACTCTATTTTTGGAGGGTCAAAATGTGGAATTAACGGGTCATCCGCCGTACAGCCCTGACTTGGCACCCAACGATTTTTATTTATTTCCAAATATAAAGAATAAAATACGCGGTCAACGATTTTCGACCGCTGAAGATGCTGTCGACGCATTCAAACAACACGTTATGGAGGTACCTCAGGCGGAGTGGCAGAAGTGCTTTAAAAATTGGTTCACGCGAATGCAAAAGTGCATAGATCATCAAGGGGAATACTTTGAAAAACAATAAAACCATTTTCAGCCGTGTACGTTTGTTTGTTTTTTTGTTTCCGGATATATAAGTAGCAACCCTCGTAGTTCTAAGTTTCATACTTTGGACTCTAATCCGGGCGACCTCCTTCAGGGAAGAATTCTGAAATAAAATGTATTTTATGTCCTTTTTAGGGTTCCGTAGCCAAAATGGCAAAAACGGAACCCTTATAGTTTCGTCATGTCCGTCTGTCCATCCGTCCGTCCGTCCGTCCGTCCGTCCGTCCGTCCGTCCGTCCGTTCGTATGTCACAGCCATTTTATTCGGAAACTATGAGACGTATCTTTATCAAATTTTAACATAAGGTGTATTTTGTGTGCCGCTACTTAGTTCTGTACTGAAATTTTATACATGTAACTAATTGTTAAAAAAAAAATTTCTACCAAATATCAACATGATAAAAAGATAAAAAAGATATTTATTCTTCAATTTAGGCACATTACAATGCACTTATGAACATGATGTATAACAATCGATAGGTCTTGAAAAATAACATTGAGGTTTCTTTGAACATTTTTTGATTAAGTAGATATTTTCAGAAATAATCACTCCGAAAGTCAAAAAAGTTAGGAGGGGACACAACTTTTTTGACTGTAACTTTTAAATATGTGCGACATTTCATTCAAATTCATTTCAAAGAAGGAACAAATATTATAACATTCAAACGTCCAAATATCCTACCATGCAAACTTTCTCGTTTTTAGTATTGGAGCATCTTATCTTATAACGTGTCTTTTTTGTTTCAGATATCTTCTTCAACATCACTCTTCGCCGAAAGACCTTATTCTATACCGTGAACCTCATCGTCCCTTGTGTCGGGATCTCATACCTCTCCGTCTTGGTCTTCTATCTACCCGCCGACTCTGGAGAAAAGATAGCTTTAAGCATCTCGATCCTACTCTCCCAGACCATGTTCTTTTTACTGATCTCTGAAATCATTCCCTCGACTTCCCTAGCTTTACCTTTACTTGGGAAGTATTTGCTGTTTACAATGTTGCTGGTAGGGTTATCAGTTGTGATAACTATAGTGATTTTAAATGTGCATTATCGGAAGCCTAGTACTCATAAAATGGCACCTTGGGTGAGGAAGTTCTTCATAACGAAGTTACCAAGGTTACTATTAATGCGCGTCCCTAAGGATTTGCTAAGAGATTTGGCGGCGCAGAAGATAGCGGGACGGAGCTTGAAGAAGAACAAGTTTAAGGATGCACTGGCGGCGGTGGAGCAGACCAACTCGAACGCTTCGAGCCCGGATTCTTTGAGACATCATTTGCCTGGAGGATGTAATGGATTGCACTCGACTACTGCTACTAACAGGTAACAGCAGAATTTAATATAAATGTGTCAGTAGCACAAAAAAACAGTTAATTTAACATCATTATTAATTAATTTCTATATAAGATTGATCACATTGCTTTACTCTAAGTTATACATAACGAACTTAACTATCTCAACCAACTAAAAGCTCGTTGCACCAAACCAGTTAACGACATCTTCATAGTTAAAATTTTCTGACAAAGCTTCAATATAATAAAACACGCGATGATGGCAAGAGGCCCGACGGCATAACTCTTGTGCCCTGGAGACTGGGACGGCGCCTTATTTGGGACGCCACATGCGTGGACACCCTGGCGCCGTCCCATCTCATCACAACTTCAATGAGAGAAGGAAAACGTAACCAGCCTTATGGAAACCCTTCCTCAGGGTTCGGACCTCGGCGACCTGACCTAAGCCTTTAACCAAGTTTTAGTTTAGAAGGTAGTTTTTAAATAGTTTTTGGTCATGTTTAATTAAAGTTTCTTACATTAAAAGTTTGAGAGTTCTCTATGCTGCGTATCATCAAGTTGTATTCTACACCATTATCATCCTTAGGTTCAGCGGCCTCGTCGGCGCGCTCGGAAGTCTCGGCGCTGGCTACAACGGCCTCCCTTCCGTAATGTCCGGCCTCGACGATTCGCTTAGCGACGTGGTTCCGCGAAAGAAGTACCCCTTTGAACTCGAGAAGGCCATCCATAACGTCATGTTCATACAACACCACATGCAGCGGCAGGACGAGTTCAATGCGGTTAGTAAGATTTTCGGACGTTGTGTGGTTATGGTTATAAGAATTGAAGATAGAAAAAATATGGAAAGATCCCAGTATATATATAGTATATTCTTTTAGGAAATCAATTATTTATTTTCTTTGTATTCTTTTACGTATGGGAGTTAAGAAGTTGACCTCAACAAGATTTAGATTGACCCAAATATATTAAAACAAGTTGAAGTAAACTTTACTCACCTGCAATTTGGTCTTTTGACCTTTACACAAACAATACATAAAGTTTAAGCGATTTGGTGGATTCGAACATCTTTCAAGTTTGAAGTTGACATAAAGGTGAACAAAGAGTACTTTTAATATACTTAGTTCACCAGGGTGATCTACTCTGGGTGTACAGAGTTAACCACTGGTTCTTTAAATCTAAGCCGCCATACGTAACACTAAAAATAGAATAAAAATTAATATAAGATTAATAGTCGGTATTGGCCCGTAAATGGACAATCACACTCCTCTAATTGAATTCCTAGTAACAGAACAGAGTCAATCCACTAAAGATTTTAAATATTTAGGTACAAGTCTCCAAGCTTCCCATTACTTACTATAGACATTAACCAAACCTTCGCTGACTTCAATAAGGTCCTCATACTTAAAGCGACCTAATTGCCAACAGGAAGACCAAGACTGGGGCTTCGTCGCCATGGTCCTGGACCGGCTGTTCCTCTGGATCTTCACCATCGCCTCCATCGTCGGCACTTTCGCCATTCTCTGCGAGGCCCCGTCACTGTACGACGACACCAAGCCTATTGACATGATCCTTTCGTCTGTCGCTCAGCAGCAGTTTTTGCCGGTGGACAGTGGTGACTCTTAAATCATTTCAGAGATTCTTGTCTTAACGTTTCCTTGTGTCCTTATTTACTGCTTTAGAACCCAGCTAGCCTAAGATGGATGGCACGACTGATGGATGGATGGATGGAACGACTGGTGGTGCATGAAAGTTGAGGGCAAAAGAGCTCATGGGCGCTCTCCAACGCCATGGACAGACCTCATCAAGTCTGTCACACACTGCAGCTTAAACGAGAATTTTCACTCCTCCAAACATAGAGCTACATGGCGTCTCATCACCAGGGAAGTGGTGGCGAAAGACTCAACCTAGATATGACCACGACCACTCTGCCAAGAGTGCACGACTAAGAAGAAGAGAGCCTAAGTGGTCGGGTTTATATCGTCTATCACCCGGTCACGTTCGAACAAGTAAATGCGTGCGAAAGTAACGCATAACGTGTTAAGCAATAATATGGCAACCATGCTATCTGTTCAGTGTTCGCTAAGAGAAAATGAACCTAATTTGTTTTGCTGACAAGAAGAGAAATGGTCAAAAGTTAGCATTAGCTGGATGCCCAGTAGCCTACATGGTGAGGACGGTCGTAGAAATATCGGTGGAGTAATGAATTATTCGCCGTTTTCACTTTGTTTTAATTTATATTGCAGACTTTAAAAGATTATTAAAGCAGACTTTAATAATCTTTATGCGTAACTCTACATTCACTGTAGTTTTCGATTATTTTGAAAACAAAACAATTCATTGCACAAATGCTGCATCATATAATAATGTCATGAGAATGAAACTAGACATTAAGCCAGCAAACACAGTAGCAAAATAGTTAAAGTTTATATTTATCGCTATCAATAAATACCATTATGCATTTGTAATAGCGCGTGATTGTTTAACACTCATTTGAAGTAATGAATGTACGCAATACGATTATGTTTATGCGTTTTGATGTTCGTATTGTTATTAGCTTAAAGGACAACTCTGTGTCAAAATTGAAATTCAAATGATTGACAAATAATTTTAGAATACGTGCATGTGTAGTGTTAGTGTTAATTATGATAAAGCCAAAGTTTTTGAGGCTGTGAATTGTTATTTATATAATGACTAACAAGTTCAAGTCAATGTAAGTTTTAAGAGTTTTGAAGTTGTTCTTCGGATGGGATGTAGCTAAAGTAAGTTTTCATTGTACTAAGGTAACGATATTGCTACAGTTAGTATAAACTCCATTTAATATAGTTGAGACACACGAAAAAAACTTCAAAAATAGGTGGGTAGAGCTAGAAAAATAGTTTTAATAGGTAAAATATACCTAATTTTATCAATGTAATTTCAATTGTACACTAAGCGAGTGCAGTAACTTCAAATTAAGCAACTAGATGTCTATTTAGATTTCATAGGTAAGGAATATTTACTGTTGCTATCAAAAACAGACTGTCTTTATTTATTTTAAATATAATGTTTAACCTGTCTACGATCTATTTACTATCTAATTTGAGTCTTTTTTATACCTAAAAGTGAATTCGCAAGATGTTAAAGTAAATGATTCCAATTTTGTGATTTTCTAGAGCTAGGCTCAAATAAGAGCATAACTGAAAATTATGATTTAATTTGAAAAATGTTGACTCTGTCGTAGTCTTGTGGAGATTTCTTGCTGAATTGTGTTTGATTATCTCATTTAATACCGAATGGATACTCTTAAATAGTTTTTGTGTAAGCGGTTCAAAATAAGCGTCTTTATTCCATAATATGGCTGTGTTAGATTTAATGTTCGTAGAATCGCTTATAACGTTATGAATTTAGTAGAATAAGGGTTTTCTATAATATTAACTTTCCTTTTTCTGATTCTTGTTCAAGCGTTTCGATATACACTTGTAGAGACTCTTGCCTATAACTCACTTGTGTAACTGCTTGTCATTTTCAATTATTTGGTAAATATATCAATAATATTCCCGACAAAATAAACATATTTAGCGGACATAATAGACATATTATCTGAGTATACCTTGCAAAATAAACAAAATCTACATTGAGAGTGGGGAGAAAAAGGATCTTTGCATTTCACCTCTTAAATTGGTACAGTCGCCATCAAATATATCGGAGCGGCCAAGATACTCAAAAATATCTGACCATGCGCTTTATCGCCTTGACAATAAAGGGCGTTGTTCAGATATTTGTGACCACCTTGGCCGCTCCGATATATCTGATGGCGACTGTACCATAAGACAAACCATTTTTTCAGCTACTCTTATCAGTATTTTGACGGTTTCTTATTTTCCTAAGTAGAATAGGTATGCCAAAATGCTTAAGGCTGTGAATTGTTAATTACAATGATATTCGTTTATCTGATACTTTTTAACAAAATGCCATGCAATACACAAGTTTGAGTCCACTCTAATACGAACCTGGCACATTTATATTCATCTAAGATTGTGTAACAAATAATCATCCAAGCCACAAACCGTTACATATTGTTAATATTAAGATTTGTAAGCGATCGTTTTGTAATCGATGGTTATTTGACCGAAGACCTAGTTATAACACGTACTACTTAGCGTAGTGGTTTAATATTGTATTGACGCAAATATAAGGTAAAACAAATGTGTTTGTTTAATTAGTAATAACCCTTTCTTCTCAATATAGAACTACTGTTAAACAAATATTAAGGTATTTCAATCAAAAAGACATAATATAATAATTAGTATGTAGTCTATAATTATTATGCTTAAGTGTTTTAATAATCAAATCGCCGATTTTTATTACATTTTTGTTCTCAATGATCAATAATTTATGTCGTATTTCCTGAAAATCTCATGTTTTTAGAATATACCTATAAATAGTATCAACTACAAAGCCCAAGTTTACAAGTAGTTCTAAATAAGAAGGACTTCAGTCAATATCTGTTAATTTTAACTATAAAACTTTCGTGAGACTCTAACATATTAAAAATAGTTATAACGGGCTACTCACGTAATTTAAGTCGATTTTGGCTCGACATGTTTCGGTCAATCGGGATGGTGGTTGGTCATTGCCCACTAGTTGGAAAACGGTTTTCAATACTGCGTCGGTGGACAGTGTGGACGTGCCTTTAGCAAGTGACGTCGTGAGTGTGGTGTGCAAACATTTCGGCAATAATGAAGAAGTGAACGAGGGTAGATCTGCCACAACACCGCCGCCGCCGCCGCCTCCCGCCGCCAGCAGCAGGGCACACCGCGCGCAGGCGCGTAGTAGCCGTCGCGCTGCCGTCGCGGAAGGCAGCTCGTGAAAATGGTCATCGTAAATTGACCGAAACATGTCGAGCAAAAATCGACTTAAATTACGTGAGTAACCCGTTATAAATATTTTTAATATCTGTTAATATTATTCAATTAAATGTCAAAACTTAAACCGACAAATTTAATGGAGTCAAACGCGGATCAGAGTGCGCGATCTCGCCAGCTATTATACTTAAATCATTAACCCTTGACGTTTTCAATGGGGAAGCATAGATTGAATTTATTTTGTAAAACGTTTTTTTGACGTGACAACGTCTTATAATTCGATGGAGCCGGCTGCACGCACGAAAAAACATGACTCATGCGGCGTTACCTCGCTCTGAGGCGTTCCATTTAAGGCTTGAAGTGCAAGCGAGAGTGCGGAACGAGCTACAAAGAGGCACAATCGGCCTTCGCGTTCGGCAGCGTTCGACACCTATCTCTTTCCTACTTGAGTGAGCGATGCGTCCGCGTGGACAGCTGCTAAATATACAATAATACATTTACATGTTTTCGTCAAGTATGAAGTGCAGTGAAATTAAAATTTTCTTTTGAAAAATGCAACCATTCCATCAGTATTTTCTTATGACGTTGTCACGTTCAACTATCGTCAGTAAACCGACTTTACAAACAACCGATTTTTTTTTGTATTTAAAACAACCTTTGTTCGATACTTGTCATCAAAATGCCTAACCTACAAGTTATTTAGGTACGTACGGTCAACCAATTTGATTCCTAGGCCACTGTAGAACCTTATCGTAATGACAGTTGCCCGTGGATACGTATAAACGTAACCTATTCGGTACCAAACTAGCTATTGTTACAAGGTTCTAGAGTGGTCTAGGAATCAAATTGGTTGAATGTATACATATATATCATAATTTTACTCTTGAACAACTAACAAGAGCGGGCATGCGAGGCGCTTTTGCGGAACTCCTGTACTTACTTATTACTGAGCCGCGATTAGAACAGGATTACAGTTGACAGATTTCCCATATAGACGGAGAGCTACCCATGGCAGATATGACACAATAATGAGAGAGACGAAACCCTTCTCGTTAGTTTGCTATGCTTAATTCTAGATCCGGGCATCTGGCAGCTGTAAATTGGTGGAGTTCAAAGATTGCATACCACTTTAAGAATACAAATCCTAGAGTTCTGGTTTTGATGCAGTATTATGAGAAAATATATAAATAACTAGCTTTTGCCCGCGGCTTCGCTCGCGTTTAATTCGGGGTAACACGGTTCCCCTTTCCTGATTTAAAACACAAAAGAGAACTCGGAACAGAATAAACCGCACACAAATAGTCCGCATACCAATTTTTAGCTTTCTACCTTGAAAATTGGGAAGTGGGGGGTTAGAAAGAGACAAAAAGTAGCCTATGTCACTCTCCATCCATTCAACTATCTTCACTTAAAAAATCAAGTAAATTCGTCGCCCCGTTTTGCCGTGAAAGACGGACAAACAAACAAACACACACATACACTTTCCCATTTATAATATTAGTAAGTAAGTATGGATTAGATTATATCATAGCCAAAACTTTCTGATGGGGGAAAGTAGTCCAAAACGACGTATAATGTATTTCATAGTTACGAGTAGTACCTGCTGTTTCTGTTTCCGAAATAATACGCAATGTTTTTTGGTCTAATGTTAAAATATAGGCCCCGTCCTCTACAAATAATAACTTCGGCAGTTTTTACTGATTTCGGTATTGTATATTCCAATTCAAAAATTTTGCTAAGCTGTCACTCTGACCTCCACCCACTAAAAGCTGCCAGATGCCCGGATCTAGCAATAAAGTTAGTATTGCAATCTTACTAGACGGGTTTCTTTGCTCTCATTATTGTGTCATACCTGACGTGGCCAGCTCTTAGTCCAATATACTTACTTCAAAATTAGTATGTGTTGACAGCTAACTCAGTCGTATTCTCATTGTGGTTCAGTATTAATCAAAAATTGGTCGACCACATATTGTAAGTTTAATTTATTTCCGTTATTACACGGTGTACATGAGGAAACCGAATAATTTTAACAGCGTATTCCTGATCATAATTGGAGACTAAAATGTCGTATTAACTTTTCTGGATTTCGCCAAAAATAAATATTTTTTGCTTTTTTTTTCGATTTTTTAAATGCTTTTGAACATAAAAACATAAATTTTATTGATAAAGATGTCGATTAAAATAAATTAGTACATTTTTTTTCGAAAAAAATAGTTTACGTAAAGTATTCCTTGGCACTTTGATATCTGTCAATAAGAATGTCTAGACTAGACCCCATAAAGGGTGAAATCGCCATTAAAAAATCATTTTGCACTGAGTCACATTAAAAAATGTTTTTTGATTTAAGTGGTAGTAACTCTGAAACTAGGCGAATTCCAGAAAAGTGTATACGACATTTTAGTCTCCAATTATGATCAGGAATACGCTCTTAAAATTATTCGGTTTCCTCATATTACACCGTGTATATAAAAAAAAAGCTTGGAACTCCTCTTCAGGATAATAGGCCATTACACAAAGTCAATCGCTTAAAGAAAATCAATGTAGCAAACAAAATATCGCTTGTTGAGTTCTCAAGCCTTCTCAATGATTTAACGATCTATGAAATATGCTCTCAAGTTTCTTTTCTTTTTACAAATCTTAACTTAACGATTTATATTAGATTACACTCCAAAAAAATAGGTACTTAGTTAAAGAAAAGTAGGTACGCTTGTTTGTAGCAGTTTTAAATTGATAATTAGTATAATTAATTACTAGTGATCGGATTTTAGGGTGAAACACTGCGGAATACATACACATATTAAGTGAAAATGGTTTTTTTTTATACCACAACGGTGGCAAACAAGCATACGGCCCGCCTGATGGTAAGCAGCTACCGTAAACTATGGACGCCTGCAACTCCAAAGGAGTCACATGCGCGTTGCCGTCCCTTTACAAAAAGGAGGATTCACTGTGTTGATGGCTAAAGGAACAAGAAGATCCCTCATCGTTAACACACTGGGTCCTCTTTGAGCTCTTTGGCAACCTTACTCACCAGCAGGAACACAGCACTATGAGTAGGGTCTAGTGCTATTTGGCTGTGGTTTTCTGTAAGGTGTAAAGGCTTGCAATTATTCGAATATTATTCGAATAATACGAATATTTAATAACTTCCATACAAATTACTATTCGAAATATTCTGATTGCAAGCCCTAGTAAGGTGGAGGTAGTTGTTTTAAACGTTAAAATGTTATTTAAATATATTTTATCTACACTCATACTGTAAGTACTCTAAAATGCGTTCAAAAACCGTAGACAATGACAAGCATTACAACAAACGATTTAACTATGATAAGTTTCTTATCTGCGGCAGTAACGTCATTTTAACTATGCATGCTCAAATATTGTTAAGCAATGAGTTTCAAATTTGGAACATCGAATTTGATAACATAATGTTACCGCCATGGCCAACTCGATTGGTCCCGCGCGAGCGCCGGCACAATCGAGTAGGCCATGACGGTACAATGGCGGTCATTCTATGGTTTCCGAACAATTAATTTAATATATATAATATGAGTGTAGATAAAGCAGTGTATGCAACTGTACGTAATTAGGCCTTAGAACACTCGTGTGATCTTATTATGAAATTCGCCTGCGGCTCATTTCATAAAACCACACTCATGTTTTAAGGACCCTTATTACGTAACAGTTACATAAACTACTATTATGTAATGAAGGTAAACATCGAAATGCTGAGAATTATCCACTATTAGCATGATTTTTTAAGTATTATTAAATTAATTCCGTGTTGCACCCTAAATTCCGATCACTGATCATAGAAGAACAATCCAAATACATTCGCTTAGCTACTAAAATTATTGTAAGTACATTTAATAGCTTCCCCTAATAGTTATTATACTGTGAGTCGGAAACTAAAACACAACACAAGCACATCATCAAAGTGATCTTGTGAATAATTCATCGGCGACCGATGGTCGTTTAATTCGCGGTATTGACTTCAAAATTAGTTCGGCCCGAAATGGAAACTTTCCCGACAGAGATGCGAGTGGAATCGGATAAAGAAAATGTTAAGTTATCTTAGGTCTGAAGAACCTGGAATTAACATCAAGATAAAAATACACACATTCATTTTTTAGCCATAGGACAAGAAAAAACCGTCCAAGAGCATGTTGGGCCATGCTCAGTGTAGGGTTCCGTAGTTGCCAGCCTGTTACAACACATCCGTTCAAAAGGTCGTTTATTAAGGGATATTTGACAGCGCTTACGTTATTTTACTATCCGGCACTTACGTCCTTTCACTATGCGTTCTTTAAACTGTTATAAATGAACTGTATTCTTTCTGAAAGACCTATTTAACGATACCCAACACGATAGGGTTAGAGCGATAAAAAAAATTACCCCCCACTTCATATGTACAGGAGCTAACCTAATAAATAATATTTTTCCAGTTTTTATTCTACCAATTTATTCTGTCGGCGTGATTACTGCACATACTCATACCAAATTTCAGTTTTCCAGTGCTAACGGTCACCGAGCTAGAACGCGGACAGACGGACGGACATGGCGAAACTATAAGGGTTCCTAGTTGACAACGGAACCCTAAAAAGGGTGTAATGGTGTATCCGAAAGATACAATAAAACATTGTATTTATATTTGAAATCTATAAATTAAAATAATATTAAAGTATACTTATGTTCACCCTACTCACTTGACTCACTTGATACTTCAGTTTAACTGTATACAATAAGTATTACTAATAATTTTAAACAAAAAAGAACCGACTTCACTTAGCCTCCACCTTTCCAAAAGCAAATGCTCGAGCTGCTGTAAACAATACTCAAATCACTATAGGTGTACCTATAGTAGTTGAAGAGTTCCCTCGATTTCTCCAGGATCCCATGATCAGATCCTGACCTGGTTACAATGGGACCAACTGTAAAATATATATTCTATCAAACAAAAAAGTATTTTCCAAATTGGTCCAGCGGTCTTCAAATAATCAGTGAACATACATAAAAAAAAATAGCAAAAACAAAGATCCCGACGAATTGATAACCTCCTCCTTCGAAATCTTGAAGTCGGTTGAAAACAACAAAAGTACAAGCAATTAAATCAGAAGCGAATTTCCACTTGAATTGCAATAAACATCTCGTTTCCAGCTTCCGCTATTCAATTTGGAGTAGTAGACAATTTTATTTAATGGCCATGTTCCAATATTGGAGCAATAAGCACTTTGACACTTTATTTAAGTTACGGGACCTATTCATTCGCGTACTCAAAAAGACACACACAAATGTTCTACATTTATATCGCACACACATACAGCACTTTTCCGTTCCTAGTGGCATAAGGCGGTCCTCAAGGACCCGAAGAGCAAATAGTGGTCCATTAATGTACGTTTAATATTAGTCGTCCGTGTGCTGAATCAGAAAACGGGATCACGAGATCGAAGTGCATCGTGAGGTTCGTGAGTGCAAAGATTGATGCTCTAGGGGGGAAATGCATTTCTTTCCGGGTTAAATTTACAACCAGTTCTCAAGTATTTACTAGGAATTGCGCAGGTTAAATGAGAGTGATTTAACAATGTAAGATTGATTTTAAATATTTTACTTTCGCATAACCTTTGGTGCACATGTTAAGCTAATACAAATTTTATTTTTATATAACTGTTTTTATAATAATAAGGGAGCCATATTTTTTTAAAGTAATTTTATTTTTAATATATTTTCAACTTTTTATTAATTACATGACGGTGGCAAACAAGCATACGACCCGCCTAATGGTAAGCAGTTACCGTAGCCTATGGACGCCTGTAACTCCAGAGGATTTACATGCGCGTTGCCTACCCTTGAACCTATACACTCCAAGGAGTGTATAGCCAAGCCCTCCTTAACTATAATCTTTTAACTATCTGACGACTCAACAACCATTTTTTTTAATACCACGACGGTGGCAAACAAGCATACGGCCCGCCTGGTGGTAAGCAGTTACTGTAGCCTATGGATGCCTACAATCCCAGAGGATTCACATTTGCGCCTTGCCTAGCCTTTAAGAACCTATAGACTCCTTTTTTGAAGAACCTCATAACGTAGCCCGCTGGGAAAACCTCGGCAGGGAGTTCATTCCACAACCGCAGCGTTGGTGAGAGGAAATTCCACTTAAACCGTACAGTGCGCGACCATCCTAATCCTAAGATGCTTTGCGCATACTAAATTACTGAGTTAGCTCTTAGCTAGTTCCAAAAAAAATTAACTATGGGATAGGTACGTACTAGGTCTAATAGAGGATGAGTGTGCCATATGTCTGATAACTTCTGAGTGATGTAATACGAAGAGCTCGGTAACTGATAGGATCCTCAGCCGCGTTACATAAATAGTAGGATACTTATAATAAGCTGGTCAAAAATCCTCATTTCTCATTGATGGCACGATAAAGAAGACCTAACTGTTTCTACTTAAGACGTATCCTATACTTACTTAGATCACGTTGTAGTAGCCCTAAGAATGTGGAAGGTTGCGCTTATTGACTTGTTTTCGTATTAATAGTTAAACAAAATTAAATCGCATACTTCGTTAGTACTTCCACAATCGCTGTCGCCAAAAAAACGCAATGCGACTATTTGCAAAAACGCGAATAGTTGCGGACAAACGATTTGGACAAGCGCCAGTACCGTGTACGCCGGGTTCATGACGGGCTGGCACCGACAGCCGCGGGATGGATGCTATACCAACCTGTGGGGGAGACGACGTGATGATTAGTTTAGTTTAGTTTAGTTTATTTATTCACCATAAAGTAATATGATCATTACATGGTATGTCATTAAGTACAAACAGTAATATAAATATAAAAATAATTTCAAATTGAAATAGGATTAGCATTACCTAATCGAAATTATTAATGTCAATATTGCTATTCAAATATTCTGTAACAGAGTAGAAGGCATGTTTCCTGAAATATTTTGATATTTTATTCTTAAAACTATTCAAAGGTAAGATAGTTAGATCATATGGCAACTTATTGAACATTTTAATTTTTAGGTAGACGCTTTGTTTTTTGCGTTTTCTAAGCCGCATGTTTGGTAGAAGGAATTTGTGTTTGGATCGCGTGTTGTAATTGTGTATGTCCGATAATTTTAGAAGAGAATCCGCTATTTTGTGTATTTCTAAAAGTGAATTATAAATAAATAGGGAGATAACCGTCATTATGCCTAGTCTCACGAAGAGGGGTTTAGCCGGCTCACGTTGGCGGACACCGCACATGTTTCTCACAGAACGCTTTTGTAGAATTAGTATTTTCTTAATATCTGTCGCATTTCCCCATATAGTTATGACATAATTTAACAAGGATTGAATATAAGCATAGTACACTATCTGTAGAGTTTCTAAATTGATTAAAGGTTTCAGTTTAAGTAACGCGAAATTTGCTGAAGATAGTTTGCTACCAAGTTTCTTTATGTGTTCTGCATGTGTTATGTTTTTATCTATTGTATAGCCTAAAAACTTCGTTGACTCTTGATAAGATAACTCTGATGGGTTTTTTTCTTTCCGAGCATTTGTTTTATATTTAATAGTTATGGTCTTATCAGTATTCAGTATAATACCATTTGCCTGAAACCACTGCTGTAGGCTACGTTGGGTATGTACCAGCTGTGCCTCCATTATGTTGATTTTCGCATGCCTTATTATGCCTTATTATGCATGATTAAGGCTCCCAGTACTCGTTTCCTATACAAATTCAATGCCGGTTTTCCCGTTTTTCGCCATACAAAATCAGAAGATCCTAGTAATGATAGAGTACATATATAAAACTTTCGTGAGACTCTAACATATTAAAAATATTAAACTCTTAAATCGACTTAAATTACGTGAGTAACCCGTTATACATAAATATTTTTAATATGAGTACATATATAGTAGCAAATTACTAAAGAAAACGGCTGTACTGTTATGTTCTTACAAAAAACCGACCAAGTACGTGTCGGACCACGCATAATGGAGGGTTCCGTACCTTAAATGGAATAAGAACCAAACTAATACCAAAAGGCTATGAAAGAAGTTTTTTGAAGATGACTCAAAAATGGCGAAACCGATAATATTCAAAACAATTTCCGTAGAAAGTAAGTGGAAAAGGCGCATCTTCTCATATTTTTTTAACTTACGGTTCAAAAGTTACAAGGGGGGGACAATTTTTCTGAATTTCGAAACGATTATTGCTGAAAAATTCACTTAACCACAAACTATTCAAAGAAACCTCGATGTTATTTTTAAAGAACTATCGATTGATGTGCAACATGTTGATATATGGTTAAAACTTTTTTTTTTTTATTCAAATATACCTATATGTATGGAGCGCCCCCTTTAAATATTTTTTTCTGCAATTTAACTACATAACTAAAGAGCGGCATACAAAATACACCTTATGTCTACATTTTATTAGGACGTCTGATATTTTCCGAGTAAAATGGCTGTGATATACAGATGGGCGGACGGACGGACGGACATGACGAAACTACAGGGTTCTGTTTTTTTTCCATTTTGGCTACGAAACCCTAAAAAGTAGGTTTCAAAATGAGAGATGTTAGGACACATTATATTATACCATAATATATACTCGTAATATCTTGAGGATAAATCGCCACCTGGCTACATTCTTTGTACGGGTGAGCTGGCCCTGTCAGATATGACACAAAAACAAGAGTAACGAACCCCTCTAGTTAGTTTGCTATAGGTACTATCCTTATTTTAGGTCCAGGCAGCTGTTCATCGGTGACAGTCAGAGAATGCAAACCACTTGAGGCATACAGGCAACATTATGGAGTTATGAGGACGTTTATGAATAATAATTTCATAAATGGCTGACGAGTACGTGTAATAATTGACTCGGCTCTACGGTCGGTAATTGCGATGGCAATGTAATAAGATATGATGGTAAAGTACTCGTATAATCAAAACCTTGGTTTTAGACTTAGAGTTGCCCGCTGCCCCATACAAATATATCTAAATATTTTCTTTAGGTACTTTTCGAATGAGCGGAGCGTAAGCGAAGCAAGTTTTTACAAATAACTTCTGGCTAGTGGGACGTCTCGACATTTCGACGGCTTTTTAGGGTTCCATACCTCGAAAGGAAAAAACAGAACCCTTATAGGATCACTTTGTTGTCCGTCCGTCCGTCCGTCTGTCTGTCAAGACCCTTTTTCTCATGAACGCGTGGAGGTATCAACTTATCAAGCTGAAATTTATATCAAATACTCAGGTCTACTGTCCCTTGGAGCTGTGAAAAAATCAAACTTCCAAACCAACGCAATCAAAAGATACAGCCGGTTATGCCGCAAATTTTCGAAACTCGCAAGGGAATCAAAACCTACGGGGTACTTGAAGGAACCTACTTCCCGTGAACTCAGAATCTTGAAATTTGGTACGAAGCAACATCTTATAGCACAGATAAAGGAAAAATTGCGAAAACCGTAAATTTTTATTTACATCATATAATAAAAATATTTTTTCTCAAACATGCTCGGAAATGTTCCTGTTACGTTAGTAATTAGAGACCAGTAGGGACTCTATTCCAAGGCAGGTTCAGCGCGACGTACGTAAAGGATTTTCATACAACATTAAATCACTCAGCCAGTAACTGAAGTTGTTTTAAATTTTTGATCAATCTGCCAGAAAAAAAAGGTCAGCAATATTTTTCTGTGTTTTCCGGTTTTTATGTAGGTACAAAAAGTAATACTTATAAATAAAACTATTATTAACACACCAAAAACTTTATTTTAAAACCGAATATGTTACAATAAATCGACAAAGACAGTTTAATCTCGAATAACCGGTAACAAGTTGAAAGAAAAATACGAACATAAAAAAAAAATTGGAGGGAAAATACCAATATTTTATTGCATCGTTTTCTTTCATCGATAACGAATAATTTTATCTTGCTTGGATACTTGGATAGTATTAAAATTTTTAATAAAATGACTTCTGACGAAAGCGACATGGAAATTGATGGGACCCCTCCGGAACTACGAGCCGAGGCGCAATTAGCTTTAAACAATTTGCTGCCAGCTAAATAAAAAGAGAGGTATATCACATGTTACGAAAGTTTCCTTAAATGGAGGGCAGATAAAAATGCACATAGCTTTTCGGAAACAGTTTTCCTGGCCTATTTCACAGAAATGGCTCAATCGAAAAAGCCATCATCATTATGGGCAATGTATTCCATGATGAAGGCTACAATGCAGCTGAAACAAAATATTGACATGCAGAGTTTTTCAAACTTACGTGCTTGGTTAAAAAGGAATTCAGCTGGGTACAAGGCCAAGAAAGCAAGAATATTTAGCAGTGAAAACATAGAAACCTTCCTCAACTGCGCACCTGATGATACATATCTTGCTATAAAGGTAAGCAAATCTGACTATTTAATCATATTTTACATACCTACTTGCATAAAAATGAAGTAACTACATAATCTTGATAATTTACTGCTCTGTCCAGTGTCCTAGCAAAACCACATTTGCACTAATAAGATACAAAAAATAACAAAAAAAGTTTTGGTCTGACTATAATTTAATAAATAATAATGAATGTACCTACCTAACAAAAAACTTAACTAAAACTAATCAGGACACCAATAACATATTCTACATATTAATTTTATGACTGAATATTTACAAAAAAGTCTTAATTCATTTAATAAAAAAGCCTAGGTAATGAAATATATATCTACTATTATCTATTACAGGTAGCCATGATCTTGGGCATAACAGGAGCATGCAGAGGATTGGAATTAAGTATGATTACTACCAAAGACATTGAATTTCAAGGCGATATAATCGTAATCCAATTGAGAGACACTAAGACAAAAATAGATAGATCATTTGTGGTCCGGGATGAATTTAAAAATATTTTTCAAAAATATTATGACTTGCGGCCCAAGGACACAATTACTGATAGATTGTTTCTCAATTACAAGAATTCCAAATGCACTAAACAAGTAATTGGACGGCATACCATAGCTTCAATGCCTAAGAAAATTGCAACTTTTTTAAATTTAGATGACCCGCACTTATATACTGGACATAGTTTCCGACGTAGTTCAGCAACACTTCTGGCAGACTCTGGAGCCGACCTTCTAGCTCTTAAAAGGCATGGTGGCTGGAAGTCGGATAAGGTTGCAGAAGGTTACATTGAAGACTCCATAGGAAACAAGGACAAAATATCAAAAAACATTACAGAAAACATAAAATTAAGAAGTAGCACAAACACAGAAAATCAATACAACTCTTCGCATCAGAATTATGAATCTTTGTATGAAAATCCACAACCAGGCTGCTCCAAAGATCCTCCAGGTTTCATTCGGCAAAATGTAAAACAACCTCCATCCATTCAAGTTCAACCTTCATCTTCAAGTACATATTGCCAGGTTCAAAATTTGACAGATTGTCCACAACCATCACTGCATGAATCAAATCCCCAGCCACCGCCTTCTCATCAAGATGTTGGAAATAGCGAGCAGTCCACCGCACATATCGTACCATCACAAGCGGGTTCTTCAACAGATATACAACAAACCAACATTTCTGTTCCTGGAAAAACAATAAAAATATCTATAAGTAACTGTCCTAACATGTCCAATATCACATTCAACATAAATTAATAATAACTTTGACAAAGTTTTCACGTTATGATTGATTCTAAATGTATGATAAAGTACGTAATATAAGTAAGTGGTCATATCTTAGACACTAAGAATGTTTAGTGAGTATTAGTAAGACTTTGCATTTCAATCTTACCTGTAGGTAGTCCCCTCATGATTTCATTTTTATGAATGTTGTACTGTACAGTTAATGTAAATAGGTAGCCACTTTATGTTTGTTTGTTCCCTTATTCCCAACGAATATTGCGACGTCCGAGTTCCGATATGTTGAAAAAATATTTAAGGTTATTATAAATGTCAATTTCCATTGGGTCGTTGGGTCGTTCTCGTTGTGACATATCGTTCAGAAACTAGTATAATGATTTTCTAAATTATATTTTGTATTAAAGGTTGAGCTGAAAGATATGACGGTGTACCATGTTGCAGTGTCTATTGAATCGAAACTGGCAATAGCAGCCAACCTTTTGAAATGATTTATAATTAAAACTTTTAGGGGGCGTATGCACGATCAACTTATTTTCAGAGCGATTTATTTCTCTTTGTCGCAGTTTGCTACACTTTATGCGCATACAAAGAGAAGAGTCGTGAAATGTATGGGGCACCATACATTTCACAACTCTTCCTAGGTATGAAGGGCAAAATAGTAGCCGAGAAAAGTCTCTTGTGTGTGTGTGAGCCCTTAAATAGTTTAGTATAATTATGAACTATTATAGTAACTATAATGGGCTGATATATCTAATACAATAACTATATATCTACACTCAAGAGCAAAAGTAACGGGTCACTTTGTACTGATTTCTCATACAAAGTGACCTAATATTTTTGCTCTTGAGTTTATATAAAGACTTGTCTCTGCAACTATTTTGTATGTAATGTAAATAACCCTGTGTTAATTTTAGCGATATACCTAATATGATAAAATAAATTTTTATACCCATATACCCCTGTGTTTTATTTTATTTTATTTCCTTACATGTTTTGAGAAAAGCACTATACATGCTTCGACCGTAATCAGCTTTCCTGGCTTCGTATTATAGCCGTCCTCGTCTTCGACTCGGACGGCTACTAAATACTCAGCCAGGAAAGCTTACTTACTGGTCTCTGCAGTAATGTACTATTAAAGTTACTACCCCTATATAACTATTTATTTATTTATTTATTTAATCTTTATTGCACAAAAAGAAAACTTATCGTACAAAAGGCGAACTTAATGCCATAAGGCATTCTCTACCAGTCAACCTTAGGGCCAAGCAGAAAGATTGTAGGCGGTGCTTCTAACTATACAGAAAACAAATTATATGACAGAAGCATAAAACTTTAAAAAGATGCGAAACTACATCCTTAATTCTTACACATAAACTACATAATTCTAATATACATAAAATACATAAATCAATACATACATACATATATACATATATATACATACATACATACGACCATACATATATAAATACATATCCGAAGAATCTTGTTAGAGAAGATACTTAGAATTTCTTTGATCCACCAAATCAAATTGTATGTATCTCTGCTACAACCTCAACAAATTTCATAAATATCAGAAAAACGTTGCTAAAGTTACCGCGGAACAAACTCTCAAAATCAAAAAGCCATCGAAATACCGAGACGTCCCAGTAGCCGAAGTTGTTTGTAAGAACTTGCTTCGCTTACGCTCCGCTCGTTCGATTAAGGAATGTGAACCGGTTATTTATATTATGAAGACAACCGTTTTTTCCGGTTAACAACCTTGTACATAGTGCACAGCTTCAGTTACGAGCGTCAAGCGTCGTCGTCGTCGGCGTCAAGCGTCGTCGTCGTCGGCGTCAAGCGTCGTCGTCGTCGGCGTCATGTCGCGGTAGATCAGTTGGTAGAGCGGTGGGCATGTATCTCGGAGTCGCGAGTTCGAGTCTCGCTCGAGGCAGTGGGCATTGTAAGCGGAGATTTCTGCTTAATACAAAATTGCGTCACAGATGTTGTATTTCTAATAAAGAGAAATAAACAATCTTATGTCAAAAAATGTTTTTGTACCAAACAGAAACTTCTGCTAGCGAATTTTTAACTCTATTATCCCTCTAATGTAATTAAAGAAGGAACATGGAAAAAATCACTGAGGGTCGAGCAAGCGTTGATAGCTCAGTTGGGAAGAGCGATATTGAATCCGTTGGGCTAAGAGCTGGCCACGTCAGATATAACACAATAATGAGAGCAACAAAACCTCTCTGGTTATATTGCTATAGTATAGCAGTCCTATTGCTAGAATCGGGCATCTGACTGCTTTTAATGGGTGGAGGTTAGAGTGACAAACTACCAAAATTTTAGAATTAGAAAATACTAATACCAACATAGGTAAAAACTCCCGAAGTTGTCTCAGTTATAAAGGGTAGAGCCTATATTTTAACATTAGAACAATAAACATTGCGTATTATTACTGAAGCAAAAACAGTAGGCGACAAACTATGAAAACGTTAAACGTCATTCGGCACTAACTTTACCCCAACAGAAACTTTTGACAATAATATAATCTAATTATTTATATAATTTCTTATGATATTTTCTCTCGGAACTCTCGGATTTATTTTCTTGAAGTGGTTTGCATTCTTTGACCTCCACCACTTTACATCTGCCAGATGTCCAGATCTATAAATAAGTATAGTATAGCAAACTGACTAGAGGGGTTGCGTTACTCACATTATTGTGTCATATCTAACGTGGCCGAAAAGGCCAGCTTTCCGTCTAGGTATTCGGAAATGTCGCCAGTTCGACGCGGTCATTTTTTCAATTATTTTTACATTGTATGGCAGCCTGGATAAACCAGAATTATCCTAAACATGGCGCGTGTTTCTGCCTCTTGTTCCTCGCCGCCCCGGGCTCCGTGTTAAATGAAACGGGAGAATCCCACATGTCAAAATTAAATTCACGAAGAAAATTACGTGCCGATACGTGTTGTTTTATGTTCTGGAATATTTAGGTTTTGATCAAAATAATGAATACAGGTTTTTGAAGGGCGACGCGTATGGTAGATCCCTGGATTTGAAGGCGTACATAGGCTTGCTTGCTACCGGTACAAAAAGAAATAGATCGTCACGAGGTTGGACACGGGAACACTATACAGGGCGTCCCACGACTTTGTCACATGGAAGGGAAGTACTTTAAATACTGTAGATAGGACATTTTACTGAAAGAAGACTTTTGACATTGGAAATGTCTTTTCGTTCGTTCCAGTATAGGCCCCGATTTCACGAAAAAGTGCGATCCCCTTATAACTCGGAAAGTTGTAAAGATATGATATTCAAAAATGGCTCAAAAGATTTATATTTACGAGAGCTGTAAGATGCAAAAATATTTTTTAGAGAAAATCAAAAAAGAAAAAAGTTATGGCCGGAATAGTGAAAAAATAAATATTTTTTTTCCAAATTTTTGATTTTGGCGTTCGATATTTTGGAAACGAAGAATGATATCAAAAATTTGAGAAGAATTCCTCTGGAGAATTTAGTCAGCTACAATTTAAGCCTAAAAAAAGACGATCGGGTTAAGGATCTGCCCTGTAGCCTAACCTTTTTGAAAAAAGTCAGAACGACATTTTTCACATTAATTTTTTTTTAACTGACTTCAAGATTTCAAAAGAGGAGGTTCTCAATTCGGCGTGTATGTTTTTAGGGTTGTTACTCCATAACTCCATCATGGGGAATCTAAGGAACTCCTCAAATGTTAATGGCACACATGTAGTGACTTTTATCAACAAATCAATCATTTTCATTCAAAACAGTGACATTTGATTAAGCGGAACAGCTGATGATGATCAGAAGGGAACTCTTCAACGACGCATAGTTCACGTTTGGCGATTCCTTCTCTTATCGAACACACATCGGTGTTTGTTAAGCAAGTAAGATTGTCAGGACAAATTTTCGTCAAGCTCAAGTTCTGATGATGGGATCCATGAGGAATCGAGGGAACTCCTCAAATCTTAAAGGCATACACATAGTGATTTTTGTATTTTTATCAACAAATCAAGCATTTTCATTCAAAAGAGTGACATTTGATGAAGTGGAACTGCTGATGATGATCAGAACGGAACTCTTAAACGGCGCATAATTCACGTTTGGCGATTTCTCCTCTACGATGTGTTTGCTAAGCAAGTTAGATTGTCAGGACAAATTTTCGGCAAGCTCAAGTTCTGATGATGAGATACATGAGGAATCGAGGGAACTCCTCAAATCTTAAAGGCATACACATAGTGATTTTTATATTTTTATCAACAAATCAAGCATTGTCATTCAAAAGAGTGACATTTGATGAAGTGGAACTGCTGATGATGATCAGAGCGGAACTCTTCAATGACGCATAGTTCACGTTTGGCGATTTGTCCTCTTCGCTATGTTTGTTAAGCAAGTTAGATTCTCAGGACAAATTTTCGTCAAGCTAAGTTCTGATGATGGGATCCAGGAGGAATCGAGGAAACTTCTCAAATCTTAAAGGCAAACATAAAGTAATTTTTGTATTTAAATCAACAAATCAAGCATTTTCATTGAAAACAGTGACATATTGATGAAGTGGAACTGCGGCTGATGCCATAAACATGTGAAATGTAAAATGAGAAAGGAATTCTTCAACGACGTACAGTTCACGTTTGACGATTTGTCCTCTTCGCTGTGTTTGTTAAGCAAGTTATTTCATTGTATAGAGTGCACCATCTACAATAATCCTTCACCGGCTTCCCCCATTGAAGAAGTCGGTTTTTATTTTGCTTAAAAATTATTTAGCTATGTGGCTACCATTTCTCGAGTTGACTACGGATTTGTAATGTAATAATTTTCTTGTACTTTGAACATTATTATATCCTGCTCATTAATCTAAAAATGAAATATGTATACTTAGGCGCCACGACGACAATTATTCAAACTTCGATATGCGTGTAGAAATTATTCAATTTGTTTGTTCACAGCAGAGTTGGGCACACTTGATTAAAATCGGTGATCGATTACTAATCATCGCTAATTGAATAATCGCTGATTAAATCATAACACAAAACAATCAAGTAATTTCGCCATGAGTAAATCATTAACGACGGGCGCTGATTGAAACTAAATTAACGCTAATTAGCTAACTTGTTCAATGTGATTGACAAATGTATGATTAGAGTGTTCTTAAGCTGATTTATATTATTACTTGAATAAGGCGTTTGTTCTGAATTTCACATATTGTACAGATACATATGTAGAAATTTTCATAATCCTAAATGAAAATGAAAATGAGAATGAGAAAGAGAATGAGAATGAGAATGAGAATGGGAATGAGAATGAGAATGAGAATGAGAATGAGAATGAGAATGAGGATGAGGATGAGGATGAGGATGAGGATGAGGATGAGGATGAGGATGAGGATGAGGATGAGGATGAGGATGAGGATGAGGATGAGGATGAGGATGAGGATGAGGATGAGGATGAGAATGAGAATGAGAATGCGAATGAGAATGCGAATGAGAATGCGGATGAGAATGATAATGAGAATGAGACTGAGAATGAGAATGAGAATGAGAATTAAAATGAACAGCGCATGTGGAAACCGCAGCTGTGCGATAGCTGCCTTAACTGTAGCCGAAAACCGCAATAAAACCGAACAGGCCGTTTCAAACTTAAATGGGAGCATTCATTTGTACACTCATACCAAAAACTAACAAAAAAATTGACGATATTATGGTAAAGGTAACATTTGCCACTGGCATTTACGCTTTTATTGCTCAATATTGAATCTGCACTATACAACTTAAGACGTAAGCGCCAACCGCCAAATGATACCTTTAGAAAATTGTCACAAATAGCCATTTATCCTAAATTTATATTACACTCACCTAGGTACCGCCTCTATTTCATCAGGAAAAAAAGTGAAGGAGCTAGTAGCTACGCAAAATCTAATCAAAATCTAATCATCTAATCAACTAAATCGTTAATTTAACTAAGCATACTGTCTTACTAATGTAATCACTTCAGCTAATCATGAGTGAAACTAAAAATCGACATGAATTACTCATGTCAATCAGATTAGAAAGCTCAGGATTGAATTCGTAATCATGTTTATATGTACAAATGTGTATATGTTCGTTG
The DNA here is from genome assembly GCA_947086415.1 of Pammene aurita. NCBI lineage: Eukaryota > Metazoa > Arthropoda > Insecta > Lepidoptera > Tortricidae > Pammene > Pammene aurita. The sequence goes on along the minus strand of OX352305.1, from coordinate 1,258,526 downwards.
TACGTTACTCATAAGAGTAACGTTCTCATTTTTAACTTTAGTTTCAATCACGTTAATTTTTGCCCAATTCTGGTTCACAGGCGTTATGTCGAGGATACTTATGTTAATCTAAGAATAAAATAATTATCATTCAACGTCGTAGTTTTATTTTATAACATTTTCCTTATCCCGACTTTCTCGTCGCTCAGCGACAATATTTTTTCGACTTCCGTAGATTCATTTCCAATGTGCTCGATAGTCGTGTGAGGCACGAAATCTGTGAATTTTTTTAAACAATACGAACTGCATTCAAAGAATTCTATATAATCGTCTGTCTGAACCGGGAATCGAACCCGCTAAATATGGTAGGTACTGGGTCTTTTTAGGGTTCCGTACCTAAAGGGTAAAAACGGGATCCTAATACTAAGACTCCGCTGTCTGTCTGTGTGTCTGTCCGTCTGTCACCAGGCTGTATCTCATAATCCGTGATAGTTAGACAGTTAAAAGTTTCACTGATGCCGTATAACAAGAAATACTAAAAAACAGCATAAAATAAATAATTTTAAAATCATGTCTATGGTATGGGAGCTCCCCATACCATAGACATGTTTTTTTTGCCGTTAGATAATGGTACGGAACCCTTCGTGCACGAGTCGGACTCGCACTTGGTCGGTTTTTTTTATTTAGATGCAAGTTTATTTAGAAGAAATAAATTCTTACGATTGAGGGCCTCGATCAGTACATTAAAATTGCAGGTTTTTTGTTACCACTTTTAGCGGGTTCGATTCCCGGTTCAGACAGGCGATTATTTAAAATTGCATGCAGTTCGTATTGTTTTAAAAATTATAATTAAGTCTTATTTCTATAAAATATAACGGTTACACTCACGTCACTTTAGTCACTTCGCGCGACATGTTTCGGAGAGCTTAGGTCTCCATCTTCAAGCACTAAGAGTGCTATTTCGAACCGGCCCGTTGCGCGCTGTTGCACGACGCGTTGCCGACTGGCCTGCGTCCCGCTCGCCGCGCAGCTCGTGTCGCCCGCTCGCAACTCGGCGGTAGCAGAGCACGCTTGCGATGCAGGCGCGTCACATTTCCTTCGCTTTGATAAAGCTAGACTGCTGGTTCGTGAAAAATGCTATGTGCCACGCAAAATACGCGAGGCGATCGAGATTGGGCGTCGTCTGAATTTTAATCGAGACGGGGGCTGGGGCGTACCGCCAGCATGGAAGCCTGTAATCCATGGCAAGAACTTCAGTGTGTGCTGTGAGAGTTCAGTGGACACAGTGAGTGTGGTTTGCTTATCGTCGCTCATGTCGGATGAACCGAATGCGCTGCAAAGCACGGTGGCAGCGCCGGCGCAAGATCACCCTCAACAAGCTGTGTCAGAGCGGGCGACACGAGCTGCGCGGCGAGCGGGACGCAGGCCAGTCGGCAACGCGTCGTGCAACAGCGCGCAACGGACCGGTTCGATTAGCACTCTTAGTGCTTGAAGATGGAGACCTAAGCTCTCCGAAACATGTCGCGTGAAGTGACTAAAGTGACGTGAGTGTAACCGTTATATTTTATAGTGATATGTCTCACGAAAGTTTAAATTTAATGAGTCTTATTTCAGTAAAATTTCCTATTTACAGTAAGTATTTAAAGTACTTCCCCTCCATGTGGCAAAGTCCTGGGCCGCGATTCGAAAAATAAACACACACACTGGACAGACACAGCTCCAACCCAACTCAACCCAAGACTTGGGTTGAGTTGGGTTGGATGTCCCTGTATAAGTGTTTGGTCTTTATTACCCAACGTTAGTTCAAGACGGTAGCGGGACTGCACACAAAGCGATTTAAGAACATTGAGATGAATGGGAGTTCTGGGATCGACATAATTTTTTTATTGCAAAACGAGGTCATCATGCATGTATGTCATTGTTAGATTTTCAGACTTCAGACCAGAATCAAACTGATTGGAACATTTCCCTACAGGCTTATTATGGTTGCCGTTCTTTTACATGACCTGAATGCTAGCTGCTATCCTTTCTTATTTTTCTAACGCGAAGTGTTAGAACGGAACGTCAACCTCGAACTCAGAACTCGCCATTTACTTGCACCAATATAACAAGACCCTTCTAGAGATTTTTTTCGCCTTCTAGCTCCACAACCCCTTGATCGATCCTGCTCATATACGAACTCTTGAATTATATATATCTCAGCTACAACCCCAACAAATTTCAAAATAAAAAAGAAAAAGAGACGTTCCAGTAGCCGAAGTTGTTTGTAAGAACTTTACTTCGCTTACGCTCCGCTCGTTCATTAAATAATTTGTAATTTTTATGTACCTTTATACAAACATGATTTTTCATTCTATAACGGCCTCCTAGCCCAGTCGGTAGTGACCCTGCCTACGAAGCAGGAGGTCCCGGGTTCGAATCCTGGTCAGGGCATTTATTTGTGTGTTGATCACAGATATTTGTTCCTGAGTTATGGATGTTTTCTATATATTTAAGTATTTATTCATATTTATCTATTATATATATCGTCGTCTAGTACCCATAACACAAGCCTTATTGAGCTTACTGCGGGCCTCGGTCCATTTGTGTAAGATTGTCCTATAATATGTATTTATTTATTATATTAATATGTTTATATGTGTCCCATATGTATGTACTATGACTTACCTAGAAATTTACATTTTGACATTTCTCTACAAAATTAGTCCAATGGACACCAGACCTGGATCCACGAATCCCGTGATGATTACATCTGCACAGCTAACCCTATATTCATTACTTGTTATTAAATTTGTCAGTCCGAGCGCAAATTAACTCCAGACATCTTGACGCTAATAGACAGAGGAGACGAACCAGCGAGTCCTGACCTTACAACTTATCACCGCTTACCCCTATGTAACCTGTCTGGTAAGGAGTTTAAAAGGGGATGGTAGGTCCAACGTGACCTGGTCATGTTTGCTAGTGGAGATGATCTTCAAAGTTTTATTTCCGCAATACGAAGTTGATGGGAGTGGTGACGCTAAGTTGGACCGTTGACTTGGAATAATTTTAAATGGGGCATTCGTATTTCAGATTCTTTTATACCACGTCGGTGACAAACAAGCATACAGCCCAGATGATAGTAAGCAGTCATTTTAGCGTATAGACCCCTGCAACTACAGGGGTGTTGCCGACACATTACACACATATTTGTCTATCTTATACTTTTCTCTCAATTGCGCAAAGGTTAACTGGAAGAGATCCCTTAAAGGGATAAGTTCGCCTTTGTACTTTGTTTATTTTTAGGGTTATTTATTTATTTATTTAATCTTTATTGCACAATACAAGATGGTACAAATGGCGGACTTAATGCCATAAGGCATTCTCTACTAGTCAACCAATGGGCCTACCTCGAAAGGAAAAACGGAACCCTTATAGGATCACTTTGTTGTCCGTCCGTCCGTCCGTCCGTCCGTCCATCCGTCTGTCAAGACCCTTTTTCTCAGAAACGCGTGGAGGTATCAAGCTGAAATTTATATCAAATTTACAAAAAATCAAACTTCTAAGCCAACGCAATCAAAAGATACAGCCGGTTATGCCGTAAATTTCCGCAAATTTTCGAAACTCCCAAGGGAATCAAAACCTACAGGGTACTTCCCGTGTACTCAGAATCTTGAAATTTGGTACGAAGCAACGTCTTATAGCGTAGATAAAGGAAAAATTGCGAAATCCGTAAATTTTTAGTTACATCGTATACTAAAAATATTTTTAATAATTTGAAAGTTACTACCCCTATATACCTACAGGTTTGTACGGAACCCTCGGTGCGCGAGTCCGACTCGCACTTGGTCGGTTTTTCTTTTATCATGTTTGTTTTGCTACTTTTTTATGTACAAATAAGTGTTAACATACATACATATATTAAAAACCTGTTCGCTCCTCTTTTAAAGAACTTAATGTTGTGGCTCCTCGAGAGAACCTGCTGCAGAGTTCATTCCAAAGCCGAAGCATATCTATAGTGTAAGTTGACTGGTATAGAAAGCCTCTTGGCATTAAGTCCGCCTGTTGTAACTGTATATTTTACTGTGAAATAAAGTTTAAATAAATAAATCTATGTAATACACCAGGAGATTAATTCCATACACTTCTTTATGTTTCTTTTCTCTGCACCTTTTTGTCATGTCTCTGTTTAGCCCAATGGTTAAGCCCGCCATATGTACATATTTCTGTTATGTGCAATAAAGTTGAAATAAATAAATACACTTCGTCAACCTATGCCTTAAACACATTCCAGAACTTCCAGTGAATCTCCAAAATTCTCAAGAGAATCACCACCCGAGAATTTTTGCGAGAATCACCGCGCGAGCGGACGCGATGCGATAAATTTATTACCGCGGTAGTTAGCTGCGTGTTTCTGGAAAATTGTCATTACGCTGCCTTAACGGCGCTTTGAAGAATTACAACAGCTTCTTTGTTGTAAATAGTTTGGGTGGAGCAAAATACAGCCACTATTAATTAATAGTAAACCAGGACTTAAATTCCTTCAAGTCAATATATTTTTAAAGCTCTGGAAAAAACAACACAACACAACACAAGATGTCTATTTATCATAAACTAAGTTAAAATATATTTGTGGTAATATATATTTTTAGAGTAAAAGCTAAACATATCTGTTGCCCACTGAGAGTACCAAGATAGGCAAAAAAACTACAAAAGACATCATAGTAAGTCATAAATGCTCTAATACAGTCACCATCAAATATATCGGAGCGGCCAGGGTACCCAAATATATCTGAACATGCACTTTATCGCCTTGAAAATAGAGGCGTTGTTCAGATATTTATGACCACCTTGGCCGCTCCAATATATCTGATGGCGACTGTACATACATGTAACAAGTCTAACAGACTACATACAAAAGAAACTAAAATTATAACGAAAAACAACTTTGTTTCATAAATAAACAACAGTGAGTCTTGAATTTTGAACCAGCACCAACTTTTTGTATAATTCTCTCTGTGTCAAGTTACGTTACGAAACTTTTCTCATCCATGCTGATAGCTAGACATTCCTTTTCTTTTAGCTAGATGTTGGGCCACCGTAATCTAACCTTTATGGGGCAGTAATAAGGATCTATAGGCAACTTTTGATGACTCAGCGAGGAAAGTTTTTGTGTAAAAAACTTGTGATAGTGTGTGAAGATTGTATGAGGAGATAAGTTTTCATAGTGTGCGGTAATGAGCCAGTTTTGCGGGCAGTCAGATCTAGGAAGATTTTTGAGTTGGAAGAGAAAGAGAAAGTTTACTTTGTTTGTGTTGACTTTTTTAACAAACGTGTGTGTATGTAAACGTGTATAAACAATAAAATGTTTTATTAGCTCCAAAAGCTTTTTGTTTCTCAAAGTCAACCTTCTTTTCAAGTTCATTTCTCCTTCCTATTCATTTCAAATGCAGATACAGTTTAAAAAAGTGAATTCGGCTTTAAATTCCTCAGTCTTCGTACGCGAACTGTAAGTACTTGTCAAAGTAAGGTAGCTAATGTTTGTAATTGACCTAATTACAAAACCATTGTCGTAATTAAGTCGTCCTATTTTGAAAAGCAATCAAAAGCACTTCTGAACCAACAGCGCCCGCGACACCTCCTGTTTACAAGAGCCGATACTCCCCAGCCTAATAAATATTCCAATGATTCGCCATCCTATTTGGCCAGCGCCAAATCTTTCCAATGGGAGTTGTGCATTAGCATACAGCTCGATAACTTTATTTTGCAACCCGTTTTCTGAATACGATTGAATCTAAACCTTATCTTTAAAGGCGTAAGAACATTCTGCATAAATGTCATGGTAAAGGTAAGTTGGTTAAGGTTATTTCTAACGCTGAGAACAATCCTTCAAACGAGCTCACCTCTTTGAATGGAGCTTGAGACCCGAAGTTTGAACGCCTTAATTTATGCGTTTCTCTTTAATTTTGTTCAGACTCGATGGATTTGATTTAAAGACAATGCAACCTTGAAGAGTGAAGTAAAACAAATGAATGAATTTAAAACAATTCGGCGAGCGCGGACGGGGTTGGTACATTTAAATTAGGTTTTATTTTGTTCGGTAGGTAGGTAATTAAATGCTGGTAGTTAACTGAAGTTTTCTATTTCCCGTTCATTTTATTTAAACCAGTTTAAGTAGTAACGTTGTGGTTTGACGTTTAGTTTTAAAGAGCTATAAAACCAGAGTGTACGTTTATGTGCTCTGCATTCTTTGCATAATACTACATTACTTACCAAGGACTATAAAAGAAAGATAGCCCGAAATCGCAGGTATTTGTGACCCAAGCCGCAGGCGAGGGTTGTAAATATGCGATAGAGGGCTTTCTATTTTACTGCCCGTGGTGAGTACACAATTTTACGTCTCCACCTGGCCATAAAAAAAAACTCACTGGTAAAACTCACATTATGGCCAGGTGTGACGTAAAAACTGTTTTGACATGTTAAATATAATTAAATAATAAATTTCCTTTTAAATATCTTTGATGTCAACTGTGCATACTTTGAACTGAAATGCGTACTAACGAGTCAATAAACATCACGTGGCTGTCCTCGATATGCCGGAATCGAGCCCTGAGCTTCTTTGGGCATATTATGCGATCATCAAAGCACTGCCTGGAGAAGCAGATTTTTGTGGGGCAAATGGCAGACGTGCACAAGGACGGGGGCCTACCAGATGGTCTGACACAATTAAGAAGTCGGCCGCCGGCAGCATGCATCAGGCGGTCCACGCAGCATTTAACCACACTCATGTGGAAAAGTATTCTTAAATAAATACAAAATATGAATATAAATTGTATTTATCCCGTAACAAGTGATGTTTATATCTGATATTAGATAGAGAATAATTGCTTAAAATTTTTCGAGGTTTAGGTGGCAGTGCCGCACTTTTTCGCTGCAAATTCCCCGTACATTTTGCGTAGTCAGACTCTTTTACCAATTATTATTATTATTTAATTATCCGACAAAATGTGCATATCCCTATGGTTAGGAAGTAGAAATAAATAAGAACATTGGCTTATTTTTAGTTTGCTACCTAACGCTTATACAGGGTTGGGCCTGTAACTAAAGCAAAAAATTTAAACGTAGATTCTAGTCTTCAAACTAGACATCTTTTGTGTAGCAACTTTTTAAAATCATAAAGTTTTTAGATTGTTCTTTTTTCAAACAAAGTAAATAGTATTTTCAATGTACTTAAAACTCCGTCTAATTGACATCGCCTGTCAGTCTAGTCACTCTACAGACATAATCAATTTCATAGTACATTGCGTGTTCGAATTAACTTTAAAATGTAATAAAATTCAAACCGCAAGTTTTTTTTCAAAGTCGTCAAACAAACGTTACGTAGTTTGAGGAGAAGAATGTACATTTTAATTTTTTGCTTTAGTTACAGGCCCCACCGTGTATATTAAACCTAGCTGTTAGTGTTAGTACCCGAAAGCACTCCCAAAACTGATTAAGCAGGTTGGTTAGTCGGCGAATCTACAATTCAATTGGTACCAAGTTAAATTGCTTCTAGGTCGCGCCAGAATTTGCCAGCTGGTATAAACTGCCCATAAACTAACTAAAGGCAGATTTATTTATGCATAAATTGTGTTTGTATTGATTTAGTGCTTGTGGTGTGCTGTCATTTGCAGTCGATCTTGTCTTTGCATTCAAATAGTGTTAAATGTTTAGTTAGTGTTTTGGTATTTATTCAAATGGTTGCAACGGAAGACCAGCGCTGGCCCTGCCGGCATTTAACGCTGAGTTGCGACCATTTCGTGGCAATTAATGTTTCGGGTTGTATATGTTATTGTTTATTATGTTTTTTGTAATTGTCATGAATAAACCTTTCATTCATTCATTCATTCATTCATTCATTTGTATAGTTATTACTTATTAGAGTTGGTTATGTCAAAGTCAAAGTCAACAATTTGTTTATGCAAGTAGGCATAGCAACAAGTACTTTGGAATCGTCAGTTCAATCTTAAGCTAATATATAATTAGAGCAATATATCGATACAATTATAAAAAAATATTTACATATTGTAGATGTCAAAATTAATGATATTAATTTCACAATAAGATCGTCTTAACTTAAAAAATAAAATAAAATATTATAAAATACTAGTCGGGAATGGTTTTAGAATAAAATTTAAATGTCACAAGGAAAATCTACGTAAGATTTTGTTTTTTAATTTCAAGCATTGTTAATAGGTGCAATTAATCCCCACGGTGTTTTAACATCCTAAAGTCTTGTATACGTAGTGTTGTATCAAAAGAAATAGAATGGTCGTTTTTGAAATGTGGTTTTGGAAACGGATGAAAAGGATAAGTTGTAGTGAGAGAATAACGAATGAGGAGGTATTTCATAGAGTACATTTACTCTAAGAAGAACATACAGCAGTTACAAAATTTCACGAGCCATAATTTCGGGAAATCTTGTTTGAGATTTCTTCAAAACGACCAAATTTCATGGTTAGATAATAATTAAGCCGGAACTTTCAGAGCCCATTAACCATGCAAACAAGAATCGTGAACACTTTGTTATTAAAGCAACAATTCACAATCAAGCGGCCATCAATGGCAGACATTGAAAAATCGCAGCCGTCAAAAACAAATGTCTCGAGTGATCCCCCAAATTGCCCAGATAAGGCTTGTTTGCTGGCGAATATGATCCGGCAAATGTTCTAACCGAGTGAGAGCGAGTGTCGAATGTCGACTACTGATCAGTGTGAATTGTGCAAAGATTCGCAGACATGTGAGTGGCGGTCAGATACTCATTCCCGAATAAGGAACACTACACTTCGTTTTTTTTAAGATCAGGACAATCGTGCGATTCTTCGAAAATCGACCGTAAAAACGAGGCATAGTGATTTGGCGAATCCTTGCGAATTCCTCTCCTTTGAAGTGTCAAAATCGACACGACATTATATTTTATATGTTTGAAAATAGCGTAAAAATCTCTCTTACTAACTCTGTTTTAGAAACATGCTTTCCTTCCGACTAAATTGGAACTTGTAGCCTTATAAAAAAACCCAGTTCCCTCGTAATGGGATAGTGTTTCACCCGGTCGCGTCAAGCAACCACAATGGCACCTCCGCAAAATAACACCCTAAACACAGTTTACTGTGGTCCTACGCGACTTGCATCCCAAATGAGGACTAGGACCTTCCATTAGATTTGGATAACGGCTCCCTCAAGACGACTAAGGGAAAAATACATGATTACCCACGCCTATTTGGAGAGGATTCTGATGACAGGATGGCGACTTGAGCGAATTGTTTTAGTGCTAAATGTAAAAGTGGTTTTCTTATCAAACAGTAACTAGTAAATATTGTTTTTCGTTAGCCTATTTGGTGTCCCACTGCTGGGCAAAGGCCGTCTTTTTCTCATTCGACCCTGTTGGTTGACAATTTCGACCACTCTTTACAGAATGCTTCCAAGTCATCCCGCCACAAACTATACACTACCTACACTACACACACTATACCCTATACCTACCTACACTACACTATATAAATAATAGTACATATTAGGAATAAATGCTTTATTTACGCATATTAATCACAAAGATGGAAGTAATATTTACAGTCGGTATCTACATTTTTACAGAGGATTTATAATATCACAATACGACAATTTGTAGATGAATGTTTATGTATTATATGTCTTTAGATAATGTATAAGAATTAAGCATTTTGGTTAACTGCTACCTCATAATTAATGGAAGAGCAGAGCCTTCTGGCACAAGTATTTGTTTACTTAAAAGAAGGTTCCTGTTTTGTTTCTAGTGAAAACCTAATGTGTAACCAATGAATCATTTTTCATTTTCATTATTCATGATATTCACAGACTACACGAAACTAATAATTCCTAGAAGAAATAAAAGATAACCGATAACCGTTTGCCATAAAATTCTATCTATAAGTACTGGTGTAAGGTAATCGACTCTAAACTCGTCAAAATTGGACGCTAAGCCCATGGGGACCCTCGAAATTGAATGAGATTTCCAATGGCAGTTAATGTTACGGTTCAGAGGCAGGTGGACAGATACGGCCTAGTTTCCCTCTGGGTTGATAGGTCAAATGACAGTGGTTTCGTAAAGCTAGTACCGACGCTAGGGTTTCCACACCGGATCCGGACGGACGCCAATTCATGGAATTAGTTTTCCAAGCGAAATTGAGCCGTGCAAAAAGCTAGGACAAACGAGGACGATGATGATGACGGGCAGGGAAGCGATATAATCAAATTCCAAAGGTCACACAATACTATTCCCCGAAAATATCATTTCGTTGATTGATTGGCTGACACGAGTAATGAACTGCTTGCTCCGGGCTACATCAATATAGAGTAGTTCCACCGTGAGGGTAGTTCCTTTTCGCGACCGCTGACGCGTGTTTTCCTCTACCGCGGAGCCTCATTAGGTCTCTGATAAAGTGTCGTAACTTGGGGGATACATTGACATTTCTGTCGTCGATTTTTCATGATGATAACATAACGTGATGTTTCGAGTGATAATAAGACATATTTGACTATATGAGTTTTTTTTTAGAATTTTCCAATTTAATCTAAAAAAAAAGTCTCAAATATCCGCTTCGACCCAGTGTCTTATACTTAGACAAGAAATTTAGTAGAAATTAAACTACCTAATATTCTTTTAAACGTAAAAGAATATAAAATGTCAAAAAAGTGCGTTTTTTTATCTGTTGTCCTGCTATTCAGGAACGACATATCCAAATTAGGCTAGTTATTGAAAAAACAACCTGTATGGGTGTCATATACAAAGGAAAAGTGACCTAGGCCTCCGGTGCGGTAAAATATTTTTTTATTTTTTTATTTGTTCTTTAGTTGACATCTATTTAAGTTTATAATCTATGTAGCATTGTGTCTACTTAAAATAAACTAATCAAAATATTTATTTCAATAGTTTGATTTCTTCTTTAGATGTTATAGTTATTGGTTACCAGTGACTTATTTTTTTATACCAAAAATAAAATTGTTAAAACATATTAAAGCAAATTGCTTTTCAGCGTATTGAAACCTAATGGTATTGCCACAAGACCAATTCAACATGGAAATATTCGCATGAAACGTTTTATACGACAACCATAATAATTGCTTTAATGCCGCCACAAAAGAACGGAAATGTCGAAAGATATGACCGAACACACTTTAATATGACACTTGGTGTTAGCTGAGTTTGCGTATTGGTCGCGTACTGCCATTGGTTAGAAGGAGTCCAGTTTTAGAAGAACCAGCGTATAAGGACCTCAAGATAATAAAACACGTATAAAGCAATGCTTTAGTTTGCAATTATCAAATAGTTTTCATCCATTTGATTTTCAATCTTTACATACAATGAAAAAAATAAATTTTTAAAACACGTCCCTCCGCGTAATAATATAAAATGTTGCATTTATAAATCAATTTATGATTATACCAATAAAATGTATGAAAATCATCTAACAACTGAAAGCAATTTGTAAATTATAAAGCGGAATAACGCCCTACGCTGTTTAAATCGTTACACACTATGGAAGTTTTCCCATACATAGAATAGAATAGAATATAATTTATTCGTAGACACAGACACATACATAATACATTGGGAAAGAAGTAGAAAAAAGAGAAACTGCCACGAAATTGCCTCATCTCAGCATGGCGCTAGCGATTGCTAGTGCTGGTCTTCCGATGAGACCATCAGGTGAGTAAACCACGACACAGGTAACACAAATAAAGAGTTATACGATACAATAAAACAAGTAATTAATCAACATACAGTGAACAACTTATTAAAACAAAATACAGCATGATACATTGTTACTGTATGCACCGAATCGATGGTCCAATTACTTATGGTTCATCTCAACCTTGGACTCGCCAGTGCTTGCTAATTGCTAAGAATTTGAACATTTGATTTGGTATATAAATTGATCTCAATATTACTAACACATAGTAGTTACATGGAGTCAGGTCAGTCAGGGAGCTCAGGCACTCAGCTTTCGCTGGGAATCGCAACACAGGGTGCTGATTCACAAATATATTGTCATCACTTTGGCAGAGACTGACCAGGGTAAACACAGATTGTACTTTAAAAAGGCATAAGGTAGGAACTATCCACTTTTGAACACGAATATACCTCTTTTTTCAAATCAAGAAACCAATGTTTAGACGCGCTTAGCGTATTACAAAATAACTAACTTTTTTTCAGAAATTCTTTACGGCGTAACTAGGACTTAGACTTTAAAAAAAGATGTTTATTCTTTAATTTAGGTACATTACAATGCACTTATGCACGTCAGAGAAAAAAAACTACCACCGGTTCTAACCCTACACCTCTGACCCGAGAAGTATTATGACCGGCAAGAAACGGTGGCTTTACGTCTCACTGCTAAGGACCCATCTAAATGGATTTAAAAGTTGTAGGTTAAAAACCTAAAAAAAATCGTATAAGACCCTTATATCGTGTGTGGCCTGTAACGCGAGCAAAAAAATTAATCGTAGATTCTACTCCTCAAACTAGACAACGTTTGTTCAGCGACTTTAAAAATTAACTTGTGGTTAGATTTAAAAAGAGACAATCTAAGGGCTCCATATTTTTTTTAAGTTGTTGAACAAACGTTTTATAATTTGAGGAGTAGAATCTACGTTTTAATTGTTTGCTCGGGTTACAAGCCACATACTTTATACACGTCTGGTATATAAACACAAGAGGTCTCGTGAACGTAAAGGCCAGTAAAACCCGCCTCCATTTTACGGTTGCTAACATATTGGGTTATTGATATCGGCTCAGTTAAGAGTGCTTTACTACTGTTTGTGGGCCATATAATTTTATGCGCCAATATTTTGTTAGCACTTGTCCGCGTTCGAGTGAGTTCATATGTTAAAGATAGAAGATGACAGTTTATATATTAGAAAAACCGGCCAAGAGCCTGTCGGGCCATACTCAACGTAGGGTTCCGTAGTTACCGGCCCGTCACAATACACCCACTCAAAAGGTTGTTTTTATATGAAATTTTCGGCACTTACAGTCACCGATTCAACCGATTCTGAAGATTCAACCGATTTTATTCAATATAGTTTTCATTTAAAGAACTTATTAGACCTCACTTTTATGAATTTTTCAAATTTTTTTGGACCCACGGTTCAAAGGTGGCTCTGTGGGGGGGGGGGGGGCACTTTCTTTTTTTTTTTTAAGTTTTGGAGCTATTATTTACCAAACTATTAGATGTATCCAAAAAATTTTTAGAAGGCTCTTATTCTTTTTGAAAGACCTATTCAACGACACCCCACACGATAGGATTGGAGCGAAAAAAAAGTCACCCCTTACGTTTACGGGAGGTACCCTTAAAAATAATATTTACCTATAAAAAAAAATATTTTACTACTTTGTTAGCGCGATTAATACACATACTAATACCTACTTACATACTAATTACCTACTCATAGCAAATTTCAGTTCTCTAGTACTAACGGCCACTGAGCTAGACCACGACGGACGGACGGACAGACGGACATAGCGAAACTATAAGGGCTCCTAGTTGACTACGGAACCCTAAGAATATATGACGCGCTTCCGTTTTTTGTACAAATCACATTTGTTGGACAATATTTTCTGCAAATAAATAACTTTTGAACTTCTAAAATCTTCTTTACATTACTGGCCCAAAAACAAGGACATTTGATAGACGGAGAGCTGGCCACGTCAGATATGACACAATAATGAGAGCAACGAAACCCATGTAGTTATTTCGCTATACTATGCTTATTTCTAGATCCAGACATCTGGCAGCTGTAAAGTGGTGCAGGTCAAAGAATGCAAATAACTTGAAGAAAACAAATCCTAGAGTTCTGGGTTTAATAAAATATTATATAAAATAATGTAATTAATTAGGTTATATCATATCTAGAAGGTTCTGTTCGGGGAAAGTAGTGGTAGTAGGTTGTTTATTTAAGATTAGTTTTTATTTATATTTGAGTTTACTGTATTAATTCACCAATTTATTATGTTTTATAAATAAATATTTAATAATTAAAATGTACAAAAACATTTTTGACTGTTAAATGTTTGGCTTTTTAACATTTTTGACATAAATTTGATAATCAATTAATAACAAGAGGAGCATGATCTTGTTATTGTGTGTTGTGTTGTTGTTTGTGACGACCTCCTAGCCTAGTCGGTAGTGACCCTGCCTACCAAGCAGGAGGTCCCGGGTTCGAATCCTGGTCAGGGCATTTATTTGTGTGGTTATCACAGATATTTGTTCCTGAGTTATGGATGTTTTTATGTATTTAAGTATTTATATGTATATATCTATTATATATATCGTCTCCTAGTACCCACAACACAAGCCTTATTGCGCTTACCGTGGAACTAGGTTGATTTGTGTAAGATTGTCCCATAATATTTATTATTTTATTATTATTATTTATTTATTATTTATGATCTGATTAATCAAACGTAACTTTTCACACTTTCATAATAAAGTGGGAAATTAAAATGGAATAACACAACTACTATTAAATAAAATACCCTGTTTTTAATATTAATTGTAATGTTTGTGGCCATGCTTAAAATAGGATTGGACTTATCTAATCGTGTTCAATACTAAATTTAAATCACACCGATAACAATTATTAGAACAGGCCCCAAGTTGAGTTCCGCAACCCCGCAACCAGTTTAATAGCAACAATGTTAATTACTTCTAGAACTTAGTTACTAAGGCGTATTTGCGGTGGATTAATTTGGAACTTGTCCATATTGGGCCGTGACAAGGCATGGAGTCAATTACAATAGTGTTAAACCTGTGACACACTGTCCGGCACGATATAGGACCGGATAGACGAAATATTAATCACCGTTCATATGCGAGGTGGTAAGGCAGGCCATACTGAAGAACTTTTACTATGGGACCAACTCCGAAATCGCGAAAAAAAAATTCGCTTTCCTATAGAAAACGACAGACAAACGAAGAATACAAAATTGTATTAAACAGCCAATATTTTTTTTGAGATTTCGTAGTTGGTCCCATAGTAAAAGTTGTTCAATGTTCAGTATAGCCTACTTAATCACCTCGTTCAATATGAACGGTGGTTGATATTTCACGCTGTGTATAAATAAGATTATTTAAATATTAAATTTGAATATTTCTTTGGGCGGGAGCACCTGGATACCAGCTTGGGCCCTTTGACTCGGTACAAAGGCGCGCTGTGCGGATCGTCGACGATCCCAAACTCACGAGTGATATTGAACCTTTGAGTCTAAGGAGAGACTTTGCCTCCTTATGTGTGTTCTATCGCTTGTACAATGGGTTGTGCTCCGAAGAACTGTTTGATATGATGCCCACGGCAGCTTTTTATCACCGCACCGCTCGCCGCCGGCAGGGTGTTCATCCTCACACCCTGGAGCCCAAAGGGTCGCGCACAGTACGGTTCAAGAGGAATTTCCTCCCACGAACGCTGCGGCTGTGGAATGAACTCCCTGCCGAGGTTTTCCCAGCGGGCTACAGTATGAGGTTCTTCAAAAAAGGAGTGAATAGGTACCTAAAGGGTAGGCAACGCGCATGTGAATCCTCTGGGGTTGCAGGCGTCCATAGGCTACGGTAACTGCTTACCATCAGGTGGGCCGTATGCTTGTTTGCCACCGTCGTAGTATAAAAAAAAAAAAAATAATAATAATAAAAAAAACAAGGACAAGTTTCCCGGCACTTTCTGCGGCAAGGTGCCTAATATATTAAACTAGCAACCCGCCCCGGCTTCGCTCGGGATAAAAAATGGTTAGTTACTTTTACTTTTTGTAGACCTCTTTAAGGTGTACAACACTGTAGTACATTATTTTGATCTATCTCGTAGGGTTCAGCCAGAGTTTGCAATGTAAGCGCAGAAAAATGTGTTTATTTACGACATCACATTAGAAACCTGAGAAACCTCTAAAATTATCAGTCTTTCTCTACTATATTATGGATGTATTATACATATAAACCTTCCTCTTGAATCACTCTACCTATTAAAACCGCATCAAAATCCGTTGCGTAGTATTAAAGATTAGCATACATAAGGACAGACAGCGGAAAGCGACTTTGCTTTATACTATGTAGTGATAAAGATCTGGAAAATGCAGGATTTTCCATATTGTTATTGCTTTTAACATGCAGCGAGATACAATTAATTATTGTGTGTTTCTTAACCCTAATTTTCAAATTACCTATCTGATATTTTGCAATAGGTACTAATACTAATCGTATAGATATTGTTTTTAATTATCTTACGATTTTTTTTAACGTCATTCATAATCTATTCATATTAATTAGAAATCACTACATATAACTTGATCATTAAACCTTTAAAAATTACTATGCATACGCAATACAGAAAGACAGAAAGCGGCTTGAAGCGTTTTAAATGTGATGCTGGCGGCGTATGGAAAGAATAAGCTGGACGGAAAGAGTAACAAACAACGAGGTCTTAAATAAAATAAGAGTAAAAATATGCCTACTAAGAACCATCGAAAATAGAATAGGGAACATGTTGGGACACTAGTTATGACACGATGACTGCATCAAGACAATCATAGAAGGGAAAGTGGAAGGAAGAAGGAAGAGAGGGAAGTCAAGAAGGGCGTACATGGATCAAGTGAAGGATAAAGTGAACGTCGTGTCGTATCAGGCTGTCAAGGAGAAAGCTAGAGAAAGGAGTACATGGCGATTGCTTCACCAACAAAAGTTCAGCTCTTAAATATTATGATGATACGCAATACTTTGAAGTTTTATATTTGTGTAAAGGAATTAAGATAAATAAATACTTTCATTTAGTTATGCAATAGGACGCTAAAGTGACGTGAGTGTAACCGTTATATTTTATAGTGATATGCAGAGCTCGGATTTTTCACGGCAAAACAAAACACTAGCGTAATTTAGCCAGTGCTTGAAATATTATTTTATCGACACCTATCGAGTCTTACTAGAGTATATGACAGGTATTGCCTCAGTACATTTTTTCTTTTTTTATTCGATGGTACACCTATCAGTGTGAATGTCAAAATTTAAAAACTAACAAACGTGCGAAAATTTCGAAAAACAGGAGACTTACTAGAGCTCAAAATCAATATTTTTGACCAGTCTAAGGTGACCTACTGGGGGTTAGAAGGTTGTGCATTAATTACCGGACATCCTGTATAAGTAATAAAATAACTTTTCATTTTAGCTTTGCCATAGTCGAGCAACAAAGAGGTAGGTCTGCATGTACAACTTAGAACGAAGTAACTATACCACCTCATTTAAAATGATAGAAACGACTGCAAATTTCATCTCACATGACATATGACATTCACACTTTAACTGTCATTTCATTACGTATAAAACGTAAATTGCATCTAGGTATTATTTATTTCGCAACGCATTGAATCCGACGTGTTGGATATACGTATAATAACTTAATATTGCAAGGTATCAATTAATACAAAAATGAGTAATGTACAAGATCGGATCAAAACGTGGATTGAAAATCACCCTGAGTTAGTCTATAATGAAGTGACCTCCACTATATACTGCTCTATGTGCGATATGCATCTAAAACTGAAGAAATGCAATATTGAGAATCATGTGAAAAGCAACCGCCACAATTACCGTTCGGGGCAACCAAATAGGAAACATCAATTTTATTTCGATTTAATTATTTTTCTTATTTCATGCAACATACCATGGGCAACAGTCAACAACAATAATTTTCGTCATTTTTTTAACAAGTATTTATGTTGCGACTGCTCTATGACTTCTTTACCGGACGAATCGACCCTGCGAAAAATTTATTTAAATCTCGTGTACAAAAAAACTATTCAGGGTATAAGAGAGGTAAACAAAACCAATTATTTGTGGATATCTATAGACGAAACACCAGATTTCATGGGAAAATGTGTGACAAACGTGGTGATTCGGTCTTTGCAAAAAAATTGTTCTAAGCAATTTTATCTTTTGGGGTCGAAGGTTTTAGAGAAGGTAAATGGGGAAACAATAGCAAACCTAATAATAAACCAATTAAAATTTTTGTTTCAAAATTCTTTCAATGATAACGTAAACAATTTGCTTTTACTTTGCACAGATAGTGCCGCATATATGCTTAAAGCCGGTCGTATTTTAAAAGCAACGTTTCCTCGTATGAAACACATTACGTGTTTAGCTCATGGTCTGCACCGGGTTGCCGAAGAAGTGCGAGATAATTTCAAAGGTGTGGATGGGTTGATATCGAATGTCAAAAAGATATTCCTAAAATCTCCAGAGCGTGTACGCCTTTTTAAGGCAAAATATCCGTCCATTCCCCTACCTCCCGAGCCAATTATCACCAGATGGGGAACTTGGATATCTGCTGCGGTATATTACGCTCAATACTATGAGCAAATACGTGATGTCGTCTCCATACTTGCTAATGACTCGGCAGCTATAAGAGCTGCAAAAAAATGTTTTCAAACACGCAAACTACGATCGGAGTTAAATTTCATTCGCGACAACTACGAAGTAATAGCCTCTTCAATAGAACAATTGCAATGTTCGACTTTATCCATTGCGGAATCCTTCCTCATTCTGGATACTGTTCGTTGCTACGTAAACTGGAGTAAACTTTTACCAGTGATACGTAAATTTGAAGCCATGCTCGAACGAAATCCTGATTACGAAATTTTAAGAGACATATCTGACAATATTACCCGAACTGATAATGAATTCTATAAATTTGCTCCCTTGACGTCAACTGAAGTTGAACGTACATTTAGTGTACATAAATGGATTTATAGTGATAAACGCAACTGTTTACTCCCAGAGAATGTTGAAAAGATAATGATCATCTACTCCTATCACTATTACCCAAATAAAATGTCTTGTGCTGCTGTGTGTACTGACGTAGATTTTGAAGAAGAAATTGCGTCTGTTTCTAATATATAGTAACTTTATACAAATGTTTTTATTAGTTTTATTACATATTAATTTTATTTGGTGACTTTTATTTCTTCTAGTTCTGAATTATCGATATCGATAAAATAATATTTCAAGCACTGGCTAAATTACGCTAGTGTTTTGTTTTGCCGTGAAAAATCCGAGCTCTGGTGATATGCAATAGGCCGTACTGTAATGCAGATTTTTTCTTGTTTGTTATATTTTTACCAGTTTTTAAGCCTTCAACGCGCTATCACTATACATAACATATTGGCGGAACACATGCGCTAATCCACACAAGCGCGCACACGCACACACATTCATACATTACATATAGTATTTAATTAGGATAGAACACTAATTAATAGCATAAATAAGTAATATTATAATTAGGTTATAAATAAAAATAAATAACTTTCATGTATACCTACAATATTTCCTAAAATAAGAAGACTGTTAGTTGTACAGGAGCGGGGCATCCTGATACAGGTTCATTCACCTAATAGGAAGTCCCAACCACTGATGGCATATTTAGAATAAGCTTAATAAGGGAATAAATAACTTTTCATTTCATTTTCATCACAAAATTTAATATCAGTTCTCGACATCATGTCGAACAATGTAAACTAGCCTTAAATTGAACAGATTTCACTTTCCAACTGGCCTAATGACTTGGGTTGTTGGATATAAATCAAAGCTTTATAAGGCACGAACTTGTTCCACTTGTATTGTATTTCCTTGATTTGGGGTAAGTTGCAAAGTTTCAAATCTTACTCTTTGGCCGCTGAATTGATGTGAAAATTAAACTCAACATGTACCACAACCCAATTAACCCTGTGGGAAGTATGATGAGATTGATGAGTATGGAAAGTAGTCCCGTCCACATACATTACCCCCGTCATGGACTAGCCTCCAATTTATTAAATTTATAAGATAATTGTGATCTTATTTTTGTTAAAAGCGCTTAAAAACGAATGTTAAAACTTAAAAACTATATTAAACTTAACCTATTTAACTAATTTAATAGAATAGAATAGAAATAGATTGTTATTAAATCAAATGCAAACATTGAAAACATTGAAAATAGAATCAACCCAGCAGGACTTGAACCAGCATCGATACGCCTTGCCGGGGCTCGATCGCTTTACCAATTAAGCTATGGGTCAAGTTACTAAGTTGACGAAATGTTCAATGCCTTCAATCATCTTTTTGCATTTATTTTGATCTACTTCGGCTTTACAGCAGCCGTAATAAATAAGTAATCAAATTGATTATTTTTTCAATGTTTTCAATGTTTGCATTTGATTTAATAACAATCTATTGTATGAGTATATACTTTAAAAACATGCAAAAATAATTATGAGTTGATAGCAGTGCCCTATATATTTCTGTTGTGACACTTACGATAGTGTCGGCGGGAAGGGTATCTAACTATATCTAACTATATGTACCTAGATGTCGCTTACGGCTGCTGTAAAGCCGAAGTAGATCAAAATAAATGCATAAAGATGATTGAAGGCATTGAAAATTTCGTCAACTTAGTAACTTGACCCATAGCTTAATTGGTAAAGCGATCGAGCCCCGGCAAAGCGTATCGATGCAGGTTCAAGTCCTGCTGGGTTGATTATTTTTTCAATGTTTTCAATGTTAGCATTTGATTTAATAACAATCTATTGTATGAGTGGAATGCCCCACTTTAAAAACATGCAAAAATAATTATGAGAATAGAAATAGTTTATTCGTAAACAGATACATATAAAAGAAACAGAAGGAAAGAAAACATAATACGAGAAAATGCGACGAAATGGCCTCATCTCAGCATGATGCTGGCGGTTGTCAGCGCTGATCTTCCGATGAGACCATCGGGTGAAAACGATTCACGGAAGGTAACACAAAAAAGATAAAAAAAAATAAAAACAAACAAAGAGAATTAAAAAAAACATAAAGATTATAGATATTTATAAACTTATATGCAGAAAGTAAAATATCGGTAAAACACAATCAAATCACAATAAAAAATGTCTGTCCGACCAAACTTGTCTTGACCATGCATTAGGCATAGAACGCATGCGCACTAATTATGACAGGCATGACATTGACAATCGACATGAAAGAAAAGGAAATTATTAAAGATCAAGTATTAGGTTATTATTACATTGAAAACAATAAACATTTAGTATAAAAAATACGATGGCAATGCGACAGGAACAGGAACATACTTCAGTTCAGTGGTACGTTAACAATACAGTGTCTGCAGGCAACTTGTATCCAGTCTGCAGGTTTCCTGGTTAAGTTGATGGTCGAGCATGTACTTCTTAAGCTTGAATTGAAAACTATGAATACTTTGCAGGTTTCTCACTGGCGGCGGAATATTGTTCCAACATTTAGACGCTGCATATCGGAAACTTCCTCGGAAGGCGGCCGAAGAGTGGTGCGGCGTGAGCAAGTGAATCCCACATTCGCGGCATGCACGGAGCTTAATGCAAGAGAGCTTATTAAAAAGATAAGCAGGAGATTTATACTTTAGCACACCGAAGAGCAGACAAGCCAAGTGAAGTTTACGGCGGTGTTGCATTTTAAGGATATTGTGGCTGTTCAGAAACGGGGTAACATGGGCTCTCAACGGTATATTAAAACAGAAGCGAGTGCAGGCATTTTGTACACGTTGTATGAGCCTTTTTGCCCTAGCAAGGAGCCGTGGTCCAACTACTACATCCACATAGTTTAATTTGGATAACACAAGTGATTCGACTAGCCGAATGCGCAAGTTTTTGCTTAGATATGGCCGGATTTTGTATAACACCTTAAGTTTGTAGAAGCAGCTCCTAACAGCCTCACATGTATTCTTCTCAAATCGAAGTCCACTGTCCATTAAAAGACCTAGATTACGGGCTTCATACACACGCTCAACAGGTTGATTCATCAGCATAACATTCGGCTCATTACTGACACCAGCCTGTTGTTTCTTACTGCCTAAGACAAGGTATTTAGTTTTACATGGGTTAAGTAATAGGCAATTCCTTGTAGCCCAATTTGCTATTGTGGTGAGATCTTCGTTAAGTTTCTCTATAGCACAGTTGATTTTGTCTGGCTTAAATGATAAATACACTTGTATGTCATCTGCATAGATGTGGACCTGCAATGTGCGATGCAAGACTTAATATCTGCGGTATACAGAATAAACAAAAGCGGACCAATAACGGATCCTTGTGGTAAACCTCTTCTTAACTCGGCCTTTTCTGAAAAGAGTGAAGTCACTGAAAGACACCTTCACCATTTGGGATCGATCATTGAGATAGCTTTCAAACCACTTAATAGCCTTGTAGTCAAAACCTTAATAGCTCAGTTTAGACAGCAGGACATATTCAAACTGTCAAAAGCCCTCGAAAAATCAAGGAGCACCAAAAGAGTTCACATTCCCTTATCCTGAGCGTCCAAGATGTTGTCAGAGACATCAAGCAATGCGGTTGTTGTGCTGCGGCCTTTCCGGAAACCTGATTGTAAGTCTGACAAAATATTGTTGTTTTCTAGGTAGGTAGTTAACTGTGAGCTGACAACTTTTTCCATCACTTTAGACAGACATGGTAGAATGCTGATTGGCCTGAGGTGCGTAAGCTCAGACGGGTTTGAATTTTTAGGCAAGGGGTTTACAACTGCCAGCTTCCCGATGTCTGGAAAAGTGGATGTAAGAATAGAGGTATTTATTAAGCCAGTGATAATGTCAATAGCATATGGAAGCGTTAGAATAAGCATTTTTAAATTTATACCATCAACACCCTCAGCGTTAGATTTTAAAGACCTAATTATTTTAGTAATATGGTCAGGGCTAACTGTATCTAGGTGGAAAGCAGTCTCACTATACTTGTGGAACTCTAAATAAGTCAAATCAGATATACTGACACCAGAAGTACCCGGTAGATCTAGAAAATATTTATTTAAGGTACATGGATTGCTCAAAAATGTAGGTAGTTCTGTGTTTTTTCTAGGTAAGACTGTAGATTTCAAGTTATGTCACAAAGTTTTTGACTCATTAATCTTATTATTTATATTTTGTTTGAAAAAAGCTATTTTTTTCATAGGAGATGGCCTTATTTACTAAAATTTTCAGGTCTTTGTAATATTTCTTTTTAACATCACTCCGGTTTTTATGAAAATCTGCTGCAGCACCATCTCGCAACCGCATCATGAGCTTGACAGTGTCAGTGATCCAAGGGTAGGATTGTACTTTAACTAAGGATGTCTTTACTGGGGCATGTGAATCAAATAAACTAAGTACCTGTTCGTTAAAAGCTAATACCATGTCATTGACTTTCCCAAGATTTGATATCAAGTCCCACCGCACGCCCTGCAGGTCCACATCCAAGTCTCTAAAGCAAATTTGCTTTAAAGGTAATGTGGTAAGGTTTTAATTTGTCACGCTTAACATTGAAACTACAAACAACAAGGCAATGACCATACAGGGAACCTACATGATCAAAGGCTGTGCTCCTTGCCTGCATGTCTGAACAGATAACATCAATCAACGTCTGGCTGGTATCAGTAAAATGCGTGGGCTGAGACACTAATTGAGATAATCCAAAACTAGCTATAAAATTATTGAATTGAGTAATTTTTGTGTCGTTGCTGTTTAATAAATTTACATTGAAGTCACCTAGTATAATCAGATTGTCATAACTGGGAATGGAACTGACTGTGTCGGTAACTGCATCTAGAAATAGTTGAAGGTCCATCCAAGGTGGTCGGTATGCCGTTCCAATTACAAGCTTCTTACCGTTGAGAGTCAAAGTGACCCACATCTGCTCCACCAACTTATGCAAATGGTTGACGGGATGAGGCCAGGTGCGAGCATGAAGATTCCGCTTGATATAGAAACCTACGCCTCCTCCGCGTGATCGCACACCCTGCGGTCTAGGTATATGGCGGAAACTGTACCCAGGAAGTGCCGGGGCACGCCATTGTTCACCTGCTCTTAGCCACGATTCGTTGATCGCCAGCACATCAACATCCTGCCGAGTAGTTGCCGCTATGAAGTTGTCATGATTTGTGCCAAGTGAACCTGCATTGTATAAACCTAATCTAAGATTTTTATTCATTTTTTTAGTTGTTTAATCCAGCATTTCTGACATGTAAGTAGCCAATAAATAAATAAATTCATATAGTATAGCCTGCAGAATTTATTTAAAGTCATACAACTGAAGTGTTGCCTGTGAGTAATATAATAGGACAACATACATGGTCCGCGATCATCATAAGAATGCTATTAGTGCTCTCTCGGGTTCTATACAGCAAAGACGCCGCTTTTTTGCGCATGATCGCTGCAAAGCCGTTGGTTCGTGCCTCCGCGAACATGAGGGAAGCGCTGCACAACCTTAAGCGAACCGCAGGGCCCTGATTCGACATGCCAAACTGTAAGACGTGGATGTTACACTTGTATCGCTAGTGGATACAGTGATATCCATCTGTCCACACGTGTCCACACCTAACTGTCAAGCTGTCAATAGATCTCGCTAGAGCGTTTTGTCTATGGCTATGGCCACCATTTTAGATATCACTCTTGAGTGATTCCACCCCAAATTTCCACTGTCACAAAAGTGTGATATCATAGTTGTCTCGCAAGCGACTCAGTTATACCATGTCGAATCGAGGCCCAGGTGTAGAACTTTAGTTGCAGATGGATGTGCGACTGATTTATATAATTTATCAATTATCATTTTCAGTGATAAGTCGGTTTTTTTTACGCACCTCAAAGGACACAAACTCCCAATCTGCGCGTATTCTCACTAATACAAATGCATTTTGTGAATTGACCAAGAGCGCCTCATTCACGATCACTCGCGAATGAATATCTAATACTATTATTCACATATGTACCTTGGCACAATCTGACGAATGCTTTGGTCAGTGGTTGGAATTATGGACGAGCGAGCCAAACGCTCAAAGCCAGTATAATTTCAATATTGTTTGATAAATGATATGGGATCCTGACCGTAGGTGATGTATTCTAATTTTAAAATACATTAAAAATACAATCTATCTCCAACATAACTCCTACACTTAACAAAAAAGTTATATCGAAATATTTTTCAAGCAATTTCTGATATTTCTGATTTCGACGTTTAGGCGCTAGCTGTATTGCGTATTTAATGAATTGGAGTTAAATAAATAAATATAAATAAATAAATATTATAGGACAATCTTACACAAATCGACCTAGGCCCACAGTAAGCTCAATAAGGCTTGTGTTATGGGTACTAGACGACGATATATATAATAGATAAATATGGATAAATACTTAAATAATGAAATGAAATGAAATTTTTTATTGGTAACAGTATTGTTACAGGTCGTTTTGTAAATAACATTGGTTGTGTATAACAATTATAACTAATACATCGTACATCATTATGTCATGTATATCTTACGATATTTAATTTGTATTATCATACTATATAATTAATTACATTAATAAATAAAATAAATAAAATAGCCTTTTATTTCTCGCAATAATTCAACTACGACAACGATTTAAAAAAGTCAAAATGATTTCATGCATTGATCTAGTATGTTTACATGTAATAATAACCTAAAGGCCGTGTTACACTTTACTTATAAATATATGTATGTCATAATTCCGTCAAGTTATTGTATGTACAGATAAAATTATTCAATTGATGTACGTCCAGAAAAAAAAGTCAAAATAATAGCCGTTTTTATAACGTGAACTATGGTCAATACAATAAAATAAAAATTTAATTAAAGTAAAATAATAGTAATTAGGTATATATCGCGCGAGAACCCCTCTTAGGTGAGGGTAAAGGCCTCCTCCAGTGACGTCCAGTGGTCTCTATTTTTGGCTATATTCTTCCAAAGTTTGCCAGCCGTATAGGCGATGTCATCTTCCCATCTCGTTCTTGGTTTGCCTCTCTTTCTGAAGCCTAGGGGGCCAGGCCATGACGTCAGCATGGTTGTCCATCGATCGTCACTCATTCGGGCTACGTGTCCCGCCCATCGCCATTTCATTTTTTTTGAGTATGTTAGGGCGTCTACTACTCCTGATCGCTCTCTTATGGTAGAGTGCGTATCTTTTGAACTCTTCTGATTTTAAACATACTTCTTTCCATGCTTCGTTGGCAGGAGGTTATCTTATTTTTTATTCGATTCGTGAATTTCCATGTCTGGCAGCCGTATGTGAGAGATGGTAATAGACACGTGTCCATAACCTTCTTTTTGATTTTTGTTGGCATCTGACTTTTGAAAATTTCCTTTTGACTCCAGTACTTTTTCCATGCTCCTTTAACCCTTCGATCGACTTCCTGTTCACAGCTTTCCTTTTGGAAAGATATTTGTTTGCCTAAGTATATGTATGAATCGACGTATTCAAGAGGAACATTTTCAATATTTATTGGCGTTTTTGACGAGTTAGTCATAACCTTGGTCTTACTGAAATTTATTTCCAATCCTGCATGTCTACTTGATTTCTGCAAAGTGTTAACCATGTACTCCAGCTCTGTACTGTTTTCTGATAGCAGTACTAGATCGTCGGCAAACCTTAAGTGACTGATACGTTTTCCATTTATGTTCAGGCCGACTCTCTCTCTCTTCCAGTTTAAATTACCTATGACCATTTCTAGCACTGCTATGAAAATTCTAGGTGAGAGCGGGTCCCCTTGTCTCACTCCTCTCTTGATTGGAATGGATGGACCTATACGCTCCAGTTTTACTCTGCTAGTATTTTTTTCGTATAGGTGTTTCAGAATCTTGATATATTTAGACTCTACGTCTTGTGTTTTAAGGGCCTGCCATATCGATGTGTGAAGTATGGTGTCGAAGGCTTTCTGGTAGTCAATAAAGGCTACGTAGAGCGGTTTTTGAAACTCAACGTATTTCTCAATAAGTAGCTCTACGGAGTGGATGTGGTCTATTGTAGAGTAGCCTTTGCGAAATCCTGCTTGCTCAATCGGCTGATAAGATTCTAGAGTAGGACTAATTCTCTTTTCTATTATCGACGAAAACAGTTTGTATATCGAAGGAAGTAGATTAATAGGTCGATAGTTGCTTATATCGTTAGGGTCGCCCTTTTTGTATAGTAGTATTATGTTTGACTCTGACCACTGCTCGGGTGTAACACAAGTGTCGAGTATTTTATTGAAAAGTATAGTCAATGGCGTAGCGAGAAGCGTGCAAGCAATTTTTATTGTTTCGTTTGTTATCTTGTCCGGTCCTGGGCTTTTCTCTAGTTTAAGCTGCTTTATTTTTCCAATAATTTCAATTTCATCCACTGGTTTTGGTTCCGTAGTGTTTCCTGATTCTTCTATTATACAGGGAGAGCTTTCAGATCGTGGTGAAGCTTCATCGTACAGTTTTTTATAAAACGTAGTCGCTATTTGGAGTATGTCTTTTCTGCTGTGTGATACGTTAAGTGCCCCGCGAAGGCCTTCTATCCAAGATTTTTGTGACTGTAGCTCTTTGTAGGCTCTTTTGAGACTGCCTGTTGTTTCCAGGTATCTTATAATAGTACGTTGGCGATGGTTCTTATAGTCTTGACGTAAATATTTACTTATAAGCTTGTATAATGCTTTAAGTTCATTTTTCATATCACGTGTTTTCGGTTTGAGCTTTTGTAATTCTTTTCGTCGTTGAATAAGCCGGTTCGTGCGTTCAGATATAATACTGGATTTTGTTGTTGTGTGTGTATGTCGTGTGAGAGCTTTGTCTAGGCTATTTTCTATAGCGAAAATAATTTTATTGTAGTATTCCTGGACGGTGTCGTCTTCGTGCCGGAGACATAGATCCTCTTGGTAATTATTTAATGCCTCTAGATATATTGAAATTTCTTGCTCATCTTTTAGTCTGTTTCTTGAGTTCCCGACATAGTTGGATCTATTACTTTTAATTTTATTAAGACTAAAAGAAGCCCGCACAAGTCTGTGATCCGAAGGAAATAATACATTAATTACTTGTACATCTTGAACGTTTCTATGCAGGTTTGTCAGAATATAATCAATCTCGTTTTTTGTGACGCTGTCTGGAGATCTCCAAGTCCACTTCTGTTTGCTTTTCTTTTTAAAGAACGTGTTCATAATTGAAAGATTATTTTCGTGTGCGAACTGTAACAGTCGTTCGCCGCTTCTGTTTCGTTTTCCATAGCCGAATTGTTTCATGATTGGACTGTCTTCGGGGGTAGGTTGACCAATTTTAGCATTAAAGTCGCCCATGACTACAACGTTTTCTCCAGATAATTTTAAGGCTTTGTCAATCGTGTTATAAAATGACTCTATTTCGTCGTCGCTTGCTGCCTCTGTGGGTGCATAAACTTGAATCAAGCTTATTTGGAGATCGTCAACTTTTATTTTTAACAGCGCTACTCGTTCGGAGAGTCCAATAAAACTTTCAATATTCCTTTTCAGGTATTTTTTAACAAGAAATCCAACTCCGTGTAAGCCAGGTGTTTCGCCTATGTAATGAAATATTACGTGTTCGTATTCCTGTATCGTATTTCCAAGGCGTCTTATTTCTGACAGGCCAATTATATCGAATTTTGTATTTTCCAATGCGTCCATTAATTCGAGAAAGCGAGAATGTGTAGACAAAGTTCTAACATTATTAGTTGCTATGAAGAATAGGTTGTTATTTTTTCTTTTTATCGATTTATCTTGTGTCATTGGAGGGTTTTGGTCTACTACTCCCACGGTGACCGGCCGTATTGGGAGAGGTATTGTTTCACGTATGTTTTTACTTAAAGTTTGTTCGCTGGAGGGGGCCCGAGTTTGTCAAGCGCTTTCTTTGGGTGTTACAAATGCCAAGATAGAGTTTCTCTTGTATTTTTTACAGTCTTGACCTTGAGGCGTGCTTGCTGAGGTTCCTGGGGTGCCTCGGGAGCCCGGGGTCCCTTGGGTTTTTTGCACTGCTACTGCGTCCGTGGTTTTTTCGGGAGATTGAGATAATAGTCTCTTGTTATTGTACCGGGGTTTCCTTTCTTTTATAATTAATTTGTCATATCTAAGGTATGCTATATTTCCCCTGTCTAACTGTTGTTGCCGTTCTTTTTTAAGTTCTTTTCTTTTCTCGAGAACTTGTGGCGGAAATTCCTCTTGAATGTACATGTTAGATCCATTAAGCTTTTTCTTTAGTTTTAATATTTTGATTTTTGCTCCCAGAGTCGTAAGAACAATCGAGATGGGACGAGGATTTTCACCCTTCTTGCCCATTCTTCGCAGTGATTGGATCTCATTTTCATGAAGGTTTAATTGCAGTTTTATGTTTATTATATCTAATATTATTTTTTGAAGATCGAAATAGCTTCTTTCGGTTTCTCCGACCCCGAAAAATACTAGGTTTCTTTCATAGCTGTTTTTTTCTAACCTATATAAGCGTTGCTCTTGATCATTAATTTTTTCTCGCAAATTTTCTACCTCTGTATTTAAAACTTGAAATTTCTCATTCATATGTGTTGTGATTTTGTTGGTGATTGTGTCCTCAGTTTGTGCTATTTTTGTTTCAATCCTTGTGAATTCTGTTTTCATGTCACTTTTCATTGACAACATTAATGCTTTTAATTCTTCCATGGTGGTTTGATGCAGTTTGCGCCCTCTAGTTGAAGTGTGGTGCAATATTTGTGAAGAGGGAGTAAGTGAATATGCACTGTAAGGTTAATGTCCTGCTGCACAGTTTGGAGTTCCGTTAGATCACGTTAGATGGCGCTGATTTCAAACAGATCAAAATGTTGTAGGAATGATTTAGCACTTTTAGTAGTATTTTGATTTCACTAAATGTTCGCGAAAAAGGTCACTTGATTTAACTTTTCTAATGTTCACTTTGGTATTTTATCTGTATGTCACTCACTAGTTTTTATTGTCTGCAAAATAATTGTCACTTTTAAAAACTGTTCGTTGGTATTTGTTTATCACTATTTACATTGTTTATTGGTCTTTTCCACCACTGTCCACATGTGTGCCGGTGCATTGCTGTATCCTCTATATGTTTTTTTTTACTTTTATATCACTTAATCTGTATTATAATTTTTAATTACACAATTACTACGGAGCTGATGTAAACACGAGCACGGTGGCGCCCTCCTCCAATTCGTCCTCCAATTACATTACAGTACAATTATTTGTATTTTATATGGTAAAAGGTAAGTCAAAAAATTCATTATAGCTGTAGTACATATTTTTTAGTAGCCACTTTTTTAAATTAATTTTAAATGCTGCGGTGGAAGTTGCATCCCTAATAAAATCAGGCAAACGATTATACACGGAGGGACCAAGGCAATAGACCGACTTTTCTGACTTCGCTAAACTGTGTTGCTCCGCCACCATCCGGTTTGCATGTTTATTGCTTCTTAATGGATAATTTACGTTTATTCCCTTGCGCTTAAATAGCTTACTATTTGTACTTATATATTAAATACAAAGAAAACATCCATAACTCAGGAACAAATATCTGTGATAAACACACAAACAAATGCCCTGACCAGGATTCGAACCCGGGACCTCCTGCTTCGTAGGTAGAGTCACTACCGACTGGGCTATCTAGGAGGCCGTTTAAAGTTGTATACTTGTATTGAAGTTGGATCGTTTTCTAAACGTGTTTTAAAATTAGAATACGGCCCCTGGCATGGCGCGCATGGAAACACCTCGGTAATTAGGATAATCACATGCATGGTGTGGCATGCGTCACATGCGTGCGGCATCTGTTATTACTCGTAATGAGCACGCACTGATTTTGTCATTGTAATTCGCCGTAAATTCGATCATTTCCGAACGTTTGGAATTTCATTATTGATTCCAAATTCGAATTGTGTGCTGGAATCGAATGTTGCGGCAATATTACATTCCAGCGATCTGGTCACACGGCGTCACGCCGGGGAAAAAATGTACGCCGGCGCGCCGACTACAGCTAATGTTGCCATTGGGTATTGTATTTATATAGTTATTGATGTGGAAATTTTGAATTGACTTTATCACCATTTGGTAACAAGCTATGTATAACAGAAAGCCATTTATTTTAGCTCAAACACTCATGAGGTTAGACGCATAAGTTTTATTTAAGCTAATGAAAATTTTGATCGAGCAATCATAAGTTTTTTTTTATAGCGGGATATTGCGTATTGAGTCATATTCTAAGCCCCCCGGATGGATGGATAACTGTCAGTAGAATATGAGTACCGTTTTTCAGACCCATTATTTGTACCTACTGAGAACGCCGTCCATATCTTTTTTGGTCGTAGGATGTACATAAGTGCCTACTTATAAATTTTAATGGAAAACACCGGAAATAATAATTTATGTGAATGACGGGCATAACTAGCAACTACACAGAATAACAAAACAAACAAGACGATATAATTATACTAATTATACAGAGTGTAACAAAACACTGATGATCCGTTAAAGGGCGTAATTGGTATCGTCTTGCGACATTTGTGACTAACAATTCGTCGGAATTTGTTTTATGTGAGTTTCGCACGTACTAATTATGCCAAACATGTTTTTTTCAAACGAGTTTCAAAAAACTATAATGAGTTTTTTAGTGACATTGATCCATTAATATACTCTCTTGACACTTTAAAAGAACGTACGAGATCCAAATTGTTAAGGATAAAAAATATGTAGGTAGAATTTATATTTATTTTCCTTCTCGCATTCGCTTTTGTAAAAATTTTAATTGTATCACATGTATGAACCCCAAGGTCTATTTTTACATAATTTTGTAAATCATATCTATATTTTTGTGTATGGCTGTTTGTGTTCTGAACAATAAATAAATAAATAAGAAAAAAAAATATTTTGGGCGCGAAACAATTTTTTTTGGTATGGGACACGTCGTCCAGGCTGGCCAACTCTCGATACAAAACAATTTTTTTTTCACGTGAAAATTTTTTTCCTTACTCATAATAAGAATATGATACCAAATACCCCCTTAAACGAATCACCAGCAATTTTGTTACCCCCTGTATACTAGAGTACGTACCTAAAATATTTTTTGCTGTCTCATAACATTGTTAGGGTTCCGTAGCCAAATGGCAAAAAACGGAACCCTTATGGATTCGTCATGTCTGCCTGTCTGTCCGTCCGTATGTCACAGCCATTTTACTCGGAAACTATACAACGTATCTGAATAAAATTTACACATTAGGTGTATTTTGTATGCCGCTACTTAGTTATGTAGTTAAATTTAAAAAAAAATATTTTTAGGGGGGCGCTCTATAGATGTAACTAAATTTCAAATTTTTTTTTAACCAAATATCAACATGCGATAGATCAATCGATAGGTCTTTAAAAATAACATCGAGGTTTGTTTGATCATTTTGTGATTAAGTGAATATTTTCAGAAATAATCGCTTCGAAAGTTTAAAATTATGAAAAAAATTGAGAAGATGCGCCTTTTCACATACTTTCTACGAAAATTATTTTGAACATTATCAGTTCAGGTATCTTTGAGTTATCTTAAAAAAACTTCTTCCATAGGCATCAGATATGACCTTTTGGTATTAATTTGGTTACGAGGTACGGAACCCTCCGTTATGCGTGGTCCGACACGCACTTGGCCCGTTTTTCATACTAAGAATACGATACCAATTACGCCCTTCACCAGCATTTTTGTTACATCATGTATATTATACTTACCTAAAATATTCTTGTACTTATCTAAAATATTCTTGTACTTACCTAAAATATTCTTGTACTTACCTAAAACATTCTTGTACTTACCTAACATATTCTTGTAGGTACTTACCTAAAATATTCTTGTACTTACTTAAAATATTTTTTGCTGTCTCATAATATTGTTTTTTAAAAGCATCTTAATACGAGTATTTTTGTTCCTTAAACCATAATTTAAGCCGCACAATAAAATTTTAAGCCTTAATTACCCCAAAAACAATCACAGTTAACGACCCTTATCCAACTTTAAAACCACGACAATCCCTAAAAAACCCTCTTACCCCCCCTCTCTTATCCCGACATCGCGAATTGTCTCTCGCAGCTTATCGTCCCTTTGTGGCGGTACAATAGATTCGTTTCGCCTTTTTAATGATATTTCTTACGTCAGTAGAAAGTGCTTTGTGGAGTTGAAGGGTGAAGGTAATCAGTTTGTTAGGGCCAGTTGCAGCTAACTATAAAAATGGTAATTAAATATATAGTGCTAATGGTTATGAACATAACTTATTGGTACATTAGCGAACGTGACGCTTCTAAGCCGTAACCTAATATCGGATTTCTATCGCCTGTCACCATAGCTGTCACGTTCTAACAAGTATGTAAGTGGGAAAGTGACGCATGACGTGATAAGCGATAAAATGACAACCATGATACGCGTTCAGAACTATTTATATTTTCAAGTCACTCTTATACAGTCAGAAAAGGATGGGTAGACTATAGCGCGCGAGATACTGTTGCGTTACTCTTGTGCTAATCAGTTTTCATATTATTAATATTACATTAAATGCTGTCTTTTCCCACTTTATCATTACATTTGCAAACCTGCTGTAAAGTTAGCGTTGCACGTTGTCAAACTCTGATTTTTAGGTCAACTAACAGATTTAAAAAAACGCGATGCAATGGCAACTTTTAATCCCAGCACACAGTTCGAGTTTAGAATCAACTAGCTTTTGCCCGCGGCTTCGCTCGCGTTAAATTCGGGGTAACACGGTTCCCCTTTCCTGATTGCCCCCTGGAATGCTCAATACAAACTTCCACCCCCCATTTGTCCCGCCTTGAGCATTCTACCCTCCTATATGTCCCTCTGAGTATGGGAAAGTTATAAAAGGAGGCAGAAAAACGGTCAATTAAAATTATTTAATTCCGGACCAGCCCAGTTGGTAAAGTGGTAAAATGCGTGGTATCGTGCTAAATACAACTAAGACCGGATTCTACAAATCTCCTGCAGCCGAAGTACTC
Source organism: Pammene aurita (assembly GCA_947086415.1). NCBI lineage: Eukaryota > Metazoa > Arthropoda > Insecta > Lepidoptera > Tortricidae > Pammene > Pammene aurita. The sequence goes on along the minus strand of OX352305.1, from coordinate 1,224,724 downwards.
CCCCGAAGGTGCCAAGTTGATAGGCGCGGCGTTTTCTCATCGGCGCTTAGTTCAGCGCAACCGGGCAATTACGTGGCGCTGAGTCAGGGAAGCAGCCAAAAGCGTTGCAAGAGGTTGGCGGCAAGCAGCGAGCCACAAAATGTCACTCTGGACTTTGGACCCCAGTTTGGGGTACACTTATACACATTATTTAACACTACAGTGCTTTTATATTAATTGAGGATCACGTAGGGACGAAGTTAAAAGATCGATTACGGTTAAATATCCTTCCGTATCAGAGATCGGTATTATTAAGCGACGTGCGTTCTACTCAATTTCCAAGGCTTAATGAACGAGCGAGCGGCTACTTGCGATGACACAGCGCAAGATCAGATGCGTTAGTTCATAGATTCACGAATGTGCCAGGTAAGAACATTAGAACGAGTGAATGTTATTACGGCGGCGCGATATGTTTAAAACGATCAGCGTGTTGATGATTTTGTAATCCTATTTATTATTTATTTAAGACAGTATTAACGTAAAACTAGTATGTAATATAGTTCTAAGTTGTACATATTATTTTTATTAGGTAAGTAGATAGGTTTAAGTTTGTATTTTTATTAAATATGTATGTATAACGTTACATATACCCCCCGCTCCATCGAAAGGGTTTTATTCTTAAAGAAAACCCGATTGGGTTGCCATTAGCATTACACTTACATTCAATCATCTTTCAAATTATTCACTCATACTTCACCTAGGACATAGAAGCAAATGCAACTTTAAAAGTTGACAACGCGACCTTTCATTCAAAAGGCATGTGTGATATATTACACATATGACTTATACTAACAACAAGATCTTAATTATAGGGCTTGCATTTTATCTAAGGCTGCTGGCTAACTTGAGGTCCTTTACATGCCAGACACCTAGATTTTTTCCATTCATATCCTCTAATACGTACACAAGAGGAGACTTCTTTTCAATTATTCGACACTTTATAAATTGAGGCGCTAATTTCTTACTGAAGTATTTGTCTTTATCGCTTAATATATACTATATCGCGTAATATATACTTAATATTACTATGTCTCCAACGTTAAAATCTGCAGGTTTACACCGTTAATTATATTGAGCAGTGTTTTTTACATGTGCCTGCCACAATGAAGCTTGCACATCATTAAACACAGAAGCCAGACAACCACGGTTCTCTACGTAAATATCGCGCGGAAGGAATAAAATTTCGTTACCCAGGTCATTATCCGTATAGTGCGAACCACACAAGACAAGTTCGCGACCATAAACAAGAAAAGAAGGTGTATAACCACCGATAGCTTCATTTGCGGAGTTATTTATGGCAAATTTTAGGGATAAAAGTGTCCAACGTCCGGTGATCGTCTTGGACAAACGTCGACAAACAGGTGATAATTGTCTTGTTATAGCGTTCCACGAGATTAATTTGCGGGGTATACCTAGGCGTGAAGAATATGTTCGGGACCTTATACCGTTTAAAAAGAGCATCCGTTGCTGTGCTAGTAAACTGACTGCCATTGTCAAGGAAAATTGTCTGGGGAACGCCATGAACCAAAAATATGTTTTCCTCTAAAATTTTAACTACTGCATCGGCAGTTGCACGACGTATTGGGAAAATATCGCAATATTTAGAGAAACAGCACGTGATAACCAGAATGTAGCTGTTTTATTGTTATGATTTTGGAACTTGTACGACAGACAGACAGAACAAGAGCCTACAAACTTAACGACATCTCGGTGCATACCAGGCCAATAATAGTTTAGTGCTAACCGCCGATAGGTTTTAAAAATGCCAATATGACCAGCTGTTGGTTCTGAATGATTTTGGTCTATTATTTGTTCGCGAAATTCTAATGGCACTACTTCCTTCCATTCGAATTCTGAAGTAAGCTGTTCAAATTTTGACTTACATAGCCGAAACAAAGAATTATTTTTAATCTGAAAATTAGGGAAGCTAGTTGGATTATTAATACAACCATTATAAATCTTTTTGTACCAGTCATCATTTGTGGTCACAATAGAGTTACAAAGAGAAATAGCATTGACTGGGACAGCGCGAGAAAGGGCGTCAGGAATAACGTTATCGACTCCGCGGCGATGCTTAATTTCGAAGTTAAATGAAGATAAACGTACTCCCCAACGTGCTAATCTCCCAGTAGCATTCTCAAGCGATAAGAACCATTTTAACGCAGAATGGTCAGTGTACACTATGAAAGAATTTCCGTTCTCGAGATAAACAGCGCCAATGCTCCAGTGCAGTTAAGACGCTAAGAGCTTCGCGTTCCGTGATGCTGTAGTTCTTCTCGGCGTTGGATAAGGCTCGACTCATATAAGCTACAGGATGCTCTTTACCATTAAGAGTCTGTGTTAACATAGCACCAACACCATAATTACTCGCGTCGCAGTGAACTTCGTAAGGCAACGAGTAATCCGGACAGGACACAACTGGTGCAGATACTAAGGATTCCTTTAATGCGTTAAAAGCTGCATCAGCTTCCTGTGTCCATTCAAATGGTGGTGACTTTTTGCCATTCGAGGTAAGCTTGTTCAAGGGACCAGCTACCGTACTAAAATTGGGCACAAAACGACGGTACCATGTGGCTGTGCCAAGGAACCGTTTGACTTCTTTTTTATTTGTAGGAGTGGGGAAATTAATTATAGCCTCAACTTTTCCGGGATCAGTGCGTAAGGCACGAGCATCGACCACGTAACCAAGGTACTTCAACTCACTCCTAAAGAATTTACATTTTTCAAAGTTGACAGTGAGGTTAGCTTGTTTTAATTTGTCCAAAACGCGCAACAGACGCGAGACATGTTCCTCAAACGATGAACTGATGATAATAATGTCATCAAGGTACGCGAATGTTTTGAACTCCATATCACCAAACAATGAGTCTACTAGACGTTGTTGTGTCGCAGGCGCGTTGGTCAACCCGAAAGCAGTGGTTTTGAAACATAGCGTGCCCCTACCGGGTATAAAAAACGAAGTTTTGTCGCGATCTTCAGGCGCAATAGGGATTTGCCAAAAAGCTTTTGATAAATCTATGCTTGTAAGGTACTTAGCATCGCGGATACTATCTAAGATTTCCGTGACATACGGCAAATTATAAGCGTCGCGCTTAGTGACTGCATTTAACTTACGGCAATCGAGACAGAACCGAGGTTGTTCATTCTTTTTGTTGACGATGAGGACTGGAGATGACCAAGCGCTTTCGCAGTACTCGATGACATCTATTGCCAGCATTTCGTCAACTTGTTCAGTTAGGATACGTTGCATCTCGGGGGACATTCTATAGTATCGCTGTCTAATAGATTGGGCGTCTCCGGTATCTATACGATGGATAATGACGTTTGTACGACCCAAACCTTTTTCCTCAGTCGATATTGACCGAAACTGATTTATCACGGTATCAGCAATTACCTTTTGAGGATGCGTCAAATTGTCATATGAATGAATATGCATATCAGTGGAGTTAATTTTGATTTCTGACATGGGGCTGGTTGACAATGTAACGCTTCCTATATATTTTGGGCACAGATTGAAGGCACGCCAAAAATCTATGCCGAGTAAGATAGAGTTTTCAACCTCAGGGATAACATAAGCCTTAATTATGTGGTATTAGCCTTCAAATGTTATGGGTAAATTAATGTAACCAATACATTTCGAATGATGACGACCAGCCCCTATCATTTCAATGGCATTAAGATTATCGTGAAAGGTGTAGTCTGTTAAATCTTTATGAGAATTATTGCCTATTATGGTCACCGCAGCTCCGCAATCTAACAAGGCACAGGTATTGTTAATTTTAATATTAACATAGGCCCTATCATCATAATCAGGTTTAGACTGCAGAATTGTAGAAATTCTATAAGAAGTGGAAAATATTTTTATAAAATTAAGCCAAGTTTCCCAATCCTCTTTATTAAAATTCCCACAACTCTGCCCATATAGTTTTTTGTATTATCAGTATTATTGCCTTTAGAGCATACTGGACAATCTGGTGTTTTCACACTTGAAACAAAATACGTCGCGTTTAGCTTGACACTGACGAATGTGATGTGAATTGTTACGACACCTTGGACAGTACGGTTGTTTTTTCTCTTGTTGGATACTGTGTATGTAATTTTGATGCTGTATTTTTGACGAGTGTTTTGATTATTGGTTTGTTGCCTAAAATTGTAATTTTTATTGTAATTATTTGTATTTGAGAAGTTTTGCCTATTAAAGTTAGTGTTATATTTATTATTGTTGTTTTTGTTGGAATCTGAAGTGTAAGCAACAAGGTGAAGGTGCAACTGTAGCTGATGTCACTTTAGGCTGTTCTTGAAATTGTGAAAGACGTGCCTGAACACTTTCATAATTACGACACAAGGTACGCAAAGTCTCAATATTCGAAATAGAAGCAACTGTTGCTAGAGTGCTTGCGTAGCAGGGCCTTATATTGTGAAGAAGGATCTTCAATTTATCTGCCTCTGAAGGAGGGCTAGATAGACGGGAGAACATGCCATCCATGATAGAGAGATAGATGGTGATGCCCTCACGTTCTCCTTGAGTACGTGCGCGAATCTCCGCGTCCAGCCTATAGTCATAATCCGACTGATCAAAATCCTTCTTCAGCAAGGCTGCTAGTTCTGACCAAGAACCTACCTTATCTTTTACAGAACGATACCAATATTGGTAAGGCATTTTCTTGGAAAATCTCTGTTGAGTAATTTAAAACTTTACTCGCAGGAATATTACGCGCTAGTATAAACTCACCAACACGCTGAATGAAAGAGCGCACGCAAGTTTTGCCGTTAAATTTTAATTTAGCAAGATCGGTTGAGGTACGGTCGCACGTCACCGAGATCACGTTCTGCAACTCCGGCATGGCAGGTCCTGATTCAATGGAGATGTCGGAAGCAGTGCCCGAGGTACTTGCAAAAGGTTTATTTGCCTGAAGGGTCTTGAAATTTTTTGTAAGAATGTCGAATTCTTTGACAACCTCATCGTATTCTCTCTCGTAAATTTGACTGAATTTTAGTGAGAACCTCCAAACAGCCCTGAAGGTCCTGTCTAGGTTCGAGTGGAGATTCTAAAATGTGCTCTGAAGGAAATTCCTTGGATAGCTTAATAATTTGCTTGCGCATTTCCTCAACGGATGGCGCAGGAGTGGTGCCTCTGATGCGCACCTCTGATTTTTAAAGAGACAAGAACTTCACGGATAGCATGGTGAACCAAATAAATATTCCGGGTAAGTGGTACTAAGCAAAAGCAACTACTTAAACCTATAATCAACTCGTTCTCCGCTCTGTTACAATTTGGATGATGAAGGTGAACGTTTGGTTTTTTTTTTGATTGAAATTAGTACAAATAAAAATAAAATGGTTAGATGCAACTAAAAAAAGAAAATGCTACTAATATGTACTAGGTATGGTATTTCTAAAACAATAATGAAGTACAAGAGACTTTAAATTGAGCACAGAACACAGTTATAAACGTAGCCAGGTACGTTGTATAAGTCCAAAACTTAAGGTTCTATTTGGTTTTACACACAATAAAAAGATATTCAAATAAATTGGAATGTATAAAGAATAATATTAATGACGTACACCTCAGTAGCAGAAAAAACCCAAGAATAAAAAGAAAGCAAAATAAAAAAGTTTCACAAAATAAACCACAAACAAACACTAACTACAAGCTACAAAGAAAAGCGGTATGTATGAACCACGTTTAATGGGCGCCAGTGTCCCTCCTTGTGCGTTCTACCCTCCTATATGTCCCTCTGGGTAGGGGGAAGTTATAAATAAGGAGGCAGAAAAACGGTCAATTAAATATATTTATTTCCGGACCAGCTCAGTTGGTAAAGTGGTAAAATGCGTGGTATCGTGCTACTCTTGTGCTAATCAGTTTTCATATTATTAATATTACATTAAATGCTGTCTTTTCCCACTTTATCATTACATTTGCAAACCTGCTGTAAAGTTAGCGTTGCACGTTGTCAAACTCTGATTTTTAGGTCAACTAACAGATTTAAAAAAAACGCGATGCAATGGCAACTTTTAATCCCAGCACACAGTTCGAGTTTAGAATCAACTAGCTTTTGCCCGCGGCTTCGCTCGCGTTAAATTCGGGGTAACACGGTTCCCCTTTCCTGATTGCCCCCTGGAATGCTCCATACAAACTTCCACCCCCCATTTGTCCCGCCTTGAGCATTCTACCCTCCTATATGTCCCTCTGAGTATGGGAAAGTTATAAAAGGAGGCAGAAAAACGGTCAATTAAAATTATTTAATTCCGGACCAGCCCAGTTGGTAAAGTGGTAAAATGCGTGGTATCGTGCTAAATACAACTAAGACCGGATTCTACAAATCTCCTGCAGCCGAAGTACTCCCCTGAAGGTGCCAAGTTGATAGGCGCGGCGTTTTCTCATCGGCGCTTAGTTCAGCGCAACCGGGCAATTACGTGGCGCTGAGTCAGGGAAGCAGCCAAAAGCATTGCAAGAGGTTAGCGGCAAGCAGCGAGCTACAAAATGTCACTCTGGACTTTGGACCCCAGTTTGGGGTACACTTATACACATTATTTAACACTACAGTGCTTTTATATTTATTGAGGATGACGTAGGGACGAAGTTAAAAGATCGATTACGGTTAAATATCCTTCCGTATCAGAGATCGGTATTATTAAGCGACGTGCGTTCTACTCAATTTCCAGGGCTTAATGAACGAGCGAGCGGCTACATGCGATGACACAGCGCAAGATCAGATGCGTGCGTTCATAGATTCGCGAATGCGCCAGGTAAGAACATTAGAACGAGAGAATGTTATTACGGCGGCGCGATATGTTTAAAACGATCAGCGTGTTGATGATTTTGTAATCCTATTTATTATTTATTTAAGATAGTATTAACTTAAAACTAGTATGTAATATAGTTCTAAGTTGTAAATATTATTTTTATTAGGTAAGTAGATAGGTTTAAGTTTGTATTTTTATTAAATATGTACGTATAACGTTACACATTTTAGGGATGTGGGGGGTTAGAAAGAGACAAAAAGTAGCCTATGTCACTCTCCATCACTTCAACTATCTCCACTTAAAAAATCACGTCAATTCGTCGCCCCGTTTTGCCGTGAAAGACGGACAAACAAACAAACAAACAAACAAACAAACAAACAAACAAACAAACAAACATACACATACACTTTCCCATTTATAATATTAGTATGGATAACGAAATTGTGGAAGATCGAAAATGCTGAATTTACGACGCACTACGATGGCAAATCATGCATGCCAGATCATACTGCGCATGCTTGCTATAACCTATCCTATTTGTCGGGTTTTCCATGCAATGGCTTGCATGGAAAACCCGACAAATAGGATAGGTTATATATTAGGCCAGGACCTGTATTGTAAAATATTCTCCAGATATGATCTTACTCCAATACAACTCCATATGCATTGGATGTATATGCAATACAATGAAGTTTCTTCAAAATCGTATCGACACAAATTTTACCTCCCTTCCCAAATAAACCTCATTTCACTCGTACCTTTTTAACAAATTAATTTAGGGATAATTTTTTTTGTTTTTCTTTTTTTAGTTTATAATCTACATGTGTGTAAAAAATCATGCAAATGAGTTAAACTAATATTAGATAGGTAATAAATCTATCACTTAAACCTGAAAACTGCATAAACGAAACACAACCCATTTCACACAAAACACACCAAACAACGATTACCGAGTGTTCCCTGTAATGACGTCACCGGCGGCAATTACGTCATATTGTAAACAGACAACTTGTAATCGACGAGTTACCCCTTCAAATATCCGAAACTTAGCGTTCTTGAGCCGGGATGTAGGAATATCTGGAGGTGGTACAAGTACTTATAAAAAATACCCGACCACAATTGTATGTACTGTGCAGTTATAAAAAACGCCATCGCATATTTTATGAAATAAAAAAATGTAACTATTTGTTAAAGAGATGGAGAGCTGGCCACGTTAGATATGACACATAATGAGAGCAACGAAAGCCCCTAGTCAGTTTGCTATACTATGCTTATTTCTAGATCTGGACATCTGGCAGATGTAAAGTAGTGGAGGTCAAAGAATGCAAACCACTTTAAGAAAACCAATCCTAGAGTTCTGCGTTTCATGCAATATTATGAGAATTTATATAAATAATTAGATTATATCATTGCCAAAAGTTTCTGTTGGGGGAAAGTACGTTTGGCACAGCACCCAAACGACGTATAATGTAATTCATACTTTGTCGCCTACTGATTTTGTTCCCGTAATAATACGAAATGTTTTTGTGCTAATTGAGACAACTTCGGCAGTTTTTATCTATTTTGGTATTACTATTTTCCAATTTAAAAAATTTGCTAGTCTGTTACTCTGACCTCCACCCATTAAAACCAGTCAGATGGCCGGAAGGAGTTAAGACTACTTTTATCACTAAATTAATGTCTTAAGAGAATTACAGACTGACACTGTCAGTGTTTTTTACTATCACTAAATATTACAACCAAGTTTTATATAAAAAAAGAAGGTCTAATTGTTCCCTATCCGCAAAACAAGTGAAGTAATAATACAAAAAACAAGATACTCCCATGTCTAAAGAAAAGCTAGAAAAGATTCAGCGCCCTTATTTTCTTAACCCTCACACTTGAAATGATCACTAACGACCCCCTGAAAATATGGCAAAGCTATTTGAATACATTCAGCCTAAGCCTGACAAAGGAAGGATCCTGAATTCGATTTCCGCCCCGGCCAATACTTTGTATGCAATAAACAAGTATGGGAGCGGGTTGGGGACTTAATAGTTCTTCGTGTATTTTAAGTGAAGATCAAAAGGTTGTAACCGGTTTAAGGAGGTTTTTATTGAGGTCACTTATGTGTTGTGGGGTAGAATGGGGTTGAAAGGTTCGCGGGAAAAATGGTCCTTACTCCGCCGTTGGAGCTCAAGTTATGAAAATTAAGAAGTAGAACCTTGATAAAAGGCTACCAAACCTATAGAAAACCAGCCAATACATGTAGGACCACGCATAGTGCAAAGGTACCTTACCTTAATTGCTAAGAGAATAGAGTATAAACAAAAGTAAAACAAAAACAAATACCTGTATAATAGGCAGTTACATCATTTGGGACGAAAAAGCTTTTATATATATAACGATGAAAAGTTAAAAACATCTAATAAGGTTTAAAAAAATCATACGAAGTGTTTATTTTGTATTATATTGATATGTTTTTTGAACCTCCGGTTTAAAAGTTAGAGTGAGAGTTTATACGCGATTACGTCAGCAACAAATATATCATGGACAGTCAGATATGACGATCTATAACTATTCTGTTTTTTGTATTTTTAATTAATTCTTAGTTAAATTCATACCATAACATAATCGATCAATCAATTGAAGACATACTTGCAAAACGCAAGATTAGGCACCCCATTGGATTCTACATGACTGCATACCTAATAACTTATGTATTAATCGGAAGTCTGATCCAATTATAGGTGATTTGGCTGAAATTATTAACACTTGACGCACTCTGTTAGTCACTATTAATGATATGATAATTGAGTGCGTAAATGGAATTAATTGACACAAGTGATTTGAAACTAATATGATACTAAATACGCCGTTTAAATGATATTGGAAAGTCTTGGACTTAAAGTCATTTTTGCGTAATGGCATGGGTCTTAATAGTAGCAGCCCTACTAATCGTTATAAAATGATACTTTATACACCCCCTCCATATCACTAATTATTATATACAGGTACCAGCCAATGCACAACGTAAGTATAATTATGTTTCTCCATGTCAAATCCTCTACCATGTACAGTCGCCATCAAATATATCGGAGCGGCCAAGATACTCAAAAACATCTGAACATGCAATTCATGTCTTGACAATAGAGCCATTGTTTAGATATTTGTGATCACCTTGGCCGTTCCGATATATCTGATGGCGACTGTACTTTCCTTTCATAAAAAACTTGTACAAAATGTGTGGCAGGGAGGAAGAAACAATAAAACACATAACGTGCAAATGTCATGTGAGAGCTACACTAGAGCTAGCTAGCTGAGAGAATGAAGGATTTTGATACAGGACACCTATCATGTACCAAAATCTTTAATTTTCTTCAAACCTTCCTGTTGATTCCAGCTGGAAACAAAGGAATTCAAAGCCAGGGTTTAAGGACAGTTCCTTAAACCCAATACCCGTCACATGGACATGGTTGATCAAGCTCTTCAAATAGGGAGTAATTACACAAAATATCCATGTGGATATAACACATAAAATTTACATAATACTGTACCACCATGGTATTGTTGTGGCCCTATATAGTTCACTATTCATGAGGACAGGCGCGAATCCAGGATTTCGTTCAGGGGGGGGGGGCACTTTCCTTTACATAAAATCTCGCGGTCTGCACCTACGGGCCCCCTAGTATACAAGGTATAAACCTTAGAAGTTAAGATAAGGCTCATAATAGTCGTAGAATGCAGACCTTCAGAGTTTTCCTACTCACTTTCCTCAAGTTGAAATAAAATTATTTTGCTTGCTGCGGATCTTTTAGCTCCACCCTACCCTTCCTGCCCTGTAATATATTTGCGAAAAGAATTAATTATCACTAAAATAGTCCAGGTAAATAAACATTAATCTGGCTGGAGCTCATTAAGTCGGAGAAAGCGGCAAAACAACTCACAGTTACGTCTAAGTAATTGTTTTCTACATACATAACAATAACGGTAAATACTTGAGTAAGTAAACATACAAAGTGCGAGGTCGGTCAGCAAGGTCGGACCAAAGGGCTTGTGGTGGACGGTGTTAGTCAAACGATAAAGAAAACGACAATTTTGACACGCAAGTTTGACAGAGACAGACACTGTCATTGTCACATTGTAATATGTGCAGAAACTGGTATTTCTGAGAGTCACAAGATGTGATGCACTGCAAACATAGGGCACTATATTGACGGAGAGCTAGCCACGTCAGATATGACACAATAATGAGAGCGACGAAACCCCTTTTGTTAGTTTGCTATACTATGCTTATTTCTAGATCCTGACATCTGGCAGCTGTAAAGTGGTGGAGGTCAAAGAATGTAAACCACTTTAAGAATACTAATCCTAGATATCTGGTTTTGATCCAGTATTATAAGAAATTATATAAATAATTAGGTTATACCATTGCCAAAAGTTTCTGATGAGGGAAAGTAGTCCAAAATGACGTATAATGTAATTCATAGTTTGTCGCCTACTGTTTCCGTTTCCGAAATATTACGCAATGTTTTTTGTTCTAATGTTATTATATTGGCCCCGTCCTCTATAAATAAGACAACTTCGGCTGTTTTTACCTATTTTGGTATTACTTTTTTCCAATTCAAAATTTTTTCTAGTCTGTCACTCTCACATCCACCCATTAAAAGCTGGCAGATGCCCGGATCTAGCAATAAGGATAGTATTGCAATCTTACTAGATGGGTTTCATTGCTCTCATTATTGTGTCAAATCTGACGTGGCCAGCTCTTAGACCAATATACATAGTGCCTTTGACTTATACAAAGGCACCATGTATATAGGCGCTACGAGTATACTATGCCTTTTTTGGAACGTGTGTCGCAAATCACGACATGGCACATAGTAATTTGTAGTGGTAGCGAATTTGGTTAAAGTGTAAATCTAGATTTATGAGGCGTATGTGAAGTTTCTTGGCCGTTTTGGGCAGAAACTTTAGTCTGTAATATTATACATTCAGCAGTAAAACATATTAGATAGGTTATAGGTACCTATCTAATAGGTTATAAGCTTTAATTAAAGTAAAATATCAAAGGTTATAAGTAAAGATTGTCCGGAGGCGGAAGGACAAATGCTCCATACTTAAAGTAGGAACAAGTTATGGTTAAGCCGCCGGACAAACTATACCTATCTAATGTAAATCCAGAAATTTTATTGTATTGTTTGTTTTGATTTGTTTCATTGGCCCGTAAGCTTTTAAAAGAGGTACTTATACTAAAGTTTATGTCTAACATTAGTATCGCAGCACTATTATCATGTAAGAAAATCAGCCACGTCGTATTTGCAATTTTTTCTCTGTACGTAGACTTGCGAAAACAATAAATTGTCGTATCCACAGCCTCTTACCTTCCTCACTAAAGACGCTCGGAGCTCGCAATAGTTTACATGTTATCGCACCGCATTGTGACACTAGTTCCAGTTTAGTGGGCTTTATTAGCTCAAGTTGCGATGAGGAATTCATAGCGGGAGCTCGTTCAATAGTTTTTGGAGATAGTTCAAAGTGTGCTTAGGATGGTGCTGGGTTGCAGAAAACAATGTTAAACACTATAAAATTGAAGATTGATGTAAATAAGCAGATAATATGGATAGATAGTTTTTTATGAACTCTATAACAATTTAGTGAATTCGGATTAAGTTATTTTCACAGTAAAGTTATTAAGAAAACTCGTTTTCCATCATGATTCAGGTACTCCCAAACAACAGATTCACAAAATCTGCAATTCTGTCTGGAGATCCAAGAGATAGCCCATAGAATGGACTGAATCGATATTTGTGCCTCTACATAAAAAAGGATGTACTTAACACTCTAGCAATTATAAAACATTGGCACTAATACCTCACGTCAGTAAAATCCTCATATATGCTTCTGGATGAAACTAGCAAAAGACCGGGACAAGTGGCGTACCCGAAGAGAGGCCTATGCTCAGCAGTGGGCGATGAAGGGCTGATAATGATGATATATTTCTACACTAAAGCACGTCTAGTATAGTATCGTAAAGGAATTCATTGAGGATAACGATGCCTTTAAGCCTGTAGCTTGATATGGTTAGTACCATACAAATTGAGAAATTATTAGGTACATTACTCTATGAAGCAGCTTTACTAGTGTCCAGTGTTATTACCTTATTACCTGTTTTTCGTTTTTATTTTTTTTGTTTTTATTTAGTATTTGGACACTTAGGGTGGGTTGCACCAAACCGCCTGTAAAAGTAAGCCAAATGTTACGCTAATCGGAGCTACTTATCGATTGCTAACATAAATGGGTTGCACCAAGTGCAAAATAACAGAACGTAAGAGTTAAGCGGGATGCCACTGTCTAAACGCATTTCTACTCACATTTTTATGGTAGAATATTTATTCAATATGGCAACACAACCATAAATGCCAAACTAAACTTGTCAAAATCGTCACACGTAGAAAAAAATCTAAAGAAAGGAGCGCGAACTAAACTTAACTTTGCACTCTGCAGCTTGAAAATCAAGAATATACAAACATTTAGCCATTCCTGAACATGTTTATTACTCAATCAAAAAGTGGGCTATCCATTGCGCCTTACGAGGAAATTTTTTCAAAGGATAATGCAACTTGTGTTGAGAGTGGAGTTTAAAGCGAAAGCCAGAATAGTCGGCTGGTGTATTGTGCATTATATTATAGTGAGTAAATCATCCTGCTAGTTTATTACTACTTACAGAACCCTAAACAAGTAAAGCCGTTGCTGGAAGCACCAAATGGCGAGAAGGAGCCCAATCGCAAAACAAAGGCATCACTAGTTTTAACTCTTGAAAATTCGTAAAAATAGGGTACTGAATCCCTCCAACCTGGTTGATTATGGCTGGCACTGTAACCAACGTCCTAAATATTGAACTTATACATGTACTTACTTATTAAATGAGTGTTCTAAAGCATCTTTGTTAACAAATGATGAGTAGCACATATGTTACACTACACTGTTTTTTATTTCAGGTTTGAATTTACCTTTGGTATTGAAGACAAGATGAAATCGAGGCTTGTTATGCTACTCAGTGCTTAACTCCAGGATGTTTGAAAGTAAAAATGCAGTGATTTCAAGAAATTGGTAGAATCTCAATGTAAAAATAAAGTATAATTATATTAACCTAATCAATCAGTATTTCAATTTTGATAATAAAATACATAATTATATTTATTTAGTTACCTTATTTTTGTTTTATTTATTATTCAAACACTGGCATAGGTTTCCTTTGTAGATGGAAGCAAGATCCTCCCCCCTCCAAACATATTTCTACTGCAAATATTATTCACCAGTTTTCTAGCACTTTGCATAAATAATCAATGAAACTTGACACTTGAAGTATTTTAAGTCAGGTCAATCAGTTCTTGGATAGTGTGAAGCGGACCCTTGGCCAAAGTGAGCCAGCTTATTGATCGGACAAAAAACTTCATATACTGAACCACAGATCTTTGATAATGGTTATTAACAATACTCTACTCTTGATACATGTTACAAATATTATTCAGGTAAAAGTGACCATAAAACATTAGTGTGGCTAGGATTCCAAAAATGTTTTCTTATCACTTGTATCTTAATAATCATAATCATTTATTTCTTTGTAATGATATATGTTTACAAGTCATACAACAGCCATGTAGGTAGGTGCCTAGTTACTATTATGTTTTATTTGTAAATAGGTACCTATGCTGGTTGGGAAAGATATATGATAAAGAGAGACCTTTATTATTTATTACTAATAAATTCATAGTAAAATCATAACATAACACATATTTTATAATTGATTTTGAGCACTGATGATAGGACTAGGACTAATCAAAAATGCATGTATACATACATCATCTTAGGAAGCTTTTTCCCTTATAGAAATGTAAGTATGAAAATATATCTACTTTTTATACTTACAAAATGAAATGCATGTACTTATTTTGCGTACAGTCACCGGCAATAGTATCTTCCTATATGAACTGTACAGTGAGTACAATTTGGATTAAAAAAAGCATGTTCATAATAATGTCCGATTTAAAATATACTAATGGGGAAGGTATCTGTCAAAAGTCAGGAGGTGCCAGCATAAGTAGGCACCTACCACTAGTTTTGTTGAATGAGATTTGGCTTAAAGGGCTAAAATTAATGCCAGTAAATTCCAAATAAAACAAGAATTTGACACTATTGGTAGGACTGAGACTACAACCTATGCCGGCACCATCTGTAAACACTTGATTGGCCATAATCCTGATTGCAGCGACGAGCAGCAAATGGTAGGTAACAATTGCCATAGAAGAGCGACACACATGAAGTCAAATTAGTTAAACCATGCTATTACCAAATTGTCAGTAGATAGTTTATTTATTTATATGGGTTTAATGTTTCAATAGATCTGTAAAATCTTTGTGTTTATTTCACAAATTAAACTGAAATACAGTGTAAGCTCTTTATCAATACTCAAGGGACCGGACATTTTGTGACATTATCACAAGTTGTCATTAAATAGAGGCCTACTGTGCTTGTTTTAAGGCAAATAATGAAATCAAATAAAAAACAAGAATTATATGAATTACTATAATGAATTTTCATACACATTTGAATTTGTGGATACCTAACCATTGTTGAACTATTTTTTTATTGTCCCACAACACATGACACTCTTATTTACTTGATTGTAAATTCCGCATCACACTTTATTTACATGTACTGTTCTGAACATTGTTTAGTTAGGTGTCGAGGCTCGATTTCTGTAGGACATTGGCGATAAATGTTTGGTGGTATAACTTCATGCCCTTATTAAAAGCATTAAAGAAACCTCTCTGATCATCTGGCATCTTTTGAATCGTATGACTTGCTCCCATCAAGTCCCGTTCGTGGCCTGTACGGCTGTCGGCTTTCATTACAATGACTGTAGGTTCTGGTATGTTTGTGATACATAACAGAACAGAAGTCTGTACTATTTCAACCTGAAGTCACTCGGCACTCGATTTTAACTAAATAACGCACTTTTTACAAAGAATTTTATGTACTTATTATTTAATACCGTTATCTGATCTGAAAATTGTGAATAAAACCAAACGTCAATTGTATACGCCTTTTTACGTTTAGATACTCGCATATATTTATTACTGCAAACAATATTTTAATATTTTTCATCAAATATCACTGTCTTTTTGTCTAATAATGCATTTATCCTTGAAATACGAGACATTTTTGCAAACTGTCAGCCATATTTAAACGTAGATTTGAGTTAACCAGTGCTCGACGGCTGGTTAAGGTTAACGTAACTTTCTGACTGCTAAAGTGCATGGTGCAACGGAAAAACGGACTTGACGTCTACTGTAACCATGATGAGTTCGTTAAGTGTGCGTGGTGCAACCCGCCCTTAGAGACGTTATACATCTCTAAGGGCGGGTTGCACCACGCACACTTAACGAACTCATCATGGTTACAGTAGACGTCAAGTCCGTTTTTCCGTTGCACCATGCACTTTAGCAGTCAGAAAGTTACGTTTACCTTAACCAGCCGTCGAGCACTGGTTAACTCAAATCTATACGTTTAACTATGGCGGACAATTTGCAAAAATGTCTCGTATTTCAAGGATAAATGCATTATTAGACAAAAAGACAGTGATATTTGATGAAAAATATTAAAATATTGTTTGCAGTAATAAATATACGCGAGTATCTGAACGTAAAAAGGCGCATACGATTGACGTTTGGTTTTATTCACAATTTTCAGATCAGGAAACGTGTATCAAATAATAAATACATAATTGTTTGTAAAAAGTGCGTTATTTAGTTAAATTCGAGTGCAGAGTGACTTCAGGTTGAAATAGTACAGACTTCTGTTATGTATCAAAAACATACCAGAACCTACAGTCATTGTTATGAAAGCCGATAGCCGTAGAGTGAGCAATGGCAGAACCTGCAGAACAATCATGACAACCATTAAAAAACCACTCTGTTTTTGTCAATGAAGACCAAACCTTTGTAAATAACGGTTGACTGGCCTCAAGACTTGAAAACTGCAAGGTAATAGACAAAAGGGAACGTAGATCTCCGACGCGGTGGAGTGACCAGGTCAAGAAGAAAAACAAGTTTTATGACACGGTAGAAGTGGCCACGAACAGGACTCGATGGGAGCAAGTCATACGATTCACAAGATGGCAGATGATCAGAGAGGTTTCGTTAATGCTTTTAAGGGCATGAAGTTATAGCACCAAACATTTATCGCCAATATCCTACAGAAATCGAGCCTCGACACCTAACTAAACAATGTTCAGAACAGTACTACGTGTAAATAAAGTGTGATGCTGATGCGGAATGTACCATAAAGTAAATAAGAGTGTCAAGTGTTGTTATACAGTCAGCTGCAGAGAAAAAGACCCCCGATGCATACAAACTTTGTATGCAGCGTGGGCCTTTTTCTCTGCAGCTGACCGTACAATAAAAAAACAGTTCAAAAATGTGTATGAAAATTCATTATAGTAATTCATTTAATTCTTGGTTTTTATTTGATTTAACATAGGCCTTAAAACAAGCACAGTAGGTCTCTATTTAATGAAAACTCGCGATAATGTCACAAAATGTCAAGTCCATTGAGTGTTGCTATAAAGAGCTTACACTGTATTTCAGTTTCATTTGTGAAATAAATTCACAACACAGATTTTACAGATCTATTGAGACATTAACATCATATAAATAAATAAATTATCTACTGACAATTTGGTAATAGCATGGTGTAACTAATTTTTACTTTATGTGTGTCGCTCATCTAAGGCAATTGTTACCTACCCTTTGCTGCTCGTCGCTGCAATCAGGATTATGCCCAATCAAGTATTTACAGATGGTGCCGGCATAGGTTGTAGTCTCAGTCCTACCAATGGTGTCAAATTCTTGTTTTATTTGGAATTTACTGGCATTCATTTTAGCCCTTTAAGCCAAATCTCATTGAGCAAAACTAGTGGTAGGTACCTACTTATGCTGGCACCATCTGATAAAAACTTTTGACAGATGCCTTCCCCTATATTTTAAATCGGACATCATTATGAACATGCTTTATTTAATCCAAATTGTACTCACGGTACACAAAATAAGTACATGCATTTCATTTTGTAAGTATAAAAAGTAGATTTATTTTCACACTTACATTTATATAAGGAAAAAAGCTTCCTAAGATGATGTATGTCTGCATGCATTTTTGATTAGTCCTATAATCAGTGCTCAAAATCTATTATAAAATATGTGTGTCACTATGAATTTATTAGTAATAAATAATAAAGGTCTCTCTTTATCATATATCTTTACCAACCAGCATAGGTACCTATTTACAAATAAAACATAATAGTAACTAGGTACCTACATGGCTGTTTGTGTGACTTGTAACATAAATATCATTATAAAGATACAAGTGATAATAAAACATTTTTGGAATCCTAGCCACACTAAAGTTTTATGGTCACTTTTACCTGAATAATATTTGTAACATGTATCAATTGTAGAGTATTGTTAATAACCATCATCAAAGATCTGTGGTTCAGTATATGAAGTTTGTTCTCCGGTTAATAAGCTGGCTCACTTTGGCCAAGGGTTCACTTCACACTATCACAGAACTGATTGGCCTGGCGCCTGACCTAAAATACTTCAATAGTTTCAAATTTCATTGATTATTTATGTCAAGTGCTAGAAAACTGGTGAAAATAATAATTGCAGTACAAATATGATTGGAGGGGGGAGCATAGGAGGAGGTAACTTGCTTCCATCTACAAAGGAAACCTATGCCAGTGTTTGAATAATAAATAAACAAAAATAAGGTAACTAAATAAATATAAATATGTATTTTATTATCAAAATTGAAATACTGATTAGGTTAATATAATTATACTTTATTTCTACATTGAGATTCTAACAATTTCTTGAAACCACTGCACTTTTACTTTAAAACTTCCTTGAGTTAAGCACTGTGTAGCATAACAAGCCTGGATTTCATCTTGCCTTCAATACCAAAGGTAAATTCAAACCTGAAATAAAAAACATTGTGTATCATTTGTTAACAAAGATTCTTTAGAACACTCATTTAATAAGTAGGTACATGTATAAGTTCAATATTTAGGACGTTGGTTACAGTGCCAGCCATAATCAACCAGGTTGGAGGGATTCAGTACCCTATTTTTACGAATTTTCAAGAGTTAAAACTAGTGATGCCTTTGTTTTGCGATTGGGCTCCTTCTCGCCATTTGGTGCTTCCAGCAACGGCTTTACTTGTTTAGGGTTCTGTAAGTAGTAATAAACTAGCAGGATGATTTACTCACTATAATATAATGCACAATACACCAGCCGACTATTCTGGCTTTCGCTTGAAACTCCACTCTCAACACAAGTTGCATTATCCTTTGAAAAAAATTCCTCGTAAGGCGCAATGGATAGCCCACTTTTTGATTGAGTAATAAACATGTTCAGGAATAGCTAAAATTGTTGTATATTCTTGATTTTCAAGCTGCAGAGTGCAAAGTTAAGGTTAGTTCGCGCTCCTTTCTTTAGATTTTTTTCTTCGTGTGACGATTTTGACAAGTTTAGTTTGGCATTTATGGTTGTGTTGCCATATTGAATAAATATTCTACCATAAAAATGTGAGTAGAAATGCGTTTAGACAGTGGCATCCCGCTTAACTCTTACGTTCTGTTATTTTGCACTTGGTGTAACCCATTTATGTTAGCAATCGTTAAGTAGCTCCGATTAGCGTAACATTTGGCTTACGTTTACAGGCGGTTTGGTGCAACCCACCCTAAGTCTTGCATTCGCAAATATTTATATGTATAGATATATATTTAATGATCCTGACGCTTAGAGACATGTACATCTCTATGTCACTTTTATATTGTAATTTAGTTCACGCATGTAAAATACGAGCACAGAATATTGTTTCTCACCAGACTAAACGTGGCTAGTTTTTATTAATTAATAAAGCCCGCCAGCTTGAACATGTCATGCTCGCTTAAAATGCTCTGCTTATGGTGGCGTCGTTGATTGGGTCGCCACTTTCCCGAAGAAAGGTTGAGGGAGGCGATGGCTGAGATATGCGTCATACTCCTGAACGGGTGCTGTTTGTGGAGACCGGTCTGTTTAGGCTAACTGGGGCCACACAGTTACGTAACTTTTTATTAATCATATATAATTTTAGTTTAATTGGCTTTAGACACAACATTCAGTGCTTGATTATCCATATTTTTTTATTATATAGAATATATAGATCAAGACACTTGGAGACCTTATACATCTCTAAGGATAATTTGGAAATAGTATGTTTATTGTATACTAGAATCACTTACTTTTTTATTTTTATTATTTAACCCTTAACGATTTTTTTACTTTTGAATCCTGATTTCGGTAGATAATAGCGTGAATAAAAAACTAATTTCTTGTTTTTTTAGTATCATTATTTCCTAAAAAAAACCTTGTGGTCATTATACGCCCTCTGCCCGTTACCAATAGTCCCACGTGATCCGTATGTGGCCACTGCCCTGCTGGCTATACATTGAAGTTTTAAGGGTTGGTCATAGTTTTTCGGAACTTATGTACGAAATGTCATTTGATATTTACCAGTCGCTTTTCGGTGAAGGAAAACATCGTGAGGAAACCGGACTAATTCCAACCAGGTCTAGTTTACCCTTTGGGTTGAAAGGTCAGATGGCAGTCGCTTTCGTAAAAACTAGTGCCTACGCCAAATCTTGGGATTAGTTGTCAAACGGACCCCAGGCTCCCAGGAGCCGTGGTAAAAATACCGGGATAACGCAAGGAATAACATATTTAAATAATCACGACTATTTGCCAGTGGCGCTAGTGTACACCAATGTTTTTATGAATGTCCTCTTAAGGTAGTTTCCCTCCAGGGCCCGACATATTTTTCCACACTGTATATATATATATTATATACACTCATGTCACGGAATGCACAAATTGCCCGCACCTGCTCGGCTCGCATCTCAGTTCCCATGCTAAATAATCCGTTTAATACATTTTTTAAACCAAGCGTCCAAGTAGTAAGGTCTTTATCAGATTTTTCACTTGAAATAGTTCAACTACAGTAATGAACTTACCCTTAAATTTCACGTAAATACCCTGCCGGGCAGTGGTCACATACAAACCACTTGTACTGAACCGAAACGGGCAGAGGTCATATAGGGACCACAAACTTTAGGAGCAAAAATTTTACATAAAAAACTATTACTGTAACTATTTATGACATACTACACTTACATTATCTTATATACTACTAAAATAAAGTATCACATAGCACTTACCGTAATTTTTTTCAGCACAATAGTAATATTTACTTGGAGCAACACACAAAACCGGCTACTTTTTCTGAATTTGAATTTGACAACTAAAACGTCAAAGAAAATTGTTTTGACACATCAACTTTGGGTGCGTTCCGAAATCTGTCAGGTTATAGACTATACGTCAATGACATTTAGTGGCTTCTACAATCTTCCTGCTCATCAGAAAAAAATCATTTGCTAAGTGGTCGCTATGAGATCACTACCTGGTTAAGGGTTAAATTCAAAATTTGTTTCTAACTGTTGATTATGGATTATTATAATTTGGAAATTTATGTAGAAGACACAGTTCAGGTAATAAAGTATATCAAACTTGTATGTAATTCATTTTCAAATAGTCAGATTTGGACTCATCTTTTTTCTTTGGTATTTTTCTTAAACTAGTATTGTTAGTTAATCTAACCTTGGTTTGATATGTTTTCTTATAGAACAACGCACTTATATGTATTGTTTAGTTTTGATGTACTGTTGTTTTGAAAAAATAAGTCCCGCCGAGATTCTTGCCGGACATAATTCTTCTCGGCTCAGAGG
Source organism: Pammene aurita (assembly GCA_947086415.1). Lineage (NCBI taxonomy): Eukaryota > Metazoa > Arthropoda > Insecta > Lepidoptera > Tortricidae > Pammene > Pammene aurita. Next base: position 1,203,075 of record OX352305.1, on the reverse strand, counting down.
TGTAGGGTTAGAACCGGTGTAGTTTGATTTTTTTTCTCTCATTTACTTTGACGTGTAAAAGTGCCCTTGTGGCCTACTTACTGAATAAATGTTTGAGTTTGAGTTTGAATATGAGGTCTGTACGGAGCAGAAACATGGAGAACACTCGCCAGAGAGAGACAGAGGGTAAACGCATTCGAAATATATGGTACGTGGAGGCGAATGCTTAGGATATCCTGGACAATTCTCTCACAACTTGCCATCAAAACACGTTTGTCCACCATCTGCCAACATCTGTTGCTTTCCTGCTTTGGCCACGTTATGCGTAGAGGTTATGAAAGCCTAGAAGGCGAAGGACCTAAGGGCCCCGCCATCCAGATGGTCTGACCAAGTTAAGAAGGCCAACTCAGGCAAGCTCCATCAAACAAATTTCAAGAACTGCAAAACCAAGTGGTCACGATCCTCAGTAATGAGTGACCGATAAAGGAGAGAGAAGTACTCCCAAGGAATTATTCTTTCTTAGGACTTTTTGGAAACAGTTGTTATCGAACGAGCGGAACGTAAGCGAAGTGAAGTTCTTACAAACAACTTCGGCTACTGGGACGTCTCGGCATTTCTATGGCTTTTTTATTTTGAGGGTTTAATCTTTATGAAATTTGTTAGGGTTATAGCACATAAACATATAATTTGAGAGTTCGTACATGAGCAGGATCGATCAAGGGGTTGTGGAGCTAGAAGGCGTAAAAATATCGTCAGAAGGGTCTTGTTATATTGTTCATCTCGTTTGCCAGTAAATCGCGAGTTCTCAGTTCGATACGGACTACTAGTTTTAAATACCAACAACAAGCAAAATACTTCTGCTGCCGAATGCTAAATACACACACAACAAAACAATTCAAAACGTCGATCCACTTATTCATAAACGTGTTTCAAATCTCATTTAGTAGTCTGTTTCTAAATGGTTTCTAAATTTGTTTCTAAATGTGTTTGTAATGGTATTTGACCATTGTCAAAGTGACAAATTATTTAGTTAAATGAGGTTTGAAACATGTTGATGAAACAGGGTCAGAGATCCAGCCGAACATTTTCCGATTCGATTCCGATTCCGAGTGAAACATTTTAATAGAATCCGATTATATCCAATACGGTAGTACGAGTATGTTAATGTTCCCATTGGTAAAGCGAGAGCGGGTGAATTGAATCCCCAGAATATCTAGAATATGACATCTAGATCTGTAACAAGTAACAACTATTGGCTTTGACAAGGATTAGATCTCTCAGAATTGACGTTTGACTTTATGAATGGTACAAGAAGGATATAAAACTCTATGTTACAAAAGTGTCCGTCAAAAGGCGATAAACTGATGGCGCCACACTGATATTAAATTTGATTAAATTAATTTTGAAATTAAAAAAAATTAAATCCAAAATAATTATTTGCGGAGATGAAAAACACTCTGAATATTAATTTGATTCAGAAAGTCATATAAGTATTAAATATCGGTAATTCATTTCAAGTGCTGAACTATACCTAGCGCGACCCGGAGATATTTGGAACTATTGTTTAGTGCTTACCGCTGGACACTTTTGCGACCGTTTTCCTATAAGAGAGTTCCATCCTTCCTATACCATCCATATTTGACTTGTTCAAATTATTATTTTCTTGCCATTTATTGTTTAATTATGACGTAAGTGTAAAATAGGTATTAAAAGGTTTATAAAAAATTATAAAGGATTATAAGTAGGTACGATACAAAAAGTGTGTTAGGTAAGTCCCTTTTTTAATTACTAGATAATGATCAATACAGATCTGATCACTGCGTTTCTTTATATTCATTGTCAAAATCACAATTTGTTTAAATATGATTTGGGTGACAAAAGATGATATTGAGAACAAATCCGCAACAAATTATTATTTCAATATTTAAAAAAAACATCAAAAAGCCACCCTATTTTATGTACACGGGAAGTACCCTAATATTGTTAGCGCTGTTTCTACTAAAGATCACTTAACTAAACCGCAGGCAGATAAACGTACAGACAGACGGACATACAATACAATGCAATATTCATTATTGTTCACCAATAGCAGAAAATACAAATAAATGACAAGAAAAACTTATACTTATAATAAGAGTGGTAGACAACAGGCGGTCTTATCGCTAAAAAGCGATCTCTTTCAGACGACCTTTGTATGCTGGACACAATGCAAAAGAATAAACAGAATTGGATATGAGTAGGTGAAGCTAGATTTTAAATGGCATGGTGAAACTATAAGGTTCTTAGTTGACTACGGATCAGTAAACCGTTTTATAGTAAGCGAACAGAATATCACTCTTTTGACGCAGCCGCGAATGTAAAAGCGGATGCTAGTGGTCATGGGGATTATTCCACTGCATCGGGAAATCTGCCGGTGGGCTTTCATAGTAACCTATGAGAGCAGAGTCGAACCAGTGTGTACTGTGGGTAGGAAAGGTAGGTAGATGAGTAGCTTAGTAAAATGAGTATGGCTTGATATTCTTGCTGTGTTTTATTCGATTTTACATAATTAGGATTTATACACGTGTGGCCGTGAATTCAGAGCCTCTATGGCAACTGGTTTTAATTTATTATTGACATTGATTTTTTAGTTTAAATATAGAATACTAGCTTAGATTAACATTCGCCATAAGGAATAAATAAAACGGCTTAGTAACTAAAAACGAATAGCAAATATTAATTTAGCGCATATGCTATTTAAGTCAGCAACAAGCGACAATTCCATACAAACTTCTACCCCTTTCACCCCTTAAGGGATGATTTCTGGGATATAAACTATCCTATGTCCCCCGGACTCAATCTATCGTCATACCAAATTTCATCTAAATCGGTGGTGTCAAGAGATAATTTTGTACACCTCGCTCGGCTAGCTACTTTTGCTTCAGACGGTACTTTAACTTAGGTTATCCATTTTACCACTAAACTTCACACATACAATCTTATACCTAATGGATGCAACTTTACTTACATACCGCAAATTTTGAGCTCCTCGAAGCTAGCTAATGCAGGCATTAAAAACTTACTCCTTAGAAAGTCTCGGTACAATCTGCAATACGTTACGGACGTTACGGACTGCAAATCACTAACACATTGAGCACTATTCTAATTTTAAAATACGTAAACAATACATTAATAATTTTAAACAAACGAGAACCGACTTCATTAGCCTCCACCATATACTCTATACTCCGCTTAGCGCGTTATTTCTTTGAAACCTAAACTGCCAAAAAGAAGGGGTGCGGGAGGGGAACACGAAATTGTTCCGTGGGGCGTAAGAGAGAGTCAGTCATTTATGGTTGCCATGGAGATGTACTAAGTTTACTGTCACTTAAAATAAATTACTATCTCACTATAGGATGAAATTACTTCGAGCGTGGCAGCGGGGGTTATTCGGCTATGCGGGGTCTTGGGTTATATTATAAGTCTATGGTCTCCACCTTTCCAAAAGCAAATGCTCGAGCTGCTGTAAAAAAATCTCAAATTACTATAGGTGTGCCTATAATAGTTGAAGAATTCCCTCGATTTCTCCAGGATCCCATTATCAGATCCTGACCTGGTTGCAATAGGAGTAACTGTGAAGTATACTCTTTCAAACAAAAAAAGAATTATCCAAATCGGTCCAACCCTCTTCGAATAATCGGTGAACATACATTTAAAAAAAAGACAAAGATCCCAACTAATTGATAACCTCCTCCTTCGAAATCTTGAAATCGGGTGAAAACACAATCTATTTCAAACATTACTCCAACACAAAACAAATAATCAACCAATATTGAAGTTGTATTGGAGTTGAATCGCAATCATTTTCAAGCAAATCCTGATATTTCTAATTCAGACGTTTAAGCGCCAGCTGTATTGTGTTGTTAATGCATTGGAATTGTATTGAAGTTGGATCGTGTCTATACGTGTTTTAAAGTTAGAATACTCACTGGAATCGGCTACGCGCTTAGCGCGTTTGAGTCCGCTTAGCGCGTAGCAAAATACGGCAGGTACGGAAAATGTGGTTCGTTTTAATGTAATATTCTAGACTAAAGGTTTCTTTTTAGGGTTCCGTAGTCAACTAGGAACCCTTATAGTTTCGCCATGTCTGCCCGTCCGTCCGTCCGTCCGCGGATAATCTCAGTGACCGTTAGCACTAGAATTGAAAGCTGAAATTTGGTACTAATTTATATATCAATCACGCCGACAAAGTGGTAAAATAAAAAGTGGAAAAAAATGTTTTATTAGGGTACCTCCCCTATACGTAAAGTGGGGAGTATTTTTTTTTTTCTTTTCAACCCTAACGTGTGATATATTGTTGGATAGGTATATAAAAATGAATAGGGGTTTACTCAAATCATTTTTTGATAATGGAAATATTTTCGGAAATAATCGCTCCAGAAGTTAAAAAAAATGTGTCCCCCCCCCCACCCCTCTAACTTTTGAACCATAAGTTTTAAAAATATGAAAAAAGTCTCAAAAGTAGAATTTTTAAAAAAAATTCTAGGAAAATTATTTTGAACTTGATAGGTTGAATAGTTTTTGAAAAAACTAAGTTTGTTTTAACGGTATAAGCAGATACCTGCAATTACTACAAAATCACAATGAAATGACGTGCTTTCAAAAACTCTTAAGTGGGGACACTTACTGTGACGGACGGAAAACTACGGAACCCTACACTGAGCGTGGCCCGACACGCTCTTGGCCGGTTTTTGTTTCATGTTTTTATTGTGTTTTAAATTTATCGGTTGTACACCACTACATAGTATAAAACAAAGTCGCTTTCCGCTGTTTGTTCCTATGTAGGCTTAGATCTTTAAAACTAAGCAACGGATTTGATGCGGTTTTTTTTAATAGATAGAGTGATTCAAGAGGAAGGTTTATATGTATGATAATACATGCATAATATAGTAGAGAAACACTGATGATTTTAGAGGTTTCTATGTGATGTAGTAAATAAACCCATTTTTTGCGCTTACATTGCAAACGCTAGCTGAGTCCTAAGAGATAGATCAAAATAATGTACAACAGTATTATACATCTTAAAAAGGTCTACAAAAAAGTCTCGGATGGTATATAGGGATAACCCACAATAACGATTTTATATCCCGTGCGAAGCCGGGTCGGGTCGCTAGTGATAGTATAATTCATTCCATGGATTATCTGGATCTGTCCCTTTTATTAGAAACTATAAAGTTCTTGCAATTTTATCTACAGAACTCTACATACACTAAGAGGCATCAGAAAGATCTTCTTAATTTGCAGTTCACAACGTAATGAAAAGAAAATATTTCCATTTTACGTTAAGATATATCCACTTTGTGGATATTCGTCGAAAAACCAATTGTACCTTTACATACATACATACCTTAAATAACATTTTTCTTTTATGTTGTAAAAAAAAATCGTAAGTACAGAACCCCAGTTCGATATTTTAAGTTTTGTAAAAATGAGCGACATTCGAAATTTACACATTGATCTAATATTGACTTCGGATAGCAGTCATGGCGTCTCGCTCACGCCAAAATATACTTTAAGTATGATTACACTGCGGGTGATGTTAAAATTAAATCAACCAAGCGTTACCCACGACCTGGCGATGCTAATCTGACCCGCAAAAACAGTTAAACCTTATGATACTTATGGCCTGTTTCACAATCTCCAGTTAAAGCATATCTGTCAGATAAATGTTTGCTGTCCTTTTCTTTTATATGACTGAAGAAAACGACAGCAATAATTTTAACTGGCAGATAAGTTTATCTGGAGATTGTGAAACAAGTCCTTAAATAAATAAATTCAAGTACAAAATTTAACATGCGAACATTAAAATTTTAAATCAATATGCCCCGTACAACTTCAGCACTCCATCGAACTTAAATTCCCAAGGAAATCCTCATAAAGCCAATACCAACCATAGTTAGCAAGTTTCGCGGATAAAGGCTATGCTTTTAATCTTTCAGGTACCAGGGCGGCATGTTCCCAAGGAGGTTCGTATATTGCCTGCATTATGGAGCCTTCACAAGCCAAGTTCCACACTTAACTGGGTCTACTCTCTTATTCATGGCGCGCAACAAGTGCCTTTCATAATTGAGCACACCTGCCCGTTGTCTCTAGCGTGGTATGTTTCCCTGGTACTTTTTTTATTGTTTTGATGAATTTGGTTTTTTAAATCGACTTCAAGATTTCGAAGGAAGACGTTCTCAATTCGTCGGGATTTTTGTTGCTATTTTTTTTAATTATGTTCACTGAATATTCGAAGATGGCTGGACCGATTTGGAAAATTTTTCACAGTTGTTCCCATTGTCACCAGGTCAGGATCTGATGATGGAATCATGGAGAAATCGAGGGAACCTTTCAAATCTTATAGGCACACCTATAGCGATTTAAGTATTTATTACGCTAGCTCGCTGAAGTCTAAGTGAAGTCAGTTCTTTTTTGTTTAAATTTATTTTAGGTTTGATACGGATACGATTTTTAGGTTAAAACTATCCTATGTACTTTCCTGGGACTCAACTATCTATGCCTAATTTCATAATGAAGTGTGAAGATAGTTAACAGATGAACATTGCTTTAGGATTTTATAATATTAAGTAGGAATTTAAACGACTATTTTCCTTATTATATAAATTTCAACATGAAATCATATAACCAGAATAAATGTGAGTAATAAACAATCAAGTATAATAATATTTGTGGCACCATCCAGTTATCGTCCCCACAAGTATAGATTAAATAACAAGCCCTCAAAAAAGAGTCGCCACTCTCAAATATAGTATAGTATTGCTATTATAATGTACAAACAGCAACGCTCTTAACTGTACATCGGTGGGCCTTTTGTATTAAGGGCAGTTAACAGTGTGGGCGATGCTACTTAATGAAAATAAAATATCAAAAATTAACAAAAAAAATTGATAAAATTACATATATAAGTATTCGTTTTGTAATTTTTCTGTCTCAGTTTCTTTTATTGAGGTGTACAATAAAGAGTATTTTATTATTATTATACTCTTTATTCATTTTTATTCTTAGGATTAGGTTTTTTACAATATTTATATAAAAGTAAAATAAAAATACATCTAAAACATACAAAAACAATAAAAACATTATAAAAAACCTATCCTAGGGTGCCGCCGGCAACGGAGCAAGGCCCAGGCTGCCGGTGGTCAGGGCCGCAGAGAGAGGAACCTTCGGACTATGCGCGCCGTGTCCAGGATAACCGCCTTCTGAATCTGACCCTTGATCCAACCACAACCCCGTAGCGAAAGTCTCTCTAGGTGTTGGTCGAGATTCTTCGCTATGAGACCGTTCGCAGAAACAACTATCGGCACAATGATCGCCGAATCAACCTCCCACATGGCGGTTACCTCGTGAGCCAAGTCTAGGTACTTGCTGGACTTGTCCTTCTCGGCCTTCACGAGGTTCTCGTCACATGGGACGGTGATGTCGACGAGCATGGCCCGGCGTTGCGGTCGATCTATTACCACGATATCAGGCTTATTGGCTACAATAGTCCTGTCCGTGATAATAGATCGATCCCAATAGAGCGTGGCAAGACCATTTTCGAGAACTGGCGCAGGTGTGTACTTGTAGTACGGCACTTCGTGGTCCACAAGACCGTATAGGAGAGCAAGCTGCTGGTGTATAATCCTGGCTACGAGGTTATGTCTGTGCCGTCGCCGTTAGCAAGATGAGAACAACCGGCGATGATATGCCTGAGTGACTCTCCGGGACGGCGGCATGCCCGACAAATGTCGACCGTACCGTCCTTCAGAATATATTTCCGGTAGTTATTCGTCATGGTAACTTCGTCCGCAATTGCACAGGCAAAACCTTCGGTTTCTCCGAAGAGGTCCCCGAATCGTAACCAGTTCACCGACGCGAGCAGGTCTACGTCGGGTCCCGTGAGGGCCCTGTTGAACCGCCCGTGTAGCTCCTTGCTCTCCCATACCGCCCTGCGATCCTCGGTGCTTAGCACCACAGGTTTGCGCCAGTTCTCGTTTGCCAAGGAGAGTGGCGTGAGACCCTTATCTACTGCCACCACATCACGATGCATCCCACACTCGTTGTTAAGGAAATAGTTTCTGAGATTGTACACCTCACGGTTGTGGACATTTTTGGCGTTTAAAAAGCCGCGACCTCCACACTTCCGTGGGATGTACAATCTCATAACAGACGAGCGTGGGTGAAGCATACGGTGTGTGGTGAGCAATAGACGGACTCTCCGATCCAGGGCATCCAGCTCGGTCTGTGTCCACCTTAGTATGCCAAAGGAGTATGTGAGTAGGGGCATTACCCAGGCATTGAAGGCGCGCACCTTGTTGCCACCTGACAGAAGACTATTAAGTACTTTTGTCAGCCGACCGAAGAAGCGCTCCTTCAACGCCTGTTTAATACCCACATCCTCAATGCCCAAAGACTGTGACATACCAAGGTATTTGTAGGTTTCTGATTCAGTGATAGATCTGAACGTCATTGTCTCAGAAAGCTGTAGATTTGTTGAATTTACTACTTTCCCCCGCTGTACATGCATAACCGCACATGTATCAACACCAAACTCCATCTTGATGGAACTACTGAACACTTCAGTGGTCTTCAGTAGTTCCAACAAGTCTTGGTCTTGGTCCATGTACAGAAGGTGAGATATGACTTCACCCTCTCTCCGAAGCCGGCAACCTAGCCCCGAATCCTTCAGCAGATTGCTGAGCGGATTTAGAGCTAGGCAGAACCACAGGGGACTCAGACTGTCGCCCTGAAATATTCCTCGCTCGATCCTTATAAAGTCCTGCGGGCCAGGGGGGTCATCCCCGCCTCCTGGTTGACGAAGGACTGTGGTCCACTGCCTCATACACGCGCCAAGGAAGGATCTTAAAGCTGCATCAATTTTATACAGCTCTAAGATCCTCTCCAGCCATGAATGAGGCACCGAATCATAGGCCTTCTTGTAGTCAATCCAAGCGGCCGAGAGGGCCCCTCTATTCCGCCGGACTCGTTGGCAAATGGTCATGTCTATGAGGAGGAGCTCTTTAGTACCGCGGGACCCAACCCTACGCTTTTGAGCGGAGGCCAAAATATTGTTTGCGACCATGTGCGCGTTTATTTTCGCTCTCAAAATGGATGTAAGGAGCTTGTAAAGTGTAGGCAAGCACGTGATGGGTCGGTAGTTCTTCGCTTCCGTGGTACTACCGGACTTATAGAGCAGGAAGGTTACACCAGTTGTTAACGAAGGCGGAAGGGAGCCAAGTTCGAGAGCTTGTTGAAATTGCGTTGCCAGCCGCGAGTGCGAGCATCGAAACCATTTTAGCCAGAAGTTGTGCAATCCATCCGGGCCAGGACTTTTCCAGTTCTGGGCCGTACGGATTGCACAACTTACGTCATCGGGGCTGATGGTGATAGCCCCCATAGGTTCGATGGACTCGCACTCACGCTCGACAACGCTCATCCACTCGCCCTCCGTGTGTTCAACGGGCGCTGACCAGATGCTACGCCAGAAGTCAGTCATGGCAGTAGCATCCGGCAGTCGCACGTCGGACACACGGGGGTCGGTTTCCTCCCACCTTCGGTATACCTTCCTTTGGTCACTTTGGAAAAGACGATTCTGCTTGAATCGATCCACACGCTCTCTGTAGCGGCGAATACGGCTTGCCCATGCGTAAACTTTCTGCTTCAGAAAGTCGATGCGCTCTGTGACGTTGGCCATGTAGTCGCGGGGCTCGGTCTCCGTCCCCGCGAACGCCTGGTGCACAAAGCGCATTACTCGGGGGCGGTTGTTGAACCAGATCAAGTCTTTACTAGTCCGCAGGAATGGATCTAGCAAATCATTTAGGGCACTCATTAACGCTAGATTGCGTCTATTCATAGGCAAGCGTGGTAATCGTGGCCTAGAGATGTTTGAGGAGCGATACTGCGTAATTGCCTCTTCCAAAGTCCTCCTCAATTGCTGATTGGCTGTACTACTCACACTCTGATTCGCGATCTCCTCATCGACACTGGGATCAACCCGCGGCGCCCCCGATGCCAAGTAGGGTGCGGGCATCGGATCCGGCGACGTGGCGAGCGGATCCCGCGCCTCCAACCGCTTTAGCCGCTGAATGACGCGCACCTGATCCGATAATCGTTGCGCATGACATTCTCGTTCATACTCTGAGACCATCTCATGCGACGCACTACACCACCGGCAGCGGGAGCTGTGGGCGGGGCGGAATGCCCCGCGAGCCCCAAGCGTGCCGGCAGCGGTGGCCGCCCGCGTCGCGCAGGTTGTTGTGGCGGCGGTGGCGGCGGCCGGTTTCGTCACTGGATCCGTCTGTGTCGGGCGCTGTTTCGAAGTCGCCGCCCGGCGACGAAGTGGACGGAGAAGAGGACAAAGCGGGCGAAGGTGGTGGTCGTGCGTGGGTAGTATCCGCTCTTGCTTTACTCCTTGTAATCATGTTTTAAGATGTACGCGCTTTGCCGTAATTGATTTGAGTACTAGCTGTCAACTGGTTGTCTATTTCTGATTTTGACCCGTCGTAATATTTAAAGACAATAACTGTATCAGTCTTCATATTGTCTGTATTTTTAGGGCTCACTGCGTAGTAAATACGATCAAATAGAGGCAAAAAACACGTATAAAAATAAACCTTTAGCAAAATAAATTAAAAAGGCGTGTGTCAGTGTCAGCGGTTTTTTTTATTTATTATTTATTATTATTCATGTGTATGTATATTACTATAGTATATAGTATATAGTAGTATATAGTAGTTTTACATCTATGTATTTTATGTATTCTAGTTTAAATATTTTATGTGTATGAATAGGGTAATAATATTACGTATCTCATTCATGTCTGAACGATTTCTCTCAGTTGCTTAAAGGTTAGCTGGAAGAGACCCCTTAAAGGGATAAGTTCGCCTTTGTACACACTCACTATATTTTTGTTGGTCATGTATTTGTTTTGTGCAATAAAGTGTTTTACTACTACTACTACTTTTCGTTATTAAATTCATTAGATGCACAGCCTATACAATCTTTTCTGTTTTTTATCCCTAAAGGTTGACGGGAAAGAATGCCTAATGGCATTAAGTCCGCGTTTTGTACATACGTTAAGTTTTCTTATGTGCAATAAATATTAAACAAATAAATAAATGAAGTTTGAAACATTCTGTAATACTTACTATAATTATTGTAATAAAGGGATTTAACGAAATCGACAAGGAATAATAAATAAATACAAGCCACGTTGCCATCTTTTCTCGAGAGTGGCATGTCTGCTTTCATATTTTAATCTGTACGGCCGTTTATCATTCCCAGTATACAATAATAGGTACAAACACAACATTAAATACCAATTAACTTTATTATTTGATTTGCATTCGAACTAGTTGTACGTTCTTTTTTAATTAGATCCAAAAATGGAATTTAAAATGTGGAATATTTGTGTTTGGATATTGCTCCCAGGTACAGTCGGCCTCGAAATTACTAGACACTTTAATATTTACAACTGAAGAACAAATCAAATTATTTTTAATAAATATTTTGATTTGTTAATTTTTTGTGGAGGCCTAGGTCACTTTTTTCTTTGTATACATATTTTTGCTATTATCTAACTTTTAAATTATTGCTCGTATTACAGGCAACACACGGTATGACATCTATATGAGTTTATACTTCAATCTTTGTTTATAACAGTTGATAGGGCCTAGTATATAGACCGGTAATTAGGTATCCTCCTACATTGAGGTAAAATAACAGTGTGACAAGGATTCCTTTGTCATAATCTTATACTTGATTAATCGTTTGAGCTTCAAGATGGCTGCGTCGTCTTTGGAATAGTTTTTTGTTTTTTGCTCATTTACGTAGTTCAGTGTGTAATATTGATAACTTATTGTGCGGTGACCTAACGAACAAGTGTGCAGCTAATGAAAAATTAGTCTCAAAACGAGAGTAACCATCCTTTAGTTGAACAAACGGTTATCCGGCCGGGGTCCCGGCCACCCACGTGTTTGTAAGGAGGCTATCACTTTACAATCAACAAGGCCGTAACCGAACAACGTTGCTTTTATTTTATTTTACCAAAAACGAATAAAATCATAAGTACACCCTGACATTGGCAGAATTCACCTCGCTAAAATAAGCGAGGAGTAAAAGCCATTATAAAAAAAATATCTTATACTTATACATATAACGTTATAACCTTAGTTTGTGAGCAGCATAACCTTGCCTATTAAATATAAGTCGGTAACTAAACATATAAAATAGTAGTTTATGCAACAGTTGTATAAGAGGGGTCAAAAAAGGTGAGTGGCGTGGGTAACAATTTGAGCCGTAGGCGGAAATTGTTAAGAAAAACGCCACGAACATTTTTTTACCTACTTATACGACGTTGCATACAACACTTTTTCTACGAATACACTTACTTTTACATAAAATGCGAAATTGAAATCTTCATGGATATCGCAGTTATTTTGTCAACATAATCAACAATCATTTAAGTTTTACCTTTTAAAACACTATTTTTCAATAATACTAACATTACTAACACAAATACCGTCGTTATTTGATCAATTATTAAATAGCTACAGAGATTAGTAAAAATACCTAAATTACTTTCAAAGTTTGCAATTCGCCCCAACAAACGAACGGGAAACGTAAAAAACTACGAAGTAGGTCTGTGGTTCTTATAATTTTTTCTTTTTTAAAGTTTTTTTTTCTAAAAACGCTGCGTTTATTTAGGTTTCTTAGGTTGGCAGTAATTTATTTTATATTAATAGCCGTGTTTGCACGCGATTCCGCGATACTATTTTGGCGCTTTTATAGAACAAGTGTTATTTTGGGGAATAGACTAGATAGACTTTTCATCGAGTGTATTATCTATGTTCTTATAAAGGTGTTAACGAATGTATAAATGACAGATAAAAGTACAGGAGTAAAAAAACAATTATAATATAGGGCGGATGGCTCGGTTGTGACCACTGTGCCGGTTTTGGCCATTTTCAACTTTATTAAGGTAATGGTTTAAAGTTAATATAAGAGTACTTATGGCAGTACAGAAGGCACTGACATCTATGATGTAATTGTTGTCAGTGAGCCATGGAAGAAGTGGTCATAACTGGCTCATTGGCCCCTTTCTGACATATAATTAAAATAAGATCTAATGTCAGAATCTTAAATAGCGGAAATTAATATAAATATCCATACTAATATTATAAATGGGAAAGTGTATGTGTGTGTTTGTTTGTCCGTCTTTCACGGCAAAACGGGGCGACGAATTGACGTGATTTTTTAAGTGGAGATAGTTGAAGGGATAGAGAGTGACATAGGCTACTTTTTGTCTCGTTCTATCCCCTCACTTCCCTAAAAAGGGGGGTGGAACTTTGTATGGAGCATTCCGGGGGGCAATCAGGAAAGGGGAACCGTGTTACCCCGAATTTAACGCGAGCGAAGCCGCGGGCAAAAGCTAGTAAGCTATAAAGACAAATAATATCGTCTACAGTACCGTATTAAAATAATATTCTGTTCCGAGTTCTCTTCTGTGTTTTAAATCAGGAAAGGGGAACCGTGTTACCCCGAATTTAACGCGAGCGAAGCCGCGGGCAAAAGCTAGTAGTAACATATTTTCAACTACACAGTATATACATTTATTTATTTACCTACCATTGAAATCACAGTGAAATTAAAAATATATTTTTTATTTACTTTGAAAAGTTAAAGTTAAAAAAATCTGTTTTAATTCTTGAATATTAGCTTGATTAATTTTGATACCCTCCTGTTAAGACCAGTATTATTATTTGTGAGTTTGAAATCATACGGATCATTTATTAAAGTTTAGAAACAGAGATAAATTAAATATTGTACAGAAACATCATTATAAAGTTCTTAAGAAAGTAAAGTACCTACAAAATTGAAAAGCTGGCAAGCTTGTTTACCATATATTTAGTAAAATAAAAATCATCACGCAACGATCCTATTAGAGAAATAAAAATACTGAAGTGTCGAGCAACTTTCGAGTCCGACTGTACTATTCGCAATCCCGATACATTTGTTTCTATTAGAAATAATTTATGGAAATAATAATTGCAGCGATATCGGCGGCGAATATATCATTGGATAATAAAAATAAACCGGTAAATTATGGTTTAATTGTGTTTAATCGTTTGATAAATGTTTGAAGTGATATTAATTTATATTTGAACAGTGTATCAATACGTCATTTGTGTGTATTTTAGCAAGATTACTGGAGTTGGGGGCTGGTCGAAGATAATGAACAAAATGTGAGTTTGATCTTAAATTATGTAAATACAGTTTCGAATTTATGACTTCAGTGAACACAAGTAGTAATTTGTTAATTATAAGTATGATCTAGCTACATGTAATGCACCCACTAAACTAAGCAATCTAAAAATAAACAATACATTATGTGTACATTATGTGCTGTGTTATCTATTTCGTCTCTTTTGTTTCTATGCACCACCTACTGCTTATTGTTTTTCTCTAGTCTCCACTACCCAAAGGTTGTCTGGAAGAAATCGCTCATTAGCGATAAGACCGCCTGTTGTTACCTCTACCTAAATTTATCTAATTGTAAAATTTGTGCTTGTAACTGTATGAGGTGTGCAATAAAGAGTATTTATTATTATTATTATTACATTCAAAACACAATCTATCTAAAACATAACTCCAACACACAACAAACAATCAACCAATATTGAAGTTGTATTGAAATTGCGTCGGAATAATTTTCAGACGTTTAGGCGCTAGCTGTATTGCGTAGTTAATGCATTGGAGTTGTATTGAAGTTGGATTGTATCTAAACGTGTTTTAAAGGTAGAATACGGCTCTCTTACTACTGCGGCACCACTAAGCTTAAGAGCCGTAATTACATCGAAAAACCAGTTTAAATTTTGTATTTCATTGCACGAGTACCTATGCGATAGACAATTGAATAGAATAAATTATAAATGCCTGTTGCGGCAATTTTGTTACGTGGTGAGAAAAGATAGCGCAGCGCATATCCACAAATATTTCAACCTTTGATACTTATCGCGGTTTTCGTTTCAAACACGTTATTCCTAAATGAATAAATAAGCAACTAACAGTACTTCTTTCAGAAAGGTTCTATATAAGAATCTATCCTCAGACCAGGGATGTAACAGATGTGGTTTTATCGGAACCGAAAGCGGAATCAGATGTTTCAAATTTAGTTTATCGGAACCAGAAACGGAATCGGAACCGAAAACGGAAGCGGAACCAGAATCGGAGCCTGAGTGATAGCAGCACGAGGCAAGCGGGGACATGAGAAAATGACAGATATAAACCTGTTTGTTCTTGATGTACGCCGCTCATTTCCCCCGCTGCGTTGCTATGACATCCGATGTAACATCTGTTTTGAAACTAACGGAACCGGAACCGAAGCGGATGTTTAAATCCAATCGGAAGTTCCGACTTAACGGAACCGGAACCGGAGCTCTGTAACATCCCTGCCTCAGACCAACTTTTCTTTACTTACGTATTAAGCATTTCGGTTAGCGATTGCTGTTCATTAAAAAAACGTTATTAAATTGTTATTAAATCAAATACAAACATTAAAAACATTGAAAAAATAATCAACTCAGCAGGACTTGAACCTGCATCGGTACGCCTTGCCGGGGCTCGATCGCTTTATCAATTAAGATTTGGGTTAAGTTATTAAGTTGACGAAATTTTCAATGCCTTCAATTATCTTTTGCTGGGTTGGTTCTTTTTTCAATGTTTTCGATGTTTGTATTTGATATAATAACAAATTATTCCATGATGGAATGCACCACTTTAAAAACATGCAAAAATAATTAGTAAAACGTTTTACCGAAAGTGATCATAATGCATGTAATGTTCGATTCTAAATGCATTCCAAAGGTACCTACAATTATTACGGACCCTGCGTTTACTGGAAAGAATCCCGTTTTGATTTATTTTACAAGTATATACTTCATATTGCATCACGGATAGCCGCAACCAAAACATCGACTTGCGGTCACCACATAGGCGAGCCCGTACTAATTTAATATGGCGGGACCGCTTGTTTAGTGTAGCCCACCCTGTTTGAAAACGCTTTATGTGGTGTCTATGCAGATTTGGTTAGGCGACGAAAAAAACGCTTCGAGCGAAATAGTCTTTATAAACTAAAAATTTATAAAAAGAAATCAAGAAAGAAAATACATTTTAACTAACGTCAGAAATAAACAAAACAAGAAATAAAATAACCCAGTCAAATAGGATCCCTAACTTATCATAATTTCACAGCAATATTTCAGTGGGGACCTGACTTAAGAGCTAAAACTAAAAATAAACTAAGACTAATTAGTGCCGACATATACGTCATCGAGCGGTTACATAATTCACCAGCATCTTACTCTAAAACGCCCACTTATAAAAAGCTGCCAGACGCCCGGATCGAGTAATACAAATATTATAGCAAACTAACTGCGAGGTTTCATTGCTATCAAAATCGTATATTTTCGAGGCTAGCCCTTAGATTAGATAAGTCTATCTACGACGTTGGTTTTAATGTGCCCCAACCACAGTTTTCTAAATATTAGCACTTTAATAGTAAAATATAGATAAAAAATAATGTAAATAAATAATAAATAAATAATTAGGGACAATCTTACACATCCATCTAGTTTCAAACTCAGCAAAGCTTGTACTATGGGTACTATGCGACGATATACCTACTTATTTATCCATAACATTGGATTGATAGGCTAACAGTAAGGTACCAAATCAATAATAATATAGATAAATATATACTTACATACATAGATAACTCTCATAACTAACAAATATTCGTGGTAAACACACAAATAACTTCCCTTATCAGGATTCGAACTTTGACTTCCTGCTTCGTAGGCAGGGTCACTACCGACTGGGCTAGGAGGCCGTTAAAAAGCTTAAATTAGTCATTTTGCCAATATCTCTAAAATATCTTATTTACATTAACTTTAACTTTTGGCATTAAGTTCGCCTTTTGTACTCTTTTTTCATTGTGCAATAAAGTTTAAATAAATAAATATTCTGTACTAGCTTTTGCCCGCGGCTTCGCTCGCGTTAAATTCGGGGTTTCACGGTTCCCCTTTCCTGATTTAAAACACAGAAGAGAACTCAGGACAGAATATTATTTTAATACGCTACTGTAGACGATATTACTTTTCTTTATAGCTTACACACGATTTTTTTGTTAGTCACAAATAGTCCGCATACCAATTTTTAGCTTTCTACCTTGAAAATTGCTGAATGCTCCATACAAACTTCCACCCCCCATTTTAAGGAAGTGGGGGGTTAGAAAGAGACCAGAAGTAGCCTATGTCACTCTCCATCCCTTCAACTATCTCCACTTAAAAAATCACGTCAATTTGTCGCCCCGTTTTGCCGTGAAAGACGGACAAACAAACACACACATACACTTTCCAATTTATAATATTAATATGGATATGGATATTGCTTCTTTATATTCTTATCAGATCATGAGTGCATTGTCATCATCATCATCATCATATCAGCCGAAAGACGTCCACTGCTGGACATAGGCCTCCCCTGAGGGGTGAATGCCGTAATTGCCACGCTTGGCAAGCGGGTTGGCGATCGCAGTGTCTCCACCGCACTCCGAGGATGCTGCTGCCCATCCCCCGGTGGTCTTGGCCGTAGTTTTAGGACATACTCCGGGTCAGTGCATTGTAAATGGTTCTTAAATGGAAGAAATAAGGTATTTTATTTATTATTCAGATCCAGACTACGACTCCGCTAGATGAAGAGGCTGCCGCATGTCTCCCGTATACATCAGTTATGCCTAATTTTTACCAGCCAGGTCGACGAGTCAGCGAGACTAGTGAGTGCCTAGTTTCACCATTGAGGCTAAGAATTCTTTAAAATACGTTTATAACTTGAACCAGACCAATAAGCGATCACACACATCAAACACATGTATAACATGAAAATAGATGTCATATACTTCAGAAAAAGTGACCAAACCCTCCGGTGTCCGAGGCCAGATTTGAACTGGCGTCTTCAGCTTTCGCGGCTGACGTCCTGACCACTAGACCACAACACACAACATTCAAGAAACTACAAAACACAACAAAATTCAGAGATTGCATATACATGAGAAAATTTGTCAAGTTCCGCCGTGACCGGGTGGTTTATATATATAGTAGTGTAACTACTTAAAAATTGCAAATCAAAAAATATTAAACAAAATAATTTGATTTGCTTCAAGATTCATAGATGTCAGCACCATCTCTCTCGCTATACCAGAATCACGTAAGAGATTAGGATAGGAGGTGCAAGCACGTACTGCGCATGCCCTTAGAGTATGGTCAACGGCGCCTAGCCGTTTCAAATTCAGAGATTGCATATACATGAGAAAATTTGTCAAGTTCCGCCCTGACCGGGTGGTCTAGTGGTCAGGACGTCAGCCGCGAAAGCTGAAGACGCCAGTTCAAATCTGGCCTCGGACACCGGAGGGTTCGGTCACTTTTTCTGAAGTATATGACATCTTTTTCAGTTTATATATATAGTAGTGTAACTACTTAAAAATTGCAAATCAAAAAATATCGAACAAAATAATTTGATTTGCTTCAAGATTCACATGTATAACATATCAAGATTATATTAATACCATGTCGTATTATACCTTGCAATGCCTCTCAATGTACTTACCTTGCACGCTTATATCCGAGCAAACTTGTAACAAACATAAAATATCACTTTTTATTTTATTTTATCGTATGGCTACATGTCACTGGTTATAGATAGGCATTTCTTCCCTAGGGTAGTAGTAGTAGTAGGAAAGCAGATAAAGAAAATCCAGTGAGTGCTGCGAGGTCCAGACGGGACAGTGCAGCTGCCAAGTTTGTTACTCTTTTAGCACCACCCAGGGATGACGTGTAGGGTTGTCTAAGGTGTTTCCTACGGACGCAGAGTAACATTGATCCCCAAAATATCACTAGGAGATTTTTACGAAAAGGCCTAAATAAAGATTCAGAGCTTTAAAATACATTCGAATCTAAAATGTATAATTTATTTAGTATTAAAAAAGCACTTTCGACAAATATCCAAAAGTAGTTACGTATTTCTAACCCATCGGGTAAGGCTACTTTTATAGAAGTAGGATTTTCATACGACTCTGTTTTGACGACATATTCTTCGCCATTTTTGGTAAATTTTAATAAGGTTTTTAGAAATGGCTCTTGTCACCCAATAATGGTTCTATTTATTGTTTTTAGAATGTTTCGAATACGCTTGGCAGATTCAATACCAAGACGAGAGAGATCAAAGGGAAAAGACATGTAAGTTGTTTCGCTGTTTTGTACAAATACTCGCAAGCCGAAATAATTTTAGCAGTTTATATTATATCTATAATTATAGGTATATGTGGAAGTTGCGTTTGTGGGAAGGTGCGTTTATGTCGTATGTTCCACGTCCACCGTACCGTCAAACAGCTGAAAGATAGATCGCGATAAGTGATTCGGATAGCACAGGAAGTGCAAGCACGTACTGCGCATGCCCTCAGAGTATGGTCAACGGCGCCTAGCCGTTTCAAATTTAGAAATTGCATATACTTGAGAAAATACGACCTGTTCCGCGGTGACCGGGTGGTCCAGTGGTCAGAGCGTCAGCCGCGAAACCTGAAGACACCAGTTCAAATCTGGCCTCGGACACTGGAGGACTTGGTCACTTTTTCTGCTGTATCTAATTCAGTTTATAATTTATATATAGTAGTGTAAGTACTTAATAATTGCAAATCAATAAATAATTTGATTTGCTTCATTATTCAGCTGAAAGATGTTTCAACTACTGATGTGCAAGTTGCAAAAAGATTCAAAAAAGTGGAAAAAGTACACGGAAATTTCCATGTAGTAACCCTTCCTACAAAGCAGGAGGTCCCGGGTTCGAATCCTGGTCAAGGCATTTATTTGTGTGATCATGGATATTTCATGGATTTTCCTGAGTTACAGATGTTTTCTATATATTTAAGTATTTATCCGATTCTATTATTATATATATATATCGTCACCTAGTACCCACAACACAATCCTTAATGAGCTTACCGTGTTACTAAGTCGATTTGTGTAAGATTGTCTAAAATTAAAAAAATCGAAAGTTTCAAAATTATAAGAAGTTTCCGAAATTTCCCCATATGAAACATTCCGGAATTTTGAAAATGTTGCGTCAGACATCAGTAGTTTCAACTGATGACTGAGTATAGCAAGATGATGAAAAATAAGGACGGTCATTAGTTTTAGTTCAAGATTATGTTGCCCTATTGAAATAAATATATTTTAAGCGGAGCCCGGAATGTTCGCGGCAAAACAAAAGACTGTCGCCATGTAGCTAGTGTTAGAAACATTTTTTTTACCGATATGGATAGCTGGCGGAATACGTGATGACATTTTCTGAAATGTCTATTATTTTCAATGAGGTGGTATATGACTATACCACCTCATTGAAAATAATAGACAGAAGAAACTTTGAATGACGTGACCGTCATTTAAAGTTTTACCTCTTTATTGCTCGACTACGGCAAAGCCAAATGGAAGGGTTTTTTTAATACTTAATATGATAAAGTTTAGTTAATATTTAGATGGATAACACATGTAAAACTATCCCTTACTACTTTTTTAATTAACTGTCGCGAATGATTATCAAATAATGTAAACGATATATTGTATGACTTTTTTTTTATACTAATACTCGATGCCGATAAAAAAATGATTCTAACACTAGCTAGATTGCGACAGTCTTTTGTCTTGCCGCGAAAATTCCGAGCTCTGATTTTAAGTCATAAATTATTGTACTTAATTAGTTACTTAATAATTTAGTAAAAAAAAGTATATAGTTAGTCCTTGTTACAAATTACAACATACTGAACATTGATTATGACGACTACGACTGTATTGCCCTCAGGTTTGGCTTATAGAAGAAGAAAGGCTGGTTTACACTCGTTCCGGAATCTAGTCGTTGGTGGACGCCGAGCTCTTGCTCAAGAATACCCTCATATGGTGAGCTTTTTTTTATCTCGTCTTCTACTTAGACTTCTGAATTATTGGTTGTTGGTTTATGAATATAAAGCCTGACAACTTTCTATTTGGCCCTCGCCATGTTGCGGAATTTCATTAGTACTAAATAATCTAAAGATGATAGGTTCAAACTCAAACACCAGCTCGTACCAATCAGTTTTTCGGAACTTATGTATCATTTGATATATCCGTTCGCCCATTCGGAAGGCGAAGGAAACCATCGTAAGGAAACCTGCATACATCCGCGAAGAATTTCAAAGGTATATGTGAAGTCCCCAGTCTACTTTTGGCCAGCGCATGGTCTATAGACCGAGTCCTCTCGTGCATGAGAGGAGGCATTTGCCTAGCAGTGGGACGGCTAGGCTAACATGTTATGTAACTGTAACCTGAATGTCCCGTTAACTTTCCCAGGGTGCTATAGGCTGGAAAGCCACCGATGGCACATGGATCTTCAAATGCGGAGGAGCTTTAATCAGCCCCAGATTCGTGCTGACTGCTGGTCACTGCACCAAATCCTCGCGAGACCCCACTGTAGCTGACGCTGCACCGAAAATTGTTAGATTGGGAGCCAGGAATATAATTGATGTGGTAAATAATTACAACCGATTTGTCCCGATAGTTTAGCACCAAATTCTCGCATGGTCCCATTGTGACCAACGTTGTGCTGAAGATTGTGAGGCAGAAACTTGGAAATATGCTGAACGTTGCATTGAGAGTAAATAGTTAGAACTGATAATATTGATATGTCCTGATGGCTAGTTACTGTATCAAATCCCAGTACGATCCCAGGATGACAAACTCTGCTCCGAAAGTCCCTTGGCATAGTCAATTGGCGTTGGGAGTAAAACAGATTTCAATATAAATGAATAATATAATAAATATATGTATAAAATAATGTCATAACAGCGAGGAGGCTCAGGGCCACTACCGATAAGGCTTCCTAGCCTAATCGGTAGTAACCCTGCCTACGAAGCAGGAGGTCCCGGGTTCGAATCTTGGTCAGGGCATTTGTTTGTGTGTTTATCACGAATATGTTTCCTGAGTTATGGACTTTTCTAAATATTTATCTATCTAAGTAAGTATATCGTCATCTTAGGTCGACCTGTGTAATTATCCCCCAATATTTATTATTATTATTCATTTAAGTTTATGCCCTCTTTCATTAAATTCATTAACACATTAAGTATGACACGTTTTTCTTTCAGCCTGAGCCCCACGACGAGCTCATTACAAGAATCATCGTGCACCCCTCCTACACCCCACCTCGCAAATACAATGACATCGCCCTACTCCAGTTATCCAGAGACGTCGAGTTCTCTAGGAAGATCCAACCAGCTTGCTTGTGGACGTCGTTTAACACGACCACTGTTACCAGTGCCACTGTAACTGGCTGGGGAGTAGTACAGCCAGGTATGTGTACTAAGTATGAGGATCGCCAAGCCCTCCTACCCCTCACAACAGTCGCAACATCACTCTACTACTGTAGACTAGCTGTCCAAAGTAGGGGTTAAATACCAGTACTTTTTCTGTACAAAAATATCGGTAAAGAATATAATAATTCTAAATATTGGAATATTTTGGAGTTTTTGCAATAACAGGTTTCCTGTCTTTGGTCTGGAGATGTGGAGTTCTCCGCGAACATGCTTTTTATACAGACAGCTTGCTTGTCGACATCGTTTGATACAGTCAATGTCACCAGTGTCACTGTTACTGGCTGGAAAGCGGTGGAATTAAAAAACTCCTAAATAAAGAATGACAATGAAGTCCTTTGACATCAAAATTATTGGTAGCTTTTTGTTTTTTTTTTGGTTTGACGTGTTTTCTGTAAAGACTGATTTTTGATGGAACGCATCTTCTTTTTTATACTCGTCATAAAATCAAGCGTCTAGTAACAATGCGCAGAAGTGATATTTATAAGCATATTCAATTTCGGTAAGATTTTTAAAGAAAAATGTTGTGACATCCTACTGCAGACATACGAGTAAATGTCCATAAGCCAAAGATAAAACTCTACAATTTTAAAATAACTAAACCACGTTTATTAAAATTAAAATTTATCTAATCTTACCTTATCTTATTGCTTAGGTGCCATGGAAACCACACCAAATCTCCAAACTGCCGAGGTGGACATCGTAGAGTCTACCACCTGCGGTGATCTCTTGCGCCGCTATTGCAACCGGAATTGGTGCGGCTTAGACCAGACCCAGGTCTGTGCTGGGAAGCTGTCGGGGGGAGTCGACACTTGTCAGGTAAAATCATGTGAATCATTAGCAACCTAGAGGAATTAAGAAAATGTTGTGTGTGTGGAATTGTATTTGCATGCATGAATGCGCTTAAAGCAAATAAATATTTTTGAGTTTTGAGTTTGTCCAAACAGCTAAGGTGGACATTAAAGATTCTCCCAAATGTGGCGAAGTAAACTTCATCAGAAATGTGGCCAAATAAAATCTTTGTGTTAAAATGAAATAGACAAACATAAAGCACTTCGTTATTTTATTAATAATCGTACCTTACTTATATAATTAATTTTGTATTTTGCAGTTACTTCTATTAACTATATCACGAACAAAACTAACAAAAAACAAAACAAAACAACAAACAAAAAGAAACAAAGGAAAACATAAATAAATAAATAAAGAGAATAAATAATTTTATTTCTAAAAACTTAAACAATAGATAATACACTCAGTCAAACACACCTTAACTAAAATCATTGCTACCGTTCGTTGTCGTTTCCGGTGCAAAAGTGCCCATAACGCTTGCAGCATTACCACGCTGGATAGCCATGGACAGTCTTTGCACCAGAAACGACTCGGAGCGGGGGTCCTCTCCCTTTTGCCGAAGTCGATGGCCTAAGTCTCGTACAATTTTTTTCGCGTCCGCTCCCCAACAGCCCGCCGTTTCCACCGCGAAAGGGACAAAAACGTAACCCGCGCCCAAGGGAGCGTACTTTTGCCGCTTCACTGCCGCCTGAGCCTCGGCTGCCGCTCTAGCCGCGCGCGTCGTGCGAACGATATGAGAGGCGGCGAAGGTGCTGACACACGTAGCGTCCCACACCAAGCACCGCCCCCTCTCCCACGGCACCAAGGTCAATCCATCAGGCCGTTTGCCATCCGTGCGACTAAGGCCCGGAGGCTCAAGCACGGACGGAACGCCAGCCGACCTGAGGGCCCTCTGGACTATGTCGTTTTTTTTTATGGAGAATAGGCAGACGTTTGACCGCGATCTCACCTGATGGTAAGTGATGATGCGGTCTACGGTGGAGCACGCTTACCTATGAGATACCTATTTACTCTCGCTTTGAAGAGACCCAAATTGTACTCAAGTGGAAACACAGACTCGGGCAGGCCGTTCCACTCCTTGGCAGTTCGCATAAAGAATGTTGAAGCAAAACGCTTCGTGCGTATTCGTTGAGGGCATGGTGACGCGGATGCCTACCAGTGCATCGCCGGCAACTCAGAGCGTGATGGCCGTCAGCCCCCACCATGGTACCGCAAATGCATATATGTGGTTGACATACTTCGCAGCCCAGGCGTAGAGCAACGGACATCCGCAATGAGTCACCGTCGAGTAGGGTGCCCAACTGAGGAGAAGGTAACGCATGCAGCCATGCCCCTGATTCTGACTGCGACACAGCCAGAAGTCTTGCGCGGTCCGCACCCACGGCATTCCCAATAAGCCCGTTCGGCATGGCCTTGCAACCCACGTCATCCCACGCGCGCTGAACTTTGGGGTTTTCCGAAACGTTTGCTCCAGGATTAAGAGACAACCACTCCCTCAACGCATCGGCCTCATAGGGTAAGCTCGCCCTGTCGCCATCTAAGGATAAAATATTAGCAACAAGGTCAGCTATCCCATGGGCTGACGCCAAGAAGGCTGGCAAGCTTACGTCCTGTACACGCCGCACACCGATGCCCCCGTGCCGGGCCGGCAAAGCCGCTTGCGTCCATTGGTCATCGATGAGCGAGACGTTTACGAGTGACTCGATCGTGGCTTTAATGGTCTCGTCACAGGAAACAATCTCGTCCGGAAACGACCAAACTAGGGCCCGTACGTAACAAGTAAATTATCCTAGGGACGGCGAAACATTTCTGCATTAGGACCAGAGCTACGTGCGGACTAATACCCTTAAGACGCTCCCCGGCGAGCAGAAGGAGATCCCTGCGAGTCTGTAGCGCTTCCGGAACCGCGGACAGAAATATCGGAGCACCCAGTAAACAAAAAGAGTTGGTGTCTAGCTCCTTCAGGCCCGGAAGTAAAGAAGAGAAAAAGGAAAAAAGACAAGAAGACTCCGGGCCACAGGGGAAAAACTCACATTTCGAAGTATTTACCTCCAGCCCCAACTCCCTCAGACGCGGCAGCAGGATGAGCAAGTCTTGCTCCACTTCATCCGGTTTGCATCCAATAGTACCATCGTCGAGGTCCCAGATATTGAGGGGAGACTTGAGCTCAGTCATGATTTTGTGTATCGCGAGGCTGAAGGTAAGTGGACGACGATATATATAATAGATAAATATGGATAATTACTTAAATACATAGAAAACATCCATAACTCAGGAACAAATATCGGTGATAAACAAACAAATAAATGCCCTGACCAGGATTCAAGCCCGGGACCTCCTACTTCGTAGGCAGGGTCACTACCGACTGGGCTAGGAGTCCGTTAAACATATAAAAAACTATTCAAAATATGAAAACATTGCCTTGAGCAAGACGAAGATTCTCGAGCCCGGTAAAGCAATGCCGCAACACTTAAAGTATATTAATTCAAATATCCGCAACCAATGGTAAATGTTTTTGCTGGAGCAGCTGGCTATTTCAAAGTCACGAGTTCGAAGCCCGTCAAAGTAGTTAATTTTTCATTTCTATTTCATTCCAAGTTTGTGTTTATCGTCTGTTTTACAGCATACCCCATAAAAGCCAATACTGGCTGTACACAAACTCCCAACTTCGAGCATGTATGTTTAAATGGGGCTACGAACGGCACCATATAATTAGGTTAAACGCTTCACCAGGGTCGGAAACCGATTAAAAAGCATTGAAAGTCTCGCCATTTCGGGGTATTTGAGCTCCACGATTTTAACCTTGAGTTCGCACCAAAATGTCCTACAAATTAATGAAATGTGTGGCTGTTACGTTGTTTTTAAATTGAGGGTATTAAGCGTTTATCTTTCTACCTGAATTAAATTTTATTTAATGCTGTCCGAATATTTTAATGTAAATTTTTGCGATAAAAATATTACGATAAATCCGGAGCGATCATGCAAAGCGTTCGGATTGTGGAGTTTATTATTTTATCCAATTGATCTGCAGTGAAGACCATTTGTCTGTATACGGATATATTATTAAAAATGTTTGTTTCTCTCATACCTAGTCGTTTTTAATACGATGGAATGTAAAGAGGACTATTCCAACAATATAATTTGAACTTGCTATGATATTAATTTGATATTGAACATGTGGATGGATTGCATTTGTCAGGAGTCTCCTGTCGGAAGTAACGTTTGGCTGATTCAGATCAGCCTATTCTTGTCATCAATTGCTTATCAAATTTATGCCAAATATATTTCAAAAGAAAATAATAGCTACTTACGTAAAACCTTTAAGTGACATTGGTTTTTATAATTACAATACAATATGTTTAGAATCATTTTGATGACAAAAGAAGATCACATTCATAACAGAAAATTACAGTTTTTAAAATTGGAATAGCGCTCAAAGTAGTAATTCAGAAATGATGTAAATCCTTATTCGATTCATGCCAAATATTTTGGGCTTTCAGCATAATTAACTGCGCTTAGCAAAATGTGATAGATTGTCGTCATACCACAAACCGCATACGGGAATTAATGCCAATCAATGCATGTCCAGTCGATTTTAAATATATGTTTACATTTTTAAACCTTATTACAAAAGAGTAAGGTGTCGAACTGTAAACATATCTTTGACGTACAGTCCGCAGCAGAAGTTTAGCGGGTGTGCTGTTCAAAATAACTTTACACGCTCTTATTTTGTTAACAATAAATTCGAACGAAGATCATTCTACACCTCACCAGCATATTTACTTCTGCTGCCGACTGTACAAGCAATACATTCTCTTGCAATACAGTTCAGAATCGATGAGCTAACGGTATTGTCGAACGAAGGCATAACAATTGCATAAATTATAATGGTTATTGCCTCCTATTCCCACATCCCACATACGTTGACCTTTATATCTAGTGTTATCTATTAGTTTGTGTTATGAACTTATGACCTTCACTTACATAATCTAAAATAAACATAAAACTTAAGTATAATTTGTGACAACGATCTTTCTTGGACTAAGAGTAAATTTTACAAAAAAGGAAGTGTTTCAAGATTAAAAAATGTTATATTACGTCACACCTGGCCATAATGTAAGTTTTAGCGCACGCTACGCGTACGGTAAAACTCGCATTATGGCCAGGTGGAGACGTAAAATTGTGTACTCACCATGGGCAGTAAATAAGAAAGCCCATCATCAATACCTGCGATTTCGGGCTTTCTTTCTTTTACGGCCAAGGTACTTAAAAATATCTGAATATGCACTTTATCGCCTTGACAAAAGAGGTGTTGTTCAGTTGTTTATGACCACCTTGGGCGCTCCGATATATCTGATGGCGACTGTACCTCTATTGCACCTACAGATGCATAGAAACGACAATAAGGTTGAAAATTAAAATAATATCATATTTTACAATCTGAATCTGAACCTTTTTGTCGGACACATTCTTGTAAGACAGACACAGAAATAACAAATACCTTTTATAGGTACCTTACTATTAGGTCCTATGTATTTATATGCATATGAAATCTAAGGTTGCTGTGGGTGATTGGTATTATAATTAATAAACGTGTGTTTCACTGAACGGATATTTATTGACTGAATAAAATCACCGCGGGCGGGCGCAGCCGCTCGTAATACCTATTGTAATTATATGTTGACATAGGTATATCTTATAACTAGAACTGTGCACCTACACCTTTCTCTGTCTTTCTTATCAGATAGTTTCAATGAAAACTGTTCCAGGGTGATTCCGGCGGTCCGCTGCAAGTACGAGCGGGGTCATTGTCCTCGGTGGTGGGCGTGACGTCATTCGGCTTCGGGTGCGCGCGCGCCGCGGCGCCCGGCGTCTACACTAGGGTTGCCGCGTATGCCGACTGGCTCGAACAGCACGTGTGGCAGGGCTGGCAGTTGATGAATAAATAAATATCGTTTTAAATTACGTGTGGTTTTGTTTAGTAATATGTACTTACTCAATAATATCAGACTTGCGAATAGGGCTACGAAATGCGAAGTGATTTCTTTAAGCCAATATTAACTTAGCCACATATTATATCTTTCTCTATCTGTATATCCATATACAATTAAACAAGTCTGGTTAGTGCTTTAATATATCGTAAGCTTAAATATTGTCAGTCACATATTCTCAAACAGGTCTTTGTGAGTACTTAACTCAAAGATTTCTAAACATGTTTGTTTAATTTCCAGGTATGATACGCAATTAGCCGGTTTTTTTAAATCCTCGCTCGGTAATAACTTGTCGTAGTCGTAGCATCATCGCCATAAAAATTAACCTTTGAGCTTATTCGGAGAATATTATTTTTCTATTAGATTGATTTCAATTTGGTGTTCAACAGGGTTAGTGATAATAGTGTGGTTTGACTTATTCCGATCCTGATTTACTTGTTATTTACGTATATTTACTGAATTATCACTTTCATAAGAAATAAATATCAAAAGAGCATGCTTCAACTAAAAAAGGATTACAATTGTTTTTAATAAATATTTTTGTTTGTTTTTATTTTAAGTAGACCTACTACTATATCCCACACATAAAACCCTAGGCACAAGAGGCTTTGGTCACTTTTGCTTCGTATATGAAATCTGTTTATGTTTATAAAATTCCATAATAAGTTAATATCAAAACGATTCGTCAAATGTTTTACTGGCATTGGCTGTCAGAATTACAATTTCTTGATGTAAATGTAAATTGTAATGGAAAAAATGTAAAATAGGTTAATTCTTCAATTTAGGAAGATTTTAATTTACTTATGAACGTCAGAATGAAACTACCATCGGTTTCCATTCCAACACTACATCACCTCGAACCCCAGAATAATTTTGAATTGCATAAATAAGAAGATCATTTTGATAACGATCCACAAATCATGACTTAAAGTTAGAATACCGCTTGAAATATACATACTTAACTAGGGGCATTCCCATTAACCGAGGTCCGGTTTGCAACTGCACCTAACCAGCAACCATTTATAGCACTTATCAGATTGTAATAAGGCTCATCTATGGTCAGGTAACCATGTCCATTCAATGCCAAAACTATGTTTATACTTTTGAACCTTACTCCATTGTTATAAGGTTCAAAATTGTATATATATTTTTGACGTTGACTGTCAATGTCTAGTATGTACTCATATTTGATCAGATGAGCGCGTAAACAAACTGAGAGAACACGTCTATATAAATTGACCTTGTTTTTACATAAACAAAGTTATTTACTTGTAATATTATTAGAAAGAGGAAAATGTTTACGTTTATTTTGATTTGCGCAGGTAATACGGTTCCTGTAAGGTTTTGTGTTTAATTTAATAATGGTATTTCGTAATTGAGTGATTTGTTGTTTCGACAGTATTGTGTAACGTGTATACGGAGGGATCTCACAAGGATGTTAAAATAGTAACTAGAAATAAAAGGGTAAGTACCTAAAGCATTTTTGTAAATGTACGTTTTTGTAGACCATGGCTTACCTTTAAAGACAGTATTCTTGTCACAGTTACACCATGTTACACCAGTCAAGAGCAAAAATATCGATACGAGATTTCCATTTGTCATATTTGAAAGCTTGTGTCATATACACAATACAGCACGCCTATGTTGGCAGATTTTATCAGCGGATAAGTTGATATAAATCTGATAAAATGACAGTTGCCGCCATTAATATGATAACTTTATCCGTTTTTCATTTGACATCTGATAGTGGGATAACTTGACATATTATCCATTGTAGACACGCATGTTTTTTGAATATGTGTGTATAAAAAAGTATCGTTTACACAATGGTTATATCGGATTTTCCACTTTTGACAGCGCCAGCTGATATGGTTGGATAACTTGATAATTTATCCTTTTTTGACAGCAAAACTTGTTAATTTTATATAGGTGCTCATCGGACCCCGATAACAGATCCTACTTTCTAGGGCCCATTTCTCAAAAGCTTGTAATTTGTAATACAAGCGTAAGTCCCTTTCTAGCAAAAGATATCGAAAAGTGTCATCCGCTTGTATTACAAGTTACGAGCTTTTGAGAAACGGGCCCCTGGTAGCGACTTAAATATCCTAAAAGGCCAACTCAGTCCCAACATAGTTTTGGGAGTATAAAAACAATAAAATATAATTATTTTTTAACACCCCTTGCAATGGGTACGGTAAAGTCCCCCATAAATCTAGTAGCGCACTGTGCTTTCCCCTGAATCACTATTTAAAGCCGGGTTTTATCATTTTAATTCACCAAACATACATTTTATAGTAATTTTAAGCCCTTCTCATAGTATCTACCAAGCACGTTTGTAAAAGAAATGTTACTTCTCCTAACAAAGTGTGTCACTAAATATTATTTGATCCACCCTATTGCTAAATATGTGTATCATCCTGAAATAATAAATATATTTTCCAGCAAGATATTGAAGATAGGTGGTCGTGGGGCTTCATTGATTTAGAAACAACAACTAACGCGGTGAGTATTTACGGTTTAATTTTTACACAAGACTATATCATTATTAAATAAAGTTCGCTCCACTGAAAATCAAGTCAAATATACCAGATGTTTCCTGTAATATAAGCAATAAATTAAAACGTAGATTCTACTCCTCAAACCAGATGTTTCTTCAGCTACTTATTAAAATAACTTATGGTTTGATATTTAGTACACTTTAAAGTTTATTTGAACAGGAAATGTATTCTGAAATCGATTATTTCTGTAAGGTGGCAAGACAGAAGCAATGTAGACGGATTTTAACGTACATTGAAATTACTATTTAGTTTGTATGAAAAAGAGACAATTTAATAAATACATATTTTTTTAAAGACGTCAAACATAAGTTTACTGTTTAAGGAGTAGAATCTACGTTTTAATTTATTGCTCCTATTATAGGAAACATCCGGTCTTTACTTTCATTTTGGCATTTTATCGGCATTAAATAAGTAATAATAGCCATAAACCTACCACAGATAAACTTTATATTTAACAGAAGTTTCACCCACTACTCCACGAACGTAGAAGTTGTAATTTTCACCCCTAATTATAATTAAATTCAAAAATCCTTTCTCAGTGGTGTTCTACAACTTTTGAGGATACCTAGTTTATATCTAGGCCTTATTATGTAACGAAATTGTTACAAAATAACGCAACTCACATAATTCACATTTAAATTACCTAACAGAGAAGCCAACCAATCGTCAGCTCCAGTCCAAGCCCAGAACCAGAAGAACCAGAATTCTGCAAACCGTACAACCCGCCTGTTCCGGACTTCGGGGCACCTGGTAAACGGATCAGCGAAGCGAGTAAGTGTTAGACAATCAAATTTTAGTTAGCTTCTTAAAGAATAATCACGGGACACAAATCAGCAAATAAAAAAAGAAACAAAAATCTACTGCCTCGAGCGGATTTTGAGCTCGCTACTTAAGGATACCAGATCACACGATCGCTGGTTCTTCAAAAAAGGAGTGTAAAGGGTCTTAAAGGGTAGGCAACGCGCATGTGAATCCTCTGGGGTTGCAGGCCTCCATAGGCTACGGTAACTGCTTACCATCACGAGGGTCGGATGATTGTTATCCACTATCGTGGTGTTCGTATATTTACGTTCAACTGAAGAACAAATCAAATTATTTTTAATAAATATTTTGATTTGTTTATTTTAAGTAGACACACTACTATATAAATTATAAACTTATATAGATGTCATATACAAAGGAAAACCACTTGGCAAGTGGTAGTTCGTGTTTTGTCCGTGAATTTTTTTCCTATTATTTCTAGTATTCGGATTAGGAATATTTTGTTTATGAAAAGCATATCGTTTCATTGCTGCTAACTTAATAATATAGAAAATACTTATTATTGAAACGACAAGATTATTTCGCATTAAACTATGTTAAATTTTGGCTAATATGACGATGATAATAGCTACCGCGGCTACTTTACAAAGACACAGCGAAACTATAATGGGTTACATAACTACAGAACCCGAATGACCCCTTCAAAGCTAACTGGGAAACTAAGTTCCCAGAGCTTCCCCAGATAAACTATCAGATTTCGTGAAACTTTGAGGAATGCAATAGCTCGATCCCATTCATTTAAATTTCGCAGCTACCTGTTGCTCCGTTTAACTTTTAATATCGTAATAATACCTGAGTGTGCGCATAAAGGTAGTAAAAAACATTCGAAAGCTCATTCAATTGTGAACCGTATCCTCCAGCAATAAATTCCACAATCAAAATGGTTTCCTCATTGTCTTTGCTGTTATGAACAAAGGTACTCCAGGATTCAATTTGAACTGAAATTATGACCGTTATCCGTTGTAATGGTAACACTTGATTAAAAAATGGAATTGTGAGTTCGAATAGAGTGTGAGACAGATTGTAAACAGCTAATATTTGTTAGTTGAATATATTTTTTTGGTTCAAGTTAGACCTATAATAAAATCAACTCCTGAAAAAATGCAACATGAGAACGGAAATGATTTGAAATTTTGAGCGGTCCAATATGCAATGAGTCTCAAGTCAACCATCCACTTCATATACAACGTACAACGGAGAAAAATATGCGACATCAACTTTTAAAAACAAAACTTAGTACAAAAGTTGATATAAGTAAGTAGGTACATTATTATCTTGACCTTGCACATAAAATGTAACTACCTACTCGTACATATTACAGAGTTTTAAAAAAAGGATAACCCCTTTTTAAAGTGTAGGTTTATTACACCACCTCTTGGGAGACATTCATGTCCCCAAAAAGCCGAAAATTCCCCTGAAATGTACGTACATTCGACCTTACGGAATTACAGTGGTGATATTGATTCTGCCCGCATCTAACAAAGTTACATACTCGGAGCTTTTGTGGGAGCTTTAAAGTTCAAATATGTTTTATTTTAATTTTATCAAAGGATTTGTTTCCTTCAAATGTTACATGAGAGTTTGTGTTGGTACGTGTTCGAAAAAGTTATATTTAACTCGTAAAAACGTAGCCTTTATAGTACCTATTTTTGTATGTATTATTGGGACAGCCCAGTTGGAGCCAAACCAACATTGTCACTCTCTCCTTTGATTCACAAAGTTCATTAATTACACAACGGTGTCCAATGTTACACGATAATACCACTGTATTTCTATTATTCTTAATCCAAACAAAACTTCAATAGCCGGTGCCGGCGCCCGCCATTATATCTGTCAAACGCATGCTTTTTCTAAAACGCGCTCTCGTAAGTACAAGGCAAAGATCGTGAAGCCATTCTGCCAACCAATAACTTTACAAATAAATGTATGATGTGTGTATTCATGAACAGTAACGATACTTAATATGCATAAATATTGACGAAAAGGCTTATAAACCTTACAGTGTTTATCTACAAGATTTAACAAATAAAAATAAAAATAAACTTCTCGGGCGTGATATTAACACAAGGCTCAGGACTTTGGGACACCGGCCAACTGCTCTACCAACTTAATTAAGCTGTTAAAAGCGCTGGGCCGGCATCCCAGACACGCGAGTTCATACTTCGCCCAACGCGTTGACTTAAATTTCCTTGTATTTAAAAAAGCAATTCCAATAAAAATATAGAAAATAACGTTTAATAAAATCTGGCGACAAAAAAAGAGCTCAATTTTTAATCCAGTAAATGAAACTTATATTTAAATTGCAAAGTTTTTGATAGAGCCGGGACCATCTGTCGCTGCATTTATTTTCAGCTATTCTGTAACTAACCTTGGGATATGCCAATGAGGCTATCCGCGATCGAGTTTTTCACTATGTGTTTATCAAATTTTTTTGGCAGCAGTCAAAAAGACCTCTCGCTACGGTGCTGCCATCTTGTGAAAAACTCGATCGCAAACTCATTCAGGAAATTTTGCATTTGTGGCGTCATACTCTGCTCGCTGTCAATTCCAGCGTCGCGCCACAATTCCAACAGATGGAGACGTAATGTTAAACTTATAAGGAGCGCCCATACAAGACCTACTCGTACATCGCGCTAACGAAGTTCCAAATCTCCAAACTCTTATTCTCTGAACAATAAAGTCATGCCAAGATCATTTTCAACACCTCGGCTGCTTGACTATTTGGCTAACTATGTCTAGACGAACAGAAGGGACATCGGTATTAGTTACACAATTCAAATTGTTTCATTTCAGAATGCGATGAGTACATCTGGCACATGAATAATCGGGTTGAGAAAGAAAAGAGGACCACGCAATGTAAGTATAATTCATTATTTTTTTCTAAATTACTATTAGTTTTTTTATTAGTACTGTCACATCCACGGAGTGGCAATTACTTTTTATTAAATACTTTGGCCGGAATAGGAGTTGTTAGCAATGTGTTACTAAAAAACCTCGCTATACTAAATCTTTTGCTCAAATTAAGTATACTTGAAATTCAATGAGTTACAGTCAAGTGCAAAAATACGTACCGAAAAATCGTCTCATAAATATGGTACTACGCACTCATTACAACGGAATAAAGATACTGGGACATGTTTTTGAGTAAGATGAGTACACCCATATTTTTACACTTGACTGTGCAATGTTTTCTTAACCTACATTTAAAGTAAAATGAAGATACTGTTAGTTTTTAATCGACTTCAAGATTTCAAAAAGTGGTTCTCAATTCAGTTATTTTGTATTTGTTACTCCATAATTTTTTTTATTGTATTTAAGTATATACATACAGATTGGTCCCGTTTTTTTAATTAAATGAACATTACTTCATAAATTTATTTAATTGAATAATAATTATGACTTGAAATAGGTACGCAGTATCTGGCAAGCCGGCCCAGTGAATTTCCAATTCTAGCGGCGATCGGAGGCCACATCACGTTTCCTGGGGAATATCCACACATGGTGAGTTCCTACTGCCAAAAGAGATTAAATCCTTTGGAGCTTGCAGCCCCTTTACCCAGTTGAAGAAAATGGTTGGCATTGCCTTCTCTTTCTTTGCAGGTAGCCTCTTTTGAAAGTAACTGTAACTTTTATTCGCTTTAATTGAAAGTTTATGAGAATTTTCAAGGGAACAAAAAGTACTAGGTTAGAACCAGCGAAGTCTTTTTTTTATGGGACACTTACGCATTACTGCTACAACAGGATGAAGCCGAATGAAATTTATACATTTTTAGGGTGCAGTGGGATGGAAGGTCGCCGGTGGTGGAACATGGATATTCAAATGTGGCAGCTCCCTCATCAGCCGTAAGGTATTTATGAATATCGATCGTTACGATCTTTCTCTCCCTATACGACAAGCACAGAGCAAATTTTCCTTCAAGCGCAAATTACGTATGATGCTTATACATGGGTACAATATTATTTATTTATTATATTATGTAATTATACATGTATGTTTATAGTAATGCATATTACGTGCGTACGTGTATTAATACCTAATAGGTATGTTAGTGTGATTTGTTTTTATTGAGTCATCTCTGCTCTTATAATCCTGCACCAATCATTAGTTTCTGTTTGGCCCAATGGTTGACTGGTAGAGAAAGCCTTAAGGCATTAAGTCCGCCATTTGTACTTCCTTGTATTGTGAAATAAATAAATATGACTGTCTACTCTCCTTCATCGTTCCCTCACTGATGAGGTTCGGGGCCACATATTTTTTTCCACTCAGTGCGGTTATATGCTGCGTGGACTGCCCGCAGTGTCGCCCACCACCTTTTTCATTGTGTAAGACCAACTGGTAGGTGCCATTCCTTATGCACGTCTGCCCTACAATAATCTGCTTCTTCAGGCAGTGCTTTAAGGACAACATAATATGCCTTAATAATTACAGGGGATACTTTATTTTTCACACTCATTTGCGGCACATCGTTTGATGTTATCGGCACATTCTTAGTTGTTTTAAATTTTCCCAAAGTGTTTCGTGTGAAGTAGGCAGAGCGCCGGGATGGGGGTTCGGTGAAGAAACTCGGACTCTTGGTTTCCACGTGTTTAATGTTGTAGGACGTACGTACAATCTCCTCTTATGTCTAAGTTTCTTACGCTATATATATAATTCCAATACGTGTTTAGGAGAGTGTAGAGGTCCATAGGGTCCTCTAAGTATGAAAATTAGCAAAATGACTTTAAAGGCTGATAGAGCTTCATTTGTAAGCTTTTACATGATATTTTCATGAGTAAAGTTCATGAAAAAATGAAAATAAATGATTCACATAGTATGTATGAGGGTGGAGGTTCACCTTATTACATATGGGTTTTATTTTAGTATGTAAGAAAAGATCAAGTTAATGATCTGACAAAGGAAATAAAATAAATGGAAGTATATAAGCATCATTGTGTTTTATTGGCAACAATACATACCTGAACTTTAATGATAAGCTATTATCATTGCTTTCAGTAACTGAGAATATTTGGAAAATATAAAACCTGAAATCTTTACTAGGATTTCTCACAGTTTTCGATAACTTATATTATGTTTAGATATAATTATATTTATATTATTACTTATTTTTGCATTATTGCATAAGCATTTGATACCACAGAGTTTTGCTAAATATTGTTCACCGTTGATTGGCAAGATTTTGAAACATTCATGATCTTGGTCAATTAATTATGTATTTTGCATAGTTGTATTTTAGATAGAAATAATGGTTATTATTATTATTATTTGGGTATTTAAAATGGCATTTTGACCATAAGTGGCATTCATATGTAATATATATATGCAGCTTGTGTAGATATTTAATGTATGTTTTAGTTTTCACAGGAACAGAGGCTATGAATAACAACTTAACAGGATAAGTATGCAACGTTTTGGGGAATTATTATCTGAAATATCCGTTTGTACCATTTGCAGTGGCCAAACAGTAATTTGGTTACCGCACTAGATTTGTCATAAGGTTTTAGCAACCTTGTGATCGATTCCTTCAATGGGGGATATATTATTAGGTAAAATTAAACTCATAGGATGGCAGGGGTTCGTATATAAAGTATGTTCTAGAAATATTTACTTCATTCTTGAGATATGTACTAAGGACAAAAATATATAATTTACTAAAGACATTTTATGACATAGTACAAACGGTTAGTAACATAGACAGGTTCTTTTACCTATTTAGAAATTAGTATTTTGATTACAAATTGCTTTATCATCAGTTTCTTATAATTTCATATGTTTTCATTGTGAGAATATCTAGGGACGGGAATGACCGACAACTGAGAATATTGTTCGTTAAGTAATGATGAAAATCGATACTTTTAATAGGATTTTCGAGAGGAAATGTAGTTTATTGTATAGAGTAACTGTATTATTGATGATTTATTTAATAACAAAAACTAGTATCTAATGATATTTTAAATTTGTCTGAAAATTTGTCCGAATGGAGAGGTTATGTTTTAATTTGTTAATTATTGATATAAATCGATACTTTTAATAGGATTTTCGAGATGAAATGTAGTTTATTGTATAGAATAAATGTATTATTGATGATTCATCCAATAACAAAAAGTAGTATCTAATAATATTTTAGCTTTGTCTGAAAATCTGTCCAAATGGAGAGGTTATGTTTTTAATTTGTTAATTATTGTTATAAATCGATACTTAAATTAAAGGGAAAGTAAATAAAGTTATATTGCAGGAAGTATATTAACGAAATTGAATTAATTAAGCGTGAAAAAGTTAAGAACTTACTTTCTCGTCCAAAATCGATTTTGGGATTATTATGTAAAAACTCGTATTATGAAGTTAAATAACGGAAATAAATAAAGTTGGGAGCTTTGTTTTTATAAAACATAACGAGTTCGATTCGGTAAAGCGCTAAAATAGACAAATTTTATGATCGAAAATTGTCGTAAAAAGATTGTAGATATTACTGATGTTTGATGGAATTCTAGGCTAGTTTTAGCTTATAAACGTGTGATAAACACAATTTTGATCAAAACAAATAAAGGAAAGTGATGAAAATTAGGATAAAAAGCGAATTTTCTTATAAAATTTACATTGGTATTTTACAAAGTAAATACGCAGTAAATCCGATAGGATCTGGTCATAACATATGCAGAAAAATTATCTTCATCATAGATTATATAAATACACCTTAGGAAATACTTACTTTTGTTTGAATTAAAGAAAATAGTTTTCTTAGAGGTTAGGTTTTCCAAAAAGGGTAGGGCGCTCATAGGAACTTGATTCTTATAGAAGTATGTAGCGTAGGGATCTTAAGAATCAAATTGGTATACAAAGATATATTGGCATTTTACGGGGAAAATAGACATTAATACTTACAGGGGCTTATTAAATCATACGCGGGGCTAATGTTTTCATCTATTTTCATATAAATTTTCATTGGAAATTGCATAATTGGATAGATATTCAAGAAAAACATTCCCTATGGGAGATAGGAGGTTATCGAACTAGGTCACTTAAGTATAGGAATTTGGTCTTTAAAATAGTATGAACTAAAGGATCAATAAGGTTCAAATTGGCTTAGATCAATCTAACCAAGCTACCACAAGGCGGACGTTTCGGACCTCTCTGACGTCACGGGGGTAGTTCGCGTTTATATACGTAATTTTAATGCTATATAAGGGAAGGGCGTACCGTAGGGATGGACTTTGCCTTCGACCAGAGCTGCGAACACTTCTACCTACGGACTACGGGACGACCTGACTTCTGCCGCTGAAATAGAACTACAAGCATATCCTGAACCACGAGACTCCGACTTCTGTCTACAAGCCGAGCTGCAAGCACCGAGGCCCCGCCCTGAGCTGCCAATAGGACCAGCAAAAGAAGTCCAATTTGGTGAGGCAAAACCTATTCACTTATAAAATTTATTTCTTTTCTGTGTATTCTCTTTAGGCCATGGAGTTGAGTAAGTGCTTTTAATTGACTGTTATATTATGAACGTTTTCCTTATTTCTGTGGTTCTTGTATTTAATTTATGTGAAATTTGGTTGAATTATTATATGCAATATATATACGTACGGAATTTAACGGAGTATGCGGAAACATCTTACGAATTTATCGAAATAGGGATGGATGCGTTTATCCTATATTGCGTATGCGTTATCTTTTTATACGGTTGCGGAATGCGTTATATTTCTATATGTCTTGTGGATGCGTTTATCCTATATCCTATATTGCGTATGCGTTATAATTTTATACGTTTCGCGAATTTTATTGCGGAATACGTGATACTTTTATGTTTTGCGGTTGCGGCATATGAATTTAATTGAGTATATATTAAGACGTTTACCCTATTTTGGGAACAATTTTTAGCGTGTCTTACGTACCTGATTTATGAATTTAAAAGATTGTGTTCTCTATTATACTTACGGTACATATGCTTTGGTATAGAAGCATTGACTTGAACTAAAGTAATTATTACTTGTGTGATTGTAACATTATTCATGTATGACAGTGAAACCGACATTAACCATTGAACAATTATGTTCATTCTTCATAACCACTACCTTGATCCTTCTATGAAGGAGCCTATTTATATAACTGAAATTATTTATTACTTTTAAGCTGAAATAAGCCATCTAACCTTGTACCAACATTGAGTTGTAAAATAAAAATATATTGAAAATTTTAACAATGTTCTCTGACATAGTGAGACTTGTACCTTATCACCATTCACAATAATTAATGAATAAATATTATTATATTGTTGGAAATACAATTATTGGCAAAGAGAAAGCCACTACAATAAAGTATTGGAATTCAACTGAGAGATTGAGTCGTGCTGGAGTGAGTTATGGGGATCCATATCAACT
Organism: Pammene aurita; assembly: GCA_947086415.1. Lineage (NCBI taxonomy): Eukaryota > Metazoa > Arthropoda > Insecta > Lepidoptera > Tortricidae > Pammene > Pammene aurita. Next base: position 1,163,026 of record OX352305.1, on the reverse strand, counting down.
ACAACTGAACGAAAATAGTTCATAAGTTAATTCAGGCTTTCAATTCAATAGTGTACATTTGATAATTAGATGAAGAGTTCGGTAGTTAGAAACAATGCCCTACTCTACGTACAATACTATTTGCATATCCTTGAAGTTTGAATTAGCATAACTGCCTAACACGACATATTTCTATGATTTATTTCGGTAAGACTACAGTCCCTTTGGTTGAATTCTAGATTTAATTTTGATTTAATTAATTAGCTAGGCATCTCAGAGGTTTTCTTGGCGTTTCTTTCCTCTGGTGTGTAGGTTACGAAACGTTGGTAGCTTCACTTAATAAAGTCATTGATAGACAAAATAAAAATATTTTATTTTTAATAAAATATATAAAAATAATAATAATAATTAGATAGGTTATGAGATAGTTTACCCCACCGCACGAACTACAGGCGTGTGTATTTGGGAAAAGAAACCCCTATCACACATTAGCTACCCTTCCTAACTATATTTAAAATAAATAAATAATTTTTCTAAGAAAATAATTTAATTGTATAATTATTGTCTGTATTCGTTAACACTATCGCTTTTAGGGCGTAGGGGATAAAAAAAAAAAAAACATATTTGCTTGTATTAAAATAAAATATTCAAATAAGATAAGACAAGAGTTAATTTCATCAATAACAAAATTTTACAAATTAATTTTCTAGCATTAATCTTCACCGCAAATATTGGGAAGACTTTGTCTATATGGAAACTACCGAATAGTCTTTTCTTTTACAGAAATCCTGACTCCATTCTACAGCTTTACCACTAACCTTCCTGCATCAACAGCTTGAACTTATAACCGAATAATATTAATTTACTAATTAATTTTATATACCTATTTACTTAATGTCTTTTCGTTGTAAAGTACCATTTATAGGAAATAAAGTTTAAAATAAATATCCTTGTTTTGTTTCAACAACCTCTTTATCAGTCTCCTAAAAATTATCGGGTTACTACATAACTAGGGATCTACTACTAGACTTTCACGAGCCATTGTTAGGAAAAACCGCTGAAATTGTCTGACAAATCTTGTTTATATAGGAAATTAGATTATTGGGGTTGTAGTACTTAACGCAGGGTTGTAGTGTTCCTTTCAGGAGGTAAGTATGTTTAGTCATCAGAGCTTAGGGAAAGTTTTAGTATTACAGGGTTTCAGACGGGGTAGAGGGTTTCCTTCATAGAGAGCCACTTTGGCTTTCTAAGCTTTTCAGTTTCAGCTTTCTAAGTTGTACCGTCGTTTAGTAGCTTCCAATAGCTGCTCTAGCTTTTAGTAGTTTGTAACGTAAAGAAACGTTTTAATTTAGAAACGCCTGGCGCGTTTCTCTTCAAGAGGAAATCCCTTATCAAGTGAAGGCGCAAGATCTAATCGATGTGCTGATCACCCCTGAAAAGGTAGGGGTTTCCTCCCCCTGAAAGAGAACACTATTTGTAAAATAACTTAACTCTATTCTTATGTACTAAGTAATCTTTACCATCTTTACTTAATTTTAAATTTGATCCTTGAATATCTTTTATTTTATACGGCCCTAAATACAAATCATTCAATTTACTGTAACATTTATTCTTAAGCAATACTAATTCTCCTATCTTAAAATCGACAACATTAGATTTACAGTCATATTTTAATTTCCTTATATTTTTGCACTGTATCAAATTGTCCCTGGCATCCAAATGTGCTCTTTGCAGTCTATATTTTAGTTCTAACGGATAATTATTATATACATACAGTGGTTCTACTCTGCTGACAAGATTGTTTGGTACGTTACAAGGTTTCCCGAACACTAATTCGTAGGGTGAATATTTTGTACTTGTATTTACCGAAGTATTGTAAGCAAAGCACCAGTACTGTACCCATGAGCTCCAATTTGATGACAAATTCTTGGTTTGTATTCTTAGATAACTGCCTAAATGTTTATGCCAATTCTCTAATGAACCTATACTTTCATGATGATATGGTGTCGAATTTACTTTCTCAACTTTCAACAATTTACAAACCTCACTCAAAGTGGAATTTATGAATTCAGTCCCACAATCTGTTGCTATAGTTTGGGGAATCCCAAACCTCAAAACAAAATTCTCAACAAATGCTACAGTCTGAGCCTCCTTATTTTCTAATGGATATGCCTCTACATATTTCGACAGTTCACATTGCAAAGTCAAAATATACTTATGCCCTGCGTCATCGACATCCAGTGGTCCGACTATGTCCAAATATACTTTCTCAAAAGATGTTGTAGCTGTGGTGGTTATTACCATATGATCTCGCGTATTCCTTTTACTAAACTTTTGTTTTTGACAGTCCTTACACCGTTTCACATAGTCGTCTATATCTTTACGCATGTTCTGCCAATAGTACTTTTTTTTTATACTGTTAACCATCCTCGTACCACCAGCGTGCCCACTAGTCGGTAACATATGGTAGTCATTGAGAATGACTCGAATCATCTCCCGATCGGTTACTCTAGTCTTCCCTTGTATTATACATAACCTTGGTAACTCTCCTTGTCCCGCGCGGAAGACTTCTGTTAATACTTTTACATATTTTTTATTAAGGTCATTTTTTATTAGCACTAACTCTACTAAATTCAAATTTTTGCACAGTGCAACCAAGTCCCGTAACGATACGTCTATGCGTGCCTTCGTTAATAGAGAATCCTGGTTTATGCAAAGTGTAGAGTTCCTATAAACAACATTATCTGAAGTAGAACTGGTATCGGTTCTCTTCGATGTCTTACTCAATTGTGACACCTGCCTAAATTCCTTACCGGAGCATATCTTTAATTCCGTATCTCCTTCCGCCCCTTTTATGATATCTACCACCCTAGGCTGACACAGCTCTAACGACGTACAACCTGAGTCCCGTATTCCGTCCGACACGTTCGCTCCTCGAGTCATTGAACGCGTCACTACCCCAACGAACGCCGAATTCAAAGATTTCAACTCATCCGATGTTATGATGATCCTCGATAAGGCATCTGCTGTAACATTTTCTGAGCCCTTAATGTATTCAATCTCAAAATCATACTCCTCCAAAGTTAACCTAAACTTCGTCAACCTACTACTTGGGTCCGTCATGCTAAATAAATGTACCAAAGGTTTATGGTCTGTTAAAATTTTAAACCTCCTACCGTACAAATAAGGACGAAAATGCCTAATTGACCATACAATGCTCAATAGCTCCTTATGGATAGTAGGATAATTAATTTCTGACTTGTTCAACTGCCTACTTGCGAAAGCTACCAGCTTGTTATTCCCATTCGACAATATCGCCCCTATTGCTACCCCCGACGCATCCGTTTGAAGACGAAACACATTCTCATCTGACATATCTGGATAATCCAAAACGGGGGGAGATGCCAACAAAGTCTTTAATTTCTGAAACGCCTTATCACACTCTACTGACCACTCAAATTCAGCATCTTTTTTACACAACCGGTTTAAAGGATACGCAACCTCTCCGAAATTTCTAATGAACCTTCTATAAAAATTAGCAAAAGCTACAAACCGCCGCACCTCATCCGCATTTTTAGGCACCGGGAACTTTTTTACCACCTCAATTTTACTACTATCCGGCAGGACCCCGCTAGGTGTTATTACATGCCCTAAATAATTTAACTCCTTTTTGAGGAAAACACACTTACACGGATTTAGCTTTAAATTTACTTCCCTAAACCTCTCAAAAACCTTAACTAAGTTAGCGTTATGCTCACGCAGACTTTTCCCGAAAACAATTACGTCATCTAAATACAAAAAACACGCGTCGTAAGTTAATCCTGACAACGCTACAGCCATAAGCCTGGAAAATGCACTAGGACTACTTCGCAACCCCATGGGAAGTCTTTTAAGCATATATTGTTTATCTGTTGTAAAAGCCGTGAACTTTCTGCAATCTGGCGACAAACTCATTTGATAATACCCCGAGCTTAAATCCAAGTGTGAAAAATAAACACAACCCGACAACGAATCCAAAATCTCCTGCATGTTCGGTAAAGGAAACTTCTCATCGACTATTTTCTTATTTAACAATATGTAATCAATGACAATCCGCCACTTCTTTTCACCACTACTGTCTAACTTCTTCGGTAACAGCAATAGAGGGGAAGACCATTCACTTGTACACTCCTCGATAATATCCTCATCCAATAACTTCGCAACTTGTTTTTCCACCTCCTTTTTCTGTGCAAATGGAATCCTATATGGCTTAACATACACAGGAGAAGCATCATTTTTCAATTTAATTTCATAATCGAACAAATTGGAAACTGACAATTTATCCCCCGGCATGTGAAAAATATCTGCATACTTTGCACAAACTCTTTCCAATGTTCCGCTACTGTCGTCATCGAGGTAAGACCGAAGTTTTAATAACCCAAAAAGTTCTTTAACCCTGCTCACTGTCTTTGATTCCTGTGAGTCAAAAGAACACACAAAATAATCCATCAACCTACCGACCTTTGGACAATAACTACTCAAATCTGCCTCACTATCCCGTGTATTCAAAAACCGAACTGGAATTCTCCCATTCTCGACCGACACCACTGAGCCGGCTACAAAAACACCAGGAGTAATTTCCTGCGAAGGAATAACACATTCCCCTTGCATATCCGTCGAAACCCACTTAACCATCTCACACCTGCTAGGAATAACTATTGAGCGTACCGTTCCTAGCCCTAACCCACACGACAATTTAATACCCGACATATGCTGCATGCTCAAAATACGTTCCTCATAATTAATATTACACTTATGCCTTATTAAAAAATCCTCACCTAAAATACCGTCGTTCTTACACTTAAGTCCTACAAACACATGAAACCTATGACAAAATCTATAACCCCTTACTAACAACTCTAACTCCACATATCCCAAGGAAACCAAATTCCCACATACACCTCTTGTTCTTAACCTATTCGGAATTATATGTAAGCCAAAACCCTCAATACGACTATATTTTATTATCGACACATTAGCCCCGGTATCCACCAGTAACGATAATTCCTTATCTAAACAATTTACAATTACATGATTATTCGCCCCATAAGACAATATTTCCACACATCCACCGTTATTCTCGAAAAAACTCTGTTTCGTTATGAAGATTATCTGAGTCACTCGCTACATCTGTTGATTGAACAACATTGACATTCCGTGCGTTCGACTCAGCAAAATTGCCCGCTCCGCGCTGACTCGGGAAATTTATCCGACCCCGACCTTGCCCAGCCGTATTGCGACTATAGCTGAGGTGTGCGGAATTATGTTTATAGTTGCTATTATTGACATACGCCGGTCGGTGACCGTAACGCGCCCTATAATTATTACCCGAATAACCCCTATTTTGATTGTAAAACCGCCTGGAGAAGTGTAAACAATTTGCCGCCGGTTTTTGGATCACCTCTGATTCATCCACCGCTACCGTTATCGCTTCCCTAATCGACTCAATAGCCCGGGACGCTATAATTATCCCTATCCTGTCACTGTTTAAGCCTTCCGCAAAACGCCTAATTGCAGTTTTTTCATTTATCGGCCTAAGAATATCGTGCGCTACCGAATTCCCATCTGCCTGAGCTATAGTTAAATTAGTAAATAACTGCTCTATTTCACTCCCGAAAACTTCTATACTCCTATTTCCCTGCGTACACCTTTGTAGCTGCGACAGGATGGCAGTATATGATTTTTTAGGTAACAAGTACTTCCTAATATCGCTAACCAAATCCGGCACGGTCGAGTATTCATTTTTAATCTTTAATTTCGCTTTACTCGACAACCGCGTTTTTACAACAAAATGTATTAAAACGGGATGATCTTTTTCCTTCAATGTACTACTATAAAATTGCAATCCATCGATTAATTGGTTAATTTGACCTTCCTCCACATCTACCACAGGCAATAGCGAAAGAGCCGTCTTTAAATCAAAATCCGCCATTTTTGATATTACTTCCGAGGTGACTAGCCTCTGAACTTCCAGAAATAAACACTCAAAATCTTCTGCAGTCTTCAAAGCAATATCGAGATCCACAGCTGCAACATCTTTTTTACATATCTCCTCAATTAATAGATCAGACTTAGTTTTAATATTCCGTGCTAACAATAACTTGTTGTTACCCTGCACAGTCCGACGTGCAAACTTACTTAATTTAACGATACTGTCTCTTACAACCCGTAACTCATCTAATAAACTGACAAGGCTAGCCATAAAATATACACAATAATAAAAATAACACAGTCATAACACTAATAAAAATAATAACTAAAAACACGCCCACACAGCCAATCAAACATCTTCACCCCTAATGGCTCGTCGTGCCGCTTGTTGCTCCCAGCTGCTGTACAGATGGGCCCTCAGTCGCTCGCACACCCGGGATAAAGCGTATGCAGTCATATACACCACAACGGCAATCATTAGCACCTCCGTCAACTCCCAGCTCGCCGACGACGCCAGAGATGCGGTATTATTATTAGGCGCGGTCACGATGACATTGTCCTTGGACTGCTGACCTCCCATTTCCAAACAACAGATTAACCAGCTTGCTTCAGTAGTCAATCAGATTTCAAAATTTAACTTACTGATGTCCACGGACCCTTGACACTGCTATCCTCCACCCACGATCGTCTTCCTCAGCTTGCCTCGTTAGGTCCGAACTTCATTCCGCCTTTGTCACACTGTCACGGTCGCCATGAAGTAGGCAGAGCGCCGGGATGGGGGTTCGGTGAAGAAACTCGGACTCTTGGTTTCCACGTGTTTAATGTTGTAGGACGTACGTACAATCTCTCTCCCTATGTCTAAGTTTCTTACGCTATATATATAATTCCAATACGTGTTTAGGAGAGGAAATCCCTTATCAAGTGGAGGCGCAAGATCTAATCGATGTGCTGATCACTCAATATGCACAGACGTGCCCATATGAGTGTCTGCCGTGCACCCACGTGTGATAGGCATTCGTATTGCATTACCTATGACGTTAACTATAAATGCTTACCAAAATATTTGGTTTAACTTTCCAGTTCCTTCTGACCGCTGCGCACTGCTCCCGTACCTCCGGGAGAGATCCTACCGTAGAAGACCCGGTGCCGAAGATAGTCCGCCTTGGAGACAAGAACATAGCTGATGTGGTGAGTTCACTATTCTATATAGAAGGACAAAAAAAGGGACCTCTAAAGATTCCATACCAGATGAATTTCATTTTCCTTTTGTGTATTCTTCCTACTCGTAATTAGCTGCACTTTTAATTTCCATTTCACTTTCTTAAGAGATGACTCAATCTTCATGGGTCTTCATTATTTATTACATCACTAGCGACCCGCCCCGGCTTCGCACGGGAAAAAAAATGGTTATTATGGGCTAAGAGATAGACATATACCACCACGGACTTTTTTGTATGTCTTTTTAAGGTGTACAATACTGTAGTACATTATTTTGATCTATCTCGTAGGGTTCAGCCAGCGTTTGCAATGTAAGCGCAAAAAAATGAGTTTATTTACGACATCACATTAGAAACCTCTAAAATTATTAGTGTTTCTCTACTATATCATGCATGTTTTATACATATGAACCTTTCTCTTGAATCACTCTATCTATTAAAAAAACCGCACCAAAATCCGTTGCGTACTTTTAAAGATCTAAGCATACATAGGGACAGACAGCGGAAAGCGACATTGTTTTATACTGCCTAAGTAATATGTAGTGATGATAGTGATGATGATGATTATTGCTGTCATTGTCATCCTCAACATGATACTTAGGCTGGAATCACTCGTCAGGTACCTGATCCGGTTGCCTGATTTTATCTCCTGATTGAATGAGTTATGCCCACGGTCCGTTAATTGTGTTTATTTTCATTCTGACCAAATGTTATGTTTCGTAACAGGGTTTCGTGGTTGTGCGGTGCTCTGGTGTTTATTATGAGATATTCGCTTCCCGGTGTCCTGATTCGGTAGCGTTCCGTATCCGGGTACCTGGTGTATACTTCCCTCCTTAATGTATATCGGGACAGGCTGAGGCATTATGTTTGAAATACTGTAATAATCACGATTACATGAATGAAATGTCTTTCCCAACTTTCAGTTCTACAACTCGCAACTACCTACTGATAAGACCATCCTGAAAGTAACAAAGCACCCTGAATATTTCGCACCAAAGAAATATAATGACATAGCCATCATCGAGTTGGTGGATGCTATTGAGGACTTCACTGAGCTGATCCAGCCAGCGTGCCTTTGGAGCAGCTTTGACACCAGCAGTCTTGGTTACAAGGCTAACCTTACTGGCTGGGGAGTGGTTGAAACCAGTGAGAAAAATTAATATAAATTTCTAATATATTAAGATTATAAGATGTTAGTATGTATGCATACTGGTTATATGATGGCTAGCAATCATCACAGCTCAAAGCTAGCAGCTCCAGAAGTATAAGTTTACGTAGTAAGTTTATATCTACCTTTTCTTATGATGACAACTTAAAGAGCAAGAAAAGTCTCTGTTCTCAGTTCTAACTCACTCATTACTTAGGAAATCAACAACTTCAAATTACTTATTATCAGTCGAATATATGTACCGAAATAATAATTTGGCTGCAATCTAAACGGCGGTTGCCTAGTTAAGCTTTTTTGTTCAAGTAAAAAAATATTTCACTTAACTGTTTTTACATCTTCGACCTTCACGGTATAAATGAGGACGTTTTGCAGCTAGCCTTCAATCTTCTCCGGAGCTCCAGGCAGCAGAGGTCGACATTATCGACACTGGCGTCTGTGACCAGCTTCTTCGACCGTTCTGCAGCAGACTGTGGTGCGGGTTGCAAGATGGGCAGATCTGTGCTGGCAAGCTAGCTGGCGGAGTTGACGCGTGCCAGGTAATCCTAACACTGTTCCACTGCCGTCCATCATGCCTGAGCTACAGGAAGATATGGACATCAGCGACTCTGGCATTTGTGATCGGCACCTCCGACCGGTCTACAGCAGACTGTAGTGCGGTTTGCAGGATGGACAGGTCTGTCCTGGCAAAGTTGCTGGTGGAGTTGACGCGTACCAGGTAATCCTAACTCTGTTCCACTGCCATCCATCATGCCTGAGCTGCAGAAATAGGAGCTCATCATCGACTCTGGCGTCTGTGACGGGATTCTCCGACCGTTCTGCAGTAGACTGTGGTGCGGGTTACAGGATGGACAGATTTTCGCTGGCAAACTTGCTGGCGGAGTTGACGCCTGCCACGTAATTTGTCTACTCTGGTTCATCATTCCTTCTGCACGCCTTAGCTGCGCGAAGAGGTCAACAACAAGAGTAGACTCGGACAACTCCTTAGTCCGTTCTGAATCAGAGTATGGTGTGATTTACAAAATGGTAAAATCTGGTGGGGGGAAATGGGGCAAAATTTGATGTATTTATTTGAGAATTAATGAAACGGGTCAATATTTGTATATCTATTTATATAATAAAACAATTAAAAACGGATTTTATCGCGCTTAAATTACATCCCGACGTTTCGAACACTTTACAGCGTTCATGGTCAACGGGTCGACCCAGTACACGCGATAAAATCCGTTTTTAATTGTTTTATTTCATGAATAACTATCGCGGCAACCGAAGACAATATTATATCTATTTATACTCAAATATTTTATTTTGGATAAATTTCAAAGTGAAATTGCACAGAAAATCGGACACGAGTCAGTCAAAGCCAATTTCCTGGCTTTTTTCTAAGAATTAAATCTATCAAATCTTGAATGTTAAATATATAAAAAATAAGGTTGACGGTATTCTTCAGGGTGACTCCGGCGGTCCTCTCCAAGTGCGGATCCCAGGTGTAGAGGTGCCAGGACAAGGCACTCTGCACTACGTAATCGGTGTGACGTCTTTCGGCATCGGGTGTGCGCGGTCCAACAAGCCTGGCATTTATGCTAGAGTATCGCAATATATTGACTGGATAGAGGGCATTGTTTGGAGATAACCGTCCGTTTAAAGATAAGTTTAAAAATAATATTTTGTGTTTTATTTTACTTTTTACATTTTCAGATTACTATTTTCTATCATAATCAACGATATGCGTTGTCCTGATTTTTCCCGCAACTCACTTCGACAGCCTATGGTATTTTAGAAACTGTATCAAAATAATTAGCACAGTCACACTATTTTTACGAAATAACTACCATCGAACCTTCAAACTCAAAGTTTAAAAAACTAGGCCTTCTTGGCAGTAGGTACATAGTTCGCTAATAATAAAATTCATGCTTTCAAGCAAGAACAAATAAAAAGCGACTTTGCAATTTCACATTTTTTTATATTAGTAACCTAATATCACAATTTTCTATATTACGAATAGGTATTTCAAGAACAAAGTGTAGAGAACATCCATCTACTGTTATAATCCAGTAGTTTCGGAGATTCGACCCATAAGCTTGAAGTGAAGGAATTTATGATTTCATTACATCACGTCAAAACACTAAGCTGGATACCGTCTCTTAAAGTACAGTCAGCAGAATAAGTAGCGAAGCATAAAATTCACGTCCAGTTGACCAATAGCGCTCTTTGCTCATGTTATCCTGGCAGTATAATAGCTAGTTTGCATGTAAGCTACACCATTTGTCCTGCGAGAAGGACATTTGTACGATGTTCGTCTTTATGAAGTGCCTGGCTTTGTGCTATGAGAAGGCTTTTGAATAAATAAAGTTGACGGTAAATATTGTTTTATACGACTGGTGACGGGAGGGTTAATATGTTTGTATGTGACGAAGCGTAGATACCTAGATGTTCGGCTCTTCTTACAGGTCAATGTTATTTCTAATTTGGGATCTTATCTTTATACGTTTACCACGTGTGTGTGGATAACTCCACACAATGTTATTAGCATGACAGGACTGTTTCCTAGTGCCGACACTACTCCAACACACTACAAATAATCAACCATTATTGGAGTTAGGTATATTGGAGTTGCATCGGAATAATTTTCAAGCAAATTCTGATTTAGACTAGGCGTTTGCTGTATTGCGTAGTTAATGCATTGGAGTTCCATCGTGTCTTAACGTATTTTAAAATTAGAATACGGCATCTAAAGGCCTATTCGAAGAACATAATCTGTTATTGGGATGATTTTTAAATAGTTGTATGTTGTTGCTATTTGTTACACCTTTACCGTCATATAACCCCTTGTCTCTCTCCATGTACCTACGTTATTATTATCCCACCAAAAACATAAATGTAAAAAAGGAGAGCCAAGTTCAATACAAAAATTATGCTTGGCTGTGGGCTTCGCCGCAAAAAGAATGGAGATCTAAATGAGTGCCAAGTTCTATGCAAAATCCAAATATGTATTTATAGGAACAAAATAACATTATGAACAAGTATTAAACTCTTTCTTTGCTTTGTTGGATACCTATAACAATTGCTGTTATTTAAAAATGTGAGATCTTAAAGTAGGTTAGATTTGACTTGGCCAGTTTTCATTGCATCAGTCATTTTATAAAGTTATTCAACATATATATATATTTTTTATTCTGATAAAAACTGGCCAAGTCAAATCTAACCTACTTTAAGATCTGACATTTTTAAATAACGGCAATTGTTATGGGTATCCAATAAAGCAAAGAAATAAATATTATGAATATTATGGGACAATCTTACACAAATCAACCTAGTCCCACAGTAAGCTCAATAAGGCTTGTGTTGTGGGTACTAGGCGACGATATACATAATAGGAAGATATAGATAAATACTTAAATGCATAGAAAACATCCATAACTCAGGAACAAATATCCGTGATGAACACACAAATAAATGCCCTGACCAGGAACCCGGGACCTCCTGCTTCATAGGCAGGGCCACTAACCGACTAGGCTAGGAGGCCGTTATACTCGTAATAGAGTAATTAGAAATAGAGTTGAATACTTGTTCAGAATGTTATTTTGTTCCTATCAATACATATTTGGATTCTGCATAGAACTTGGCACTCATTTAGATCTCCATTCTTTTTGCGGCGAAGCCCACAGCCAAGCATAATTTTTGTATTGAACTTGGCTCTCCTTTTTTACATTTATGTTTTTGGTGGGATATCATTACTTTTTGTAAAGAAAACTAGGCAGGTATTGAGATTTAATGTTTTTTCTTGCCTTTCCGCTGCATGGTTTTCTTTTTTATGCTATTGTCTACATTCTCTTTACTTCTGTTCTGTGTATAATTATGTGGTGCCGCGCGCCGCTGACGACACACCGTTGGCCGGTCGTTTAGCGCGTATCACAAGTTTTTTGACTTAACTTTATTTTTATATTTCTGTTATATAGCAAATATAATCATACATATATTGGGATAGTTTCAAATACCTGCTTGTAACGGTTCCAACGATACAATTAAAAAAAAAAATTGTATGAAGAACTCCCCTATTGTTTAACTTTTTTATTTTTAGATTTTTTCCTACGCTTACACACAATTACCGAGCTGGATTCCAAATTTCATCCTTCTAGGTCATCTGGAAGTAGGTTAGATTTAGGTACTATATGTCAGTCAGTCAGTCAGTGCTCAAATTTACAACTTTTTGACCTTCATATCTTTATAACCTTTTGAGCTAGCTTTATGAAATTTGGGCTTCTAGATGTCCTTATGGTTAATTAAACACACGTAGTAATATGTATTTACGTTAAAGAGGTTTTGAGTTATAGAAGGGTCAAAAGTGGCACCAAGTGGTTCGTGTAATATACACTCGTCGCTGGCTAGCCAGTTCCTTTGCTCGAACTTGGCTTGACACGCTGCCGCGTGTCTAGATTTGAGGTGAATTATTGTATTGTTTTTCTAGAATTTCGATAACATATCCGTAACAAATATTGATTTTAAAGTTATATAGACGCTTGTCGATTCACGCAGATGACATTTTCATATAAGTAGCCTATTCAAGTGTCCTGCTATTGACCTATTCCCCGTATGAGCTTCAAGTACCAGGAATCTATAAGTGTAACACACTATTCTAAAGCCGCCGTTTAAATTGTTCCCGTCGGGGCGCAAGCGCGAGTGACCACTAGGGCCAAACATATTTACAGGTATTTCAAAGCTACCTCGAACTTGACAGATGGTTTTAGTCCATTTAATATTCTACCTTAAGACAAACGAAATAAAGTCAATATTGAAAACACGGTACCAAATGGTGTGATGTTTGTAGGGTAGAAAAACAAATGTATAAAAATAATCCTTCAATCGAAAACTAAATATTACGATTGGATGAAGCATTTAATTTACCTGCTTATAGAAAATGAATACAATTTATATTGCAGAATTTACTGCTTAAATCACCCCAATCTTCCCACTAGTGTCAATCCCACTGTTATTAACTTAGAGAATTCAACCAACCGGAGTGGCCATTGACAGGCGTTCCTCTCTGCCGAAAACATATTACCAGTGGTCATATTTATTGTATGGACTGACGTTTATCTGACGTCGCTATTTTTACGTTACCTGCAAGCCATACATTTGACGTTCTCCCCCCGCAAAATTCGGCAGACATTCTTTTTTAATATAGAAAATGACAGACATGGCCGCTCCGGTTGGTTGAATTCTCTAAGGGTTATTGCCCGATCAAACGAGCCCGCCGAAGGCGGGCGAAGTTCGATCGAAATTATACGAAGCGTCTCGTTCGAAGATGATAGGTAAAATGTAGTATTGTTAAGTATGTTTTAACTTCACAACGTTTAGAGATTTAAATTTGAATTATTCCCGCGCCCCATGCTATCATCTCCCGCGCGCCTTTACCGGTCGCCATATATTTCAGAGTAACTTAGCGATATCACAGTTTCGTGTAAGATGATTACAGGGACGGGGTCCGGGGTTTATTACGATATTAATATATCATGTAACTTCCTCGCTATGGGTGGGAAGTGATCGTCTTCGAACGAGACGCTTCGTATAATTTCGATCGAACTTCGCCCGCCTTCGGCGGGCTCGTTTGATCGGGCAATTATACTACGCGTCTCGTTCTCGATGATAGGTAAAATGTAGATTTTTAGAGCCTGTGATAGAGCTTTAAAAGTATTTGTGTTCTTGATCAACTGAAATGATACAAATATTTTTTGAAACATGACACAGCTTTTTATTGATTTAATACACATAAGGCTTATAATTATGTAACATTTAATTATCTTTAGTTAAAATACTAATAGCGAACTTATTCTTTGGTTCTGTAAGAGGCCTATTATAGAACCGTGCGAATGTTGTTGACCCATCTGTCCAACCTGCTGTTCTCCTTATTGTATCAATGTCTACCCCTTTTCTGTAGGCAGTAGACACAGATGCATGTTTGGTGCTGTATGCACTAAACTTATCAGTATCAATACCGGCTTTACTGAGTAATGACTTGATCCAATGACCAATTGTCTGAGAACTAACTGATTTGTGAGGTTTTACTGAGGATAGAAATAATCTCTTATTTCCTGCTCTGATTGGTTCAGTTATTTTTAAATAATGAAGAATTATGGTGGCTACACAAACCTTTGGACGTTCTCTGAAAAATGGAATTATAAGTAGCGGTTGATTTTTTCCCAGCTTTGATGTCTTTATCCTATCAGGAATTTTAATTTGGAGTCCTGATGAAGTTATAGATATCTCATCTATATTGATTAAGGTTATTGTTTGTAATCTATGGGCTGTAATCATAACTAACAGTGTTGTAGCAATCTCTGATAAAGTTTTTAATTTTTGATTTTCCAAGTCATCTTGATTTTCAATATATTCTAAAACCTGCTCTATATTCCATGTTTCCGAGTATTTAGGTGCAGAAGGGCGTCTCCTGAAAACGCCCCTGAAAAATCTAGATATGAGGGCATCCTTGTATATGTCATTTTTTACTATAAGTGAGATTGCTGATCTGGAAGAGTTTAAGGTACCATAACTTGCATTTTCAATGAATCTAATTGTTAGAAACTCTATAACATTAGCACTGGTAGGATCAAATATATCATATTTATTTCTAGTCGCAAAATGTACCCATTTTTTGAGACAACCTTCATATTGCTTAAGGGTTGATTGTGATATTGAGTCTATAATAAAGTCCACAGACATCTCAGGAACTCCTTTTTTTAGGTATGCCTCCCTGATAATTTCCCTACCACTAGCGAAAGTTTGTGTGACAGAGGGTGTAGTCGGCTCCTGCAAGGAGAAAGAAGTAGGTCATCTGCAGGTTCCAATATTAACGGGGATCCACATAAAAGTGATGTAAACATTGGGTACCATGCCTGCGTGGGCCAATTTGGTACAACTACTATCCCTGTTGCATCATCATTTATTATTTTTCTTAATACTGGCAATATTATTGCAAAAGGGGGAAATGCATAAAAATGTTCTTTTTCCCATGAAATTGTAAAAGCATCTATTACTGACGCTTCTGGATCAGGGTAACGCGAGCAAAATGTTCTACACTTGGTATTAATTCTAGACGCAAATAGATCAATACTACAGGTACCAAACTTGTTTTCAATTTGCTTAAAATATTTTCCCGCTAGCTCCCATTCAGTGTCTAAGTTGGTATCACGAGAAGCAGTATCTGCATCAACATTCTCTTTTGAAGCTATTTATGTATGAAGCTACAATCCATATCTTTCTGCTCTCACACCACTGCCAGATTTTTCGGGCTAGTTCACTTAAGTGGGGATACACCTCCTGCCTTATTTTTATAAGAAATAGCTGTCGTATTGTCTATACGCAATAGAATTTCGCAGTTGGCGAGTTTAGACGCAAAACATTTTAGACCAAAAAAGGCAGCTAGAAGTTCAAGATAATTTATGTGAAATTTTTTATCATCCTGGCTCCAGAAACCACGGGTTATTATTGAATTCGATTCAGCGCCCCACCCTGATCTAGATGCATCTGAAGAAATAATCATTTTGTATTTCCTTGTCCGTATGGGATTAGAACCAGTCAACACATTAATATTCCACCAAGCGAGATCTTCCATTACATAATCAGTGATTGTCATGTAACCTTCAAAATTATCGTTATTTACGGTTAGCGCTATCCATTTAGCTCTTTCTGGTCTCTTACAATATATTTTACTATATTCAACTGCATGTGATGCTGCAATTAAAACTCCTAGTAGTTGCGCGAAAAGTCGGATTTTGTACTTTTTTCCTACTTGAAATTGTTTTATGAAACTAATAATTTGTTTTTTCTTATTACATGGTAAATCCACTGAATATTTTTCTGTGTCTAAAAAGAATCCAAGATATTTGCATCTTTTACTTGGATTTGTATGACTTTTCTTATAATTTATAATAAATCCCAGCTTTTCTAACAATATAATAATTTGTTTTACATTATTATTACAGGATTCATATGTATTACTAATGCACAGTAAATCGTCTAAATAAACTAAAGATAACCAGCCATTTAAGCGTATATTATTCATAACGGGCTTCATGATCTTGGTAAAAATATAAGGACTAGTTGATAACCCGAACGGGAGACATGTGAATTGATATAAAACACCATCAAATCTAAATCTTAAATATTTTCTACTGTTTTAGACATTGGTACTAAAAAATAGGCATCTTTTAAGTCTAATGTTGCCATATACATACTCGTATGAGGAGAAATTAAGTCTCGAGCTGCTCTAAGATCTTCCATCTTAAAATGAGAAGTTTGTATGAAGTCATTTAATTTTTGTAAGTTAATAATAAATCTATAAGACTTATCTGGTTTGGCAACTAAAAAGTAGGATGACACAAATTGTCCCTCACTTTCATCACAGTTTTCAATCGCTCCTTTAGATAGAAGTGTGGAAATTTCTAATTTAATTTTTTTAAATTCATCCGGTGACCACTGCGGGAGAGTTGGCTCTCGAAATTGAAATGGTTTATATTTGAAGGTTATATCATACCCTTGTATACAATTTAAAATGAAGTCATCTGTTGTAATACTTTTCCATATTTCTACAAAATGTTGTAGTCTACCTGCGGTGTAATTTACCTTATTTACTTCTTGGATGCTGGACGATTTTGTTTTTGGGTTGTCGAACGTCCTTGATTTTGTGAAGATTTTGTTTGGTATGGTTTCGGTTTGTACCTCACATTGGTGAATTGCCTCCTTGGAAAATAGCCCACCTGTCTGGCTTTTGAAGGTGGGCCTCTCCAGTTTACCTGGTTATACCAACCAGGTTGGTAGTTTGATTTCTTGGCTGGTGGTTTTTCAGTTGTCTTAAGTGAAGCTGAAGCCTTCTTAATATTTTTGGCATCCTTTACCTGCTCATTCAGTTTTACACCATACAGCCATTCATCAGAATTTGTTGCTTCGAGAGTAGATTTTATGTCTTTATCGAGGTTTGGAGTGATAAAAGACTTTCTTGCAACTGAGTGTTGGTGAAATATGTCTGTCAGAATTTTTCCTGAGTCCCAAAGATATTTCATAAGTTGTAAATGGTCAATTCCATCCTCAGAATTTTCCATCAACATTGAGATTGCTGCTCCGAGTGATATCAGGCTTGCACCCACACAGTTTTGTGTATCGGTAAAGTGTTGGTCTCTCTTTTTTGCTATGTCAGTTAAATGACTCACTATTTCCAAGTTGACCTTGGGTGCTTCAGTGCGAAAAGTTCCTTCTCTGTGATATTTTTTAAGGAGGTCCTTTCGAGTCTCGTTTGTAAGGCCTTTGATCATCCATTGAGTCCACTGTGTTTTAAGTGTATCATCAATTTTTGTTGTTGAAGAATCGGAAGATAATTCTTCACCCATCATTTCGAGAAAATCCTGATTCCAGTCTTCAGGAGTTGGACTTGACTGTTGGATGTTTTCTTTAGGAGTAGTAACACTAGCCTCGGATGAAGTAGAATGTTGAAAATTATCAATATTTTGAAATGTGTCAGATTCTTTAATCGGTGTTTCTGGAATATTTTCTTTATTTGATTCCATATCTGTAAGTTAAAATCAAGATCTAATAGATATATACTTACACGTATGCATTACAATTGTAATGACGCAACAGGCACTTTTTGTATATTTAAGAGCTGGTTCTTGTTGAACTTCGCTCAAATGTGGCAATATCTGCCTTTTAAATAAGTATGTTTGTATTTCGAGTAGAAAAAATTACAAACTCATGTTCGTATAGAACTGAGCGCGCTCGTGTGGAACTGCCCATCATATGATTGTTCATATAGAACGTTCATATTTAGTAAATGAGTAGTTTTTTATATAAAATCACCCAATTTAGCTTACCTGCACTAATATTTTCCATTTTTTGGCTTTGTATAAACTCCGTCATACATTTTGTAAGGTTATCAATTTGTTCTTGCATTAACCTGAGTTTTTTACTGGTTTTTCGATCTTCCCGATCTCTTTCCCTAGATCGTGAACGTGGCCTTTTTTTAGGCATTGTCGAAACACAATATTAACACAATTATAACGAGTTAAACACGTTATAAACAATATTATTCTGAAAATAAAATCTTAAACGTCAGAAGCTGTTTGCACAACAAAACAATATGGCGACCGGTAAAGGCGCGCGGGAGATGACAGCATGGGGCGCGGGAATAATTCAAATTTAAATCTCTAAACGTTGTGAAGTTAAAACATACTTAACAGTACTACATTTTACCTATCATCGAGAACGAGACGCGTAGTATAATTAAACTTAAATAGATATCATTTACCAAAGAACGAGCTGGAGGCCACTCCAGCGTCTTATGCATAAAAAAATAATTTGAATTGTTCTCTAGTTGTAAATATACTGGTTCTGCCTTTAATATCTTTCTCGGTATGTGAGTGCAATTCTTCAGATCTACGCAGGAGACGAATCGGGCCACTGAAGGCAGATTAGAGCAAATCCGCCCGAGATCCGACTAAATGGAATCCGCGGAATCGCTCCACTTTGGAACGGAGCGATTGCTTTGGAAAAAAACAACTTGAGACGCTCCAGCGATTTGTGTTTGACGTTTAGGATTTATCTGGAGTGCTTTTTAGTTAATGCTCTGTCTATTTAGGTATTTTAAATAGTATTGTCGCAATAAATTCATCCAGGTCCAGCATGCAGATGCTTCAAGCGTGTACCTTAATAGAACATACGCAAAATTAACAGTAGTGAAGGCGGTCTCGAACAGTGCATGCATATGCATACATAGGTGTACTTATACTTGAGGGTTTTAACACATCTCCGCAGTGGAATCGACAACGCAGTAGCAGTACCACGCCGTATGTTTCAGCGCGGAGATGTGCTAAAGCCCTATATATACCTGACATAAATCTAAAGACCGAAGTGCATTGGTAGAAGATAAAAAGAAGTGCAATTACCCAATTTTTTTTACCCGATTTTTTCAATGGATTAAGCTGTACGTTGTCGATCTCAATACTTCTTTTTAGGTTTCCGTAGTCAACTAGGAACGTGACGTAAGCGCCGGAACACATCCCTTAATAAACGACCTTTTGAACGGATATATTGTAACAGGCTGGCAACTACGGAACCCTACACAGAGCATAGCCCGACATGCTCTTTTCCGGTGTTTTTAAAGATCAATTTTCCAACTCGCCATTTTGCCTCTTATTATCTTAAGCATATTACTAACTAGCCTTTTCCCGCAGCTTCGCCCGCGTACCATAAGTACTCAAAAAGGATACGATACCCATGTTGATTTTCAGACTTTGTGACCACATTTGCCCCTTTTAGGGATTGAATTTTCAAAAAACCTGAAACACGTGTTTACTCATTTATCGTTAGGAATACTCCTGTGAAGTTTCTAATAAAATAGTCTAACAAATTTTGATTCGCCATACAAACTTTAGACCCCATTTTACCCCCTTAGGGGGTGAATTTTGAAAAATCCTTTCTTAGTGCATCCCTAGACCTTATAAGGAAACTACGTGCCAAATTTGAAATCTCTAGAACCAGCGGTTTGGGCTGTGCGTTGATATGTCAGTCAGTCAGTCAGTCAGTCAGTCAGTCAGTCAGTCAGTCAGTCAGTCAGTCAGTCAGTCAGTCAGTCAGTCAGTCAGTCAGTCAGTCAGTCAGTCAGTCAGTCAGTCAGTCAGTCAGTCAGTCAGTCAGTCAGTCAGTTTCTTCTTTTATATATTTAGAAGAAGAAGATATTGGAACAAGTAGCATTACATTTTTTAAATCTAATACTTATGGCTGAAATAATACATGAGCAAAACCGATCGTTTTCTAAGCCTAAAAAACGAGCGCTACCTTTTTAGAAATTTACATACAAAAAGGTGGCATTGATGATCACGAAACTATTTAATTGCAGCGCTTATTCCACTAACACTAAGCTGCAACAATCGCAGGGTAGATCAGTCACGGGCAGGTACGGAGTCAAACGAGCGGCCCCCCATCAATCACCCCTGCTTAATATGTGCCCTGACTGATGTTAGGTGGTCGAACCTGGTGGTTATTTAAGCTGGCGTCCCATTTGACTGGGAATAAAGACAGTAGGTGAAATTTCTGCATTTTAACAGGCCCCTTGGTGCTGGTATACTCGTCTGGGTACTGACCACAGTTTTCGTACTCGAATGGTTGCGCGGGCCTGGTAGTGCAAACATCAACGGTAAAATTTTGTTATCGGCATTTCTTTCTCTCGATGAAGCAAGTGCGATAGAAAGGGAGATAACGGACGGAAGATTTCAACGTTCGCGAAAGCCCCTTAGTTAACTAGTTAGTTATCCTGGGCGTTCTTCCGCAACTCGACATCCAGTGTGCCTAATTAAACGGGGGTAGCACTATTATTCCAACCACCGCAGCTCCTCCACGAAGCCCAGCAGAGCTTTCAGGTTGCCTGCCGCCTCGCGCAAGGTGCCTGGGGTCCCTAGGTGTTTAGTACTGTATATTTCTACCTGCATGCAATCTAGCAGAACGTGTTTTGTTGTTTCATTCGCCTCCATGTATGATCTGCACATGGGACTGTCTATCCTACCTATTGTGAAGAGATGTTTGTTTAGTGTGTTGTGTCCTGTTATCAGTCCCACTAATTTGCGTAGTTGGGGTCAGAAGTAATTTATTAAAGAAATAGCTAATAATAATGTATATAAAATAGCTAATAATAATAATAAACAACCGCTGACAATGACAGACGTCTTGAAATCTAATTTTGCTAAAAATATATATTTTTATACGTGTTTTTTGCCTAAACTTTGTAAAATTTACTTTTAAGTGATCCCTTCAATGTGGAATACCAACATATTCGAGTGTAAATACAACAACGGGTCACGAACGTACAAATTTAGCACATTGACAGCTAGTGCTCAAAGCTGATATAGGCGACACACGTGTATAGCATGATAACGAGAAGTCGGACAAAAGCGGAAACCACCAACGCACGCCCACCATCCTCGCCCGCCCCGTCAGTCTCCTCGCCATCGTCGTCGGGCGATAAGTTCGCTACTGCGCCCGACACCAGCGAGTCGAGCGATGAGTGCGGGCCGCCGCCGCCGCCGCCACGACCACCTGCGCGACGGGGACGGCTACCACTGCCGGCACGCTTGGGGCTTGCGGGACATCCTGCCCCGCCCAGGGCCCCCGCTGCCGGTGGTGTAGTGCGTCGCATGAGATGGTCTCAGAGTATGAACGAGAATGTCATGCGCGCCTACTATGGGGCTACAGAGGGGGGAACTAATCTGTGCGCGTATCGTGTCCGGATGCTTCCTCTGTTTCAGGCCCTTGAACCAACCATTGACACGACTGCGCAACGATTATCGGATCAAGTGCGCGTCATTCAGCGGCTAAAGCGGTTGAATGACGCGACACTTGATCGGCTTCGCCTGGAGGCTCTCTCTGTTTGCGCGGCCACCACCTCCGCGCGGGATCCGCTCGCCACGTCGCCGGATCCGATGCCCGCACCCAACCTGGCATCGGGGGCGCCGCGGGTTGATCCCAGTGTCGATGAGGAGGAGATCGCGAATCAGAGTGTGAGTAGTACAGCCAATGAGCAATTGAGGAGGACTTTGGAAGAGGCAATTACGCAGTATCGCTCCTCAAACATCCCTAAGCCACGTTTACCACGCTTGCCTATGAATAGACGCAATCTAGCGTTAATGGGAGCCCTGAATGATTTGCTAGATCCATTCCTGCGGACTAGTAAAGACTTAGATGATACGCACTCGATCATGTACTGCGGAGCCATCGCGGCGTGCCGTGTTGCTCGAGTCAAGTTTCCGGACGCTGAACGTGCACCTAGGACCACCGGGGATGCCCCCGCATGGCAAGTACGGATCGAGCGTCGTATCAACTCATTTAGGACTCTCATTGCAAAGCTGATCTGCTTCAGGGGGGGCAATAACCGCCCCCGAGTAATGCGCTTTGTGCACCAGGCGTTCGCGGGGACGAATATCGAGCCCCGCGACTTCATGGCCAATGTCATAGAGCGCATCGACTTTCTGAAGCAGAAAGTTTATGCATGGGCAAGCCGTATTCGCCGCTACAGAGAGCGTGTGGACCGATTCAAGCAGAATCGTCTTTTCCAAAGTGACCAAAGGAAGGTATACCGAAGGTGGGAGGAAACCGACCCGCGTGTGTCCGACGTGCGACTGCCGGATGCTACTGCCATGACTGATTTCTGGCGTAGCATCTGGTCAGCGCCCGTTGAACACACGGAAGGCGAGTGGATGAGTGTTGTCGAACGTGAATGCGAGTCCATCGAACCTATGGGGGCTATCACCATCAGCCCCGATGACGTAAGTTGTGCAATCCGTACGGCCCAGAACTGGAAAAGTCCCGGCCCGGATGGATTGCACAACTTCTGGCTAAAATGGTTTCGATGCTCGCACTCGCGTCTGGCAACGCAATTTCAACAAGCCCTCGAACTTGGCTCCCTCCCGCCTTCCTTAACAACTGGTGTAACCTTTCTGCTCTATAAGTCCGGTAGTACCACGGAAGCGAAAAACTACCGACCCATCACGTGCTTGCCTACACTTTACAAGCTCCTTACATCTATTTTGAGAGCAAAAATAAACGCGCACATGGTCGCAAACAACATTTTGGCCTCGGCTCAAAATGGATGTAGGGTTGGGTCCCGTGGTACTAAAGAGCTCCTCCTCATAGACATGACCATTTGCCAACGAGTCCGGCGGAACAGGGGGGCCCTCTCGGCCGCTTGGATTGACTACAAGAAGGCCTATGATTCGGTGCCTCACTCATGGCTGGAGAGGATCTTAGAGCTGTATAAAATTGATACAGCTTTAAGATCCTTCCTTGGCGCGTGTATGAGGCAGTGGACCACAGTCCTTCGTCAACCAGGAGGCAGGGATGACCGCCCTGGCCCGCAGGACTTTATAAGGATCGAGCGAGGAATATTTCAGGGCGACAGTCTGAGTCCCCTGTGGTTCTGCCTAGCTCTAAATCCGCTCAGCAATCTGCTGAAGGATTCGGGGCTAGGTTGCCGGCTTCGGAGAGAGGGTAAAGTCATATCTCACCTTCTGTACATGGACGACCTTAAATTATTTGCACCAAATAACCGAGACTTGTTGGAGCTACTGAAGACCACTGAAGTGTTCAGTAGTTCCATCAAGATGGAGTTTGGTGTTGATAAATGTGCGGTTATGCATGTACAGCGGGGGAAAGTAGTAAATTCAACAAATCTACAGCTTTCTGAGACAATGACGTTCAGATCTATCTCTGAATCAGAAACCTACAAATACCTTGGTATATCACAGTCTTTGGGTGTTGAGGATGTGGGTATTAAACAGGCGTTGAAGGAGCGCTTCTTTAGTCGGCTGACAAAAGTACTTAATAGTCTTTTGTCAGGTGGCAACAAGGTGCGCGCCTTCAATGCCTGGGTGATGCCCCTACTCACATACTCCTTTGGCATACTAAGGTGGACTCAGACCGAGCTGGATGCCCTGGATCGGAGAGTCCGTCTATTGCTCACCACACACCGTATACTTCACCCACGCTCGTCTGTTATGAGATTGTACATCCCACGGAAGTGTGGAGGTCGCGGCTTTTTAAACGCCAAAAATCTCCACAATCGTGAGGTGTACAGTCTCAGGAATTATTTCCTTAACAACGAGTGTGGGATGCATCGTGATATGGTGGCAGTAGATAAGGGTCTCACGCCGCTCTCCTTGGCAAACGAGAGCTGGCGCAAGCCTGTGGTGCTAAGCACCGAGGATCGCAAGGCGGTATGGAAGAGCAAGGAGCTACACGGGCGGTTCTACAGGGCCCTCACGGGACCCGACGTAGACCTGCTCGCGTCGGTGAACTGGTTACGATTCGGGGATCTCTTCGGAGAAACCGAAGGTTTTGCCTGTGCAATTGCGGACGAAGTTATCATGACGAATAACTACCGGAAATATATCCTGAAGGACGGTACGGTCGACATTTGTCGGGCATGCCGCCGTCCCGGAGAGTCACTCAGGCATATCATTTCCGGTTGTTCTCATCTTGCTAACGGCGAGTACTTGCACAGACATAACCTCGTAGCCAGGATTATACACCAGCAGCTTGCTCTCCTATACGGTCTTGTGGACCACGAAGTGCCGTACTACAAGTACACACCTGCGCCAGTTCTCGAAAATGGTCGTGCCACGCTCTATTGGGATCGATCTATTATTACGGACAGGACTATTGTAGCCAATAAGCCTGATATCGTTGTAATAGATCGACCGCAACGCCGGGCCATGCTCATCGACATCACCGTCCCATGTGACGAGAACCTCGTGAAGGCCGAGAAGGACAAGTCCAGCAAGTACCTAGACTTGGCTCACGAGGTAACCGCCATGTGGGAGGTCGATTCGGCGATCATTGTGCCGATAGTTGTCTCTACGAACGGTCTCATAGCGAAGAGTCTCGACCAACATCTTGAGAGACTTTCGCTACGGGGTTGTGGTTGGATTAGGGGTCAGATTCAGAAGGCGGTAATCTTGGACACGGCGCGCATAGTCCGAAGGTTCCTCACTCTGCGGCCCTAACCACCGGCAGCCTGGGCCCTGCTCCGTTGCCGGCGGCACCCTAGTTTAGGTTTTTTATAATGCTTTTATTGTTTTTATATGTCTTAGATGTATTTTTATATTTTACTTTTATAAAAATATTGTAAAAACCCTAAACTAAGAAGAAAAATAAATAAAGAGAATGTATATAAAATAATAGTAATAATTCACATCTCTGCAATGCACGGTCAGGCAGGTGACAGTTTAGTTAGAGCTGAGAATGCCTGCTCCGTCGTCGAACCCCAATAGTTTCGCTGCAGGTTTGAATTTATGACGTGTGCCTCGTATGCACATACTGGTGGCTCGAATTATAGTAATGCATATCCTTGTTCTAAGCCAACCCAGTATCGTACTCAGCGATTTATTCCAGCGGTCCGCGAGGGCTTCGCCTATGTGTTTGACAAAGGAGGTCATCTGTGGTGCGAATACGCCATCGACGGAAGTCACGAGAGGGGTGAAGGTAGCGTGTTTCACTTCGCAGGCAGCGGAGTATTTTCTTTGTTTTTCAGTCTCAGCAGATTTTAGGACAGAAGTGACATGGCGTGTAATGTAAGAGGGAGCGTCAGTGTCTACGACACGGATATCAAAAAGAGCCTCTCTCTGAGCATTCCATACGTCACGGCAAGATAAGTCGCCGCGTAATCCAAGGTCACCTGTGATTATGGGTTCTATTGTGACGTTGCTCCATGCTTGGTGACATAGTTCAGCAAATAGATCACGAACTTCGTTGTGTCGTCTTGAAATTAGCCCCCCAGTCTTGCAGCAGAGAGCATGGTCGATATTAAATTGGCTGTTGCCACATCCATCACATGAGGGTGGCATTGAGTTTGGGGTTCTGTAATAGCGTATTGCCAGGGCAATACTCTCTGAATTCTTGAGGGGACAAGTCGAGGTTATCTTTCTTCGTTGGTATAGTAGATAGCCAGGTGGAAGACTTTGTTTTAATTTTCAATGCGATTGATCTTTCTATAGCTCTTCTTTTGTTAGGGGGTTATTTGGCCAATATAGTGTCTAAAAGTTCGTTATCGCGAGCTTCTTTCATTGTTCGGCTTTCTTTGCGTGTGTCAATCAGGGATTTATTGTGTTGGGCTAGGTGTACATGTTGTGTACCGATCAAAGCTGACGAGAGGATTGAACAGCCTTTTTTAGAGGTTTGTGTAGTTTTCTTGCAACTTGCTTGACGTGGTTACTAGTTATGTCGACATCTAATAATGGTGGCATTTCGGGGACATCCTCGGGCAGGGTAAATAAGTCAGGGTTGGGGTTTGCGGGAGGTGGATGTTTTTCTCTTAGTACGTCGCTGACGGTTTCACCGGTATAATCGATTTCGTCATTACTATTCAGGACTTTGCTTGTATCTTTGGTTAATAGCCAGCTTAGGGCCTCGCGGACTTTGCCACGTTGAATTAGTCTTGTGAATGTTTGTGTTGTTTCGTCTTTATTGTGGTATTTTCGACTATATGTATTTTGAAGTGTTTTGTCTGATTTTATCGATTCTGAGATTAAAATATCAAACTGCTCATCGGCCCACAGTTTGAGGCGGCGGTCAAGTAATCTTCTGATATCTTTGGCCTGTTTAATGTTTTTGTCCCTTTGTAGCAATACGGCAGTGTAAATTAGTAATCGTTCTGAGGGATAATTTAGCTTGGTTAGGTGTTCTATTTCATCGGCAAGTGTATGAACGAATTTTCTGCTTGCTGTGCCAAAAGGGAGATCGTAAAGTTTTCCATGAAGTGAGCATATGTCGTTCCATCTTTTTTGCCATATACCTGTCTTCGATCCTGTGTTGTTAAGGTAGGGCGACCCATATGCTTCTTCTAGTGGTGATGCAAAAGGCGAGTGTTGAGTGGAGGCTTGTTGATGCGAAGAGGACTGCTCACCATGGGCGGCACGTATGTGACGTTGCAGGCCGTTTCTTTTAAAGGTTTTGGAACAGGTCGGACAGGTTTCTTGATTGCTTGTATTGACTGCGGTCGTATTCATTTCTTCAAAACACAATTTTGTTGGGGGCTTTCAACATGTTGTCAATAGGTATGAATGTTGATATTTTTGTTTTACGGTAATTTCGAATGGAGTAAATACTTTAACTATATATTTAGATATTCTGGTGTATTTTAAGTGTGTTTTTGTGTTGTATTTATTTGCGTAGTTGGGGTCTACTTGTTCTCAAAAGTGTTAGCGAAGTTAGTGAAGCCCCTTAGAACAGGGACCGTGTTAATGATCTGTTGGCGAAACGTTTGTCGAAGGAAAGTTCTGTCGCTAAATCGTTCGTCGTAGAAAAGTTCATGTAGTTAACTCTGTGCACCCGAAAAGCCCGAAGATGAAAAATTCAACGAATCGCTTGTCGAAGGACCGTTACAGAGTAACAAATATTATTTATTGCCAACTTCAATAAAAACAGTACCGTACACAAATTAAAAGAAGAGGCAGATAAAAAGACAATTTTTTTTACAAGACAATTTTTTGCCTTGGAGATTGGATAGGAGAAATCGGATGGGTCGATTTTTTACTTGTCTTTGGTAAATGTGAACTGCGGTACATAGACTGTGTTTGGTTTATTTTGTTAGTAAACTATGTTTGTTTAAGCAGAGCAACAAAATGGGCAGGTTTAACTCTAAGAACAGAACAAAGTGAGTTGCTCGCAAAATAAAAACAAACTATAAAACTATCCTTCGCGGAGGATAACTGAGGACGCAGGAGACGGCCGTTTACACAGAGGCGTATAACAAGACTTACTTACTGCAGTGGCGCAACGACCCAATCGAGCTGAGTTCTTGGAACCGGTTAAAGGGTCTAGAAACGTTCCTATTTGCTTTCTTTTCCTTCATAGTTGTTATATATGGAATAAAACAACTAAAAACGGATTATATCGCGTGTACTGAGCTTAAATTACATCCCGACATTTCGAACACTTCACAGCGTTCGTGGTCAACGGGTCGACTGAGGAAAAATATACAATTACCTCCGTTCAAAAACTATCACAATATTTGCATATTGCATATTGGATATTGGGTAGGTTTGCACCTACCCACATATTAAATACTAAACAAATTTAGTGATTGCACATGCCAGAGGGGCCTAGGTTATAATACATATAATACTTATAATATTAAGTTTGATAAGATACTTTTGTAATTGTTACACGGTAGATAAGGAAGTGTACTGAGTGCTGCTGTTCGCCAACAAACTGTTGTACAGTTTGGCGAAAATTTATGTTACTAAATATATTGTGTAATTACTGTTTGATAGATAAATAAAATTAAAAAATACGGGCACAAGTGACACTATAGTTTATAGTAGCTAATCGATTATTGGCATGAATGGCATGAACGGTATGAATGGCATGGCACCCAATCTTAATATTGACTAACAAGGTATGGCAATATTGAAATGATATATTTCAAGCGAGTTAGACACACTACTTTTCATAATATGTGACGTTTTCAAGTCAAATATACATCATTGTCAGTTATTAATAGAGTTTATTTCTATATTAATTTTAATAGCAGTAACGCCATATTGACAACCGATAATGATGTACCTTTGACTTGAAAACGTCACATACTATATCAGATGTATACAGAATAGAAAAAAAAAATACAAAATTCCACCCCCCATTTTAGGGAAATGGGGGATTAGAAAGAGACAAAAAGTAGCCTATGTCACTCTCCATCCCTTCAACTATCTCCACTTAAAAAATCACGTCAATTCGTCGCCCCGTTTTACCGTGAAAGACGGACAAACAAACAAACACATACACTTTCCCATTTATAATATTAGTATGGATGTATCACTTTATTGCACATAAACAAGTATAGCGCAATAATTGGAGCATTTGCCTTACAAAAGGTGGAGTAGAAAATATTTTAATGGTTATCCACTGAATCGATGTTAATGATATTAAGTATGGAGATGATTCTAGGAGGACATTAGATGGTTTTTAATACTAAGAGGGAGAATTTGACTATGGAAGTGCAATTTTTTCGAAAAAAACTTTGCGGCCAGAAACTAATAGATTTGTAACTAATTATTAAAAATTGTAACGCAACTTAAGCGTAATTTGTAGTCCTTTAGGTTTCATTTTTATGTTGTGTAATTAATGAAATAAAATAAATGAATTTAATAAATTACAGCAAATGATAACGCTGTGGTGTAACAGCGGGCCAGGTTTACAGTAATCTTCCATTTGAGGCAGCGATTTGTCTAGCAGACGAATAGCTCTAGCCTGATCCGCTCCGAGATCGCCTATAGCTGTTTCTATACCACTACTAGTTTAAGAACATGTTTCACTACAAAAAATGTTTACTTAAAATGCCCTTCAGCCTCTCTAGAGGGTGTAAAGAAATGGTATTTTAGTTAAAAGATAAATAAATTGGGAGTAAAGGATCGGGATGTATAGGCCCGTGATTCCATGGGCAGAAACAAAAAATATCATCAGTCTGATAATTATTAATGTCGTCACTATCAATAAAGTTATCAATTAGTTAAAATCTTCTGTATTATGTTATAAAATTGATAGATTTTTAAGTAGGTAAACGTCATTGACCAGTTTTCTTCCAGGAAAATAAAGTAAGTAAATTTCTTCCTCTTCTAACCTATTGTAACTTGTGGACAATAGGACCTTTGAGTAAGATTGGATGACAAGGCTAATAACTACTTCAGAAGATTCTGAGGGTTCATAGAAAAAGAGATTTCGCGGTTTCACAATATCTTCAAATATTCAGTAAAGTAGGCAAAAGGTGATATGGGCCTTGATAATTTCTTATATCACTACTTATACCAAACTACAAATAAGATTAAGATCAAACTGATTTTAATATTTTTATTAATAGGCTATTTCATTGTGACTCAATCTTATTACTAAATAATAAACAAAGTAGACATAACATGGCTTAATGCGAGCCGAAGCTGTCTCTCATAATTTTATTATCGTACGAGCGGAGCGTAAGCGAAGTGAAGTTCTTACAGACAACTTCGGACACAACGGAACTGTCAGCTGGCTACCTAGACGTCCCTGCATTTTGATGGCTTTTTTATTGTGATAGTTGTTCCGCGATAACTTTAGGTTGTAGCAAAGATCAATACAATTTGAAGTTCGTATATGAGCAGGATCGATCAAGGGGTTGTGGAGCTAGAAGGCGCGAAAGAATCATCATAAGGGTCTTGTTATATTGGTGTTGTTTGCAAGGAAATTGCGAGTTCTCAGTTTTAGGCGGACTACTAGTTTATAATATTTTGTAAAACTGCAACTTATTTTTATAAAAATTTAATTTAAAGCTTCATATTCTGCGGATGCAATTCCTTAAACTGAAAGTAATTATGTCCCACAAAAACCGCGAAATAGTGAATGCGAATGTAATTAAGCAAAAATAACACGCCCAAAACCCTCTGTTTTTAAACGTTGCAATAAAAAAACGTCCTAAATATGTAAATATTATGCAGATTCGCTTCAGGAACGCAGTCCGGTTACTGTATTGCCGGAATTTATGCATCGTAAAAAGGAATATAAATGAAGTACGACGGGAGTTATGTTATGTCATAGGACGGGACAGGTTGTCAGTTTCTGGTGTCCGTGACTCAAAGTGAGATTAACTGAAGTCGATTTTTGCTCGAGCCGGCGCGCCGCCGTCGCGGAAGGCCGCTCGTGAAAATGATCATCGTAAATTGATCGAAACATGTCGAGCAAAAATAACGCGAGTAACCCGTTATGAATATTTTTAATAATATAAAAAGGTAGGTATTCTGTATCACATGGATCATATGTTGCGGAATTAGTAGGACTACAACTTAACAAGATGGATTATACAGAAATTTATTAGTTTATTAGGAAATACAATCCCCCCAATGAGGGCGCCACTGGACGGTCGACGCAGTCTTAATAAATGGCATATATAAGTACTTACGATTCAGAATAGGATGGAACACTTTATGCTTTAAACCGTTTTTCGACTGATTATATTGATGATCATAATAATGACCTGTGGTTCCAAGCATTGTACGCTTGTTTGCCACCCTTATTTCACAAATAAGAATACAGATAGTCCCTTAACTCGACACCGGGGCAGCCCTACATGTTTTTGTATCATGAAAAGTTTACTGTCGTTGTTTATGAAGCCCAACTTCCTTTCCTCAAGGCCGGGTAAAGGGTTCTTTACACAGTACGACTGGGTTGTCGTACGATTATTTAAGGTGCAAATCACACTTGAGCGAAATTCAGCTATCTATTGTAAGCATTATTATTGATAAATACTTTAACTTGTAAGGAGAACTATTTTTATTTAGCATCATCTTAAAAGACTGTCAATTGACTATTCATTGTTGCTCGTTACCGCCATTTTGATGTTATAAAATGACGGGTATACAGCTGCGGCCGCCATTCGGATCTTGACCAGATTGTTGTAAAGACGTCTTGAAAATATTACTGTCATATAGTGTAATTGATTAATGTTTAAACCTTGTAACAAACGAATATAAGTGTAAATACTGATATAGTACTCGTTTATTTTATAATCCTAGTGATATCCCCAATACTATCATAGACAAAAACCAGAAAACAAGAAATTTCCACTTAACGGCTGATTTTTAGGGTTCCGTAGTCAACTAGGAACCCTTATAGTTTCGCCATGTCTGCCCGTCCGTCCGTCCGTCCGTCCGCGGATAATCTCAGTGACCGTTAGCACTAGAAAGCTGAAATTTGGTAGTAATATGTATATCAATCACGCCGACAAAGTGGTAAAATAAAAAGTGGAAATTATTTTTTTATTAGGGTACCTCCCCTATACGTAAAGTGGGGAGTGATTTTTTTTTTCATTTCAACCCTAACGTGTGATATATTATTGGATAGGTATTTAAAAATTAATAGGGGTTTCTTAAAATCATTTTTCGATAATGTAAATATTTTCGGATATAATCGCTCCAGAAGTAAAAAAATATGCGTCCCCCCCCTCTAACTTTTGAACCATAAGTTTTAAAAATATGAAAAAATCTCAAAAGTAGAACTTTATAAAAACTTTCTAGGAAAATTATTTTGAACTTGATAGGATGAATAGTTTTTGAAAAAAAAATACAAAATAATTTCTGAACTAAGTTTGTAATTTAACCGTATAAGCAGGTGTTTATTGTACCTGTAATTTCTACAAAATTACAATTTAATTAATTTTAATTTATTTATTTAATACAGACAACATGATCCATTTTGAGTTAGTATTTTATTTAAAACTATGTTAGTATTCATACTTTGCTAGCGATAAAGTATTTTTAATTAAGTGTTGCATAATAGAGCACTCACTTCTTACAGCTATTGCCCCCAGGAGACTGTTTGAGCTGTCACGAATGAGCTGACACAATGAAATGACGTGCTTTCAAATAAAGTAAAAACGGTGAAAATCGGTTCACGCAATAAAGAATTATCCCATAAAAATCATCTTCCATACTTTATGCTCGCGCGCTAGTTTACTTAATTTGCCGATAGATGTCGCTGTACGTGGAACGCTCATATCATATCCTACATGGCGGTGTTATTTTAACTCTTAAGTGGGGACACTTACTGTGACGGACGGAAAACTACGGAACCCTACAGTGAGCGTGGCCCGACACGCTCTTGGCCGGTTTTTGTCTATGATATAAGTAGTTGAATTCCGCTCAAGTGTGTTTAGCGCCTAATATACTACAGCGGTAGAAAATCAGAAACAGCAATGACTCTGACCGATGAGAGGCGGTGACAACAATCATTAAAATGTCACATACGCGTGGCCATTTTTTTTTAAACCTGTACACTTAATTCAAGGCGTACACTATTTTTAGTAAAAATCGTACCTATGACATTAACATAACATAGCCTATATTGCTAGACAAGTAGCGTACATAATAGTTTTCATTTATACGAGAAATATAAACTCGCTTACAAATATTTCCCTGATACAGTTTTCGCATACGACCCGACGAAATAGATGCCTTAACATACAAAAGTAAAGTGACCTAAACTATGCCCGATGCTCGAGTTAGTGTATATCCCATCAAAAACATAAATGTGAAAGGCTGCCAAGTTCGATACTATGGGAATGCTTCGCCTATAAAAGAAGTGAGATCTGAATAAGTACCAAGTTCCATAAAAATACCTCAAATCATAAATAGTTATAGGAATGCACACTTGATTTCCAGCAGTTTTTAAGGTACATTTTGAATAAGTATCACGCTACATAGAAATACCTAAAATTATAATAGTCAGAGAAACGCACACCGGTTTTTTTAGCAGTTTCCTGATAACATTTATTATTTTCAGTACTTTTTAATGATGTTACTTGGCAAGTTTTCACACACCACACACCTTTTCGATGCAATGAATCGACACCTTTGGACTGCAATGTGTCAAGTATATAATTTTCTATTAAAACTTGCCAAGTTACATCATTAAAAAGTACTGAAAATAATAAATGTTATCAGGAAACTGCTAAAAAAACCGGTGTGCGTTTCTCTGACTATTATAATTTTAGGTATTTCTATGTAACGTGCTTATTCAAAATGTACCTTAAAAACTGCTGGAAATCAAGTGTGCATTCCTATAACTATTTATGATTCGAGGTATTTTTATGGAACTTGGTACTTATTCAGATCTCACTTCTTTTATAGGCGAAGCATTCCCATAGTATCGGACTTGGCAGCCTTTTACATTTATGTTTTTGATGGGATCTCATTTATTTTTGTTAGGTGTAGGTTCTTTATTATTTTTTTATCACTTTTGCTTTAGGAAATGTCTCATTCAACTTAGGTATGTACTTTATACTATAACCCTTTATACTAAGCGTCTAATTCTATTTTACTATTTATTTATAGGTGATTTTTACAAATAAACTGGCTCCCTACACCTATAAAATGTAC
The DNA here is from genome assembly GCA_947086415.1 of Pammene aurita. NCBI lineage: Eukaryota > Metazoa > Arthropoda > Insecta > Lepidoptera > Tortricidae > Pammene > Pammene aurita. The sequence continues at coordinate 1,129,259 of OX352305.1, read as the reverse complement.
CTACTTACATATAATTACATACATCAATAACGTACTTTATTCTGTTTCCTACATAGATAATTAATAACTTGGTAATACCTACCTACCAGTAGGTATTATAATTGGTGGCCTATTATGTAGCCCTAGAAGTGCACCATCCCATCTCATCCCGTGGCGTATCGGAGGGTGAGATGGGCAGTAGTATATATAATTCCATCTTAGAGTATATATGATTTCCATGTTCTTGAATTTGCGATTTTATTAGTTGTAAAAATTGAAATTATTTAGACTATGCGAGAAAAAATAGTCTTTTCATTTTTGTTTGACTGATTTAGCGCACCTAGTGTACCTAGTGACCTGCTTTGCACTTCGTAAATCGTGGGTTCGGTTCCCGCAACAGACACACACAGAGTGGTGAACAATTTTATTGTTCTTGTCTTTAAGACAAACATGTATTTTCTTAAATTGGTATGTATCTAAATTTAAATAAGTCTTATCTCATTTCCACTCCATACCTACTTATAGTAGAACAAAATTACACATTCGTTGTTTTCGAAACTGACTCACACTTGGCCGTTTTCAGATTTTTACTTTATTTCGACCTAAAGACAAACCTTCGAGCCAAATTTCAGGTCGGTACGACCATTGGAAGATAGACCCATTTAGTTCATTATGACTTCATAGTTGAACAAAGTTACACCTTCGCTATTTTTAAAACTGACTCACACTTGGCCGTTTTCAGATTTTTCCCTTTACTTTGACCTTAAGACCTATCTCCATGCCAAATTTCAAGTCAGTACGACCATTGGAAGTGGTCTAGGTTTTTGATGAGTCAGTGAGTCAGTGAGTCAGTGAGTGTATAGTAAAAATAGCGATTTTCTGACGTCAATATCTCAAGAACTGCCATAGGTAGAATAATGAAATTTTGTATTCTAGACAATTAAGGGGATGTCAACAGACACTTGAAATTTCATATGCGTAGATAAAATATGTTTGGAGTTATAGGGTGGTCGAAATTGGCCCGAAATGGTTCGTATAACCCACGGCCGGTGTGTAGCTTTTTTTTGCTCGAACTTGGCGGACACACTGCCGTGTGTCTAGATTAGCATAGTACCTAGTGATACTTCTTGATGAAAACACAAATCAAAATTGTATACTTTAATTAGGATATTGTTAGGCAATACTTTACGTAACAGTAGGGCTAGTATATCTTACGTCGTAGCCTGTCACTTCATGCTTCGAGTTGCGCTTGAAGTATGAACTCGCGCGTCACACGTCAAGATATACTAGGCGTACAGGGAGCCGATTTTTGACAATCGAGCGCTCGAATTCAATAAAATTAACCTCGTATATAATCGCACACAAAAGTTTGTCGCCATTATTTACGCATGAAATAATATTAATAGTCAGGATTTTAAATTTAAAATCCTGATTATTGATGATTAATAGTAATTACTATTGATGTTATTTTTAAAACGTCATTTCTTCGTTTTATTCAGAGTTTTAAATGTCATATTCGAGCGCTCGAATCTCAAAACTTACCATCCAGGTCTTCTATTTTCTACTTCTAGTGTTACGATATTCATACGTTCGAGGGGAGAAACTCGTAACATGTAAATAGCCCTTAATTGTATGCCGACTCTGAATTGTTTATAACGTTGGTACTTTGTGGTTTGTGGATGAAAACATGTTTATAAAGCGTAAACGTTTGTTTTATTATCTTTATTGTTACTATCAAATTACTTTTATATCAATAACATATCTCCAGGTGTTTGTAAACAAATGTTTGCGGCGGATCGTAGGAGTCTACTGGCCACAGACCATCTCGAACACACGACTATGGGAGTTGACCGGCCAAAACCCTTTAGCCAAGGAGATACTTTTGCGGAAGTGGCGCTGGATTGGCCATGTTTTGCGAAGGCCAAATAGCCACCTACCCAAGCAAGGGCTAACTTGGCAAGTCCCTGGAAAAAGGGGGCAAGGTCGTCCTCGTACCACCTGGAGGCGCACAGTTGAGAAGGAGGCTGCATCAACTGGCCTTGGTTGGACGGAGTTGGAGGAAGCCGCACAGGACCGTGACCAATGGAAATCCCTTCTGAGAGCCATATGTCCCTGATGAGGGACAACAGGATATCATCAACATATCTTAATAGCTATTTTAATTGAATAGTATAGGCGCTATTTTCAACAAAAATCTTAAATAACGTAATTTTGGTCTTTCGCTTGACACTTAAGTTTAATACTTCCGAATCTCAAGAGAGTAATAAAGTCTAAATGGAGCAAGTTTCAGTTAGAAATAATCCCAACAATAACCAATAGTGTCGGTTTGCTGGAAAACCAGAAACTACTACTAAATCATCTAGCATATAAGTTATCTTAGTCTAGGAAGAAAGAGTAGAGGATACAGTTCAGGTAAGAAAGCATATCTAACGTTTTGTGAAGCAGTCACATTTGGATTTTATTATTTATTGTCTTTTATTTACGCTTTTGAGTGCATCTCACTCAACAGCATCTGGGAAGCTTTGAGAGAACAAGATATCAATACTAAATACATTAATATATTAAAAAATATTTACTCAAATAGTACAAGTAGAGTCAGGTTAGAGAAAACAGGCCCTTGCATCAACATAGAACGGGGAGTAAGACAGGGCGACCCAATCTCGCCGAACCTGTTCATAGCGGTTCTACAATATATAATGAAAACTCTACCATGGTCTAACAAAGGTATTTATCTAAACGGCAAGTACCTGAGCAACCTAAGGTTCGCAGATGACCTGGTCCTGTTCTCCGAAAACCCATCTCAACTAAGCACGATGATAAGCGAACTTGAACTTACAAGCAAAAAAGTAGGACTAGAGATGAACCTCGAAAAAACTAAATTGATGACCAACGATGAGCCTAAAATAATTCTAGTTAATAATACACCACTGGAATACGTAAGCAACTACATCTATCTCGGTAAACAAATATCATTTAAAACTGACAACAACTTAGACGAAGTTAACAGACGGATCTCCATCACCTGGAACAAGTTTTGGGCACACGAAGAAATATTAAAATCACGAAAGCTACCGAACACAACAAAAAAAGTTGTCATGGATACTGCCATCCTGCCTTGCCTGACCTACGGCTGTCAAACTTGGACATTCGACCACAGAACTAAAGCAAAAATCCAGATTACTCAACGAAAAATGGAAAGAAGCTGTCTAGGTGTAAAGCTCAGTGATAGAGTAAGAAACTCGCAAATCCGCAAGAAAACAAACGTCAGAGATGCTTTACACTTCTCTCAAAGCTTGAAATGGAAATGGGCAGGTCATATTGCAAGATACAGCGATGACAGATGGACAATATCTGCAACCAAATGGGTGGGCCCTCGCGGCTACAGAGGTCAAGGTCGGCCAAGAAGCAGATGGCAAGACGAAATAGTGTCGGTAGCGGGCCAAAACTGGACGAACAAAGCTAAAAAAAGGGACACTTGGAATTCTTTGGAGGAGGCTTTTACCCGAAGGGGGTCCGGTCCATACATTAAACGAAATACTACTTCTGTAAATTCAATGCAATTATATTTATTAATTGAATTAATTGCTGCACGACATTGACATAAACGATGATTTATTTTGACATATTTTTAATTTAATTGATTATTGACGTTGTAATTGATTGTTCTGCATTTTTTATATTTAACGAATTTCTTTGTAATGTATGTATGGAGTTTCTTGCCGGTCATAATACTTCTCGGGTCAGAGGTGTAGGGCTAGAACCGGTGGTAGTTATTTTTCTATCTCTGACGTTCATAAGTGCACTGTAATGTGCCTAAATATCTTTTATCAAATAAGTGATTGATTTACGTATGTGACTTCACATAAGTAAATCAACGCAAACACGACACTGTGATGGCTACCCTATTAAGCTTTTCCTCGAAGGCTTTCTAAACGCTTACAAGAGCCTACTAAGCTTACTTACCTCGAGCTTCAGGCTGAAATTTCTGTAAATATAAATACCTACCTAAAGGAACTTACTACAGGGAAAGAAAATCAAACAAAAGATTGAAGGTTGAAAAGAAAATTATTTATTTAAGTTTTAATTTTGGATTTTTGTTATTGAAAAGCGAAACACTGACTAATTACCCCTAATGCTGTCTGTCCAGACGTCATTAGGTGTTAGTTTCCGATTCCTAGGCTTTGCGAAGGTAAAAACGAAACTAACGAAGCAAAAAACCTTCGCGCCGTATTACAGTAAAATAAGTAACGTACTTATAAAATCAAATACATTAATTAATAAACGATCTATACAGTAGCTTGCTCTGATACGCAGTTTGGCCGAGATGATTGTGAAAGCTAGTGGAGACCCAACGTTGTGTGTGTAGTAACCGCAAGTCCTTTTCGATAAGGTGAGAAATAACCGCAATATTTAAAATACATATAATTCCTAACTTAAATCTAACGGAATATAAATACAATAGACAATGATAGGTTAAGCATATTGACTGTTGACGTTAAAATTAGAATAAGAAACATCATATAAATATACCCTAATTAACAGACTCTAATAATTAGTAATATTGAATATTAAAATTACACTAGAATTATTATGATTGATTAAATATTTCGTTGTTTGTTATATAGTTATATTTACAACAAAATATAAATAAGGGGGATTACTGGACTCATGACGTAGTGATAGTTGGCGGTTGGCGAAGTACGCCTGTACAAAATATGTGGCATTTCAGTTTTGACGGTTCCGTCTTCCAACGGTGGAACCACAACCAGTAGTCTACGGTTCGAAGCTAAATGGATCGGGTAATATATGTTGTCTACGGCCAGTGGCCTTACAGACCTGTTGATTGTGCGTTCTGAGCATTTGTAATGATCCAAGTGTGCGGCCGGGCCAGTAGCCTACAGTCTCGCTTCATACATCAATGTATAGTTGACAGATAACCGCCAATTCCTCCACACCACATATGCAAATAACGACTGGTACATTTAATAATTAAGTAAGCAAATACCAAACACCGTTTATGACGAATGGTATATACATTTAGGAAGTAAATAGCAAGTACCTACCATCGTTAATAAGCAAATCTGAGTTATCTTGACGTGTAAGACCCTCACCGTACCGTCATCACTGCACGAGACCGGATATTACTAAGAACACCTAGTACGCTAATGGCGTACTTACATGGCAATAAACTCTGTAAGTACATGCTGTAATGCGCGTCATATGTTCAAGTGAACCATGGGTGATACAGTGCGCGTTGGGCTTCACATAGTGTTCCCCGTTGCCACCAAGAAAACACCAGATAAGCATTCTACATGGAATAAATCTCTACGCTAGAAATCCAGCATCTTATCCCTTATATAATTACTAAAGTGTTACATGGAATTACATACATATTACGCGATATCGTTTAACCATGGCCAATAGTTAACCGACATCGACAATTAACATTAAAAAGATCGAACCTAACTTAAACGTTGCATTAAAACTATATATTTATATTTATAAGGTAGTAGAAAGAAATAGTTAACAGATAGAACGTAGTTACCCGAAAAACTGTATTAAAATCTACTTAGATAAAATATGGCTTGGTACTCTCAAACTAGAACCTATTCGACACCTCAACAGTAAATATATATACTACTACGGAGAATAAATATTACGTATCCTGAATAGTTAGGTATTGTAAAAATAAAATACGCACGCATAAATACACACAGTCATATATACTAAAATGTAAAAGGTTCAATGTTAAAATAAAACACAAACAGAAGCCATTGAAGAACCTGGTTCGAATATAAGCTATCAGCCTATACAGTAGAATAGAAATAAATAGAATATCATCAAATAGTTAAATGGTTTCCTCACGAAAACGAGTTCCACAGAAATGAAAAATACTATTATTTATTTGCTGTGTTAATATGTGTTTGAAAACCAAGTCAAATAATACCCTACATTAAGCAATAACTCAAATACTAAATCATTGCTCGGAGTTTAAACCTATGTTAAAACGTCCATACGATTTAAGAATCGTTTATGAAAGAAGACGAAGATTGTATTTCAATTCCACACTCAATAAATAATCAAAACATTTAATTACTTATTTAGATTAGACATACGGACGGCTCTAGGCACAGCGGAATAGTGCTTCGCTTCGCTCACTCAGTAATAAATAGTTGAAATAGTACCTAATATACTTAAACGCAGATCCCTACTTCGTTGTAAACCCAAACACAGCTAAAATATTTACAAATGTGGATTAATAATATATCCCTCATTATTCAAACAATCACTGCAGGTAAATAAGCGTAACGCCTGTAATATTAGTCCCCAGATAACCCAATTATTAAAAGAAAGGTATTGACCGTTATTATAATATTCGTACGCTTCACTAGTAAAGATATTGTAAAATGCTAGTACACGACAAACAATTAAGATAAAAGTGAAATATTTAAAAGGACTTACATAAAGATGTAGACCTCGATCTTGGCTGAGAGATGCTGATGTCTTGAAATCTCGTTCCGACTAAGTTAAGTTCGAACCTTACCACCCGCTTTTATAATTTCCGTACCCTGTCTCCCACAATCACCTACGTTCCCCTCTCTAGCTTTAATCCAAACATCTCTTTAAAAATCTTACAGATTAGTCATCCGATTCCGCTATTGAACCTAGTTATCTAAATAATAAGGTTGGTAATCCAACCTGTAGATACTAAAACCAAATAAATGTCTAACAGACAAGGTTCAAATTCGTGTGAACTCCTGACTCGTCGTCTGCACACCGCTTCTCGATCGCCTGCGAAAATCTAAGCAAATATGCGGGTGGGTTAAGATTAACCTCGCGCGCTGCAAGATTATTCCTACCCGCATTTATGTAAAATTATTAATTAATAATTACAATTTCAGGATTTTCTGGTAAATTGCTGAATAAAACTTAGAAACTACATTTGGATAAATATGCTAAAAATATAGGGAATATATATATGAATATGAAATATACATACAATAGTGTTTCTATAGGAAACGAAAGCAAATTCAATGTAACCGCATGGTCAATTTTCACCAATAATTATTAATACGCATATATATCTAACAAATATCAATAGGAATGCTAAGAGGACTATATTGTTTATCGAATGAAAATATTTATTTGTACTCGGAAGTAAATAATCACGTGTTTATGACACAATACTGTTCTTAACCAAATCTTCCTAAATAACTATTATTTTTATTCAATCTTACAAGAAACATTGTTATTTTTAATGCCTATTTAGATCAAGGAATTAGATTTTACGTTTTCATTTGTTTTCTGCTACATACACTAACATCTATAAATTCGAGGTTAGGTTTTTTAGGAACCAAAATTTATTGGAAAATACTATTATCTGTATTCCAAATGAATTACTATCTCAATGTTTAAAAGAAAAGGCACATTATTTAGAAAAGCCACTTGAAATAAAGCTAGTTTTCAGTATTTATTTCAACACTAAATTCTCCTTTCCGAACTGCACCAAAGCTATGAGAATTAAGACATGACTACTAATTGATTTTATGATACTCCATATTTTCCAGGCGAGTTATAATTCGAACTTTAATATTACAGTATAATTTTTCATGAAAGCTTAATCGTAAAGTCATAATTTTTCCTGAAACTGAAAATGAAATTAACTCCTACATAAAGTTAATAGCAATGTCACAATATCGAACAACTTTACCGTCCATTGAAATAGGCATTATATGGATGCCTTGGATTCATTACAACACGTGTAATTCACCGATTTAAGGGTTCTCTTAATCCAACTGTCGATTCGTAATCAATATTTCAAATAATTACATTTTAATTAATGGTCAAGTAGAAACTTAACACAAAACTTAGTATCTTCCTACTTATGGGAAAAGGAATATATAAAAATTTTCAATTTTATGATAAACTAGCTGACCCGGCGAACTTCGTACCGCCAACTTCCACAGACTCCCGTCGACCTCAAGTTCACTCCTACGCCAGTCCTACCGTATCCCACCACTCTCCCACTGTCGTCCAACCATCTCCCACTCTTGTCCACCCTTCTCTCACTCTCTTCCACCACCCTTCTCCCACCGACTACTACTTCACTCCCATCCCATCGACTCCATTCCCACTGACTCTTACACTACGTCAGTCTCATGGTCTTCACCTCCTCCCATTGTCTTCATCCACTCCTATTAACGGACTTACACTTTCTTAACTTCCATATAGGGTTGCCAGGTGTTAGCCGGACATGTTTGGCTTTTTACCAGTGTGTCCGGCCAAATAATTCCTCGTCCGGCCTGTCCGGCTTTTGTTAGGCTTCTGCCAGGCTACGCGCCAGTCACGGCAGTGGCACGATTCGAAAGACCAGCGTAGCGTATGCAAAAAAGGCATATCCGGCTTTTGGGATCAAATGTCCGGCTAAATTAAGCGGCTTTTTCATTTTTGGGCCTGGTAACCCTACTTCCATAGATTATGTTCCATTTCTTTTTAGTTTCTCCAATATTTTAATAGTTATTCTGTTATTCGGGGTGGAGATATGTACATCCAAATATTTTTTAAGAAAAAAAAACCCGACTTCAATGGGGAAAGCTGGTGAAAGATTATTATGTAGATAGTGTACTCTTAGACTCCATACAATGAAATAACTTGCTTAACAAACACAGCGAAGAAGACAAATCGCCAAACGTGAACTATGCGTCGTTGAAGAGTTCCGTTCTGATCATCATCAGCAGTTCCACTTCTTCAAATGATCTTCTTGAAAAAATGGTGAAATAAAAACTGAAGTTAACATTTTTTTTGGGTAAGGTTCACATGAAGTAGGGGTAAAAATTTTTTATCGGCTTCTAGTTTCTACCCTATTATATTTTAATACACAAATATGAAATTATAAGAGATGGTACAATTAATAATAAAACAGCTTTAAAAAATAAATAAATAATTCTTGGAATGATTCACTGTTTTGAATGAAAATGATGGATTTCTTGATAAAAATATGTATATGTATGCCTTTAAAGTTTGAGGAGTTCCCTCGATTCCTCATGGATCCCATCATCTGAACTGCGTATTGACAAAAACGGGACCAATCTGTAATATATATATAAACTAAAAAAAAACATACACGCCGAATTGAGAACATCCTCTTTTGAAATCTTGAAGTCGGTTAAAAATCAAAGATCATGAAAATCGGTTCAGCCGTTCTTGAGTTATAAATGGTATATAGCGTTTTGTTATACCACGTTTTATGTCACGTTCCGCGGGAATGGGATTAAAAGTATCCTATGTCCGTCTTCTTGTTCTAAGCTACCGCCCCACCAATTTTCAGCCAAATTGGTTCAGCCGTTCTTGTGTTATAAATAGTGTAACTAACACGACTTTCTTTTATATATATAATATAAAAGATTGTCGACGGACATAAGACATACAGCCTTGGCCAGAAGTGTTGAGCACCCTTGCGATTTTCATACAAAACTCGAAGCTTTAGTTCAGCGTTTCTATATTTTTAATTCAAACTGAACAGGCATGTTTTGTTGAAGTTAGTAGTAACTGCATAGAATATTTGCAATTTATCCCACCGACCTAAAGTCGCATTTTTGTGACCTTAAGTTTTCATGTTTTATATTTACCTTGAAATTGTTATTAAGTGAAGTTTTCTAGATATATAAATGAAATGTAACATTTTACGTCACCGTACATTGTTATTATTGGGAAATAATACTTAACATCAAAACTGTAAACAAAAAACTGCTATGCTCAATACTTCTGGCCAAGGCTGTATACAGCGAAAGGACAACGTCGTTGCTGACGCTTTATCTAGAGTTGAGATAGTCGATTTTCAAAATATTGCAATAGACTTTTCTTTGATTGCGAAGGCACAACACAAATATGACGACTTGTAAACATTATTACAATTCACCATTAAATTATGACAGACAATGACAACAAACAGTCAAACACAAACGTAAAATAAAAGTTTATTTAAAGTCGGTAAATAATGGTAATACATACTCGGCTACCGGCGTTTATGTATTGATCTTGAACAGACTCGTCGTGCCAATGTTACGAATGCTTCAATTCAATTTTATAACTACCCTCATTTAAATATTGAGCTGCTACCCACTTTTAAATATTGAGCTCGAACAGGCTTGTCATATCAATGTCAATAAACAAAATGGCCGACATGGCCGGCTTTTAATTTTCCTTTCCTATCCAAAGTCCTCGAACGGCTAGTGCATCAGCAACTAACTTCCTTCCTGAATAGAAATGACCTCCTAAACCCATTTCAATCTGGTTTTCGTCCGGGCCATAGTACTACCTCGGCTCTTGTCAAGGTTACCGATGACATCCGTTTGGGTATGAATGACCAGAAGCTTACAGTTCTTGCACTTCTAGATTTCAGTAATGCCTTTAACACGGTCGATTTTGACATTTTGCTCGCGTTCTTACAGTCTCTTAACATATCGGCTGCAGCGATTGACTGGTTCCGCAGCTATTTGGTTGGTCGTCGGCAAAGAATAAAACTAGATTCTTCGTGTTCTTCCTGGTGCAGCACATCAGCTGGTGTTCCACAGGGTGGTGTGCTGTCTCCTCTTTTATTTTCTATCTTCATTAATTCCATAACTCTTGATCTCTCCTCTTCGTATCTATGCCGACGACCTTCAAATATATTCGCAGGGTATGCATAGCGATCTCAATTCAGTTATAGAAGCCACGAATCTTGATCTGCTCCGCATATCAAATTGGAGTCAAAATTACGGTTTAAAAGTAAACCCCCTAAAGTCACAGGTAATTGTGATGGGTAGCGCTAAACAAATCTCCAAAATTAACTTTCTCAGGCTCCCTCCGATAGTCTTCGATGGTATCCAAATTCCTTTTTCCAACCAAGTGAAAAATCTTGGCGTAATCATGGATCGTTGTCTATCATGGGTGCCTCAGGTGAGTGAAGTGAGCAGGAAGATGTTTGCTGCCATAGGGTCTCTCAGACGGCTCCGGAATTTCCTGCCAATTGCTACTAAAATTGCGCTTGCTCAGTCGTTACTTCTCCCCATTCTTGATTATGCAGATATCTCCTATTTAGACCTAACCGAGGAGCAACTTAATAAGCTTGAGCGTATTCAAAATGCCTGCATTCGGTTCATTTTCCGATTACGCAAATTCGACCATGTTTCTAGTTTTCGTTCTCAACTCAAATGGCTCCCTATCCGTCACCGCCGTAACTCTCACATACTTTCTTTACTCTTTTCTATACTTTTTAACCCTGCAACTCCCCGCTACCTCAAAGAGCGTTTCTCTTATCTTAATTCTATTAGATCCTCTCAAAAATTGCTCCTAAAAGTGCCATCTTCATCTTCCAAATTTTATAATTGCTCATTTACGTTCCAGGCCGTTCGTTTGTGGAATTCTCTCCCTCTCAACATAAAACGCGCGCAATCTATTGGTAGCTTTAAATCGCAACTTAAGGAATACTATTTATCTCTTCCTTAGGTTTTTAAGTTGACACTGTTGCTTCTTATTGTGTGTATTATATATGTATATATGTACGTATATGTATGTTTATTTTGTATTTATTTAAGTACCTATGTATATTCATATGAATGTGCTGTGTTATCTATTTCGTCTCTTTTGTTTCTATGCACCACCTACTGCTTATTGTTTTTCTCTAGTCTCCACTACCCAAAGGTTGTCTGGAAGAAATCGCTCATTAGCGATAAGACCGCCTGTTGTTACCTCTACCTAAATTTATCTAATTGTAAAATTTGTGCTTGTAACTGTATGAGGTGTGCAATAAAGAGTATTTATTATTTATTATTATTATTATTATTTATTATGGTCATATTTGTTCTTTGAAATCAAGGGTTTTGTGACTTTTTAATACTTATTCTGTTAACCAGGGCTGTGACCATTCAAACCAATCCGAAATCATCTAAATCGGTTTAGCCGTTCTCGAGTTATAAACGGTCTTACTAACACCACTTTCTTTTATATATTTAGATTTCATAAACTAAACTTATCTGAACCTGTCAAGCGAGTAATGAATTATTAAAAAAAGTCTGCGAACTTTTCCTATTGTTCGTTGGTGAATTAATCATAGTTGTGAAGTTCACAGCGTTATTACCTGTGTGTGCTGTCGTTGGTGAGCGAGATAGTGCGAGTCGAATTCTTAGAACCAGTATTAAGGGGTCTACAAATTTCAATCTGTTTCCTTTAACGAATTGACCATGTTTGTTAAGTTCACAGCGTTATTTCCTGTGTGTGTAGGAGTAGTCGGTGACGGAGTTTGGGCGAGCTGAGATGTTAGAACCAGTGTTAAAGGGTCTTCAAATGTTCGTATTTGTTTTCTTTTCTTTCATAGTTTTAAAATACTTACTGCAGTGGCGCAGTGACCCAAAGTGGATCTAAGCCTCCGACATCAAAGGTCGCCAGGCTTCTCTGTTCAAAGCCGTCTTTGTCTAGTCAATGGCGCCCAGCGCGGTGAGGTCTTTCAGCACCTCGCCATTCCAGCGGTACCTAGGACGCCCAGATGGTCTTCGACAAGTTGACTGGCCAGAGTATGCTCTCCAGACAGTACGATCTTCACCCATACGAACTACATGTCTGAGCCATCGGAGTCTAGCGGCTTTTGTTTCTCCAATGATATTTGACTCGGACACCAGATCTTCGATTTCCTGGTTCTTACGGAGCCTCCAGGTTCCATCGTTTCTGAGAGTGGGCCCCAGTATTTTGCGGTAGATTTTCCGCTCAGCCACCACCAGTGCCTCTTCGTCTTTTTCTGTTAGTGTCCAAACTTACTAAAATACTATAAGCAATTGAATGATCTTTTTCATGGCTGTAATCCCGTTATACTGGTTCGAGTAAAATCTAGAGTACCGTGCCTGACCTCAGAATCACAGGCCCCTGGGAGGTCCAACTTCTACGTCATTAGTCAAACTTACACGCCGCCTAACACGATTGTAAGGTGAACGTCTTCTTAACTTCATTTTCTTTTTTTATTATTATGTTATAGGTAAATTCACAAGAGCTGGCGCTGAATATTAATGTAAATTTTGACAGTCACGTCTGAAAATATGAATACATTTAATCTTACAAAAATATGTAGCCATGACTCTATCTACCAAGGCATTAAGTCTTCGATACATATTTTTGTCACATTAAATGTATCCATATTTTCAGACGTGACCGTACAGAGTATATACTCAGGGACATGAAAACGGGTGACATCGTATAGGAATTTCCTTATGAAGAGTCTAGTCATTGTCCTTGTTTATTTGTAACGGCCTCCTAGCCTAGTCGGTTAGTGACCCTGTCTATGAAGCAGGAGGTCCCGGGTTCGAATCCTGGTCAGGGCATTTATTTGTGTGTTTATCACGGATATTTGTTCCTGAGTTATGGATGTTTTCTATGTATTTAAGTATTTATTTTATATGTATATATCTATTACATATATCGTCGTCTAGTACCCACAACACAAGCCTTATTGAGCTTACTGTGGGCCTAGGTTGATTTGTGTAAGATTGTCCCATAATATTTTAATCTTCTATAAATATATAAAAGAAGAAACTGACTGACTGACTGACTGACTGATTGACTGATTGACTGACTGACTGACTGACTGACTGACTGACAGACATATCAACGCACAGCCCAAACCGCTGATTCTAGAGATTCCAAATTTGGCACGTAGGTTCCTTATAAGGTCTAGGGGTGCACTAAGAAAGGATTTTTCAAAATTCACCCCCTAAGGGGGTAAAATATAGGTCCAAGGTTTGTATGGTGAATCAAGATTTGTTAGATTATTTTATTCGAAACTTCACAGGAGTATTCCTAACGATAAATGAGTAAACACGTGTTTCAGGTTTTTTGAAAATTCAACCCCTAAAAGGGGCAAATGTGGTCACAAAGTCTGAAAATCAACATGGGTATCGTATCCTTTTTGAGTACTTATAGTACGCGGGCGAAGCCGCGGGAAAAGGCTATTATTTTATATTTTATTTTATTAACTCTTTGAAAGCCAAAAACCATTAGAAATTATTATTGTAGTTCGTGTTTTATGTCTGGTCTCTTTCACAAAGAAGACACTCCGAGCAATATCGATATCGCGGCTTAGCATAACAGGCGTTATCGTGCGCGACTTCATACTTCGAGTCGCGCCTGAATTATGGAGAGTCGCGCGACAATGTAAGTCATGCTAGCAGGGCAGATGTTGGCGCTGTCCGCGACGAGCGTATGAAACAAAACGTATGAGATCCCTTATCATTATCACGTACATGGAACAGACCGGTAAATTGGGGTGTTTTCGTGAATAAGGTGTATAACACTAGAGACGTTTTTTTGTAAACGATGTATGAAAGTATTAGTTTGACCGTCCTACACCCTTACCTTGATCCTGCGTCTTTCAAAGTTTATACAAAGCGATCATATAAATTATGCTGCTCTATGGAATTAATACAAAACGCATGTTGCTACTTCAACTTGGCAACATATTTATAAATAATTTGAGCTAAACTCGGCCGCGGCAGTTAGAATCTGCAAGTTAGCTATTGTTATGAACCACAGATCACTACTAGTATGGGCAAATAGAAACGTAGGGGTTACTATATACACATTGGTGCTTTTTAGGGTTCCGTAGGCAAAATGGCGAAAACGGAACCCTTATAGTTTCGTCATGTCCGTCCGTCCGTCCGTCGGTCCGTCCATCCGTCCGACCGTGTGTCACAGCCATTTTACTCGGAAACTATAAGACGTAGATACGTCTTATACGTAAAATTAAGATTAATATAATTAAGACATATTATGTATTTTGTATGCCGCTATTTAGTTATGTAGTTAAATTGCATAAAAAATATTTTTAGAGGGGGCGCTCCATACATGTAACTAAATTTAAAAGAAAATTACCAAATATCAACATGATTGACATCATTTGATAGGTTTAAAAAAAATAACAATGAGGTTTTTTTTGAAGATTTTCAGTTTGTTCACAAACAATTACTTCGAAAGTTAGAAAAATTGTGGAAAAGATGTCAATAGGATATTGCAGCTCGTAGCACAGTATTTTAAAATTATTTTAAAGATGGATGTATAGGTACTGACAAGTCGCTAATATTGACAGTCGCTATCAACTTTGGGACCACTTTGAATCATAGTTAGTATTAGTACTGTGTCAAACAAGTATTTAGTGACGCCGCATGGATATCCGTGTCACTATAAGGGGTCCTGACTGATGACCATACCATAGTAAACTGCATAGAGCGGAGTCTACTAGGTAAGTGGTCTCTAAAACGAACGTCATGAATTTACATCAACTACACGTACGTTATTTTTCAGAGTTTATATTACATTTTCGGAGCACACATTTTTATTCTAACTTGGAGGTAAGCAGAAATCATTGTTTATGTCTGAAAGCTTTGGCAAGGGGGTGCAATACAAAGGGATGACAGATTCCGTATTGGCCAGTATTCGGTACTTTTTTTGTTAAAATCCGACTCGTTATCTACGCCACAGTTAGACAGTTACAGATTAGATAAAGCACCTACTTAAGACTGTGTCGACCGTCCAGTGGCGCCCTCATTGGGGGGATTGTATTTCCTAATAAACTAATAAATTTCTGCATAATCCATCATGTTAAATTGTAGTCCTACTAATCCCGCAACGTATGATCTAACTATATGATACAGTTATATATTACTTACTTTTGGCTTCATCACCTAAACGGAAAAAAGTGGCCACCATTTGCCGTTTAGAAGCAAAAAATACGCAGAATGAAACTATTTGACAAAGATCAAAAGTTGCGTAATCAGTAGAACTACAACTTAACAGTGAGGGATTATACATAAATTGATTCGTTTATTAGGAAATACAATCCCCCCAATGAGGGCGCCACTGGACGGTCGACACAGTCTTAAGAAATTTATAGTAGTAGTTTTGTTTTAAATTACTGCTGGGTTAGGCACATGGGGGCAGGTCCTGTAATTTAATTAATCGCTTCGCAAAGGAAGGAATTATCAATTTAAAGCAACAAACAAAAGGTACCAGAAATGGCTAGAAAGCTCCCATGTAATAAAACCATTTATGAAAAATCAGAGCAGCACTTAAGCATTAATTAAAAATTCAACTTCTTTGTCCTCCAGCAATTTAATCAATACATCAAATTAAACCGCAATTTCTTTCCAAAAAAATTGTCTCACACAACTCTAAACCTTATGTCATAGATGTGTAAGTCTAGAATTATTTGTAGTTGTTATACGTGGCAGCTAAAGATGCCCGGAGTCGTAAAGATGCTGTGACGATGGCGGTAAACGAGTCCACTTCGATTAAGTGGAAGTATAGTGAATGACCTCGAAAAAGAATTGTGAATTTAAGGAATCTTAACGGATGGTTTAATAAATGTTTACGCTAAAATCGTTCAGAAGAATTACGCTGTGGGTACACTTATGCTTCATACATAACAATGTACAGTTGAGTTCTCTACACGGGCGTTCGAAAATATGTGTATACCCAAACAAATAAGGTTGTGTTCATGTATTTTGAACGTCCGTGTGTATTGAAAGAGATATTGGAGAACTCGCCTGTATTATTAATTTAGTAAAATTTTATTCTAGGAAGACTTTAAACTAGTATTTTTTATAAATTTATACCATACAAATACTTTTTTAATTAATTGTATCATTACATTTCTCTATTCGTAACTGACGATTCGAAAGTGCTTGTGCCTACTTGAAAAAAAATCATCACAGTGGCTAACAGTAATACCGACCAAAGCTGATGATACCGACCTAACAGCAACGCAGTTTCGTGATGGCCTTGCGATCAGATACGGGCATGAACCCTCTAACCTGCCACCAACTTGCGATGGTTGTGGAGAAAATAGCTTCAACCTCAACCACGCACTTAATTGCAAGAGAGGAGGGCTCATAAAAAGAGGCCACGACCAACACAGAGACGACATCAAAAACTGGGCGGAACTAGCATGGGGTTCGGCTACCACTGAGCCAATAATGCGAGCCGCAACCCTAGATCAACCAGGGCTAATAAGCGACTTACTAATGGAAAGTGCGTGGAAGCCAGCGAGGAAGGCGTTCTTTGACATTCGCATCGTAAATGCCGACGCCGCTTCGTATGGCCTACTCACATCGCAAATACGATCTGGCTGCGGAAGATCTTAGAGCCTCATTTACTCCCCTTGTGGTCTCCTGCGATGGCATTGTTGGAATAGAATACGAATCCTTTATAAAGAAAACATGTCTAAAGCTAAGTTAAAAATGGTCGAAACCATACTCACAAATAATAAGCTGGATCAAAGTCAAAATACAAATATCAATCATCAGAGCGGTCTTTATGAGAATTAGAGGAACGAGAAGAAGAATAGAAAGATTTGAATGCGAAGACGGCTGTGGAATACCCACCATAGAACACTAGATTCCTCTTCTTCTTATGTTGTTACTTTTTATATCATATTGTATTATTTAACGTAATAAAGTTTACACACACTTGAATAGATTAGATTTAGAAATTGCATTTGAAAATACCTTGGACTATTTACGATAATTATTAAACTGTTTTATTTATAAATAGCCTCCCAATAGCCTAGTTATTAGTGCCTCTACTTACAACGCTATTTCATTTACAGTACAATACAGTTGCAAAATACAAAACATGTGCACTGCACAAATTAAATTTTGTGAAGCGAAAAAGAAGGCAAAATATCCATCAACCCTTCAAAAATCCGACCACAAACAATCGAGTTTCACTTTGAATAAAATCACTTTTCATACAATCCGCCATGTTTGTTGTGGATTTGTGCCCATTGATTGGCTGCCAGCGTCAAAGAACGCCGCTTCACTCAATAACAGCAAGGCGTTTTACATTTTTAAACTGGAGCAAAAAGTAATTTAGCCGTCGACACGAAAAAAGACCTAGTCATAGCATAAACTACTAGAAGAGTAACCTATATACAAATCATCAGTCAATCATATAAAAAAAAGTAAAATCAGTTTTTTTTAAACTGATTTTACTTTTGTATTTATTTAAGAGGTTGATTAAACTTATTGTACACCCAGATTCAAAATTGCATGGACAATTCATGAATTCATTCATTCATAATCAGAATCAGAATAGCCATTTATTATTGTTTTTACATTCGACAATATTGTTTACATTTTTAGATATTCATAAGTAGTTTACATCAATTTTTTAGGGCCGTGGGGGCCAAGCGCGCGCCGACTATACAAAGATCTATCGGCGCGCCTAATAGAGGCTTCTGGTGACCAGAGGGCTGGCTACTATTTTGCTCAACGAATAGCCATCGCCATTCAGCGTGGTAATACGGCCAGCCTTCTGGCCCTTCTGGGCACCTTGCCCGTTGACAGCGATCTGGGTCAAATTTTTTATCTGTAATTTTAAGTAGGTTAAATATTAGGTTAGGGAATGTAATGTGTTAATAATGTTTGTGTTACACTATTTTTATAATGGCCTCGCCTTCAGGAAGAAGGGGGGGATGGTAATAAGACTCCATGGGTTACCAGCCCTGCTAAGAAAATACATATTAAACAATTTACAAAATTAAAATATTTCATGGTTACTGTGTTGAGTACTTAAATTATACATTTTGCATTCACAATGTGTCCATGCAATTTTGAATCTCACTGTGTCTCTGTGTCTCTGGATGCTGCAATGTTCATTAAATTGCAATCATATTCATTGCATTCAAGTTTTGGAACCGTCTTGCTGGAGCTTTGCTTAGCGTTTCTTCATATTGTACGATAATACGGAACCCTTTATATTTCGTGGTGTGACAGCAAATTGTTCATTTATACGTGGCCTTCAATCGTTTGTCGGTAGACTACTGTACAACTATTTTGCGTATTCCTCCATCACACCCACAATGTAAGCTCTGACATACAAATTTCTTTTTCATGGCATCCTTGTTTGTGGTTTGAGTGCCATTGATTACCTGTCAACGTCAAAACGCAGCCCGCCAATAACAGAAAGGCGTTTTATTGTAGCGACGTAAAGGCGGGCGACATTTTATTTGTGTGGAGTGTGGCGTGGCCAAGGCAGGGGCGGAAGCGTTCAGCGGATTATAGAGGCACAGCACGGCCCCTACACGTGTGAGGGATCTAAACGTCTCTTATTTATTTATCTATATATATAAACGTAAAAGTCCTGACTGACTGACTGACTGACTGACTCACTTAAATCAACTCCCAGCCCGAACCGTTGGACATAGAGAGCTGAATTTTTCACAATAGGTTGTTTTTATAACGTTAGTATCCACTAAGAAGGGGTTTTTCTAAATTCATCCCCTAAGGGGGTAAAAAGGGGGTTGAAAGTTTGTATGGATGGGGTTTAAAATTTTGAGTTAGAGATTTGAAACTTCGTACGTTTACTAATAATTAAAAAACAATTAAAGTAATTTCAGCGTTTTTTAAAATTCAACCTCTAACAGGGTAAAAAAGGGGTTGAAAGTTTGTAATAGCTATAAGTATAAATAGATTAAGAAGATGGTGCGGGGATTAACAAATGTTAGTTAAGAAGATAAAATTGGATATGAAACTCTGTATGAGGAAACGTATTATACGCGGACGAAGTCGCGGGCGGAAAGCTAGTTTATTATATAAATTTACATTTATCGATGCATAAAAATACATGCTGTTAAAAAAATGTTAGCGGGCGTACATGCTACACTGTTATAAGGGTATTACAATAAGTTGTCTCAACCTATTTAGGTACGAGTATATCATGATTATTCTTTAGGCGTCAACTTTTACAATATGGCTTGTATGTAACAATTACACTTTTTGTCAACTATTTGCTTCTTTATGTCTTTAATCGGACTCCATTCTGCCAAATATTCATTAATATACATTTAATATACTTGACAGAGGTACAGGAAAAAAAACGCTGGTGGCCTGGCGGTAAGACATCAGGCTTTCAATGCGAAGGTCGCGGGTTCAAACCCCGGCTCGTACCACTTCTGTACTTGTGTACGAAACATCATTTGATATTTACCAGTCGCTACGGTAAAGAAAACAACGTGAGGAAACCAGATCTAATCCCAACAGGGCCTAGTTTCCCTTCTGGGTTCAAAGATCAGTCACTTTTGTAAAAACTAGTGCCTTCGCCAATTCCTGGGATTAGGTTGCTGAGCGGATCCCAGGCTCAATAGAGGATGGAGATGCTAGGAGGAGGAAGTAGACGATACTTGACGGAGGTACAACCAGCGATATATCGTAAAAGAAAAAGAAACGCAGTCTCCTGTGTGTCGGACCCCCGTAACCGCTCTCCTTACATAGTTGCCGCTGCAGATGAAATTAATATTTGATTTACGACCTCCGATACTTGTACTTTGCAACCGGCGCTTTATTAAAAACGTCATATATGAGAACTTGTTGTTTGTAAATAACAAATATAGGAATATTCGTTTTTTTTTAGTTTTTGGTAACGAATTAGAAATTAGCTACTCAGTTTAATTACGATTTACGTCTATTTTCGTTTTTATTTTATTTGCAAACAGTCTATCAACACTAAATAGAAAAAGAACTTTTAAAATGAATAATTTTAAACAAAAAAGAACCGACTTTCCTCAGCATCCACCTTTCCAAAAGCAAATGCTCGAGCTGCTGTAAATAATACTCAAATTATTATAGGGGTGCCCATAGCAGTCGAAGAGTTTCCTCGATTTCTCCAGGATCCCATCATCAGATCCTGACCTGGTTACAATGGAACCAACTGTGAAGTATGCTCTTTCAAACAAAAGAATTTTCCAAATCGCCAGCCGTCTTCGAATAATTGGTGGAACATACATAAAAAAAACGGCCAAGTGCGTGTCGGACCACGCATAATGGAGGGTTCCGTAGCTTCAATGGAATAAGAACCAGACTAATGCCAAAAGGTCGTATCTGATGCCTATGGAAGAAGTTTTTGGAAATAACTCAAAAATGGCTAGACGTATAATGTTCAAAATAATTTTTCTAAAAGGTTTATCATAATACGCATCTTCTCAATTTTTTTCATATTTTTTGCACATACGGTTCAAAAGTTACAGGGGGGACGCTATTTTTCCGACTTTCGAAGCAATTATTTCCGAAAATATTTACATTATCAAAAAAGTATTTTGCTAAACCCCTATTCATTTTTAAATACCTATCCAACAATATATCACACTAACGTGTGATTTTTAAACATTTCAACCCTAACGGGTTGAAATGAAAAAAAAAAACACTCCCCGCTTTACGTATAGGGGAGGTACCATAATAAAACATTTTTTTCCACTTTTTATTTTACCACTTTGTCGGCGTGATTGATATACATATTAGTGTGATTGATATACATATCAGCTTTCTAGTGCTAACGGTCACTGAGATTATCCGCGGACGGACGGACGGACGGGCAGACATGGCGAAACTATAAGGGTTCCTAGTTGACTACGGAACCCTAAAAAAGAGCAAAAATATCGTCGGGATCTAATTACCCTAAAGTTTATCCATGGTATAAATTAGTATACAAAATTTCATAAAGTTCTGTGCAGTTCGCGAACGAATAGATTTTTCCTTATGCATATACAATACAACAATTACACAACATTACGCATAACAATAGTAGTTTATGTAACTGTTACGTAATAAGGGTCCTTAAAACATGAGTGTGGTTTTATGAAACGAGCCGCAGGTGAGTTTCATAATAAGATCACACGAGTGTTTTAAGGCCTAATTAGGTACAGTTGCATACACTGCTTTATCTACACTCATATTATATATATTAAATTAAGTGTTCGGAAACCATAGAATGACCGCCATTGTACCGCCATGGCCAACTCGATTGTGCCGGCGCTCGCGCGGGCGCGTGCCGTTGGTCAGGAAGGAGCAATCCTGTGCTCCTTCCTGTCCAACATTATGTTATCAAATTCGATGTTCCAAATTTGAAACTCATTGCTTAACAATATTTGAGCATGCAAAGTTAAAATTACGTTACTGCCGCAGATAAGAAACTTATCATAGTTAAATCGTTTGTTGTAATGCTTGTCATTGTCTACGGTTTTTGAACGCATTTTAGAGTACTTACAGTATGAGTGTAGATAAAAATACTGGTGATCCGTTTAAGGGCACAGTTGGTATCGTATTCTAATTAATTATTAAACACTAAAAAAAAACTCACGAAAAAAAAAATTAGTTTTGTATGGAGGGTTGGTTGGCTGGAACGATGTGTCCAATAGAAAAAAAATATTTTTTAATACAATTGCTCAAAAAGTTTCGTTTATGTAGCTACAAATCGTGCGCAAAGTTTGATTATATGCACTAGTGCTAGAAAGTAATCTGACCTGCAAATCGTGCGTAAAGTTGGATTTTACGCACGATTTGCAGATCAGAATTTTAAATAAATTAGTATTATGCGAGACCCGCTTATAAATGACCCATCTGAACTACGCGCGATTGGGCATAAAGGAGTATTATGCGAGACCCAATAGTATTACTTGAACAACGCGCGATTGAATGAAGCTGTCTTTCGTACACTGACAATATAAATGTAATTTTATTTAATTGTAGTTCTTTCGCAATTGTATTAAAAAACGTTGTGCGACACACGTGCGGAAGTGTCATTTTCACTCGTCCCGAGTCTTGAAAGTAACCTCGGTACTCGTACAAAATGACATACTTCTCGCACTTAAATAAATAAATAAATATTATAGGACAATCTTACACAAACCGACCTAAAGCTTGTCCCGGAAAAATATGTCGTTTATTAGTTAGTATGAAATGTAAGCAATAAAAAGTTACCAAATTTTTGACAACAGTTTATTAGAAATGTAGTAAACAAAACGTATTTTTGTTATGTTATTGTTCTATTGTTTATTCATCCAGAAACTTCGTAATTTTCTTTTGATGCCTGCCATCAGGTTTTGTACATCAGTGTCTGTGATTAGTTTTGAAGCTGCATTCCATTTTCGCTTGAAGTTTTCAACTGATGTGGCGTTAGTTTTATGTTTTAAGAGCTTCTGCTTCATACGAGCCCAATATTTTTCTATAGGTCGTAATTCAGGACAGTTAGGAGGATTTTGGTATTTTTCCACAAATTCGACATTATTGGCTTTGTACCATTTTATCACATTATTAAAATAGTGGCACGTTGCCAGATCAGGCCAAACCAGAACTGGCTTCTTGTGTCGCTTAAAAAACGGCAATAATCGCTTTTCCATGCACTCTTTAAGGTATATATCGCCTTTCATAGTTCCTTTAGCAAAGTATGGAGTGCTGCGTTTGCCGCAAGAACAGATAGCTTGCCACACAAGAACCTTCTTCGCAAATTTATCCCTTTTTTTGACATTGTACTCGTCATTGATAGTTTTTCTATCGGTCCCCAAATAAAAATGATGTCCCGGCAGTGATTTAAAATCAAGCTTGAAATATGTTTCGTCGTCCATCACAATACAGTATTTTTTTGTCGTTAATTTTGAATACAGTTTTCTTGATCTCGTTTTAGCGTCAGTTTCTTGTTTCGAATTTCTATTAGGCACTTTAGTTTGTTTGAAAGTCTTTATAGAATTATTTTTCTTTACTCGTTGCACAGTGGATTTAGACGTTTTAAACTTTTTAGCTAAATCTCTTACAGATGATGTAGGTTTTTTCAGCAAAGCAGCTATGATACTCTTCTCAATATTTTTCTTAACAAACCCGGTCTTCCGACCACTTCCAGGACGCCGTCGAATACCGCCAGTCTCTCTGAATTGTTTTAGGACCCTTTACACAGTTCTAACAGACGTGTTTAGCTCCATTGCCACTTTTTTCGTGAAAATGCCTTAATATTGGACATATTTGTACAATATTTTCTCATGAAGTTTTTCTTTTGGAGACGAGATCTTTGAAAATGTGACTGTGACAGATTTTTTTCTAATATTAAATAAAGAACCGAGATGCATTTAACATATAACCAGCCAGTTGCAACCATTTTCATTGAAACCAGATATACCAACGCTGCGTAAACTAACGACATTTTTTACTGGGACAAGCTTTAGTCCTACAGTAAGCTCAATGAGGCTTGTGTTGTGGGTACTAGACGACGATATATATAATAGATAGATATAGATAAATACTTAAATACATAGGAAACATCCATAACTCAGGTACAAATATCTGTGATAAACACACAAATAAATGCCCTGACCAGGATTCGAACCCGGGACCTCCTGCTTCGTAGGCAGTGTCACTACCGACTGGGCTAGGAGGCCGTTAAATTATTGCCGCACTTGTATCGAAAACTACTATTTCGTGTCCATAAAAATGTTCTACTTTTTTACTCGCAACACGATACCAATTACCCTTAAACAGATCACTAGTATTTATGTTACATCTTGTGTTATATGTATAGATAGATACAGATAACCCGCACACAAAAATAGTAGATCACAAACATGCCAGAGCCCGCGCCAAATTAAGAAAGTTCCAAGTTGTCTGGACCGGAAATCGAACCCAGGGCTTAACTGTAAGTAGGTCGTCTAAACTTCACTCGCAGCTCTCGAAGTCACACTCAAACTTTCAAACCTATCTGCGGATGAGATAAGTAGGTGTATTTGTTATTTCTTGGGTCGCTGACTACGACTAATATTATATTGGAGTAAGAGCTGGCCACGTCAGGTATGACACAATAATGAGAGCAATGAAACCCGTCTAGATTAGATTGCAATACTATCCTTAATGCTAGATCCGGGCATGTGACAGCTTTTAATGGGTGGAGGTCAGAGTGACAGACCAGCCAAATATTTCAGTTGAAAAACTAATACCAAAATAGGTAAAAACTGCCAAAGTTGTCATATTTATCCCGCCAAAAACATAAATGTAAAAAAGGAGAGCCAAGTTCAATACAAAAATTATGCTTGGCTGTGGGCTTCGCCGCAAAAAGAATGGAGATCTAAATGAGTGCCAAGTTCTATGCAAAATCCATTACAGCAGTCATTTTATAAAGTTATTCAACATATATATATATATTTTTAAATTCTGATAAAAACTGGCCAAGTCAAATCTAACCTACTTTAAGATCTCACATTTTCAAATAACAGCAATTGTTATAGGTATCCAATAAAGCAAAGAAATAGAGTTTAATACTTGTTCATAATGTTATTTTGTTCCTATAAATACATATTTGGATTTTGCATAGAACTTGGCACTCATTTAGATCTCCATTCTTTTTGCGGCGAAGCCCACAGCCAAGCATAATTTTTGTATAGAACTTGGCTCTCCTTTTTTACATTTTTATGTTTTTGGTGGGATATCAATACTTTTTGTAAAGAAAACTAGGCAGGTATTGAGATTTAATATTTTATCTTGCGTTTCCGCTGCATGGTTTTCTTTTTTATGCTATTGTCTACATTCTCTTGAATGTTAGAGATAATAGTGCGCATTGCCCATTCATTATCTGCTCCCTTTTTAATACGCCTCCTGTTCATGCTTAAATTAGCAAAGTCCGGGCGATATAACGATCTCAGGCGGTTATATTCTACTATAGAACTATCTTGTGCCTTAATTTGACTAGGGTCTAGATTAATAAGGTGTACTCCGTCTAGTGTTTTAACTCTGGAGAGCGCAACGTAGGCCTGTCCTCTGCTAAATATCGAAGCCTATGTCGAGAAGAGCGCTGTCCAGACTAAGTCCTTGTGATTTGTGGATGGTAATAGCGTAAGCCAAGCAAATAGGATACTGTTCCCGGTGAACATATACATTATTTAATATCTGAAACTTAATCTTGACACATTGTAGTTCATAAGTTAAATTATTAAATTTGATAATAATTTTACGTGCACTATTGTTTCTATCGACATCCCAGTTTATTTTCTCTATAACTCCAATAGAGCCATTCACTAGCCCTTTACTAACATCTATATTCCTACGCAACATAACTCGCGCACCCAATTTGATCGTGATGTTTTCTAATCCAAAGAGCTAAAGAGAGATTTCTCTAAGATTTCTAAGAGCTCAAAGAGGTCCCAGTGTGTTGACGATGCGGGACCTTCTTGTTCCTTTAGTCGTCAACACAGTGAATCCTCCTTTTTGTAAAGGGTCGGCAACGCGCATGTGACTCCTTTGGAGTTGCAGGCGTCCATAGGTTACGGTAGCTTCTTACCATCAGGCGGGCCGTATGCTTGTTTGCCACCGTCGTGGTATATAAAAAAAAAACCAGCGGTTAACGATGAGTCTTCCTCGTTCTTTTTCAGCACTTCCTTTGCTCGCTTGTTTAAATACCGTGGACAGTCTATTTCATAGTTTCAAATATCTGCTTGTAACGGTTCCAACGATACAATTAAAAAAAAATTGTATGGGGACCCCCCTATTTAAAAAAAAAAAATTTAGATTTTTTCCTACGCTTACACTCAATTACGGAGCTGGATTCCAAATTTCATCCTTCTAGGTCATCTGGAAGTAGGTTAGATTTAAGTCAGTGCTAAAATTTACGACTTTTTGACCTTCATATCTTTATAACCGTTTGAGCTAGCTTCATGAAATTTGGGCTTCTAGGTGTACTTATGGATATAATTAAACACACGTAGTTTTATGTGTTTACGTTAAAGAGGTTTTGAGTTATAGAAGGGTCAAAAGTGGCACCAAGTGGTTCGTGTAATATACACTTGGCGCTGGCTAGCCAGTTCCTTTGCTTGAACTTGGCTTGACACGCTGCCGCGTGTCTAGATAGAGGATGGGGATTATATTTTAACATTAGTACAAAAAACTTTGCGTATTATTTTGGAAACAAAAACTCACTCACTTTTGAAAAAAAGTCACTCGCGCGCATTCGGGCGATTCGGGTGTGTCGCAAACCGCTAGCCGCTGCAATATGGCTGACATCGTGAAGTGTAATAATTGTAACCTAGTTGTGAACGAACTATTGACCTTTATGGTCAATAAACTCAATGTTATGGACGATGAGAGCTTGTGCCGAATATGCGTAGAATTTTTCACTACGCGTGACATCAAGACCGCCAAGGACCTGCTGTTTCAATCGGTGCCGGCACGCAAACGAAAAATAATTAGAAGGAAAGAGGGACGTGAACGCCGTGACATAGACGATATACTGGACTTACTAAAAATTACCGATCCTGAAACTTTTCCCTTGTTTGTTGCCCGTGATTTGAAGAAATTGCCCCCTATTGATTTCGATTCAGTGGATGTGTCATCACTTTTGAAGGATATAGTGACTCTCAAAAATGAGTTACGAATTATTAAGGCGCAATATGTCACCATGGACTATTGGGAAACCTTCACCAAGAAGTCAAATAGAGCCACCGCCAGTTTCGAGTAAGAATATCGACCTTTGTTATCGGGACGTTGGCATTTCAAATATCACGGTAAGACGTGGTGCATACTTGGATAGCGGGCCAATAGGATTGGCGCATATCGACATGTCAGCGCTGAGCGAATCACCCGACGATCAGAACAAAACAATTCTGTCTCCCTCAAATTCGAATGACCATATGATCTTGCCATCTCCGCTGACACCGCTCCAACGAAAGGATGATTCGGCTATCTTCGTAAACAACGCCGCTGCGCCTGCGCACTCACCGAGCGCACCGCCCCGCTCCCCCCCACCGTGCCCGCGCCGACCATCTGTAAACACCGTAGCGCAAACCGGTAAACAACCAGCTGTTAGCAACAGCGCCGCAGGCCGTGCGATAACAGATCAGAGGACTAGCATACCTACCGGAGCTATCAATAAATCGCAGAACACATTGATTACGAGCAAAATGTCATTTTCAGATATGACGAAACAGGGCGAGTGGAAAAGAGTCGAACCTCGGAATAGACCCCCTGCGAGCAACCGGTTTTTCGGTAAATCTGGAATCGCGGCTGCTGACGTCAACTGCAAGTTTAGAGCAGCGGAAATACGGATACCGATTCTTATTACAAACGTTCATAAGGAAACACTACAGTCGGATATCGTCGATTATATACGCGAGAAAACAGCGATCAATGTCAACATGAAACAAATTGCTATGAGGGACAGTTTAAAGTCACATACTGCCTACAAATGTTATGTACCTGAATCCAAAGTGGATTTGTTTCTTAACGAGACATTGTGGCCTAAGGGCATTATATTTCGACGTTTTGTGCCGTTTAAACATAAACATTTTTCGAGCGCCTTGCCGGCGAGTACCAGTGCTACGCGTGGTGCTACGTGTGCTACGCTAGCTACAAATGCTACGTTCGAGTGAAAATAAATAAAGTTAAATGAATAGTTGTGTTAATAATAATATAGTCTTGTGTTCATATAACTGACGTAGTTTAAAACGCTCCATCGACGACATCAGGCGAATATGCTCTTTTGCCGACGTGATAGCCATACAGAAGACATGGCTCTTGCCACATGACCTTTCCTTTTTGAATAGCATAAGCGACGAGTTTGCCAGCACCCGCACGTCAGCTGTGAATGCGTCGGAAGGAATGCTGCGAGGGAGACCCTATGGAGGGACCGCACTTTTGTGGCGAAAAAAAGCGTTTCCGTGTGCCTCCGTAATTTTATGCGATAAGTGCGATAACACTAGAATCAGTGCTATTAAGATATCATCGGGGATTAAAGATATATTAGTATTTAGTGTATATATGCCGACCAACTGTGTAGATAATTTACCTGAGTTCGTGCAATGCGTTAGTGCGATGAATGCTATAGTTATTGAAAGCGGGATTGAAACTGTATATATGTTAGGAGACTATAATGCGCATCCAGGTGAGTTATTTAGTGACGAATTGTTAAGTTTCTGTGCCGAGCAAGGTTGGATTTGTGCCGATTTTGCTAAACTTAACATCGATTCGGAAACATTTACGTACCTCAGTGACTCACACGGAAGTAAACGCTGGTTAGACCATTGCATAACTACTGCCGCCGGATTTAGTGCGATTGTTGACGTTTTTGTTGACTATAGCGTTTATTGCTCTGACCATTTTCCTCTAGTCATTAAGTGTAACTTAAATCTAGTGGTACCTAAATTGTGTAATATGAATTTGCCACCGCAACATAAACAAATAGTTTGGGGTGACAGGACACCGTGTGAAATTGATAAATACGCCGATAAATGTAACGAGCTGTTAAAATGTATCGACTTTCCTGCCGAACTTCGAGACTGTTGTGGCAAATGTTGTACGAACAATTCACTTCACCTTAATATTCTTGATGACATGTATCTAAATGTTATTAATGCATTGAGTGAGGCGTCTATATACAGTAAAGACATTGCAGGTGGTACTGGAAAGAGAAAAATTGTGGGATGGAATAAGCATGTCAGTGAGGCCCACAGGGAGGCCAGACTTCACTTTCAAAACTGGATCTTATGTGGTAAACCAAATACGGGTCATGTTTTTACCTCGATGCGTATAAGTTGGAAAGTTTTTAAATCAAGGTTCCGTTGGGTCCAAAATCACCAAGACCAAATTAAGATGGACATGCTCGCGGCCCATCATAAGAAGTGTGACTTTCGTAACTTCTGGAAACTCACGAAGAAAATGGAAGTCAAGTCTGGACTCTCAGTTAGTGTCAACGGCATTTCAGACGCCAAAGGTATCGCTGACATGTTTAAGAACCATTTCAATAATAAGTCGTCACCAGTAGCGTCAGAAGAGTTGCGGGTGCCTGACGATGAGGTAGGGAGTGACTTGCAGATACGTTATAGTGCAAAAGATATAACTAAAACATTGCGGGATATGAAAAGGGGAAAGTCCCCTGGTCACGACTGCCTAAGCGTCGAGCACTTGCAATTTGCTGGCCCTCACTTGCCTAGAATCCTGGCAATGTTTTTTAACCTGTGCATCGGACACTCATACTTACCTACGCATATGACGAAAACGATAGTGGTACCTATTGTTAAAAACAAAACTGGCGATATTTCTGATGTGACAAATTACAGACCTATTTCTCTGGCAACAATCGTAGCCAGAGTACTTGACAGCCTACTTAACGTGCAATTGGACAAGTGCTTGCATTTACACGACGCACCGTTCGGCTTCCGAGCCGGCCTGTGCGATCACGGAGAGTGCGATCATTTGTCTAAAGAACACTGTTGAGTATTATACTCGGCGTAAAACACCTATTTATGCGTGTTTTCTAGACCTCTCAAAGGCTTTTGACCTTGTAAATTACGATTTACTTTGGCAAAAGCTTGATGAGACAAATTTCCCTAGGGAGCTAACACGCATATTTAGATACTGGTACGCCAGCCAGAGAAATAGTGTCCGATGGGGAAATGTTTTGTCAGATGAATACGGATTAGATTGTGGCGTCAGGCAAGGCGGACTAAGCTCGCCAAAATTATTTAATCTGTATGTTAACGAGCTTATCGGTGGGCTCAGCAGCACGCATGTCGGATGCCACGTGAACAGGGTAGCATTCAACAACATAAGCTATGCAGATGATATGGTGCTCTTGAGCCCATCGATGGGCGGACTTAGAACCCTTATTAGAATGTGTGAGTCGTATGCCGTGAAACATAATTTAAAATAGAATGTGTCGAAAAGTGAATACATGGTTTTCAAGGCGGGAACCAAAGTGCCCATCTCATGTCCCACCCATTTGCTTGAATGGCGAACAGCTCAAGAGGGTTAACTCCTTTAAGTACCTTGGGCACTTGGTAACCGACGACTTACGCGACGATGCTGATATTGAGAGGGAGCGAAGGGCTCTGGCGATCAGAGCCAACATGATAGCTCGCAGGTTCAGTCGGTGTACAGCGCAAGTTAAAATTACGCTATTCCGTGCGTACTGTACATCACTGTATACCTGCAGCTTATGGTCGAGATACACGCAGCGCTCGCTCAATGCATTGCGGGTTCAATATAATGACGCGTTCAGGGTGCTGTTGCGGCTGCCGCGGTATTGCAGCGCGTCTGGCATGTTCGCGGACGCGCACGTTGACGGTTTTCATGCGACGTTGCGCAGGCGCTGCGCCGCGACGCTCCGCCAGCGCTGGATCTAGAAATTTTTCGAGGCGGGGCAAAATCAGAAAAATGCCGCCCCCCGCCCCGGCATATATTTGATATGTATTTTAATTTTGCCTTATTATTTTTTTTTTAATACCACGACGGTGGCAAACAAGCATACGGTACGGACCGCCTGATGGCAAGCAGTTACCGTAGCCTACGGACACCTGCAACCCCAAAGGATTCACATGCGCGTTGCCTACCCTATAGTAACCTATACACTCCTTTTTTGAAGAACCTCATACTGTAGCCCACTGGGAAAACCTCGGCAGGGAGTTCATTCCACAGCCGCAGCGTTCGTGGGAGGAAATTCCTCTTAAACCGTACTGTGCGCGACCCATTGGGCTCCAGGGTGTGGGGATGAACACCCTGCCGGCGGCGAGCGGTGCGGTGATAAAAAGCTGCCGTGGGCATCATATCAAACAGTTCTTCAGAGCACAACCTATTGTACAAGCGATAGAACACGCATAAGTAGGCAAAGTCCCTCCTAAGACTCAAAGGTTCAATATCGCTCGTGAGTTTGGGATCGTCGACGATCCGCACAGCGCGCCTTTGCACCGAGTCAAAGGGCCTAAGCTAGTATCCAGGTGCTCCCGCCCAAAGGTGACAACAGTAGTCCATGTGGGGTCTGACTTGCGACTTGTGTAGAAGCAGTCTCTGCCCCGGAGTGAAGTATCTCCTCGCTCTATTGAGCACACCGAGCTTTTTGGATGCCAGCTTGGCCTTCCCTTCAAGGTGACTACGGAATTGGACGTCGCTGGAAATGTCGACACCGAGGATCCCAATACTCCCTGACATTGTAAGGGTTGTGCCTTGGAACTGAGGGGCCACAGTAAATAGGGTTTTCTTAGCGGTAAACGCGCAAACTTGTGTCGTTGTGGGGTTGAATCGGACTAAGTTGTCCTGACCCCACACCGAGACTCCAGAAAGAGTGTTCTCGATATCGGACACAAGTTTTTCACGACTCTACCACAACGGATCGAGGGATATTGGCACGGCCCGTGTAACAGGCATCCCCAGTACTGTCGTCCGCATAACAATGAATGTTGCCGATAGACAACATATCATTGATATGCAGCAAAAACAGCGTTGGGGATAGCACGGAGCCTTGCGGGACACCAGCGTTTATCTCCATGCTTTCGGAGCAACTGCCGTCGACTACAGCTCGTATGCTTCTGCCGGACAAAAAGCTGGCGACCCATCTGCACAATCCCTCGGGCAGGCCGTAAGCAGGCAACTTCGATAGAAGACCTCGATGCCAGACCCGATCGAACGCCTTAGCTATATCAAGGCTGACTGCCAATGCCTCTCCCTGACTCTCAATGGCTGAAGCCCAGCGGTGAGTGAGATACACTAGAAGATCACCAGTTGATCGACCGTGACGAAAGCCATACTGGCGATCACTGATCAGGTCGTGCTCTTCTAGGTATCCCAGGAGCTTTGCATTGAATATGCGCTCCATAACCTTGGAGAGAAGAGAGGTTATAGCGATAGGCCTGTAATTCGACGGGTCCGAACTATCGCCCTTTTTAGGCACAGGGTGCACGAGGGCAGTCTTCCATGAAGACGGCACTTGCCGTTTGTGGTAAGAGAGTGTGAAAAGGCGCGTTAGCACGGGACACAACTCAGGAGCACACCGTTTGAGCACAACTGCTGGTATGCCGTCTGGTCCGCTCGACTTGTGTACGTTTAATGATACTCGT
Source organism: Pammene aurita (assembly GCA_947086415.1). Taxonomy (NCBI): domain Eukaryota; kingdom Metazoa; phylum Arthropoda; class Insecta; order Lepidoptera; family Tortricidae; genus Pammene; species Pammene aurita. The sequence goes on along the minus strand of OX352305.1, from coordinate 1,096,630 downwards.
AGCAGCTCCCGCCGGACATCACTTTGTTTAATGATAATTTCCGGCATCGAGGCTGCGCACCGCGGGATGTCAGGCGGTACGGTGCTGCCATCATCGTTCAAGGTCGAGCTCGAGGCAAAGAGAGTACCCAGAAGATCGGCTTTTTCTTTTGCACTATGGACCAGATTACCATCAGCATTACGCAGTGGTGGTAAGGACGACCGACAAAAGTTTCCCTCGGCAGCTTTGGCAAGTGACCAGAAGGCACGACTCCCGGTGGGGTAGCCCACTAGCTTCCTACCAATTCTGCCGACGAAGTCGAATTTGGCTCTGGCAATGGCTCTTTTACTGGACCTCGAGGCAGTGTTTAATTTGCGTTTCACTTCAGATATGTTGGGATCCTTATCAGTAACGGCCTTGGTCCAAGCCCTGTAAGCAGCCTGCTTACGAATTGTAGCTTCTCTACAGGGCCGATTAAACCAAGGTCGTTTCCTTGCTCCTGCAGATATTACCGAGTTGGGAATGAAGCAGGCCATTCCCTCCAGTATAGTCTCGGCGACTTTAGCTGTACAGGAGTCAGGATCTTCTGATATGAAACAGAGCTGCCTCCACGGGTACGATGCGTAGAATTCACGCAATCCATCCCAATCTGCTGACGTATACTGCCACACGCGTCGCGAGCCAGTTGGCCGTGGTGGATCAGGCCGCGCGCTAGGTGCCAGCGTCCGGACGAGGCAGTGATCGGACGAGCCGAGAGGTGCATTCACTGAGACGGAATATCCGTCCGGACGTGTGGTCAGCAGGAGGTCCAGTAAAGAGCTTGTATGGTCCTCGATATCTGATATTCTCGTGGGAGAACGCACCAATTGCGAGAGACCATAGGCCAGAGAAAATTCGTAAGCAGACCTCCCCGCATAGGTGGACCGAGAATCAAGCCACTCAATGTGGTGGGCATTAAAATCTCCCAAAATCACCAATTCAGCGGATGGGTACTGCTCCAGAACTCTGTCGGTCGTCACTTGTAGGTGCTCGAAGAGCCGTTTTGTGTCCGTGTCTCCGCTGTGAGACCTGTAAAGGCACGCGTAGACGCGGGTGTGGCCGCCGAAGTCTACACGCACCCATAGCACTGACAGGTCCCTGTCTTCATAGGCATGGAGGCGGCGACAACAGACATCCTGCCGAGCGTACATACATACCCCAGCGCGTATCACAAACCTGTGTTCTAGCAGGGAAATTGTGTGTCCCGGCTATCCGGGGTATAACAGATATGATGTATCGGCCGGGCAGGATATCTGCGTCTCCGTTAAAAACAGAAGGGTCGGCTGCGCAGACTCGAGGCGGTGGTGTACTGCGTTTAGATTCGAATGCAGTCCCCTGACGTTGCAGAAATCCACTTTTGTGGAAGGGGACTCCGCTGAAGACCTATTTCTTCTGTGTTTTTTTTTCCATAATTTTGGGGAGTGTGTGGGAAATAAAGGAGGATTCACTGTGTCGACGGCTAAAAGGACGAAACAAACCGACCGAGGAACGATGTGGGAGGTGCAATTTGCAGGCACGGCGTACGGAACGGCCCCCGGTCCCCCCCTGTTGCAGTAGCCGGGTCCACTCCGGTCTCCTACACCGGCACGACTACTACACCAGGGATTTTTCGCAGGTTGGCGGTTCAGCCTCCCAGGGTGGAGATTAAGTGACCCCTGGGTTCGGGAACCCGACTGACCTGCGGGCGGCCAGCGGACAACCGTTTCACCGGGTCTCCCTGATCGCCGCACCTGCACTCTGCGCCCACAAAGAACAAAGGCCGTATTATTGGTTCCGTGGGCCCCCCGTCGTCAACACAATGTATCCTCTTAGAGCTCACTGGCGACCTTACTCACCGGCAGGAACACAACACTATGAGTAGGGTCTAGTGCTATTTGGCTGTGGTTTTCTGTAAGGTGGAGGTACTTCCCCAGTCGGGCTCTGCTCCAGATTTGAACGAGATGACATTCGCTGAACGTGCCCTACCACACTTAGCGAGATGTCATTCGCAGTGCCCATACCTCTCTTTTTGGCGTAGTTTAAGGACATACCCCGGGTCCCAAAAACCCAAACTATACGACGTATCTAAATAAAATTTACACATAAGGTGTATTTTGAAAGCCGCTACTTAGTTATGTAGTTAAATTGGACAATAAATATTTTTAGGGGGGGCATGTACTTAATTTCAAAATATTTTTTAAAAACGAAATATCAACATGTGACACTTCAATCGATAGGTCTTTAAAAAAACATTGAGGTTTCTTTGACTATTTTGTGATTAAGTGAATATTTTCTGAAATAATCGCATTGAATTCAAAAAAATTGTGTGTCCCCCGTAACTTTTGAACCGTAAGTCCAAACAATATGAAGAAATTTGAGGAGATGCGCCTTATCATATACTTTCTACGAAATTTGTTTTAAACATTACGGGTTCAGCCATTTTTGAGTTATCTCCAAAAAACTTCTTCCATAGGCATCGGATACGACCTTTTGGTATTAGTTTGGTTCTTATTCCATTGAAAGAAAGAAAGAAAGAAAGAAAGAAAGAAAGAAACATTTTATTCTCAAAAAGCACACATTACAGAACAAAAAAAGGTGAGATTACAAAACTTAAACACAAAACAGAAACATTAAAAAGTTGAAAAGTAACACATTAAATACAGAAAAAAAGAAGCTTAAATATAAATATGGGAAATGCTGGTGTTTCATTAAAGTTCCACAATGTGTACAATCAAGAACAGGCAAAGACTCAGCATAATGTTGCAAATTGCAGGTGAGAAATTTGCAACGCTGTTATTCTGTCTCAACCTTGCGGAGTGACATAAAACCTAAACAGGTACACGAGTAAAATTAAAAATAAGTAAATATGGGTGAAAATTCAAATTATACGGGTAGATATACAATAACTCTCTTTTCGATTTATGTCGGAAGGGAACAACATAAAATAATAAGGGGGATAAGGATAATATGAAAATGTACTTAAATATAAATATATTTGATAGGTGTATAATTGTATTAAGGTGACATTGTTAATGTTAGGATTTATAAATACATAGGTAGATATTAAATATATGATAATTTAAATGTTACGATTTATAAATACATAGGTAGATATCTAAATATATAATTTATCAACTTGACTGTTGAATAACTGTTCCAGAGATCTCGGACTTTTGGACATTTAATAATAATTCACGCAATTTACGCTGAAGGCCAAGCTTGGAACCACAGCTCCTAATCGGAGGAGGCAGATCATTCCAGCATTTTGTAGCCTGGAACCGAAAGCTGCCCCGGAAGGCTGCGCAGTTACATTTAGGGACTATGAGTGGTTTATAGTTGGCTGTAATACGTATCGCTCGCTGTTGTTGTCACCAAGCTATTTTCGTCAAGAGGTAAGGAGGTTTGCCTAATTTAAAGACGCCAAAAAGAAGAGAAGCAAGGTGGAGGTGTTGCCTTTATTTCATTTTAAGCAAATTTGCATTACACAGGTAAGGGGACACAGATGTTCGCGGAGGAATCGTAAAACAAAAGCGAGCGCAAGCATTCTGTACCCTTTGAATTAGCTTTTGGGTTTTGACAAATAAACAAGGACCAATGACAAAATCGCAATAATTCAATTTAGACAGCACAAGTGATTCACAAAGTTTGATTCTAAGTTCCACAGGGATAAATTGGCGAATATTGTACAGCACCTTAAGCCTGTAGAAACAGTTACGGACTGTGTTGAGAACATGTTCTTCGAAACGCAAGTGAGAATCCATCAGGACTCCAAGATTGCGTGCAGTGTACACCCGCTCAATAGGAACACCACAAGCATGTACCTCATTGGTGCAATCCGCAAATGAAGATATTTGTTTCTTACTCCCAAGAACGAGATATTTGGATTTTGAAGGGTTTAGCACTAGGGAGTTCTTAATGGACCACGCGGCAATATTCGAAAGATCCTCATTCATGCACTGTACCGCGTCACTTACATTATTTTTGTCAAACGAAACCATCAATTGCAGATCGTCAGCGTATATGTGATATTTGCTGTGTTTTATACATTTAATGATATCAGATGAATAAAGTATAAACAACAAAGGACCAAGAATAGAGCCCTGTGGAACACCTCTGTTGACAGGCTGAGCCTTAGAAAGATTAACTAACCCACCACAGCTCCTGACTTCAACTAGCTGATGACGATAAGTGAGATAGCTATGGAAAAACTTTACTGCCGAACTATCAAAGCCGTAGTACGACAACTTAGATAGCAAGAGTGATATATTAATCGAATCAAAAGCTCTGGAAAAGTCAAGCAAGGTCAGTATTGTACCCATACCTTCGTTCTGGGATAACAGTATATTGTCGACAACATCAAGCAGGGCCGTGCTCGTACTATGGTGTTTTCTGAAACCAGATTGCATCTGAGGCAGTAGGTCATTGGATTCACAATGACAAAGCATTTGATCATATACTACTTTCTCTAATATTTTAGACATATTTAACAGGCAACAAACTGATCGGACGCAAATCACGAACGCTAGTGGGATTATTTATTTTAGGTATTGGACGAACTAGTGCATTGAAGGTACGGAACCCTCCTATGCGTGGCCCGACACGCACTTGGCCGGGTTTTACCTCATCGAGTAGCAGGATGAATTCAACCTGATTTGATAGCTAAAGTGATGCTATTTCAATATTTTTTGGTCGGACAGCCCTCGGCCTGGTCCGTTCCGTTTTCGGACACTTTTAGTGGTGCAACTTTTGGGGTGCTTTTTCTGTCTGTAGCCGAATTTTACGGTCCTACATTAATAAAATTTGGTGTGTGAGTGGCTTTTATATCTCGCCATATATTGAAGCATAAGAATTAATTTATAAACATTATTTAAGGGGGCACTCGATGAAGTAAGTGATCATACCGTGGCCGCCCGATCCATTACGCGGATTCAGTGTAGTGGGCCTTCCTATAAATACGTGCACACAATGATACAAGTACGCAACAAACAGTAAAATCTGCTTTTTACCACTCTACCTCGGAAACGCGCATTTTATCCCTAGGAAACTGATGGGAAAAACGCATTTTATCCACATGTGGGGAAATTAATTTGGTACAAGTTGTGACTTCTTTTTTCACGTTATCTGGCAGGATGGACTTAAAAGAGATGATTTTGAATTATAATTATAATTTTGAAAGCATTAATTTGGCTTTGTTTTTTTATAGTTTATATTCATCATCAATCATGTAGGTACCTACAGATAGCGCCACTGCCGCTAGCTAGGAGCAAATTCGTATCGCTCTATTTATTTAAATTTATTTATTGTTAATACTTATTTAAATAATATAGAGTTAACTATTATTTCACGTAAACACCTTGTGCTATCATATAAAAAGTGAAAATGCCTCCTAAAAAGGATAAATCAAAGGATATCTCAAACGACAGGTTAGTTGACGTTATTTTGAATTTGGAGAAGCAAGTTTTGGAAATGAAAGACAAATTGGACAAAACACATGATTTAATAGAAAAACAACAAAAGGAAATAATGAAGCAAAGGGAAATAAACACAACTATACTAGACATACTGAAAATAAAATCTACCGACCTTAATTTGGATGAATCCAGTGCTCTTAATGCTACACCACAATGCTTTCACTCACTCAGAACACATAATAACGTCTCACACAACGACTCTGGTCCTGAAGGACTAGCAATTATCACAGAAGACGTCAAGCAAGTCCAAAACGATGGTTCCACAAATCCACCACCGCAACAGGAAGCCACTCCCCCACGCTCATCTACAACATTGCCTGTGGAAAAGATACAGCTTCGATCCCGCCCCCGCCGCAAGCTGCAGTCCGAGGCTGTAGCGGCACAGCTACTGCCATCGCCAGATGCTCCTCCGGCCCAACCGGTCTGTGAAAGTGCGGCCTCCAAGCTGCCAGTGTCATCCATTCCTGCTGTGCAAGCACCGCTGCCAATACCATGTACGGCCGTTAAGGCGCTGTTACCAGACCTGCCAACTGTATCGGTCTCGCGCGGAATACTACCCGGGAAGGCAGTCCTAGGACACGAAGCTTCAGCAGAACAGCAAGATAGCTTGCGAGCAGCTGCACCGCGTGCCGTTAGCCTCCATGTCTTCAACTTGAGTGCAGAAACGACCCCCGAGGACTTGATCAATCACATCACATCCACCATGGGCATCCAAGTGGACAGGTGTGAGCAGCTGACGGTAACGCGAGGACACTACGCATCGTTTAAAATTGATGTACCGGCGAGCAAAGTAGGAATGGTGCGTAATCGTAGATACTGGCCAGACGGTGTGTCCATTAGAATTTTTAACATTGTGAAGCCAAAAAACTTCAAACTAAGCAGCAGCGGTCTGCGACCACGCTAACGAAATCTTCGATATCTTCAGTCTTCAAAGTAATCCACCAAAACGTAAGATCTATATGTGGCAAAACTGCTTTGTTGAATATTTTATTGGATACTGAACAGCCAGATGTATTAGCTTGTAGTGAAACTTGGACTAAAAGAAACGAAATTGAAAAAGTAAGGTTAAGTGGTTACGAGTTGGCAAACGCGTACTGCCGGGGACGCATTGCACATGGCGGCGTGGCGCTGTACATACGGAACGACGTTGCGTATAAACAGCGAAATGACTTGCAAGGCGTCGCCGTGCAGTACCATTTTGAACTAACATCAATCGAAATTGTTAATTTAGAATTGATTATAATTGCAACATATCGCACTGGTAAAGGTGATTTTGACATTTTCATAAATAAATTAGAATTGTTACTGAGTAAAGTGACTTCAGAAAATAAAAGGTTCATATTGGTCGGTGACCTCAATGTTGATTTTATCTCGGAAAATAAAAATAAAACAACACTAAACGACATTTTGAGTTGTTACAACTGCGCGAACATAGTTGGGTTTCCGACCCGTGTGTGCGCGGAGAGTGCCACCTGCATCGATTGCGGCATAATTCCTCGCAGCTGTGACGTCATCGCTGCACCTATACACACACCGATAAGTGACCATAACGCACAGTTGTTTACGCTATCAATTGATCACTTGAACCGCGAGAAAACGGATCATTTTGTAGAACGTAGGATATATAATGATGAGTCAACTTATTTATTTTATTGTGACATTGAGAATTATGATTGGAATTTTATTTTTAACAATATTGACATTAACAACAAGTTTAGTAAATTAATACGTATTTTGACATATTACATTGATATGCATTTTCCTGTCAAACGACTACGTTTGAAAAATAAACCAAACCTTCCATGGATGTCTGATGAAATCTCAAAATATATCCAAAATTTTAATGACCTCTCACACTTTCGACAACAATATCCTGATGACATAGGTATTGCCAATAGTATCAAGCACTACTCAGACTTGATTAAACGTAAAGTTTTGGAAGCCAGGCAAAACTACACTGCAGATAGATTAAAGGATAGTCGTAATCCTAAAAAAGAGATATGGAAAATAATCAAGGACGAAACAATGTCATCACAAGGTCGGAAAGACATTTCTTTAAAAAACAGCCGGTCAATTCCTGTCCCTAAAACAGACGTACCTGACTACCCCAACTGTCATTTTTTAAGTATCGCTTCAAACTACAATATAGGAGTAAATGAACAACTCGCGATGCGATATCTGAACATACACCTACAGACCGCCGATGTTCCTACCTTTGATATGCCGTCTGTTACACGTGCTGACCTAGATCGCACTCTGAAAACCATGATTCAAAGTCGGAATACCCTGGACATATACGACGTATCAATAAACCTGCTCCTGTCGATTTGGCCTATACTTTCGAGTATCTTGGTTACCCTCATCAATGAGATGTTTCTGGAGGGTACATACCCTGACATACTCAAGAGCACACGAGTTTGTCCAGTGTACAAAAGTAAGGGCGACAAAGCATCTGTCGACAACTACAGACCCATTTCAATAGTACCAAATATTTCCAAAATCATTGAGTCCATCCTGTCTCAACACTTAATGAAACATCTCGAGACAAACTTACTGACTGACAGACAATTTGCTTACCGTAAGAACATGTCCACTGAAACCGCGGCATATAACATGATTGACAGCATCACAACCGGCATTGATAAAAAGCAAAAAATAGCAGGTATATTTTGCGACCTCTCCAAAGCTTTCGATGTCATAAATCACGACCTACTAATTAAAAAGCTTTCATGTTATGGACTGCAAGGACGCAGTTGCGAGCTATTAAAATCTTTCCTAGAAAACCGAACGCAAACCGTTGAAGTGGTGTCAGGTGGCAAAAGACTGAGATCGAGCACTGGCGGTGTGACGGTAGGAATTCCTCAAGGTTCTGCCCTGGGAAATACCCTATTTCTCGCATTCATAAACGACCTGCCATCTGCTATAACAGACGGCAAAATCATTCTGTTTGCCGACGACACAACGGTGGTAGTTAGTGCACCCAAATATGAACAACTTAATAACAAAGTCACCACAGTAAGCGACCAGCTTAATAGATGGTTCTCGGCGAACGGATTGATTTTGAACGTCAATAAATCAAACAGTATGCTGTTCTCAGGAAAGCGAGTCCCTGACACGAACTTCCAATGTCCCATTCCCACAAGCGATACATGCAGGTTTCTAGGCTTTACGATTGACCCCACATTGAGCTGGAAGCAACACATAGACTCGTTGTGTGGCAAGCTGGGCGGTGCGGTCTTTGCACTACGCAAATTGAAGCCATTGATTTCAAGTGCTGCGCTGAGACAAGCGTACTTCGCATACTTCCACTCGCTTATGACCTACGGCGTTATTCTTTGGGGTAACTCGACTGATGCCGACAGGGTGTTACTCATGCAAAAAAGAGCGCTAAGAACTATACTCGGTCTAAAGTATAGACATCCGTGTAAAGCGTTGTTTGCTGAGCATCAGATTATGACCCACTACTCGCAATACATTTTTGAGGTCATTATGTTCACACGGAAAAATATATCCCAATTTAAGCGGGTTGAAGTTGTGGGAAAATGCCTTCGTAACACGGGAAAGCTTCAATCCGTACCGCGTCGCACAGCATTCCACAAAAGAAACCCGCGAGTTATAGGTCCGACTTACTACGAGCATCTACCTGATGACATAAAAAGTGAGCAATGTGAAAAAACATTCAGGTGCAAACTAAAGTCTTATTTCATAAAGAAGTCACTCTACTCAGTAGGAGAATATATTGTAATTGCTAAATAATGTGACATTTGACTTATGACTAAATTGAAATTGTTATTATATAAACTGTAAGTATTGTTATTTCCCGTTACACATTTAATTTTTATTTATTATATTCAAATCTGACATTTTATATTATTGATACGTACTTTATGGTACTATTGTTCTTTTTATTATTATTAATTATTTTTGACATTGTATAAATTGTTATTTTATTCCTTTAATTATTATTATTATTATTTTTTTTATTTTTTTTTTTTGACATTTTATTTTTTTGACATTGATAATTAATTTATTATTTTTGCTAGATAACTAGCAACATCAAAATACTTAATGTACTAATTATAATAAAGTTTCTGACGATCACTATACGATAAGTAATGCCTGTGTAATCTTACATTATGTATGAAAATTGTATTGAAGAGATAATAAAACTACACTAAACTATTTTTCCTGAGGTGGTGTGGTGAAAAGTTTTGTATTATACCATTTTTTTTAACAACTCGCTACGCTCGTGGCTCAATTTTGGAATCTTTCACTAGCTCGGGTCTCAGTAAAGCACGAGAGGAAAACATCAACTTTGCCCCTTGCAACCTTGTATAATAAATAAATTACTATTATCTATGGTGTCAGTGCAAATTCGAGCACAGGCTTTATTCACATGTTTTATTCGGCTACTATAGTTTCCCTTTCCCTTAAAATCATTTTAGTAAAAACCGGCCAAGAGGATCTCGGGCCATGACTAATGTAGGGTTCCGTAGCTGCGGGCCCGTCACAATATTTACACCTATTCGTAAAGTAGTTTTTAGGATATTTTGCCATGAAATTACAATTACATACTATACAGTTTTTATTGAACTTTTTATTAGACATCCATGAATTTTCCATATTTTTTGGGCCCAGGGTTAGAGGACGGTACGCTTTTTTAAAAATTTCGGAGCTATTATTTACGAAACTATTGATTTTACCCAAAACTTGATTTAGATGTTTGTAACAACACACGTCCCTAAGAGATACCGATGAAGGAGTCACCAAATACGAGTATACCTTCATCTTATTCACACGCAGGCTAAGGGCGCGTGTAGACGATGCCGCCCCCACGCCGCCGCCACGATGCTACTGCGGGTATCATGTACACGCCACGCCGTCATCGTGCCGCCGCCATACCTCTGCGCTGTGTATACGATATGCGCAAAGACCGCTAATGCGCCGCCGCCTCGGGCTTTTGTTTCTCGCATACACAGCGCAAAGGGGCGGCGGCGCGGTGGCGGGCTTTACACGACTCGTACAACTTACACACAGCACAGGCATGCGGCGGCGGAGGGGCGGCATCGTTGACACGCGCCCTAACCGCCCTCAAATGAAAGCGTGTTTCATTTCCCGCGGGCGAGCGTGGTTGTTGACCTGCGCCCACGCGCCCCGCGAATGGACACCTGTCTTAGTGGTCCAGGTTGCGTTCATGATGAGCGATGATGAGACGTGTATTCGTCTGCCAAGAAGGTCGAGTTTGCCGCCCCCTGAATTTGCCGCCCGGGGCATGGGCCCCGGTCTGCCCCCCCCTAGATCCGGCTCTGCGCTCCGCAGGGTCCGCGACAGCCGCCACAGCCTCCTGAGCGTAGTAGCAGGGAGGTGGGACAGTGGCCTAGTCAGGCACTGGTCCTCGCTTCACTTAGGTTTAGGTACTAATATAGTTATTTAAGTATTGTCTTGTTACTAACAAACTATGGACACTTGAGTCTGAAATAAATGCATTTTATTTTTTTTTTATTTTTTTTTCTTATTTTTTATTTTTTTTTATTTATTTATTTAAAAACAGTAGGCGACAAACTATGATTTAAATTATACGTTATTTTAGACTACTTTTCCCAGTCAGAAAGTTTTGGCAATGATATAATCTAATTATTTATATAATTTCTCATAATACTGCATCAAAACCAGAACTCTGAGATTTGTATTCTTAAAGTGGATTGCATTCTATGACCTTCACCACTTTACAGCTGCCAGATGTCCGAATCTAAAAATAAGCATAGTATAGCAAACTAACGAGAGGGGTTACGTCGCCCTCATTAATTGTGACATATCTGTCATGGCTAGCTCTCCGTCTATTTCGTTCCTAAATTCCCAAAAACTCATTCTAAACTTAATCTTCTTGATAAATTTAAAGTCACGACGTCTACCAATAGGCCACTTTTACACTAGGCCGACGTTTCTATCGACGGTCGACCACGCTAAAAGCATGTCTAATGTCCAAGGCTACACCCTTCACAGTCCGTAAGAGCAATCATTTCTGTTGCCTGTAATCGCCTTACACTGTAAGACTAGGCCCGCAAATGGACCGATGCAATCTGGCAACCTCAAGGCTCTAAAGAACATGAACGAATAAACAAGAGGACTAATAATGTCGATACGAAACAACTGGAAGTCCGCCTCGAACTGAGAACTCGCGATTTACTTGCATACCAGTTGACCAATTAACAAGATACTTTTGAACATCGTTTCGCGCCTTCTAGCTCCATAACGCCTTGATCGATCCTGCTCATATAAAAGCTCTCAAATTATATTTATATCTGTTCCAACCCCAACAAAATTCATAAAGATCAGAAAAACGTTGTTAAAGTTATCGCGGAACATCTATTCAAAATCAAAAAGCCTTCGAAATGCACGGACGTCCAAGTAGCCAGCTGACAGTTCCGTTGTGTCCGAAGTTGTCTATAAGAACTTCACTTCGCTTACACTCCTCTTTCGATAAATCACGGGCGCCACTGTGAATTAGTAGCGATTCGAATCTGCTATCACCTTAATATATTTGAGACAAGCAGAGACAGACGAACGGTCGAAGTGGTTCTAGAATCATTATCTTCAGCTTCACTGTCGCAAGATACCGGACCTCATCCAACAAAGCCTAGTTTCTCTTCAGGGTTGGAAGGTTAGATGGCAATCGCTTTCGTACAATTTTGTGTCTATGCCAATTCATGGGATGACATTGGAGATTTCAGTTCTACTATTTCATTCGGTGTTTTAACCTGTGGTCAAAATACTTCAGCTTCTTTTTAATAGATGGCGCTGTGGAACCCGAACCTTAAAGCAAAGGTCTAAGCTGCGAACAAAAGAAATGAGATCGACACTTGTCGCGTTAGTGATGCTGTCGACTTGTCTAGCAATAGCTTGAAGTTTGCAGTAGCGCGATTTTATACAGACGTTAGCAGTCCTCTTGTCTATTGGTCCATGGCTCAGAGTAAGCTGGCGTGAATGTGAGCTTTCAGGGACACGGTTCGTGTCCGACTAGCGAGGCAATGCAGCGACATACCTTAAAGTTACGTAAAGATGTTGCAGTCTCGTAGAGGAAATATGACGTGTGCTTTTAGAAATGGAAGCTAATGTAGTTTTATTTTATTTTATTTATTTATTCGGGGAACTAACAGCAAATAATAATAATGTAGCTATATTAATAAGTAACAGAGAGCCAATTAAAGGTTCCCACCAGTAGCATCATTATACCAAAGACCAATTGGTGGTTTACAGTAAATAATACAACATGTTATCAACTATTAGTCTATTACCTATTCTCATGTGGTGCACAATTAATAATATTTATTATTATTATTATTTGTATGTCATTCCCGACCACGAATCAATGGTGTTCCAGACTTTTGGAGGCATATGCGGAGCCGAAGCCAACGCGCGGGCCTCTGCGACAATTTAATCAAAAGTGAGGGGTACACTAAGCGGATGCTGCCCCTGCCCGAGTCACGCAACACCCTGGACGCACGCAGAGACAGCACCCGCCTGGTGTAAAGACTATTGATTAATAGATTCTAAAATGTACCTACTAGGCTATTGGGTGAAGAGTGTGGACTAATTACTGGGCTATTGGATGAAGAACCGGACGTCTGCCTAATAAAACGGTATCCAATTTTATTTCCGGCAGACGGTAACTCGCCCTCCGCAAGATGGGCCCCCATAAAAAGCGTATTTTAGCCACGAATTCCTGAAACTGCAAGCACAAAGTTATTTGTGCGACAAGAGAGTTTCAGTCATTTTTTAATACAAACAAACTTTTAACACCGACTGCAACTTTTCTTGCAAAACTTCTCTACCAGGGATGTAACAGATGTGGTTTTATCGGAACCGAAAGCGGAATCAGATGTTTTAAGTTTAGTTTATCAGAACCAGAAACGGAATCGGAACCGAAAACGGAAGCGAAACCAGAATCGGAGCCCGAGTCATAGGGACTTACAGGTATAAAGCTGTTTGTTTTTGATGTACGCGGCTCATTTCCCCCCGTTGCGTTGCTGTGACATCCGATATAACTTCTGTTTTGAAAATAACAGAACCGGAACCGAAGCGGATGTTTAAAACCAATCGGAAATTCCGACTAAACGGAACCGGAACCGGAGCTCTGTAACATCCCTGTTCTCTACTGCTCAATGAGATGATCCTAGCAAACCCAAATACAATGAGCTTCCATTGTTTTATCACAGAGTTCTTGTGCCCACTTTCGGTCTCCACCGATATTACAGAGCTCCAGGGATATTACAGAGCTCCGGTTCCGGTTCCGTTAAGTCGGACCTTCCGATTGATTTTAAACATCCGCTTCGGTTCCGGTTCTGATACTTTCAAAACAGAAGTTATATCGGATGTCATAGCAACGCAGGAGGAGGGAATAAAACAAACACGTATAGACCTACCCTAAACATCTCATCCAACTATCATTCAGGGTCCGATTCGGGTTCCGCTTCCGTTTTCGGTTCCGATTCCGTTTCTGGTTCCGATAAACTAAATTTAAAACATCTGATTCCGCTTTCGGTTCCGATAAAACCACATCTGTTACAGCCCTGGTCTCATCATCAGACCAGCTGCACCCGGGGTATGTCCTTAAACTACGTCCGGACTTGGGTATGTCCTTAAACTACGCCAAAAAGAGAGGTAAGGGCACTGCGAATGGCATCTCGCTAAGTGTGGTAGGGCACGTTCAGCGAATGTCATCTCGCTCAAATCTGGAGCAGAGCCCGACTGGGGAAGTACCTCCACCTTACAGAAAACCACAGAAAAATAGCACTAAACACTACTCATAGTGTTGTTATCCTGCTGGTGAGTAAGGTTGCCAAAGAGCTCAAAGAGGACCCGGTGTGTTGACGATGAGGGACCTTCTTGTTCCTTTAGCCATCAACACAGTGAATCCTCCTTTTTGTAAAAGGTCGGCAACGCGCATGTGACTTCTTTGGAGTTGCAGGCGTCCATAGGTTACGGTAGCTGCGTACCATCAGGCGGGCCGTATGCTTGTTTGCCACCGTCGTGGTATTAAAAAAAAAAAGCTTGATGTTACCAACCAAAATATTGTATTGCCATCCAATTAACGCACGTATGCCCAGCTCAATCCAACATCACAGGAACTTGTTCAAATCTGGCAACAGGGGCAATTGCCCCCCTGCCCCCTGACACGCACGCCTCGTATACTTGGGGGCCAGGACCGCAAGATTTTTTGTGAAGGAATCCCCCCCCCAAATGAAATCCTGGATCCGCACCTGATCTGAGTAGACACTAGATAGGGTCACTGTCAAGTAGCCTACTCGTACAGAGGCGATTGAAATAGCTATCTCAACTTTCTCAAATCAAATGTTCAGCGGGGTCTAATTTAATTAGTTTAGTTACTTACTAGTAAACTTAGTGAATTAGTTAAATCGACTATTTGATTTGACGTTATTATCAAAATTATCAATAAGCATTGAAGTAGTAAAAGTAAAACACTTTATTGTAGAACAAATTAAAAATACAATAGGAAAAAACAATGTTTGTTTGTTTTATCTCTTAAGTATTTTTTTAATACCACGACGGTGGCACACAAGCATACGGCCCGCCTGATAGTAAGCAGTTACCGTAGCCTATGGACGCCTGCAACCCCAGAGGATTCACATGCGTGTTGCCTACCCTTTAGGAACCTATACACTCCTTTTTTGAAGAACCTCATACTGTAGCCGGTAGCCCACTGGGAAAACCTCGGCAGGGAGTTCATTCCACAGCCGCAGTGTTCGTGAGAGGAAAATCCTCTTAAACCGTACTGTACGCGACCCATTTGGCTCCAGGGTGTGGGCATAAACACCCTGCCGGCGGCGAAGCGGTGCGGTGATAAAAGGCTGCCGTGGGCATCATATCAAACAGTTCCTCAGAGCACATCCCATTGTACGGTCAGCTGCAGAGAAAAGGTACCACCGTGTCCTACAAACTTGTATGGCGGGTGGTACCTTTTCTCTGCAGCTCGATACTAGCGATAAAAGTATATACCTATCACGCGATACAGTCCGTTTATTTGTCATATAACATAATACTCGGATAAAGTAATCAAGTTACGAAGAAGGCTAAAGAATTCAGTACGATGCGATCTTGCCAACGATTCTTACAAAACTGAATACATGTCACCCCAGTCTGATCCCGACGTCCGATTTAAATTACTGAAGTCGCCCTCGACGACACAATGCATGTCAAACAACAAAAGAGATTAAAGTGATCCGAGAATTGTATGGCACAGTCTACATCTAGATCTGTATGGCACAGCCTATAGCTACGTAATAAACTGGGGTCAGTGGCCTTTCAAGTCTTTTCAATAAAATGCAGGGAAGTCTTGATTGTGGTTGAAAGTTTTGGGTTGAACAACTAATGTTAAATAACGACTTTACTTGTAAAATTACAAAAAGCAGCGTATGTACCGGATTATCCGTGAAATAAAGCAATGTTACTGAAGAGTATTAACATGCGATTGAAAGAGAGACACTGTATCAGTATCACGCTGTCAAGAAGACCGGGGCCGCGATTCGAAAAATAAACACACACACTGTACAGACACAGCTCCAACCCAACTCAACTCAACGCTATAACGACATTGACATTTGCTATTCGAACAGATTTTCATACAACATTGGTCTCACATTGGTCTCACATTGGTACAACATTGGTACAATGTGCGACCAATGTGCGACCAGTGTGTGTGTTTATTTTGTATTTGTGACATCACATCAGGGGGGTTTCACTATGTCTTTGTACCCGTTTTTCCCGATGCACTTACCGGATATGAGGGCTAATGAGGGAAAGGTTGACACATCACTTATGAGTGAGTGCGTTCGAAAATACACAAAATACGGGTGCAAAGAAATCGGACCGCCTGTGCAAGTTTAAAATTTTTTCGATTTCCGTCAAAACTATAAGCCTCACGATGAAAATTTAAATGCCAATTGATAAATTGACTTTTCTTTAGTAAAATAAAGCCTATTTTCAGAGTTTGTGGACCTCACTTTCAGTTTCTCAGGGTACTGAACTCAGTCGCCCTTAAGATGCATACTGGAATCAATGGGGGAAATGGTGATTTTTCTGGAAATTGAGGAAAATTTTAAACAAATTTTACTGATTTAATATCGTGTATTTGCCCCCTCTAGCCCGACGACAGGCTGTCATATGATTTTTCATGGATCGAATCAGCTTGCTGGCAACGCCTTGAGGGATGCCCGTCCATTCAGTATGAGACTTTTTCAAGTCATTGTCGGTTGTTAATAGAGTTTATTTCTAAATTATTTTTTATAGCAGTTAACGTCTTAATGGCAACCGACAACGATGTGTCGAGACGGACTACCACCTGTGGCGACAATCATATCATATTATATGTATTGAGGCAGAGGTTGACAATAGTTTATTGCGAACGAAAAGTCACGTGATCGTTTGCATACATTATTTAACTTGTCAAGAGTCTTGTCTTGTTTAGAGTTATCATCGCAGAGAGAACGAAACTTTATTTTAGAAATGGATAGGTACTAAGACATTTTACACAGAATACTTGTTTGTGAAATTCTTTAAATAAATGTTCTTCAATATTTCTCCAAAAGCTAATAAAAAAGGTCGTCGCCCCTCACTCAATAAAAAGCGTACAAAATGATGCGTTTATTTTGTAAAAATAAAGCCGCAATAAAGTAGCGGCCACGTCGCGCGACCACGCTCTTCCATTTGGCCGGGACCCGGGAACGTGCGGCGGCGACGTGACGTGCCATCATTTACAACATTCATTGAAGGTGAACCTTATTCCAACAATTTAAAGTCTATTATTGGTCAGCTAGGTGTGGCAGAGACGTGACGTAGATGCTCGACGCGTGCTGTGAGCTGGGTTTTCGTACAATTGGGATTCAAGCGCATAGTTTGGGATAACCAGTTTAAAATGCGATCTTTGATCCGTACTAACCTCGTTAAATTAAAGATCAGACTTATGCTGGTTTGGTTGAGGCATGAGAAAAGCGAAGGAGGTAAGTTAGTGCTGCGTTTCTTGAGGTTAGTGACAATGTCTTGAAGTGGACTGTGGTTTTGTTAAATTCCAGGTATTTTTGTAAAAGTGTAATGGAGATGTAAGAAAAAACTAAGAAAGAATATTTACCGGTCATATAAATCAAGCCGCAGGTAGGTTATCCTTTGATTTATTCAATGAAAATGAACAACGAATAGATGCATTCAGTTTTAGATGCTTAGATCTTTAAAACTCGCTACGGATTTTGATGCGGTTAATAGAGAGAGTGATTCACGAGGAAGTTTTATATGCATGTATATTATAGAAACACTAATAATTTTAGCGGTTTCTAATGTGATGTCGTATATACAAATTTTTTTGCGCTTACATTGCAAACGCTGGATGGACCCTACGAGATAGATCAAAATAATTTACTACAGTATTTGTACACCTTAAAAAGGTCTACAAAAAAGTCCGTGAAGGTATATATAATGGTATGGTCTCTTAGGGATAACCCACAATAACCATTTTTTATTCCGTGCGAAGCCGGGGCGGGTCGCTAGTTAATGTATAAACAAAAAAGTCTTTCCAAACGATCGGCAGATACCTTATACCAATCAAACCTTTTGATTGTATACATATAATGGAGAATAAACACGTTAATATTCAGCCGGCGTCCCTCAGCACCGATACGTCAGGCCCACACATTGGCGTCCCGAGGGCACCTGTTGGCGCCGAGACTTTGATGTCAGCGTACAGGGCTCAGCTCTATAGTTAAAGCTAGTTCACTCAATTATGGCTTTAAAATTAAAACAATGGTTGTGGCAACGTGTGACTAAACCATATGTTGGGCAATAAACACGTTTATATTCATCTGGCGTCCCTCAGCACCGATACGTCAGGCCCAAACATTAGGGTCCCCAGGGCACCTGTTTGGGCCGAGTCTTTGATGTCAGCGTACAGGGCTCAGCTCTATAGTTAAAGCTAGTTCACTAAATTATGGCTTTAAAATTAAAACAAAGGTTGTGGCAACGTGTGACCAATCAAACCATTTGATTGTATGTTGGGCAATAGACACATTAAATCTTCTGCTGATGTCCCTCAGCCCCAATATGCCAGTCCAAAAGTTGGTGTATCGAGGACACCTGTTGGTGCCATCTTTGATGACGGCATGAAGGACGCAGTAAGACTAGGTAGGTACAGCTAGTTCACTCGATTATAGCTATAAGACAATAAACACATTAATATTCAGCCGGCGTCCCTCAGTACCGATACGTCAGGCCCAAACATTGGGGTCCCGAGGGCACCTGTTGGCGCCGAGACTTTGATGTCAGCGTACAGGGCTCAGCTCTATAGTTAAAGCTAGTTCACTCAATTATGGCTTTAAAATTAAAACAATTGTGGCAACGTGTGACCAATCAAACCATTTCATTGTATGTTGGGCAATAGACACATTAAATCTTCTGCTGATGTCCCTCAGCCCCAATATGCCAGTCCAAAAGTTGGTGTATCGAGGACACCTGTTGGCGCCATCTTTGATGACGGCATGAAGGACGCAGTAAGACTAGGTAGGTACAGCTAGTTCACTCGATTATAGCTATAAGATAATAAACACATTAATATTCAGCCGGCGTCCCTCAGTACCGATACGTCAGGCCCACACATTGGCGTCCCGAGGGCACCTGTTGGCGCCGAGTCTTTGATGTCAGCGTACAGGGCTCAGCTCTATAGTTAAAGCTAGTTCACTCAATTATGGCTTTAAAATTAAAACAAATGGAGTGGCAACCAATCAAACCCTTTGATGGGTGAAAAGTGCTTTATTGAACACGAAATAAGTTAATTATAAAACTCAATTAATATTCAAATTAACTAAATTAAAACTAAATACGACTATAAAATATAAAAACTACCTAAAAGCTTACCTAAAATCCCAGTTATAACAAGAAAACCCCCTCTAATAGGTCCCCCTGCGGCAGGGAACCTATGACGCTGGCCGAGTTACCTCTCTGTATTGCCAAGGAGATGCACTGGCAGAGGTAAGTGCCAGCTCTAGGGTCCCCTGAAGCGTTAACCAGCCGTTTCGACAGGGCCCCCATTAAAGTTTTCATATCACCTTTTGATTGTATTTTGAGCAATAAACACATTAAATCTTCTGCTGATGTCCCTCAGCCCCAATATGCCAGACCAAAAGTTGATGTATCGAGGACACCTGTTGGCGCCATCTTTGATGACGGCATGAAGGACGCAGTAGGACTAGGTAGGTACAGCTAGTTCACTAAAGTATAGATATAAGTTTACACATTAATATTCAGCACGCGTCCAGCAGCCCCGAAAACAGTCCAAACATTGGTAGACCGAGGGCACCTGTTGGCTCCGAGTCTTTGATGATGGTGTAGATGGCTCAGCCCTATAGTCAGAGCTAGTTTACTAAATGATGGCTACAAAGCTAAAACAAATGGAGAACTTTAATAAAGTGTACACGGATTACTCACGCTTAAACTTGGGAACGATCAGACATGTTTCGTAGAGCTTGTAATACTTATATTTTTGACACTCACCCTAAAAAAGGAGCCCTAACGAAAATAAGACACTACGAGCTGAAGCAAGTAACAAAAGTATTA
Organism: Pammene aurita; assembly: GCA_947086415.1. Classification (NCBI taxonomy): domain Eukaryota; kingdom Metazoa; phylum Arthropoda; class Insecta; order Lepidoptera; family Tortricidae; genus Pammene; species Pammene aurita. The sequence continues at coordinate 1,076,546 of OX352305.1, read as the reverse complement.
TGACATGACTAACGCCTGGCGGTAATATGTCCGAGTTCTGGAGGTTTCGAGTTCAAACCTGTTTCGGAAACCACTGATTTTTGATATTTACCAATCGCTTTTCGGTAAAGAAAAACATAAGTAAGAAATCCGGACGATGGAAGATTTCGCCGCTTTCATAAAAAAACTAGTACCTACGCCAATTCATGGGATTAGGTTGCCAAGCAGACCCTAGGTTCAATTGAGCCGTGGCAAACGCCGGCAAAAACGTCAACATACTTTTACTTTTACTTGTCCTCCAGATGTGCCCAGGCTGTTAGATAAGCTCTTATCAACTCGTTGGATGTTCGTGGTAGCATGATATTGATATCAATAACTTTATCTGTTTCTTTTTCCAGCTCGCAGTAGGTAATGAAAGATTCGTTTGTTTCCAAGAACTTGAACTAACTCACATTTGTGCTATTGTACAGTCACCACCAATAGTATCGACACGAAGGCCGCAAAAATATGTGACACGCACTTATTTGTAGGGCCATAAGAGCGTGTCACATATTTTTGCGGCCTTCGGGTAGGAAGATACTATTGCCGGTGACTGTACTTTTATGGTTTTTTTAAATCTGGGTCGTGATCCTGCACCACTTTTTGTGACTCTGTAACTGATCACCATTCTTCTTCGTCACCTTCGTCTGCGTGGAATTAACATTCTATCAAAACCTTATAATGGTCTAAGAGCTGCTAGCCACGTCTGATGTGACATAATAATGAGAGCAATGAAACCTGTCTAGTTATACTGCTTTACCATCCTTATTGCTAGATCCGGGCATCTGGCAGCTTTTAATGGGTGGATGTAAGAATGACAGACCAACAAAGTTTTTAAGTTGGAAAAAAGTAATACCAAAGTAGGTAAAACATGCCAAAGTTGTGTAATTTATAGAGGGCAGGGTCTATATTTTAACATTAGATTAAAAACCATTGTATATTATTGCGGTAACAAAAATAGTAGGCGACTAACTAAAAATTGCATTTTACATCATTTGGCACTACTTTCCCCCAACAAAACCTTCTGATATAATATATATATATATAACCTAATTAATTACATAATTTCCCATGATATTTCATTAAACCCAGAAATCTAGGATTTGTTTTCTTCAAGTTATTTGCATTCTTTGACCTCCACCACTTTACAGCTGCCAGATGTCCGGATCTAGAAATAAGCATAGTATAGCAAACTAACTACATGGGTTTCGTTGCTCTCATTATTGTGTCATATCTGACGTGGCCAACTCTCCGTCTATAAGGAAAATGGCTGGATGTAGGCAATGGATAGGAAGATAGGCGTAATTAACTATGCCATCAAAAACAAAACTTGTAAAAAAACAAGTCTCGCAACTCAGTTCTCCTACCGTAAAAAGTTGTGAGATCCATGTAATACCAAGTCGGTTGATTTATTCAGTCCCTACTTATGGGACCTTCTGTCTTAAGTTATTACGTAATTAGCTGATCTAACAACATCTTATATTGACCACATTATTATTAAAAATCTTTTATGTTTAAAACACAATGTAACTCACAAGCAATACATAATATATTATTATAGTAAATAAGATTGTTTAGTGCGATTGCAAAATCGCGCGGAATGAGTTGCGATACTTGGTTTTGACATTGGAAATTCTTTTCGTTCGTTCCAGTATAGGCCCCGATTTCACGAAAAAGTGCGATCCCCTTATAACTCGGAAAGTTGTAAAGATATGATATTCAAACATGGCTCAAAAGACTCATATTTACGAGAGCTGTAAGATGCAAAAAGATTTTTTCGGGAAAATCAAAAAAGAAAAAAGTTATGGCCGGAATAGTGAAAACAAGAATCAATTTTTTCAAAATTTTGGATTTTGGCGTTCGATATTTTGGAAACGAAGAATGATATCAAAAATTTGAGAAGAACTCCTCTGGACAATTTAGCTACAATTTAAGTCTTAAAAAGACGATCGGGTTAAGGGTCTGCCCTGTAGCCTAACCTTGTTGAAAAAAGTCAGAACGACATTTTTCACATTAATTTTTTTTTAACTGACTTCAAGATTTCAAAAGAGGAGGTTCTCAATTCGGCGTGCATGTTTTTTTTATTTTGTTTTTTTTTGTTTTTTTATTTTTTTTTGTTACTCCATAACTCCGTCATGGGGAATCGAGGGAACTCCTCAAATGTTAATGGCATGTACATGTAGTGATTTTTATCAACAAATCAATAATTTTCATTCAAAACAGTGACATTTGATTAAGCGGAACTGCTGATGATGATCAGAAGGGAACTCTTCAACGACGCATAGTTCACGTTTAGCGATTCCTCCTCTTATCGAACACACATCGGTGTTTGTAAAGCAAGTAAGATTGTCAGGACAAATTTTCGTCAAGTTCAAATTCTGATGATGGGATCCATGAGGAATCGAGGGAACTCCTCAAATCTTAAAGGCAAACACATAGTGATTTTTGTATTTTTATCAACAAATCAAGCATTTTCATTCAAAAGAGTGACATTTGATGAAGTGGAACTGCTGATGATGATCAGAGCGGAACTCTTCAATGACGCATAGTTCACGTTTGGCGATTTGTCCCCTTCGCTATGTTTGTTAAGCAAGTTAGATTCTCAGGACAAATTTTCGTCAAGCTAAGTACTGACGATGGGATCCAGGAGGAATCGAGGAAACTTCTCAAATCTTAAAGGCTTACATAAAGTGATTTTTGCATTTAAATCAACATATCAAGCATAATCATTGAAAACAGTGACATATTGATGAAGTGGAACTGCGGCTGATGCCATAAACATGTGAAATGTAAAATGAGAAAGGAATTCTTCAACGACGCATAGTTCACGTTTGACGATTTGTCCTCTTCGCTGTGTTTGTTAAGCAAGTTATTTCATTGTATAGAGTGCACCATCTACAATAATCCTTCACCGGCTTCCCCCATTGAAGAACTCGGTTTTTTGCTTAAAAATTATTTAGCTATGGGCTACCATTTCTCGAGTTGACTACGGATTTGTAATGTAATAATTTTCTTGTACTTTGAACATTATTATATCCTGCTTATTAATCTAAAAATGAAATATGTATACTTAGGCGCTACGGCGACAATTATTCAAACTTCGACATGCGTGTGGAAATTTTTCGATTTGTTTGTTCACAGCAGAGTTGGGCACACTTGATTAAAATCGGCGATCAATTAATAATCATCGCTGATTGAATAATCGCTGATTAAATCATAACACAAAACGATCAAGCAATTTCGCCATGAGTAAATCATTAACGACGGGCGCTGATTGTAACTGAATTTCACATATTGAACCAGATACATATGTAGAAATTTTCATTATCCTAAATGAAAATGAAAATGAGAATGAGAATGAGAATGAGAATGAGTATGAGAATGAGAATGAGAATGAGAATGAGGATGAGAATGAGAATGAGAATGAGAATGAGGATGAGAATGTAAATGAGAATGAGAATGAGAATGAAAATGAAAAGCGCATGTGGAAAACGCAGCTGTGTGATAGCTGCCTTAACTGTAGCCGAACACCGCAATAAAACCGAACAGGCCGTTTCAAAATTAAATGGGAACATTCATTTGTACACTCATACCAAAAACTAACAAAAAAATTGTCGATATTTTGGTAAAGGTAACATTTGCAACTGGCATTTACGCTTTTATTGCTCAATATTGAATCTGCACTATACAACTGAGAATGAGAATTCGAATGAGAATTCGAATGAGAATGAGAATGATAATGAAAATGAGAATTAGAATGAGAATGTGAATCAGAATGAGAATGAGAATGAGAATGAAAAGCGCATGTGGAAACCGCAGCTGTGTGATAGCTGCCTTAACAGAATGAGAATGTGAATGAGAATGAGAATGAGAATGAGAATGAGAATGAGAATGAGAATAAGAATGAGAATGAGAATGATAATGAGAATGAGAATGAGAATGAGAATGAGAATGTGAATGAGAATGAGAATGAGAATGAGAATGAAAATGAAAATGAAAAGCGCATGTGGAAAACGCAGCTGTGTGATAGCTGCCTTAACTGTAGCCGAACACCGCAATAAAACCAAACAGGCCGTTTCAAAATTAAATGGGTACATTCATTTGTACACTCATACCAAAAACTAACAAAAAAATTTTCGATATTTTGGTAAAGGTAAAATTTGCCACTGGCATTTACGCTTTTATTGCTCAATATTGAATCTGCACTATACAACTTAAGACGTAAGCGCCAACCGCCAAATGATACCTTTAGAAATATTGTCACAAATAGCCATTTATCCTAAATGTATATTATACTCACCTAGGTACCGCCTCTGTTTCGTCAGGGAAAAAGTGAAGGAGCTGGTAGCTACGCAAAATATAATCAAAATCTAATCATCTAATCAACTAAATCGTTAGTTTAACTAAGCATACTGTCTTACTAATGTAATCACTTCAGCTAATCATGAGTGAAACTAAAAATCGACATGATTTACTCATGTCAATCAGATTAGAAAGCTCGTGATTGAATTCGTAATCATGTTCATATGATTATGAGTAACGTTCTCATTTTTAACTTTAGTTTCAATCACGTTAATTTTTTCCCATTTCTGGTTCACAGGCGTTATGTCGAGGATACTTATGTTTAGACCCCGTTATCGGAGGTGCAATTTGGTAGCTTGTCATTCTTAGGGATGGGTAAAAATTATTTTGAAATACTAGCTGCATGTCGATATTTTTCCTTTGACATAATGAGAGAAGTCATCTCAATGGCTTAATTAAACGTGAATATTTTGTAAAACATGACTTATTTAATAAGTATTCAAATGAATATTTATTTACCTTTTTCATTTTTATAAGTAACAATTTTAATCTTAATTTTTAGGGTATTCTGCGACAAGTGACTCCATTTTTATTATTATGAAATATTATATACGAATAAAATATGCTCGTAAATACAGCTAAATAATCGAAAATATTGTTGTGAGATGACATTTAATCTATTGACGTAAAGAATTTATTTTCAGTTGTATGGGTAAGGTACCTTACCCATAGAGATATAATACTGGCCACTGGTACAGATAAATGTCAAGTGCATTCAGACACGGCCCTGCAACTCGAAACATTAGAAAAGTAAAATAGCAGCCATGTCGTTATTGTTCTACTGATAATGGTTTCTACTTCTGATGACAATGATTATCATGGGTGACAAAAAAAAACATGTAAAATTTTAGTCTAAAAATGGTATAGTTATAAAACAAATTGACAAGAAAAAGGTCTTCCTTTTTCGATCTTCTTCCTCCTTCCAGGTATCAATATCGACATCATAAATATTTTTACCATTCCCTAATAACGTCAAGCTACCAAATTGCACCTCCGATAACGGGGTCTACTTATGTTAATCTAAGAATAAAATAATTATCATTCAACGTCGTAGTTTTATTTTATAACATTTTCCTTATTCCAACTTTCTCGTCGCTCAGCGACAATATTTTTTCGAATTCCGTAGATTCATTTCCAATGTGCTCGATAGTCGTGTGAGGCACGAAATCTGTGAATTTTTTTCACAAGTTTTGTTTTTGGTGGCATTGTGTTTTCATGCGATGGCCAAGTCAATCTATTTTATTTAAACAAAAGATTTTAAATATTAATGTGGTCACTATAAGATGTTGGTTACTAGAAATACAGGCTTCTAGTTTAATCCACAACGAAGTTATGGGGGGTCGAAAATGGCCTGAACTGCTTCGAGAAAAGGATGGTACGGCCGTGCGTGCCGCTTTTTTTGCGTGCCCCCAGATACGAGTAATAATGATTTCAAGATGTTGTTGGGGCTGCCCCGTTTCTGCAGCGCTTCAGGCATGATTATGCAAGCTCGCACTGATTATTGCGCGTTAAAGCATAAATTTTATGCTATAACGCGCAAAAGAATTGCCTCGTTGCTCTGCAGAGTGCGGGCCAGCCCCAACCCCATCCTGGCTACTGTAGCGAGCCGGTATGACTAACCTATGTATTATAAAACATTTCGCTTTTGCCATGACCGCCACTAGGTTATTGAGAGAATACGCTATTCTGTTCTGTTTTGTTTTACTAAGACTTTTTTAAATTTTTAAATCATAAACGTTTCTAACAACTATGGGCCATTGTTGTCTTTAAATAAATAAAATTTAATTGAATTGTAGAAGTGAAAATCACAAATTAATAAATACCTCTTAATCCATACTCTTCTGCCTATTTCTGTTCTATTTTAAAGATGTTATTTGTTCCTAAATACTTTTGCTATGAGCACGGTCGCCTGGCACACCGAAGCGAAGATTACAAAAATACGAGTAATATTTTTTCTAAAAATTGCAAATGAAGCTGCTAGTAGCGAAAAGAATATGTCGTCAGATGACAACCAAAAGTCACTAATTGCAAAAAAGATAATTAAACGATAGTCAACTTTGGTTTGTTACTAAAGTACGGTTCATTATGGCTATTAATTTGTGGTAGTAATTAGTGAGTTTTGATTGTCAGTTGTCACGTCGTCGGGTAATTTAAACAACAATTTGAGTTATGGCACTTTTAAAACTTTAGATTTGATTAACCGTACAATTTTTGTAACTAGATGTTTTTATGTACGAAATTATGAATTTTAGTTAATATAGCTGTAACGAAAGTTGTAAGTTATATAAACTCTACCTTTTGAAATATTTTCTTTTAAATAAGTGACCAGACATTGTTGATTCGTAATATAATACAAGGAAGAAGCGACTGATATAAATATTCTAAAACGACCGTTGGGAGTAGATCAGGTTACAATGTGTGAAGTTAATTTTGCCGACAGCTGTACTGTACGCGGTAAATCTAAGAGCCGGTTGCACTAAACCTCTGTTAACGTCAACGTCATCGTTAAAAAAAACTTGTATGAAAAGTTTGACAGTTTTCTATGGGATGACAGCGTGACGTGGTAGTGCATAAATTAGACGATTTTGCCCCGCTTAACTTCTTAATAATCTCAGCAACATGTGTCGCAAGATTCACTCCTCTTCGCATCGCCCGCCATTCCTAACGTAGCAGTATTTCTTTCTAAATTGCTCCCCAATTGGAAATGGCGTAGGGGGCAATAGTTGACCTTTTACTCCCCTTCGGTTTGACAGGCAGCCAGCACCCCCGCCTACGTGATTGTGCATACATTAGACGCGCCTCGGATAACCCCGCTTAACTTTAATAAGCCAACATGGGTACTGTTTGCTAATTTCTCCGTAGTAGTTTATTTTGCCATGAAGATTTAGCCAGATAGCGCTGGCCTTTCCTAGTCCTTCACCTTTCCGAACTCGAAGACTTAAGAATAACACAAAATCATTTTAATCAAAAAGAACCGAGTTTACTTAGACTCCACCTTTCCATAAGGAAATGCCCGAACTACTGTTAAAAATATTTAAATCACTAAGCTATAGGTGTGCATATAATATTTGATGAGTTCCCTCGATTTCTCTAGGATCCCATCATCAGATCCTGACCTGGTTACAATGGAACCAACTGTGAAATTCTTTCAAACAGAAAAGAATTTTCTAAATCGGTCCAGCCGTCTTCAAATAATCGGTGAACAACATCCCTCCTTCGAAATCTTGAAGTCGGTTGAAAACTTTTCCATTTTTTTTTCAAACAGTACAGTTACTCGTAGTTTAAATTATACTGGTCTACTGGACATTCCAGTATTGGAATCTTCCTGAACATCTATGATCGTGTTTTGATTAGAAACAGGTGCAGGCCCGGCCGGGTCACTGCAAATTACAAGCCAATGTTGCTAAATACGCTCTGTATTTGAATATTTATGAGATATTTTAAGGGTTTGACGGCTGGGATAATATTATAGCAGTTTGTAATATAGTTTTATAATATTCGATTCAGTTTACATACATTATTTTGTCTGCAGTAGACAATAAACTGACTAAAGTCTTATTTACTTGCTGTACCTAATCTTTTCATTGTGTAGGTAGTTTGTAATATCCATTCGATTTTCGAGAGCAAAAATAAATCAAGCAGTAGAAGTCTCGCTCAATTATTGTCCAACAGTTTCTTTTAATAATGAATCACTAAATCGTGGCAAACAAGCATACGGCTCGAAGCCGAAGCGGATTCACGCAACTCCTAGAGGCGTCACATGCGCGTTAACGACATTTTTAGATACCTGTAAACATTCTTTCGATTTTTGTACTTAAATTAGTCTAGAAATGTTTGTTTTTGTGAAATGTTCCATCAAAATATCAAAGTTAATTAATCTGTTAATATTCCTTGCCCTTTCCTCCAATTACAAGTATTTGATTGTATAATATTATTTGAAAGATTAAAGTTACAGAAAACTCAAAGTTACACGGCTCGTTTATGTAATTCGGGATGTTTTCCTTTATGTACTTCCCAAATTTCTAACTTAATAACTAGGGCCCGATTTTACTTAGTGGAGACTGTTCGGGTGTTGGTAAAAACGTAGTATTTGGGTAGGTAATAATAAGGTTAAATTCCACATATTATATTGGTTTTAACTGTCAATAGTGGAAGCAACAAAGGTCTGCAGTCCAGGATTTACCTTTCGCTTTGCTTAATTACTAAACAGTTCAGATCCAACAAACCAGAATTTGGTCTATTTTTATTCGCACTTGAACTTAACACACGAAAACTGAAAACAAAGAGAATGTATAAATAGAGTTACCCAGTTTAAGAACTTTTTGATGCTCCAAGTTTGATAGCTCTACTAGATGGCGCTGTACGGCCCCATACATTATTTGGAAACTCTGAAGCGCCATCTAAACCAGAGAACCGTATAATGTGTGGGGCTGTATAGCGCCATCTAGTAAAGCTATCAAACTTGGAGCCTCAAAAAGCTCTTTCTTAGACCGTGCTCCATTTACACATTCTCTTTGGCGAAACGTAAGCGAACGCAGCGCCATCTGCTTATAGCTTTGGGAGATTATCTTCATTATCATTAAAAGAATTTGATTGACATCGACTTTGTACTTTAAAATCCTGACCGCCTTTTACCATTTTACTGTAATGGTCTAATAGCTAGCCACGTCAGATATGACACAATAATGAGAGCAATGAAACTTAGACTGCTTTTACCATCCCTATTGCTAGACCCGGGCATCTGGCAGCTTTTAATAGGTGGAGGTTAGAGTGACCGACCAACAAAGTTTTTAAGTTGGGAAAAAGTAATACTTAAATAGGTTTTAACTGCCAAAGTTGTTATTTATAGAGGACAGGGCCTATATATTCGATTAAAAACCATTGTATATTATTGCAGAAACAAAAACAGTAGGCGACTAACTAAAAATTGCATTATTCATCATTTTTACTTACTTTCCCCAACAGAAACTTCTGGATATGACATAATCTAATTAATAACATAATTTCCATAACATTGCATCAAACCCAGAACTCTATGATTTGTTTTCTTCAAGTTATTTGCATTCTTTGACCTCCACCACTTTACTACTGCCAGATGTCCGGATCTAGAAATAAGCATATAGTATAGCAAACTAACAAGAGGGGTTTCGTTGCTCTCATTATTGTGTCATATCTGACGTGGCCAGCTCTCCGTCTATAACTAACGGGATATGGAATCTATCCGAAATAAAGTATTCTGAATTTTAATTTTAATCTAGCTTAGTCGAGCACTAAACGCGGTTTTTTCTTAGAATCTGCACGCTACTTATATTTAATAACGCTTATATTTGTTTAGTGTCAGTGATTTATTACATACCTGAATGTATCAAACGCAAGATTGGTGAATAGACGCATGGCAACAAGTGAAACGAGGATTTTGATGGATGACACCCGAAGTTGCGGCGACGTGGGAGGGGCGGGGGGCCTCGGGCGCTGGGGAGGTGCGTGCAATAGCTAACTAACTATGTAAGTCTACTGAACATTCTTTTTGAACAAGTAGATTTCGCCAGCGACTTCTTAGGTACCTAGTTATCTCCCGGGAGGTCCCGGGTTCGAATCCTGGTCAGGGCATTTATTTGTGTGTTTATCACAGATATTTGTTCTTGAGTTATGGGTGTTTTCTATGTATTTAAGTATTCATTCATATTTATCTATTATATATATCGTCGTCTAGTACCCATAACACAAGCCTTATTGAGCTTACTGTGGGCCTAGGTCGATTTGTGTAAGATTGTCCTATAATATTTATTTATTTATTTTATCTACGTGCCGTGTCATGTCATGTCTTTCTGCGGTATTCAAACGGTAAAATACATACAGCGTACTCCTATCTTTCAGGCAGGCAACGCACTTGTGTCGTCCGGTGTTGCAGGTGTCTTTGGGCGTTGGTAATTGCTTACCATCAGGCGATTCTTCTGCTCGTTTTTCTTAAAAAAACTGGCCAAGTGCGAGTCGGACACGCGCACCGAGGGTTCCGTACAAACCTGTAGGTATATAGGGGTAGTAACTTTAAAAATATTTTTATAACTAAAAATTTACGGTTTTCGCAATTTTTCCTTTATCTGTGGTATAAAACACTGATTTAAACTTTCACGGTTTTTACACATATCTATTTGTAATAACGGGACTTAACCCCCTTGTCGATATGGAAGAAACGTGAGTACGATTTGAAATCAGTGCAACAGAAATACAACCACAGTTGTAAACTTATCAAGTGCTAGTTTGGATGATGCAACTGTTAGCGTACTGGAAAAAGGGTTGAATTTCGCAATTACGCCTAAGCGGGTTCCGTATGAGGCTGTAATATGTAGTGTCGAGGAAACTATAACGGGTAATAAGGTGCCGTCGTGTGACGCGGAAGCGTTAAGACAGGATGTTGCCGTTATTCTTAGAAAAGCCAAATTGCCAAGGAGTAATACCACTGCGGAGGAGCGATCGGCCCTTAAGAATCTGAAGAAGAATGAGGATATCCTGGTTCTTAAGGCGGACAAGGGAAATGCCACCGTAGTGATGGACTCAACTGACTATGACAGCAAGATTCGACATCTACTGGATGACAGGCTCGTATACAAACCTGTGTCGTACAATCCTACTGCTAGGGTCACTCGTCGCATTAGGGCTGTAATCATCCCTGATTACAGCCCTAATGCGACGAGTGACCCTAGTGCTACAGGGAGTCATTCGAGGAGGACGTTTTCAATCGTTTGTATAGACCAAAGATCGTACTACCACCTAAATTATATGGACTGCATAAAGTACATAAAACTAATGTGCCTTTGCGGCCAATCGTGAGTCAAATCTCTTCCCCTACTTACGACCTCGCAAAGCATGTTGCGTCAGTACTGCAGCCTCTTGTGGGTAAAACGTCGTCTTATGTGAAGGACTCTCGTCACTTTAAAGACATTCTCAAGGAAGTAATTTTGGAACCGGAGGACGTAATGGTGAGCTTCGACGTGGAGTCGCTGTTTACCAATGTTCCAGTGAAAGAATGTCTTGAGGTTGTCAGAAAGAAGCTTAGCGATAGTGGCATGTCGGAGTCAATTATGGTGTTGCTAAGAAACTGCTGAGAGGGTAGTTACTTTTTATATTGTGGAAGACATTACCTCCAGATCGATGGGGTTGCCATGGGAAGCCCTGTAGCACCGGTTTTGGCAAATATCTGGATGGAACATATCGAAGCCAGTATAGACCTGCAGCAATGGGCAGTGAAGTTGTGGAAGCGGTATGTAGATGATGTCTTTTGTATTATGAAGGGTGGGAGGCAGGAAGTAGAGCAACTACTCCAACATCTAAATTCAATTCATCCTAAGATTAATTTTACGTATGAGTTGGAAGCACAGCGCAGTTTACCCTTTCTGGACGTCAAAGTGATTGGTCATACAGGTGGAACCCTAAAGCATACCATATACAGAAAGCCGACGCACACAGACAGGTATTTAAACGCTCTTTCTCACCACCATCCCCGTCGTCTACAATCGGTTGTCAGCTCATTAGTGAACAGAGCACATGATCTGTGTGACCCTGGATATTTGGAGAGCGAGATGTCGCATATTCAGGAGGTACTTAGGTGGAATGGGTATAAGGTGAAAAAGTGGCAACCCAGACGAAAGGCAAGAGTGAAGCGTCCGAATGTGTCAAGACAACCAGCATTTTTGCCTTATGTAAAAGGGATAACGGATAAGATTGGAACAGTACTTGAGAAGTACTCTATAAGGACCGTGTACACACCGTTGTCGAAAATCGGGGAAAATCTAAGGTCACCGAAGGACGTTATCCCTTTTCAGTCACCTGGCGTTAATAAGATCGATTGCAGTTGTGGTAGTTCCTACATCGGACAAACGAAGAGAACAATAGCGGAAAGAGTCAAGGAACATATAGCAGCTGTCAAAAATCGTCAGGTGAACAAGTCTGCCGTTGCTGAGCATTTACTGGAGTCAGGACCGGACCATTGGATTGAGCTTCATAATCCTAAAATCCTTTCTACGGATCGTCGGTTTTACAGTAGAAAAGTTCGTGAAGCCATTGAAATCAAAAAACACTGCAATTTCAATCGGGACGATGGTTTTAGGATCTCATCTACATGGAATCCTGTCATTAGTAAATGTAAGCGTCAACGAATACCGCCGGTTCGAAAGCCGGACTTTGTGAGTGTTGTATGTCGACCGAGTGACATCCCTAGTGTGCAAAACGTTCAAGTTGATAATCAAGACCAAGTGCGGATAGTTCGAAAAACTCGCGCGGCTAGAAGATGTTGATGTCAACTGGAGCCAGTCTTTCTTCGGGACCACGGGGACAATGTCGTCCTCGAAACGTCGAAGGTAATTTTTAAAAATATATACGCGGTTAAGTCCCGTTATTACAAATAGATATCTGTGGTATAAGACGTTGCTTCGTACCAAATTTCAAGCTTGAAATTTGGTACGAAGAAACTGAGTTCACGGGAAGTACCCCCCGGGGTTTTGATTCCCTTGCGAGTTTCGAAAATTTGCGGAAATATACACCGTGGGCCCATAAAACTAGACAGATTTTAACGGTGTATTCCTGATCATATTTAGATACTAAAATGTCCTATAAACTTTTCTGGAATACGCCTAGTTTCAGAGTTAATACCAATTAAAAAAAATACACTTTTTATTATAACTCATCACAAAACGCCTTTCTAATGGCGTTGTTGCCACTATTGGACATAGTTTATACGTCCTTATTGACAGATATCACAGTGACAAGGAAAACTTTGCAGTAACTAATTTTTTTCAAAAAAAAATGTACCAATTTGTTTTAGGCGATAATTTTATTAATAACATTTGCTTTTCATATGCAATAAACGTTCAAAAAATGGCGAAATTGACATAAAGTCACATAATATTTTTTCCTTCTTTTGGTCTTAGAAATTCGTGGTTAAGATCTGTCGGGTTATACCTTTTGATTGCGTTGAAGTTTGATTTTTTCACAGCTCTAAGGGACAGTAGACCTGAGTATTTGATATAAATTTCAGCTTGATGTCTCCACGCGTTCCTGAGAAAAAGGGTTTTGACAGACAGACAGACGGACGGACGGACGGACAACAAAGTGATCCTATAAGGGTTCCCTTTTTTTCCTTTCGAGGTACGGAACCCTAAAAACGGAAAAAAAACATGTCTGTTGTATGGGAGCACCCTTAAATATTTATTTTATTCTGTTTTTTAGTATTTGTTGTTAAAGCGGCAACATAAATCCATCATCTGTGAAAATTTCAACTGTCTAACTATCACGGTTCATGAGATACAGCCTGGTGACAGACGGACAGACAGAGACTGACAGCGGAGTCTTAGTAATAGGGTCCAGTTTTTACCCTTCGGGTACGGAGCCCTAAAAAGACAGACAAAAAACGACAAGACGACAAATGACTTCTGTTTCGTATCGTTGTCGCATTGAAGATCCCATCCAAAATATCTCACCCAGAACGGCCAGAACCCGCAAAAACTAAAGGCAATTATTTTCAATTCTTCCAACAGCTAGTTAAGCGTCCACTTCCGGTTGTCCGGGACGTGACGGAACCAGCCTAATGATTTCCGCGGCGGCTTTCAGTCTACTGTTTATGGAAAATGTTTTTGTTGCTGGTAGCTTTATTTTTAGGTTAGATGGTAGTCGGTCGGAAAACTAGTGCCTTCGCCAATTCTTGGAGCTAGGCCCATTGAGTAACAGGAGATAACATCCCTAAGAAATTCTTTGTCCCAAAAGTTGTAGTGAAAATCACTACAAGTCTATACTACTCTTTGATTCCGTCATAGCTGTCAACCACCAAACATTTTTTTCTAGATTTTTTCTAGCGCACAAAATTTGTTCTAGATGTCACATTTAGTATAATTAGTAGTTTATGTAACTGTTACGTAATAAAGGTCCTTAAAACATGAGTGTGGTTTTATGAAATGAGCCGCAGGCGAATTTCATAATAAGATCACACGAGTGTTTTAAGGCCTAATTACGTACAGTTGCATACACTGCTTTATCTACACTCATATTATTTATTCTAAATGCCTTATTTGGAAACCATAGAATGGCCGCCATTGCACCGCCACCATGGCCAACTCGATTGTGCCGGCGGTCGCGCGGGCGCGTGTCGGGCTGTCGGCGGATCCCCGGGAGGGTGCAGGTGTACATTATGTTATCAAAACTCATAGCACATCAATAATTGAGCATGAAAAGTTAAAATTACGTTACTGCTACGGATAAAAAGCTTATCATAGTAAAATCGGTCGTGGTAATGCTAGCCATTGCCTACCGTTTTAGAGAACTTACAATATGAGTGTAGATAAACATAATATATCAATGGCTAGGCCGAAGGAACGTCAATTGAGCCGTGGCAAAAAGCCGCGACAATGACGAGGATGATGATAATTTCACTCGGGGAAGGTCCAAGAACGGAGCGTTTGTGGAAACCAAAGCGTGCGCTTTTAATCCGAAGTTCACAGGTTTGAACTTCGGCTCGGATCACTAAGAATAACAGAGATTGACCGAGGCGAATACATAGCGTTTGTCGCAGAGCGAAATAAACAATAACAATAAACAATCTTTATTGCAACTTTAGGGGTATACATTGATACGATTGGCACCTGGCTCTCAAACTAGGTTTCCCTGTGTCTCAAGAGCCAGTTCCTTCCCGATTACAGACATTACATAAGGTGTTAATGTTAAACATTTAAAATATAACTAAAACAGTGAGAGATTATTATTTCTAATAAAATAAATATAGAACAAGATTTACGTACTTAAATAAAGAAATGCGCGCGTGAGTGTGTAGTGTGTATGTCTGATTATGTGATGCGTGTGTGTGTGTTTTGCGCGCTTGTATGTTAATTGTGTTTTTTTTATAAAATCTATAACAGCTCTTCTGAAAATGGATCAAGTTAAGCTTTTTTACAAATTTATGAGTTCACCTTGAGGATGACCTTTCCGATGCCGTATTAAATTCTAATCATAATATACATTAACAATATTTAGATGCATTTTAAACAAAAAAAAACCGGCCAAGAGCGTGTCGGGCCACGCTCAGTGTAGGGTTCCGTAGTTTTCCGTCCGTCACATTAAGTATCCCCACTTAAGAGTTAATAACACCGCCATGTAGGATATGATATGAGAGTTCCAAGTACAGCGACATCTATCGGCAAATTAAGTAAACTATTGCGCGCGAGCTTAAAGTATGGAAGATGATTTTTATGGAATAATTCTTTATTGCGTGAACCGATTTTCACCGTTTTTACTTTATTTGAAAGCACGTCATTTCATTGTAATTTTGTAGAAATTACAGGTACAATAAACACCTGCTTATACGGTTAAATTACAAACTTAGTTCAGAAATTATTTTGTAATTTTTTTTCAAAAACTATTCATCCTATCAAGTTCAAAATAATTTTCCTATAAAGTTTTTATAAAGTTCTACTTTTGAGATTTTTTTCATATTTTTAAAACTTATGGTTCAAAAGTTAGAGGGGGGGGGACGCATATTTTTTTACTTCTGGAGCGATTATTTCCGAAAATATTTACATTATCGAAAAATGATTTTAGTAAACCCCTATTCATTTTTAAATACCTATCCAACAATATATCACACGTTAGGGTTGAAATGAAAAAAAAAATCACTCCCCACTTTACGTATAGGGGAGGTACCCTAATAATAATAAAAATTCCACTTTTTATTTTACCACTTTGTCGGCGTGATTGATATACATATTAGTACCAAATTTCAGCTTTCTAGTGCTAACGGTCACTGAGATTATCCGCGGACGGACGGGCAGACATGGCGAAACTATAAGGGTTCCTAGTTGACTACGGAACCCTAAAAAAGCAGAAAAAAACAAAGTCCCGACGAATTGATAACCTCCTTCTTCGAAATCTTGAAGTCGGTTGAAAAATTGAGAATTTTTTTTTGTAGTATCTTATAGTTTCTACAAAAAAAATTATGAACATTATCGGTTCAGCCATTTTTGAGTTATCTCCGAAAAACTTCTTCCATAGGCATCAGATACCTTTTGGTATACGTTTTGTTCTTAATCCATTTAAGGTACGGAATTATACGTGGTCCGACACGCACATGGCCGGTTTTTTGCAGAGCTAGTACGATTTCCATGCTTATTACCCTTCACCTATGTGTGAACGATGTTGTATTTTCGACGAAACGTCAGACGGAATCCATAAAACGGAATCGTGCAAGAATGTAATATCGCGTTAACCGACGTGTTAAAAGGTGGGTTATGTTGTGCGGGTGATTTACGACCGGGAGATTATATCGTTGATCGGGGTTCAAGATCAAATGAAATGGCGGATTCGGTAGGACTTTGGTGACGTCTTCCTATATTTATCCTACGTCTTGCTTGACCTAATAGGTAAGTCTCAAATACAGATAACCTCAAACACTAGATAGATCATAAGAACAACTCGAGGTCACCACACATCAGCGCTCCTGTACGAATTTAGTATGGGAGCGCGACCGCTTATTTTATTTGAGTTAACGTTTTTGATCATTACTCATATGCATTAAAAATATCCACAAAAATCAAATTATAGGGACTAACCTGGATTGTTATACTACAAAATGATGAAGAATACTATTGAGATGTACTTGTTCGAATCGTAGAAATTAACGAATATAAGTGCGCTGATGTGTGGTGACCCCGTGCTCCTTGTAAAAGCTTAATGATGAGTAGTCTGTGTAGTCTGTGGTCTCAAAGCAAGGTTAAACAACAATGTACAGTCAAGTGCAAAAATACGTATCGAAAAAAATGATTATTTATATTTTTTATTTATATTTTTTTTATTTATTTATTACATTCATAAAACAATACAGAGATTGTGTTTGAAATACATAAAACGAATTATCAGGAGAAAAGAAAATAAAGATGGGTAGGTATGCAATTCAATGTGACTATGCTAACTTATTGACTAATACCTAATTATTATAATTAGGAAAGACTTCTTCGACACTATAGAAACACCCTCTCAATAAAATAGTAGTTTATGTAACTTTTACGTAATAAGGGTCCTTAAAACATGAGTGTGGTTTTATGAAACGAGCCGCAGGTGAGTTTCATAATAAGATCACACGAGTGTTTTAAGGCCTAATTACGTACAGTTGCATACACTGCTTTATCTACACTCATATTATTTATTCTAAATGCCGTATTCGGAAACCATAGAATGGCCGCCATTGCACCGCCATGGCCAACTCGATTGTGCCGGCGGTCGGGGAGGCGCGTGCGCGGGAGGGTGCAGGTGTACATTATGTTACCAAAACTCATAACACATCAATAGTTGAGCATGTAAAGTTAAAATTACGTTACTGCCACAGATAAAAAGCTTATCATAGTAAAATCGGTCGTGGTAATGCTAGCCATTGCCTACCGTTTTCGAACACGTTTTAGAGAACTTACAATATGAGTGTAGATAAATATTCTTAATTTTCTACTAAACAACGCATGTCTCATAAATATGGTACTACGCACTTATTACAACAGAATAAGATACTATGGGACATATTTTTGAGTAAGATGAGATGAGTACACCCATATTTTTACACTTGACTGTACCTAGTAAATTTTTGGTGACGTCTCGCGTCTTTCTATATTTATCCTCGTCTTGCTTGACCTAATCGAACGAGCGGAGCGTAAGCGAAGTGAAGTTCTTACAGACAACTTCAGACACCACGGAACTGTTAGCTGGCTACCTAGACGTCCCTGCATTTCTATGGCTCTTTGATTTTGAATGGTTGTCCGCGATAACTTAAGTAACGTTCTTCTGATCTATATGAAATTTGTTGGGTATGTAGCAGAGATATATATAATTTGAGAGTTCGTATATGAGCAGGATCGAACAAGGGGTAATGGAGCTAGAAGGTGCGATATAATCATCATAAGGGTCCTGTTATATTGGTCATTTCGTTTACAAGGAAATCGCGAATTTTCAGTTCGAGACGGACTACTAGTAGGTAAGTCTCAAAGCAAGGTTAAACAACAATGTACGGTCAACCAATTTGATTCCTAGGCCACTGTAGAACCTTGTCGTAATGACAGTTGCCCGTGGATACGTATAAACGTAACCTATTCGCTACCAAACTAGCAATAGCTACAATAGTGCCAAGGTTCTAGAGTGGCCTAGGAATCAAATTGGTTGACTGTACCTAGTAAATTAAAGCATAACAAATACGCAACATTGGTACCAGCGTTCGACTTATTCTCGGTCGCTACCTTAACGGCTTATATCCACCAAACCAAAATTGACTAAAATTACGTATAAGACGCTTTAAGTATTGTTTTAATTCGAGTTTCAAAAGTTTTAAAGTTAAAATTGAAGAGTATGGTTTATGAATAATCAGACTGTAATTATATGTAGTTTACATATCCAGGCTAAAAGCTTGCCGCTAAAGTTGTCGCGTAAAACAGTGGCTTGAGCATGTCCTTAGTGCAGTAATATCATAGACTACTTCCTGTCGACTCCGCATGCCTCGTACAACCGTCGTTATCGTATAAACTTCCAACCCGAGTAATCAGCCTCGAACTGAGAACTCGCGATTTACTTGTGAACGAGTAGACGAATAGAACAAGACCCTTATGAATTTTGTTTCGCGCCTTCTAGCTCAATAAGCCATTGATCGATCCTGCTCATAAACGAACACTCAAATTATACTTATCTGTGCTACAACCTAACAAATTTCATGAAGATAAAAAATCAAAAAGTCATCGAAATGCACGGACGTCTCAGAAGCCAGCTGACAGTTCCGTTGTGTCCGAAGTTGTCTGTAAGAACTTCACTTCGCTTAATCGTTCGATTACTACAACACTAGCACAGATAATATACCCTGATGTTACATTACTAGTTGTTACAGAATAGAGCATTTACGATATGGGTGTAGATAACCCGGACCCGGGGTAATGTCCTTAAACTACGTCCGGACTTGGGTATGTACTTAAATTACGCCAAAAAGAGAGGTATGGGCACTGCGAATGGCATCTCGCTAAGTGTGGTAGGGCACGTTCAGCGAATGTCATCTCGCTCAAATCTGGTGCGGAGCCCGACTGGGGAAGTACCTCCACCTTAAAAAAAAACACAGCCAAATAGCACTAGACCCTACTCATAGTGTTGTGTCCCTGCTGGTGAGTAAGGTTGCCAGGTTCTTGTTCCTTGTTTGCCACCGTCGTGGTATATATAAAAAAAGATAAAGAATATGTGTATTTATATTGTATTGTAACCTAATTAACCTTCCTAGGAAACTTGTTGACTAGGTTAAGCGGGTGGGCCTCTGTAGAGGCGTCAGTGCAGATTATCCGCGAGACTTAAGAGTATATGCTCTTTCTAGCGAGAGTAGTGGATAATAAGCTGCTTTTACGATGTTCTAATTAGCGCGAAAATATGAGGGTAGACGAAAAATAGCGTGTAAAACTACGCTTTACTTCCCTACCCTAGGTAATGTAGTAGGGTGAGCAGGGAAACTTAAATGTCGTAACTTGTAAATATATACCACGTCGGCGGCAAAGATTATGCAACCCGTCTGATGGGAAGCGTTCAGCGGTCACATAGCCAAAGGACGCTTGCAACTCCCCAGAGGTGTTATATGCGCGTTGCCACTTGCCGATGTCAGATCAATATCAAATAAATGTTATGTTTTATTAGGTACTTAATATATAGAGAACGAAATGCTCCAGAGTATCGACATTATAGTTGTTATGTTTTAACTTTTGACTGTAATAAAATAACTAACATCCGTTTAAGAATAATATTTTACTGTTTAAATGTAATGTAATGTATACTAAGGTAGGTACATAACATATGAACGTTTTTGAGAAGGGACACTGATGACAGCATTTCAACTCAGCGTTAAATACAGCAAGATAAATATAAGTACCGCCATTTTACAATTTTACAGCTATTTAAAATTGTTATTTCCTTATAAAAATGTCGACGACTGACGAAAATGACGTGGTTTGAATACATTAATTCTCTCCGCATATAAAATGTAGTAAAGTTAATATGGAACACTGGAGGTAAAGCCTGTACTGAAGTCTTTTTACAAAAGTTAATGCTGTTTTGGTATGTATATGTGGTTTATTTACTTTCATGTTTTAACACATCATACGGTAGGGTCAGGGAGGGAACAGTCGCTAGGATTTTTTCAAGATGCTGTAGCATGAAAAATATAAATCCCTGATTCTAATTGTGGCAAGCACAGAGCACAGTGCATTATTAAACTTTCATATGTAGCAAATATATTTGCTGTTACTTTCACCAAAAAAGATATATCCATTCTTTTTTAGAAATTGGGAATCGAGCCACTGTGTACCCGTTGCTGTACACAGTGACTAGGACCCCCTAGTACACAGTGGTTCTAACAGTACACAGTGGCTCGAGTACACAGTGGTTCTAACAGTACACAATGGCTACGTAAGAATCGAACCTTAATAAACTTTATAACAAAAAACATTTCTGTTGAATAAAACAGTAATTAGAATAGGTAAGCCTAATTCCGAAATAATCGTTCCTGATTCATTCTTCATTTAAAATAGGTACTTATCTAATAAATTTCGCATGATTTATTCACTTTCATTTTATTAAAAAATGAGTGCTAGAATTATTTTTAATAATAAAAGAACTTTTATTCATATTCATATTCAAGTAAATTTTAGCCCAACTCTGTAAGGTGCACAGTGGTTCGCGAGCCACCATGTACTTTTCTGAAACGAACGACTGTTGACCTTCGCGCCATTTTGTATTTTAGATAGAACTAAAAACAAATAGAAACATCGAGGGCCTTGAATTATCAGCCAATACTAAGTAGATTAGACACACTCTTCGATAAAAATATAAGTAATTAAAAATCTCGTTCGAGTTAAGAAAAAAGAGGAGTGAAACTTACCTGGAAATGTAATTTTGATAGTATTCAACACAAAAACGCACCATAAGTAATACATTCGCATGGCGCCGAAGCGGCTCACTAACTAGTTCGTACATGATAGGGTACGGAACGCTTCCGATTGATGTAGAGGACAGACATAAAGCTCTTTCCGTTTCCCGCACAGCACATTCGAGCCACTGTTCCCACCGAGCGACTGTACCCTCCCTGACCCTACTCTTAAGACTTTATTAACAAAAACTTTCATTTAATTTATTTTGTTAGCAAGAGCGACATTTTTCCTTTAAATTCCAAGTAACATTTTGCGATCCTATGTTGAGATATATTTGCACATCTCCGGTCATTTGTGCCGTAAATTCAAAAATGTCACTAAATTCCGCTTATGATTATGCTAAATATAAAACACTTTGTTAAATGATAATTATAAGTGTATGAAAACAGAGGCCTATTTATCTCTATTTTTATGTAATACTAAAATAATATTCTATCCCCAATTTTAGATCTCGGCAATGCTTTTATCTTCCTCTTTAGATGCTGGAACCTTGTTATTTCTTGGTAATATGTTTTGACTAATAGACTTTTGTCCGTAATTTTATTAGTCTTGCCCAGTGTTGCAAATACATTTATAGTATACATTTTTGTATGTGTTTGAGTTCAAATAGCCGGTTTTGTATTGGAATATTCCTTGTTTCCTATTGTAATATTTAAGTCTGCTTGTAATAACATGTGCTTTAGTAACAAAGCGTAGTGTATACTATCATATTCTGTTTTCTATCAGTGAGTTCTTGTAATTGGCTCTGTATTTATGTATATTTAAGATTTTTATTGTATATATGTTGGAACACCTTAAATAAAAAAAATAAAAAAATACAAAATACCAGCCGCAAATCGTCTGCGAGTTGCGCAAAAAATATTTTCTTCATTTTTGCATTAAGGTGAGTAATGAGTATAATATATGTAATATAGGTACGTATTCAAATTGATTATTTTATAGTAATCATTAGGCAAGGGCTGTATAAATAACATAATTAAAGATAAAATCATTGGTTCATTTAAGAGTTTTTATCTCAATTTGTTTTTGTAAAAAAATCTTTTCGGTACAGGCTTTATGATTTTTTTTGTTGATAGCCTGGCGGACAAACGTCCGACTTTCGATCCAGAGGTCTCAGGTTCAAACCCCAGCTATTACCACTGAGTGCCTCGGAACTTATGTACGAAATATCATCTGATATTTACCAGCCGCTTTTGGGTGAAGGAAAACATCGTGTGGAAACCGGACCTTAATCCTAATAAAACGCTAGAATGATGGTAGCTCTTCAAGTTAATAAATAATAATAATAAATAAATCAATATTATGGGGCAACCTTACACAAATCAACAATTAACCTAGTCCTACGGGAAGCTCAATAAGGGTTGCGTTGTAGGGACTATACTTCGTTTTTTTTGAGATTAGAAATTAAGTAAACATATGTAGAAACAGTAGTTGCCAACCTGTTCTAAATGTTCAATTTAAACACACTGCAAGCACACCAATAAACGATTAGTTAACAGTTCACATCTGTGAATAAATAATAACAATTTGCAGATTAAATAATCCAACACAACCATAAAAATACGATTTCGTTTTGATTATCACGTTACGAGACACGTGAAAATTAAGGTCTAGTTTTTAATCAGTATTCACGAAAATTATTAAATTGACAATCATAATATGCACTCATCAATACATTTTCGTAAACAAAAGTGATTCTAAACGTTATTTAATAGTTTTATTATATAATACTAAATAATGAAACAATTAAACAAACGAACGAACGAACGAACGAAAAAACGAACGATAAAAATAACGATATATTTAATAGATAGATATAAATAAATACATATAAAACATCCATAGCTCACGAACAAATATCTGTCATAAAGACACAAATAAATGCCCTGACCAGGATTCGAACCTGTGACCTGCTTCATTGGCATGGTCACTACCGACTAGGCTAAATAGGAGGCCGTTTCAATTGTATTATAAGTAAAAAAATAAAATAAAATAATAATAATAAAATCCAAAATACTTAAATTTTCACTAATGACAAGAGTCACAGCGGCTTTGAAAGCTTGAAGGGACATTGAGAGTATATCACATTCATATTATCATCTATTAGTTATGAAATGGATGTATATCTACAATTTTGTGTAGTATATTTTTGGCGCTTCGTTGCAAAAGATATTGCAGCTGATAAGTTTCTGCTTAATAAAGAAATACTTGGCCACATACGAGTATAATATCTTGAGTTTGAACTGTCAGCCGGCTTAATCTAGTCCTTCCGCGCCATTTGGAACATCGGCAAAAGAGCGGTTACACTCCACCAGGCTGCTGGATCCCTCGTTACAGATCACCTAGCTTTAGGCAGAGCATGACAAACACAATTGCCTAATTGTAGGTTGAACATTAAATTTTCGATCATGATGATTTTGATTTTGGATGATTATGATCCAAAATGGATCATAATTATATTCTTCAAAAAGGGCCCTGGTGCGGTAAGACGTCAGACTTTCAACCCGAAGGTCTCGGGTTCAAACCCCGGCTCGTACCACTTATGTTACCAGTTTTTCGTAACTTATGTACGAAATATAATTTGATATTTACTAGTCACTTTTCGGTGGAAAACATCGTGAGGAAACCGGATCTAATCCCAACAAGGCCTAGTTTCCCCTCTGGGTTAGAAGGTCAGATGGCAGTCGCTTTCTTAAAAACCAATTTGTGGGATTAGGTCGCCAAGCGGACCCCAGGCTCAATAGAGTAAAAAGCTGGGATAAACGCTACGAGGAAGAAGAAGAATCAGGTATATTCTTCAAATGTCACGGAAGGGAGGATTTGAGACATTTTATAATTACTTATTCTAAATAAATGGTATACATGATTTTCGTCGTATAGCTTTTTCGTTAATTAACATCAGCAGGGGAAATTCAACTCATAATCTAGAAATAAACACTAACCTACAGTATAGCCAGGATAGTGAGGAATCTATATGTGATAATCTATTCCCCTCCTACTTGGGCAGCGGGCTAGTAAGAGAGCTCAGCAATGACTGGCGCTGGTATAGGCTCCACACGTAATAAGTCGATGGTATCAGGATGATTCATGATTTCCTTATCTGTGACGCTATTATTTTCTTAACGGTTAGTTCTAGGAAGTAGTCTTAGTTTAGATGTCATTGATAGTGGTAGTTTTACAATTTACAATACAATAGGAATATTACTAATGGTACACTTCTATAAAATAGAGCAGTACAGTACACAAATTAAAAGTAGAGGCCGTCAATAGGCAGTCTGATCGCTAGAGTGCGATTTATTCCAGACAACCTTGGGGTAGCGGAAAATATGATAAATAATCTATTACAAAAAAATACGTAAATATAGAAATTGCTCACAAAATTTCACGGAAATCGATTAGGAAATTTATGAGACCTGTAGAGGAAAACAGCCGGACAGAGACGCCAGACGGACATACGAAAACATTTTTGCCCAAGTTAAAACAGAGACAAGTCATGGGCGAAAGTTCGTTTTATGCAATGATATTACTTACTTACCCAAAGTACTTGGCCTCTGACACCAAAGATCGCCAGGCTTCTCTGTTCACAGCCGTCTCTGTCCAGTTACAACGCCCAGCGCGGTGAGGTCCTTTCCAGCGATACCTAGGACGCCCAGGGGCCGTATTCTAACTTTAAAACACGTATAAACACGATCCAACTTCAATACAACTCCAATGCATTAACAACGCAATACAGCTACGGCACATCTGAATCAGAAATATCAGAATTTGCTTGAGAAATATTCCAACGCAACTCAATACAACTTCAATATTGGTTGAATGTTTGTTGTGTGTTGGAGTTATGTTTGAAATATGTTGTATTTGCATTGTATTGTAATGTATTTTTAAATTAGAATCCGGCTCCGGCACCAGATAGTCTTCGACAAGTTGGCTGGCCAGAGTATGCTCTCCAGACAGCACGATCTTCACCCATACGAACTACGTGTCCGAGTCATCGGAGAATGCAATGATATTACCGTCATATTAATATTTACAATTTTACATATTTCAATAAGCCTTCGTGGTTTGGTTTAATTATTGAGGTAAAATGTTTAATGGTCGAAATTTACAGAGTGAAGGCAGTTTTGTCATTTTGTTTTGTCATCACGTAGCAAAACTAAAATCACTTATTGTGTAAATTTAACTGTTAAACTCAATTATTTACTTATTGTCATTTTCAAATGCATCCGGAATTCGTCTTCAGACTTCAATACTTGAGTGTCAAGGACTCACGATAGTTTGAAGATATATACCTAGTACCTACTTATTTACACTGTTTTATGCATTTGTGAGTGCAGTTAGTTTACATACGATCAAACTGCAGTTACAATTGCCTCGAGGGGTGCAAGTTTCTGGCAGCCCCCAATCTCACTTTGAATGTTGTTTGTATTGGAACTTGCAGAAGTTGTATTCTAACTTGAGAACATATTACTTATTAAACATTTTGTTTTGTTATTTTGTAAGTAGACACACTACTATGTAAATCTTAAATTGAAATAGATGTCATACAAAAAAGAAAAAGTAAGTAAGGGTTACATTATAATTTTAAAATTCTGATTAGTTAAGTATCTGTAATCAATATGATGCGATTTATATCAAAATGGCATATAAACATAAACGAGTTGTAATTCTGACTGCCAATTTCACTAAAATGTGTGTAGGTATTTGAAATAAACTTAATAACCAATTGATAATAAGAAAAGGATGATCTGAATAAGCCAAATGTCACTTATTGGGTCACTAGTATCCATATAACTTGATTACCAACGACTTGGCTTATTTGCAGAAACTTGAGCAAACACCAACACACACAACACACAACACAACACCAAACAAAGAAAACCAAAATAATTACCTTCTTATGAGTCCTCGGTTGTTTCCTTTCAGTGAATTGAGCTATCTCAACTTTTTAAGGTAGTTTCCCTCCAGGGCCCGACTTATCATTCCACACTGTATAGTAGAGGTACAGTCACCGGCAATTATATCTTCCTACACGAAGGCCGCAAAAATATGTGATACGCTCTTATGGCCCTACAAATAAGAGCGTGTCACATATTTTTGCAAACATGATTTACCGAAAATATGGCCCGTGAAAATTTATAACTGGCCAGTGTAATACCGTAATAAGACTGTCAGAGAAACTGCTGTACGAGTCGTTCTGACAGCACTATTGTGGGGCCATTTTTTAGGTTGATTGTGTATCTCGTTCTTTATTACATATCGGTGTTAGAAAAGCTAAATTTGTATGGCGGGATGAAGTTTTTATTTATTTTAACGAAAAAACATCACTGTTTCGTTTAGAATTGGTCCCCAAGGGAAATTCTCAGGTTTCCTAATTACTCTAAAATTAAAATGCTGTAGAATAAAGGAACAGGGAGAAATTTTCCCTGAGCAAAGCCTTCTTACTGTACATTATTGTGGACCATTCACCTTTAGTCTCTTACTCCCGTTGTATGGAATCTGGAACAGCGCCCTCTACAAAAAGTTTTCACCGGCCTTCCCAATTCCGACCGTTCATACAGCTGGTTCAATCTGTAAGATTAAAGTCGAAGTTTAAAATAAAATCTAACGTTTGTCTATTAGCAGCACATGTCGCGTGAGTTAGCGTGCGGGCTGCGATCGATTCTCGATGTAATGCGGGTGTTAGTGCGGCGTGTCGCACTAGCTAGAGCTGATACTCGTGGATATGAAACTAGTGTGGAATGACTTTTTAACGAAAACACCAAGGACAATATAAGATCTAACGTTTGTCTTTAGCAGCACATGTCGATTATTGATGTAATGCGGGCGTTAGTGCGACATGTCGCACTCGCAGGTGCTATGAAACTAGTGTGGAAAGGTTTTTTAACGAATACACCAAGGATATTTATTTTTATTTTTTTATTTTATTGATTAAATTAGTTGTACAGCATAACAGTAAAATTACTATGGCACTGCAAAACCACAGGATATAAGTGTATAAATACAACTAAAACAAATTATCCAAAACACAAAATACATATATCTAACAATTAAGTAACACTAATATTGCACAGTAGAAGGTCGCACATCCATCTTTTCACAAAACCTCAAACATTCGTCACGCACCACACTCCATCTGCCGGCGAACAAATCACACTCAGGTGCTGATGCTAAGAGCCCGTTCAGATGGTACAAGGCGCGGACTAGAGGAGATTGCTTACGAAACATGGTACGAGAATACGGTACAGACAGCAAAGGATTGTCACGAGGACGTCGCTCAACTCTAGTCACTGAAGGGACATATAGACGTAATAATTGCGTTGCTAATTCTACACAATCAGACTCACCGCGAAGTATACTACAGGTAGTGGACAAAAGCGCAAAATTACGTCTTACCTCAAGGGAGTTAAAGTCCAAAATGCCCAGTAAGAATTTGGTTGGGTACAGGAAGGGATAGTACCCATACCTTTTCTTGTACAGGAATCGTAAAAATGTTTTCTGAACTCGTTCCAGTAATAAGATGTAAGACGCTTCATAGGGATTCCAGACAATGCAACCAGACTCTAATTTACTTCTGACTAGAGCACTATAGAGTAGTGATATTGTTCCAATGTCATGAAAGTCTCTAGCAGTTCTGATGACGAAGCCTAGCCTTTTATAGAAGTCTCGCGTCAACGAATATAAGTGTTCGCGAAAGTTGAGATTGGTGTCAAGGATAACGCCAAGATCACGGATAGTATCGACACGGGCTATTATTTCTGTGCCTAAGACATACTCGTAGTGGTATGGGATTCATGCTTTACTGAATGATATAACAGCGCATTTGGTTGTATTAAAAGCCAACCTATTTTTAATACTCCACTGAAAAATTCTGTCAACATCCTCCTGGAGAGATAAGCAGTCAGATAACTCCTGGACACCGTAAATAATTTTCAAGTCATCGGCATAGAGCAGGCATCTGGCCGACCTGAGGATTGACGCAAGATCATCGATCATAATTCCGAAAAGCAACGGACCAAGTACTGAACCCTGGCTGACACCAGAGCGTGTCGGGAAGGTATTATATAAGGATAATATAACATCTAACGTTTGTATATTAGCAGCACATGTCGATTATCGATGTAACGCGGGCGTTAATGCAGCATACTCGCAAGTGCTGATGCTAGGAGGTATGGAACTAGTGTGGAATAGTTTCTAAACAAAAACACCAACAGTGATATAAAATCTGATGTTTGTCATCACATGTCACGTGAGTTAGCGTACGGGTTGTGATCGATTCCCGATGTAATGCGTGCGTTAGTGCGGCGTGTCGTACTCGCAGGTGCGGATGTAAGTAGGTATGGAACTAGTGTGGAATGGTTTCTAAACAAAAACACCAACAGTCATATAAAATCTGATGTTTGTCATCACATGTCGCGTGAGTTAGCGTGCGGGTTGCGATCGATTCCCGATGTAATGCGTGCGTTAGTGCGGCGTGTCGTACTCGCAGGTGCGGATGTGAGTAGGTATGGAACTAGTGTGGAATGGTTTCTAAACAAAAATACCAAGAGTCATAAGATAAGATGAGATAAGATAAATTTATTCATAAAGCCAATTTACATGTCAAATCAAAACACTTAAAGTAAAAATTCACATTATTAAAATGCTTAATTAAAATACAAATAAACAATCTTTAAAATACATTAAATGCATTATTTTATGGTACAAAATACCTTTTGAAACTTTTTACAAGTAACAAATTCTTTGTAGCTGTAAAACGGGTGCTCGACAAGCCATTTCTTTAGTCGGCGCTTAAAGCTGCTTAAGTTGGGAGCATCCACTACAATTTGCGGCAACTTATTGAGCACTATGGGTCCCATCACATGTGTTAGTTTTTTTGACTTTGCCATACTGCAGCCAATGAGAGCAAGCTTTCCGTCATTCCGAGTGTTGTAATTATGGATCATTCTATTTGTTTTGAAGTCAGCTATATTTGTTTTCACAAACATAGCGACTTGCATAACAATTAATGCGGGTAATGTGAGAATACCCAATTTATGGAATAGTTCTTGAGCGGGCGTGTCGTATGGCACCCGAGCGATACACCTGACAGCACGTTTCTGAAGGCGGAAAACTCTCTCCCACTAGGCGCAACGGCCCCAGAGCTCAGCGCCGTACTGGATTAATGAGTGTACGGTAGCAAAATAACACGCACCAGCAACTTCCGGAGTCACCGTTCTCACCACTCTGCTGAGAGCGAAGCACGCGCTTGCAAGCTTTCCGCACAGTCTATCGACATGCTTGTCCCACTTCAGACCAGTGTCAATGTCAAAGCCTAGGAAGGTTGTAGTAGCAACTTGCTCTATCAACATTCCATCCAGCCTTACCCTCAATGGTTCAAGATAGCGGCCCGACAGATTCAAATGCATATAATGTGTTTTTTTTTATGTTCAAGGCGAGTCCGTTATACCCGAACCACTGAGCCAGCTCCACGGCCACGACATTTAGTGCTTTGCCTACACCATCTAATGTGGGCGCAGTAACGATAGCAGCGACATCGTCCGCATACATTAAGATTTACCCAGCTTGAATTGCTTCGGGGAGGTCATTTAGCAATAGCGAGAACAGTATGTTCGACACGGACGACCCCTGGGCTACACCTATTTCTGCCTCCAAAGGATCAGATCTTACATTTCCTCCTTCTCCAACTACTATTTCATATAAAATCTGATGTTTGTCTCTTAGCAGCACATGTCGCGTGAGTTAGCGTGCGGGTTGCGATCGATTCCCGATGTAATGGGTATGTAAGTGCGGCATGTCGCACTTGCAGCTGCTGATGTTAGTAGGTACAGAACTAGTGTAGAATGGTGTCTAAACGAAAACACCAAGAGTCATATAAAATCTGATGTTTGTCTCTTAGCAGCACATGTCGCGTGAGTTAGCGTTCGGGTTGCGATCGATTCTTGATGTAAAGCGGGCGTTAGTGCGGCGTGTCGCATTAGCAGCTACTGATGTTAGTAGGTATAGAACTAGTGTAGAATGGTGTCTAAACGAAAACACCAAGAGTCATATAAAATCTGATGTTTGTCTCTTAGCAGCACATGTCGCGTGAGTTAGCGTGCGGGTTGCGATCGATTCCCGATGTAATGGGTATGTAAGTGCGGCATGTCGCACTTGCAGCTGCTGATGTTAGTAGGTACAGAACTAGTGTAGAATGGTGTCTAAACGAAAACACCAAGAGTCATATAAAATCTGATGTTTGTCTCTTAGCAGAACATGTCGCGTGAGTTAGCGTTCGGGTTGCGATCGATTCTTGATGTAAAGCGGGCGTTAGTGCGGCGTATCGCATTAGCAGCTACTGATGTTAGTAGGTATAGAACTAGTGTAGAATGGTGTCTAAACGAAAACACCAAGAGTCATATAAAATCTGATGTTTGTCTCTTAGCAGCACATGTCGCGTGAGTTAGCGTGCGGGTTGCGATCGGTTCTTGATGTAATGCGGGCGTTAGTGCGGCGTGTCGCACTAGCAGCTACTGATGTTAGTAGGTATAGAACTAGTGTAGAATGGTGTCTAAACGAAAACACCAAGAGTCATATAAAATCTGATGTTTATCTCTTAG
The DNA here is from genome assembly GCA_947086415.1 of Pammene aurita. NCBI lineage: Eukaryota > Metazoa > Arthropoda > Insecta > Lepidoptera > Tortricidae > Pammene > Pammene aurita. The sequence continues at coordinate 1,045,600 of OX352305.1, read as the reverse complement.
CAGCACATGTCGCGTGAGTTAGCGTGCGGGTTGCGATCGATTCCCGATGTAATGCGTGTGTAAGTGCGGCCTGTCGCACTCGCAGCTGCTGATGTTAGTAGGTATGGAACTAGTGTAGAATGGTTTCTAAACAAAAACACCAAGAATCATAAAAAATCTGATGTTTGTCTCTTAGCAGCACATGTCGCGTGAGTTAGCGTGCGAGTTGCGATCGATTCTCGATGTAATGCGGGCGTTAGTGCGGCGTGTCGCACTAGCAGGAGCTGATGTTAGTAGGTATGGAACTACTGTTGAATGGTAGCGTGTGACACCAAAAAAAGGACCGGATACCTACATTATCATGTTGTAGTTTTGAAATAGATGTAATACTACATGTACAATTGTGTGTACTTATAACAAGAGCCATATTACTTCGACTGCCAAAATTCTTCCTCCAATATACAGGCTGTACCCTGGGGGCCTACCGCGAAGTTCGAAAATCGACAATTCGTTGGACCCGTCTTTATCGCTCTTGCATATATGAAAGAGAGTAGTGCATATAGACGATTCGATGAACGAATAGATGGTTGGCGGTTATAGGCCTGTAACTACCACTCCGTTTTCCATATCAAGTGCCGCAGTGCCATCTGTAAACGGAATTTGACTAATTTTAATTTTGACAGTTTCAAATCGCCAAACAAAACGCATTATGATAATTTTGAAAGTTTGGCCCAGTGTTCTCCACGACACGAATGTTACGTTTTCAACACAAAATTGATGTATTTTATTGTGCATATTCTGCATAATGCATACGCTTTGTATAGTTACATATTTCATCCCCTTTCTCAGTTTAAAAACGCAGTAAGTCTCTAGCAATATCCTTCAAATTTTAGGCATTTTTGGTCCAACAACGTTCCGACTCTAAGTCCCTAAGCCGTGACAAAAAATGGAAACAGCGAGATAATTCAACAAAACACCTGCGTCTTTTACTACTCCAGCCGCAATAAAGGAAAAAAGTTGTGCCAATTATGGTAATTGATAATGTCCATAAAAGGATATCAATTTAATTTTTAAACCGAAGTTCCACTACGCCTCTTCATTTAAAACTCAAGCTTAAGCCGCACATGTTAAAGTCGAGTATTCAACGACAAGTTTGGTTAAGATGCGAGGTTGTGTAAGTAAAATGTGGGTATAGTAATAAGTGGGGGGTGGGGGGATGTTCGGTAATGCGGAGCGCGTGACCCTCCCGTAATTATTATATCTGTGAATTATTATTACCGCCGAACAGCTGGCTTCGGGTTTTTGCATTACAATTGCGGAGTTTCTGCCATCTAGATTATTGCTAGCGATTTTAAGGTTATATTAATGCCTTGTTTACTTTGGGTTACGGGTCGATGGCAATTGCTTTCGTTAAAAAAATAGCTTACGTTAATTCTTGGGATAAGGTTACCTAGCGGACCCCAGGCTTCTTGAGCCGTAGCATGTAATGTTTAATGGCTCCTGCCAATGAAGGGGCCTGTACTGAGCATGGTTGCGTGGCTCACTAGAGTCCGTCTACTCTAAATTTACAGCAAGACGGGAGTCACAATGTAAGCCACTGGTCGTAGTAGTTGGCACGAAGACTATCGTGGTCGAACTTGATAAAGTTACCGGTGATACCGGTCGTGTTTTTGACATTATAAACGAAGCAATGTCGAAAGCGTTCTAAAATTACGACCCAGTCTTGAGCAATTACGAAACTCCGAAGAGTAAATTAACATTTGTTGTGAGACTTTTGGAAAATACGTAAATGAGAATACGGAAATATGCCAAACTGGCTTGTTTGGGAGGAGGGAGTAATGCCGTGACGGGGCCGGGAATTTAAAATAATGCTCATGGCGAATTCACTACAAAGCAACAGGATTTTTCGCGTTTCACTCCCTCGCCGTAAGCCATAGGCGTTAGGCGTTGTACAGTGAGATTTAATATTGCATGGACACATTACGAATGAATTCGTTCATAAATTGTCCATGCAATTTTGAATCTGGGTGTACATTTTTTTTTTTTTTTTTTATACCACGACGGTGGCAAACAAGCATACGGCCCGCCTGATGGTAAGCAGCTACCGTAACCTATGGACGCCTGCAACTCCAAAGGCGTCACATGCGCGTTGCCGACCCTTTACAAAAAGGAGGATTCACTGTATTGACGACTAAAGGAACAAGAAGGTCCCTCATCGTCAACACACTGGGTCCTCTTTGAGCTCTTTGGCAACCTTACTCACCAGCAGGAACACAACACTATGAGTAGGGTCTAGTGCTATTTGGCTGTGGTTTTCTGTAAGGTGGAGGTACTTCCCCAGTCGGGCTCTGCTCCAGATTTGAGCGATGACATTCGCTGAACGTGCCCTACCACACTTAGCGAGATGCCATTCGCAGTGCCCATACCTCTCTTTTTGGCGTAGTTTAAGGACATACCCAGGTCCGGACGTAGTTTAAGGACATACCCCGGGTCCAAATGGGTCCAATGGATCCAATGGGTCCGGGTCCACATAAAATACTAGTGGGTCTGTGAGCTGTGAGTGTAGACCCCTCAGGCATAGCTAAAACTGAATAGATATATGACTACGCCATTTTAATAAATATACAATATCTTAGCGAACTCAAAATTATTTTAAGCGAACTCATATTTATTTTATACCAATTTCCACCATTTTTAACATGGTCCAAAAACTAAAAGATAAAAAATTCTACCTAACTATAAAACCTGCTCACAAAATCATCACAAATTCATGGGAATCGGTTGAGTGATGCGACCAGTAGAGGAGAATAGCCGGACTGACGCCGTACAGACAATCCGAAATCATTTTTGCTCAAGCTAAAACGGAGATGTTCGCTATCGTTCTGTCAATAAGAATATATTATAATTATTTTTGCACATTATTAAACGTTGTGACACTTGCGATAGTGTCGGCGGGAAGGGTATCCAACTCTAGTAGTTAGCATCTAGATGTCGCTTACGGCTGATGTAAAGCAAAGTCGATGTAGATCAAAATAAAAGCAAAAAGATGATCGAAGGCATTGAAAATTTTGACCCATTAGTAACTTGACCCATAGCTTAATTGATAAAGCGATCGAGCCCCGGCAAGGCATATCGATGCAGGTTCAAGTCCTGCTAGGTTGATTATTTTTTCAATGTTTTCAATGTTTGTATTTGATTTAATAACAAACTAAGTATATATTAATTATATATTAGGCTCATAAAACGCTAGACAGATTTTATTTATCTAATTGACCTTTTGTCAAATTACACTTTACGAAATATTAACCAATTGTGCAGCTTTTCTGCCGTACCTAACGCGTTTTCCGAAGGAAATAGAAATGGAGTCAAATTATTTATATCAATAAAATTGGGGATCAATGTTACTCTGCGTCCGTAGGAAACACCTTAGACAACCCTACACGTGATCCCTGGGTGGTGCTAAAAGAGTAACAAACTTGGCAGCTGCACTGTCCCATCTGGACCTCACAGCACTCACTGGATTTTCATTATCATCTGCTTTCCCACTACTACTGCCCCAGGGAAGAAATGCCTATCTATATCCAGTGACATGTAGCCATACGATAAATAAATAAATATCAATCGAAAAAAACAAGAGATGAAAATTTGTATACAAAATCGTGTTGCGATCTTTATCTGTGTTTTAAGGCATAATTTCGCCGCCTCCTTTGCCTTGCGCTACCCGCACAGTTCGGTCGACAAGCGAAATTAACAGCAACAGGACAAGGGTCGACGCATGTCACCGGTCACGTGCCCGATATTGCTGCCTCCTGCTAGTGCTTGTTTATGTACACTTTGTGTTTATGCGAGCCTGGTATCGGTGGTTTGTGGGCAGTTGTTTGGCTCTTGGGCGGAAGCCACGTTTGGGGGAAATTTACTTTGAAGATAAGTAAATTGACTGCTCCAAACATCCCAGTGGTTTGCGCTTTGATGATGATAGAATAGCTTTGCATTTAGAGGAAATTTTACTCCATTAGAGATTGTCCGGAAAGAGAAGTGTCGTGGTTTATATGGGAGCTCATATATTCCACGACGCTTCTCTTTCCGGACAGACTATTAGTGTAGTGACGTTTAGCTCTTCAAAATTGTTTTTTAGACATTTTTCACAATAGTACATTACTTACCAAGGACTGTAAAAGAAAGAAAGCCCGAAATCACAGCTATTTGTGACCCGAGCAGCAGGCGAGGGTTGTAAATATGCGATAGAGGGCTTCCTTTTTTACTGCCCGTGGTGAGTACACAATTTTACGTCTCCACCTGGCCATAATGCGAGTTTTACCGTACGCGTAGCGTGCGGTAATACTCACATTATGGCCAGGTGTGACGTAAAAAAATAAAACCCACTTCGCAGTCATTTTAAGCAACTCTAGTATTATTCTTATTTTCAAACAAAGTCGTGTCGGTAACACCATTTCTAACTCAAGAACGGCTAAGCCGACTTTAATGATGTTAGATTTTTTTTTATCTCTCACTACGAATAGCAAAATAACTATTAAAATATTGTACAACTTTAAAAAATTGTAGACTGCGATACGAAGTTCAGCTAGTTTGATATAAAGTTACCCTAGAACATCAGAGGTTGTCTGAAAGAAGTTGTCTTCGAAAAAGTCTTGCATTTACCTATTAGTTACCTACACAATGCTTTCAAAATACCCATAATACTTTTAAAACTTATCTCAGATTTGTATCAGTTGTTTTTGTAATAAATACAAACCTACTAAGGATTCAGGAATTGAAACAGCCTCTGTGCCTCTCACCTGCGGCCATGTTAAACAGAAATTAACGCAATAATGACTACCGCGATTCAGAAACGATCACCCGCGCTTTATGACTACGGGTAACTTCTCTAAATTATCGTTCAACTTCCCACCGAAACTTCCCGGAATGAATTAAGTAGAAGTTCAAAAATACGGCCCGGGGGCCCTTGGTTAGTATCAAAGACGAACGAAACAAGAGGACTGCTATGTCTATACGAAATCGAGTTTCTCCTAAATTCAGGAGAAAGACCGGGCCTACGAGGTCAACGTCGTCTTCGAAACTTCGGCGCCATTTTCTTTATAATATTCATAATCTTTTAGGTCCCGTTTTGAACACAACCTTATTGGTATGGGTTTAAGGTCGTGTAGGTACACATATTTTTGTACGGTTGTGTGTTCAGATATTGAAGATCTCGACTGTATTAACGCAACAGGTCTCACTTTCATTTATTTTATTCGGTACTTACATCAGTTTTCAAGTACGGTATCCCCAGCGCCATCTATTAAACGCATTGTGAACTAGTTTCACTAGAAATCGAGGCACTGAAAAAAATATAAATGGAAACGAGACCTGCGTTACCTGCCTTGCCTTGCGCAGGCCTGAAATATGGAGAAACGCGATATTATACACACATTGCAGTCCTCTTGTTTTCTTGTTCATGGTTAATATTAAAACATAACTGACTATTGATATAACGTATTCCCTTGCTATAAAGCCTAAAAAAGATCATGTAATTGCATCGCCAAGTGTAGGGAGCGTTCATTTATTTATTTACAGACAGACATTTTGGGTTAAAGTTTGTGGCCGTAAAACCACTTCCGTATTACCGTTTTATTTCCCAAGGAAGCGTGTTCAAGAAGCCTACGTAATCAACAAGGTCGCGTTTTAGAAGACAGTCTTACAGAATAACAATGTACGAGTACAGTCAGCAGCCGCTTAACGGTTGAGGTGCTTTTTTTTTATGGAGAATACGCAGACGTTTGACCGCGATCTCACCTGATGGTAAGTGATGATGCGGTCTACGGTGGAGCACGCTTACCTATGAGATACCTATTTACTCTCGCTTTGAAGAGACCCAAATTGTACTCAAGTGGAAACACAGACTCGGGCAGGCCGTTCCACTCCTTGGCAGTTCAAATTGACCTTAAGGGGCTCCTGGCGCCAATTACCTTCGATCTAAATCCCTTAGTTTTTGTTAGAATAGGTATATTATAAGATAGGTAATATAGTTTTTTTTTTGTTTTTTTTATTAGCCTAAAATAGTGTCCCACTACTGGGCAAAGGCTTCTCCCGCTGATGTCCAAAACTCTCGGTCCCGCGCTTTTTTCGGCCAGGTACTAAGGAAAGCGTCCAAATCGTTCCGCCATCTCTGTTTGAGCCTGCTCCGTCCGCGCCTCTTTTGCGGTATCCATTTGGTGGCTACACACGCCCATCTATCCGGATGCATGCGGCAGATCAGTTAAGTTGAAAACGCGTCAGTTATTCATTAGTTTTCAACGCATGTAGCTTTTCTAATGTACTTACCTTTATATCCATGGGCGAAAACAACCGCTTCCCATCAGGCGGCTTGTCTGCTCTTTTGCTTACAAAAACGAACAGTGACAATGAGAGTAATAAAACACAAAAATACCGCCAAACGACTTCCTAATGAGGCCTATTTGCAACAACAAGGGCCCTCCAACTTTATCAACAACAAGGATGCTCCTAATTATACGGATCCAGAGACGAGGAAAGAAAAAAAACTGACAATCACCGTACAGTTTACCGATCATAGTCTTTTATGGGCTGTAATTTTTATTTAAAGTTGGTAGAAGATATCCATACTAATATTATAAATGGGAAAGTGTATGTGTGTCTTTGTTTGTCCGTCTTTCACGGCAAAACGGGGCGACGAAGTGACGTGATTTTTTAAGTGAAGATAGTTGAAGGGACGGAGAGTGACATAGGCTACTTTTTGTCTCTTTCGAACCCCCCACTTCCCTAAAATGGGGGGTGGAAGTTTGTATGGAGCATTCCGCAATTTTCAAGGTAGAAAGCAAAAAATTGGTATGCGGACTATTTGTGTGCGGTTTATTCTGTTCCGAGTTCTCTTCTGTGTTTTAAATCAGGAAAGGGGAACCGTGTTACCCTGAATTTAACGCGAGTGAAGCCGCGGGCAAAAGCTAGTTTTTTATAAGTTGAACGCTAGAGCTAGGTGATTAGTTTTATGCTTATTTAAGATTTCGGCTATAGTGCCTTCCTAAAGGGCAACCTGGAATATATCAATTGACATGTACTTTACTATATCCCGGACACTCATTGATACGAGCAATATAAGTAAAGGTACAAATAGATTAAATAAAACTAAGAGGCCTATTTTAAGAATAAGAATAATTAAGTTGCAACTCCAGAGGTGACATGCGCGTTGCCCACCCTTTAGAAAAGAATTGTTCACTGTGTTGGAGGCTAAAGAGACAAGAGAGTCCCCCGTCGTCAACACACTACATCCTTATAGAGCTCTCTGGTGACCTTACTCTCCGGTAGGAACACAAAACTATATTTTTACTTTTTACTATTTGAAAGTTCTTGTCAATAAAAAAAATTAAAAATAAAGTAACATCAATACGATACGTCAAACGTGTTTGTGAAATTGGTTGTCAGAATTACAACTATTTTGATACCAATCCGTAACAAATTAATATTTACAGATGGAATACCGCACTAAGACCTTGTAATCCTTTAAATAACGTAGTTTAAAGGGATTGTTTGAAAGGAATTTAGTCTCTATTTACACTGGTCTCCGTTCCTAGTCATACAAAACTAACATCCCCATTGATCACAAGCGCCCGACGGCTCCACCAATCACGGGCCGGCGTCAAATACCACCGTCGCAGTTGACTGACCCATCCTCACTCTTACTACATCGACTTACGGCCCAAAATAGGTTAAGTGTTGCTTCAATATCATCATTATTTATATTTTTTATCTAGCGTTAATTTCTGGCGGATATTTCTGGTATACACAATGGGTAATTCCTGTTATGTTGAAGGATAAATTATCTAGACTAAGAAAAAAATATTTAGCGGGACTGACCACTAATTTAGGAATTAATGGAATGTAGGAATTAATTAATCTTTCCATTTTAACTATTGGCTATTTTTTTAGGCTCAAAGGTTCGACGCGTTCGAGATGTGGTGTTGGCGTAGGATGTTGGGCATTTCTTGGACAGAACACCGAACCAACGCTTCCATCTTGAAGGAACTCAGCATTAGAACTCGTCTGTCAACTATCTGTCGGTCACGTGGCCCGACGCGATCCAGACAATCTGGAGAAGCTTATCGTTGTCGGCCAAGTGGAAGGAAAAAGAAGCCGTGGAAGATCACCCACCCGATGGACCGAGGCGGTGGAGGAAGCCTGCCAAGCAAACCTGCAAACATCTATCCGAAAAGCTGAAGATAGAACCGTATGGAAAGCTGTCGTGAAACAAGTTACCGACGATTGTTGTCGCGACCCTCAGTCATGAGGAAACGAGGTGAAGAAGAAGAAGAAGATTTTTTTAACAGCCAAATGAATAGCTTTAGATTCTATTCATAGTGTTGTGTTCCTGCCGGTGAGTAAGGTTGCCAGACAGCTCAAAATGGTTACAGCTTGTCGATGATGGGCGACTCTCATGTCCCTTTAGCTGTCAACACAGTGAATTCTCCTAAAAGTGTCAGCAATGTCGTACATGTCGTGACACATCACATCTGGAGTTACAGGCGTCCATAGGGTACGATAGCTGCTTACCGTCAGGTGGGCCGTATGCATGCTCGCCTCCGTCGGGTATAAAAAGGTACTTTTTTGAAACGTCAATATTATTAGTAACTATGAAATTGCTATGTAAGACATTCTGAATCGTCACGATAATGTAGAATGCACCTCTATTTTACGAATTTTTGTCGATTTCAAAATAATTGATAGAGGAAAAATTTGAAACATTTGCATACTGTTTGTCAATAGTTGTAATAGGTGTTACGATTATTTACGCAAACACGTGTAAAATTACCCTTTTTCTGCAAATAAACAGTTTGTTTAATTGTTTAACCTGATTATTTTTATTAGACTTTATGACTTTAGTAGTAACCTTTAGTTAAGAAAACCTCTAACTCTTCCTAACTCCCCTATCTTATTTATTAAAATCACTACATAGTATAAAACAAAGTCGCTTTCCGCTGTTTGTCCCTATGTATGCTTAGATCTTTAAAACTAAGCAACGGATTTTGATGCGGTTTTTTTTATAGATAGAGTGATTCAAGAGGAAGGTTTATATGTATAATACATGCATAATATATTAGAGAAACACTGATGATTTTAGAGGTTTCTAATGTGATGTCGTAAATAAACCCATTTTTTGCGCTTACATTGCAAACGCTGGCTGAGTCCTAAGAGATAGATCAAAATAATGTACTACAGTATTGTACATCTTAAAAAGGTCTACAAAAAAGTCCGTAATGGTATATGTCTATCTCTTAGGGATAACCGACAATAACCGCCCACAATAAAGCCGGGCCGGGTCGCTAGTAGATTATAAACTGTAATAGACAATCTAGCAGCATCTCTCTCGCTACACCAGAATCGCGTAAGTGATTTGGATAGGAGGTGCAAGCACGTACTGCGCGTCTCAAATTCAGAAATTGCATATACTTGAAAAAATTCGACATGTTCTGCGGTGACCGGGTGGTCTAGTGGTCAGGGCGTCAGCCGCGAAAGCTGAAGACGCCAGTTCAAATCTGGCCTCGGACACCGAAGGACTTGATCACTTTTTCTGAAGTATATGTCATCTATTTCAGTTTATAATTTATAAATTATACTGTTACTACTTAAAAAATTGCAAATCAAAAATATTTAACAAAATAATTTGATTTGCTTCAAGATACTTATATTTCCCGTACTTATTTTTCACCAATATTTCAATTTCAATATTCTCCATCAACACCTTTACGGAGCAATCTTCATTATTCACTGTTCGACACACACCTTAGAAATTATCCCTTATTATGTTCCATTACTTTACAAAATACTCCCGAGAGGTCAAAGTTCAGCGGATCCAGTTGCAGATTAACGGGAGCCCTGGAAATGTGACGTCACCTGTCGGCCTGTCCAATCAGAGACGTGAAAAATGGCGGACTTCGATGGACGATTCGAAATTTAAAATGTCAACTTGATTCAATTTCATTTTTTATTCTGACATTTTTCTATCAGGAAAAGTAGCTTAGGGTGGGATGTTTGAATGACTTTCGCATCCTCTTATTTTCTTAAAAGTAAACTCTGCCGGTAAGATATCCCTACCAATCTTGAGGTCTCCGGTTCAAACCCCGGCTCGAATCACTGAATTATTCGGAGCTATGTTAACCATAGTTATAAGTCTAATTTTAAGTTATTTTTACTATCAAAAAATGGACATCAATTAGTCTGAAATAAATGCATTTTTTTTTCATTTGGTATTTACCAGTAGCTTTTCGGTTAAGGAAAACATCGTGAGGTAACCAGAGTTAATTTCAATAACGCCTACTGGCCTTGTTTTCCCCTCTAGGTTGGAAGGTCAAGGCACTCGTTTTCGTAAAAAATAGTGCAAATGCCAATTCATGGGAGGGTTACCGAGTGGACCTCAGGCTCAATTGCACCGTGGCAAAAAGCCGGAACAAGCGCTAAGAGGCTGATGAATAAAGTCTAACTTGTTAGCTACCTAGTTCTGCTGCTGACTTTGCAGTTCATTTTGTACAGAAAGATTTCATAATCTTAGTTCATGAACAAATTGTCTTGTACTTAAATAGATTTTGATGGATGAATAGACGCTGATTATTGACTAGGGTCGCTGACAGAATTCCATAGCCATAGACAAACAAATTTCTTTATTTGTTTAACACAGACACGTCCGAAAATATACCACAATGTTAGAAAAAAGGACAATATAAAAAAAATACTGCCTTACCGTAGTATTTTAATACTACTCGTAAATGGGGGATCAATATTACTCTGCGTCCGTAGGAAACACCTTAGACAACCCTACACGTGATCCCTGGGTGGTGCTAAAAGAGTAACAAACTTGGCAGCTGCATTGTTCCATCTGGACCTCCCAGCACTCACTGGATTTTTTTATCATCTGCTTTCCCACTACTACTTCCCCAGGGAAGAAATGCCTATCTATATCCAGTAGACATGTAGCCATACGCTAAATAATAAAAAAACTACTTGTAAATAAAGGAATAAATCACCGGAGACGGTGATTTTTTCCTTTATTTCTAATCAGACCAGTGAATCATTTCTGAGTTCTCTAATTGCGACCGCGATGCCTTTATAATCGTAAAACGCGTTCGCTCGCACAGTTTAAGCGCTAGCGATGATAATAACCATAACAAATCAAGTTATAATTTGAAATTTAGAATCGCCCTCCGATGATGGATGATGGCCAGATAAGGAAGGAATTAAAAGAAAAATGTGGAAGTCGGGATGGTAATTAGAATGCAAATGGGACATGGATTCATTTAGAAAACATGAAAGCTATCGCTTTTGTAGCTTTAACAAATGTTAAGGACCTTCGCGATAACGTCCTACTTATTATAATTTTGTGGTAGGATGTGAATTTAAAGCGATGTTAAAATTTACTTTATCTACACTCACAATTGTAAGTCCTCTAAAATGTGTTCAAAAACGGTAGGCAATGGCCAGCATTACAACAACCGATTTTATCTGTAGCAGTAACGAAATCTTAACATTACCTGCTTAAATATTGTTTCAAATTGGGAACATCGATTTTGGTAACGTAATGAAAATCCATCTCTCCTCCTACGTCATTTAGGATTTATAATACTTGTGTAGATAAAGCAGTGTATGCAACTGTGCGTAATTAGGCCTTATTACGTAACAGTTACATTATACTACTATTTGCTAGCTTACATGGCACATAAATACAACTACAAAATTATATGTAATTAACCTGATATAAAATAAACTAAATTGTTTGTTGAATATGTATGTTAAATAGTATTTTATACAATCGTGACATAATGAAGAGCTTTTCAGTCGAGTACTGTGTTTAGGCCACGAACTTGCTGAGTTGCCTAAGTAAGGTACGAGATCGAAAAACTAGTAATTACGTCACTATCGTATAGGTAGAAAATTTCTTTTTCTATGAGTATAGGTACCATCGGGTTCATAATTGCATACCCACTTTATGAATGATATTGACCCATTGATAAATTGGGTATGCAATTATGAACCCGATAGTACATTAGGTACTCAAAATAGGCAAGTCGGTGAGAAATGAGTTCGATGAATACGTACAACCTACTGCCTCTATAATATATAATTGAGTAACTTCGATCTCCCGGTGGATTGTACCGGCGCGTAGATAGAACACTCAGGTGAGTATGACAATCCATTTTAGATTAGTCGACGATGCTAAAATGTGCGCTCCATCGAAAAGTATGCGCTAGTAGTTCGGTCTACAAAGACTTAATTCAAGCATTAAAGTCGACGAGTAGAAAAATACATTTAGACTGCGTTTCCACTAGATATGAGCGAGGATGCCTTGCGAAGAATGTGTTTTTAAGAACCATAGAGCTGCGCTGTGCGAGGATAAACAAATTAAGTAATTCTATTGGTGCTTAAGAGGCTGACAACACCCGATGACCTTCAAACTGACTTTACACAAACAGTTTTTTAGCTATTACTACTTAAAGTAAAAAAAATATATATTAATATTCGTTATATATGGAAGAACTTGGTTAATCCCAATACACGATTGGACGAAATCGGCTCAATAGAAAACAATTCCAAAGTTACATCTTAAAATTAGCTTTAAACAGTTGCATGTCTTTAGTTTCTTGACTTATACGTCTGTAAGTAAGGACGAAATTCCACCACACTAATACTAAAAACATCGTTGTTTTATATTTCTAAATTAATCCGTAGTTTTTTTTTTAATTCATCATTTTGCAAAATTTGCAACGAGCTCCCAAACTAATCGGAACACAGTGTTTCTCTTTCACTCGCGCTGAAAAAGATAGGGAGGGAATTTAGCTGTTATCAGCCCCTTAACAAATACATTACTCGCAAGGCATCTTCGCTCATCTCTGGTGGAAACGTAATAGAACTCTTAGCCAGGTGTCCGGTTCTTCATCCAATAGCCAAGTACCTAGTAGTTAGTTCACCCTTTTCATCAAATATCCTGGTATATACATTAAAGATTCCATTAACTCTGAATAGTCCTTACACCATGGCGAGTGCTGTGTCTGCGTGCGTTCCATGACACGGGCAGGGGCAAATCCGCTCAGTGTACCTACCCCGTAATACATTTCATTAAATTGTCAAAATGACCTCTCCGCGTTGGCTGCATCTCGGCATACGCCCCCAAAATATTCGCAACACTAATAGTTCTGTTGCCGGGAAAGAATTACAACACTAAATTTTTGAAGACCTTATCTGTTTTCTGTTAAATAATTTTAAACAAAAAAGACCCGACTTCACTTAGCCTTCAACTTTTCAAATACAAATGGCCGAGTGGCTGTAAAAAATCACTATAATATTTGAAGAGTTACCTCGATTTCTCCAGGATCCCGTCCAGACCTGATGGCAATAGAACCAACTGTGAAGTATATAAAAAATAATAATTTTCCAAATCGGTCCAGCCGTCTTAAAATAACAGGTGAACATAAAAACGAAGAAGCAAAAACAAAGATCCCGACGAATTAAGAATCTCTTCCTTCGAAATGTTGAAGTCGGTTGATAAATAAATTTAATTTAATTTAATACAATGTTTGTGTTCATGTAAGCTATTTATGCGTGAAAAAAATGAACACGCTCTTATTAGGGTTCCGTAGCCAAATGGCAAAAAACGGAACCCTTATGGATTCGTCATGTCTGTCTGTCTGTCCGTCCGTATGTCACAGGCATTTTACTCGGAAACTATACGACGTATCTGAATAAAATTTACACATAAGGTGTATTTTGTATGCAGCTACTTAGTTATGTAGTTAAATTTGAAAAAAAAATATTTTTAGGAGGGCGCTCCATACAGGTAACTAAATTTTAAAAAAAATTAACCAAATATCAACATGTGACACATCAATCGATAGGTCTTTCAAAATAACATTGAGGTTTCTTTGACTATTTTGTGATTAAGTGAATATTTTCTGAAATAATCGCTTCGAAAGTCAGAAAAGTTGTGTAGCCCCCCCCCCCCCCCCCCCCCGTAACTTTTGAACCATAAGTTCAAAAAATATGAAAAAATTTGAAGAGATGCGCCTTATCATATACTTTCAACTAAAATTGTGTTGAACATTATCGGTTCGGCCATTTTTGAGTTATCTCCAAAAAACTTCTTCCATAGGCATCAGATACGACCTTTTGGTATTAGTTTGGTTCTTATTCCATTGAAGGTACAGAACCCTCCTATGCGTGGTCCGACACGCACTTGGCCGGTTTTTGACGATAAAATCGGCTAAGCTCATTTTAAACATCTCACCCGCTTAGTTAAAACTAGAAATGATCCTTCAATGAGCCTCTCGGTCAGATTACCGCGAACATCGGAAATCGAAATTTCGTTATCTCTATCGCACTTTCGAGCCATTCTAATTTGAGCGAAAGAGATGCAGATAACGAAATTTCGCGCCGGTTTGCGCCAGGCCCTCTGTATTATGTATCGCTGACCTAATGGCGAAGTATTAGCAAACAAATCGAGGTGCTTTTAACGTATTTGAATAAGACCTCCGCCCGGAATATATGGCGGCCTTTTTAGGGAAATATCCTTATCTGCCCCACAGCTGACACTAACGGTGGCCCGTGGTTTTTAATGGGTAGTAAATAACGGTTATGTTGGTCTACTACGGTATAAGTATAATATAATGACCCTTATTTATAAAACTTAAATGCCGTGATAGTCAAAATATGTTTTCCTTTTAACACAATAGTCATAGTCATTTATTTAAAATATTTTAAACATTACATGTTAAATCACATTGATACTTACTAATTATTACATTCTTCTCTCTCTTACAAAGAGGCTCAGTAATTTTGACGCTACAGTGGAAAAATTGATTTCTAAAATCCTTAACATTTAAAAACTTCCGTGTGCAAACCTGTATAGTTTTTAAACATTCAATATTAAGAAAGAAGTGTTGAAAGTACAGATTGGTTTATGGGAACAACAGGGGATAAAAGTTAACAGACAAGCTAATCAAAAGTTGTACGGTTCCGAGATATTGGCGCCTGGCGATGGGAAATCCCAGGGGTATATCGCTTGTCTGTCCACAATGTAATTAATTTACGGGATGTGAGTAGGTAGCTATTACACTATCCAAAATCAAATAGTTTAAGCCTGGGTCGCGAAAAAAATGCTCCGAGCGTTTCCACGCTAGCAGTGTCGAGCGATGTTTTAGATTATGGACTAAGAGCTGGTCACGTCAGATATGACACAATAATGAGAGCAATTAAACCTATCTAGTTAGATTGCTTTGCCATCCAAATTGCTAGATTCGGGCATCTGGCAGCTTTTAATGGGTGGAGGTCAGAGTGACAGACCAAAAAAGTCTTTCAGTTGGAAATAAGTTATACCAAAATAGGTAAAAACTGTCGAAGTTGTATCATTTATCTGCCACTGTCCTCTGACAGGGCCTATATTTTAACATTAGAAATAAATCATTGTGTATTATTGCGGAAACAAAGGCGACTAACTATAAATGCATTATACAGCATTTGGCAGTACTGTCCCCCAACAGAAACCTCTGGCTATGATATAATCTAATTAATTACATCATTTCCCATAATATTCCATCAAACCCAGAACTCTAGATTTGTTTTCTTCCAGTTATTTGCAATCTTTGACCTCCACCACTTGACAGCTGTCAGATGTCGGGATCTAGAAATAAGCATACTATATCAAACTAACTAGAGGGGTTTCGTTGTTCTCATATCTGACGTGACCAGCTCTCCTCTCCGTCTATTAGAGCGTCGAAATGGTCGAAACACAGCTACAAAGTCGAACGTTACGCTCGCCGCTCGCCGCGTTTTTTGTGTGGCGTAATCCGTGCATTCTCAAGGTGTTCTCTCACGTCTCTAGGGTTCACGTGGATCAATCTCATACAACTGTTTGCAACGCCCATACAATTCGCACGGCATCAATTGACACTAGTGTTTAAGACCCTACTTTGAAAAATAACGCGATTTTTAAAACGTGAAGCGGCAAGTATCAGAAACGAACAGATATGATTTTCGTATTAATGTTTCTTGACTATGTGATGTGATGTATGACAAACCCGATACGCGAGTGCTTAAAATTTACTCGATAGAAAAAAAATCCAAAGTTACGTCTTCAGTTTTCTGGCGAGGCGAATATCGCTGTAGTTTGCAGCACGGCTTTGTGGTCGTGATCAAGAAGCTCTTTTAAGTATGTTTCCCACAGTCCGTGGTCTTCAGGTTAAGTAGTTGTTTCCATCAGGTTGCACTGCTTATGTCCTGTAAAGCCGGACGTCAAGTTATCTCCCTACTGAATGCGCTCCTGGCATCAACACCAGAGTGTGACCTGATGGCGTGGCGATGGGCGAATGTGTGTCATGAGTGTTTGAGATTTTGCGACCTGATGGATAATAGGCAGTCAAGTGTGTTAGTATGATAATTTTGATTAACTAATAGTAGATATCTGTGTAAACTTAATAAACAATAAACAAACTCTATATTTTTTTTCTGGTGTCAGTACAGCGTAGAATGTGGAGCGAGAGACCTTAATTGAAGCTAAATGCGCTACTGATTCTATATAGTGACACTTATTTTAACGGTAAACACAATTTTCGCAATACAAATGTACAATGTTAGGGCACGCGTGGCTGCAGGTCCCAAATATTTGCATGTGGAGTGCTCACTGTAAACAGATTAGTAGTAGGTTATGTTAGTGTTTTCAATTCAACAGTTCCGATGCGAAGGGTGACCATGACTCCAAAGTTTTATTAAACATGACAATATTTTGGTTCGGACAACATGGTCAAACTTCAAACTGTCTGCGGATAGGTTATAATGTCTCGTATGACGTACGATTTAATTTATTTCGACACCTTTATTTATTTACATCGAACTACAGAGTTAATCACTAGATATTTGATATAGCAAATTACAAATATTAAATAGTCACGTCTTATAGTACCTATCTAACGACGTTAAGTAATCTCTTTTTGATATATGTTTGACATGAACTTAGTAACCAATAGACAACAAGAATATGATAATCTGAATAAGCTAAGATTTACTCCAATTGTAGAAATTTCTCCGTCGATTCCCCGTCGAAGTTGCTAGATAGTTAGTAAATGTATAAACACCAAAAAAAACGCTTAAAATAGAGGCTAACGAATAAATTAAAAGTTCCCGCGGCGTGGCCACTGCACGCTGCCCGTTGATTTGCATTAAACCAGCGCCGCAACTGTCCGGAACTGCACCGAATTTATGGACACTGCACGCACTTTTGTCCAACTTTCTGTATTTTGAAACAATCGCAGCGGGTGGCGTGCTCTCTATACTGATACTATTATAAATGCTACTGTAACTGTCTGAGAGCAGTATCCTAACGTTAATTTTCTTTTCAAGAGAATACTTAAGTCTTAGAGAATTCAACCCAGAGTGAGTAGCCATGTCTGTCATTTTCTATACAAAAAAGTTTGCCGATTTTTGCGTGGGAGGGGAACGTCAAATGTATGGCTATTCGTACGTAACTTACAAATAAACGTCAGATAAACGTCAGTCCATACATGTGTATGACCACTGGTCATATAATTTCGGCAGAGGGCAACGCCTGTCAATGGCGACTCCAAGACTTAAGTGGTAGGCATACATCTATTTTTTCGCCAAACTGAGGACAGTTTGTTGGCGAATAGTGCGCTATAAATAAAACTGATGATTTGTTACAGATTTGAAATCATAATTATTTCATGTTATCATTCAAATGTACATTTACATCTAAATTAGTGCCGCAGCTTTATGGTATTAGTTTAAGCAGAATATAAACCCAGTAGAGTTTGTCCAGTAAGAGAAGTGTCATGGTTTATCTGGGAATTCATACATTCTACGACACTTCTCTTTCCGAACAGACTCTATAAAGATATAAATAAATATAATACAATTAAAAGCCTTTATAAATTATCTACGAGATCAGATTAGAAAGTTAAAAAAAAAATCTATTTATTAAAGACCCCTTTATTATTAGCCAGTTTTCCTGTTCTTAGCCTTCTGTGGCCAACACAATCTTTGCCAACTGTAGCCACAATTTCATCGGTCCACCTTTCTTTGGGCTTCCCTTTTTTCCTGGCCAGTAATTATAAGCATTATGATTATTAATTATTTAATATTTTTATTTTCTACAATCTTCAATTTAACTCTCCTATTGAAATATTACGAAAAATATATTCATTTGTAACGGTAACATATACGCAAAGTCTGTGTATGTCCATGACTAGGTACTAGTATCTATATTTGTAATCTATTGAAGAGACTGTCAGACGCACACCCTAAATCGTTGAAAGAATACCCTGAAATTTCAAACATTTTTTTGAAAATATATTATTTAAAATCGTTAAGATCCACTAAGAAAAGATTTCTTGAAATTAAACCCCGAAAGGGTAATCCTATGGAGCTAAATATTTTAAAGGGAGACGCAGAAAATCGCCGGCGGATATGAAGTCTGCTATGTAAATGCAACTCCTATGTCAAAATTATTTTACATGTTTTAAAGTGGGTATTCCACTCATACATTAGTATGTTATTCAATCAAATACAAACATTGAAAACATTGAAAAAATAATCAACCCAGTTGGAATTGAACCAACATCGATACGCCTTACCGGGGCTCGATATCACTTTACCAATTAAGCTATGGGTTCAGTTAAGGCGAGCCCCGGTAAGGCGTATCGATGTTGGTTCAATTCCAACTGGGTTGATTATTTTTTCAATGTTTTCAATGTTTGTATTTGATTGAATAACATCCTATGTCAAACTTAAATATTTAAACGAAAATCGAAACCAACATCTTTTTAGTCCAATAAGTCTAAAAATAGCTGAAGACGATCTTCCATCAAACTTCCAATCCGCTCCTATTCTCATTTATCCCGCTTATTTATCAAACACTCGACGAGCTAAAAGCAAAATAAAATCGTTGCAGTCTGATACACGAAGGGTTGACAGACCAGATACAACACACTGATCCTGGATAGACTTTACCTCCTTGTAATAAGGTGCATTTATGTCCCGTTAACCGAGCTGATAGCATTTTCGTGGCGATTCCATTACTGGACATTGCGAGATATTTGTCGACACCCAATAACCTCTTTGAGAACTTACAATTTTTCATTTAAAACCTTATGTGAGAGCGTCTGGTAGATTTGTCATTGGGTTGCCATTTTTACGAGAAAAGTTCGACATCCTGTTGACAGTATTAGCTTAAAGATTATTTAGTTAAATATATTTCAGAGGGAGAAATAGAAATTGAGTCCATAAATAACATAGAGGCTATATTTGACTGATCGGGATACTTTTTGCCATACCTCTAAAAAAGCCTGGTCAAACGGAAGATGACGATGACTCAAAGTAAACTTTCATCAAAATAGGTGTAGGAGCGTTCTGTAGTCCAAATGGCTTACATGTTATTTTGGTGACGCGTGATAACGTTCTAAATTCGTTTTTTATCTGTTTCTTACAATCGCTCTTGTAAGAATCGTTGAAGTAACAAATATTTTTCAAATTTGTTCGTTGTCGCTAGTGCGGGGCCGCCCCGAGAGAATTATTTCTCAATCGCGGCCCAGCATGAATATCTAAAGCCAGTGAGCCTCATCAAAAATGAATCTCGTATTTTTCGGGTGCCGCCTCGTCCGATATATCGATTTAACGACTGCCTTTTTTGACGGTGAAGAGTTTCGCTATGGGTATTATAAGGCAATTTTTTATAAAACATTATGTCAGCGATCAATTAGTTTTTCAAAGCTCATTTTTGAGCCATACATTGATGTAGTGTTCTTAATAGTATTGTGACATAATTGCCCACAATACGAATACTCTCGATATTTACGCCTAACTAGACCTTAGACCGTTAGAAAATAATCCTCATTGTTACCTGTAACAGTCATTATGACATGTCACTCCTGCACGCATAGCCTAACTTGACGTTTGATGCGACAGTTCATACTTCAAGCGCGACTCGAAGTATGGAGTGACAGGCGACAACATAAGATATGCTAGCCGGCCTGTCAGTGTAGTAAAATTAGATCTAAATTTGTCAAGAAACTAACTACAATTGCACCGTCGGCACAGGGCAGATACGTCATACTACAAAACACGTTTGAGCGCTTATGTGTACGGCACGTCTGTACACACGTCAATGTGTGCATGAGTTCTTAGGGCTCTGTCATTCAATTGTTTTTCAAGTTTCCGCTGTCGTAAATGACGTTTGACAATACTCTGTCATTTTGCATTGTTTTATAGACGCGCTGCCAACCTGATTGATAACCTACTGATCTCCAACCAAACGGTCGCCGCGGGGTGAGTTCATTCCAATAAATTACTATATTACTCTGTGCCATCGGCTCTCAGTTCGTGATAAACTCACTTTAAAAATACGGCAAGTATAAACGTTATTTCGGGTACAATGCGGTTACTGGCGAAAGCGACCCGCCAGACAATATCGCCTTTCTGTGTTACGGGCGTGTATGAAAACAAACGGGTGCTACGTGCGCCGCTTACTCCAAGGAGTACGAAGAAACATTATAATGTTTGGATTTGGATGACGAAGCAAATTTATCCTTCTAGGAGTGTATAGATCAGGTACCCAAAATTGTTTGTTCCATTCTCTTTTTTCCCACTTTTCAACCGACTTCAAGATTTCGAAGGAGGAGGTTATCAATTCGTCGGGATCTTTGTTTTTGCATTTTTTTTTTTTTTTATGTATGTTCACCGATTATTCGAAGACGGCTGGACCGATTTGGAAAATTCTTTTTTTGTTTGTAAGAGTATACTTCACAGTTGGTCCCATTGTAACCAGGTCAGGATCTGATGATGGGATCCTGGAGAAATCGAGGGAACTCTTCAACTATTATAGGCACACCTGTAGTGATTTGAGTATTTTTTACAGCAGCTCGAGTATTTGGTGTTGGAAAGGTGGATTGCTTAGTGAAGTCGGTTCTTTTTTGTTTAAAATTATTACATATAAATACGTCTAGCAACAAAAACTAGTAGTCAGTAATGCGTCCGAAGGAAGAACCTAATGGTTACACAACCGTATAGGAAAATAATAATTTTTAAGAAAAAAAAACCGACTTCAATGGGGGTAGCCGGTGAAGGATTATTGTAGATGGTGCACTTAGATTCCATACAATCAAATAACTTGCTTAACAAACGCAGCGGAGAGGACAAATCGCCAAACGTGAACTATGCGTCGTTGAAGAGTTCCGTTCTGATTATCATCAGCAGTTCCACTTCATCAAATGTCACTCTTTTGAATGAAAATGCTTGATTTGTTGATAAAAATACAAAAGTCACTTTATGTATGCCTTTAAGATTTGAGGAATTCCCTCGATTCCTCGTAGAACTCATCATCAGAACTTGTGCTTGACGAAAATTGGTCCTGACAATCTAATTTGCTTAACAAACATAGCGAAGAGGAATAATCGCCAAACATGAACTATGCGTCGTTGAAGAGTTGCGTTCTGTTCATCATCAGCAGTTCCAGTTCATCAAATGTCACTCTTTTGAATGAAAATGCTTGATTCGTTGATAAAAATACCAAAATCACTATGTGTAAGCCCTTACGATTTGAGGAGTTCCCTCGATTCTTCATGGATCCCATCATCAGAACTTGAGCTTGACGAACATTTGTCCTGACAATTAAACTTGCTAAACAAACACAGCGAAGAGGACGAATCGCCAAACGTGGACTATACGTCGTTGAAGAGTTCCGTTCTGATCATCATCAACAGTTCTACTTCATCAAATGTCACTGTTTTGAATGAAAATGATGGTTTTGTTGATAAAAATATAAAAATCACTATATGCATGCCTTTAAGATTTGAGGAGTTCCCTCGATTCCTCATGGATCCCATCATCAGAACTGCGTTTTGACAAAAATGGGACCAATCTATATATATATATACTTATAATCAAAAAAAGAATTTTCAAAATCGGTTCAGACATGACGGAGTTATGGAGTAACAAACATAAAAAAAAAAAACATACACGCCGAATTGAGAACCTCCTCTTTTGAAATCTTGAAGTCGGTTAAAAAGTGGGGAAAAACACGAATGAAACAAAAAAAAATTTGGATTCTTGATTTTTACCATATAACTATTAAACTTTCGTATGAAGGGATCGAACTTTAATTTTAAGAGAAAAGTCTCATGAGCGGAGTTGGAAATAAATGATAAACTTATCACCATGATTTGTTACAAAAAATTTAATATCGATGACGCTTTTACCAGGGCCTCAATTCGACATGGCATAACTGACAGTAGCTAGCGAGACAACTATGAGATCACACTTTTGTGACAGTTGAAATTTGGGGTGGAATCACTCAAGAGTGACATGTAAAATGGTGGCCATAGCCATAGACAAAACGCTCTAGCGAGACCTACTGACAGATTGACAGTTAGGTGTGGACACGTGTGGACAGATGGATTTCTATCTATCACCTAGACGTCTAGACAGACCCGGGGAAAGAATATCTATATACTCAGCGACAGTCAGGCAGCGCTTAGAGCACTTATAGCGCCCAAAGTGGAGTCCAGACTAATATTCAATGGTATCCAAGTCCTCAACAGGCTTGGAAGGCAAAACAAAGTGCAACTGATGTGGATCCCAGGGCACGAGGGCTTTATCGGCAACGAAAATGCTGATGAGCTTGCTAGAAGGGGCTCTATGAATAACTTCTTAGGCCCGGAACCATTTGTGGGGCTCTCAAAGGGAACCATAACAACGGCCATAAAGGACCACACCAAACATAAACACCAACAAGAGTGGGGTAGTTTGACAGGTCTAAGGCATTCAAAGCTCTTCATGCATAGAGTTGACTCAAGCTGGAGCAAAAAGCTTTGGAAACTTAGTAGAAAAAGGCTCTTAATCATAACAGGAGTTTTTACAGGCCATTACGCCGTGAAAGGAGTACTGGCTAAAATGGGACTGTCAGACAATACTGATTGTAGAATGTGTGGCGAAGAGGAAGAAACAATCAAACACTTAATGTGTGAATGTCACGCTCTTGCCAGACTAAGAATGAGGGACTTTGGAATCGGCTATCCAGATCCAGAGGACCTCAAAGCACTGCCCTTGAGCTCCATCACCCAACACATGGAGATGGTTGAAAAAGCTCTTGAGTAAGTGTACTAGGGGGCAATTACACAAAAGATCCCTTTGGGTCGAAGTGTATCCATATGGGCCCCCGAGCCAAATAAGATAAGATAAGATAAGATCTATCACCTAGCGAGACAAGTGTGAGAGCCACGTCTCGCAGTTTGGCATGTCGAACCGAGGCCCAGGTATCGCGAAGTGTTACTATCTATATTCCGGTTTTTTTTATATATTATTATTGAAGTATAAAAATATTTTATTTTCTTATTTCACTTTATTACACGTTTGATCCAATAATACCCTTGAAGACTTTTACTTTTCTAAGTATATTTATTTATCTCTTAGCTTACCCATTTCAGGCGCACTCTATGAGTATAACGCCTCGTGTAAAGGATTTTTAAATGCCTCATCCACAAGTTCGGGCATCCCGGAGGCGCAGGCGAGACAAGCCGCGAGTACAGTTGATCTCGAGTTGTTCAACCGGGCTATTGCACCCGCGCTCCTATTTAAAGACGCCTTAGTATTCTGCTAAGGGTCTCCAACTCGCTACAATAACTGTTGTGACTTAGAGACAGCCAGCAGATAAAGCATTGCTTCAAAACTTAGTACTCGTATGTGCTTCAGGAGCAGTATTCTAACTTGAAATTATATTTGTTACAGATATGTCAACAAAAGAATCTTGTAATAAATAAATATTATCGGACAATCTTACACAAATCAACCTAGTCCCACAGTAAGCTCAATAAGGCTTGTGTTGTGGGTACTAGGCGACGATATATATACTCGTATAATAGATAAATACATACATAGAAAACATCCATAACTCAGGAACAAATATCCGTGATAAACACAAATAAACAACAAATAAACACAAATAAACCGCTGCGGATGGGTCGACTCTCCTGCTTGCACTTGCGGTGCTGTGACTCAAACCATCCAGCACATCAGCAGAAGGGCAGTCTTCAATATATCACGCTATACCGCCGGTCCTCCAGATGACCTGATCACCTTGTGCGACGAAGCCATTAAGTGGCTGACTGGTCTTAGTGTTGATATTAAATAAATAATAAATAAATAAATAAATATTTGGGGACAATCTTACACGAATCAACCTAGTCCCAAACTAAGCAAAGCTTGTACTATGGGTACTAGGCGACGATATACATACTTATATAGATAAATATATACTTAGATACATAGGAAACACCCATAACTCAGGAACAAATATTCGTGATAAACACACAAATAAATGCCCTTACCAGGATTTGAACCCGGGACCTCCTGCTTCATAGGCAGGGTCACTACCGACTGGGCTAGGAGGCGGCTTTTGTAATTGTTATCGGACCGTTTTTACTTTTTTTTACTAGTCATATAATGAACGACTGTTTTTTACTCGGTAATAAGGTTCAACTGTGGTTAGGGAACAAGTGTAAGAATTAGATCCACTTCATATAAATCCATGATGATGAATTGATGCGCTTGAGGTCTGAGGATAGATTAATATTCATCCTTCTTAATAAAGTTTCAATTTTTTTTTGTGACAATTTCTTTAATATGTTAACAATAAACGCACAAAGGTTGCCTTAATTTTCGCTATAACACTTCAAAGATACATAAGGACTTTAAACCCAAAGTACTTAGGTATCAAAATTGCAAGTTCCAATTCCAATCCCGTATGGAATGAGACCTCTAATTAGTTTTCAGCTTCAAACGGCCATGGACAGCTGGAGCGGCGGCATTATCACTTTAAAATCATGATTTATTACTGATCTGTTATTGAATTTATTTTCTTGTGTCATCAAAATGACGACACAGTGGGTTCATCGAACACAGTTTTTGAAAAATCGTAGCACGTTTAAAAATAACAATATAGTTTGCAAGAAAATGGATAACAATCTTGAAACATTTCACTAGAAACCTGAGAGATTTAAGACATGAGTTAATTATAAACACTTTCGCTCGTTAAAAAAGACAAATTACATCTAAACTTCACTGTTTAAAAGCATAGTAATATTGCAGTTAACTATTTAAAACTTAAGCTAACGTAAATTAATTTTGTACTAAGCTGAAACGTCTGCAAGCGAAATTTCAATTTTATAATTGAAAGAAAAATGGAAAAATTCACTGCGTCGAGCAAGATTCGAACTTGCGACCTTTCGGAACACCGGTCCGACCGCTCTGATGCTTACTCAACCGCGGTGAATATTTCCATCAGTTCCTTCATTGCTTACGTCAGAGGGTGACGTGTAGCGACATCTACCTTAAGTGTATACACACGTTAAAGGCATCGAATTTCCAAGTCATATTGGAATAACGTCGATAACAATGCGCTAACCCATACTAAATTAATTTTGTACTATGCAGAAACGTCTGCAAGCGAAATTTCAATTTTATAATTGATTCCAATAAAAAAAATTATCTTGCTCGACGCAGTGAATTTTTCCATTTTTCTTTCAATTATAAAATTAAGCTAACATAATATAAACTGACTTGGATATTTTTTTTCATTGAAACTTACGTATTTTTTAAAATTTTAACTCCATTTTTATAGTCCGCAACGCAAGCTTCGTCAGGTGGATTATGATTCTGATACCTAATGTACGAAATCGATAAGATATTGACTCTCTATGATCTTTTATTGATTATACATATATTCGACCTTAAATTAACAAGAAAAGGATGATCTGAATAAGCTGATTATCACATTTGACAGGTCCAATCATGTTTAATATCAAATAAAAATCAATTGCACTCTTCGAATAAGCGTGATTCTTGGTTTTAATTTGAAAAATGTTATTCCGGAGAATTCAAAAGTCATTGTTTCTGTGCCATTGTGGTTCTATCAATAAAAGCGTTAATTAGTTTTTGATTGATTCGTGTTTGGTCAGCTGTGATTTTATTGACGATCAAAAATTTTTTTTAAGTTACTTGACTTACCAACTCGCTTTTCGTTTCCAGCTTTTTTAAGCCAGTTAAATTGTAGGCTACAACCATAGACCAAAGAGACTGGATATTTGTGTCTGCACAACGCGCATACATAGGTACAGTTAGGCTATGGAAGAACTGAAGACCTCGTAAATCGAAATTTCGTTAACTGCGTCTCTTTTGCTCGAATCAGCAAGTGCGATAAAGAAATTTCGATTGTCGAGTCCGGTCTACAAAAAAAAAATTATGGGGGATACTTTTGATGGGGGAAAGTAGTCCAAAACGATATATAATGTAATTCGTAGTTTGTCGCCTACTGTTTCCGTTTCCGAAATAACACGCAATGTTTTTTGTGCTAATGTTAAAATATAGGCCACGCCCTCTATAAATAAGACGACTTCGGCAGTTTTTACCTATTTTTGTATTACCTACTTTTTTCCAACTGAAAAATTTTGCTAGTCTGTCACCCTGACCTCCACCCATTAAAACCTGCCAGATTATTGTGTCATATGTGACGTGGCCAGCTCTTAGTCTATTAGAGCATATACAATTATACATCAGAGATAATCATACTGAATACTTTTTCTTAAGCTGTCTCAGGGATAGGTATAGTTTTTTTTCTTTATCTGTTACTCACAAATTTAATTTGCGAGATGATAACGACGAATAGATTAATACCTCATTCGTTAAAATCAGCTCAGTCAGTTTTGATTCTACGGTAAAATACACATACAATAACGGGCGCTGAACGCAGGCGGGGAGTGGCTGCGTTCAGTTTCTACAGTAAGGCCGTGTTGTACAGCTGTCATCGTGGTCCACAAATGGTCTCGCCGGAAGATCAGCGCTGGCTTTCGGGTCAGCATTATGCTGAGGCGGGCCCATTTCGAAGTAAACTCTTTTGTTTAACGTTTAAATGCTCTTGTTATTCTACTTTTGTATGTACTTCGAATAAAATGTATGATTTATGATTTACAATAGACCCTGCGTAGGAACTGCATCTTCTAGCAATATTGTAATAAATAATGAATTTTATTTCAAACGTAAAAGGCTTGTTATCGTTAAAATTATATGCCAGAAGTACTCGTAGTCTGCAGTCGACTGTGAGATCCTCGGGCTTACTTGAAAATTCAAAACTTGCGTCTTTTGTGTAAGTTGTGGTTCCGAGCTAGTTAGCGACGTTCCTCGACGTTTAAGTAACGGTTAAGTACGCGGGTATAGATCCTGTGCCGTATTCCAATTTTAAAATACATAAACAATAAATTAGTAATATTTATGGACAAAATTAGTATTAAAAAATACTTATATCACTATAGGTATGCCTTTAAAAGTTGAGGAGTTCCCTTGATTTTACCAGGATCCCGTCAACAATTCCTGACCTGAGTACAATGGTATTAACAGTCAAGTAAATCCTTTCAAACAAAAAAAGTTTTTTTTCGGCCAGCCATTTTTGAATAATCGGTTAACATACACAAAAAAACCGGCCAAGAGCGTGTCGGGCCACGCTCAGTGTAGGGTTCCGTAGTTTTCCGTCCGTCACAGTAAGTGTCCCCACTTAAGAGTTTTTGAAAGCACGTCATTTCATTGTGATTTTGTAGAAATTACAGGTACAATAAACACCTGCTATACGGTTAAAATACAAACTTAGTTCAGAAATTATTTCGTATTTTTTTTTCAATAACTATTCAACCTATCAAGTTCAAAATAATTTTCCTAGAAAGTTTTTATAAAGTTCTACATTAGAGATTTTTTTCATATTTTTAAAATTTATGGTTCAAAAGTTAGAGGGCCCCCCCTCTAACATTTGAACACATTTTTTTACTTCTGGAGCGATTATTTCCGAAAATATTTACATAATCAAAGAATTATTTTACTAAACCCCTATTCATTTTTGAATACCTATCCAACAATATATCACACGTTAGGGTTGAAATGAAAAAAAATCACTCCTCACTTCACCCTAATAAAAAAATGTTTTCAACTTTTTATTTTACCATTTTGCCGGCGTGATTGATATACATATTAGTACCAAATTTCAGCTTTCTAGTGCTAACGGTCACTGAGCTTATCCGCGGACGGACGGACAGACATGGCGAAACTATAAGGGTTCCTAGTTGACTACGGAACCCTAAAAAAAGATCCCAACGAATTGAGAACCTCCTCTTTCGAAATCTTGAAGTCAGTTGAAAACACAATCTATCTCAAACATAACTCCAAGACACAGCAAATAATCAACCAATACCTATTGAAGTTGTATTGGGATTGCATCGGAATAATTTTCATGCAAATTCTGATATTTCTCATGCAGAGTTTATGCGTTACTTGTATTGCATTGGAATTATAGTGAAGTTGGATCGTGTCTATACATGAAGGCTGCGTTTGTACCAGAAATGAGCGAGGATGCGATGCGAGAGATGTGTTTGTTAATAACCAATCCTAGAACTGTGCTGTGCGAGGGTAAACAAATGAAGTGATTCTATTGAAAGAAAGAAAAAACATTTATTAAAGTCACACCAATTAAATGAACAAAGGAAAAATAACAAGCATTAAGGACGATAAAAGGGCTCTCACTCAGCATAATGCCGCAGCAAGCCACGGCGCTGATTTTCGGTGGGGACCTAACTTATAACTAATTTATAACTAACTTATAATATAACTAACGAATGACGACACAAATGCAGACAAAAAACAAACAACAAAAGCAAACCAAGAAAAAATAAATAAACAAGAAAATGGTAAGACCGGTTACAAGATAAATCTCTTTGCCCTTATGTAATATATAATTTAAAAAGAAGGAGAAAAGGTATGTACACTTAAAAACAGTTTTGAGGTGGCGCAATCGGGGGATTTAGCGCGCCCGCGCCCGCGCCCTCTCGTGGTGCGTCTGGCGCGCCGTGCGCTCCGTGATGAGCTGCTCAAAAGCGCGCGAGTCCGCCGTGGCGCCACCACTGACGGGATCGGCCTACCCGATCACGCTCCGTCAAAATTTCTTCTCCATGACCGTCTCACAAAGAAGATCCGGGTCCTATTTAATAAGGCACGTGAGAGAGGCCGTTCCGAACAATGGCGATTCATTTGGAGCAGAGGTCTAGGATCTATGCAAGAAAATCAGAATTGTCGAAAGTGCATCGGATTAGGACTGAAGGCGATCTGGATAATATTTTTCCTGTGGCATCTAATAGCCTTATTTCATAGCGTTCGTGGCATTTTTGGTGCGTCTAAGATAACTAATATCTGCTTGAATATTGTATTTACATTAGGTTATTCTATTAAAGTGCTAATGTTACAATTTTATTTAATATTTAATGTGCACTTGTATGTAGGCAAATATACAAGCCTTACTGTAGAATTTAAATTATTTTGAAATTGATTTCTGTATTGATAGCGAAATTTTAATTACATTACTCAGTGATATTGGTAATAATATTACACTGAATTGTGTATTTAAATTGGAAGTAATTACCTGACATGTACACTATCCTGTTCTGCGTAGCATCCTGCTTACACAAAAAAACTAAACCCTTATCTTATGAATTTTTATATTTTTGTTCAAAATAAAAGACAAGCAATTTAAATTTGAACATTTTAATGCAGGATCTTTATGCAGTCTGCACAAACATGATGAATTCTCAGTCGCAATGGAGAAACATAAACCGGAAATCATTGCTATAAATGAAACTTGGTTGCAACCAGGTCAGGAGGGTCGTGCGCCGTCTGTGCCGGGGTACAGGCTGCGGCATGCACCTCGCAGGCTCGGGACGAAAAGGGGCGCTGGTGGAGTCGGTTTTTATATTAAAAGTCATCTATATGCGCGAACCTGTGAATACCCAACTCATCCAGACGTGGAGCAAATGTGGCTAAGAATCAAAATAAATAAAACTACCTTCATGATAGGAACAGCCTACCGTCCACCTTGGCTTAGTTTGGATATATTTTTGGATGCGCTTAGTGAAACAATTATATCATTTTCTCAGTATAACCACATTATTCTGAGCGGCGACTTTAACGTTAATATGCTGGACGCGAATGACTGTAAGACCAAGCGGCTTAAACAATTTTTAGATATATTACTGAGCCAACGCATTTTACAGAGCACAGTTCGACTCTCATCGATTTAATTTGTTCTGATGCTACGGTTCTTGATGCCGACGTTGATCATAATGAAGAACTGGGTGGCCACGCTATGGTATTCGTTAATGTAAACATTAAGACACTCAAAACTGCGCCAACAATTCCTTTGAATAGACGCCTAAATAAAATCAATTTGGAATTTTTTACCGTCATTTAAGCCAATTACATTGGAATAGTATCGCCTGTCTAAGGTCCGTTGAAGACAAACTAGCTTTTGACTTGTATGCTCCGGTAAAAAAAAATATCATAAAAGAAGCAGCCAAGCCATGGCTTACCGATAACCTTCGTTACATGATGAGACTTCGTAACGAGGCATTCAAAAAATACAAACAACATAAACAGGATTCTGATAAACATAATTATAAATCATTTGGTGAACACTAGTTTATATTGTGAACAAAAAGCTTATTTCGAGCAACATATCAATAATAATTTGAAGAACCCTAAAACTCTTTGGAAAAATTTAAAGAAAAATGTAATTCCTAATATTAAGGATAAATCTAGCCTGCCACAGATATTCAACGATCCAACAGTTATAAATAATAACTTTTTAAAGGTTCCAGGTACGTTCATAACAAAATTGTTACTTAGAACCAAATCTAACGCTATGGGGTATGACGGGATTACATTTGACATGATATTAATGACACTTCCACTGACCTTACCAATAATTACGGACTTGATTAACACTTGTATACTGACAGCTGAAGTACCTTTAGTCTGGAAGACAGCCATAGTTCGCCCAATCCCTAAAGTAAACGATCCAAGGGATATAAAGAATCTGCGTCCTATTAGTATCTTACCTTACCTATCGAAGATAATGGAAAAGGTAGTGTATGATCAGGTGTCAAAATATTTAGAATCTAATAATATTTTACCCGAAAACCAGTCAGGCTTTAGGAAGAAACGAGGTACTTCCACAGCCCTCCTTGATGTCATTGATGAGGTTTTAGCAGCGCAGGATACGGGAAAGGGTACGATAATGGTATTATTAGATTTTTCGAGGGCATTTGATTGTATCAACATTTCGCTTCTACTTTGTAAATTACGCTATTATGGTTTTGATGATCATTCAGTAAGTTGGTTCGAAAGTTACTTCAAAAACCGTAAGCAAATCGTTAAATTGACAGATAAAGATGGTTCCTCTTTGACGTCTAATCCATGTCCGGTGAATAGAGGAGTTCCTCAGGGATCCATTCTAGGTCATCTTTTGTTTATCCTTTATAGCACTGACATTATCACATGCATAAAGCATTGTAAATACCAGCTATATGCTGATGATTTACAAATATTTTTCTCTTTCCACCCCAGTGATATCGCTTCGGCAGTAGAAAAGGTAAATGATGATTTAAAACGATTATCAGAATGGTCCTCCACAAATTGTCTCGTACTAAATCCAACAAAGTCGAAATACATGGTACTTGGGTCTCGAAAACAGACAAATGATATTATTAGTAAAGGTCCAATTATATTAGTAAATGACGTAAGGGTCAACCCTTTCAGTCGTAAGGGTCAAGATTTCTTGCTTCATCGACACGATCAATCGTGTCGATGAAGCAAGAAATCTAGGACATTTGTTTGATACAAATCTGCGGTTTGAAAATCACGTGGTAGAAACCGTTCGGAACTGTTTATATCGTTTGAAACTTTTATATAACATCCGAAACTTCCTCAGTGTCGACCTTAGATTGAGACTCTGTGAATCCCTGATTTTATCCAAACTCAATTATTGTCTCACTGCATATGGCTCCTGCCTTCTGGCCCGCTCACAGCGTCTCATTCAAAGAGTACAAAATGCTTGCGCGAGATATTGCTTCAAAATACCTCCCAGGACACATATCACACCATACCTAAATATGCTTCGGATATAATATTGTCTTCGGTTGCCGCGATAGTTATTCATGAAATAAAACAATTAAAAACGGATTTTATCGCGTGTATTGAGTTTAAATTACATCCCGACGTTTCAAACACTTTACAGCGTTCGTGGTCAACGGGTCGACCCGTTCAGAACTCATGTTTGCATGCCTGCTATTTGACACTATCCAAACGAAGCAACCCTCTTATCTCTTTAAAAAACTAGTATGGCTATCTAATACCTACCACCAACCTAGACCGTCACGAGCAGTTGTTTTGCGGGTCCCCAGACACAGTTCCGCTTCTTTTAGGGGGAGTTTTCGGTACCGTGCAACTAAATGCTGGAACAATATCCCTCCACCGATTCGTCGTTTAAAAAACAAACTTAGTTTTAAAAACAAATATCGTCTACATCTTTTAAACGAACAAAAAGAAAAAGGCTGAAACTCCCTTTTCTTCATTTACGGTATCTCGTTCTATGTTACACAAATGTTACATCTACGTTAAAATACAGATAACACAAGAATTAGAGACATTGCCGTGACACGCAGACATACACATACTTTATATACTTACATTAACACGACACTCGCACATGTACTACATAAACATAAGGTTCGTCATAAAGCGTTGCACAAACTTTATTGTAAGGTCCTGGCAGAATATCAGCGATGTGGCTTGCCTTGCCGCATCATTATGCTGAGCCAGCGCCAATTCTCTGCCACGACACATGGTTAATGTCCTTTTACGTTTTTTTGTTTTTTGTTTTTGATATCTAACTGTAATTTGAAATAGTTTTAAATTTTTATTTATAAGCTGCATGCCTATGTTTAATACCTACATCTTTCTTTGTTATTACCATGTATGTTGTGGGAATGAATAAAGTGTTTATCTATCTATCTATCTATCTGATTAGCTGCCGCTAGGCGTTCAATTGAGCGCTGATAAATAACTTTCGACACTTTAATTTAAACGTACTTATCGCTTTTAGCGCACGAATAGGTGGGGGCAGGTTGTTCCAAACACATTCCTCGCAACGCATCCTCGCTCATCTCTGGTGGAAACGCAGTCTAGTTAGAACACGGCCGCCAGCATTGTTTCAGTAAAGTTTTGTTATAATTTATACAAAAGTATAATCTTTATTGCATAATATTTACATGAGCTGCGTCTCCTAGAAGTGTAGTTAGTGACCTGGCAATCCTCAACGGTCAAGTTGTTCAAGTTGCAATATAATACGTATTCATGAAGCATGAGTATTATCTATGGGCCTGTAGCTGTCTGAAAATATCATCTACCATCAATTCATTTACCCCGCTCTGATATCCAAGATATGATTGCATGTGACTGTACTAATATGAAGATGTTACGTCTCGCCCTGATTCGTTCGCGTTATTATTAATGTTTGATAAGCACTAATGCTGCTGAGAGCGTCAATATCGCTACTTCAGACCTGCTGGCGGTTCTGCGCGCCTGGTACTTTGGATAATTAACTGCAGTACAGTCAGATAATAAACCAACAACAATTTTATCTACAGAGTAATTTATGTATTTATGTAAACGTGTTGTTACCGTCAAATGGGATAATTTGAGACGGGCGGGGTAACTAAAGGCCAGATTTTAAAGAAATCTAATGTAAGTAGGTACTTTATTTTTTATAAATATTATAGGACAATCTTACACAAATCGACCTTGGCCCACAGTAAGCTCAATAAGGCTTGTGTTATGGGTACTAGACGACGGTATATACACCGTGACCGTTAATAACCCGAAAGATTTAAACCACATATTTTTGACGACTGTACGAGTAAATAATGTTATATCAACATGGGTCTAATTATGTGTCTTAATTAAATTACTATTTCAGTACGAATTAAATCTTATTAATTGCCCGCTTCTTTGTGAACAAGCCTTTAGGTGGGAATCTCAAGTTGAAGAACAGAGAGCGAGCATGACACTTCACGAATCGCTCCGAAATCATGCGACGAAAGGCGAATGGCGTGACTTGTATTCCATGAATGACAAGAAGTGTCAAGTTATGTCTAGCACGATGTTTGTGTTGAAATTATTTTGATTTATTGGCACCACAAAATACCACAAATACTTATGTATCCAAACTTTATTAGGTGCTACGACATTAAAATGCTCTTACATTATTATTGAAACTTTGTGTCTTAGGTATCTTTTTTTTTGACGAACAATCACAACCATAAATTGTAGGCATGATAATATTCGAAGGAAATCATACTACTTATTTTTTTACATCATACTTACCTCTTACCTCATACAGGAAAGGGACTTTGTTGTAACAGCGATCATGCTAACCTGTACCTACAGTAAAATAAACAACAACATGAAACAGTTACGCATTTTTATTACGAGTAATTTAATGAATTAGATTTTCAAAATGTGTACCGCCGTTTTCAGCACAAATATTCAATCTTGAACGGATTTCATGATTCAAGTTAACATAAGTGTTCTTGATTTATTCTGAAACCGTTTGAATTCTTATTAACAACTCTTTTCTGGAGTTCACAGGTGTTGAGTAAACCTTATCTTTCAGAGTTCCCCATAGAAAGAAATCTAGCGGAGTTAAATCCGGTGACCGGGCAGGCCATGCTAAAACTTCGCTCCCACGCCCGATCCATCTCTCGGGGTATTGTTGGTTCAGCCAATTACGAACATCCAAGCCGAAGTGGGCCGGGCATCCGTCGTGCTGGAACCACATAGTTCGTCGGGTTTCCAAATCGACATCTTCTAGCAGGTCGTTTAATTCATTATTTAGAAATAATAAATAGTTGTGAGAATTCAGTCTATTTGGAAATATGACGGGACCTATTATTTTATTTCCAATAATGCCAGCCCACAAGTTTACGGAAAATTTGTGCTGGTATGAATTTTCCCTTTTCGCATGGGGATTCTTCTAACCACATATGCTGATTATGGGAATTAAAAACTCCCTCTCTCGTGAACAACGATTCATCTGTCCATAATATCTTATTTAGAAATCCAGGATCTTCCACTAATTTCTGATTCATCCTTTGGCAAAAGGCAACTCTAGCTGTCATTGTTAATTAATCCGTGTACTTTCCTGTAGTGAAAATGATGCAGGCCGTACCTTTTCCATAGCCTTAATACGAGCTGATAGTTAACATTGACCATTCTTGTTACAGCTCTTGATGACAAAGTTGGGTCTTCTGTTATGATGTTCATTATTCTGTTCTCTGCTTGTTCATCTAGATTTATAGCCCTTTCTCTGTGAACTTTTCCAAGCCCTTTTTCGCGAAACTGTCGATGGACATCCGCAAAAGTCGAATGGTGAGGTATACGACGGTTTGGGTATCGTCTTCGGTATTCGGCGACTGCCTGGAGCGAGTTCCCATCACAAAATCCGTACACAAAGTGGATATCTGCTAAATGAGCCGAAGGATAATGCGGCATAGCGAATATTATTTATTACAGTCAATAAAATGTTCAATGTTATTTTATCTTGCGTGACAATTAGTTATCATTTGTAATGTGTCATTTTAGTGACAATCAATTTCAAACTAGCCAGTTATAAGAAGAACCACTCTCGCGACTTAGAACAGAACAAACCTAATTATCTCTATTCTCAGTGATAACAAAAAAGCTACTTGAGATTGAAGTGTGGGAAGGGCTTTAGAATGTCTGGCATGGCCAAATAATGCCATTTTTATTTTTTGGGTAGAGGAGGCTGTATATAGTGTATTTTTGATATCAAAAAAGTGCGGAAATGCGTCAAAAAATTTTTAGGGTCGTTTTGTTTTTCGTTTTTAGGGTCAAAAAAAAAATAACCGGAAGGACTGTACAATATGTGACACCGAGTTCAGGCTTCATATTTTTTTTATAGCTTCTACTCGCCAAAAGACAACTCCTCACCAAATTTTAAGTTGCGGAAACGCTTGGTTTGCGAGATAAAAAATAATCAAAGTTCCATATAAAATCCCGATTTTACACCGCCATGACACAATATTTTGCAGAGAAGAGGGGGGAGTGTGATAGTGTTAGGTTCTGGCGCTTCGCCGGCCGCTGCCGCGGCACGCTCGCTTCGCTCGCTCGGCTCGCGCGCTGTAGGGTCGCAGTTCTACTAACACTCCTCCTCGCTTCGCTCGTCGTCGTACCTACACCGACCTGCCTTAGAGTCTGTCTGAAACTAAAACTACTTTGAACTAACCTAAAAAGTTCCTACAAAGTGTCATGTTGTATCCCCCGCCCGCAGACCCCGCCAATTCTATTTGCGTTTTGTTTTACGCGTTTTAGTAAAATAGTACCATTTTTGATAATTATTAATCAACAAATTTCCACAAAATAGTGCTTATAAATTAAAATCATTGAATAAATATCATGTAACTATTATTGTACACAAATAAGTCGAAAAAACTGTATTTATGTAAAAACTGAACATAAAACAAATCATCACGTTTTAGTTTTTCTCAACACGTTTAACGAAACGCAAAATATTGTGTCATGGCGGTGTAAAATCGGGATTTTATATGGAACTTTGATTATTTTTTATCTCGCAAACCAAGCGTTTCCGCAACTTAAAATTTGGCGAAGAGTTGTCTTTTGGCGAGTAGAAGCTACAAAAAAAAATGAAGCCTGAACTCGATGCCAGACATTCTAAAGCTGAGCCGAAGTGTGTAAGATAAGATATTATAATTATTCGGCTTAATACACTACACTGTATTTTAGTTGCATGTTATATCCTTTTATCTCGTGATGAAAATATTTTCGGTAGTAAAAACTTTTTGTAGATAGATACCAAACTTCTTTATGAAACTGGCTAACAACCATACAGTTAGTGCATCTACGTGTAAAAGAAGTAGGTGGCTACGTCATGCTCACGCCCTTAAGGTGTGTTACACTGGAGATTTTTTAACTTTTGATTTGTTGTAAATAATAAATATCTCCTTAATTATGAGTTTTTGGACTATATGTTACATAACTTTATATACTCTAATTAGGCTCTAGTATCGTTAGCTTAAATCTTTCGGGTTATTAACGGTCACGGTGTATAATAGATAAATATAGATAAATACACTCGCGTGCAAATAATTCGGGTCAGTACGAAATACTATAATATCTCCTAAAGTAATAAAGCTAGGAGCCTGAATTAAATTATATATTATAGATAAATGCATAGTTATGAAACCACCGTCAAGAGTTAGAGATGATATTCACTTGTTTATTTAATTAACATAGTAAACACGATATCAATTAATTATAGGTAAAAAGCAACCGCCACACCTCACACACAAAACTAAAAACAAAAAAAAAGTAAAACATATCAATACTTCGTATTGCGTCCTCGGGCTCTTCTTACAGCTTCTAAACGATTGGGCATACTGTTTATTAAGTTTCTTATGCGTTCTTGCGGGATATTAGCCCATTCTTCCACTAACGCCTGTTTCAGGTCTCTGAGTGTAGCTGGGGCGGGGTTTCGATTTCTTACACGCCTTCCGAGCTCGTCCCATACGTGCTCAATCGGATTTAGGTCCGGGCTTCTCGAGGGTCAGTTCAAAGTGTTGATGCCAACCTCCTCAAAATAATCTTCCACAATCTGTGCGGTGTGTGGCCTGGCGTTGTCATGCATGAACATTGAGTTTTCACCCATATTAATTAAATATGGGCCTACATGCTCATTAAGAATCTCTTCCACATACCTGGCACTAGTTAACGTTCCATTTTCTATCAAAACTAATTGCGTGCGACTCTCTGAAGAGATTCCAGCCCAAACCATAACAGACCCACCGCCGAAAGCAACTTTTTCTTCAAAACAGGCTGGAATAAAACGTTCACCTGGCCGTCTGTAAACTCTTCGCCGCCCGTCATGTGCATAGAGCATAAATCTGGATTCGTCAGAAAACATAATTCTTGCCCATTCTTCGGCACCCCATCGCCTGTATTCGCGTGCGTAAAGTTTCCTTGCAGTTCGATGCCCTCTGTCAAGTTTTGGGCCATTTGCCGGTCTATGTGGGGTCGAATTAGCTTCACGAAGCCGCCGCCTTACAGTCCACTCGCTGATGTCATCTCTTCGGGTCTCCCGAAGTTGGTTTTTGACTTCAACTGCAGTGAGATGCCGATTTCGGAGCATTTTTGTTACAATAAATCGATCTTCTCTAG
The DNA here is from genome assembly GCA_947086415.1 of Pammene aurita. Classification (NCBI taxonomy): domain Eukaryota; kingdom Metazoa; phylum Arthropoda; class Insecta; order Lepidoptera; family Tortricidae; genus Pammene; species Pammene aurita. The sequence continues at coordinate 1,007,446 of OX352305.1, read as the reverse complement.
CCGTAGTACATCTCGGCCTGCCGGTTCCTGGTCTTCGAAGGTTCCTGTCAGTTTGTAGGAAACGTTGGAGGACCCTCTGCACCGTAGATAGTGACACGCCTGTTCTTCTTGCTGTGTGTCTCTGAGTTCTGCCTTCTTGTAACAAAGTGACGATACGTGTACATTCATCTTGTGTTAGCGACAAGATAGTAATTCAATAATGACCATCAAAGTCAACAAAAACTGCCTTTTATCATTTTGCTTTGACAGATTGAAAACAAAAGTGAGAAAACAATCAAAAGTGAAATAAGCTCAATTTGTATTTGGTACCAAATTCGACTTTTTTTTAAATAAAACTTTTTCCAGAATTCTTGTAGAACATTGAAGGTTCAATTTAATTCGATATTAAATTATCTTTAATACACAGTTAGTTTCCTGCACATACCGCTATTGATTTGCAAAATATAAGGGTTTTTGTCACTGACCCGTATCATTTGCTCGCGAGTGTATGTACTTAAATACATAGAAAACATCCATAACTCAGGAACAAATATCTGTGATAAACACACAAACAAATGCCCTGACCAGGATTCGAACCCGGGACCTCCTGCTTCGTAGGCAGGGTCACTACCGACTGGGCTAGGAGGCCGTTGAAGGTAAGGTTGAAGGTACTTAGTTACGTAGTACTTAAGAAATTAGTGTTGTTGAAAATAAAAAAGATAGTAAACTTTACAGTAATTGACAACTTAGCACTCCTGAAATGGGCCTAAATTCCTTGGCTTAAGTTAACCCGCGGGTCGCATTGTGTATTATCTCATTTGTCGGTATTAAATATTAGAGATTGAAACCATAGAAAAACTAGTCAGCTCTAGATTGAAATGTGTAGTATTGTACAACAAGTGTATAAAACGTACCATTCTACACGCGATGTTTATGCGAATTGGATATAAAGTCCAATGTAAAATGGGTTTTATGGACGAGTTTTACACTCTACTTTTCACTTCGATTGCGATATAATAATTTCAAATGGAACCCTTATGGATTCGTCATGTCTGTCTGTCTGTCTGTCTGTCTGTCCGTCCGTATGTCACAGCCATTTTACTCGGAAACTATACGACGTATCTGAATAAAATTTACACATAAGATACGCTTATAGTTTCTTAGTAAAATGACTGTGACATACGGACGGACAGACGGACGGACAGTGTGGACGAAACTATAAGGGTTCCGTTTTTGCCATTTTGGAACGCTAAAAAGAGATCACTTACACTATGAAAGTACACTCCACTTAACTACTCAAATTCCTTAAAAGTATGAGAAGTACTCGTATCATGCCACGGTTGGACTGAAGAGACGTCCGCAAACTTTCCAACTTCGGTAGTGAAATAAAACCTTGAAATAAAAGTCAAATGAGTTTCCTGACGTGGAAAAATATCCTTCAGAGCGCGTATTATTATCTTGAAACCCCTTTACGTTACTTTGTCGTATTGTACTAATATTACATTGTAACAATAATAAACTTGATTCAGATATGGAAAGTATTGACATCATTGACATTAGCCATTTCCGAAATAGGTTAAATACTTAACCTAAAACTTAACTTTAAAAAAGAAAGAGAGGTATGGGCACTGCGAATGGAATCACGCTAAGTGTGGTAGGGCACGTTCATCGAATGTCATCTCGCTCAAATCTGGAGCAGAGCCCGACTGGGGAAGTACCTCCACCTTACAGAAAACCACAGCCCAATAGCACTAGACCCTACTCATAGTGTTGTGTTCCTGCTGGTGAGTAAGGTTGCCAAAAGAGCTCAAAGAGGACCCAGTGTGTTGACGATGAGGGACCTTCTTGTTCCTTTAGCAATCAACACAGTGAATCCTCCTTTTTGTAAAGGGTCGGCAACGCGCATGTGACTCCTTTGGAGTTGCAGGCGTCCATAGGTTACGGTAGCTGCTTAACATCAGACGGGCCGTATGGTTGTTTGCCACCGTCGTTGTATTAAAAAAAATAACGCGGCAATTGAGAAGGTGCCTAAAAACCAATCAAATATCATTAATTCATTAGTAATATAAGTCTCATAAGGATATAGGTCAACGTGGGTGAGACGTATAGTAAATAAAGACCGTCTACTCAGTCTATAAATGAAATGAAATTGTTTTATTTACATTATTTTACTTTTCTATCGGCAGTGACCTTATAACTCTAATGTTTGTATACTTACGCCAGTTAAGACCGGTTTCACTAAGCACCATTAACAGACTGATCAACGTTTAATATGTTGGTGGAGCTGTCATCCCACAGGAAAACAACTTTTCATACAAGCAAATTTTAACAACGACATTAACGTTAACAGATGGTTTGGTGCAACCGGTAGGTAGGTATATCAGATTAAGCACTACCTTGTCGACTACCTACAAACATAGTTCTATGACCTTTGTGACGTTCTTTCTAACATTGTCCTTATGGTAAAAAAATATCAGCATTGCGAGGATATATATGATCTATTTTTTTATTGAGAGTGATGCTCAAGATATGGGTTAAAATTCTTTATATTCTTAAATCGAACTTGTACTAAATCTTTCTTTATAAAAAAAGGTACTTATACCCTAAAGCGTCCAGTAAATGCGGGCTGCGAGCTGCGGGCGACGTCTTTGATTTACTGCATTTGCTGCAGATTCACAAAGAGATCTGCAGCCCTACCACTAACGTTGAAAATCAATTTTTTGTTATTTCCCTCTCTATCCCACTTGCTAACACGAGCGAAAGAGATGCGGATAAATAAAATTCAAGTTCCGATGTTGGACCCTCTACACCAGGGAGAGTACAGTCTGCAACGTGTATAGCTGTACAGTTACCGGATATGGCGTTGGATATAAAATTAATAAAAAAATTGGCTATGCCATTTTAATATAAATAAATAATATCATAGATAAATAAGTAATTAAAGGTTTCTTACTTAATTTTATTTGATACTGTTTGGCAATTAATGTTCTCTTCTAAGGAACTAGACATTGGAATATAAATAGGGATGATGACACATGTTGAATTATGCAATAAAATATAGTTGATAGGATGCAAAATTGTCAATATATCCTAACAAAGTAAAAATAAAAATATTTATAACGACTTAAAAATTTCAAACACTTGATATAAAAAGCAATGATACTATTCCATTTCTCACATTTTACTGTAAAATAAATTGTATGGTACGCATTTCACTGTCAAAATTGCAAATCCATCATTTTTCTATACTTTAAACATGGCAAATATGCAAGGGTGACGTCACTCTTGCATATCATTTTGTTAGCGTTTTGAAAAACTAGTCCGCATCTCAGACTTTCAGTCTCATTTCTAACTTTTTTATTGATTTAACGCAATTTGCCCCATATAAACATTTGACCCTCACAACAAAACGAATCGATTGATACATGAAAATAAATGTATATGCCTTTATTTTCATGTTATTCAATTCAATTCAATTAAATTCTTTATTTCAAAGACAACAATGGCCGATAATTATTGGACACATTAAATTTAAGATGTAAAACTAAGTATTAGTGGAACAGAAGCAGAACAGTAGGTATGTACAGCAAGTACAGCAACACAGTTACCTAGTAGTGGTCATGACACAGGCGAACTGCCACATTATAGCCGAGTCATATCGTCAGTAGCCAGGATGGGAAAGATGGGATGGTATACAATTTTTTTTTAAATCCCTCTCTCTTTTAGATATAGATCGATATCTTTTAGACCATTAGGTGTCACAAAACCAGTCAAATAAATTTAATTTTTAAAGCAAATATAATTGTTTACCTATAATGAAGGTAGTACAACATTTATACTGATAAGGTCAAACCCTCTTACATGCAGTCGATTACTGTTGATAATAATATTAATATTAATCATAATAATTATTAAATATCTCCTCATTGATCGTTACACGACACGAGTTTGTAAATTTAATGCTATTTTTGCTAACAATTTCTGTCTGCAGCAGTTGCAATAAAATTGCTAGACAGAGAAACAGCCGATCAACTACTCTCGGAACATGGATATGAAAGTTATCTGAACACAATCACGGTGTCCCAAATGCTTTTAAACCCAACCAAGTTTCCAGCACTCCAATAATAGCAGCAAATAATCGAATTTCAAGCAATTCTCGTGCTCAATTGTATACAAACTGACCAGTGTTTAAAAAACCCCGCTCCGGAGGATGTTTCTAATATTTTCATAGACCCAGACACTCGCTTGTAGTTCTTTCTCAATGGTCGCTCGTCAAAGGGTCGAATCGGTATAAAATGTAGAAGTAAAGGTTTTGTACAAAGGGCCTATCTGAAAAGAAACAAGATTATTTCGCGCGATATACGCGGGACAGACTATTGGATTACGATTCCTTTTGATGGACATTCCTGAAAGGGCCGTGATGACGATGTTTTACGAAAACAGATATTATTACGTGATTCAATGTCCTCCTCTTATGGTAAATTAAGTGTTACCCCTTAATGCAGAATACACTCATTACTTCGTGTGGTTAGACTTCCAAAATAAATATTTAGCGGATCGCGGGCATCCGGGCATTAAGAGGGTGCCACTCCAAGCTACATATATGTTGAAGCTCATTGAATTGTATTAACGATAATACCGGGCAGACAGCGCTGCAATCGAATTTCCTAAGCGATAGGTCATCCATAATCAAATGCAGGTTTTATTTTATTTTATTTATTTAAGCACGTCCACATCGTATATATTACAAGTTATAATAAATAATATACTTAATTATAAGGCACTTGTTCTGATATAGTACGACAATTATAGTGTGCATATCATTGACAAGGAATCGTAGTGGGAATTTAATATTAAATAAGGATACAGACAATAAACTACTAACATATTTACAATTATACAAAATTACTAGAAATTATATAAAAGTAGACTAGTATTAACTTTGTACAGACCATAATAAAATATTTACAATTAAAAAAAACAACTTAAAATTTTATAAAACTAGGCAAATACCTATTTAAAAAAAAACACTCAATTTTTATATAAATCTAAAGTTCGAGGCAGGTTCGACATCATTAAAAAAATTAAACCGATTATGTTCCTAAATGTATGTTTTTACACCCTGTATAAAACCAAACTTAGGCTGCGTTTTCACAAGAGATGAGCGAGCATGCGTTGCGAGGAATGTGTTTGTTAATAACCAATCCTAAAGCAGCGCTGTGCGAGGATAAACAAATGAAGTGATTCTATTGGTACTTAACAAACACACATTCCTCACAACTCACAACGCATCCTCGCTCATCTCTGGTGGAAACACAGCCTATACGCGACATACAATATACTTGTTCCTGACTTATTATTTACTGCTACAATATAATTTAGACATAGTTTTGATAACGGGACCAACCCCACATAGTCGCTGGTGTACACATATTTATACGGAAAATGATGATGATGGAATTTCCATTTGCAGAGCTAATCCGTTAGGCTCTAAGATTAATTTAAGAAGGGGAGCCAATAAAATTTCTGATGAAAATTTTTGACGAAGTGGGGGGTGCCCGCATAATTAATTAAAAATAAAATAGAGCTATATAGTCAAGTTTGATATCATTTTCGTGTAAATCAAGGATGCCGAATTCATTTTTGGTATTTTATTTATACCTTTCTATATAAGAAAACTAAGAAAACATAAAAAATATGAAATCAATGTTTGAAATTTTTTAGAATAAATGCCTATTTTTTTTTTATTTATGGTCGTAACATGAAAAGTATATTTTCATGATAAAGCCCTGTTATTCCCCTTTACAAAAGGTATATAAATCCTGTATTGGTTATAATATCTTTAAATAAATAAATAAATAATAGGCCTGTTATCAACCACAATATAATTATGTAGGAAAAACGATGTGGTTTGAGCCCTAATGCTTGCCTAATTATATCTTTCACAACTAAATGGACGTCAACCATTTGAAACGCTACTAACGCATTTACCTTGCCTTAGTTTGCTTGTTATAATCCGTAAGTGAAATAAATTGCGTTACCCAAAGGTAAGCGCTTGTCGGGTACGGATTGGAGGAGTAGAGCAGAAGATCGAGCACAGTGGCGTGCCATGGGAGAGGCCTATGTCCAGCAGTGGACTGATACTGGCTGCTACTGCTGCTGCTAATGATAATGTAGCGCTTACCGAAATGAAAATCCAAAATGACATTTACCTATTAAGCTGATTTCATCTTTATTGGTAAGACATTAGACAGGGACATAACATTGAATACAGGGTTACCGTATAATTTTGTAACCAAATAATAAGTTATCAAATAAAGGAGTTCTCCGGTCCCTGTTATCTAGTGACGTTTTCAAGTGAAAGGTACTAGCATTGGAGATTATCAATAAGGGCCGTTCATTTTTTTAGAGAGAAAACTTAAGTGGTAGGTATACATCTTCAACTGAGGACAGTCTGTTGGCGAATAGTGCGCTCTAAAATAAAAATAACAATTTTGTGTTATACCTACTTAGACATCACACAAACTTATTTGAAAATTTGTTAATTTATTATAACTAATATTTACATAACTAAATGCAAGTCTGCATATCTACATGCTTCATCCCACATCTCCATAATTTTGTGGTTGAAATTTTACCCTCGTCCTGTTGACAAATTGACCCGATATCTGGTGCACACCTTAAGTTCTGATGACAATTACATTTTAATAGATTCAGTATCATTGTAAATCCAAGATGGCTGCCGCTACAGAAAGCCGCTTATTATTAGATATTACTTAACAACCCCCTCAATCAAGTATAAAATGAAAGGGATTTACTAGTAGAACACAGTGCATTGCGGATCATAAAGTAAGCGGAGTTTAGACAGTTTTAGTAACATAACTACTTGAAAAGAAAATAAGTATTGTTTAGGTAAATTCAAAAGTTTTTATTGAAAATAAATAATGATATAGATAATGTACAAAACCTATAAAAATAATTCGGTAGGTCCTAGGAACCAGTTATCACACCACTCTTCTCATCAATGTAGCTAGAGCATTGAAAAGACAAAAAACTAAAATCGTGGGGCGCTTGAATCTTTTATCAACGGACAACGCCTAATATCATTAATATCATTATATTATACACCGTGGGCCCATATAACTAGACAGATTTTAACAGTGTATTCCTGATCATATTTAGAATTTAGATACTAAAATGTCCTATAAACTTTTCTGGAATACGCCTAGTTTCAGAGTTAATACCAATTTTTAAAAAATATACTTTTTATTATAACTCAGCACAAAACGCCTTTCTGATGGCGTTGTTGCCACTATTGGACATAGTTTACACGTCCTTAATGACAGATATCAAAGTGACAAGGAAAACTTTACAGAAACTATTTTTTTTTTTAAATGTACCAATCTGTTTTAGGCGATAATTTTATTAATAACATTTGCTTTTCATGTGCAATAAACATTCAAAAAATGGAAAAAAAACGAAAAAAAAATTTTTTTTTGGCGATTTTGACCTAGTCACATAATATTTTTTCCTTCTTTTGGTCTTAGAAATTCGTGGTTAAGATCTGTCGGGTTATTCCAGCCCACGGTGTATATTACCTGCCTCATTATTTTCAATTAAACCGTTTAATAAACGAAGTATAACGAACTAATTTAACTACTATAGAAACGGGGTGTTTACCTAACTCCATATATACCATACCAATAATAATTTTAATAGTATCTAGTCAAACAGAAAATAATTATTTTACTTATTTTATTTATGGCCTGGATACGAAACTTTCAAGCCAAATCTAAACTCTGCACTATAATGTGTTACAAATATAACAATTATTTTCCCCACTTCCCACAAAAGTAGGAACATTCATATTTTTTTTACAAAAACGGCTGAAGTTACCACAAAACTTTCAATGAAGGAAATATTCTTCATGAAATTTTCTACAATTCTTGCCTTTGAAGTATGTTTTTTTTATTTTATGTAACTAGTAGCAAACGAGCAGACGAGCCGCCTGATGGGAAGCGGTCAACGTCGCCCATGAACATAAGCAACATCAGGAGCCGCCTATGCGTTGCCGACCCTTGAGAGCCCTGTACGCCCGCTTCTTGAAGAACCCCATGTCAAAGCGCAATGGAAACACGGGAGGCAGCTCATTCCACATTCCGCATGTTCTAGGCAGAAACGAGCGAGATGCCCGTTTACTTTTGGTATACCATGTGTCTAGAAAATGATGATGAACTTTGTTCCTTTGGCGGGAGGTGCGATGGTAGAAACGTGACGATGGCACCAGTTAAAAAAGTTCTTCAGAACATTCCCCGTTGTACAGACGGTAGAACACACACAGAGAGCCAACATCTCTCCGGAGACTAAGTGGATCTAAGCCGTCAGTAAGATCGGGATCGTCAACAATACGAACTGCCCAACGTTGGATGGAGTCAAGTGGGAGAAGCTGGTATTGCGGGGCGCCAGACCAGAGATGAGAACAGTACTCCATGTGAGGACGAACCTGCGCTTTATATAACAAAAGCCGGTGATCCGGCGTGAAGTACTGTTTTGCTCTACTGAGCACCCCGAGCTTCTTGGAGGCCAGTTTGGCTTTGTTCTCCAAATGACCCCGAAACTGGACTTCGTTCGTAATGTCGACACCCAGTATCCATCGGGATACTCTTGGATATAGTTAGTGGGACGTTCTGAAATTTTGGCGCTATGACGAATGGGGTTTTCTTAGCAGAAAACGCGCAGACTTGTGTCTTACTAGGGTTAAACTGGACGAGATTACGTCTACCCCATTCGGAAACCTGCTCGAGGGAGGTCTCTATTTCAGACACAAGTTGCATTCTGCACTCCAACACCCGCTCAGGGGGGGCATATACACGACCTGTGTAGTAGCTATCGCCAGTACTGTCATCCGCATAGCAATGGATATTGTTGGTTACCAACATATCATTGATATGCAAGAGAAACAGAGTTGGCGATAGAACAGATCCCTGGGGGACGCCAGCGTTAATGGGCTTGTAATCTGACTTAATTCCGTCAATGACGACAGAAATGCTTCGCCCAGATAGAAAGCTGGCAACCCATGTACAAAACCCCTCACAAAGCCCGTATGATGGAAGTTTAGAAAGAAGTGCCTTATGCCAAACTCTATCAAAGGCCTTTGCTATATCGAGGCTAACTGCCAATGCCTCCCCCTTGCTCTCGATGGCAGTGGCCCAACGTATGTTGCTAAGACTTAGGGCAACCACACATATCCTTCAGCCTGAGGGGCTTTGTGAAGGTTTCCAGGCTAACTCAGGGTTTGGAGGATAGGGTTAAAGTAAAACACCAAGGTAACTAATATAACTGGGTCTTGTACGCCCTTTATTGAAGGTAAACCTAGTCTAAGTTGTAAGTTAGGTCTCCTGAAGGAAGCTAGAATCTATGCTACCAATAGTCCGGTCTTTATCCGGTACGGTGATCCCGGCTTAGGATAGGACGTCGGAGTGTTCCCCGTGGAACGGCGGGATCAGGAATAAACCCCCGGCTAACGACGCGAGGTTTCGCGCGGCCTTCTGGGTTTACGGGTATCGGGACTAATTGGGGAAACCTCCCGGCTAACAACGCGAGATTTCGCGCCCTCTGAGGTTATACTACGGGGGAAGGGGAACGGGAAAGTCCTCCGGCTAACGACGCGTGATTTCGCGCGGCCCTCTAGGACTTAGCAGCCGGTGTTCGTCGCTCGGGCTCGGAACATCGACTACCACTGCGGCACGGTCCGGGCGGGCTTATATGGGCGCGGCGCGGCGCTGGCGGCCGGGCGCGTGGAGGGGATGCGGCTGTTGCTCTCCGCTCGCCGCGCGTCGCACCCCGCCGCTCCGGTTGTCGTGGCGCTGTGACGTCGTCGTGACGTCACACTGCCTCCCCCGTTGAGAAGATTTTTGCCTAGGGTAAAAATCACCGTGTTGAAAAAAAATATTCTGGTTATATGGGGTCCTAAGTACCCCGCCTGTACAACTTGCATCTTGTTGTACATAGGTTGCTACTTATATATCCGGAAACAAAAAAACAAACAAACGTACACGGCTGAAAATGGTTTTATTGTTTTTCAAAGTATTCCCCTTGATGATCTATGCACTTTTGCATTCGCGTGAACCAATTTTTAAAGCACTTCTGCCACTCCGCCTGAGGTACCTCCATAACGTGTTGTTTGAATGCGTCGACAACATCTTCAGCGGTCGAAAATCGTTGACCGCGTAATTTATTCTTTATATTTGGAAATAAATAAAAATCGTTGGGTGCCAAGTCAGGGCTGTACGGCGGATGACCCGTTAATTCCACATTTTGACCCTCCAAAAATAGAGTTGTTTCGCGTGACGTATGACAGCTGGCATTGTCATGATGAAGAATGATTCTTCGTCGCTGGTTAGTTTTACGAATTTGTTCAAATACTTCCGGTAAGCAAATGGTCGTGTACCACTCTGAATTAACCGTTCTACGGTTTTCTAGTGGCACTGTAGCTACATGGCCATTAATACCGAAGAAGCAGGCCACCATTTGTTTCAATGTACTTTTTGCACGAGTAACTTTCGTAGGGTTCGGCTCATTTTGAAACACCCATACCGTTGATTGTTGCTTCGTTTCGGGATCGTATGCATAGATCCAGGATTCGTCACCTGTATAGATGTTATAAACGGCTTTTGAGTCACCACGGTTATATTTTTTTAACATTTTATTGCACCATTCGACGCGAGCATCTTTTTGCTCTTTTGTTAAGTTGTGGGGTATCCAACGCGAACAAATTTTTTTTACAGCCAAATAATTATGTAATATGCTATTAATGCTGGTCATAGAAATACCCAGAGTCGCCTCTATCTCGCGGTACGTAACATGTCGGTCGTCCATTATAAGTTTTCGCACAGCCTCGATATTTTGTTGTACAACGACCGATTTCGGGCGACCTGCCTTAACTTCGTCCGTAAGCATACTACGTCCACGATTGAACTCACTAAACCAGTGATACACAGTAGTTTTAGATGGGGCTTCATCACCAAAAGTTGAAGTTAGTTGATCTATGCACTGTTGTTGCGTTAAACCACGCCGAAAATCATAATAAATCATAGCACGAATATTTTCACGAGTGAGTTCCATTCTTGCTGCGAGATGACATTTAAAACCCGTCAAAAACAAAACACGAGCGTTAATAAGAAAGAAAAAATATACCGGCCAGTACTTAAAAAAGTTCAAATTTTACCATGGAGGTCAAATATGCCATTTAAGAAGATTGTAATCCCGGTTTCCGGATATATAAATAGCAGCCCTCGTAATTTCTTTTTTGTTGTATAACTCTCATTTATTAAATTATCTTTTTATGTTATTTATACTTCCTACTATGTCTCTTGTATGGTAGGTAGGTACTCTATTCAACGGGATGTAAATTAACACACAAACTCGTAGTATTATATTTAAATTTTTTCCTGTTTTACGCGGTAACTTGAGACACAGCCTGTAGGTAATTTATTAAACTTAACTATGAAAAATAAACATAACAAACTTAATTAACAAAACAAAACGAAAGAAAAATAAATGAAAAGTAAATCCTTACTTCACTACCACTACTAACAAATGCACCCTCTACTTTGGTGCTTGTATTGTGCGTGGTAACGTTGCCACCCCTCGACTCGAGCCGCCGTTCCTGCGCCGCCCCGTTCTATATTTCTTGCCTTTCCGTCCCCGCGGGACTGGTTCGGTGCTTGTTTCAATCTCCCCTGGCTGTGCCCAACTGTCTGGTAGGCCGTCTCCGAGCATTTCGGATACAAATGCGGAGTATTCTGCCTCATGCTCGTTCTTCTCCTCTGCCACGCAGATGGGGTTCCTAGATATTTTGTTGATTTTTCTATAATCAACACGGAATCTATGTTGTCCGTTTTCTTTCTTAACTAATACGGCCGGTGAGGTGTACGGGCTGTCCGACTTCTCGATTATGCCTTGTTCCAACTTTTCCTTTGCATGTGTATGTATAATTTGCTGTTGCTTAGGGTTCCTCGGGTAATATTTCTGTTCTACGGGTTCTGTGTGTTTCCGTTTTATTTTATGTTCCGCACGCGTGTTTCTTTTCGGGGCTTTCTCGCCTTTTGTAAATTCTTGTTGTAGTGGTGTCTGTAATTCCTGCCGTTGTAACTCAGTGCATTCGTGTTTACCGTCACCGATATCAGTCTTATCTGAACTCGGTCTAATTTGGCTTACTTGCTCCTCAGTTCCGCTATGTTGTGGCTCTGAGCTGTCGTTCTCGTTCTGTTTTGGTCGACTACTTCCGCCTGTGTCGCCGTCATCTTTTCTTTTGACGGGATTGTCCGTTGCCCATGTCATTGACATTCCGGCTCGTTTCAATATATCCATGCCTATGATAGTGCATGAGGCGGAGGGTAGCACGCGGATCCAATGCTTAAATCGGGCGTTCCTCATTTGAATGTCTACTAATATATTTTTCGTTACTCGCGTTAGATAGATAGATTTATTCATTTCTTATAGAAAATCACACAGTATTTTACATCATAAAATAATATTGATTCACTAAAAGATCGTCACTTAAAATACAATAAAATAATAATCAATCAAAAAAAAATGTACAGAAAAAGAAAATGTCATTAGTAAAATATAAAGAATGTCAACAGGGATTTTGTTTATGTATACATGTCTAGAGACCCTAGGTAGTGGTATACATATAAATATTATAAAATAAAAGAAAAATGTCAAAACCTAAAACAAAGTCAATCAATTTAAAAAAAAAATAACAATATAAACAAAAATATTACGTAAAAATACTCTATAAAAATAATTAACATTTTGCAGTTCTTTTAAATTCTGCAGTGAATTCTTCGACAGAATATAAATTCCTAGACAATAAAAGTTCCTTTAGTCGGTGTTCAAATTTATTATCGGAAGTTTCATTTCTGAGAGTTGCGGGTAGACTTTCATAAAATTCCGGGCCTATTACACGCGGGCACTTGTCGAGTAATGCAAGTCGATGCTGGACGGGCTGTAGTCGCCCGGTCTGGCGGGTTATTCTGCCGGGCATATTTATACGCTGAAATGAATTTATATTTCGACGCGTGAACATTATAATCTCATAGACATACAGTGAGTAATGTGTCAGTATTTTGTATTTTTTGAATAACTCTCGACATGGGTACCTTAGGTGTACACCAGCTAATGTTCGTACGGCTCGTTTTTGTAATAAAAACACTCTTTTCGAGTCTGTCGAGTTCCCATACAAAATAATACCGTATGACATCAGCGAAAAAAAATATGCGTAGTAAATTTGAAGCAGTGCGTCACTAGATAAAATCGGTTTTAATTTGATTAACGCAAAAATAGCACTGCCCAGCCTGGCACAAAGATTTTTAACGTGCTCTTTCCAGTTCAGGTTAACGTCAATTGTAAATCCAAGGAACTGGCATGAAACACAGCTCGGCATCGGACTCTGAATTAGCGGGATGTCTGTGTTCCCTCCGGCTGAGAACAACATTACGTTGGACTTCGTGACGTTGAGGATGAGCCCGTTCGCCGAGAACCACTCGTGAAGTTGGTTGCATGTCTGCGTTATTTTTTGTTCGAGCTGTGAGTACGTAGGTGCATTTACTATTACAGTGGTGTCATCGGCAAACAGTACTGCCACCCCTTCAGAAATGGTAGCAGGAAGGTCGTTTATGAACATCAAGAAAAGGGTATTCCCGAGCGACGAACCCTGTGGTATTCCTAGCTCAAGAGAACCTACCCCAGACTTCATACTTTTACCTTCAATTTTTACCTCCACCGTTTGCTGCCTATTCTTAAGAAACGATGCGAATAGTTTTTGAACGTTGTTTTTGATTCCATACCGCCCTATCTTTTTTATCAAGAGTTCATGACTAATCACATCGAACGCTTTAGATAAGTCACAGAATACCCCTGCTACTTTATTTTTTATATCCAACGCTGTTGATATACAATCGTGAATCTGTAACGCAGCTGTAGTGGTGGACCTATTTTTTCTATACGCAAATTGTCTGTCTGTTAGTAAGTCATTTGTCTCGACATGTTGCATTAGGGATTGTGATAATATAGATTCGATTAATTTTGAAATATTTGGTACAATCGTGATCGGTCTATAATTGTCAACGGCACACTTTTCTCCCTTACCCTTATAAACTGGACACACTCGGGTACTCTTCAGAACATCGGGGTATATACCGCATGTAAACATAGTGTTTATCAATTTTACTAATAAACCCGCGATGACCGGCCAGACACACTCGAGTATGTTCAGAGACATGTCATAAATGTCTACGGTAGCACGACTTTTTAGCATCGATTTCAAAGTACGGTTTAAATCTGTAAGTGTAACCGTTGGCAAAACTAGACCGGGTACGTCGGTATTCTTTAAATAACGATCTAGGTACAGTGCTGAGTCCAATTTTTTGTCATTGTTTAATTTGTACTTTTTGGCTATTGTAAGAAAATGCTGGTTTAGGTGATCTGGTATTTTGCGTGGAGGTACTTCAGTTCCGTATTCATCCTGTAGTGACATTTGATGTTGTAAGGGTTTTTTGGATATTTCGTTATTGACCACACGCCACATTTCCTTTGAATGGTTTTTACTACTTATTATACGGTTGGCATAATAATCTCGGCGGGCAGATAAGGATTCAGATTTAATTCGGTCTGCTTGGTGTTTAATGCGTTCCGCGAGGTGTGTAAGGTCAGGATATTGGCGTTTAATTTCTGTCAGGTCATTATAGTTTTTTACAAGTTGTGAGAGCGTATCTGATAACCATGGTACTTGTTTATTTTTTTTCACCGGTATGTTTTTTATAGGAAAGTGGATGTCAATATAATACTTCAATACGTTAAATAATTTGTTAAATTTATAGTCAATGGAAATCGCGTCGTCAAATACAAAATTCCAATTATAATTTTCAATAGCAATATAGAATGATATTAATGACTGGTCAGGAAATAGTCTTTTTTGAATGAATGAGTTTGGTTTAATACGTTGACGCGGTTTAGAGATAGGGAACGTAAACATCTGTGCATTGTGGTCACTGATTAGGGTATCTAGAGACTTACTCTCGATATCGCCCCACTCCTGCGGCACGAGCCCGCAGTCTATACAGGTTTCGCTGTGCGCGGACACACGGGTCGGAAACTCGACACAGTTTCTACACATATAAATTTGTAGTATTTCATCTACCCGCCGCCTCGAAGTGTTGTCCGACATAAAATCGACATTTTGATCACCGACCAAAATGAAACGTTTATTCTCTCTTGTTAATTTATCTAATAATAATTCTAAATTATTTAAGAATATGTCAAAGTCACCATTTCCAGTGCGGTATAAAACAATAACAATTAAACTTATGTTACAAATTTCAATTGCAGTAAATTCAAAATGAAATTCAATGGCTAGTTTCTGTAAATCATTTCGTTGGCGATATGCAATATCGGCCCGTGTGTACATCGCCACGCCGCCATGCTGGATATTCGAGCGACAGTAACTATTTGCCAACTGATAACCACTTAAACTCACTTGTTCTATTTCGTATTTTTTGCACCAAGTTTCACTGCAGGCGAATATGTCGGGTTCTTCTGAGTGAAGTAGCAAGTCTAAGAGTCCAGTTTTACCGCAGATTGACCTGACGTTTTGGTGGAGGATTTTAAAACTCGAAGATTGTGCTAGCGTGGTGGTCGATCGCCGGTGCTCACTTGGAAGTTTTTTGGCTCGACTGTATTGAAATGCCTGATGGATACGCCAGCCGGCCAGTGTTTGTGACTACGCACTACACCTACTTTGTTTGCTGATACATCGACCTTGAAAGACGAGTAGTGGCCTCTCGTGACCTTCAGCTTTTCGCATGCATGTACTTGGACGCCCATGTCAGTTTGAATGTGATGAACAACTTCGTCACAGGTGGTGTCTGCATTCAGGTTGTAGATGTGCAAGCTAACGGATCGTGGTGCAGCCGCCCGAAGGCTGCCCCTGCTCTGCTCCGCTGAGGCCCTAATTGGTATTGGAGGTGCTGGAGGGACACACGCAGGCGGTATCAGTGAGGTGCAGGCAGCAGCGGGAGTAGCTGGCACGACAGATAACGGCTTCTTCGACGCCACTTTGTCCCGAGTAGCAATTGTCGCTACTGGCGGATGGAGAACAGCAAGCTTCGATACTGTACTGACGGGTGGCATAGTAGACATGTCATCTGGTGATGCCGATGGCTGAGCTGAAAGAGCTTCCGACTGCAGTTTACGACGTGCACGGGTCCGGAGCCGCTTCATTTCTGTTGGCAATCCATCTGAGAAACCTGTGGGAGTCTTGCAGGATATTTCATATTTAGGTGGTAATATGTGTTCTTCACTTAGTGCGTTTATTCCATGTGTGGTGTCATTGATGAAACTCCGTGCTTCCGGACCAGAGTCGTTGAGTAGTGGTGTCATATGGAGGTCAGTATGATTGTTGTTGGAATTTAACAATATTTTTGTACTTAATTCCCTTTGTCTAGCAATCTCGTGTTGTTGATTTTCGATTATATCGTACGTTTTATCTAATTTTAGTTTCATTTCGGTGACCGTATTTTTCAAATCCAAAATAACGTCCATCATCCTTTCACAGCACTTGTCCTTTTGTTTAGCTTTAGATGGTGCCATTTTGTACACTTATGTTACACTGTCTTTATGTAATACTAATTTATTAAAATAAATCGTTATATCAACAAAAATTTGCACTAAATAATTTAAACAAATATAAATACACGGAGCAATTTGAATTTGCTGCTTACGGGCGGCAGTGGCGCCACCAGTTTTTCCCCCGTTAGCGAGTATTACTTCCCTTTGTACTCCTTTTTCCTCTGCACCATTCTCCATGCATTCCTCGTATGTCTGTTGGTCAACGTAAGTGTTTGTTGAGCCTGTGTCTACGAGACAGCGATATTCTTTCCCCATTATTTGGATCCGTTCGTATATCCGGTTGTCCTCTCGGTTTTCATCTCCTGCAGCTCCTACAGCTTCATTTTTCCCCCATTGTTTCCTTTTACAGCAGTTTTTACTCAGGACTCCCTGTCTACCGCACTCACTGCAAAATATCCTCCTTGTCGATCGGCAGTCTTTAGTCATGTGTCCTGTTCTCCCACATGACCAGCAGCAGGTACGTGTGTCGTATGTGGGGTTGACTTTGGTGTCGTTTCCTGAATTGGTGCTTTTGCCTTGCGGTTGGTATTGATTCATGTAGTTCGATGACTTACTTGATTGACTGGTTGAATACGGTGTCCCCCCTGCTCCTTCCTGTGAGATTGTGTCTTGGTTGACCTCGTACGATCTTCTATTCGTACTGAACCTGTCTCTCTGTATATTCTCGTACTCGGAAGCGAGCTGCAGTAATCCGGGTAGATCCTCGAAGTCCTGTTTTTTTATATATAGTTTGTAGCTACTCTGCATGTTCTCGTGGATACGGTTTATCTTTTCTTTTTCGGTTAACTTTCCATACCTTCGCATCAATGTCTGGAGGTCAGTTAGGTAGTCTGTAAAACTTTCCCTGTACCTCTGTTTCCTGGCTACGATCCTTGTGACTAGGGTTTCTTCATAATTTGTCGGAAAATAGTAGAGTTTAAACAGCGTGATGAACTCCTCCCATGTCTTCCATGTCTCTGCGTTATTTCTGTACCATAGTAAGTAAAATGTCCTCTTTTGTTATACTACTTGCCGCTATTAATTCCTCCAGTATTTCGATAAACTCGACTGCGTCGTCTGTTGGTTTAAAGGTGAGGTTCCAGTCCCTGATTATCTTTCTCAAATCTTTGTTAGGCTGTTCCATCTTTGTAGTTTGTTTTCTGTCTGGTGTTCCTAACTCGTCAGCTGGTATATCCAGGATGTCGGCATCGGCGTTGAAACGTTCCGGTGGGTCGACGCGGTAGGGCTCTCTTTGTGTAACTTACCGGCGCTGTAGATGGATCGTGGTTCAAGATAGCGGCTACGACTCACCTAAGTGCTGGATACGGCCGGTATTACCTTCCTTGGTTACAATCACACGGCTGGGGGACGGCGGCAGGTAACGGGGCTATTCTGTGGAATATAATTAAGCTTTCGTCTCTCCCGATTCACGGGTGGGTGGGACGCGTCGAATAAAAAGAAAAAAATCTTTATCATCGACCCTTATCCTCCTGAGCTAACCAAAACTCCTGTATGTGAGTTTGTCCGTTGGGCGCCAAATGTAATGGTTGTCGTGAGGGCAACCACACATATCCTTCAGCCTGAGGGGCTTTGTGAAGGTTTCCAGGCTAACTCAGGGTTTGGAGGATAGGGTTAAAGTAAAACACCAAGGTAACTAATACAACTGGGTCTTGTACGCCCTTTATTGAAGGCAAACCTAGTCTAAGTTGTAAGTTAGGTCTCCTGAAGGGAGCTAGATTCTATGCTACGTAATAGTCCGGTCTTTATCCGGTACGGTGATCCCGGCTTAGGATAGGACGTCGGAGTGTTCCCCGTGGAACGGCGGGATCAGGAATAAACCCCCGGCTAACGACGCGAGGTTTCGCGCGGCCTTCTGGGTTTACGGGTATCGGGACCAACTGGGGAAACCTCCCGACTAACAACGCGAGATTTCGCGCGGCCCTCTGAGGTTATACTACGGGGGAAGGGGAACGGGAAAGTCCTCCGGCTAACGACGCGTGATTTCGCGCGGCCCTCTAGGACTTAGCAGCCGGTGTTCGTCGCTCGGGCTCGGAACATCGACTGCCACTGCGGCTGTATGATGTCTTCTGACACTCCCCCTTTCTGGGGGTGTGAGGATGCTATTTCAGGGTTTCTGCCCTTTTTAGCTGCCTTTGTGCCACTGCGGCACGGTCCGGGCGGGCTTATATGGGCGCGGCGCGGCGCTGGCGGCCGGGCGCGTGGAGGGGATGCGGCTGTTGCTCTCCGCTCGCCGCGCGTCGCACCCCGCCGCTCCGGTTGTCGTGGCGCTGTGACGTCGTCGTGACGTCACAGACTTATTTATATACTTATTGATATGACTTCCACGTAAACTTAACCGCGTACATAAAGAAAATTATCTTTGACGTTTTGAGAACATTGTTCCCATGGTCCCGAAGCAAGACTCAGTCCCGATAACTGCCATTTTATATGTAATAAGGCATTCTCAATGTCTAACGAAAGTGATGTGTCTAACAAAAGTGAGCGAATGACATTGTCCCTGAACGAAATGACGCGTTTACTTTCTCGCTTATTAGACTGTCACTTAACAGAAAGAAACTGTCTTGAACCAAAGCGCCCGAAGAAGTAGGTAAAGTGACATACCATAGGCACGACGCGACGTGAAAGAGCTAATGTTATGTAGGGGATATCACTAGGATTATAAAATAAACCATTACTTTACCAGTATTTACACTTGTATTCGTTTGTTACAAGGTTTAAATATGAATAAATTACACTATATGACATTAATATTTTCAAGACGTCTTTACAACAATCTGGTCAAGATCCGAATGGCGGCCGCAGCTGTATACCCGTCATTTTATAACATCAAAATGGCGGGAACGAGCAACAAGGAATAGTCAAGTGACAGTCTTTTAAGATGATGTTAAATAAAAAGTAGTTATCCTTACAAGTTAAGGTATTTATCAATAATAATGCTTACAGCTCGGCCATCCTAATCGAGGCGAGACCCTTCGCCAAAACTTAATGAAATAATAGCTCAAATAAAATAATTTACAGATCAATTCTGACAATAAAAAGGTAATGAATACAAACTGTTTAAATACCCATATTAATAACATAATTAGAGTTTTGGATCTTAACACATCGAATTTAATACATTTTCTCTTGTAATAAGTTAATGAAATAATGTTTTTATATTCCTCATGAACATGTCAACACTCGACTGTCAGTTTCACATCATTGTAGTATATTATTATAAATGATTATACAATGTAAAATGAATTATCATCGATAATAAAATATAGAACGATCGATAAGAAAGATAATAATAATAACTCAAATAAGATAATTTACAGATCAATTCTGACAATAAAAGGTAATGAATACAAACTGTTTAAATACCCATATTAATAACATAATTTGAGTTTTGAATCTTAACACATCGGATTTAATACATTTTCTCTTGTAATAAGTTAATAAAATAATGTTTTTATTTTACTCATGGTCATGTTAACCCTTGCCTATGAGTTTCACATCATTGTAGTATATTATTATAAATGATTATACAATGTAAAATTAAATAACATCGATAATAAAATATAGAACTTCACAAGAAGTTCACAAAGAGTTGATTACTCATTATCTTTATGATTAAGTTGGCCTTTGTGCATAAGTGCTCGTTGTAAAAGTAGTACAAGTTTATTTCATTCAGTGTAAACAACAAAGGAAATAAATGATTATTCTACCGACTTCTTAACTTCATAATATATTGCTTATCGACTTCATAATATATAATTATTAGGACTTTATCATCAAGTTTGAGTATTACGAATAAGATATATCATAACAGTTAAAATTATTGAATAGTAATGGAGTTTGATATATCAATACAGCAAAGATCAAAATAATAATTCTTCTTCATAATATTTAATTACCATGACTTCATCATCAAGCTTAAGTAATACCAATAAGGTGTAACACAGTCGTTAAAATGATTGAATAATGATAGAGTTTGATATATCAATACAGCAAAGATCAAACCAATAGTTATTTTACATGATATTTAATTAAGAAGACTTCATCATCAAGGTTAAATAATAACAACAGTGATTAAGTTTGATACATTTCTATACAGCAGCAAAGATCAAACCAGTAGTTAATTTGTAAGCGCAATTATTGTTTACGTTATTGAATAAAATATTATTAGACTATTTAATGCATTTTAAAATTCAAATTAGAAGGAAACTTCATAACATAAAATACATACAAATAACATAATACTTATCACTTTCACATGAATATCGCACAACACCACATGTATAACCACATGATTGATACAGACCAATTTTATTAACACTCACAACGTAGTTGAATACATAACGACAGCGGAGAGTCGTGCAGAGTGGCGTGGCGTTCTGGACCACACCACTACATATGCCGTGACGACCATTATCATTCTTTCGAGAGCGTAGCGTCAGAGAAGATGCAGGTGAAGATGATGCCTTTTTTTGAAGAAGAAGAATAACATAACCCTAGCCATCTCACTTTGGCGCTCCTGGGTCGGAAGTGTTCTACACCCCGACCCTCTCACCTGGGCACTCCTGGGTGGTAAAGAAATACCAAACCCTGGCCCTTTCACCTGGACGCTCCTGGGTCGTCAGTCTGAAACTTGTAACACTTTCTTTAGAAACGTGAATAATTTAGTCTTGTTATTTTCAACATATGTGATTACCTAAATATTATAATGACAATTACGTAATTGTTTATTTACGTTTTAAAAGTATAAGTTTAAGAATCAAATATTATTAACTATCTATTAAGTATTGCAAGAAATAAATGATTATATTATGAAGTAAGTAACTTTTGTTTGATTAACGTTTGCTAATATACAACTTGACGCGTTACGAAAAGAGTAACATTTTGGATTAAAATATTTTTTTTTTCAGGCGCGGAGTTTTAATTCATTTTAATTTGGTTTCATTTATTTTAAGTTGAACTTCGAAGTGTTCTACTGTGGTTAGTTATCTAATAAGTATAGTGATATACGTTTTAATGTTATCTACCGTTAAGTTGAACTTCGAAGTGTTCCACTGTGGTTAGTTACCTAGTTAGTATAGTGATATACGTTTTAATGTTATCTACCGATAATTGTCTAAAAGTACAAGAAGGCAATGCTAATGTAACGCAAATTTATTATTTTGTAAGTATATTATTGACTTAGATTTTTATAACATATAGGCAATTTATGTTGCGTTAATTTTACTTTGTCACGATTATTTAGCCGCGCTAAGATATTTTTATTATACAAGTTTATTATCATAATTTAACTATCATATTTGTATCGATGTTTCAATTAATTGATTAAAATGATCTTGTATTGCTGGATTCGTAACATTATCCAATGTGATAATAAATCAGTCTTAGTGGTCTGGTACTATGAATTTTGATATATTTTCAATTAATTAATTAAAATGATCTCGTATTGCTGGATTCCTAAAATGTGATAATAAATCAGTCTTAGTGGTCTGGTACTATGAACATATATATATATGTGAAATACTTATATTATAATAATAAATAACTAGTTTAGTAGCGATGAAAGCAAGCTAAACATAGTGTCGTCATTATTCTATTTTTACTAGAAAAATCAGGGCCTTAACCAATGAATTGAAAAATAAAATAATTACTGAACCAGTTTCACCAATATTTAACTAATGTAAATAAGCAGTAATAAGTATGTGGTTTTGCAAAGTTTTTATTATGCAAGTCCCTTACGAACCTCAATTTGCACTCTGCAGTAGTCGCAGAAAGTTAAAACTGGATACATGAATTTAACAAACCTAATTTTGCCCTTTTGTCACTGATCTCAGGAGGACATAACATTATAACGAATAATATTAACTATAATGTTTAATTCCTTTATTTATTCTTCTTATGTTTATTATTGTTACTATATTATTTTAACTAACTGTACAGATAATATTAAATATGTTGTTTAATTCCTCTAATTTCTCTTCTTATGTTTATTATAGTTACTACATTCTTTTAACTAACTGTAAGATGCATTCAGCCATTTAGTAAAAGGGATTTGCCTGTTACCCAGCTTTCATGATAAATGTCGTCAACGTTTACTATTAGGTTAAATGTAGGTAGGTAATTCATAG
Organism: Pammene aurita; assembly: GCA_947086415.1. NCBI lineage: Eukaryota > Metazoa > Arthropoda > Insecta > Lepidoptera > Tortricidae > Pammene > Pammene aurita. The sequence goes on along the minus strand of OX352305.1, from coordinate 984,650 downwards.
AAATAGGTATTGCACCCCATTAAATTAAAATTCTCAAACTGCATAAACGATTGAATTAACGTCTGATATTTGTTAGGCATACATACAAAATATTACAATTGTCGCAGATAGCTTAAAATTGCCATTGTTTGTGTATAACTAGATCTAAGTCAATCATTTTCTCGGTTTATACCAATTTGTTTGTGTTAATAACGTGTATAAATATTGTGTTTCTATGTCTAGTTGCTAAGTCTTATCTGTGTCTAATTTTATTGATATCATGTCATAATACGCAAAATGTCTAGATTATAAGAATTTTGTACTAATTTACGAAGAAATGTCCTATATAAATATCAATTTTAACCCTCCTACAAACATGTAATACTGTAAGCTTATTAGCCAATAAATGTCTCACATACACGGCACATACCAGCCACTAGTACGAGCACGCTAAAAAACCCATAAAAGAGGCCAGCACTCGTACTCGTTGCTCACTTCAACCTCACTTCTACAACAACTCCCAGCGGGGAAACACCTACAACTACACTGCTCAAATGTTTTACAATTTTAAATAAGCGTTATTATTCATCTCCCTACATGACCTGGTAAATGGTACAGCGGGTCAGCGCTGCTTGGTTCAACGTGGTAATCCGGTCTGCACACAACAGCTGGTCCTTCGAGCTCCGGATATCAGAAAACTGCGGCCAATTGAAGAAAGAAACAAGTACGCGCTGAGCTGGATTAATTTCGCTCAGAATCTTCATACGGTGTCCGGCCTAACCGCTGATACACCTGCCCGCTTTCGCGGAAGAGCCCTGTGCTATTTACCAGCTTGCTGGACGGACCGCTCGTGTAGAGGCCATACTCCACGTTCGTGTCCTGGCAACGTCACATGGTTGACGTCTTCACACTGCTTTCGGACGCTCTGGCACTTGCACTTAGCCTTTGCGCGAGATTCAGTGCATCAGGGATTAACGCCCACGAGTAAGTAAAGTGAACGTAGGGCCGCTTTCACTGCACTAGGCAGTGTCAGCCATTAGGTTTTAGGTAGGTAAGGTTAGGGAACCCCACGTGCGTCAAGAAGCAAGAAGAAAGAAGAAGATGTCCGATCATACGCTCAAGATGTCTCTTCGCTCACACAAGGGACAACCCTCCAGAGCCGTTACCCCGCCGTCTGGTGAAACAACCTCCGGCGATACCAATACATGGGACAAAGGCACCAGCAGCACTCTTGGCGATGGTCCTAGTGTCGAACCGCGTCTACAGCCGCCGCCGGCAAGAGCGCCGGCGCCCGCTTATTCGGAAATATCGGAAGACGACGCGGAAAAGACGTTAGTTAAAAGTCCACCGGGGACATTGTGTAAACCTAACACGTCCGCCGGGGAAAAAGACCGCTTTTCTCAGTGCGGCGACCGCGGTAGTAAAAAAGTGCGCGAAAATCGAAGTGTGTATAGTGAAAAGTGCGACGAAAAGTTAGCTCTGTTGCTAGCGGAACTCGAGGTTCATAAAGCCGCCCTCGCCGTTGCTAATAAAGAGACGGAAACTGCCAAGTTAAGGCTACAGATTGCCCAGCATGAGGCGCAATCTGTTAGCGGTAAGTCCGAACCTCTTGTCGAAAAAGACGAGCAACGCGTGAGGAATTGGGTAGAACGACAGTCCCAGCTAGATCAGAGCAATTACGTAACTAAAAATGAAGCGTCCGCGTTACACACAATACGTAATTTCGCCTGTAGCGCGCCGGCGCCCAGCGCCCCCGCGCCCCGCGAGCCGCATATGAGTACTCATCGCCCGCCGCGAGATGTGTCTAGTCAGTATGCGCCCATTATGCATAGGCCACCCGAATTACCCGCTTTCGACGGTAATATCACAGAATGGATCGCATCCGTGCCGAATTTAACGATACCGCGCCCATGTTTAGTTACGTAAATAACGTCAGTCGAATTAGGCGCGCGTTGAAAGGTGAAGCGCGTACCGCGGTGAAATCCATAATGTATACCGTCCAGGATCCATACGAGATAATGGAGGCCTTAGAGAGGCAGTTCGGGGACCCTGAAGAGATCGTGTTGACTGAGCTACATAATGTTAAACGCATGCCGCGCCTAGCCGAAGATAACAGTAATATCGTGTCTTTTGCCGCGCACGTCGCAAATGCAGTAGCGACAATAAAATCATTAAAGCAAGAAAAATACTTGTACGCGCCAGAGCTAGTCAACAAGATCGTCGATAAGTTGAACCTTATTGTTAGGTACGAATGGGGCAAGTTCAAACAAGCTAATTTGAACTCGCCCGATTTAGTCGCGATATCAGAATTTCTGCTAGAAATTAGTTCCGCGGCTAAAAGAACGAGTCGTCATCGAGGTCCGAAGCCGAAAAATGCCGTGAACACGGTTTCCTTTGAGCTGGACAATAGGTCAGGGCGTCATACCGCCCCCACCCGTACTCCCGCCCCCGTGTTCTCCCGCGACTATTCGAGCGACTCCAACGACAGCTACCAGAGCACTCGCCCGCGAAATAGAGTAGATAGAGCTCACACGGGGGAGTATAGGTCGCCGACGGTAGCTCAAACGAAGCCCCGCGAGGCTAAAAGGCCCGCGTATACGGGGACCAAGCCCAAACAACATTCGGTACCAGCACGATTTACGTCACGTGATAAGTGTTTAATATGTCATAATCATGAACACAAAGTGGAAGCGTGTACTAAATTTTTGAATGCATCGGTATCCGAACGTTGGGATTGGGCGAAAAACGAAAAGCTGTGCTATAAATGTCTAGGCGCGGCGCACCGTGGTCGCTTCAAATGCAGGTATGTGGCTTGCGGAGTGCAACAGTGCGAAGCCGGGCATCACAGGTTACTACACGGTTTGAACGCATCTAAAGCGCCCGTGGAAGACAAAAAAGTCAGTAACGTTCACGCGATTAGAATAGCGCCCACGTTTTTGAAAATGATGCCCGTAGAGGTTACGGGCCCACTAGGTACTACGCAATCCTTAGCCCTGTTAGATGAAGGGGCGGCCCTTAGTTTGATTTCACACGAAACAGCCGATCGTATAATGCCCCGAGAGCGGGGAGAAACGCTCGACATAGAAGGTATAGGTGGGAGCGTGAGCGATCCGGACTCTTGTAACGTGCGATTCGCAATCCGCGGCTTTTGCAGTAGGCATCTAGAAATGATGGAAGCGCTTACCATCAATCGATTGAACGTAGGAGCGCAAGGCGTCTCCAAAAACATAGTCGCGCAGTGCGACCATTTAGCCGACATAGCCGAGGAGCTGTGTTACGATTCTGCCGCGCCTTCAATAATTATAGGTCAAGATAATTGGCATTTGATAGTGACGCGCCAAATTATCAGCGGTAAATCGCACCTCCCGGTAGCTAGTTTGACGCGGCTAGGATGGTCACTGCACGGACCGCATAGGTCATCGGAGGCAACCGTAGCGTTTGTAGGCCACATGGGGCCACAAACGGCCGACGATGAAGCTTTAGCTCTCATGAAGGAACATTTCGATATCGAGTCACTAGGGGTAGTTAAAAAATTACCTCGGGCCGATCCCGATCAAAGAGCAATAGATTTACTAGAAGCGACATGTGAAAAAATCCCCGGGGAAGATAGGTTCCGAGCGGGTTTGTTATGGCGTACCGATAACGAAGAATTGCCAAATAATAAAGCGCACGCGTTACGGCGGCTGTACAGCCTGGAAAATAAGTTAGATCGCGACCCTATTCTGAAAATCGAGTATACTAAGCACATAAATAACCTGTTAGACAAAGGTTACGCGGAAAAAGTAGACTCGCCGCCCCCGCAGGACGCGCCTAGGGCATGGTACTTGGCGCATTTCGCAACGTTTCATCCGCAGCGCGGAAAAATGCGCGTAGTCTGGGACGCAGCCGCTACCGCGTACGGCAGGTCGCTAAATAGCGCTCTTCTAGCGGGTCCTGATCTGTTAGAATCCTTATTCGGCGTGTTAGTCCGTTTTAGGGAAGGCAGGACCGCGGTAATAGCCGACATTAAAGAAATGTTCCTGCAGATAGAGATTATAGAACGCGATCGAGATTCGTTACGTTTTGTTTGGCGGGGGAGGACCGCTCAGCCTCACCGCAAGAATATAGGATGAAAAGACTGATATTCGGGTCCGCGGCTTCGCCGACGACGGCATTGTACGTCAAAAACAAAAACGCATACGAACATGCGAAGGAATTTCCGATCGCCGCTGAGAAAACTATAAAAAGCACGTATATGGACGACTTAGTCGTAGCTTTTGACCAGTGTGAGAGCGACGTTAGGCGCATAGTAAACGAAATTTACGCGCTTAATTTACGCGCGTCGTTCGAGCTCCGCGGGTTCGCCTCTAACAACCCAAACGTAATTTCTGACGTAGTTCCTAGCAAAGAGGATACGTCCCTCATCGGGGGAGGCGAAAGCGAGCGCACATTAGGCTTAAAATGGAACCATAGACGCGACACGTTAGGGTTTAACGTAAATTTACGCAACACGCCCGAAGACGTGCTCAACGGTACGAAATTACCCACTAAACGACAGGTGACGAGTAGCGCGATGTCGATATTCGATCCCATAGGCTACGTAAGCCCGATCTCTGTCTTAGGGAAGGCATTGATGCAGGAAGTCTGGCGTACAGGGATAGGCTGGGATACCGTTATACCCACCTCGCTCGCACCCGCGTGGAATTCATTCGTGAGTAATATTCAGCAACTTAGGGAGTTAGAAATACCGCGATACGTACCCGCGAGAAATAGAGAGGCCGACATGCACGTTTTTTGCGACGCTAGCGAAAAGATATACGCCGCCGCGATATACTTAGTTAGCGAAGGCCCGGACGGACAAAAGTCCGCAGCCTTAGTAGCCGCCAAGGCGCGAGTCGCACCGTTGCGTATTGTCAGCATTCCTAGGTTAGAATTGCAAGGTTGTGTGCTAGCGACACGGCTAGCCGACACAGTAGTAAAGGAGTCCGATTATGTCATCAAACATAGGTATTTCTGGAGCGACGCTCGGACAGCGTTATCCTGGATAAGGTCGGATCCACGTCGGTACAAAAGCTTTGTCGCACATAGAGTAGCCGAAATAGAAAACACAACTAAACCTACCGATTGGCGTTGGGTACCTAGCGCGTTAAACGTCGCCGACGACGCTACTAAGGGCGTTCCGGCCCAGTTCGGAGCTAACCACCGGTGGTTTATAGGGCCTGATTTTATACGGCAAGCGGAGGAGCATTGGCCGCGCGAGAAAACAATAGAGCCCGTCGTAGAAACGTGCGAAGAGCGCGTCATAAAACCGGTTTGCTCTGTAAATACCGTTCAAAACAAGTTCGCATACTTGCCCGAGATATGTAGGTTCTCGAAGTTCACTAGGCTGGTTCGCACTACGGCCAGAGTTTTGGTTGCTGCCGAGGTATTCAAAGCCAGATTGTCTGTCAATAGAAATCCAGAAACAGAAATGAATAACAGACACATAAGTCTAGCGGAGATACTGCTGATTAAACGGAGCCAAAATGAGTCGTATGCCGAAGAGATACGACTACTGGAAGCCGGGCGCGCGCTGCCGAAGAAGTCTGCATTACATCGAGTTGCTATGAAGCTCGATAAGAACGGAATAATTGTGCTAGATGCCCGAATAGACAGAGACGAAGCCCATATACCTGTCTTGCACGCTAAGGAGGCATTTACCAAGCTGTTGATCCATCATTACCACGCACTTTTCAACCACGGAAATCATGCGACGGTGATCAACGAATTGAAGCAAAGATATTACATAGTCGGACTGCGCGGTACGATTCGTTATCTAACGAATAAGTGCCAATGGTGTCGGACCTATAAAGGAGCTACCCTCAAGGTTCCTGTAGGCGACCTACCGCCAGAGAGGCTCAAGGCGAATCAACCGCCATTTACCGCAGCAGCCGTAGATTTGTTCGGTCCTATGCAAATTGTTGTAGGCCGCCGCCGAGAAAAGCGATGGGGCGTCCTTTACACGTGCCTCACCACTAGAGCCGTGCACCTAGAGCTAGCCGCCTCCCTATCGGCAGCCTCTATGATCCTATCGCTACGAAGAATGATATCTCGACGCGGCGCACCCACCGTTCTGTACTCAGATAACGCCACAAACTTTTACGGCGCAGAACGCGAGCTATCAGAGGCCAAAAACTCTCTGCCCGATAGTCTCAAACCATTTATGACCGAACGACGCATGATCTGGAAGAAGATCCCGCCTGGCAACCCCTCCGCCGGCGGGGCTTGGGAGCGTCTAGTCGGAAGCGTGAAAACAGCTCTGAAAGTCACGCTAAAAGACAGAGCACCCCATGAAGAAGTTCTCCATACGCTACTGCTGGAAGCTGAACACCTGGTAAACTCCAGACCGCTGACCCCAGTGAATCCTGACTTAGAGACCGAAGCGCTCACGCCGAATCACTTTCTCATCGGCCGATCGAACGCTATGTCCCCGCTGGGAGTCTTCTCCGACGAAAATATGAGCCTTTCGTCCTGGAAAACAGCTCAAGCACTAGCTGACAACTTCTGGAAACGCTGGCTGAAAGAATATCGTCCAAACCTGATGCCACGATCCAGTGCACACCAGAACGCGACGAAACTACACGTAGGAGATGTAGTAATTATAGCCGACGGCACGATGCCACGAGGTACTTGGCCTAGAGGCGTGATCGCACAGCTCTTTCCAGGTCCTGATGGCCACATAAGAGTAGCCATTGTACGTACTCGCGCAGGAGAAGTTCGCCGCCCGGTTTCCAGACTCATTCTCATCTGCTCTGCACCAATCGACTGTGCTGACGCACGTGGGGGAGAATTGTCGCAGATAGCTTAAAATTGCCATTGTTTGTGTATAACTAGATCTAAGTCAATCATTTTCTCGGTTTATACCAATTTGTTTGTGTTAATAACGTGTATAAATATTGTGTTTCTATGTCTAGTTGCTAAGTCTTATCTGTGTCTAATTTTATTGATATCATGTCATAATACGCAAAATGTCTAGATTATAAGAATTTTGTACTAATTTACGAAGAAATGTCCTATATAAATATCAATTTTAACCCTCCTACAAACATGTAATACTGTAAGCTTATTAGCCAATAAATGTCTCACATACACGGCACATACCAGCCACTAGTACGAGCACGCTAAAAAACCCATAAAAGAGGCCAGCACTCGTACTCGTTGCTCACTTCAACCTCACTTCTACAACAACTCCCAGCGGGGAAACACCTACAACTACACTGCTCAAATGTTTTACAATTTTAAATAAGCGTTATTATTCATCTCCCTACATGACCTGGTAAATGGTACAGCGGGTCAGCGCTGCTTGGTTCAACGTGGTAATCCGGTCTGCACACAACAACAATGATAATTGATGAGCTTTAATAATAAAATACTAAATGTAATCAGAGACCACTGAAACCACTTTTTTGACGTCTTATTTGATTTGATTATCTGTAATTTATTTCATTTGAGTTGTCCATACTATACATGACTACAGATGAAAGTATTGGCGTTTTACGTACACGTATAAGAGCCAAGCTCTTAAATATATGATGATGTATATCGTTCATTCTCATAATCGTATGAAATTCAAAGTTTATTGATCACTTTCCTAAAATATTGCTAGGTATTATATTACGGTAAAACTGAATGAGAGTTTCGCACATTATTCACGTGCGTTGCGCAGGTACTTGATACATTCAAGTAGGTTTGATTCAAAGTACCGCACGTTCATCCACGTGCGTTTCATAGGTACTAGATTATTAAGGTAGGTCTGAATAAAAGTCCTGCACGTTCATTCACGTGCTTCACATAAGTAGGTTATATAGGTAAATAGATCTATTTAGGTAGGCCTGAAAAAAGGTCTGACATGTCCATTCACGTTTGTTGCATTAACCCCACCATATGCGTAGTCCACTTTATACGTGTCACCTCAAACATTTGGCTTTACATAAGAATCATAAGTTTTTATTCTGCATTTGACTCTACATGACATTTTTCGTCTCTACACGTTGTCTACATCGACTCCAAATGTGACTTTATATTTTGACACTATACGTGACTTTATATTTTGACACTACGTGACTTTATATTTCGACACTATAAGTAACTTTATGTGACTCTACATATCGACTCTACATATCGACTCTACATATCGACTCTACATATCGACTCTACATATCGACTCTACATATCGACTCTACATATCGACTCTACATATCGACTCTACATATCGACTCTACATCTGACTCTACATGTCGACTCTACATGTGACTCTACATGACGCCTCTACATGACGCCTGTACATGTGACTCTACATGTGTCTCTACCTATTAAATACAGGTATTGCTTGAATTAACGTTTAAATTAATTATCTAAAATAAATGTTATAACGATTATACTCGACATACTAGTTATTATATTCAAGCAACTTCAGTTTTATTTATTCGCGTTTGACTATCATTGGCATTTATACGCGTTTTGACTATCATTGGCGTATTCTTCTCACTCTATGATTAAATAATAACTCTCCTTTCTTTTGATATTGTGTAAAAAGGGCTCAGTTCGTAAATTTCTAAGCAATACTTTGCTCATTAGTCATTAGTGGACACAATTATAATAGATCGTCAAATCATCATGTCACGTCGATTTTCCATCAACTTCCTGTGTAATTAAAATCGGTAATATCCTTTAATTTGTCAATTGCCATCTAAACCTTTATCAGGCGAAAAATAGAGATCAATTGACATTATAAGTGATTATATTATTTATGATCATATCATATACCTCGATAAAACAGAATACACACATGGGATTATATGCGTGGTAATATGCTGACGAGATACACGAGATTAACAAATCTCGACTAGGCTCTTGTTCTTATTTTGTTACTTTATTTTGTATATAAACAGATCAACTTTATTTATTGGAATGTACTGATTTATTTATTGGGTTGAATACAGTAAGGAAGTAGAGAACTCAAAAATACGTGGTCAGTTACCACACCGAGACTTATATAAGTATAAAAGGTAATTTCTATGAACTTTGTAGTACCGTTTATTAAGACGAAATATGTACGGGATATAACTTGTACTTAGACAAAGCTATACAGGCCATTTATTAATTATTGTAAATTATACTTTCTTTTCTTTACACACTTTATTTAATCACCTTGGTTCATATGATCTATCTGAAATTGATTTATACTAAATCCAAGTTAATACCAGTCTTAAGCTGTTACTTAGCTGTGGCGTGAACGATCACGTTAACTTGAAAACTTTACACTTTTATGTATATCCAAACGCACTTGGTATTAATTGACATTTAACCATAATTATTTTTAACGACGATAATGGTTCACGAGAAGAAATAGTAATTATAAACATTTTAATAATATTAAGTCATACATAAGCGTGAACCACTTAGAGACATTGTACACACTACAGGCATTAAGGAGTTTCTAATAAATTATTGTTTCATTTTAATCATATTCATAAAGCATATTCATTTCATTACTGAATATAACGTTGTCGAAATAATGTTATATTTGTTTGTGGTATGAATGGAAAAGGAATTTAAATTACCTTTTCCTAAGATTTATTATTATTTTCAACTTGTTTACAAATTTACTTATTAGAAAGAGATACAAAGTATTTTGAATGCAGCCTGCTTATTGCATGATATTCGTAAAATTGTTTTCAAATAATATGCGCTTTCCAAAAAGGGCTTCATAATTGCATTTTTAAATAATATCGTAAGATATCGAAAAAATAATTTCCTTCATATGAAATAATTAATTTAAAATTATTCCCCGCAGATCTTCGAACATAAATTACCGGGTAGTATTTTAAAAGATTAATTTGACTATTGCAAAGTATAAATATAAACATATATACCATTGAGACATACTGTAGGCAAATTATACGGTTATAATAATGCCAGCGTTATTTTATTCAAAATTTAAGCGAATATCAAACTATACTTATTGTATTGAAGGTTAGGTCATAAAAGTTGATTTTAAATAACAGGACATGTTTTTATGGATTGTGAAGTTATCTTTATTAGGAATGATGACAACAATATCCGACTTACTATTCTCTCTGATAATTAATTATATTGATTATGTAACAACATAACAAACATCTCCATCTAACATGTGCATATCTAAAAGAGCAACCTTTGGCAAAATGTCCATGTAAGACTAACCATATAAACCTCCGGACTTACTCCGTTACGGAAAATACAGTTTACCTTCAATTATCAATAAACATACCATCTAACATGTGCATATCCAAAAGAGTAACCTTTGGCAAAATGTCCATGCAAGATTAACCATATAAACCTCCGGAATTACTCCGTTACGGAAAATACAGTTTACCTTCAATTATCAATAAACATACCATCCAACATGTGCATATCCAAAAGAGTAACCTTTGGCAAAATGACCATGTTAAACTAACCATATAAACCTCCGGACTTACTCCGTTACGGAAAATATAGTTTCACCAATCAATCTAATTTATTATTTAAAATAATAAAAAATGAAAACCTTACGTTTTTGTGCGGGGTGGCAAAAATCCTGTCGATTTTTGTTAGATCCCACTTCTGAGATGTAGGGGATATCACTAGGATTATAAAATAAACCAGTACTTTACCAGTATTTACACTTGTATTCGTTTGTTACAAGGTTTAAATATGAATAAATTACACTATATGACATTAATATTTTCAAGACGTCTTTACAACAATCTGGTCAAGATCCGAATGGCGGCCGCAGCTGTATACCCGTCATTTTATAACATCAAAATGGCGGGAACGAGCAACAAGGAATAGTCAAGTGACAGTCTTTTAAGATGATGTTAAATAAAAAGTAGTTATCCTTACAAGTTAAAGTATTTATCAATAATAATGCTTACAGCTATTGCTAGCGATTAGCAGAATTGAATATTTCCACCATTATCCTTCATGGACATACTCGCTTTAAAGAGACGCCTAGCGACATCTATCGTAAAAGTATTAATAGTACATTATGATACAAGTGTACTAAGTTGATCATTACATACGAAGCGATATTGTGCGCATGAACGCACGTGAGTGCGCTAAGAAAGCTGAGCAATGTAGTGAGCAAGCACACGCGTTTCATACGACGTTTTTCAACACACTTGTGAGGAAATAACAGAATAGTGTAATTAATAACTTTTGATAAATACATTAATTGAATGTTTACAGGATAGAGGTACTTACCAACTTAAGATAATTAAATTTAACTAACCTTTTTGTGATGTTATTGACTATCTGGAACTCTTTTTCAAATCATTTCATAAAATTAAAGACTTCACATTTATTGTGCAATAAATAATAGCATTTTTTTCTCACGTATTTCTCACTAGATTTTTATGATAACATTTTACTAGTATGTATCACAATTTTGAAATATATCCAGGGGTTAAATTAACGCTAAAGTTGTCGTCTTATTAACTTAAAATATAATTTGTTTAAATTAATAAAACACACCGAGAAAAATCTAACAAATAAACAATGATTTGAGGTTAACTTATAAATGGCGCGCAATTTTCTTTTTTGGTAGTGCGCGCAGCTTGAGGCAAAGGCGCGGACGTATTGTGCCAAACAGCCAATATTAAAACAGACAATTCGTGTTTAAAACATAATTTATTGCGTATTACGAGTAATATAATAAGCTGAAATGATTCTTTTTCACAATCAGGATTGTATAATTTGTATTCTATCGTAAATGTGTATATTTTTAATATATTTACTTTTTTTAAACTTTTTTAAAATGCAAACTCCTAAAGAGTTAAAAAAAGTAAAGGTAATACCCGACTAAATCAAGGATGAAATAGACTTGGACAATACCCATACAAAATCGCGTGCTCTTTTCAGGTTAAAGCACTAGCGTCATCTATCAGTCACACCAGACACTAAATCCTAGTTTCTAATACTTTGTTCGTCGCTTAACGCTGACAGAATAACTCGACTCCAGACTCGACAGATGGCGCTGTGGCACTGTGTACCGAAAACAGATGTATAGCCTGAACGCGATTTTGTATAGGCATTGTCAATCCATGTCTTAATCATCCTTGATGCCTATATAAAATCGCGTTCCTCGAACCTTCAGGCTATACGTCTGTTTTCGGTACGAAGTGCCACAGCGCCATCTGTCGAGTTATTCTGTCAGCGTTAAGCGACGAACAAAGTATTAGAAACTAGGATTTAGTGTCTGGTGTAACCGATAGATGACGCTAGTGCTTTAACCTGAATTAAGAGAACGCGATTTTGTATGTATATTGTCCATCCATGTCTATATCATCCTTATATCATCCTTGGACTAAATTACAACGCGTCGTCTGCGTACATACAACTTGGTACTAGAGTACAAACGTCACTTGATCGGATTATTAAATTATTGCACTAGTTCGATAATTATTGTGAAATGCACGCGTGATTAATATCTAGGATTATGAGCATAAAAGCGGTGGAATAAGAACTTTGTTACGAGCAGGTGTGTTGAAAAACTATCTTAACAGCACGCATTGGCGTACATAATAGTAAATTGTAGCATCATCAGTCGCGCTACACATCAGTTTATTCCAAAAACACAACACCTCACAACAAAAAGGTAACAAAATGTGTAGTCACCAGCAAATACGGTCCAATAACTCGAGAGAGTTCGTTAAAGCAAGTCAGCTTCGGGTCGAACTCGTGGAATTCTTGGCGGCCGCCATTTCGGCGTGCCTAATTACTAAACTGTCATGGCGGCGACATAGGATCGCATTCCGCTGTACGCCAAGATTTACGCGGCGGCACAGATTAGGTTTTTTTTATCAGATATGCAAGCCTCGTGAAAAAACATATTTTAATTTTTAACCCCCTTAGAGGTTTGATTTCAAAAATCCTTTAGGCTAACATGGAGTAAACATTAAAAAAACGTCAGTTAGGCTGCGTTTCCATCACAGGTGAGTGAGGATGCGTTGCGAGGAATATGTTTGTTAAGAACCAATACCAATCCTAGAACTGCCCTGCAAGAGGATAGGGGATAGGGAAATGAAGTGATGACAAACACATTCCTCATATCGCATCCTGGCTTACTTCTAGCTAGTGGAAACAAAGCCTTACTCCGTGACAATAACGCGCATGCGTGATGATTATTATTCTATATCTCAACAATTTTATACCTAATATGTCCAAATTAGCAACTTGCATGAATTTTTTGGAAGACGTCATTCGATTTGATTTCCCGTTAGATTCAAATGTCTCTAATAAACCTACTATTTATTGTAGCCCTGAAACGTCAAAAACACGTTAGGCGTCTGCGCCGCGCGTCAAAACGCCCTATAAGTACAAAAAGCGTGAGGTTTGTGAATTGTGACGTCACCGGCCTCAGAATTGCGGAGAACTGTTTGCAAAGAACAAGTTTTTGGAAGATTTTCGTAATTTTAGGCACGAAAAAATGCGTTAACCTATATAGTGCCTACACATATTTATTCTTGATAGAACACAAGTAATCGAATTGAGGTTTTGAAAATAGATTTGGGGTATAAAAAATGCTCAAATTTAACGTTTTCAAACCGCAATATCTTTACAAAAATGTTAGGAAATTATTACGGACTCCCACTTTTTTTTATATTATTTTGGTGTTGTTATACGTGTTTATTGAAAAAACTCAATTAAATATTTTTATATAGTACCTATAGTTACGCAAATGCAGCCGCTAAATCTTACTTTAGTTTGTTTAATCTGTGGTGTTACACCACCCGTGTCTTAACTTAAAACGCACTGGCAGCGTGGGACCGTGGGTTGTTTCATAAAATAACCAAGCTAAATCTAAGCTGTTCCTGGGAACTGCGGGGCTGTGATTGCAATGTTGGTTGTAGCGTGCACTGCTACAAGAAACGTATGGAAGCACAATTCGCTGTGTTTGCTTCGTTTCAAGAAAATAATTAACTTATTTTTGTAAGGAATATGAAACGAGGGGTTTACTAATATGTAGCCGAAAATTGTATGGCAAATTATCACTTCCCAACCTGTTTTTCACATAGTTTCATTTGGCAGAATCGTCAGATGGCATAATATCGTTTTGCATATTTTTATTTGGCATACTTACCTAACCTAACCAAATAAAAATTAGGGCAAATAAAACCACGCGAAACATTTTTTTGTTAAACGTTGGTATACTAACTAAACGTCATGCGATAAGTTGTTTGGGAAATGAAATTAAGCGAAAGGATTTTCGATGCAATGGCAGTACCTATACCGAAAATAGGTCAATTCAACGGGTGTCTGGAAATTCCTATATGAATTGACCCGTTTTCATTGTCCTGGGATATTTATTGAATGCACATAGCAAGAATAATGCGAAAGGCGAACGTAATGCCATTTTCTACCATACTGAATGAAGTTATTGAGTAGGTATTTCATTTCATGTCTATTAAGCGGCGTAAAACTCTGTTCTTGTATTGTACTCTCGGTAAATACACTTAAAAATTTAAAAAAAAACAAACATAATATAATATATATAAATTGGTGAGAGCTACTTGAACTAAACCGCAAACCTTAATACTGTTTGTATATTTATCACAGAAAATTTTAAATTAAAAAATCATGTTTTGTTTTGTTGTCTGTCATATTTTGTTGCAACTTTTTTTAAATCTATATCGGACCATCGGAGTATGTAAAACCCATTCATCATAAAGTTAAGTCCATCTGTGAAATTGTATTAATTCTCACGAGTAATATTTTTAAACGCTCACGAATATTTCCGATGTCAAAAACAATAACAACGCTTAATCCCTCAAAGCGATGCAATTTCCATCAAATCGTAAAAAGTTGGAAGTCGCCGATCACGTAGGTCCCACTAGATGTTGCATATTTTATTCATTTATGAAACGTACACGGCAGACTTATACATAAGTATTTAAATTTCTCTGATGTCGTCGATAGCCAGAATAATTCAGGGGTAGGATTTCTTGAAATAATAACCTTTTATTTAAACCTTATTATATAAATAGTAGGTACAAATAACGGACTCTTCAAAGTTTTTAAATAATTTATTACTTGAAAATTTATTTTTTGTTACACACATACCCGATCAATTTTTTTGTAATAGGGTAATACGCCACTAACTGGCTACCTCTCAATAACTGGCCCCTCATACTAAAAATTAACTCTATTCGCCTACAAAAAGAATTCATTTAGTATAACTTGGCCAGTTATTGTAGGGTGATCAGTAATTAAAACCTTATACTAAAATGAATTCTGTTTAGGTATAGGTGGACAGAGTTTTTTATTAGTATGACGTGGCCAGTTATTGAACGGTGACCAGTTATTGGCCATTTACCCTATGCCAATCGAACTTGTAATCTCCTTGAAAAACTAGTTGCTAGTCGGCATTAAAAAAAACGGAGTTTTTCCAAAATGTGAATCGATTAATAAAATCGGTAATTATGTTATCGTTTTTCTATAATTTATTATTTTCCCTATCCCTATGCCGAGTACTTTTAGGTGTAGAACATAATGCAGTATCTACTAAAGGTAGTCTGTGGGCGCAGTTGAGCGCAATCCGCGTAATGTATCGGAGCCATATTGGAAATGTTCCCGCAGCTCACTCGGAAACTTGCACATGCAGTTTTCTATATTATTAACATTATGATAAAGGGAAAGTTGATTGGAAATAAATGTTCTTAACGAGATGTAATCCATATCCATACTAATATTATAAATGGGAAAGTGTATGTGTGTGTGTGTTTGTTTGTTTGTCCGTCTTTCACGGCAAAACGGGGCGACGAATTGACGTGATTTTTTTAAGTGGAGATAGTTGAAGGGATGGAGAGTGACATAGGCTACTTTTTGTCTCTTTCTAACCCCCCACTTCCCTAAAATGGAGGGTGGAAGTTTGTATGGTCTGTTACCCCGAATTTAACGCGAGCGAAGCCGCGGGCAAAAGCTAGTGGTGCATAAATGTGTTGTGATAATTTACGTCGACACAGACAGCCTACCTTTAAGAGCATTATCTTGTAACCGGTCTTACCATTTTCTTTTTTTTTTCTTGGTTTTCTTTTGTTTTTTGATATATTTCTGTCATGTAGTTTTAGGTTAGCTGTAAGTTAGTTATCAATTAGTTATAAGTTAGGTCACTACCGAAAGCGAAAATTAGCGCCGTGACTTGCTGTGGCATTATGCTTAGTGGGGGTCCCTTTTATCGTCCATATTTTTTGGTTACTTTTCCTTTGCGCATTTAATTGGTGTGACGTTAATACATATTCATATTCATTTATTTCGTAAATGCACAGATACAATACACGTCAAAAGAAAAAATAATACTAAAATTAATACTAAAATTAATACTAAAATTAATACTAAAATTAATACTAAAATTAATACTAGTGAGCTATTATATAATAATAATTCGCAATTTATAGTAATAAGGTTAAAAAAAATATTATGTTAATACAAAAGTCAAACGATGTCAATTCTGATTACAATATGGCTACACAATTATAAGTAAGTTAACTTTATGTCACATAATTCTCTAAGGTCAAAGAAAGCATTTTCAATTAGCCATTTTTAGGGTTCCGTAGTCAACTAGGAACCCTTATAGTTTCGCCATGTCTGCCCGTCCGTCCGTCCGTCCGTCCGTCCGCGGATAATCTCAGTGACCGTTAGCACTAGAAAGCTGAAATTTGGTACTAATATGTATATCAATCACGCCGACAAAGTGGTAAAATAAAAAGTGGACATTTTTTTTTTATTAGGGTACCTCCCCTATACGTAAAGTGGGGAGTGATTTTTTTTTTCATTTCAACCCTAACGTGTGATATATTATTGGATAGGTATTTAAAAATGAATAGGGGTTTCCTAAAATCATTTTTCGATAATGTAAATATTTTCGGAAATAATCGCTCCAGAAGTAAAAAAATATGCGTCCCCCCCCCCTCTAACTTTTGAACCATAAGTTTTAAAAATATGAAAAAAATCTCAAAAGTAGAACTTTATAAAAACTTTCTAGGAAAATTATTTTGAACTTGATAGGATGAATAGTTTTTGAAAAAAAAATACAAAATAATTTCTGAACTAAGTTTGTAATTTAACCGTATAAGTAAACATCGGTATCAACGTTCAAATTTCATGGCAAAGTACGGTTTGCAGAAAAACAAATACAAACAAATATATCTAGTATTTTGAACATTTCTTTTTTTTACTAAAAAAAAAACGCTAAATAGTAGTTTATACATCGTGACATACTTAATTATGTCACTATTGTATACAATACTTTTTCTACGAGTGCTCAAAATAGGCAAGCCAGTAGGAATTGTTCGAAGAATGTGTTACAACTTGCTGCCACTATATAATCGAGTAACTTCAATCTTTCATTTTAAAATAGTCGACGATGCTAAAATGTGCGCTCCATCGAAAATAAAAATGTGTTTCGTGGATTTTGCTGTTAACCTTTGATTAGATAAATAAACAAAATACCTTTCCTTTCCACACTCACTGAGTTTAGGGAAGGTTAGTCAAATAATAAAAATATTGCACACATTATACTATTACACTTGCTGGTATTTCAACTTATTTTCTGTTAGACAGTTCTTTGATAATTTGTATGGTGTTATTAACACGGATTTTCTTTAAAATATTATTTAATTTTAGATAAAATTGTCAGTCCTTTTGGTGTAATTTTAATATATTTTTTGCAACCAATGAATTGTTTTTATTGTATCTACAGAGCTCAGTTTGGGACCTTAAAACAATTATTCATACTTAGCAATTATACTTAAGTGTTTATCCACGAATAGTAACTCAACATTCAGTTTCCCGGTTGCGAAAACAATTCTTTACTTTAGCTATATTGCACTTGATTCACGCGGATTTAAAGCGTCGATAACAACGATTTGAACATAATGTTTGTGAATAGTGATAATATGAGGCAGCATTTATCCATGTGCCCCATCTTTAACTACACTCGTCGGGGCGAAAGAGGAATGTTTTCACACGTTTCTCGAAATATTTTTTTGCTTGAAGTTCTGAAAGAGCGTTACGAAATTTTTTTTTGAGTCAATCAAACTCTTTATGGCAAAGATTTACGATTTTTTTTTGTTTATGGCAAAGATTTCGAAGTATTTCTGCGACTAAATTAAAGTTGAAGTTAGCTGCATCATAATTAAATTTAAATGAAAATAAATATTATTAAAAATTAAATATTCGAATGTATTTATTTTTCTGCTATCCCTACCGGGTGCCATGAAAATAGAACGTTGATACCGATGTTTACGTATAAGCAGGTGTTTATTGTACCTGTAATTTCTACAAAATTACAATGAAATGACGTGCTTTCAAATAAAGTAAAAACGGTGAAAATCGGTTCACGCAATAAAGAATTATCCCATAAAAATCATCTTCCATACTTTATGCTCGCGCGCTAGTTTACTTAATTTGCCGATAGATGTCGCTGTACGTGGAACGCTCATATCATATCCTACATGGCGGTGTTATTTTAACTCTTAAGTGGGGACACTTACTGTGACGGACGGAAAACTACGGAACCCTACAGTGAGCGTGGCCCGACACGCTCTTGGCCGGTTTTTTCAATGTATTTACACCTGTATTTTCTTTCTATCTACCTTGATATATTTTCAGCGTTCGATGGTCAAAAAACGGAATATACCCGATCATATTTAATCGGTGATCAGTAACCAATTTTTCTATTTCAGTTATCGATAGTTATCACATTTATGGAGCATTTGGGCCATTTTATTTTAAGTTGTATACCTACTCCACTTTTTTTGTTTGGAAAGTTGTAGGTTGTAGGTAATTTCGACTCAGAATCATGAGATCGCTCGGCTTGCTCGCGTTAATATAAAATAAAATAAAATAAATGTTCTTTATTCAAGTATAAACCCATTCAGATATACATTTAAATAAAACAAAATAATTTTTTTTTACATAAGATTGAATTAAAATAGATAACATTAAATTAAATTAACTAACTTAACTAGTAGGCGATTGATGAGACTCTGCTTGCGAAATAACATGATGCGCACACTGGGTTGACATTGACAATGCTGTTTGCCGATTCACTCACTCTTCCGACAAAAGACCAATTAGACCCGTACCGATAAATTATGAAGTTTCGATAATATTAAAGATGCTTATTTTTCACATACAGAGTACAGGCCATCCAACTTAGCTAATAATAATAATTTGTGTCATCCTAGGTTGTTGCTTAGGTAGAAACTTAGACATTTCTTTTTTTTAACATTATTCGGTAAATAGAAAATTAGAGATCAAAATTATTTTTTCACTGTAACAGCAAAGTTGTTACTGACGCACGCACGCATTTTGTGTCACTTTCGTCAACGGGAAGACTGACATTCAATCAGCACATATATGTGGACTTTTATAGGCTTATATAAAATTAGAGTTGATCGATTAGGTACTGTGCTTTCTAAAATATCGGTATCTATTATTTGAATAAATTTGTGCCATATTAATCAATGATATTTATTTATTTAATTTTTTTTTCTTGTATGACCCTATTAACAGTACAATAAAATATTAAAGTTATTAAAGTTTGCGTCAATATTTTTATAACAGCATATCGAAACAATGTTTGAAATTTGTGTCGTTATAATCAATGGATTATTTTTATTTTTCATAACAAAAACTTGTTTTGCGTAAAGGGCATGCGCGGGGAAGGGTAAGGCGCGGGCGGGGTGCATGTGCCGGCCAGGCTGCCTAGCAGCTCGTTTGTTTTCTATAAATTATTACTCTATACGACTTTTTAGTCGCTCTTCTTTATTTTTCATAGTAAAGAAAGCAGTAATATAAAACTTAAGTAAGTAAAGGATAATTAATGGTGTAATAACGTATGACTACACCGTAGTCCGTAAGGCACTGCAACGGCGGATCTGTGTGCCACGCTCTAACAACAAAAAACATAAACAGTATTTTGACAAATTGTCACAGATAATTTGTTACTAATAAATATGTAATTTATGCATCAAGGCGGTTTGTTTACAGAGTGCCAATCGTGAAACGCGAAAATCGAAATTTCGTTTTCTGCCTCTCGGTTGGACTAGCAAAGGGCCGGGCTGGACTTAATAAATGTTTCATCAATGTGATGTCATAATAAGACTATGTTTTTATTAACACATAAAAATAAGCAACTTTTCTTTAACACATGTTTTTTAACTCAATAGTTTTGAAGTTATGGGGCCCTGAAGGTTGAGTACAGTTTGGACTATTTTGGTTGAAATGGTGTCTATATGACACTTTTTTTTGTCTTATTGTGTAGAATGTATTAAAATAAGTAAGTTATATTAGAAACATTTTTTTTACTCAAAAACTTCGAAGTTACCGGACTTTGAAGATTGAATACATGGAGTAAAATTTGGACTTAGAAAATAAAATGGCGACGGGGTAGAATACGCTATAAAATAAGCGTGTTTTATTTGAAAAGCATTTCTCTAAAATCAAAATGGCCGAGATAATGGACTTTGAACTTGTGTATAAATTTGACTTCGAAAAAACCATCGACGGGACTTCATTATAACATGTACTTTTTATGATTTTTCCGTATAGAATATGCTGAAATAAGCGTGTTTTATTTGAAATAACTTTTCTGTAAAATCAAAAATGGCCGAGATAATGGACTTTGAACTTGTATATAATTTGGACTTAGAAAAAAAACCAGCGATGGGGTATACTATTAATGATTTTACCGTATAGAATACGATAAAATAAGCGTGTTTTATTTGAAAAACTTTTCTCTAAAATCAAAAATGGCTGATTGGACATGGAACTTGTATATCATTTGGACTTCGAAAAAAACCATCGACGGGACGTCATTATAACGTGTACATTTTATGATTTTTCCGTATGGAATACGCTAACATAAGTGTGTTTTATTGGAAAAACTTTTCTCTAAAATCAAAAGTGGCCGAGAAAATAGACTCTGAACTTGTATATAATTTTTTTTTTTTTTTATACTACGACGGTGGCAAACAAGCATACGGCCTGCCTGATGGTAAGCAGCTACCGTAACCTATGGACGCCTGTAACTCCACAGGAGTCACATGCGCGTTGCCGACCCTTTACAAAAAGGAGGATTCACTGTGTTGACGGCTAAAGGAGCAATTTGGATTTCGAAAAAAAACCCAGCGATGAGGTATACTTTTAATGATTTAACCGTATATAATAAGCGTGTTTTATTTGAAAAACTTTTCTCTTAAATCAAAAATGGGCCATTGGACATGGAACTTGTATATCATTTGGACTTAGAAAAAAAACTATCGACAGGACGTCAATACAACGTGTACTTTTTATGATTTTTCGTTTAGAATACGCTAAAATAGGTGTGTTTTATTAGAGAATATTTTTTCTAAAATCAAACGTTGCCGAGATAATGGACTCTGAACTAGTATATAATTAAAATTTCGAAAAAAAAACCGGCGAAGAGCGTGTCGGGTCAGGCCACGATCAGTGTAGGGTTCCGTAGTTTTCCGTCCGTCACAGTAAGTGTCCCCGCTTAAGAGTTAAAATAACACCGCCATGTAGGATATGATATGAGCGTTCCACGTACAGCGACATCTATCGGCAAATTAAGTAAACTATTGCACGCGAGCTTAAAGTATGGATGATGATTTTTATGGGATAATTCTTTATTGCGTGAACCGATTTTCACTGTTCTTACTTTATTTGAAAGCACGTCATTTCATTGTGATTTTGTAGAAATTACAGGTACAATAAACACCTGCTTATACGGTTAAATTACAAACTTAGTTCAGAAATTGTAATTTTTTTCAAAAACTGTTCAACCTATCAAGTTCAAACTAATTTTCCTAGAAAGTTTTTATAAAGTTCTACTTTTAAGATTTTTTCCATATTTTTAAAACCTATGGTTCAAAAGTTAGAGGGGCTGGGACACATTTTTTTTTACTTCTGGAGCGATTATTTCCGAAAATATTTACATCATCAAAAAATGATTTCAGTAAACCCCTATTAATTTTTAAATACCTATCCAACAATATACCGCACGTTAGGGTTGAAATGAAAAAAAAATCACTCCCCACTTTACGTATAGGGGAGGTACCCTAATAAAACATTTTTTCCCACTTTTTATTTTACCACTTTGTTGTCGTGATTAATATACATATTAGTACCAAATTTCAGCTTTCTAGTGCTAACGGTCACTGAGATTATTCGCGGACGGACGGACGGACGGGTAGACATGGCGAAACTATAAGGATTCCTAGTTGACTACGGAACCCTAAAAATCAGCGATGGGGTTTACTTTTAATGATTTTACTGTATAGAATACGCTAAAATAAGCGTGTTTTATTTGAAAAACTTATCTCTAGAATCAAAAATGGCCGATTGGACATGGAACTTGATATCATTTGGACTTCGAAAAAAAACCATCGACGGGGCGTCAATATAACGTGTACTTTTTACGATTTGTCGTATAGAATACGCTAAAATAAGTGTGTTTTATTCACAGATCTAAATATACATAGATAACTTAAACACCTCAATCTGTATGAAAACCAACCGTGTCACTTTTTTTGTACCTACTGTGACGTCACAAGGGCGAAATAGTGATGTGAATTCCCCGTTGTCTGCATAAAATCGATTCAAAGGCGACGCTGCCGCCGCACGCGCCGTTCGGCTCGACTTGATTCAGCCTGGCCGCAGATGCACGGAATTCGGTACGGTTTCCATATGACAGAGACACTTTTTGACGTTATTCCGTTCGGAACCCGAACGATAATTCCGTGCGTGTGCGGCCAGAGGACCTACTGCGAAACGAAAACGAACTCCGTTCGTGTATCTCCCTCTCTGTTGCACTTGCTAGTTCAAGCGACAAAGACGGAGATAACCTAAAAATCACTAATCGATTCACATGAATGACATCGATTTTCTGTCAGACGAATGATATAGACAGACGAATGATATTAAACGGAATTATTAAATAAAGGATATTTGAATTACATTTTAAAAATAAAACTAGTAAGACTATTAGCTCTGTGAGCTGTAGACCTCGCTTTGTTTTGAAATGGTTGAAATTAGTATTTTTTTAAGTTTTCTACCTCCATATCTCTCCATTTTGTTAAATTCCGAAAATTGTATATAGTTCACAAGATTTTATGAGAATCGGCTGAAAATGCAAAGTCTAGGCGAGAACAGGAATCCGGACATCCTCCTAACATCCAAACATTTTTGGGCCAAGCTGAAACTTGACAATGATGAAAGTTGTTGTGGCGTATCTTTATTCTCATTATCAATGTCAATGTGTTTTAGTATATTAATAGTGGGATACGCCGTTTTTTTCAACAATCTCAACTTCTTCCCTTCAATGAAACTGCTATTTTCAAAGTGTTTAGAACAAATAGTACTATGCTTAGTCGGGAACCAGTCTTTCCGTCCCGTGGCCGCAATCCATTTTTCTTTTGTGATAGGATCGTGTGGGAAACTAAAAAAAAGTAAGTGTTTCTTAAGCACAATAGAAATTTAAAAACGTATTATACATTCAAAGGATAAACATGTCACAAACATTAAGAACCCGAAGATATTACCCTCCATTTTTAAAGCTGTCGTGTAAAATTAGGACATGTTTCGAGCTTGTTTGTATCAATAACTACTAAATTGGCGTTTTTAAAATGGTAAATATCATTCGTCTGTCCGATATCGATTAAAATCGATCATCGAAATAATGTTGTAGAACGAACAACACTAGTTGCTAGATTTGACAGACGAATGATATGTTCCCTTGTACCACGAACTCCAAGTGATGCGCGACAGTATCGCTTGTTCTAATATTCATCGTCTCTTAACACACAACGTCAGATTAAACGCTCAAAGCAAACGCGGCAATGTAATGTGAACATAGTTTACTTACCGATAATCTATAGTTACTTAGGTACAGTCTTGAAATCACACCTCGGAATGCTTAAAAAATAGATTTAAAATGAATTTACGCATAATATAATTTGAAAATAACTTACGTGTGATAGAAAAAATGTCCTTGCGTTTGGGTGCTTCAAATTTTTGGGCTATTGCACTTTAATATCATGCAAAAAGGCATTTTCGTAATTTTCACGGACAACCGGCTACCACAACAGACGCGCGCGGAATGTCAGTAGTGACGGTCAACTCGGAGACCTACTCCGAGTTCCGACACGCAAAGTAGAAGCATTTGCGTGATCTATGTATATATAGATCTGTGGTTTTATTCGAGATTTTTTTCTCTAAAATCAAAAGTGCCAGAGTAAATGGACTCTGAACTTGAATATAATTTGGACTTCGAAAAAAAAAACCAGCGATGGGGTATACTTTTAATGATTTTACCGTATAGAATACACTAAAATAAGCGTATCTGATTTGAATAATTTTTCTCTGAAATCAAAAATGACCCATTGGATATGGAACTTGTATATCGGGACGTCATTATATTGTGTACTTTTTATGATTTTTCCGTATAAAATAAGCTAAATAAGCGTGTTCTATTTGAGGAATTATGTCTAAAATAAAAAATGGCCGAGATAATGGACTTTTTGATTTTAGAGAAAAGTTTTTTCAAATAAAACACGCTTATTTTAGCGATACAGATTAATCATACAAACTACACAATAAAATGACGCCCCGTTGATGGTTTTTTTCGAAGTCCAGATTATGGACTTTGAACTTGTATATAACTTGGACTTCGAAAAAAAAACCATAGACGGGACTACATTATAACGTGTACTTTTTATGATTATTCCGTATAGAATATGCTAAACTAAGCGTGTTTTACTTGAATAGCTTTTCTCTAAAATCAAAAATTGCCAAGATAATGGACTTTGAACTTGTATTTAATTTGGACTTCGAAAAAAACCAGCGATGGGGTATCATTATAAAGTATATTTTTTATGATTTTTTCGTATAGAAAACGCTAAAATAAGCGTGTTTTATTGAAAAACTTTGGTCTAAAATCAAAAATGGCTGAGATAATGGACTTTGGACATGTATATAATTTGGATTTCGAAAAAAACGGGACGGGACGTCATTATAACATGTACTTTTTATGATTTTCCCGCATAGAAAACGCTAAAATAAGCGTGTTTTGTTTGAAAATTTTTTCTCTAAAATTAAAAATGGGCGAGATATTCTCCTCCTTTTTGTAAAGGGTCAGCAACGTGCATGTGACACCTCTGGAGTTGCAGGCATCCATAGGCTACGGCTTACTATCTGGCAGGCCGTACGCTTGTATGCCACCGTCGTGGTATAAAAAAAAAAGAATAAAATAAAACAAAATAAAAATACGTAAGTGTCATGGAACACTCGGTTGGAACGAAGTTATTTAAATTTTGACTTTTTCGTAATTTTTGTGGTTTAAATGTTTTTGATATTTCTGAAATTTATGAAATTATTGAAATTATTGAAATTATTGAAATTATTGAAATTATTGAAATTATTGAAATTATTGAAATTATTGAAATTATTTAAATTATTGAAATTATTGAAATTATTTAAATTATTTAAATTATTTAAATTATTTAAATTATTTAAATTATTTAAATTATTTAAATTATTTAAATAATTTAAATTATTTAAATTATTTAAATTATTGAAATCATTGAAATTATTGAAATTATTGACATTTTTGAAATTTTTGAAATTTTTGAAATTTTTGAATTTTGTGAAAGTTTCGAAATATTTGACTTTTAGGACTTTTTTATTTTATTGACTTTTTTCACTTTGTCACATCTCACTTTCACTTTTGACGAAGCTTGCGCTGTGGATTAGTTTTATTGACCACTCGATACTAATGTAATAATAGTAGTTTATGTAACTGTTACGTAATAAGGGTCCTTAAAACATGAGTGTGGTTTTATGAAACGAGCCGCAGGTGATTTTCATAATAAGATCACACGAGTGTTTTAAGGTCTAATTACGTACAGTTGCATACACTGCTTTATCTACACTCATATTATTTATTCTTAATGCCGTATTCGGAAACCATAGAATGGCCCACATTGCACCGCCATGGCCAACTCGATTGTGCTGGCGGTCGGGGAGGCGCGTGTCGGGCTGTCGGCGGATGCGCGGGAGGGTGCAGGTGTACATTATGTTATCAAAACTCATATCACATCAATAGTTGAGCATGTAAAGTTAAAATTACGTTACTGCCACAGATAAAAAGCTTATCATAGTAAAATCGGTCGTGGTAATGCTAGCCATTGCCTACCGTTTTCGAACACGTTTTAGAGAACTTACAATATGAGTGTAGATAAAGACGATTATCTTTCACTTTTCACTACACTTCACTTCATTCTATTTTTTTATTATTTTATTACATTTTACATGTTTCTCAATCGTATGGCTTTGTTTCGCGTTTTCGTGACGTGACGCTTTTTCGTCTAGCCCCCTCCGCGAACCGTCCGATAAGGAACTTCGTTCCAAAAACGAAAATAAAACGAAACTAAAACAAAACTTATACGTTGCGTTTTCTATTCGTACCCATAATTCACGATGCTTGAAATCTTCGTAAATGTACTCAACAGTCTAGTCAAAACACAAACAAAGCGGTAAGCTACCGCTTAAAAGGTACGTATAGGCGAGACACGCACGAGTTCATTGCCCCGTCGCCGGCTTCCCGCGCCCCGCTCCTCCGCTCAGTTCCTTTGTCGAGTATGTCAGCTTTCTCACCCCGCGCGCGCCTTCGTGAGCAAGTACCTACATCGAAACTGCTAAGATGCCAGCGCCTGGTTAACCCATGATTTAGCTTGTTAAGAAGCGAGCCGGGGGTCTACTTCTAGTAGTCACTACAGAAGCACGCCGAACAGGCGTGCCATCAAGGTCACGCGCTATAGTCAGGAAGGAAGATTTCCTCTGAACGCAAATATTGTTTCTGTTTAAATTTTGACGAAATATCATTGATGAAAGTGACACAAATTGAAATATCTACTTTAAAATCCCTTTTTGATTATTATAATGTGAACTCTGATGACTTTAATAATTTATTAAAACGATAACAGCCTAAAAAAACGAAATTTACCAAAAAACTTAAATTTTCATTGCTTAATTTGACACATATTGATTTTATTGACATATTTTAAGGTGATGATATAGTTAATCCTTAATTTATGAACTCTAATTTTTTATACGTAGTTTTTTAGCGTTGTCATACTATATCAAATTGCACTCGACGTAAATGACACAAACTGGTTTTGTACAACAATAAAACTGTTCTAAATACAAAACAGTTATATTTTTCAACTCTAATATTCTGTTACTGAAGTTATGGCAAGCTAAAAAAGTTAACCTCAAGTTAATGAATTACAAAAAAAGCACCAATTGAATATGACACAAAACGCACTGAAAGATTCTCATGTACACACTGTATTTCTAACTTCAATAAAAAGTGACTTTAGAATTTTCGAAACTTAACCCTCAAAATATTGCTATCGGGACGGGACTAAATGCCTTTTACCCATTGCAGCGTTAACGTCATCTAGGTACTCGGTTCACGGCGAACATGCCAGATGCGCTACACCGCCTCGATGCGTTAAAATATATTATTCCAAATTTTCCTCCTTACAGCTTTAATTTCAACTAAAATAACATAAAAATAATCCTGAAATGTAAATTATAATATGCGACACATACTGGTAAGCAGGGATAGTCAGCACCAGAATTAAGTTAATTCGAACATCGCTTATATAATTTAGGCGACTCTCATAGAGGTAAATATATTGATCTCTGATCTAATGCTTCCACCATGCATTGCGTCTCTTTATATAATTATAATTATGACTATTATCCTTTTTGTTGAATCAATGCTATTATACGCGTCTGTCATTTGTCATTTGTGACATGTAAACATTTGTGTTTGTGAAAAAAATTACAAAGGTTTTCTAAGTTCAGCTAAGTCTTATGAATGAAGAAAGTAATGCCACAGCAGTTATATAATATTACGTTACCTTATATAACCCCCCCCCCCCCCCCCCCCCCCTTTCCCCGTTAATACCGTCATCGTCCATTTTGTATATATTTTTTGTTTTATATTTGTATTTTATTCTACTAAAGAAATGCTTTTCCTTATATACTTAACACTGTAACAAGGATGCCCTTATAAACATACTCTTGCTTAAAAATATGAATTATAATTTTTAAGAAAAAAAAACCGACTTCAATGGGGGTAGCCGGTGAAGGATTATTGTAGATGGTGCACTTAGATTCCATACAATGAAATAACTTGCTTAAAAAACGCAGCGGAGAGGACAAATCGCCAAACGTGAACTATGCGTCGTTGAAGAGTTCCGTTCTGATTATCATCAGCAGTTCCACTTCATCAAAAGTCACTTTATGTATGCCTTTAAGATTTGAGGAATTCCCTCGATTCCTCGTGGAACTCATCATCAGAACTTGAGCTTGACGAAAATTGGTCCTGACAATCTAACTTGCTTAACAAACATAGCGAAGAGGAAGAATCGCCAAACATGAACTATGCGTCGTTGAAGAGTTCCGTTCTGTTCATCATCAGCAGTTCCACTTCATCAAATGTCACTCTTTTGAATGAAAATGCTTGATTTGTTGATAAAAATACAAAAATCACTATGTGTAAGCCCTTAAGATTTGAGGAGTTCCCTCGATTCTTCATGGATCCCATCATCAGAACTTGAGCTTGACGAACATTTGTTTTGACAATTAAACTTGCTAAACAAACACAGCGAAGAGGACGAATCGCCAAACGTGAACTATGCGTCGTTGAAGAGTTCCGTTCTGATCATCATCAGCAGTTCTACTTCATCAAATGTCACTGTTTTGAATGAAAATGATGGTTTTGTTGATAAAAATATAAAAATCACTATATGTATGCCTTTAAGATTTGAGGAGTTCCCTCGATTCCTCATGGATCCCATCATCAGAACTGCGTTTTGACAAAAACGGGACCAATCTGTATATATATACTTACAATCAAAAAAAATATTTCAATATCGGTTCAGACATGACGGAGTTATGGAGTAACAAACATAAAAAATAAAAAACAAAAAAAAAATAAAAATAACATACACGCCGAATTGAGAACCTCCTCTTTTCAAATCTTGAAGTCGGTTAAAAATGAAAAATACTGTTCCACTTTTTCCTAAGACGACTTATTTTCGAACATATTTATGTATTTTGTGTACTAGTTTAGCATAATTTTAATCAATAAAAATCGTATTTGTTTCATCTCTCCAAGCATAAACCGCGAAACAGCTGTTAGATTATGGTGAATGATTTATAAATGAAACAGAAAATCGAAAATGTATTCCACTTCTGCAGTTTATAAAGAAACGATCTTTCAAAATATGTATATAAACTAACAGAAGTTTTGTCAGTTACAGCAAAATACTATCAAAAAGTTGAGCGGTATCGAAAAAATGTTGAGCGGTATCGAAAAAATCTTTAATACCGGACTCTTAACTTCATTCTTGGCTGAGTGTACCGCCGCGTCGCCAGCGCGCATTACCCTCTATCTCAAGCACAACGAACTAAAGACATTATACAGTTTTCTCGTTAAAATAAAAAGAGGAAAAAACCGCATTTTTACAAGCGAACGAGTGAAAGAGCCGTAGTAATTACATTTCAACTGTACCGCAACTTCCACCATCTCGCTTCTGACTGAAAACCTTTATTACAATATACACCTACTGAGGTTCGCGTAGGGTTGAAATTAGTATGGATTTTAGTTATAAGATACGAGGTTGTGGAAGTTGGTAATAGGTTTGGCGTAGAGTGGTGAGGATGCACCGGGAAGCCGCCTCGTTCGCCACTTCCTGTCGGTGCTGTTTACATCATTTATTTATTTCATCTTTATTGCACACACAAAACTTAACGTACAAAAAACGGACTAAATGCCGCAAGGAATCTTCTACCAGTCAACAAATTACATACAATTCCTAACTTGTTGCCCTAAAAATATGGAAAGGGAACGAAGAAACTCTATTTGATACACGATAAGTCGTTCGATTTGCGACGCACGGCGGGCAGGCCCGAAACGTACAGTACGTTTCGATTTCCCTACATTAAGATTATAAACCAGAATTATTGTTACAGGACCAGTAATAAATATGTAAATGGGAATTCATTTTCTTAAGAATCATGAGATCGGTAAAGTAGGGTGTTTCGGTTTTTGTAACGTTCGCTACTGATTCTTCTTGTTCGTAATGGACTAAGCTGGCTATATGTCATATACAAGATGTACAAAAATAATGGTGATCCGTTTAAGGCACTAAGGGCATAATTCGTATCATATTGCAAGTAAGAACAAGTAGCAGAAAAATTTTTTGGACGCGTAAAATGCTGCCCGAATAAATGAACGCATTCTTGGTTTTAAATTTTCATGGCCTTCCGTTATTTTGATTGTATTTGTTATTCGTAGAAAAATTAACCTTATCAGTAACGCTTTCAATCTGCATCATAAAACACGGCATGTTATTCACATTTGACCGGTTCGAGTCCCGACTGAGGCAAGCGATTTTTCATAAATCAATAAATGCAGAATTTATTGTTTTTAAAAACAAAGGAAAGTCTCAAATTACACAGAATGTGCTCTCTATTTACAATATTTAAGGTAGTTGCTATCCATGTGGCATTCGATCTTTCCGCCCTGACACCTGACACCCAGATCATTCTAAGTCCCCAGAACTCCAGCCAGACACAAACACCCGGATGTCCATGAAATTTTGTACCACTTGTACAAGATATGTACAAGATATGTATTTACAAAGCATGCAGAGAGTGGTACACTCGGAGAGGCTGGCTTACTGCAGAGGCTGCGTCGAGATCTTCATAGTCTTCAAAGGCAGCGTCTCCTGGCCAGTGTCGGTGGTCACCAATGTGGGGAAAGAATAGTAGAGGAACCGAAGTTCAATGAGGGTTAGTTGGAACAGGTATATAAGCAGCTGACATTGGAAACTTCGTTAGCGCGATGTAGAACTTGTATGGGCGCTTCATATAAGTTGCACTAGTTACTACGTAGTTGACTTTGCGTTGCAACTACGTCGTCATCTATGGGAATTGTGGCGCGACTCTAGAATTGACAGCTGGCAGAGGAGACGCCAAAGATATACCATACAGTGTCATCACGCAGCAAAACAGTTACACCCTATTGTCCGTTTGCCCGATAAGCCCTCTAAATGTTTAAGTTCCCAAAGTCATTTCGTGTTTTATGTTTGCACCACATCATTTATGCACGCGTCACGTGTCTGCGTACGGAACCCGTCGGATGGCCAGAGGCCCCTAACGACCCAAACTTAGATTTGTGAAGTCGCAGAGCATTTATTATTTAGCAACAACTCGGCCATCCTGACCCGGCAGTGCCCCGTCCGTAAATGATAGTTGCGTTTGCTTAACAAGTTTTTTAACAAGGAGTGGGGAGTTTTTTTAAGTAATTTTTAAACAGACAATGCAGGCATAATAGTTTTATACCTTTGTCTGACTATACCTACTAAAAACAGAAGAGCGGTAGCCACTAGCCATGGTGCCATATCCATATACCTGTTTCTCACTTAAAATATATGTATTCACATCAGTTTTTATTATAAACATGTTGTTCAAAACTACAAGCAATAGTTAAACTTGTACAAATATCAAAATCATGGCTTCAGTTACCGGTTGTTGGTTCAAATTTTGGCATCTCATTGTTTTAACGTCATCTAAGCCGAATTTCCCCTTGAAATGTTACATTGCCCCGCCGTTTACGAAGAATATCGCACAACATCACAAAAGTATCACGACCTGCCCACGAACCGCCATAGCTTTCGATAAAGGTTATCCTTATTGCCATGACATCAACGACGGTTTAAAGCTATAACACGCAACGGGACTCAAATCGTGAGAGGTATTTTTATGGCGATAGTGGCAAAAAAACGTAGCCGTATCTACGTCTCACATAATGATAAACAATCACTATAGTCTGTAGGTATATATATATATCTATTGATATGTCAGAAATAAGGTTTCATAAGCTTTGATGTTGCCTTTCCTTTTTATGAGGTTATTGCTACCGGGAAGCAGTCAAAACGTTTTGACTTGATAAGATTGCGGACAAATTAATGATACCCTTTAAGCATGTTTTACTATATATATCGTCGTCTAGTACCCACAACACAAGTTAATAAAATTGTGCTTACTGTGAGAGTAGGTCGGTTTGTGTAAGGTTGTCTCATACCTAATATAATATATATTATCTATAAAAAAGCAAGGCAGAATAGTTTTGAAATTGTTAGATATAAAACTGAACCAATTGGCAATCTTACCAACCGGCTGACAGAAGAGACTAATTTAACGCTAGCTACGTCGTGAAAGTTGCAAATTTGCGCACAAACATTTAAATTCCCCAAAACTTCCCAAAAGCATCGCGATACAATTCCAACTGACACCAATAAACATCCGTCACACTTTACAATCAATCAAACGGCCGCGCGATATTTCAGCGCCATATTACGCTTTTTGCCGACTGCCGTGAAATATGGCGCGCATAAAAGGGACCCTAACGCGCTGTGCCGTGGATTCCGCGGTTGAGTTCAATAATACATGTTCGAATTTAAACGTCGAAAGTCATACGAATACTTATTGTAATGATGGTACCACTTTTTGACCACTCCAGCGTAGCGCCGCACCGTCAGCTTTCATGTTGTTACAGGACACTTGAAATAAGATTATTAATATAATATATTAGTAGGATGTAAGTAAGGTGTGCTGCAAAACTACAAACCCACATTATAAATGAATTCATTCATAAATTGGGTAGGTATGCAATTCTGCAGCTGTGTAGTGTGAGCGCTTCGCCACACTCACACTCTCACATATTGGCCCTATCTATAAGCACCTAGCACGTAACCATTATCCAATATACGCATATATTACAACCAAGTTGTTTCACTCTAACGTCCCACTCTACATGGCGACCCTGCCAGTGCGGCCTCGCGCTGCACTGGCGGCGCGCTGCGCCAGCCAGAGTACGTAGTGACCTTGGTGCAATTCAGTAAAACATTTTTTTAAATAGAAAATGTGAAATATACATAGACTACTGAAATAAACGTGAAGTGGAAAATTTTGAGACTAAGTGTAAAAAGTTTAAAGTATCAAAGACATTTAAAAAAGTGGCCTTGGAGCAAAGTGGACTCTAAAAATATTTGGAGAGTATGAGAGAGTATAAAAAGTGCAAACAAAAACTAACATTATATCAAGTCAATTGTGTTAATAAATTTACAACAAAAAATAAACATACATAAACATTTTAATACAATTGAAAAGTGATTTGATGGTCGCTGCTGGGAGTTGTTCGTGTCGGTGGATATAAGGACGTGGTCTGAAGTTCAGTTTCTGCTGCCCTTGGTTAACACACGAGGTCCCGCGCATCAAAGTGGAAGTGAAATTTTGGGTGCCAAGTATTAAAGAATGTTGGACATGGATTTTATTTATTTAGTGATTTCTATTTTTTATGTTTTTATCTTATATTTCTAAGAAATTTATTTTGTTGATATAGTATGGTAATCAATGAAGTTTTTTCTCTTTCATAAATACTGTGAAATCTAGGAGCACTTAGACACAAAAGGTAAAAATTGACAATATATATATAAAACTATTTAACTCTAAGTAAACCGTTATTGTAAGAAACATTACATACAGGTATGGTTACGGTATGTACTCTACGGTTTAAATGAACATTATTAGCATAAGTATTTTAATAATATTTTGTTTAAGTGTGTAAATGCCGCTCGATGACGAAACACTAGTTAAAAGAACGGTTGTCCCACTAGTATACCTAAATAATATAAGAGTAATTATTTTTCAGGCTTCGATATATTTTACGGATGCATAGTTGTTTTTTAAATTAAATTATTCTATATTAATAATTTGTAGAGCCAGAATAGACGCAGAAAGTCAGGCAGGTCAGGTGTTGGCAGAATAGTCAGGTACATGACATAATTTCATCCTTTACAAATATGGCACCTGACGGCAGCGCATGCCCTCCATATAAGGATTGGCATGCGACGTCTGTAATTTCATCTCTAATTTCATAGAGTTTCTGCACTGTTATAGATCACTAGAATTTAATCGTAATGAAATCAAATAATACTATATCATAATTACCTCAAATTTTTTTAGATAGTAAATGCAAAAATATTTCACGATGTTTTTAATCATATATTTAAGTTCGTAATACGTTTTATTTAAAATTATTATTAATTATAATAAATATAAAATATATTTTCAACCGACTTCAAGATTTCGAAGGAGGAGGTTATCAATTCGTCGGGATCTTTGTTTTTGCTATTTTTTTTTTTTTTTTTTTATGTATGTTCACCGATTATACGAAGACGGCTGGACCGATTTGGAAAATTATTTTTTGTTTGAAAGCGTATACTTCACAGTTGGTCCCATTGTAACCATGTCAGGATCTGATGATGGGATCCTGGAGAAATCGAGGGAACTCTTCAACTATTATAGGCACACCTATGGTGATTTGAGTATTTTTTACAGCAGATCGAGCATTTCGTGTTGGAAAGGTGGATGCTTAGTAAAGTCGGTTCTTTTTTGTTTAAAATTATAATATGTAAAATGTGCCGGATTTGACTATATTTTTACATGGATTAGACATTTATTTTTTCAAGGAATGGATTACAAATTGAAATGAAACATGATGTATGATTTATGATAACGACAATAAGGAACAGGTTTTACAGATAGGTAATGGTTAGTTTACGTAAAGATTTCGCGTTGGATTTTAAAGGTTGCGTTTGTAAAAGGGTTGCGATTGTGTTGTTGAAATAATGGTTTGATTTTAGATTAATAAATTGGGCGATGGAGTTCGTACGATGTTTGGAAAGTGCATTTGCAATGTGTTTGGGAAAACTGAAATAAATAAGTTTTCAAATGACGATTAGACTGATCATCTGAGAGTTACTGAAAATCTTATATATTGAAGTTTTCATGGTTTTTGAGTGAACTGACTGCGTATTTGAATGTTTTTTTGTGAAGAGGGAGGCATGAATGTAATATGAAACTAATTAAATAAATATACCTATAGCGTCTTCGATGCCCGAGATGCGGTCTTGAGCGAATAGGTATAACAAGGGTACGCCAGGATACAAGGCAGGCACGGAATCCTTGGCGTCTGACCATGATTCGATCGAGTATCAATCGTGGAGACCCTTGGACACTTGGAAGGTTATAATGTATGGACGTGTTAAAAGATTTGCCTGTATGAGTATATAAATAGTATGGTTGCGCGATAAATAAAATAATAAATCCTTGTATCCTGAGAAAATTAAACAAATATATAATAAGGTCGGCGACCACTATGTAAGCGTTGTGAACCCTTGACGTAATAGAGATGCACGCTAAAGATGCACGATTTTAAATAAGTTGAAATTATATTGCGAAAAATTAGAAAGAGATATATAATGACATGAAAGAAAAATAGAAATATGAATAAATACATAAGTAATTTAAGGTTTTAAAATACCTGTATCACGGAAATTACATAACATAATTTAAATTGTATACCAAGACGAAAAAAAAAAGATAACTAGGTACCTAGAAAACAAATGGATGTGGAACACCTAAAAGAAAATAGGTATTGTTTTTTTTATTACTTTTATTGCAATTATTATGCTATTTGTAATTCTTATTAAATGTGTTTTTTTTTGTTTTAGTCATAAATAATAGAATTTGTATTATTTTAGTTTAAGGTTTTTATATGTATTTAAGTAAAATGTTTCGTTTCGTTATCAGAGAGAGCATACATTAGTAATTAAGTAAGCGAAAAGTTACATTATTATTTACGTAGTAAGTTAGTATAATTAAAATTGTTTGATTGTGTGAGCGTTTAGTTTAAATCTTTGTATCTTCAATTTTATTACTATATAGCATATATATTGCGTAGAGCAGATATTTTAACCAATTTATTGTGTATGTTTTAAGACTGTTTAAATTTGTATGTGTTTTATCTTAACTGTATTCATTTCGGGTTTTCTTAAAAAAAATAGATTTACTAGCTACAAATAATCTATTTTTTTTACTTAAGGAGGTGTAGTGTGAGCGCTTCGCCACACTCACACTCTCACATATTGGCCCTATATATAAGCACCTAGCACGTAACCATTATCCAATATACGCATATATTACAACCAAGTTGTTTCACTCTAACGTCCCACACTACAGCTGATCGATAGATTACCGACAAAAGAAATCAGGATAAAACATTTTTAAACTTTAGTATTCGAATGAGCAAGACATTTGAAATATCTTCCATACTACATATTCTCCATATTTCCATACTTGGCGCATGTCCAGGGCTGATTGTGAAAGGAATTACTATTTCTTTTCATTGCACTGAACGTTGGAAACTTGCTTGCCTTGGATAGTCTTACTCGGAACCGGTCAACGTACAAGTATACGAATGTATTCAATATTTATTGCAGAAAAGCTTATCGTACAAAACGCGGAATTCATGCTGTAAGACATTACTTACCAGTCAGTGCCTATGTGTCAAGTGGCGTACAGGAAGAGAGGTATATGCTCAGCAGTGGGCGATAAAGGGCTGATGATGATGATGACCTATGTTTAGGTGGGTCGCACACTGGCGCCACGTTCCGCTCCGGTGAACAAGACAGCGCTACACACATGCAGAAACCTGCTTTCAGCAAATTAAAAAAAACTTTTTTCAAATTCATTCACCCGCTTAAGAGCCACAGACATACAGACAGACACCCATATATAGCATATTTATAACCGCTATGTGTGCGTCACATAGCATATAACACTTCCTTTTTTATAAGCTTTTATTTAGTTTCACCTGTCCCCCTGTCTGTAATCAAATCTTGCAAGTTAAATTTGATCAATTGGAATTTTTTACGGGTACAAAAAAATATTAGAAAAAAAAAAGTTTCATATCACATCTACAAACAACGTGTCATTAATAGTCATTATGTGTGTGGTCTCTTTACAGTGCACTATCTATCACCTAATAGTTAGCCTGAACGTGCGTCCTGCAAAATGAGCGAGTCCGAGCGAGGTAGTAAATCCACTCGTCAATAGATCGCTCTCTTAACCCTCGTTATTTTCCTCCTAAATCACTGAAGGGGTTCGGATAAACTACGTCTGTACATAAGTGCAGCAGGTGTATTTAAGGAATATGTCCGACCGGTGGCTATGAGCGATTTTTTGCAGTTTGAAGAAGTTTACGCTGAAATGGTGAAAAGTTACACAGTAAACGAAGCGGCTTTCGAATTTTAATCTATTTTTGATTACATTTACACAGACATAATAAAATATTATCTTTTTTTAAACAACAAATTCGAAAATGAAAGTATCTACTGCTGCCTGCTGCTAGAGCTGGAACCTAATTTCCGTTGCAACTTACATCGCCAACCGGTCCGGATGTAGTTTCCAGGATGTATAAAATTGTTAGGCATCTGTTCTGTATCACATGTTCTTAAACTTCCTTAAACAGAAAAAAAAACTAGAAGCCTAAAAATGGCCCATAATATAGTACACGTAAAGCTTAGCTATTTCATTTCTAACATCAGATGTCTTTATGTTGTCAAATGCCTACACCATGCAGACGCCCGCATGCCCACAATTACTTGCCTCCGTTGCACCGCACACAAGCTTAAACTTACTGGATATATCTGGGATGGTACTACGTTTGATATCACTTCTAACATCAGCTGTCTTTCTGTCGTCAAATGCCTACACCATGCAGATGCCCGCATGCCCATAATCACTTGCCTTCGTTGCACCGCACACAAGCTTAAACTTACTGGATATATCTGGAATCGTACTATGTTTGATATCATTTCTAACTTCAGACGCCTTTCTGCACCCGCATGCCCAAAATATATTTACTTATCTACGTTGCATCAAACACCAAGCTTAACTTACCTAATTTATATGTCTGGGATAACACTAATTTTGGTATAATCGAACACAACCTTAGACTTACTGGATATGTCTGTTCAAGCCAGCTTCATATTGTTTCCGGGATTCCAGGGTAGTCAGTAAAAAAAATCCGGTACTGCAAGCCCATCACATGTGGCACATTGCTTGTAGAACCAATGGCCGTTAGAGTTCAAGTGGCGGCCACGAACCGGAGAACGCAGCAAAAAACGGCACTGCATAAGGTATCAGAAGCATGGTTTTCCGCCGAATAACGTTTCCCGAACTGTTTCATTTGGAATACTGCAGCTTTTTCTGAAACTGTTAACTTTTCAGGGTTTGTTTTATAATCAGAGTGTAGAATCATATAGGTTAGGTTAGGTTTGTTTTATAACAATATAGTTTCAGAAAAAAACGCAGTATGCCAAATGACACAGTTGGCAAATGAAACAGTTTGGGAAACGTTATTCGGCGAAAAGGCAGAGAACCATGGTTCAGATTGCAGGGACCGTTCCGTTCGACAAGAACAGTGCACCGGACGCTACTTCAAGGAGGCTTGTGTAGGTACAGCAGTCGAGTTGGTGTATGAATGATGAAACCTCGATCGATCCAACGAGGATTAAATAAAACCCACAAATCCTAAATGGTGCAAACTGGTTTATTTCTGGCGCCCTAAACACGTTAAAACAGTTTACCAGCATAGCATTTGACTTACCTATCGAAAGCCATAGCCATTAAGATGTTTTTATCTACACTCACATTGTAAGTCATCTAAAATGTGTTCAAAAACGGTAGGCCATGGCTAGCATTAGAACAACCGATTTTACTATGATAAGCTTTTTATCTGTGGCAGTAACGTAATATTACCTTGACATGCTCAAATATTGTTAAGTGCACGTGCAATAAGTTTCAAATTTGGATCATCGAATTTGATAGCGTAATAAAAACCCAGACCTCCTCCCCGACCGCGGTTGCTCTCTTCTCCGACCGCCGGTACAATCCAGTTGGCCATGGCGGTGCAATGGCGGTCATTTTAATGGTTTCCGTACACGTCATTTAGGATTTATAATATGTTTGCAGATAAAGCAGTGTAAACTACTACATATTACGAGCATCGATTTAATTTGACTTACCTATTGAAAACCATAGCCAATACGATGCTTGTTTACAACTGCAGCGGCATCTACGCAATACACATTGTTTTGCGTGTTTATGGTAATTAAGATGAATGCTATTAACCACATTGGCACATCTAGCGAGGCTCGGCTGTAGATCCTTGCCTCGCCGCGACACGTTTGTTCCCGCAATCCGACTCCAGTTGTGATTTCACTACGAATTCCGGTGCTTCTAGTGTTTTAGTGCTAAAGAGAACTGAATTTTACGAGTCGATTAATTTAGCTTTGTAAGCCAGCTAAATTATGTATGGAAGCAGAATCCGAAATGCTCATACATCCTTTTTCATCAAGTACCTAACCTTGTCAGATTTTTAAACAACAATTTAGTTTAAACAAAATTTTAAACCAGTACTTGAACCTTATATACATTATATACACTGGAAATTATAAACGTAACTATCGTTTTTGGTAAATGTTTGCGGGTTATCGTACTATATTTTCCTTAAAAAACAAGGCGTATCGATGCAGTTTCAAGTCCTGCTGGGTTGATTATTTTCTCAATGTTTTCAATGTTAGTATTTGAATTAGTAACAAACTATTATATTTTCCTTGATCGAAAGGCCACTTATGATGAATTTCCTACATAAGTTCCTAGAAAACTCACATCAGTTCTCGTCCCTGGTAACTGGAGCAACCAACAACTTGCTCTCGTAAGCTACAAGGATAAATACACGGCTTGTTAATTTCTGCGTGCTGACCAGCACAAATGTTCGAGGGCTGAGCTCGAGGGGCCTATTCGAAGAATATTATCTATTTGTCGTTTGAATTTGATATGAGATTAAACAGGATTAGACCTGACAAAAGTGACATTTAACAAGACAGCTAAGTGGTCTTGGGAATATTCTTGTTCATAAACATTGTTTAAGTGTGTACTATTAATAGCTTGATCTAACGAACCAGTGTGCAGTTACTGAAAAATTAATTTCAAAACTCGTTTAACCACTCTTTACAGTGCCAGTCCCAGAGAGAGGCATCTTCGTGGTTATTTATAAAGTTTAGCTAAAAGCAAGGTCTTATCGAGCAACGGCAAGCAAACTTTTACATGATGTTGACGAATTCACTGACAAATTCGATGGAGCCATCATAATACTGAAAGATTGATACTTGTTATCATGTTCATGCCAAAAATATATCAAA
This sequence comes from Pammene aurita, assembly GCA_947086415.1. Lineage (NCBI taxonomy): Eukaryota > Metazoa > Arthropoda > Insecta > Lepidoptera > Tortricidae > Pammene > Pammene aurita. The sequence continues at coordinate 944,436 of OX352305.1, read as the reverse complement.
ATGAGATTGCTCTACGTTAAAAAAATTTTTAGTACAGTCGACGTCAAAGATATGTTTATACATTTTCACCTTATTCTTCTGTAATAAGGTGCAAAAGTGTAAACATATCTTTGACGTCGACTGTACGATATGCCAATAAATATACACACACAATATGTGTTAAATGTTATTTTGATGACAAAAAAGATCATATTGATAACCGTATCAAAACATGATTTTTAGTTAGAATTCAACGTCGAGCCAACAAAAAGCTAACGGAGATAATGCTCACAAAATAAACAATGAATAATATTAATAAGACTTAGCTTACTTAATCTATATAACTTACCTAATTCGGGCGTGCGCAAATTTTCATTAATCTCGCGTTTAAGTTCGTGCAACTTGTGAGTTGGAGACAAATATTTGAGGAACTCCTTTACGGCGCGCCGGTGCCGGGATAGCGGAGATTTTAGCAGGTAGTCGTAGTGGTTGGACGTGGGAATATTCTCGCTCCTGGGTATTTCCTATTAGCATATGGCGAGAATACTACTATGTGATCAACAAAGTAAAATTCTTTAACTTTGCTATTAGACTGAGAGCTGGCCACGTCAGATATGACACAATAATGAGAGCAACGAAACCCCTCTAGTTAGTTTGCTATACTATGCTTATTTCTAAATCTGGACATCTGGCAGCTGTAAAGTGGTGGAGGTCAAAGAATGCAAATAACTTGAAGAAAACAAGCCCAAGAGTTCTGGGTTTGATGCAATATTATGGGAAATTTATATGTAATTAATTAGATTATATCATAGCCAGGTGTTTTTGTTGGGGGAAAGTAGTGCCAAATGATGTATTATGCATTTTTTAGTTAGTCGCATACTGTTTGTTTCCGCAATCATAGACAATGCTTTTTGTTCAAATGTTAAAATATAGGCCTTGTCCTCTATAAATGACACAACTGTGGCAGTTTTTACCTATTTTGGTGTTACTTTTTTCCAACTTAAAAACTTTGTTGGTCTGTCACTCTGACTTCCACACATTAAAGCTGCCAGATGCCCGGATCTAGCAATAAGGATGGTAAAGCAATATAACTAGACAGATTTCATTGCTCTCATTATTGTGCCACATCTGACGTGGCCAGCTCTTAGTCCATATGTCAAATACCAATAAAATAATTTAAAAAAAAATACAACAAAATAGTTAATAATTTTAAACAAAAAAGAACCGACTTCACTTAGCCTCCACCTTTCCAAAAGCAAATGCCCAAGCTACTGTAAAAAACACTAAAATCAATATAGGTGTGCCTATAATAGTTGAAGAGTTCCCTCGATTTCTCCAAGATCCCATCATCAGATCCTGATCTGGTTACAATGGGAGCAACTGTGTCTTTCAAACAAAAAAAGAATTCTCCAAATCGGGCCAGTCGTCTTCGAATAATCGGTGAACATACATAAAAAAATAAAAAATAAACACTGGCTGACTTCGCGCGACTCGCGCAGGCCGGGTGCCCTCTGGCCTGTAAACATTTTGTCACTTCAATGAATATCCTACACGTATTTGCCTGATTAATTTAATATATAAATACTGTTAGCCAATTATCAAAAATGGAATTATTGTCTATATCGTTTTCCAATTATTATTGTTGTGATTCGTTGGAATGCCGTACGACAAATAAATAAATAGATAAAAGTTGGAATCCACAAAGCGAAAGATGAAAGACCTAAGGAAATGCGGTTGATACCCATTTAAAACTTACCAAAGAAAACTGCTAATTACGATAGACAAAGCAATTCCGTTGAAATCTAAATAGAGCTCAACCGCCATCTTCGGACTCATTATTTTTAGGGTTCTGTAGTCAACTAGGAACCCTTATAGTTTCGCCATGTCTGCCCGTCCGTCCGTCCGTCCGTCCGTCCGCGGATAATCTCAGTGACCATTAGCACTAGAAAGCTGAAATTTGGTACTAATATGTATATCAATCACGCCGACAAAGTGGTAAAATAAAAAGTGGGAAAAAATGTTTTATTAGGGTACCTCCCCTATACGTAAAGTGGGGAGTGATTTTTTTTTTTTTTTCAACCCTAACGTGTGATATATTGTTGGATAGGTATTTCAAAATGAATAGGGGTTTACTAAAATCATTTTTTGATAATGTAAATATTTTCGGAAATAATCGCTCCAGATGTAAAAAAAAATGTGTCCCCCCCCCCCCCTCTAACTTTTGAACCATAAGTTTTAAAAATATGAAAAAAATCTGAAAAGTAAACCTTTATAAAAACTTTCTAGGAAAATTATTTTGAACTTGATAGGTTGAATAGTTTTTGAAAAAAAAATACAAAATTATTTCTGAACTAAGTTTGTAATTTAACCGTATAAGCAGGTGTGTATTGTACCTGTAATTTCTACAAAATTACAATGAAAAGACTTGCTTTCAAATAAAGTAAAAACGGTGAAAATCGGTTCACGCAATAAAGAATTATCCCATAAAAAATCATCTTCCATACTTTAAGCTCGCGCGCAATAGTTTACTTAATTTGCCGATAGATGTCGCTGTACGTAGAACGCTCATATCATATCCTACATGGCGGTGTTATTTTAACTCTTAAGTGGGGACACTTACTGTGACGGACGAAAAACTACGGAACCCTACACTGAGCGTGGCCCGACACGCTCTTGGCCGGTTTTTTTAAACGTCGAGTCGAGGACGCGATGCCAAAACTGCCTCAACATGCATAAGGACCGTTGGAAAACGAGTACAATTATCTACCGTATTAACGTGCAATACGTTTCAAATTCAAACTGGATTTGTGATGGCTGTTATTTCGGCTGCTATGCTTGTTTGACCACAAAATAGCAAATTTCGTGGTTAAAAGATAGTTATCCGAGCTCGAGGTCCATTTTGGACGATCCTTTTGCTTTATAGAGCCAATTATGAAATATTTAAATGAATTTGTATCTGTTGCGAAAAGATGTCAAGATGCTTAGGCAATGGTAAATTTAAATATTAAGTAAAGTTTTGCTCAAGAGAGACTGGATTGAAAGCGAGTAGCTAGGTAAAGTTTATGTGGAAATTATAAAAATTTATACTAATCCTCACCTATTTATATTTGTGGCCCATAATAGTACAGTACGCGAACAGATTTGAGCTTCGATAACTCACAAGTGCGATTTTCTTTTTTGGTTAGAGAATATGATATGATTACTTATAGAAAAAAATATTTTCTAACAGTTTTTGACGTCGCGCTAGGTAATATATAGATATTTGTTAATAACAACAAGAAAACATTATACAAGATATATTTTCCTTTACCATATTATTGCATTCAACTATTTCAACATGATCTGTAATTTTATAACAGTTTGGTCAATAGATTATGTAAGCATAACCCACCAAAAACATTCTGTAAAAAACTAGCCAAGTCTCGATGGAGCTGCTTGTTTATCTCTAAAAAGTAATGAAATCTAGACAAAGTCGTGCCAAGTCTAAGGTTCCTTACTGCGATTTCTTTATTATTATAGTTAATGTTGTGTCACTTGGCCGTTGAAGGGTACACAAGGGTACAAAACCAGGTGCTCCGTGACACCATTGCACCAATCTGTCGCCAGAACCGCTACCCATTGACGATGGAAAATTGCCACTTGGGAAACGTTGATTCAATAACTGGTTATTGAATCTGGTGTCTGCTGGAGCACCTGGTTTTGTACCCTTGTGTACCCTTCAACGGCCAAGTCACACAACATTAACTATAATAATAAAGAAATCGCAGTAAGGAACCTTAGACTTGGCACGACTTTGTCTAGATTTCATTACTTTTTAGAGATAAACAAGCAGCTCCATCGAGACTTGGCTAGTTTTTTACAGAACGTTTTTGGTGGGATTTAACTTCTTTTTGTAGAAACGTGGGCTTATTGATTTATTTAGATGAGAGCGACAGTCAGCGCCATCTAGCGACGTGTGCGCGTATTACCGCCACACTTAGTCCAATGCATTATATTTTGACCAAATTTTGTTTTCTAATCAGGGTCACCAGGTACTCCAGATCTTCGATTATCCTAGTTTTTATAGTTTTCCCTTTATGTGGCCATTAAACCCTAACTCTGTACCAAATTTCAGCTCTCTGAGTTTATGGGAAGTACTAGTTCTATTTTTATGATCATGAGTGAGTGAGTGTCATAAATGCGAAACTTTGCTTTCGCTTAACTTCGGAACTAAATGATCTACAGACTTGAAATTTTGGATTTTAAGTATGTGATTATAGCTTACTGGATGACGAAAATTTCTGCGTTCTGGTCTTATCCAGAGGTTCTCAAATAGGGGCCTGAAAATGCGGCGAAATGGTTCCAGTAAAGGATGGTACGGCAGTGTTTGCTTCGCGCTTGACTTGGCGGGGGCACTGCCGTGCCCCCAGATCGAAAACAATTTGTCAAAATATAAGTGACCTTGAATTCTAAACGAATTACAAATGGCTAAGACGACATATGCTCTTTACAAAACCGTTATAAAATGAAAACCGTTATAAAAAATTATACCTAGCGCAATGCTAACAATTGTAAGAAAATATTATTTATTATTATAGACCCGTACCGATAAATTATGAAGTTTCGATAATATTAAAGATGCTTATTTTTCACATACAGAGTACAGGCCATCCAACTTAGCTAATAATAATAATTTGTGTCATCCTAGGTTGTTGCTTAGGTAGAAACTTAGACATTTCTTTTTTTTACATTATTCGGTAAATAGAAAATTAGAGATCAAAATTATTTTTTCACTGTAACAGCAAAGTTGTTACTGACGCACGCACGCATTTTGTGTCACTTTCGTCAACGGGAAGACTGACATTCAATCAGCACATATATGTGGACTTTTATAGGCTTATATAAAATTAGAGTTGATCGATTAGGTACTGTGCTTTCTAAAATATCGGTATCTATTATTTGAATAAATTTGTGCCATATTAATCAATGATATTTATTTATTTAATTTTTTTTTCTTGTATGACCCTATTAACAGTACAATAAAATATTAAAGTTATTAAAGTTTGCGTCAATATTTTTATAACAGCATATCGAAATAATGTTTGAAATTTGTGTCGTTATAATCAATGGATTATTTTTATTTTTCATAACAAAAACTTGTTTTGCGTAAAGGGCATGCGCGGGGAACGGTAAGGCGCGGGCGGGGTGCATGTGCCGGCCAGGCTGCCTAGCAGCTCGTTTGTTTTCTATAAATTATTACTCTATACGACTTTTTAGTCGCTCTTCTTTATTTTTCATAGTAAAGAAAGCAGTAATATAAAACTTAAGTAAGTAAAGGATAATTAATGGTGTAATAACGTATGACTACACCGTAGTCCGTAAGGCACTGCAACGGCGGATCTGTGTGCCACGCTTTAACAACAAAAAACATAAACAGTATTTTGACAAATTGTCACAGATAATTTGTTACTAATAAATATGTAATTTATGCATCAAGGCGGTTTGTTTACAGAGTGCCAATCGTGAAACGCGAAAATCGAAATTTCGTTTTCTGCCTCTCGGTTGGACTAGCAAAGGGCCGGGCTGGACTTAATAAATGTTTCATCAATGTGATGTCATAATAAGACTATGTTTTTATTAACACATAAAAATAAGCAACTTTTCTTTAACACATGTTTTTTAACTCAATAGTTTTGAAGTTATGGGGCCCTGAAGGTTGAGTACAGTTTGGACTATTTTGGTTGAAATGGTGTCTATATGACACTTTTTTTTGTCTTATTGTGTAGAATGTATAAAATAAGCAAGTTATATTAGAAACATTTTTTTTACTCAAAAACTTCGAAGTTACCGGACTTTGAAGATTGAATACATGGAGTAAAATTTGGACTTAGAAAATAAAATGGCGACGGGGTAGAATACGCTATAAAATAAGCATGTTTCATTTGAAAAGCATTTCTCTAAAATCAAAATGGCCGAGATAATGGACTTTGAACTTGTATATAAATTTGACTTCGAAAAAACCATCGACGGGACTTCATTATAACATGTACTTTTTATGATTTTTCCGTATAGAATATGCTGAAATAAGCGTGTTTTATTTGAAATAACTTTTCTGTAAAATCAAAAATGGCCGAGATAATGGACTTTGAACTTGTATATAATTTGGACTTAGAAAAAAAACCAGCGATGGGGTATACTATTAATGATTTTACCGTATAGAATACGATAAAATAAGCGTGTTTTATTTGAAAAACTTTTCTCTAAAATCAAAAATGGCTGATTGGACATGGAACTTGTATATCATTTGGACTTCGAAAAAAACCATCGACGGGACGTCATTATAACGTGTACATTTTATGATTTTTCCGTATAGAATACGCTAACATAAGTGTGTTTTATTGGAAAAACTTTTCTCTAAAATCAAAAGTGGCCGAGAAAATGGACTCTGAACTTGTATATAATTTGGACTTCGAAAAAAAACCCAGCGATGAGGTATACTTTTAATGATTTAACCGTATATAATAAGCGTGTTTTATTTGAAAAACTTTTCTCTTAAATCAAAAATGGGCCATTGGACATGGAACTTGTATATCATTTGGACTTAGAAAAAAAACTATCGACAGGACGTCAATACAACGTGTACTTTTTATGATTTTTCGTTTAGAATACGCTAAAATAAGTGTGTTTTATTAGAGAATATTTTCTCTAAAATCAAACGTGGCCGAGATAATGGACTCTGAACTAGTATATAATTAAAATTTCGAAAAAAAAACCGGCGAAGAGCGTGTCGGGTCAGGCCACGATCAGTGTAGGGTTCCGTAGTTTTCCGTCCGTCACAGTAAGTGTCCCCGCTTAAGAGTTAAAATAACACCGCCATGTAGGATATGATATGAGCGTTCCACGTACAGCGACATCTATCGGCAAATTAAGTAAACTATTGCACGCGAGCTTAAAGTATGGATGATGATTTTTATGGGATAATTCTTTATTGCGTGAACCGATTTTCACTGTTCTTACTTTATTTGAAAGCACGTCATTTCATTGTGATTTTGTAGAAATTACAGGTACAATAAACACCTGCTTATACGGTTAAATTACAAACTTAGTTCAGAAATTGTAATTTTTTTCAAAAACTATTCAATCTATCAAGTTCAAACTAATTTTCCTAGAAAGTTTTTATAAAGTTCTACTTTTGAGATTGTTTCCATATTTTTAAAACCTATGGTTCAAAAGTTAAAGGGCTGGGACACATTTTTTTTTACTTCTGGAGCGATTATTTCCGAAAATATTTACATCATCAAAAAATGATTTCAGTAAACCCCTATTAATTTTTAAATACCTATCCAACAATATACCACACGTTAGGGTTGAAATGAAAAAAAAATCACTCCCCACTTTACGTATAGGGGAGGTACCCTAATAAAACATTTTTTCCCACTTTTTATTTTACCACTTTGTTGTCGTGATTGATATACATATTAGTACCAAATTTCAGCTTTCTAGTGCTAACGGTCACTGAGATTATTCGCGGACGGACGGACGGACGGGTAGACATGGCGAAACTATAAGGATTCCTAGTTGACTACGGAACCCTAAAAATCAGCGATGGGGTATACTTTTAATGATTTTACTGTATAGAATACGCTAAAATAAGCGTGTTTTATTTGAAAAACTTATCTCTAGAATCAAAAATGACCGATTGGACATGGAACTTGATATCATTTGGACTTCGAAAAAAAACCATCGACGGGGCGTCAATATAACGTGTACCTTTTACGATTTGTCGTATAGAATACGCTAAAATAAGTGTGTTTTATTCACAGATCTAAATATACATAGATAACTTAAACACCTCAATCTGTATGAAAACCAACCGTGTCACTTTTTTTGTACCTACTGTGACGTCACAAGGGCGAAATAGTGATGTGAATTTCCCGTTGTCTGCATAAAATCGATTCAAAGGCGACGCTGCCGCCGCACGCGCCGTTCGCCTCGACTTGATTCAGCCTGGCCGCAGATGCACGGAATTCGGTACGGTTTCCATATGACAGAGACACTTTTTGACGTTATTCCGTTCGGAACCCGAACGATAATTCCGTGCGTGTGCGGCCAGAGGACCTACCGCGAAACGAAAACGAACTCCGTTCGTGTATCTCCCTCTCTGTTGCACTTGCTAGTTCAAGCGACAAAGACGGAGATAACCTAAAAATCACTAATCGATTCACATGAATGACATCGATTTTCTGTCAGACGAATGATATAGACAGACGAATGATATTAAACGGAATTATTAAATAAAGGACTATTAGCTCTGTGAGCTGTAGACCTCGCTTTGTTTTGAAATGGTTGAAATTAGTATTTTTTTAAGTTTTCTACCTCCATATCTCTCCATTTTTTTAAATTCCGAAAATTGTATATAGTTCACAAGATTTTATGAGAATCGGCTGAAAATGCAAAGTCTAGACGAGAACAGGAATCCGGACATCCTCCTAACATCCAAACATTTTTGGGCCAAGCTGAAACTTGACAATGATGAAGGTTGTTGTGGCGTATCTTTATTCTCGTTATCAATGTCAATGTGTTTTAGTATATTAATAGTGGGATACGCCGTTTTTTCAACAATCTCAACTTCTTCCCTTCAATGAAACTGCTATTTTCAAAGTGTTTAGAACAAATAGTACTATGCTTAGTCGGGAACCAGTCTTTCCGTCCCGTGGCCGCAATCCATTTTTCTTTTGTGATAGGATCGTGTGGGAAACTAAAAAAAAGTAAGTGTTTCTTAAGCACAATAGAAATTTAAAAACGAATTATACATTCAAAGGATAAATATGTCACAAACATTAAGAACCCGAAGATATTACCCTCCATTTTTAAAGCTGTCGTGTAAAATTAGGACATGTTTCGAGCTTGTTTGTATCAATAACTACTAAATTGGCGTTTTTAAAATGGTAAATATCATTCGTCTGTGCGATATCGATTAAAATCGATCATCGAAATAATGTTGTAGAACGAACAACACTAGTTGCTAGATTTGACAGACGAATGATATGTTCCCTTGTACCACAAACTCCAAGTGATGCGCGACAGTATCGCTTGTTCTAATATTCATCGTCTCTTAACACACAACGTCAGATTAAACGCTCAAGGCAAACGCGGCAATGTAATGTGAACATAGTTTACTTACCGATAATCTATAGTTACTTAGGTACAGTCTTGGAATCACACCTCGGAATGCTTAAAAAATAGATTTAAAATGAATTTACGCATAATATAATTTGAAAATAACTTACGTGTGATAGAAAAAATGTCCTTGCGTTTGGGTGCTTCAAATTTTTGGGCTATTGCACTTTAATATCATGCAAAAAGGCATTTTCGTAATTTTCACGGACAACCGGCTACCACAACAGACGCGCGCGGAATGTCAGTAGTGACGGTCAACTCGGAGACCTACTCCGAGTTCCGACACGCAAAGTAGATGCATTTGCGTGATCTATGTATATATAGATCTGTGGTTTTATTCGAGATTTTTTTCTCTAAAATCAAAAGTGCCAGAGTAAATGGACTCTGAACTTGAATATAATTTGGACTTCGAAAAAAAAAACCAGCGATGGGGTATACTTTTAATGATTTTACCGTATAGAATACACTAAAATAAGCGTATCTGATTTGAATAATTTTTCTCTGAAATCAAAAATGACCCATTGGATATGGAACTTGTATATCGGGACGTCATTATATTGTGTACTTTTTATGATTTTTCCGTATAAAATAAGCTAAATAAGCGTGTTCTATTTGAGGAATTATGTCTAAAATAAAAAATGGCCGAGATAATGGACTTTTTGATTTTAGAGAAAAGTTTTTTCAAATAAAACACGCTTATTTTAGCGATACAGATTAATCATACAAACTACACAATAAAATGACGTCCCGTCGATGGTTTTTTTCGAAGTCCAGATTATGGACTTTGAACTTGTATATAACTTGGACTTCGAAAAAAAAACCATCGACGGGACTACATTATAACGTGTACTTTTTATGATTATTCCGTATAGAATATGCTAAACTAAGCGTGTTTTACTTGAATAGCTTTTCTCTAAAATCAAAAATTGCCAAGATAATGGACTTTGAACTTGTATTTAATTTGGACTTCGAAAAAAACCAGCGATGGGGTATCATTATAAAGTATATTTTTTATGATTTTTTCGTATAGAAAACGCTTAAATAAGGGTGTTTTATTGAAAAACTTTGGTCTAAAATCAAAAATGGCTGAGATAATGGACTTTGGACATGTATATAATTTGGATTTCGAAAAAAACGGGACGGGACGTCATTATAACATGTACTTTTTATGATTTTCCCGCATAGAAAACGCTAAAATAAGCGTGTTTTGTTTGAAAAACTTTTCTCTAAAATTAAAAATGGGCGAGATATTCTCCTCCTTTTTGTAAAGGGTCAGCAACGTGCATGTGACACCTCTGGAGTTTCAGGCATCCATAGGCTACGGCTTACTATCTGGCAGGCCGTACGCTTGTTTGGCACCGTCGTGGTATAAAAAAAAAAGAATAAAATAAAACAAAATAAAAATACGTAAGTGTCATGGAACACTCGGTTGGAACGAAGTTATTTAAATTTTGACTTTTTCGTAATTTTTGTGGTTTAAATGTTTTTGATATTTCTGAAATTTTTGAAATTATTGAAATTATTGAAATTATTGAAATTATTGAAATTATTGAAATTATTGAAATTATTGAAATTATTGAAATTATTGAAATTATTGAAATTATTGAAATTATTGAAATTATTGAAATTATTGAAATTATTGAAATTATTGACATTTTTGAAATTTTTGAAATTTTTGAATTTTTTGAAAGTTTCGAAATATTTGACTTTTAGGACTTTTTTATTTTATTGACTTTTTTCACTTTGTCACATCTCACTTTCACTTTTGACGAAGCTTGCGCTGTGGATTAGTTTTATTGACCACTCGATACTAATGTAATAATAGTAGTTTATGTAACTGTTACGTAATAAGGGTCCTTAAAACATGAGTGTGGTTTTATGAAACGAGCCGCAGGTGAGTTTCATAATAAGATCACACGAGTGTTTTAAGGTCTAATTACGTACAGTTGCATACACTGCTTTATCTACACTAATATTATCTATTCTAAATGCCGTATTCGGAAACCATAGAATGGCCGCCATTGCACCGCCATGGCCAACTCGATTGTGCTGGCGGTCGGGGAGGCGCGTGTCGGGCTGTCGGCGGATGCGCGGGAGGGTGCAGGTGTACATTATGTTATCAAAACTCATATCACATCAATAGTTGAGCATGTAAAGTTAAAATTACGTTACTGCCACAGATAAAAAGCTTATCATAGTAAAATCGGTCGTGGTAATGCTAGCCATTGCCTACCGTTTTCGAACACGTTTTAGAGAACTTACAATATGAGTGTAGATAAAGACGATTATCTTTCACTTTTCACTACACTTCACTTCATTCTATTTTTTTATTATTTTATTACATTTTACATGTTTCTCAATCGTATGGCTTTGTTTCGCGTTTTCGTGACGTGACGCTTTTTCGTCTAGCCCCCTCCACGAACCGTCCGATAAGGAACTTCGTTCCAAAAACGAAAATAAAACGAAACTAAAACAAAAATTATACGTTGCGTTTTCTATTCGTACCCATAATTCACGATGCTTGAAATCTTCGTAAATGTACTCAACAGTCTAGTCAAAACACAAACAAAGCGGTAAGCTACCACTTAAAAGGTACGTATAGGCGAGACACGCACGAGTTCATTGCCCCGTCGCCGGCTTCCCGCGCCCCGCTCCTCCGCTCAGTTCCTTTGTCGAGTATGTCAGCTTTCTCACCCCGCGCGCGCCTCCGTGAGCAAGTACCTACATCGAAACTGCTAAGATGCCAGCGCCTGGTTAACCCATGATTTAGCTTGTCAAGAAGCGAGCCGGGGGTCTACTTCTAGTAGTCACTACAGAAGCACGCCGAACAGGCGTGCCATCAAGGTCACGCGCTATAGTCAGGAAGGAAGATTTCCTCTGAACGCAAATATTGTTTCTGTTTAAATTTTGACGAAATATCATTGATGAAAGTGACACAAATTGAAATATCTACTTTAAAATCCCTTTTTGATTATTATAATGTGAACTCTGATGACTTTAATAATTTATTAAAACGATAACAGCCTAAAAAAACGAAATTACCAAGAAACTTAAATTTTCATTGCTTAATTTGACACATATTGATTTTATTGACATATTTTAAGGTGATGATATAGTTAATCCTTAATTTATGAACTCTAATTTTTTATACGTAGTTTTTTAGCGTTGTCATACTATATCAAATTGCACTCGACGTAAATGACACAAACTGGTTTTGTACAACAATAAAACTGTTCTAAATACAAAACAGTTATATTTTTCAACTCTAATATTCTGTTACTCAAGTTATGGCAAGCTAAAAAAGTTAACCTCAAATTAATGAATTACAAAAAAAGCACCAATTGAATATGACACAAAACGCACTGAAAGATTCTCATGTACACACTGTATTTCCAACTTCAATAAAAAGTGACTTTAGAATTTTCGAAACTTAACCCTCAAAATATTGCTATCGGGACGGGACTATACCTCGTCTTTCAATGAGAGTTGCAGTTTTCCTGTGGCCTCACAAGTAATAGTGTTACTATCTGCAACTATGACATTTGATTTACATGACTTTGTATTTGTTAACAGCTTCCCGTCAGTAACCATGCTATTAGTTGCACCAGAATCTAAATAAAAATCTGCTTGTGAATCTCTGGCCATAAACGCAGCAACCAGATTTGTTCTGTCAGCATCACCTCCTGCAGCCTTCTTCTTATTCTTCTACTTCAGCTTGAAACATCTGGCCTTTGAGTGGCCATGCCGTTTGCAAAAATCACAGACGATAGTCTTCTTACTAATGAAGGCGGTTGTAGTGTCCGCTGAAGATTTCCTGGAATATTCCTGAAGCAATCGAGTTTTGATCACTTCGCTGGTCAATTTGTCCGCTGCTGCCGCAGTAGATAAATTCGAAACTACAGTGTCATATTCAGCCGGTAATCCACTGAGAAGAATTTCGGCCACCTCGGCATCCTCAATAGTCCGTCCGATGTCTTGGAGTTGATGCACGATAGTTGTTATATTTTCTATGTAGTTTGACATAGATGAATGATCAGCGAATTGGATTCCATGGAGTTTTCGCAGTAACAAAACCCTGCGGTATAAACCTTTATCTTCAAATACGTCTGCTAATTTCGTCCAAGCTTCTGCAGGTGTAGTTACATTTCTAACATATCGGTACAAATCTTTGTTAATTGAAAGGCAGATACGTGCTAACGCACGGTTTTTATGGTCGCCATCAGCGTCACTGCCCTCGACAGCACTCCACAAACCTTCCAAGATGAGCAAGTTCTTCATAGTAAATTTCCACGTGTGGTAATTCGATGTACCAATCAACTTCTCTATAGTTTGCACATGCCCGTTGAGGTTATGTCTCGACGATGATGTAGCGACGGAATCCATTATAACAGTTATGAAGTTTTATCCAGCCCAAAAAAAAATTGCACTCGATCTTTTAATATACTTAATATGTATTGATGGTTGTTCTTCTTGAAATTTAATAAAACCCTGAGCTCTTAACCTGTGACGGATTGTCACTGGGTTTTATTTATATGCAATCAGAATTCAGTTGGGCTAGGTATTAAAATATCACTTCAGAGTCACATATTTATTGGGGGTGCACCACTCACATTATATATTAATTAAATTATAATTGTAGAACTCACATCATAGCGTCTGCTCTGTTCGGTCGTCGAAAGGAAAGAGAAATAGACAAGATAGACTTTGTCTATACATTACAGAGGTTAGGGGTTGCCATATATATTGCTTAAGGCGTATACACACATTCCAACAGTAACATCTCATAGCCGTATCGATGTGAAACTATGCAAGACCCTTATGAAGATCGCTTTTGCGCCTTCTAGCTTTATATATAAGCCCGTGATTAATCCTACTTATATAACAACACATAAATTTATCTCTGTTACAACCGCAACAAATTTCATAAAGATCAGAAAAACATTACTAATGTTATCGCGAAACAACTAATGAAAATCAAAAAGCCATCGAAGTGCACGGACGTCCCTGCACTCGCTCGGTCGAAAACTACCATAACTCAGAAAAAATCCGTTTTACACAAATTCCGGGATGTGAACTTAGGACCTAGAGTTTCGTAGGCAGGGTCACCATCCTACGGAGGCCGTAAATTTTTGGAAAAGTCTTCCACTTGGTACTTGATGTTCTGAGAAAATATCTGATTTCAGGAATGCATGTGGTTATATCTTCAAAGATTTCGTCGCTTGAACCGGCTGGAGTCGTGGGTGTCGCTGCTAGGGCTGCTGCTGTCCGCGGCGCTGCCGCCGGCGCTGGGCTGCGCGCCGGCGCCGGCGCACGTGACGTGGCAGCGCCACCTGGCCTGCACCACGCTGCTGCTGATCTGGCTGCGCACCTTGTTCCTTCTGTCCCGTGTCCCGGTCTGGGGGCCCTACGTGCTCATGTTCCAGGCTGTCTCAATCACCATTGCCAAAGTCAGTTTTACAAAATTTTATAAGCTTTTGTTTATTTTTTTTAATGCCGACTGCACTTTTCTTGCAAAAGTTATGTACTGCTCTACGAGACAATAGGCATGATGACACATGTTGAATTATGCAATAAAATTTAGTTGATAGGATGCAAAATTATCAATATATCCATCTAAAGTGAAAATTTATAAATTCTATTGAAATGGCTCAAAGATATTAAGCTGCAAAATTTCTAAAACTGCTAGTACACATGGCAATTTGTAGGGCCCAACATGTTGTGTTGGGAGGTGTAATAGGAGGTTGGGCCTGTAGGGAGCTGAAGGAGGGTGAGGGAGAGGCAGGGTACACAACAAGTTGGGCCCTACAAATTGCCATGTGTACTAGCAGTTTTAGTTTTACGATTTTTTAAAGTGCGAAATTTAAAAAAAAATTATACCATTCGATTTTTAACATTTTACTGTAAAATAAATTGTACAGCAACCATATACATAAACGCAACATTTCACTGTAAAAATAGCAACTTCATATTTTTTCCATACTTTAAACAGGGCGACTATGTGATCATGACGTCACTTTTGCACGTCATTTTGTTAGGAGCGTTTTGAGAAACAAATGCAAATCTCGGACTTTAAGTCTCATTTCTGACTTTTGTGTCGCTTTAACGCAATTGGCCCCATATAGACATTTGATCCTCACAACAAAACGAATCGATTGATACCCTACATGAAAACAATTCACCATGCCTATTCTAACTAACCCAAAAACAATCAGCTTCCATTGTTTTGTCACAGAGTTATTATAACCAATTGACCATCTTCGGTCTCCATCATCAGACCAGCTCCATGTCATCATAAATGCAATATTATGTATCACGTGATATACATTTGCGTACAGAATTTCAGCTCAATTGGAAATCGGAAAGTGGGACAAATTTAACTCGCAAGATCTATAATTACAGACAACGGGAAAAGTGAAACTAAATAAAAAATTGTAAAAACCTTTAAGGACCTAATCATATAAATGACTTGTTCTTTCTCCGAAGATTATCATTAAATGGGTAGTTTCTGATTTCAGATATTCGGAATGTTGATTGGGTTGGTCCTTGCATTCGGGATCTGCTTCATGGTGGAATACCATTTAAAACTGCCATTCAACAATCCCTGGGACTCCATACTTAAGACTCTGGTGATGATGTCCTCCGAGTTTGAGTACGAAGATTTGTTCGACAAGAGTCACGCAGAACATATCAACGACGTATTGACAGGCGTGTTCATTCGGGTGTTATTCGCGGTGTTTGTTATTTTCATCACCACGGTGATGATGAACTTCATGATCGGCGTCGCCGTCAGCGACATCAACGAGCTTGCAGCCATCGGGAACCTCAAGGCGCTTGAGATGCAAGTGCAGCTTCTGAGCGAATTAGAAGGTGTTGAGAAAACGATGCCTGGGAAATGGTTCCAAAAATTATCGCGTATACAATTTCACTCCTTAATAGCACATAATTTATCACCCCCTCCGACTTATGTATGTAATTTTACGGTTGGTATAAAGAAAATCTTACTGAGCAACTCCACAATGCTGTTTTAAATATTGCAAAAAGGGGGAATTTTTTTTTTAATAAGTTCGATAACCGGAGACTGGTGAGACCTCCAAACTGTCCAAACAAAACATATCATGATTCACATGATTATTCACAAATATTGGAAAAAAGGATTAAGTCATTAGAAGACAATCTAGAAATATTTACAATTAATAAGACACTGTAACATTCTATTTAGGTTAAATAGAAATATGAATAAAATAACAATCCTCTGGTCCGTCCTTCGTAGTCCAAAGGGGAGTAAAACAAGAAGATCTACTATCGCTAAATCTAACGTACAATAACAAAAATGCTTTTTGGAATTGTGAAAACGATGACGCCTACTGATAAGTTAATTTTTACACAACGTCATATTAAGGGAGCACTCGTCTACTTTGTCCTCGGCACAGCAGTCACAGCACCGCGGCATTTCGTGGCAGTTCTAAATACTCTGCCACGAAGTGCTGGAATAATATACCACCACCTATAAGGAAGTCTGTTTCAGTTAATTATTTAAAAGTTAAGTCCAAAAAAGACAATTTAAATTTATAGAAAACTTAAAATATATGTTAGTGCCCATTTCTTCTAGAATCTTATTTGTATTTCTCCTTTTTGTCGCAATTTATTTCCTTTAATTTGTATTGTTGGGTACGACTGTTCAGTAACTGTTAATGAAAATCAATTATTAGGTGCTACTTTGAAATGTTCATAAATATAGTATTTTTTTGTATATAAGTTATTTTTTTTATTACTCAAAACTTTATGCTTTATTCCGATAATATAAGTTATTACATTATTTTTGTGTTAATTATATATTTTTATTTGAAAGATTTCACCTATCTATAGGAGGAGGATTACTGTATTTAGACTCCCTAATTACAGTAATAAATAAATATAAAACTATTCATCTGGGCCTCGATTCGACATGCCAAACTGCGAGACGTGGCTCTCACACTTGTCTCGCTAGGTGATAGAGTGAAATCCATCTGTCCACACGTGTCCACACCTAACTGTCAATCTATCAGTAGGTCTCGCTAGAGCGTTTTGTCTATGGCTATGGCCACCATTTTAGGTGTCACTCTTGAGTGATTCCACCCCAAATTTCAACTGTCACAAAAGTGTGATCTCCTAGTTGTCTCGCTAGCTACTGTCAGTTATGCCATGTCGAATTGGGGCCCTGGTAGGTACTTATAAAAGATATAGTGTTAGAATAAGAAAGAATAAATATAAAGCCTGACCAGAAATATATGATCATGCGCCATGTTGCGGAATTTCATTGGAACTAATTTCTTATACTGGCAATAATTTTAATGACAGAATGATATGCATGTGTGAGTGCATGTGATAGGCTGTCACTGTTGTCAAGTGTCATTGAGGCGGTTTACTTGAATAATAATAAAGTGTTGAATATTAAATAATAAACGACAAAAAATTCCCAAATATATTCATATTCAATTCAAAAGCGGAACATTGTAAATAGTGTATATAATAAACTGATGTAAATAATACGCTCGGGAAATGAAACTCTTTCGCTGTGAAACATTTTCAAATTAACATAAGAGCTGACAGGTAATCAAATCAAGATGTCACTATACCATAGAGAATAAAACGCTCTATGACTGTTTAGACACGTACCGATAAATTATGAAGTTTCGATAATATTAAAGATGCTTATTTTTCACATACAGAGTACAGGCCATCCAACTTAGCTAATAATAATAATTTGTGTCATCCTAGGTTGTTGCTTAGGTAGAAACTAAGACATTTCTTTTTTGTTAACATTATTCGGTAAATAGAAAATTAGAGATCAAAATTATTTTTTCACTGTAACAGCAAAGTTGTTACTGACGCACGCACGCATTTTGTGTCACTTTCGTCAACGGGAAGACTGACATTCAATCAGCACATATATGTGGACTTTTATAGGCTTATATAAAATTAGAGTTGATCGATTAGGTACTGTGCTTTCTAAAATATCGGTATCTATTATTTGAATAAATTTGTGCCATATTAATCAATGATATTTATTTATTTAATTTTTTTTTCTTGTATGACCCTATTAACAGTACAATAAAATATTAAAGTTATTAAAGTTTGCGTCAATATTTTTATAACAGCATATCGAAACAATGTTTGAAATTTGTGTCGTTATAATCAATGGATTATTTTTATTTTTCATAACAAAAACTTGTTTTGCGTAAAGAGCATGCGCGAGGAACGGTAAGGCGCGTGCGGGGTGCATGTGCCGGTCAGGCTGCCTAGCAGCTCGTTTGTTTTCTATAAATTATTACTCTATACGACTTTTTAGTCGCTCTTCTTTATTTTTCATAGTAAAGAAAGCAGTAATATAAAACTTAAGTAAGTAAAGGATAATTAATGGTGTAATAACGTATGACTACACCGTAGTCCGTAAGGCACTGCAACGCCGGATCTGTGTGCCACGCTTCAACAACAAAAACCATAAACAGTATTTTGACAAATTGTTACAGATAATTTGTTACTAATAAATATGTAATTTATGCATCAAGGCGGTTTGTTTACAGAGTGCCAATCGTGAAACGCGAAAATCGAAATTTCGTTTTCTGCCTCTCGGTTGGACTAGCAAAGGGCCGGGCTGGACTTAATAAATGTTTCATCAATGTGATGTCATAATAAGGCTATGTTTTTATTAACACATAAAAATAAGCAACTTTTCTTTAACACATGTTTTTTAACTCAATAGTTTTGAAGTTATGGGGCCCTGAAGGTTGAGTACAGTTTGGACTATTTTGGTTGAAATGGTGTCTATATGGCACTTTTTTTGTCTTATTATGTAGAATGTATTAAAATAAGCAAGTTATATTAGAAACATTTTTTTACTCAAAAACTTCGAAGTTACCGGACTTTGAAGATTGAATACATGGAGTAAAATTTGGACTTAGAAAATAAAATGGCGACGGGGTAGAATACGCTATAAAATAAGCGTGTTTCATTTGAAAAGCATTTCTCTAAAATCAAAATGCCCGAGATAATGGACTTTGAACTTGTATATAAATTTGACTTCGAAAAAACCATCGACGGGACTTCATTATAACATATACTTTTTATGATTTTTCCGTATAGAATATGCTGAAATAAGCGTGTTTTATTTGAAATAACTTTTCTGTAAAATCAAAAATGGCCGAGATAATGGACTTTGAACTTGTATATAATTTGGACTTAGAAAAAAAAACCAGCGATAGGGTATACTATTAATGATTTTACCGTATAGAATACGATAAAATAAGCGTGTTTTATTTGAAAAACTTTTCTCCAAAATCAAAAATGGCTGATTGGACATGGAACTTGTATATCATTTGGACTTCGAAAAAAACCATCGACGGGACGTCATTATAACGTGTACATTTTATGATTTTTCCGTATAGAATACGCTAACATAAGTGTGTTTTATTGGAAAAACTTTTCTCTAAAATCAAAAGTGGCCGAGAAAATGGACTCTGAACTTGTATATAATTTGGACTTCGAAAAAAAACCCAGCGATGAGGTATACTTTTAATGATTTAACCGTATATAATAAGTGTGTTTTATTTGAAAAACTTTTCTCTTAAATCAAAAATGGGCCATTGGACATGGAACTTGTATATCATTTGGACTTAGAAAAAAAAACTATCGACAGGACGTCAATACAACGTGTACTTTTTATGATTTTTCGTTTAGAATACGCTAAAATAAGTGTGTTTTATTAGAGAATATTTTCTCGAAAATCAAACGTGGCCGAGATAATGGACTCTGAACTAGTATATAATTAAAATTTCGAAAAAAAAACCGGCGAAGAGCGTGTCGGGTCAGGCCACGATCAGTGTAGGGTTCCGTAGTTTTCCGTCCGTCACAGTAAGTGTCCCCGCTTAAGAGTTAAAATAACACCGCCATGTAGGATATGATATGAGCGTTCCACGTACAGCGACATCTATCGGCAAATTAAGTAAACTATTGCACGCGAGCTTAAAGTATGGATGATGATTTTTATGGGATAATTCTTTATTGCGTGAACCGATTTTCACTGTTCTTACTTTATTTAAAAGCACGTCATTTCATTGTGATTTTGTAGAAATTACAGGTACAATAAACACCTGCTTATACGGTTAAATTACAAACTTAGTTCAGAAAATGTATTTTTTTACAAAAACTATTCAACCTATCAAGTTCAAACTAATTTTCCTAGAAAGTTTTTATAAAGTTCTACTTTTGAGATTTTTTCCATATTTTTAAAACCTATGGTTCAAAAGTTAGAGGGGCTGGGACACATTTTTTTTTACTTCTGGAGCGATTATTTCCGAAAATATTTACATCATCAAAAAATGATTTCAGTAAACCCCTATTAATTTTTAAATACCTATCCAACAATATACCACACGTTAGGGTTGAAATGAAAAAAAAATCACTCCCCACTTTACGTATAGGGGAGGTACCCTAATAAAACATTTTTTCCCACTTTTTATTTTACCACTTTGTTGTCGTGATTGATATACATATTAGTACCAAAT
Organism: Pammene aurita; assembly: GCA_947086415.1. Lineage (NCBI taxonomy): Eukaryota > Metazoa > Arthropoda > Insecta > Lepidoptera > Tortricidae > Pammene > Pammene aurita. Next base: position 923,755 of record OX352305.1, on the reverse strand, counting down.
TTCAGCTTTCTAGTGCTAACGGTCACTGAGATTATTCCCGGACGGACGGACGGACGGGTAGACATGGCGAAACTATAAGGATTCCTAGTTGACTACGGAACCCTAAAAATCAGCGATGGGGTATACTTTTAATGATTTTACTGTATAGAATACGCTAAAATAAGCGTGTTTTATTTGAAAAACTTATCTCTAGAATCAAAAATGGCCGATTGGACATGGAACTTGATATCATTTGGACTTCGAAAAAAAACCATCGACGGGGCGTCAATTTAACGTGTACTTTTTACGATTTGTCGTATAGAATACGCTAAAATAAGTGTGTTTTATTCACAGATCTAAATATACATAGATAACTTAAACACCTCAATCTGTATGAAAACCAACCGTGTCACTTTTTTTGTACCTACTGTGACGTCACAAGGGCGAAATAGTGATGTGAATTCCCCGTTGTCTGCATAAAATCGATTCAAAGGCGACGCTGCCGCCGCACGCGCCGTTCGGCTCGACTTGATTCAGCCTGGCCGCAGATGCACGGAATTCGGTACGGTTTCCATATGACAGAGACACTTTTTGACGTTATTCCGTTCGGAACCTGAACGATAATTCCGTGCGTGTGCGGCCAGAGGACCTACCGCGAAACGAAAACGAACTCCGTTCGTGTATCTCCCTCTCTGTTGCACTTGCTAGTTCAAGCGACAAAGACGGAGATAACCCAAAAATCACTAATCGATTCACATGAATGACATCGATTTTCTGTCAGACGAATGATATAGACAGACGAATGATATTAAACGGAATTATTAAATAAAGGATATTTGAATTACATTTTAAAAATAAAACTAGTAAGACTATTAGCTCTGTGAGCTGTAGACCTCGCTTTGTTTTGAAATGGTTGAAATTAGTATTTTTTTAAGTTTTCTACCTCCATATCTCACAATTTTTTTAAATTCCGAAAATTGTATATAGTTCACAAGATTTTATGAGAATCGGCTGAAAATGCAAAGTCTAGGCGAGAACAGGAATCCGGACATCCTCCTAACATCCAAACATTTTTGGGCCAAGCTGAAACTTGACAATGATGAAGGTTGTTGTGGCGTATCTTTATTCTCATTATCAATGTCAATGTGTTTTAGTATATTAATAGTGGGATACGCCGTTTTTTTCAACAATCTCAACTTCTTCCCTTCAATGAAACTGCTATTTTCAAAGTGTTTAGAACAAATAGTACTATGCATAATTATTTTACATGTTTTTTTTAAGTGGGTTTTATTTTTTAAAGTGGGTTTTGTGTGGGGGTGGGAATACCCACTTTAAAAAAACATGTAAAATAATTATGAGTTGATAGCAGGCGCCATCTGTTATTTCCATTGTGACACTTGTAAAAGGGTCGGCGGGAAGGGTATCTAACTCTAGTGGTTGGCACCTAGATGTCGCTTACGGCTGCTATAAAGTCGATGTAAAAATAAATGCAAAAAGATGATTGAAGGCATTGAGAATTTCGTCAGCTCGGTAACTGAACCCATAGCTTAATTGGTAAAGCGATATCGAGCCCCGGTAAGGCGTATCGATGTTGGTTCAAGTCCAACTGGGTTGATTATTTTTTCAATGTTTTCAATGTTTGTATTTGATTGAATAACATACTAAAATAGTACTATGCTTAGTCGGGAACCAGTCTTTCCGTCCCGTGGCCGCAATCCATTTTTCTTTTGTGATAGGATCGTGTGGGAAACTTAAAAAAAGTAAGTGTTTCTTAAGCACAATAGAAATTTAAAAACGTATTATACATTCAAAGGATAAACATGTCACAAACATTAAGAACCCGAAGATATTACCCTCCATTTTTAAAGCTGTCGTGTAAAATTAGGACATGTTTCGAGCTTGTTTGTATCAATAACTACTAAATTGGCGTTTTTAAAATGGTAAATATCATTCGTCTGTCCGATATCGATTAAAATCGATCATCGAAATAATGTTGTAGAACGAACAACACTAGTTGCTAGATTTGACAGACGAATGATATGTTCCCTTGTACCACGAACTCCAAGTGATGCGCGACAGTATCGCTTGTTCTAATATTCATCGTCTCTTAACACACAACGTCAGATTAAACGCTCAAGGCAAACGCGGCAATGTAATGTGAACATAGTTTACTTACCGATAATCTATAGTTACTTAGGTACAGTCTTGGAATCACACCTCGGAATGCTTAAAAAATAGATTTAAAATGAATTTACGCATAATATAATTTGAAAATAACTTACGTGTGATAGAAAAAATGTCCTTGCGTTTGGGTGCTTCAAATTTTTGGGCTATTGCACTTTAATATCATGCAAAAAGGCATTTTCGTAATTTTCACGGACAACCGGCTACCACAACAGACGCGCGCGGAATGTCAGTAGTGACGGTCAACTCGGAGACCTACTCCGAGTTCCGACACGCAAAGTAGATGCATTTGCGTGATCTATGTATATATAGATCTGTGGTTTTATTCGAATTTTTTTTCTCTAAAATCAAAAGTGCCAGAGTAAATGGACTCTGAACTTGAATATAATTTGGACTTCGAAAAAAAAACCAGCGATGGCGTATACTTTTAATGATTTTACCGTATAGAATACACTAAAATAAGCGTATCTGATTTGAATAATTTTTCTCTGAAATCAAAAATGACCCATTGGACATGGAACTTGTATATCGGGACGTCATTATATTGTGTACTTTTTATGATTTTTCCGTGTAAAATAAGCTAAATAAGCGTGTTCTATTTGAGGAATTATGTCAAAAATAAAAAATGACCGAGAAAATGGACTTTTTGATTTTAGAGAAAAGTTTTTTCAAATAAAACACGCTTATTTTAGCGATACAGATTAATCATACAAACTACACAATAAAATGACGTACCGTCGATGGTTTTTTGCGAAGTCCAGATTATGGACTTTAAACTTGTATATAACTTGGACTTCGAAAAAAAAACCATCGACGGGACTACATTATAACGTGTATTTTTTATGATTATTCCGTATAGAATATGCTAAACTAAGCGTGTTTTACTTGAATAGCTTTTCTCTAAAATCAAAAATTGCCAAGATAATGGACTTTGAACTTGTATTTAATTTGGACTTCGAAAAAAACCAGCGATGGGGTATCATTATAAAGTATATTTTTTATGATTTTTTCGTATAGAAAACGCTAAAATAAGCATGTTTTATTGAAAAACTTTGGTCTAAAATCAAAAATGGCTGAGATAATGGACTTTGGACATGTATATAATTTGGATTTCGAACAAAACGGGACGGGACGTCATTATAACATGTACTTTTTATGATTTTCCCGCATAGAAAACGCTAAAATAAGCGTGTTTTGTTTGAAAAACTTTTCCCTAAAATTAAAAATGGGCGAGATATTATCCTCCTTTTTGTAAAGGGTCAGCAACGTGCATGTGACACCTCTGGAGTTGCAGGCATCTATAGGCTACGGCTTACTATCTGGCAGGCCGTACGCTTGTTTGCCACCGTCGTGGTATAAAAAAAAGAATAAAATAAAACAAAATAAAAATACGTAAGTGTCATGGAACACTCGGTTGGAACGAAGTTATTTAAATTTTGACTTTTTCGTAATTTTTGTGGTTTAAATGTTTTTGATATTTCTGAAATTTTTGAAATTATTGAAATTATTGAAATTATTGAAATTATTAAAATTATTGAAATTATTGAAATTATTGAAATTATTGAAATTATTGAAATTATTGAAATTATTGATATTATTGAAATTATAGAAATTATTGAAATTATTCAAATTATTGAAATTATTGAAATTATTGATATTATTGACATTTTTGAAATTTTTGTAATATTTGAATTTTTTGAAATTTTCGAAATATTTGACTTTTAGGACTTTTTTTATTTTATTGACTTTTTTCACTTTGTCACATCTCACTTTCACTTTTGACGAAGCTTGCGCTGTGGATTAGTTTTATTGACCACTCGATACTAATGTAATAATAGTAGTTTATGTAACTGTTACGTAATAAGGGTCCTTAAAACATGAGTGTGGTTTTATGAAACGAGCCGCAGTGAGTTTCATAATAAGATCACACGAGTGTTTTAAGGTCTAATTACGTACAGTTGCATACACTGCTTTATCTACACTCATATTATTTATTCTAAATGCCGTATTCGGAAACCATAGAATGGCTGCCATTGCACCGCCATGGCCAACTCGATTGTGCCGGCGGTCGGGGAGGCGCGTGTCGGACTGTCGGCGGATGCGCGGGAGGGTGCAGGTGTACATTATGTTATCAAAACTCATATCACATCAATAGTTGAGCATGTAAAGTTAAAATTACGTTACTGCCACAGATAAAAAGCTTATCATAGTAAAATCGGTCGTGGTAATGCTAGCCATTGCCTACCGTTTTCGAACACGTTTTAGAGAACTTACAATATGAGTGTAGATAAAGACGATTATCTTTCACTTTTCACTACACTTCACTTCATTCTATTTTTTTATTATTTTATTACATATTACATGTTTCTCAATCGTATGGCTTTGTTTCGCGTTTTCGTGACGTGACGCTTTTTCGTCTAGCCCCCTCCACGAACCGTCCGATAAGGAACTTCGTTCCAAAAACGAAAATAAAACGAAACTAAAACAAAAATTATACGTTGCGTTTTCTACTCGTACCCATAATTCACGATGCTTGAAATCTTCGTAAATGTACTCAACAGTCTAGTCAAAACACAAACAAAGCGGTAAGCTACCGCTTAAAAGGTACGTATAGGCGAGACACGCACGAGTTCATTGCCCCGTCGCCGGCTTCCCGCGCCCCGCTCCTCCGCTCAGTTCCTTTGTCGAGTATGTCAGCTTTCTCACCCCGCGCGCGCCTTCGTGAGCAAGTACCTACAGCGAAACTGCTAAGATGCCAGCGCCTGGTTAACCCATGATTTAGCTTGTTAAGAAGCGAGCCGGGGGTCTACTTCTAGTAGTCACTACAGAAGCACGCCGAACAGGCGTGCCATCAAGGTCACGCGCTATAGTCAGGAAGGAAGATTTCCTCTGAACGCAAATATTGTTTCTGTTTAAATTTTGACGAAATATCATTGATGAAAGTGACACAAATTGAAATACCTACTTTAAAATCCCTTTTTGATTATTATAATGTGAACTCTGATGACTTTAATAATTTATTAAAACGATAACAGCCTAAAAAAACGAAATTACCAAGAAACTTAAATTTTCATTGCTTAATTTGACACATATTGATTTTATTGACATATTTTAAGGTGATGATATAGTTAATCCTTAATCTATGAACTCTAATTTTTTATACGTAGTTTTTTAGCGTTGTCATACTATATCAAATTGCACTCGACGTAAATGACACAAACTGGTTTTGTACAACAATAAAACTGTTCTAAATACAAAACAGTTATATTTTTCAACTCTAATATTCTGTTACTCAAGTTATGGCAAGCTAAAAAAGTTAACCTCAAATTAATGAATTACAAAAAAAACACCAATTGAATATGACACACAACGCACTGAAAGATTCTCTCATGTACACACTGTATTTCCAACTTCAATAAAAAGTGACTTTAGAATTTTCGAAACTTAACCCTCAAAATATTGCTATCGGGACGGGACTATTAGTACTTAACGTATTCTAACAGGTCACAAAATAAAATCGGACTTCTGATTTATGTAATTTTTATAGGTTAAAAAGGCGTTCCCTTACTCCACTAATAATACGTAGTTTGTAATGATGTTTCATCTATCATCCAAGAGGGTGCCGTTTAATCTATATTACAAAATTGTATATCAGGTCAGATATATTGATAAATGGTATAACAACAACTAACATATTATTATTGGGTATAACCGGCATTCGGTATAACATTCATTCGATATATCAACATTCAACCTAACACTAAGGTAGTAATGTACATTTTTCATAATACCATCCGATATAAAATTCTGTGGGTATTATTTCCTGTAGTATAATCGTAAAGATATAATCTTTTCACACCACCTAATCGTATACGGGCTTTTTCTTCCCTGCTAGGAGGGAAGAAAGTGGCACTTTTCTGTTCTAGGACATTAGCTTTTTTTTCAGCTAGTCCGTCATTAAAAACATATTTCTTATTGAATTAATCGATTAATTATAATCAGGAAGCACATTAGAAGCACATATAAAGTTAAAATAAATATGATTCAGCAATAAAAAAAAATTTTCTATAAGGTGGTGTGAAAAGCAGTGTGTCACATAGGAGCAAAACTATTTTCACCTTGGGCGTTAACACTTGAATTGAACGCTTAGGAGTCTACTTAAGAATCCCTCGCTACGCTCGGGATTCTATTATAGACTCCATCGCTTCGTTTGGGATTCAATACACGCCCTCGCCGTAAATATTTCATTTTGCTCCCTTGTTACACAATCTACTATTGTCATTCGATTTGTAAGGTAAGCTCGAAAACTTACAGAAGATTATCATTTGACGGAGTCAAGGTAGGTGCGGCGACGAGCGAAGCGAGGTGGAGTGTGTTAGGTGAATTGCGAACTAACAGAATAAAGACTTCATTTCGATGGAAAAAATTATGTTATGTTGTGTAACCGGTAGATGTTACGTTATGCATACATTATACTGGGTAATTGCAATACCGAATGTCCATTATATCTACCTTATGTTATACGGAATGTAATTATGTCTAAAGTGTTGCATATATCTATTAAATGTTATACATATAAGTACTTCAAAATTATGTCAAATGTTTTTATGTACCTACAGTAAAAATATGTTAATTGTTCTTAGAGAATTGCTTTAAGATTCGATGATCAAGCAAACTTTTCGTTTTTTAGTACACCTATTATTATTATTAACCGAGCATCCTTAAAATAAATAAAAGCACGATAAAAAGAGTTATAAAACGTCATAATTTGTGGATTAAATCATAAAATTGATCGGATTAAGTTAGTAAATCCATCAAAACTCCCAGCAAACTTCTGGTCGATACAGATATGGTTCTCAAATAACCGACGGCTGTAGTAAACTAATATTCGCTGGTTCATTAACTAATTCTTGAGAAAGTCCCGGCTCTCCGGCGAGCGAGGAACAAAACTAATGGTGGCTACATGAGAACGAGGCCGGTGTGGCCCGAGGCACGGGAACTAGGGGCTGCGGGAAAATATACATGGAAGAACATTTAAGCGATCATAAATCGCTTCCGTAGAGGTAAGTATAACGGGTGATAACAAAAAAATGAGACTCATTTTCTTTAGACATAAAAATTAAACTATTTACGTAAACAAAATAGTTTGTTCATGAAGTTGTGGCGATGTCTTAGAGGTTCTTTCATTTTGTTTATTTTATTTTTTCAAGCACTTGTATTTGTAAAAAATGGTGTCGAAACAAGAAGCTATGCGAAAATCCCTTGTACTTTTTTATATTTCAAACTTAAACATGGACAAAAACCACTGTGTATGTCATTTTAGTAAAGGAAAATGTACCCGTATCTACTATTTGTAGAATTCTTACATCCCTGACTGTAGTTTACAGAAATGGTAGCGGGAGATTAGAAACATAATGACCAAGGTAAGACTGAACAAACAGTATGGCATCTTTAATGATGATGATTCCACCAGCCAACGAGTTGCCACGAAAAATTTCAAGTTTTCCAACGGTACCTACATTTGTTGATGTTTAAATAGATAGGTCTAGAATGCCGCTAGCAGATAAGATTACTAGAATACATAGATCAGCAAAAATAAATTTTATATCACAGTGTCGCTGGACGATGCGAAATCACACATGAAAATCATTAATTTTAGACGTCGAGTGAAAATCCGATACCTCAATTTTTTTTCACCATGTGGCTGGATGCAAAATATTTTTAGTCATGTCGTAATTTAGTATTTAAACAATCGGAGAGCTGAAAATTTTACCCAGTTGATAAAAGGGATCAAGGTCATATGTGCACAAAAGTGAAAAACATGCCGTCCAACGATCTTGTTCGGACATTGTGTCTGAACTTTGACGAACAGCTGACCACGGGCCCTATTCTTATGTCCATTTATGGTTTTGTAAATAACTATTATGTGTGAATTGCCTAAGAACATCCAAAACTCAAAAAAAGGTAGAGAAGATTTTTTTTTTCGCCTCTGAAAGAATTCTCATTTTTTTGTTATCACCCGTTAGGTAGGTACCTAATACAGATTCGGTGATATGATAGTTTAGAATCTTCACCTTATTTGACCTAATAACCGATAACACTAAAAGCGGGTAAATTAATCAATGATTAATATTTGTTCCTGAGTTATGGGTGTTTTCTATGTATTTAAGTATTTATCTATTATATATATCGTCGTCTAGTACCCATAACACAAGCCTTATTGAGCTTACTGTGGGCCTAGGTCGATTTGTGTAAGATTGTCCTATAATATAAAAAAAAAATATTAATGATGGAAAGGGTTACTAATATGGAAAGGGAAAGGAATACTCAGATGATTTCATTCAGGGCCGGAGCTAGAGAGGGGGGGATAATGTAGCAATGCCCTACTAAGGTAAGGTATTAAGAAATAGTAGTACTTTTTAAGAAAAACTAATGCCTTACATTAAAAACTACTACCTACTTGATCATGTGATAGTTTTCTGGATCGAATATAATCCAGGATGTTTTTTCAATCACTAGCCATATTGTGAGAGGTGATTAAGTAAGTCATACTGACCAACTTTTTCTATGAATGAGACCTACCCCGAAATTTAAAAAAAAAATTGTAAAAGTTATTCAGTATGGCCTACCTAATGACCTCGCTTAATATAAGTACCTATAGTTATTGAAAAAAGAGTCAATATATTTTCTGAAGCGCAACTGTATCGATACAGAATTGCGACTGCATCGATGCTGTAGCGCGGCTGCACCGATGCAGAGAGAATATCGCGCTACAGAATCGTGTTTCTCGTGGGCATCGCGACTGTATGTAGCAATGCGCAATCTCCCTAGTGCTTGAAGATGACCTAATAGCCTCTCCGAAACAGGTCCCACGTAGTGACAGGGGAGTGACATTGGGGTGAATTCAAGCAGTGTAGAGTCCAGTGGTCGGATTTTATGGTGCAACACGGAATGAATTACCTAAAAAATTAAACTAATATGGATAATTCTCAGCATTTTACGACTGACGATGTATACTTTAATTACTTAAAATATATTTGTAAAATGTCGTGGAGGCCGACATGAGCGAAAACGGGTTCGTAAAATAAAATGCCCAGGACCGCGCAAAGTCGAGGAAAGCAAGCTGGAAAGCGGACCCTGGCAATAGCCGGGATAACGCTAGGTAGAAGAAGAAGAAGATATTTCAAACAACTACTTTCACTTTCATTTTCACTTAATAAGTGGTATGTATTCCGCCGTGTTGCACCCTAAAACCTGGTCACTGATCCTGATACTACACATGAGCATAACAGTATCCGCTAGTCGCTCATCGCTCTGGGGCGAGTAATTTATGGTGGACCGCTGCCACGGTGACGCGGCAATTAGCTGCCTTAACGAAGGCTTGAAATAAATATCATTTCGAGATTAATGTCGCCAGATAATAATATGCTGATAATTATTATGCTGGAGCAAGGGTGGAGCTATTTGCGGTTTTGCGTAGAAAAGAGGCATACGAAAAATGTATCATCTTATAACAGTTATAACAAGGCTTGAAATAATTACGAAATGAATGTCACCAGATTTTATAGTAATAAAAGCAAGGTTAAGATATTTGCGGCTTTGCTTAGAAAAGGAAAACGTCGGTCATATACGAAGAATATATCAACTATATACTTATGAACGATATTTTTTTTACATATTAAATTTAATACATCTATACATATAATTATTTTAAATATATGTCGAAAGAAAAAGTAACTAACGCCTCCCTGGGCACCGGGGGCGTTAGTTACTTTTTTTCTTTTAGACGCTGGAATCTAACCAGCGTCTCTTGCATTCGTGGCAGACGCCCTAAGTAACCCTAACCCCTAGGCTACCTGGGTCACTGCGACACCCGTCAAATTGCCTCATGTGCAAATTTGTAAATGCTCCTACTCTGCCGCTAACGCAGAAGACGCTGGTTCCAGCCCTGCCTACTGATTATAAGATATATATTTAGGTCAATATTTCAAAATTGTCGTAAATTGGTTCAAAATACAAAATGAAGTATATTATATTGAGCACTACATTACGATACGAGTACTTGCAAGCCTTGGGCGAGGGTTGAATACGCGTTTACACTTTTGTGCGGCGCGGCTACCGGCTCGAGCCGCCGGCAATCAGAAAGTCGTTCCCATATCGCCGCCGAGTGTACCGCGCCTTAACTAACCTTATCACAGTTGGGAGCAAGCCAATACACAGCCGAACTGAACGGATGCCTCACCGGCTCACTTCATTGTCATTATTATACTTTGAAATTTAAATGGCATCTAATTCAGACAATTCATTATGCGTATTAAGGCTTCAAAATTAATTAAGTCTCTTCTTCTTCTCTCTTATTTGTCCTCCCTTTTCCCATTATTTGGAACTAACTACTAACTTTTAGGTAATCCATATCTCTCCAAGGACTGCGTCCACTTGTTTAGGAGTTCCTGCAGATGTTTTACATTGTTAGCAGCAAGTATAATATCGTCTGCATACAGGGTGTTTGGTAACCGGATGCAAAGCCGAAAGTAGGAGATAGTCTAGGTCATGTAGAACATTTTTAGCCATACTTGTCTTAGACAAATGTTATTAGTTTTTTTTTAATTTAAATTTTAAGATTTGTCGGAGAAAACTGCAAAACTTCAGACTAAATCGATAATTAGTACTTTTTTTACTGCAGGTAGATTTTTTTTTGTTTTATTTCTTATTGTGCAATGTCTATCAAACACTAGAAAAGTGATTTCAAACATCTGTGTCTAAAGAAAACAAGTTGACAGCGATTTAAAATTTTAGTTACATGAAAATGTAAACGATTTAAGTGATTTCAAAGTACGATAAAAAAAAAACTAAAATAGCCACGAATTTTCAAACCATTTTAAAAACATGCTTGGCTTTTACCCTTTTATTTAAGCTATCAAACACGACTGTAGCTACTGTATCCTTGAAAATAAGCCACCTAAACCAACTGGGTAGCTAAAATGTTTCACTCTACTTGTGATACTTGTGGTAGTTGTGGTGACGAATCTCATTATGATTTTACAATAAAACATTGGTTCTGAATACTAAGTTGGCGTTGACTTGACATTTGACTTGTTTTAAAAGGGTTAAGTGTACTGGACAAAACTACCACATGCAATTTTAACAAACAAAGGCTTGCGGCGGTGAGAGACAAAAGAGACTGATAGCGGCAGGCGGTGAGCGGCGTTAAACAAAGATGATCGGTTTTGTGCTTTATTGACAAAGATAAACTGATTAGCTACATGAGTATTTGTGCAAAAACTAGTAATTTAGTCTAGTTACAACTTCAGTTGCGATTAGACGTTCATTGTGGTTTAATTTCCCGCTCTCATCTCAATTTACCGTGTCAAGTTGTAGCTGCCGTAGGCGCTCCTTCACGTGTAATTACGACTTCTTCAATGTAAACATGGAGTTTACGAACGAAGAATACGCCGACATTATCTACATGTACTGCAAAGCTGACAGTAATGGAGCGATGGCCCGACGGATGTACCAAGAGCGTTTTCCAAACCGGAGATTGCCTAATGTGAGAGTGTTTTACAATTCATTCCGAAGGCTACGTGAGAATGGTATTGCTGTGCAACATGGAGGGAATCCAGGACGTAATCGCCCTGAAGTGGAGGAAGACGTTCTACAGGCATTTGCAGAGGATCCGAATACGAGCATCAGAGTGGTAGCTCGTAATCTGAACTTGTCCACATGGAAAGTATGGGCCACAATGAATCGTGAGGGAAAATATCCTTTTCGCGGCATCGGAGTTCAAGGTTTGGACGAAGGAGATCCTGCACGCCGAGTGGACTTCTGCCGATTTTTACTCAATGCGGATATCGAAGACCGACGTTTTTTGCGAAGCATTCTTTGGACCGATGAATCGAAATTTTCCCGGGAGGGGATCACAAATTTCCATAACCTACAACAATGGGCTGACAAAAACAACAATCCACATTGGAAAAAGCAAGTGTCCTTCCAAAGAAGGTTTTCCGTCAATGTGTGGGCTGGAATCATCGGCAGAGTCCTTATTGGGCCACATTTTTTGCCAAATAATTTAAATGGGGCAAATTATTTGGAATTTTTACAAAACGATTTGCCCAGGCTTATTGACGAAGACCAGCTGCCCGGTGCAGTGACATTTCAACACGACGGTTGTCCCGCCCATTACTCTCTGGCTGTAAGGGAGCATCTGGATAACTGTTTCCCGGACGGTTGGATCGGCAGAGGCGGACGAATCCCTTGGCCCGCTCGGTCACCTGATTTGACACCATTGGATTTTTTCGTTTGGGGCCGAGCTAAGGAGCTAGTCTACACACAAGAGGTCATTAATACCGTAGAAGAGCTGAGGGAGAGGATAGAAGCGGCGTTCGAAAGGATGAGGGAAGAAATGATATTCGGAACAACCACCACAGAAGTAAGAAGACGGGCTCGTGCTTGTATTCGAAACGGCGGGTCACATTTTGAAAACGAGCGATGATGTGTAATTTTAATGTGTTGATCGTAAAAATAAATAACTTATCTTTTATGCTTTTGTTTTAATTTACCCTAAACATTCCCTCTTATTAGTACAGGTAGCCTATTTTCAAAGATAAAATGGCTTGAGACATGATTGTCTTATCGCCCGCCGCCTGCCGCTATCAGTCCCTTTTGTCTCTCACCGCCGCAAGCCTTTGTTTGTTAAAATTGCATGTGGTAGTTTTGTCCAGTACACTTAACCCTTTTAAAACAAGTCAAATGTCAAGTCAACGCCAACTTAGTATTCAGAACCAATGTTTTATTGTAAAATCATAATGAGATTCGTCACCACAACTACCACAAGTATCACAAGTAGAGTGAAACATTTTAGCTACCCAGTTGGTTTAGGTGGCTTATTTTCAAGGATACAGTAGCTACAGTCGTGTTTGATAGCTTAAATAAAAGGGTAAAAGCCAAGCATGTTTTTAAAATGGTTTGAAAATTCGTGGCTATTTTAGTTTTTTTTTCGTACTTTGAAATCACTTAAATCGTTTACATTTTCATGTAACTAAAATTTTAAATCGCTGTCAACTTGTTTTCTTTAGACACAGATGTTTGAAATCACTTTTCTAGTGTTTGATAGACATTGCACAATACGAAATAAAACAAAAAAAAATCTACCTGCAGTAAAAAAAGTACTAATTATCGATTTAGTCTGAAGTTTTGCAGTTTTCTCCGACAAATTTTTAAATTTAAATTAAAAAAAAACTAATAACATTTGTCTAAGACAAGTATGGCTAAAAATGTTCTACATGACCTAGGCTATCTCCTACTTTCGGCTTTGCATCCGGTTACCAAACACCCTGTATAATATGGTCCACGGGAGTGGTGCTGGTACGTCTTTTGTAAGATAGTCCATTACCAGGTTGAAGAGCAAAGAGCTAAGTGCTGAACCTTGATCCTCAAACCTTCAAAATTAATTAAGTTCATTTAAATTATTATTTAGTGTTTGTTTAGGTTTTCTAATCAACAACGAGCATCTGAACGATGAGTCCCATCTAATTATATAACCTTTACATTTTGAACTCACGATTACTGATACGACGCAGCCTATATTGACACGAGTAGGTACCAGAGCACTTACTGAAAAGCACGCTGTTGTGAAGTCAGGTGTGCTCCCGGTACTCGTTTTCTATGCATATCCAGGACCGGGACCGGAAATTCCCAAATTATGGTGAGAACCATACAAAATCAGAAGCGAGAGCATTCCCTACTGTAGTGTATGGACGTATGTACTGTAAAATGGGCTGATAATGATACGATCACCGAGAAGAGCAGTTTTTAAATAATATTTACTCAACTTTTGCTGGTACAGTCGAGGACAAAGAGATGTATACACTTTTGGACCTTATTGCGTTGTAATAAGGTCCAAAAGTGTATACATCTCTTTGTCCTCGACTGTACCTAAACGTATTTTTATTTCTTATTTTATTTTAGCGCAAACTCGTCATGTGTATCCTGCCTATCCTAACCTACGGCGCCCAAACTTGGTCACTGACGGAAGCCTAGAAGTCCCGACTAAAGATTTGCCAGCGAGCAATGGAGCGCAGCATACTCGGAGTCCGCGGAATCGACCGTGTAAGGAACACCGAACTGCGCTCCAGAACTGGTATTGCGGATGTGGGTGCTAAGGCCGCCAAGCTCAAGTGGGACTGGGCTGGACACGTCTGCCGAATGCACCCGGAACGGTGTGCCAAAATGGCTACTGAATGGGCCCCGCAGGATGGCCGGAACAGAGGCAGACCGAAAAAGAGATGGCGGGACGACCTGGATGCCTTTTGTAGCGACTGGCGGGAACATGCACCAGGCCGTAACGAGTGGGAGAGGAGAGACCTTTGCCCAGCAGTGGGAGACAACATAGGCTATATGTATAAAATTTTATTTTATGCTTAATGATGCAACCGTTATGTTCAAGGCTGTGCCAAGACGCCGTCGCAGGCTATGCCCCAGATATCCAAGGAATTATGTGAAATAGAATTTAAAAAAGGAAGTGGGAGCAATTTGGGTGGGCTCTGTGTGCCTAACGAATGCGCTAACGATGTTAACGCTCAACTGAAACTTTAAACTGTGATTTAAAGTTGAACTGGGACTCGATTCGATATGGCATAACTGACATTCGCTTGCGAAACAACTATGATATCTTTTTATGATACACTTTTGTGACAGTTGAAATTTGGGGTGGAATCACTCAAGAGTGATATCTAAAATGGTGGCCATAGCCATAGACAACACGCTCTAGCGAGACCTACTGACAGCTTGACAGTTAGGTGTGGACACGTGTGGACAGATGGATATCACCCTATCCACTAGCGATACAAGTGTGACATCCACGTCTCACTGTTTGGCATGTCGAATCGGCCCTGCTACCTATACAAATGTGTTCATGTTTATATCCTCAGGTTTATCTTGCTGTACACCTATTGTAATATAAAACATGGGAGTTTTCCAAGGTATGAGGTATGAGATAGAGTACTGTCTTTTGTTTTCAAAAGCCTAAGTTTGTTTACAAACTTTTTAGAGTGTGTGGATTTGACGTGGCCGATAATAAGCGAATGAATCGTTTTTTACGATTACAGCCTGTTACTTAACGCGTTTATTATACTCGTTAAGGTTGTACAATTATACATTAAACCCGATGACCTATTCGAAGAATATTGGACACTTTATGCTACAAGTATTCGGACCGTTGTGCCTGAGTTCATACTTGGACTACCTAATAAACATGCCGACCTTACCAAATTCCATCCACTGAAGTTGAGAAAACCACACGTTATTAAACAAAATTACTGTCCAGCCGAACTCCATTAGCTAATACGCCCATATACAGGCTGGTTTTCTTCTCCGTGTCTCGTGACTACTGCGGTGCCTATACAGTTACAACTACAGAGAAAAGTGAAATATGGCCCACCAGAAAAGTAAGGTCCTGTAGTTTAAAAACATTGTTTTTAGTTCTTAAATAACCCATATGCATTTGTACTTACTTGTAAGTATCAACTATGAAAAACTAGGTATTTATTTAGTAGTTATAACGTTAATGATAATGATTGTAAGTATTACTAATTTTTGTTGGACAATGAAATCAACTAAAAGTGAGACGAAATTAACTCAAGTAGCATACAGGCTTCCTTAAGATATATTCCTAGAGTAGGTAGTTCCTACACAGCCAACAGCAGAAGTAGCGAAACGGGCGAGTTGTTCATAATGACCTGTACACGCTCTTATGGTGTCCATACATGACGCGTTTTGACGTAAGAATCGCATGCAACCTCGATACATTGCCGTATAGGTAGGTGCAACATTTCCTGGCAACCATATAATTAGTTATTATCCTTAGATTAAGTATGTTTGTTTGCATGTTGTTGTTGTCGCGAATAAATGTTTTCTATTTCTATTTCAATAGTATCAATCGTTAGACAAAATGCCGAAATGTATTATTGTCGCGAGGTCAATAGAGCCAATTTTCGTTTTTTTCTTATACCCATAAAATCACGCCAAGATTATTTTAAACAACTCACCCGGTTAACTACGTCTACGACTAAATGTAAACGCACTAGTATCTCGGAGAAGTGATATTGACTTAATTTAACTAAAGAAACACCTTTAAAGTTAACCCAATCTACAACAGCACCCTATGTAAACTAAGCTAGTTTATGCCCTCCGCCCGGCCTGGAGATTTCTCGGGAGGCCGAACCGAACCTATGGCGATGCATTTTAAAGGTACCCTCACCATCAATAACATGTGAACATATTTCGCCGTATTCCAACGGGATAAGAAGCATAATTGTGTAGATATCATTGAAGTTTGGAGGTAAATGTTGGCTGCTAGCCAGAAGACGCGGAATGGGATCGATGTTGATAGGTTTTGCGAGTTAAAACGTGCCGTATTAAAGATGGATGCGACACGTTAAGTATGCAAGTGTTGGTTTTGGGTTTCGGTAGGATGAGAAAATAAGGGGTTAAGTGTCGGACTTTGTGGTGATCGTGTTTAAAGCGAGGCACTGTTTTTAATACATTATGTCGCGATATTAGACTTTATTAAATAATGGTTCCCGTCGAGTTTCTTGCCGGTCATTCTTCTCGGGTCAGAGGCGTAGGGATAGGTCATGAATAGGTAGTTGACGGTTGACGTAGTTGACGTGTATTGCGCTTGTGGGTTAGTTACAATTTTTTTTTTAGGGTTCCGTAGTCAACTAGGAACCCTTATAGTTTCGCCATGTCTGCCCGTCCGTCCGTCCGTCCGCGGATAATCTCAGTGACCGTTAGCACTAGAAAGTTGATGTTTTCACCTCACTGGCTCGGAAAGCTCTTTTCACCTCAGAAGCAGGAACGAGGGTTCTTTGATACCTAAAAACAGTGAGCAAAACTCAATTTTGCTGCGAGCGTGAGACAAAATGACCTTGTTGACCTTGGAATTACAATGTCAATCCGCGCGCGAGGTCTAATACAAATTCGAAATACTCGGAAGCTATTCGTGTTGTCTTTTTCACGTCATTAGTAAAAAGAGAGAGACAGAAATATTTTAAACGTCATTCAATCAAATTTTATGTAATTTTAATTCGTATTCTGAACTTTCGATTTGACCCCTGAAACAGAGTCAGAACGAAACGTTCCGAAATGCGCAGAAGTACTAATTTGTAAATATAATTTAAGCAAATTTTAATTTTGAAATGTTTAACCATACAACACCTAAAATAATTTACGTTCTGTATTTCAAGATCAAATAAGTATAAACGGAAAAATTACAAGATTATCATGTGAAAAATATTATTACTTACAACAATCTTTCGTATTGTGATCAAACAGTAGTTACGGAACGCAGATAAAAAAAAGTTGACAAAAGTCAAAATGGCGGTATAGATGTTTTAAAAATATTTAATTTATTTTGATTATTTTTTGTGTTATTAACTTATAATTGAGGTTTTTGAACTCAAATGTAAGAATATTATAATAAATACAAGTGAAAAAAGTGACAAAGAAGATTAAGCATCACCCAGGTTGTATTTTTCCATGTCTTCTCACTGCTGAGGTGAAAAATAGTATGTTCAACATGAGAATAAAGTTATTTACATCTTGTGCTTTTGAAGTCCCTCTATAAATATCTATTTTCATTCTTTAAAAACAGATAGCAAAACAGCATTTTATTCACAAGAGTGCAAAGAATATTTGAAATTCGAACGTGATATTAGTCACTTTTTTAAACATAACATGTAAAGGCCACTCCAGACAGGACAATCTTCGCCCATCTGATTAAATTGTCTGAGCAAATCAGGTGCTGTGGACGCAAAAATTATTAAATTATATTCAATTATATTCAATTAAAAACATTTAGTGTAAACAATTTTGTTTCATGATTTTACTATAAAACGCTTTAAATCTTTCAAGAAATTTATTATTTATTTATTTATTAATATTATTATTATAATAAATATATTAATATTTATTTATTTATTTAAATAATATTTATTATGTAACTTTTTAATTTTATAAAGTTAGTTTTGTTTACTTATATTTTTAAGTTTCTGCGTTTTTTATTATTTATTAATGTAATATCTGCCATCACCTTTCAATAAATGTATTAAATCAACGCAACGACCAGCTCAGATATTTATGTAGGTACTTACGACAGGTGTAATACATTTTTCGTGTTATATGTGACTTTGAGGTTATGTAGAGTTTTGTATCTAATTATCATTTCAAGTTCTTTCTTTCAGTGTAAAATCGAATAATTGAAGCAAAAACTAGTACTAAATGAAGTCCAAGATCGTTTGTTGCATAGGAGCAAGTGCTGCATATTGTCACAAAGCAAGAAAACACTACAATTTAACAGGTTTAAGCACCAAGCATCCCGCTACCTACAACAGACTTTTATCAAGCCTTTGAAATGTTTTCCTTTATGTACCTAATGTATGTAAGCTATGTATAAAATAAATAAACACCAAAACCTCACGTGCGTTTATTGATTATTCAATTATGTAATTCGTACATTAGATTAAATAAGTGCCTACCTAAAATAGTCGTCAAACGAAATGATAAAAGGAAATCATCATCATTATATATAATAAAACTAAGTTGAGAAAATGTGCGTGCCGATAAAACTTAAAAAGGAGTCCCAGCACGATAAAGGGACTTATATAGTGTGATAGCCCTTTATTCCCCCTCGAACAAGAAAGTTCCCGTTTTAACCTAAAGGGTGTGTCTTTAAAGATATAAGGGCTTTTCCAACCCTTCAACTCGGAAAGTAAGTGTAGTGGCGCCATCTGTTGTCGAGTAGTTGAACTTCATTCATTGTCCAAAGTGGCGCCATCTGTTGTCGAATAGTTGAATTTCATTCATTGTACACAATATGGACTTTCTCGAATATCCTAGCGCCAACTTTCTCGAATATCCTAAAGCCTAGCTTTCTGAATATATAAGAGCCCGGTGTCACCCGCCAGAGTTAGTTTGATTTGAACAGCGAAACAAGCGATTTCGAAACGAAAAAAAAAGAAATTATCTGTGTGTGAGCCTTTATTTTGAAGTATCACGTGTGAGTATTTTTAATAGTGTGTTTAATTAATTCTCGATTTCGAAGCGAAGAAGGAAAAAGTTATCTGTGAGCCTTTATTGTGAAATATCAAATGTGAGTATTTTTAATAGTGTATTTAATTAATTCTAATGGTGTTTTTTTTTTTTAATTGTAATTTCCTTAACTTTCAAGTAGTCGCGCGGCGTTGAATCGATGCCTTCTATATACTTTGGCCGTAAACAAAATATCGCGCGACCGCTTGAAGATTAAATAATTTTTTTTTCTTTGTCTCAACGTGCTTCACGTTTACGTAACGATATATTTGTCTATAAAATGTTCATTTAATTTATATTTTACAGAATTCAATGCCTAGACGTAAAAGAGGTGGAGATCTTGCCAGTTCTGCAGCGAAACGGCGGAAACAAAAAGAAAATCGAAGAAATGAAACGGAAGAAGAGCGCGAAGCACGTTTACAAAATCAACGAACCAGAATGAGCACCCTGAGAAGCGGAAAAAGCGAAGAAAGAAAAGAAAATAAAAGTATTGAAGAATCGAGCATTTTAAAAGATAATCTAACAAAGGAAGCATTCCACTACGAACCGACGAAGAAATATTACGATCATAAATATGTTGTGATCGGAAAAATGAATAACATTTGCCAATTTTGCCACGCGAAAAAATTCAGTAAAGAAACACCAGGTCTCTGTTGCATGAATGGAAAAATTCGATTACCACCACTGGAAGCACCTCCACAGGAATTTCTACATTACATGACCGGGGAAACACCAGAATCAAAACACTTTCTTCAAAATATAAGATCATACAACTCCTGCTTTCAAATGACTTCTTTCGGTGTTACTTCAACTGACACTAATAGAGACAAATTTGAATATGTATTTTCAATTCAAGGGCAAATTTATCACAAAATTGGATCGTTACTACCAATGCCTAACGATGACTATACATTTCTGCAAGTATATTTCATCGGAAATGAAGAAAACGAAATTGATCAACGATGTACAAATTTTATTGGATTGAAACGCGAAATAATCCAAGATGTACAGAGGATCTTACACAAATACAATCAACTGATTTACATATTCAAAACAACACTCTAGTGTTGATGAAATCATGCGGTCTACCGCATGATTTCTGATGACTATAAAATTGTAATTCGAGCCGATAAAAGACCACGTGGAGAACACGAACGTAGATTTAATGCACCTCAGATAGATGAAGTCGCCATTGTAATTGTGGACAATGAAAATACAAGCCGTGACATAATTGTACAACGAAGAAGAAAAGGACTACAACGCATTGCAGAGACACACCGTTCATATGATGCTCTTCAATATCCGTTAATATTTCTGCACGGAGAGGATGGTTATCATTTCAATATAAAACAAATTCATCCTAAAACAGGCATAGAAACAAACAAAAAAGTCACTTCCAAGGAGTTCTATGCTTACCGCTTAATGATCAGAGACAATGAAATATACAATCACATTCTCAACACTCGCCGTTTATTCCAACAATTTCTGGTAGATATGTACGCAAAAATAGAAGCAGAACGGATGCTTTACATAAGACTGAATCAGAAGAAACTACGCACAGAAGGGATGTATTCTTCTTCGAGATGCGATCATAAATGACGGCAATATTGACGATATTGGAACAATGGTAATCTTACCCTCATCATACATAGGAAGTCCAAGACATATGCACGAATATACTCAAGATGCCATGACCTACGTAAGAAAATATGGACGACCTGATCTCTTCATAACATTTACATGCAACTCATCATGGCCAGAAATCAAAGAACAACTAAAATACGGACAAACCTCCATGGATCGACACGACATGATAGCCCGAGTTTTTCGACAAAAACAAATAAGATTTATTGAAGTCATCACAAAATACCACATCTTTGGAACCGTTAGATGCTGGATGTATACAATCGAGTGGCAAAAACGAGGATTACCTCACTCACACAATCTCATATGGCTACACGATAAAATTTATCCCACGGATATCGACAAAATCATCCAAGCTGAATTTCCCAATCCACAAAATGATCCGGAACTATACAACATAGTAGTGAAAAACATGATTCACGGACCATGTGGACCATTAAACTTCAATGCGCCATGCAAATGTACAAAAAAATATCCAAAACCATACTTGGACGATACAAAAACTGAAGATGACGGCTATCCCAAATATAGAAGACGATCACCGAAAAACGGTGGCTTCACAGCAAAAATACGAATACAAGGCAGAGACGAACTGGAAATAGATAATCAATGGGTAGTACCATATAACCCACTACTTTCCAAAATGTTCCAAGCACACATAAACGTTGAATATTGCAATTCAGTAAAATCTATTAAATATATATGTAAGTACGTAAACAAAGGTAGTGATATGGCAGTATTTCAAATAGTCCAAAATAGCGAACAAAATAATAGAAATGATGAAATCCTCATGTACCAAATGGGAAGATACATCAACAGTAACGAAGCAGCGTGGAGGATTTTTAGTTTTCCCATACACGAACGCGAACCAGCTGTGCAACATCATACAAGTAAACAAGTACATTTGGAGAATGGACAGAGAGTTTACTTCACAAAAGACTCGGCTAGAAAAATTGCAAGCGAACCACCTCAAAACACAACATTAACAGCTTTTTTCCAACTTTGCCAAACGGATCCATTCGCAAAGACGTTACTGTATGTCGACGTCCCTATTTATTATACGTGGGACAAAACAAGGAAAATTTTTCAACGACGAAAACAAGGAATGCCAGAAGAGGGTCATCCAGAAATAATGAAAACTAACGCAATAGGTCGAGTATACACTGTACATCCAAACAATGCCGAATGTTTCTATCTCCGAATGTTGTTACACGAAATACGGGGACCAACAAGTTTCACAGATCTCAGGACTATTGACGGCTACATATGCCAGACTTACAGAGAAGCATGTCAACGTTTAGGATTATTGGAAAACGATAACCACTGGGAATTAACACTACAAGAAGCCACACTCGCAGCTTCAGCTGAACAAATTCGAGAGTTATTCGCCATAATTCTAACAACATGTAACCCATCAAACCCAAAACAGCTATGGGACTCTTTCAAAAGGAATATGAGTGATGATATATTGTACCAAATCCGACAAGCTAATCCAGAACTGACTATAGAATTCAATGACGACATCTTCAATGAAACACTCATTCGCTTAGAAGATAAATGTTTAACAATAAATAACCAGACCTTAGTAGAAATTGGAATGCCAGCACCACAAAGAAATACTTTCAGTGTGCTAAACTACGAAATTACAAAGGAAAAAAGCTACAACGTCAATGAACTACTTGAATACATTGCTCACAACAAACCACTCCTCAATGACAATCAAAAAAAAATTTACAACGTTATAATGAACCGAATAAATAACAACACTGGTGGAATTATTTACTTGGACGCACCAGGAGGCACCGGTAAAACGTTTCTAATAAATCTAATACTGGCGGAAATACGTGCTGAAAAACACATCGCACTGGCACTAGCATCATCCGGCATTGCAGCCACACTTATGGAAGGAGGACGAACTGCCCATTCTGCCTTACAACTACCGTTGAATATAGCCGAACAACAATTCCCGGTATGTAAAATCTCAGGAACATCTGGACGGGGTCAACTTCTAAAACATGCTAAAATTATCTTCTGGGATGAATGCACCATGGCCCATAAAAAATCACTAGAAGCCATGGACAGAACATTACAAGAATTGCGAAAAAACTCTGAAATGATGGGAGGAGCTCTACTCATACTCTCAGGAGATTTTCGACAAACACTTCCAGTTATTCCCAAATCAACACCAGCAGACGAGATCAATGCATGCTTAAAAAAGTCACATCTCTGGCCGCAAGTACAAATACTGCAATTAACAAAAAACATGAGGGTTGAATTATCAAAAGATGAAACAACAGCACATTTTGCTAAAATACTTTTACAAATAGGCGAAGGTACATATCCTACTGACCAAACGACCGGCCTCATTGAACTCAATAGTGATTTCTGTAACATAGCCACTACTGAAAACGAACTAATCGACAAAATTTATCCAAATATTATTCAGAACTATACCAACGTAGAGTGGTTATTTCAAAGAGCAATTTTGGCCACTAAAAATAATATTGTTGACGATATCAATTTTAATATTCTAAAGAAAATACCTGGTGAAGAGAAAGTATATAAATCGATCGACACGATGGTATCCATTGAAGAAAGTGTCAACTTTCCTACTGAATTTCTAAACTCTTTACAAGTACCAGGAATGCCATTACACTGCCTTCGTCTGAAAATTGGATCTCCAATCATACTACTCAGAAATCTCAACTCCCCAAAACTATGTAATGGAACGAGGATGATCGTAAAACTGCTATCGAATAATGTCATTGAAGCTGAACTTATTTCTGGAAAGAACAAAGGACACACAGTATTTATACCTAGAATACCACTGATCTCTTCTGAATTGCCATTTCAATTTAAAAGATTGCAGTTTCCAATTAAATTAGCCTTTAGTTTTACAATTAACAAAGCGCAAGGGCAAACTTTGAAATATTGTGGCATCAACCTCAAAGAATCCTGCTTCTCTCACGGTCAGCTATATGTAGCTTGCTCAAGAGTAGGAAGTTCGAAAAATTTATATATATATACCCCGGACAATAAAATGAAAAATGTTGTTTATAAACAAGTAGTGTAAATAATGAGAAAATGTAAATACATGTAAATATAGAAAATGTTTTCAAAATATATTTTTTACTTTTTACGTCATAGTATGTTTTTTTATTTCATCTACCACGTAATCTCATATCAACTCCCGAGCGAAGCCGGGTATCATAGCTAGTAATAAATAAGTAGGAGTATACTGAGTGATATAATATATGTAAATTAACATGACTCTCTTATTCATACAGATAATGAAGCTAATCCTGTTCCCTTCTAAACTGTAAAGTTGTATTTTCTGGTAGATATAGGTAGTTACTCGTTTCCCTGGACTGGCCTTATGATTTTAGCAATATTTTTTAAGTATCAATGTTTCATTCCTTCCTGGATGTCAACTATTGTATTTGGACCGCATAATCTTCTGTCATTTTTATGTTGTTATTTTAATTTATTCGCACCTTCTTTTTCATTGTAAAGTCATCAACAGTGATCGGAATAGGTAGTGCCATTTCGGGTGAATGACCTTAAACATTATACATAACATGGATAAGACTTGAGATTCTTCGACTCGTATTTCTCACAGAAAATTTTCTTCAAAATGCAAAAGTAAAAAAAAAATCATTATAAATACATCATTCATTTAAAATTACTTTCGTTTAACAATAATACAATCCATACTAATATTATAAATGGGAAAGTGTATGTGTTTGTTTGTTTGTTTGTCCGTCTTTCACGGCAAAACGGGGCGACGAATTGACGTAATTTTTTAAGTGGAGGTAGTTGAAGGGATGGAGAGTGACATAGGCTACTTTTTGTCTCTTTCTAACCCCCCACTTCCCTAAAATGGGGGGTGGAAGTTTGTATGGAGAATTCCGGGGGGCAAAGGGGAACCGTGTTACCCCGAATTTAACGCGAGCGAAGCCGCGGGCAAAAGCTAGTCTAAAAATAAAACACGAAACATCAACATCATTATTATTAGTTTCTTTGTAATTATAGTAGCATACCATATTTTTTTCAATATTTTCTACTGTCAATCTATTTTTTTTGACGTCCAATATCTTACTGAAACCACAGAATAACTAATAGTACTACCGTACAGAAAATTCACTCCTTCACATAAGGCAGATTTAGATATAAAATTATACCTATACTCGCCGCCTGCAAGCAAAATTGAAACTTATAACCGCGCATGAACCGTGAATCTTCTTTGCGCGCCGCAGTTTTATGACCGAGCAGTGAGGGTTGTGACTTGACAAGTTTTTGTACCTAAAATACCTACTGATTTATTATTGTTAAGATAAATATGTAGGAATTACAAACGTTGATTCTGTAAACATCTCACTCTTCTCTTCTCAAGGAAGTAGGTATGCCACAGCCGTATTCCTTTGAAAATATGTCGGTCAGTTCCTAATATTGTTTCTGGGCAACGAATATTCAATAAATTAAGGATGTTTATTTTAACTATTAAGTACCTATTAAGTATGGACGTCGGGACCTTTCAATATCATCCGGAATTTAAAAAAAGAATTCTGATTCCTTGTTCTTCCGTTTATTCAGACATCCGTAAACAGAACAATATCTTTTATACGGATTAGATCGAGATTTAGGTTTCGAAGCCATTGTGTATTTTCAATTTTGCGTAAGCGCCACGTGACACGACACGAGTATCGTGCGAGCCGAGCGGCAGCCCACTGCTATACGCCTGCCCGGGAGGCGCGCCGGCCAAATGTACCTAAACTGCGTAGTGACACCCCCCTGCTGAAACCACATTTTTCATACGGTAGGCCCGCAGTTCTTTAAAACATTTTTTAAACCAAACACAAACTTCAAAATTTTCATATCAAATCCGGGGGTTAAAAACTATATCCATACTAAGCTTACGCACCGAAGTCCCGCGAAATGGCACTACCAATTCCGATCACTGGTCATCAATATATCAGAATTATCAATTATTTTATTATTTAATGCAGACTTACAATTTTCAAAATGACGTACAAAAGCGCGCGACAGGCGTCCAAAAAATACTAAGTTTTGTTTGATGTACATTGCTGCTTTTCTATGGAGCAATGCTGCTGTTCGATTCGCTTAGTGTTGCTATATTTTTGTTTGATGTATATTGCTACTGTGTTCGTTGGCTGGCCAGACTATATTTTCCTCGCTTTAGTGAGGTGAAAAGATTTGTGTTACACACGGCTGCAAAGTTATTTTTACGTCTCGTGTGTTGCAACACTTGCTACGCTCAGGATTCTATTTTTGAACTACTCGCTTCGCTCAGGATTCTATTTTCGAACCACTCGCTTCGCTCGCGGTTCAACCATAGAATCCATTCGCTACCTCGCAGTTCAACCCTAGAATCCATTCGCTATTAGCTCGTGCTTCAATTCCACACTCGCGGTTAAAATACAACTTTGCACCCTTGTATAACAAATAACTATTTATTAGGGTACCTCCTCTATACGTAAAGTGGGGAGTGATTTTTTTTTCATTTCAACCCTAACGTGTGATATATTGTTGGATAGGTATTTAAAAATGAATAGGGGTTTACTAACATCATTTTTTGATAATGTAAATATTTTCGGAAATAATCGCTCCAGAAGTCAAAAAAAATGTGTCCCCCCCCTCTAACTTTTGAACCATAAGATTTAAAAATATGAAAAAAATCTCAAAAGTAGAACTTTATAAAAACTTTCTAGGAAAATTATTTTGAACTTGATAGGTTGAATAGTTTTTGAAAAAAAATTACAAAATAATTTCTGAACTAAGTCTGTAATTTAACCGTATAAGCAGGTGTTTATTGTATCTGTAATTTCTACAAACTCACAATGAAATGACGTGCTTTCAAATAAAGTAAAAACGGTGAAAATCGGTTCACGCAATAAAGAATCCATACTTACTAATTATATTATAAATGGGAAAGTGTGTGTGTTTGTTTGTTTGTTTGTCCGTCTTTCACGGCAAAACGGGGCGACGAATTGACGTGATTTTTTAAGTGGAGATAGTTGAAGGGATGGAGAGTAACATAGGCTACTTTTTGTCTCTTTCTAACCCCTCACTTCCCTACAATGGGGGGTGGAAGTTTGTATGGAGCATTCCGGGGGGCAAAGGGAAACCGTGTTACCCCGAATTTAACGCGAGCGAAGCCGCGGGCAAAAGCTAGTTATCCCATAAAAATCATCTTCCATACTTTAAGCTCGCGCGCAATAGTTTACTTAATTTGCCGATAGATGTCGCTGTCAACGTTGCACGTGGAACGCTCATATCATATCCTACATGGTGTTATTTTAACTCTTAAGTGGGGACACTTACTGTGACGGACGGAAAACTACGGAACCCTACACTGAGCGTGGCCCGACACGCTCTTGGCCGGTTTTTTACTATATGGTTGCAGAAAGTGTCCTAAAAACACATAGGTGCATTTTAAACCACTTTATACGGCAGGAGCTGTCAAATTACTCCAATCAATTAAAAATACTACTAGACCCCCGCAGAGCACGTCGTTATGAAACCCTTATAGGTACATTTCTAAAACTTATACACCGTGGGCTCGATTAACCCGACGGATCTTAACCACGAATTTTTGTGACCAAAAGAAGGAAAAAAATATTACCTATGTGACATTAGATCAATTTAGAAAAAAAATTTTTTTTTTCTTTTTCTTTTATTTTTTGTATGTTTATGGCACATAAAAATGTAAATGTTATTAATAAAATTATCGCCTATAACAAATTGGCACTTTATTTCATAAATTTAATTTCTGCAGTTGTCCTTGTCACTTTGATATCTGGCAATAAGGACGTGTAAACTATTTCCAATAGTGGCAACAACGCCATCAGAAAGGCGTTTTGAACTGATTTAGTTATAATAAAAAGTGTATTTTTTTTTTATTTATATTACCTCTGAAACTATACTCTATGTCTTTAAGTATTTAAATAAAAGTAAACAAACAATTTTTATATTTTGGGTAGTTATAACTTTTATTGGTTAACCAATCAAATACAAAACTGCCTGGATCTGTTACTTAACGACCTGGCTTTAACCAATATTATTTGATCGTGTAATGTTTTCATCTACCCTCAACTGGCTTAAGGAGCCATTTGAGGGTAGACCTTATTTACTTTTATTTAAATACCTAAAGATACAGAGTATAGGCGTATTCCAGAAAAGTTTATAGGACATTTTAGTATCTAAATATGATCAGGAATAAACTGTTACAATCTTTCTAGTTATAAGGGCCCACGGTGTATTAGATGTCATATACAAAGGAAAAAGCATTTGTCCAATCATCTAAGGTAGAACATTATAGTAGGTCATAGTAGGTATATTTTTTTAAGTTGTCCGAATTGTAGGTAGAACTCTTTAGTAAGACTCCGACATCTTTAAAAAATCCTACCTTACTCTCCTTACATTTCTGTTCAGTTTAATGTTGAATTGTGCTATCTCAAAGTGATTTAAAGTACAAACACTAATCACAGCTAATATCCGGCGGTATTTAATTGCAGCAACGTCCATCAGATAGTTGTGACGAGGGTGAAGCCCGCCCCGAGGAGAGCAGATGCGAGTGGTACGAGTTTGCTGAACGAGACTAATCGAATCTGTGCGCTGCGTAAACAATCGCGGACTCCGAGTATGTGCGGTACTGGGGCGCGGGAGTATTGAATACAAGTTTTGTCCGGAGCTAATAGACGGAGAGCTAGCCACGTCAGATATGACACAATAATGAGAGCAACGAAACCCGAGAGAATGAATATGAATTGGTTTGCTATACTATACTTATTTCTAGATCCGGACATCTGGCTGCTGTAAAGTGGTGGAGGTCAAATAATGCAAACCACTTTAAGAATAAAAATCCTAGAGTTCTGATTTTGATGCAGTACATACATACATACATATATTCACGCCTGTTTCCCAGAGGGGTAGGCAGAGATCACGGATTTCCATTTACTACGATCCTGACAAACTACTTTCGCTTCACCCACTTTGATGCAGTATTATGGGAAATTATATAAATAATTAGATTATATCATTGCCAAAACTTTCTGATGGGGAAAAGTAGTCCAAAACGACGTATAATGTAATTCATAGTTTGTCGCCTACTGTTTCTGTTTCCGAAATAATACACAATGGTTTTTGTTCTAATGTTAAAATATAGGCCCCGTCCTCTATAAATAACATAACTTCGGCAGTTTTTACCTATGTTGGTATTACTTTTTTCCAACTGAAAAAATTTGCTAGTCTGTCATTATTACCTCCACCCATTAAAAGCTGCCAGATGCCCGGATCTAGCAATAAGGATAGTATTGCAATCTTACTAGACGGGTTTCGTTGCTTTCATTATTGTGTCATATCTGACGTGGCCAGCTCTCCATAATAAATTTCCCCAGGTAAAACAACGTAATCACTATTACCTAGCTACGAGTATGTGCAATTTATGAAACATAATATACGTCGACTCCATGTTTCCAAGACAACATTTACTAATAAATTTCACATACCTATTTAACTTCGATAGATTGTAATCGTAAAGAATACAATAACCGTATCAGAGTTGCAATTTATTAACCTTGTGAACGCCAAGAGCCACTAATTCGATCGTGTGCTGTCGTGCCTGCCACGCCAACGACCACTAAAGTGGCTATGGCGGACGCTGTCAAAGCAATTGTCCTGCTGACAGATAAGGTTTATATTCGTTATTCACTAGTCCAGATATTGCCGTGTAGGCCACGTCTTGACGCGAGAGAGAAAGTGTTCATAAGGTTAATAAAGTTCGGGGCTTGCTTTACTTAATTATGTTTTTGGTCTGTTTATTTTAAAAATCTTGCAGCAAATGAAATTATTGAGTTAATCGCCTCCTAGCCCAGTCGGTAGTCGGCATTTATTTGTGTGTTTATCACAAATATTTGTACCTGCGTTATGGATGTTTTCTATGTATTTAAGTATTTATCAATATCTATCTATTATATATATCGTCGTCTAGTACCCACAACACAAGCCTGAGCTTACTGTGGGATTAGGTCGGTTTGTGTAAGATTGTCCTATAATATTTATTTATTTATAAATGTTTTTTGATTTGCAGTTTTTTAATAAGTAAACTACTATATTATTTAATCAAATACAAACATTGAAACATTGAAAAAATAATCAACCCAGTTTGACTTGAACAAACATCGATACGCCTTACTTACTTATTATGAGTTGATAGCAGGCGCCATCTGTTATTTCCGTTGTGACACTTGTAAAGGAGTCGGCGGGAAGGGTAGCTAACTGTAGTAGTTGGCACCTAGATGTCGCTTACGGCTGCTATAAAGTCGATGTAAAAATAAATGCAACAAGATGATTGAAGGCATTGAGAATTTCGTCAGCTCAGTAACTGAACCCATAGCTTAATTGGTAAAGCGATATCGAGCCCCGGTAAGGCGTATCGATGTTTGTTCAAGTCAAACTGGGTTGATTATTTTTTCAATGTTTCAATGTTTGTATTTGATTAAATAACATACTAATGTATGAGTGGAATACCCACTTTAAAAAACAAGTAAAATAATTATAAACTACTATATATAAATTATAAACTGAAATAGATGACATATACTTAGATAGTGACCCTGCCCTCCGGTGTCCGAGGCCAGATTTGAACTGGCGTCTTCAGCTTTCGCGGCAGACACCCGGTCACACCGGTCGCATCTATTTCTGTTTATTTTATTTTGCTTATTTTTATGTATGTTCACCAATACATAATTTGTATTCAATACTTACTCCCAAGACAGCTGGACCGATTTGGTAAATTCTTGTTTGTTTAAAAGGACATACATGACAGTTGGTCCCAGTGTCATCAGGTCAGATCTGATGATACGATCCTGGAGAAATCGAGGGTACTCTTCAAATATTATAGGAACACCTTTAGTGATTGGAGCATTTTTTACAGTAGCTCGGGTATTTGCTCTTAAAAAGGTGGAATAAGTGAAGTTGGTACTTTTTTTTTAAACTAGTAGTCGGAGGCCGAGAACTCGCGATTTACTTGCAAACGAGACTAATAATATAACAAGACCCTTCTGAAGATTTCTTCGCCGTCTACTTAGCTCCACAACCCCTTGATCGATCCTGCTCATATACCTACGAACTCTCAAATTGTATTGAGCTCTACTATAAGTACAACCCCAACAAATTTCATATAGATCAGAAGAACGTTACTAAAGTTATCGCGCGACAACTATTCAAAATCAAAAAGTCATCGAAATGCCGAGACGTCTAAGTAGCCGAAGTTGTTTGAAAGAACTTCACTTCGCTTACGCTCCGCTCGTTCGATTATTATACCGTATTCATTTCATTTCGTCTAATTCCAATTGAAATATAGAAAGTAAACATAAGTCATTATTATGGACCGGACATTATCTTGGGTTCCTCAAGTGGGCGAAGCCAGTAGGAGGATGTTTGCTGCTGTTGGTCCTTTACGAAGACTCCGGAATTTTCTTCCCATACCCACCAAGATTGCGCTCGCTCAGACTTTACTTCTCCCTATTTTGGACTACGCCGATATTTCGTACATCGATCTCACTGAAGATCAGCTGAATAAACTTGAGCGCATTCAAAATCTATACATCCGTTTCATATTTGGGTTACGCAATTAGGAATATGCATGATTTTTTTGGAAAACGTCATTCGATTATATTTCCCTGTAGATTCAAATGTCTCTAATAAACGTACTATCTATGATAGCCCTGAAACGTCAAAAATGTGAAAATACGTTAGGCGTCTGCGCCGCGCGTCAAAACGCCCCATACAAAAAGTGTGCGGATTGTGACGTCACCGTTCACAAAGTTGCAGAAAACTGTGTGGAAGGAACAAGTTTTTGTAAGATTTTTGTAATTTTAGGCACGAAAATATGCGTTTAGCTATATAGTTGTCATACATTTTTTTTCTTGTTAGGACATAAGTAATCGAACTGAAGTTTCGAAAATACATTTGATGTATAAAAAAAAATGCCTAAAATTTTACGTTTTCAAACCGCAATATCTTTAAAAAACTGTTAAAAATTTGTACGGATTTCCACTTATTTATATTAGTTTGGGGTTGTTGAACGTGTTTATGCAACAGATTCAATTAAATATTTTACATGCATGTTCTCTATTATGATCGCGTTTCCATTTTCCGCTCTCAGCTCAACTGGCTTCCTATACGTCTTCGTCGTGACTCCCACACACTCTCTTTTATACACCATTCTTTTTCACCCCGCAACTCCCCGTTACCTCAAAGAACGTTTTAGTTACTTGCTTCCGGCCAGATCTGCTCAAAAATAGCTACCTAATGTTCCGTCTTCTTCTTCTAAATTTTATAACAGTTCTTTCACCTTTCAGGCTGTAAGGCTCTGGAATAATTTACCGTTAGACTTAAGGCGTGCTAAATCTCTTGCTGTGTTTAAGAAACAACTTAAAGAACATTATCTGTCTCTCCCATGATCCGTATATCCTGCAACTCCATTAACCGTTTTAACAACCTGTGGCATGTAGTGTGTTTGGTCCTAGTTTATATTAATTTATTAAATATATATGTATGTATGAGCTATGTAAGTTTATTTATTTTTTATTTATATATTTTTCTTTCTTTTATATGTGTAAGTTTATTAATGTTCGGTTTATTTGCTTTGCAACACCTACTTTTCTGTTTATTTACAAAGGTTTCCGCTTCCCAAAGGTTGTATGGAAGAGAACGCTCTTTAGCGATAAGACTGCCAATTGTTTTGCCTCTGCTTTTTTGTTTGTAACTTGTGTATACTTTGTGTCTATTATTTGAGGTGTGCAATAAAGAGTATTTGTTGTTGTTGTTGTCTTCGTTTATTAGGGGTCATTTTTGATTAAAACACAGATGAATGGCACTTTAGTAAATTTAGAGCAATTTAATCAATTTACATACATTATGGTACATTGAAACAGTAGATAATTGTATTCAATATAGTCTCCTTACAAACATGCTTCGTCTAAAGGTCACCGTTTGTTGTCGAATCGGCTTGAGCCCATGTCATGCTTCAAAGTTTATAATTATGCTACTACTGAGATGCCGACATAAAGTTAAAAATTTGGGAAATTTCCCAGTTAACCCTTTGAACGCCAAGAACCCCTAAAAGTGTCATGAGTTCTCGTGCCCACAGCACCAAGAGCCACTATACGGGTTATGGCGTACACTGTCAAAGTAACCTTCATACTTTCAAATAAGGTTTATATTGGTTCACTTGCGCCAGTGATCTTGGCGTGTGAGTGACGTTTTGTCTATGACGTATAGCGTTAAAAATCGGAAAAATCTTACATTTTAAACTTTAGATGTGTCCAAGGTTTCTTTAAGTTTATTTGTATAGTCGTGAGGCTACTTCAAAAAAAAAAAACAAATTGATTTGTACTCTAGATGTAAGTAACATTATTATAAGTGGATTGAAACTTTATCGTTTTCAGGATTAAGGTTTCATCTATTTTGTGAACATAAAAATTTACCAACTTTTATTGAAACCTTTTGAAAACTTTCCACAATTGCCACATCTATAGTTAGCCGAAGCGAATACTATTTTGATTACTCTTATAACATTGATAACATGGATAATTTAAAATTGAAATGATTTCTTTCATAAGTACTAATTTTTTTTGACATTCTTATTGAACTTATATAATTTCTATGCATGTTTAATTGGTTATAATAATAACATGGATAGAGCTTCTACTTTGACTGGCTCAGCCGATTCACAGTCGACAAATGCAGTGATACCCTAAATACAATTTGAAAGCAAACTACGTGTTTTTAAAGATTCTATAGGTATGTCCACACCAGGGCGCTTTTTATCTCGAGTAGTTTTCAAATCGTTTTGGATTAAGTGCATACTATTATTATTATATTGGCATGGCAAAACAATACAACTTTAGGTCATACGCTATTAGGAGTAAATAACGAAATTTTAACATTAACATATTCAGCGCCGCGACCCCGACTGTCGGGTTTATTTTATATTAGACGGAGAGCTAGCCATGTCAGATATGACACAATAATGAGAACAACGAAATCCCTCTGGTCAGTTTGCTATACTAAGCTTATTTCTAGATCTGGACATCTGGCAGCTGTAAAGTGGTGGAGAAGAATGCAAACAACTTCAAGAAAACAAATCCTAGAGATCTGGGTTTGATGCAATATTATGATGAGAGATTATATAAATAATTAGTATAATTACATTATAGCATTGCCAAAAGTTTATATTGGGAGAAAATAGTGCCAAACGACGTATAATGTAAGTCATAGATTGTCGCCACTGTTTTTGTTACCGTAAGAATACGCACATTTTTTAATCTAATGATAAAATATAGGCCCTGTACTTTATAACTGACAAAACTTCGGCAGTTTTTATCTATTTTAGCATTACTATTTTCCAATTCAAACATTTTGCTTGACTGTCAATCTGACCTCCACCCATTAAAAGCTGCCAGATGCCCGGATCTAGCAATCTAAATAGACGGGTTTTGTTGCTTTCATTATTATGTCATATCTGACGTGGCCAGCTCTTAGTCCAATAGGATTTAGGGAGCTTAGCACTGAAAGTGTTAAAACGCCCTGACTTGAACATATTTTTTCTTAGTTTTCTATCGCTACAGAGCTTACAATATACGAATTATATTTACAAAATACAAACACGGCGTAAAAAATATAAAGAGGCACAGCAGAGCTACTAACTGTAGTTATATTAAAGCAGCTTCGATATTATTCGTTAGAATTTGCGAATTTCAACATTACGTACTATGTAAAATGCTTTAACAATATTGATGACTATGTAGTTTTACATTAAGATTTATATTCATTATATTTTTATGATCTCTAGTGAGTCTTTTTTGAAGCCTGAACTACTTTCACTATGAGACAAAACTATGAAAAAAAATACTTTTATGGAATCATCCAAACCTGCCAAAGAGAAATTAATAAAATAGCTTTCACTTTTTATTCATGATTTCAAAGTAAAAATCGTTTATTTTTACTCGTACATTCATCTCGTAGTACGGCCCTCTCATTTTTTTTAACACGAATTTATCAGCTGTGTTACATTTTTAATTAGTCATGTTTATTATTTATATGTTTACAACTAGCATGGCATTCTGTACACCATTAGAATACAGTAATTATTAAATATTTTACTTCTTAACTATTTTAACCACAATCCTCCCAAGCGAGTACAGATTGACTTTTCTCCTATATTTAAAGCTATTATAGGAAATCGTATATCACAATCATACATATTCAGTATTATTTATTATGATATAATTTTAAAACAATATATTTTAAATTAAAAAAGTGTTTTATCGTCAATCTATATCTGTATAGAAAACTGTTTCTATTAAAATAACGAAACTAATAAAAAAAATAGTTGGTAATACACAATGTACATTTTATAAACGATTATGGATTTGAAACAACTTTAGTTGCATCTTATAAAATACAATTATATTTTACGATATTTTTAAATTATGAATGAAACATGCCGATTATTAAAAAGTTTAGCGAAAAGGATCCATCCTGAAAGAATTGTCATTGAAAGTAATGACAATAAAGTTTATATATTGTTGACAGATTTTGGATGGATCTTTGTCCCTAAACTACGTCCAAATATGTCAATAAAAAGATGCAACGTAAATGTCTTATACATATACAAGGTGCTCGCGAGGAATCCGCATAATTTTAACAGCGTACTCCTGAGGCCAAAAGAAGTAAAAAATATCATATGACTTTTGGACAATACCGACAAAAAAAATTTTTTTGGTTTTTTTTTCTTGTTTTCTGAACGTATTCTTAAATTA
Organism: Pammene aurita; assembly: GCA_947086415.1. Classification (NCBI taxonomy): domain Eukaryota; kingdom Metazoa; phylum Arthropoda; class Insecta; order Lepidoptera; family Tortricidae; genus Pammene; species Pammene aurita. Next base: position 888,014 of record OX352305.1, on the reverse strand, counting down.
AAAAATAAATGTTAATGACAAAACTATGCCTAAAAACAAATAAAACTACTTTTTTTCTCTTAAAATCAAAGTGTTTCCTGTCACTTTGATGTCTGTCAACAGGGATGCCTATAATGAGTTCCATAGTGGTAAAATTGCCGTTAAGAAAGCGTTCAGTCCTGAGTTATAATCAAAATATTTTATTTTTTAATTGGTTATAACTCCGAAACAAGATGAATTTCGGAAAAGTTTATTTGACATTTTAGTCTCTAAATAAGGTCGGGATAACGCTGTTAAAATTATGCGGTTTCCTCGCGAGCACCGTGTATATGACACAGGAACCTTTTAAACACCGTTCATGTTTTATGGAACAATAAAGTATTAATAGGAAGACAATTTTACATGAAAATAATCTTTAAAAAATCTCTTCAAATTATTTTATTTCTAATTATAGAGAAAATACGCAAGTCCAAATCCGGCCGGCGCTCGCGCATTAACAAGCTGTAACAAAAATGCTGGTGATAATTCTAAGGGCATAATTGGTATCATATTCTAATTATGAAAAATAATAATTAAAAAAAATCTCGCAAAAAAAAAAAGATTTTGTATGGAGGCGTGCCCCATATTTTTTTTTGCGTCCAAAAAATCCTACCTTTTCCTTTTTGTCCTACTTTTTCTTAGCCTCAATACGCAATTGGACGTAGTTATGCCCTTAAACGGATCACAAGTACTTCTGTTACATTCTGTATAGTCGGCAACAAGTGAATTTGTAGAACACAATTTCAGCGAATACACACCCAAAAGGTCCCTATTGACTTAGAGTATGACAATATGTGATAAAAACAACAACAGAAGCCCACAAGGGGTTCAAACCTCACCCAACATATTTATTTTTATTTTTTCAGGAACAGGAGAGTCTGTATACACGGTGTAACATGAGGAAACCGAATAATTTTAACAGCGTATTCCTGATCATAATTGGAGACTTAAATGTCGTATAAACTTTTCTGGAATTCGCCTAGTTTCAGAGTTACTACCAATTAAATAAAAAAACATATTTTATTGTGATTCAGTGCAAAACGCTTTTTTGATGGCGATTTCACCCTTTATGGGGTCTATTCTAGACATTCTTATTGACAGATATCAAAGTGCCAAGGAATACTTTACGTAAATTATTTTTTACGAAAAAAAATTTACTAATTTACTTTAATCGACAGTTTTACCAATAACATTTATGTTTTTGTGTTCAAAAGCATTAAAAAAATTGAAAAAAAGCAACAATATTTTTTTTTTTGCGAAATTGACCTAATTCATATAACATTTATTACTCCTTATGACCTCGGGAATTCGTGGTTAAAACCTCTCGCAATGCTCACGAGCACCGTGTATAACATGAGTGACTAGGGAACAGTGATTTAAAGGCTCCCGTCTCAATATGTTCTGATATTTAAAGTGGTATGTATTCCCTGATCTGCTGCAGAGTTTCCTTGTCGGTGGACTGCAGGATTCGGTCGAAGGTTTCCGCTCCCACCTGGCCTTTTAGAGTCTCCAGCTGCAAAGAATACTCGTTGTTAAATTTACGCAAATATAATTTTGAACAAAAAAGAACCGACTTCACTTAGCATCCACCTTTCCAACAGCAAATACTCGAGCTGCTGTAGAGTGTGAGCTACAATAGTTGAAGAGTTCCCTCGATTTCTCCAGGATCTCATCATCAGATCCTGACCTGGTTACAATGGAACCAACTGTGAAGTATACTCTTTCAAACAAAAAAAGAATTTTCCAAATCGGTCCAGCCGTCTTCGAATTACTATTATTATCGTATGGCTTTATTTTTTATATCCTCGTAACATAGTTTTATACAAAAAATCTTAAGCTATAAATCTATATCTAAGTTTAATAGCCAATCCCTGGCGTCCGCTTTGAGCTCGTAGCTTCGAATAATCGGTGAAAATACATACAAAAAATTAAATATTGCTAAAAAAAAACAAAGATTCCGATGAACTGATAACCTCCTCCTTCGAAATCTTGAAGTCTGTTGAAAATAGGTTTTTTATAGGACTGTTTTTTAGGCTGGAAAGTGTTTAATTTTACAGGGGCGTGTTAGTATTAACTTATCAAACCGCTTATTCATAAGCGTGTTTTAAACCTCATTAACCTCAGATGGGTTATGCACGCTCCAAAGGTGAAGCACTTAAAATGAGTGAATTTAAACATTTGTTGTTAGTTAGTCGCGCACCGGTGTACTCGCGCAGACAGCCGGAGGTCACTCCTGCTCCCTGCTCCCTGCTCCCTGCTCCCTGCTCCCTGCTCCCTGCTCCCCGGGATCCCACCATGCCCCGGGCTCGATGCCACACTATCGCGTGACACCGGTTCAACTTGTTATAGTGACTACTGTATCAACGTAGCCTGCCCTAACTATACCTGGTGGTGCGTGACGGCCCGCAGGTCGAGCGCGTGCGCGGGATGCCTGGCAGCTGTGGCGCGGCGGCGCTGCTCGTGCGGCGTGGCGCCCCCCGCGGCGCCCCCCGCCCCGGCGCCCCCCGCCCCGGCGCCCCCCGCCCCGGCGCCCCCCCAGCGCGCGGCGCCCCCGCGGCCCTCCAGCGGGGAGGCGGGCCGCGACCCCGGCACGCACACTAGGCTGCTGTAAATACAAAACGACACGTTCTGTTACATATTTCAAAATTAACCTTATGTATATTTTTTTCCAAACTTCTGAAAAAAATATCGTATAGAATAGTAACCATTCTCTCTGATAACTGACGTGTGTAGCGAGACAAATAGTAGATTGTACAACAAGTGCATAAAACGTACGATTTTACGCGAGGCGTTTATCTATAAAGTTTATATATAAAGTCGAATGTAAAATGGGTTTTATGGACAAGGGCTACACTCTAATTTTCACCTCAATTGCGAGGAAATTATTTATCGGTCATCGTAAAACAATTTCAAGTTGTAACAAAAATATTACAAAGAAAACAAATATGGTTCCCACCAATTAACTTTTTAATGTTATTTTTTTCAATTTTCAACATGTGAATTTAGACATAGATACTTGTTTTCTGCCAAGTCATAAAAACATTTCTAAACTATTGTCAACTCCTATTTTATTTGATTTCATTTATTTAATTATAGAAAACACGCAATTCAAATAATTATAGCAAGAACATAATAAAATAACAAGTTTCAGTATTCTACGAAATGTTATTGCTCAATTAAATTGTGCAATATATTTTGACTCTGTTTGGCTCTTGAGCCACATTCTTAGTCTTAGAAGAAAATTGTACTCTATGCCTTAGAGCTTAAAATGCGATTTTATGTCGTCCACGGACGACTCAAAGTCGAACTTTACGAGCATGACAAGTGAAAATAACATTACACGCGAGACGCGCGGATCCGAATAGTTTCTTGCTCGCACACTACCTGTCGCGCTCAGCGACCCGAGTGCGCGCGACGATATCCGAGGCCTGGGAAGATATCCGAGGTATACTCACTCGTGGTGCGCGCCCGCGTCGTCGGTCTTCATCACGTCGTTGAGCACCTCGGCCAGGTTGAGCAGCAGCGCGGGCGCGCGGCGCAGCACCGTCGCGTTGCGAGTCGTCAGCAGCGCCGCCAGCCCGAGCCCTGGGAATCACATTACAGATTTTATCTACACTCACATTGTAAGTTCTCTAAAACGTGTTCGAAAAAAGGCAATTGCTAGCATTACCACAACCGATTTTACTATGATAAGCTTTTTATCTGTGGCAGTGACGTAATTTTAACTTTACATGCTCAAACATTGATGTGTTATGAGTTTTGATAGGGTTCCGTCCATTTGGCATAACTGTCGTGGCCAGAAACGCATCTGGCATAACATATTTGGCATAAATTGTTTTCGAAGAATATTAACATTGCAGAAGTCATCGGTTCGCATAATATACAATTGGCCAAATATTTGCGTATTCGAATTTGAAATGGGCTACTATTATTATGGCCGCTTTTTGATAAGAATAATTTCATTTTGCATATACTTCATGTCCTGGATGCCTGTCTGGCACACAAGTATGTGCCCACACAATGGAGAGATGTCAAAGTTATCTTATCTTCATACCAAAACCAGGTAAAAGTGACTACTCGGACCCCAAATCCTTCAGACCAATAAGTCTAACCTCCTTCCTACTTAAGACACTGGAGAGGTTATGTGAAAGGCACCTGAGGGAGACGGTACTAGCACATGTGCCGTTACATCCGAATCAGCATGCCTACAGCCCAGGTAAATCCACAGACTCAGCACTTCATGCGGTCACGACCAAAATTGAAGTAGCAATCAAGAACAAGACTATGTGCTTAGGCACCTTCATCGACATCGAGGGAGCCTTCGACAAAACTAAATTTACCAGTATAACTGCAGCGCTGGGAAGACATGGAGTGCACGCAGTTATAACCGAATGGATAAACAAGATGCTGAGCCAGAGAACCATCAGACTCGGTACGGACAAAACAAAACAGGCACTAGTAGCTAAGGGCTGTCCCCAAGGGGGCGTCCTGTCCCCTCTGCTATGGAACCTGGTGGTGAACGACTTGATCGCCAATCTAAACGACAATCACTATTACACAATCGGATATGCAGATGACATAGTGATACTGACAAGCGGGATGCACGCAGGTACGGCATGCGATATTACACGCTCAGCGCTGGCGATAGTGGAACGCTGGTGCTTTGACAACGAACTATCGGTCAACCCAAAGAAGACAGAGATGGTAATGTTCACCAACAAACGGTCTTTGGGATACTACCGCCTCCCAAAACTGTTCAATACAGAGCTCCAGCTGTCACCTGAGGTAAAGTATCTAGGGGTAATACTCGACAGCAGACTAAACTGGAGCACCCATCTCAACAACAAAATTGATAAAGCGACGGTCGCTTTCTGGCAATGTCGTAGAATGGTAGGTAGAACGTGGGGATTAAACCCCAAGATCACTCTATGGCTATATCAGGCAGTAATCCGACCAATCATATGCTTCGGCGCAATAGTATGGTGGCCACGCACCAAACTAACTACGGTCGAAGCCAAACTACAACGACTACAGAGATTGGCCTGCATGGCAACCACGGGCTGCATGAGGACCACACCAACTGCGGCCCTGGAAGCAATGTTAGGCCTACCACCACTGCACCTCTTTGTTAAGCAAGAGGCTATGGCTACGGCGGTACGGCTAAAGAAGCTAAATCTCTGGAAGGCGCCTAGCACACCGAAATCCTCATCGAGGCCGTAAGTAAGGAACCGCTCATAGAGGCGGCAACCGATGCGATACCTAGGCAGTTCGTTTTTGAAAAGAAGTACAAAATCCAGCTGTACGAAGACCCGGACGAGGGCCTCAACCCCAGGGAGCTGAGGATCTTCACAGACGGGTCCAAAACAAGGTCTGGCACTGGCTCGGGAGTTTTCTCAGAGGACCTAAACATACATATCTCTACACCATTAGGTGCCAGAAAACACGCTTTTCCAGGCGGAGTGTATGGGCATAATAATGGCTGCTCACGCAATCGTCTCTAGGAAGGTAACGGAATACCCCATCCGAATACTCTCCGACAGTCGATCGGTTCTACAAGCCCTACAGAGTCACAAAATAACCTCAGGTCTCATATACGAATGCCACAAAATCCTAACAGAGGTATGTACCACCAACAGCATAACCCTGCAGTGGATCAAAGGGCACAGCAACTCACGTGGCAACGACGCAGCTGATGTTTTAGCGAGAGGGGGCTCAGAGACGGAAGTGGTAGGTCCCGAGCCCATATTACCTCTACCTGTTGCATGGCTGCGGAGAACACTGCTACATAACACCAAGGTAGAGCACCAACATTATTGGACTAACCTAAGTACATGCAGGCAAGCCAAGGAGGCCCTCCCGACGATCTAGCCCGGATTGTCTAGGAAGCTAATACAGCTCAAGAAGCCGCAGCTCAGACTAATTACCGGAGCACTAACTGGTCATGCCCTTCTAAACAAGCATCTTTTCACTCTAGGTGTCACAGACAGTCCCCTCTGCAGAGCCTGCATGGAGGAGGACGAGACAGCCGCCCACGTCATCATCACATGTACGGGGGTGGCAGAATACCGGGCGAAACATCTTGGTTCGCCGAGGGCACTCCCGGAAGTCGTCGGCAACGTAAAGGGTCTGCTAGGCTTCCTGGAGGAATTGGGATGGCACGAATAGGCCACCCAGCACGCAAAATAGGCGCAATATACAGTCGTCGAGTTGCGGAAAACAGCCCGCGTAAACCTATAACCTATATATACTTCATGTCTCCGAAACTGATAATTTGCATAATCTGTTTAGCATAATAGGCTTTAGCAGAATGTTTGCATTGCAGAAAACTAATTATGCATAACGTACAGTTAGCAGAACTATTTTTTGCTCAAATTACATATAAATACTACTTAGTAAGTACATAAATACCTATGCATAATTACTTAGTTTATATATGCATAAGGAAACGTTGTTTCGGCAGGTTAAGGTTGTTAAGAACAGGTTGAGAATTCGTAATTTTTTTTAAATATTACTATGCATGATAATATTTATTAAGCTTTTGAGAGACTTATATTGATTCTTTGGGAGTAATTTATTGTATAAACTATATAGTTTTGGTTAAATAAAATTTTATATGAATTTATTCGTGAACCTCTTTACTACATATTTGAGATCTATTTCGTGATAAAAATTTTGCTCAGCTCCTAAGTACGTGAGCTCGTGGACCGTTTCGGTATAAAGTATCCCAGAGTAAATTATGATAATTTGTTGATCTTAAATATTTGACGGGCTGACTTAAATACGAAAACAAAACAAAGGAAGAAAAGGAAAGGAAAATAAAACAAATGACCCTTTTCATATTGTTTTATTTTCAATTGTTACTTGATTGGGATATTTATTTGAAGCAATAACCATATTATAGGGTTACTTTTTTAACAACATCTAAAGGTATTGTACATTATATTAAGTTGTAGCAATATATATAGCCACTAACCCGAATAGCTGCTCAAAGAGTAGGTTAGGTTAGATTAGAACTGTGACCCTCAAACAACCCAAACGGCTATTAAAAAATTGGGTTAGGTTAGAACTGTGACCCTTAATCCACCCCAATAGCTGCTTATATAGTGGGTTAGGTTAGGTTAGAACTGTGACCCTTAACCAACCCCAACAGCTGCTTAAAAAGTAGGTTAGGTTAGGTTAGAACTGTGACCCTCAAACAACCCAAACGGCTGTTAAAAAAGTGGGTTAGGTTAGGTTAGAACTGTGACTCTTAACCAAACGGAACTGCTGATCAAAGATTGGGTTAGGTTAGGTTAGAACTGTGTTTCTCAAACAACCCAAACAGCTCTTAAATAAAACCGGCCAAGTGCGTGTCGGACCACGCATAGGAGGGTTTCGTACCTTCAATGGAATAAGAACCAAACTAATACCAAAAGGTCGTATCTGATGCCTATGGAAGAAGTTGTTTGGAGATAACTCAAAAATGGCTGAACCGATAATGTTCAAAACAATTTTCCTTGAAATTATATGATAAGGCGCATCTCTTCAAATTTTTTCATATTTTTTGAATTTACGGTTCAAAAGTTACGGGGGGGGGGGCTACACAACTTTTCTGACTTTCGAAGCGATTATTTCAGAAAATATTCACTTAATCACAAAATAGTCAAAGAAACCTCAATGTTATTTTGAAAGACCTATCGATTGATGTGTCACATGTTGATATTTGGTAAAGTTTTTTTTTTTTATTTAGTTACCTGTATGGAGCGCCCCCTTAAAATATTTTTTTTTTCAAATTTAACTACATAACTAAGTAGCTGCATACAAAATACACCTTATGTGTAAATTTTATTCAGATACGTCGTATAGTTTCCGAGTAAAATGCCTGTGACATACGGACGGACAGACAGACAGACATGACGAATCCATAAGGGTTCCGTTTTTTTCCATTTGGCTACGGAACCCTAAAAAGTGGGTTAGGCTAGGTTAGAACTGTGACCCTCAAACCAACCCGAACGACTGCCAAAAAAGTATGTTAGGTTAATAGGTTTGAACCGCAAGCCTTAAGGAACCTACTAAATTAGGTAAATAATACCAGAATATACCCATTTACAACGAGTAGTCCAGCTTCGAACAAAAAAAAACTGAGCGGCTAAATAAAATAAAGAAACTTGCTTGGTGCAGCCCTGTGCCCGAAATTTAAGTTTCGAAAGTGAATATAAATTTAGTTAGTAACTGGGTTATTGGTCTAAAAACCACATTCCATATACTAATGTTGTACGGTTGCATTTATTAAATAAATAGATTTTCATTCATACCCACTGGTATACATAACAACAGTATGAATGAAATATAAATTATTCCTCGTGATGATTCGGATCATATTTATCATATGTATAGATTCGGCCTTAATGCGTATAATATGCGTATTGCAAGTATGCGAAACTTCAGTATGCCATAAAATTTTATGCCACTAGTCTTTTATGCTTAAAGTGATTTATGCAATGTTGAATTATTACAAACAAACAAATGCGAAATAAAAATGATATCTTGCGTCGATTCGGACATTAAGTTTATGCCAAACGTTACTTCGTTCGATGAAAATTATGCGTAGAGTACATATGCGGAACTTGGCTATGCCAATAGAGTTTATGCTAACAGTAGTTTATGCTTAAAGTTGTTATGCAACACAGAATTATTACAAAAAATTTTATGCCAAAGATAGGGGAACCGTTTTGATAACATAATGTACACCTGCACGCTCCCCCCCGACCGCGCCGGCACAATCGAGTTGGCCATGGCGGTGCAATGGCGGCCATTCTATGGTTTCCGAATACGGCATTTTGGATAAATAATATGAGTGTAGATAAAGCAGTGTATGCAACTGTACGTAATTAGGCCTTAAAACATGAGTGTGGTTTTATGAAACGAGCCGTAGGCGAGAACCCTTATTACGTAAACTACTATAAATTTCGTACCCTTAGTAAAATAACGCAAAATCTGCATAGGACTTTCATTACAGACGCTGTGCTGTTTTAGCAAGGGTACGTTTGTGATGCCGAACAATTTAGCTGCGCGTGCGAGCGCACCGCATCGTGGCTGCCGGCCGACTGAGGTCGAGCGCCCCCCTCCCCGAATATACAGCCCTGCGCGCTAACCCTCGTGCCCCTATTTGGGTGACGAATGTGTCAAGTGTCACTGAGAATATTGTCGAAATTATTGTTTTCGAGACGTTTTAGCTCAATTTTCTATAGTTTTTACGTTAAATAATACAAATATATGAATTGAAACATATTTACAGTTAATAAAATACCAGTAAATCCTCATATTAACAAAATTACAAGAAACAATGAACGATACCTCCTCAGGCACCGACGGCACCGTCGAAAATAGCCAAGATAATACACTGCTTCCCTGTCAAATATGCTCGAAGTTATTCAAGAGACGCGGCTTAAACATACATATAAGTAAGTCACATCCTCAGATCTATGCGAGCCGCCAAGACAACGAACAACCTACTAATACTTCATCAAAGCAAAACAACAACAACCCACTAGACAACATATTCAAAGACGGCTTTGGAGCAAAAATTATAAACAACGAAGGCAGCCAAGACTCTCCATGGACACTCCGCTGGAAGAAAATCATAAAATTGTCGGGAAAACAATACAATCTTCCACGAGGAAATGTTGGCCGTCATTTCATTGACCTCCTAGCAAATGAAATCAATAAACTAGTAAATGAATTACCCACAAATGGCTTCTCTGAACGAATATTCTGCTACTGCAGCACAATTCTCCAAAGGGATAGTCTAGTAACTAAAAGCCCGGATATCAGACGTCTAATAAACAGGAGACTGGAAATGTGGCGAGAAAGTCAATTTGATGATTTAATACACGAAGCAGAGAGATGCAACAAAACGGTTAATCCTTATAAAAAACAACAAGACTGCGATCATTTGTCGCGTGTGTTTAATAGACTGATGCTACAAGGAAAAATAAGACAAGCCAATAGATTTATCACAGAATGGAATGGAGGTGGAATATTAAACCCTGATGACAAAATTGGTGACAAAACCATATTTCAGATCCTAGAAAAAAAACACCCGAACCAACCAACACCAAATATATCGGATTTTGACCAACCAACACAACTTCCAAACCTCGTCGATGTTGATATAATGTCCAATCATATTGAAAAAGTAGCAAGAAGCATCTCAGGTGGTGCAGGCCCGAGCGGCACTGATGCTGATCAATGGAAAACGATGCTTTTACGATTTGGCCCACACAGCCTCAAACTAAGAGAATCAATAGCAGCCTTAACAAGAAAACTAGCAAAGGAAATAGTAGAATGGGATGCAATAAGAGCGCTGCTAGCCAGAAGAGGCATCGCCCTTGACAAGCGTCCAGGTGTCCGCCCAATTGGTATTGGGGAAATACTTCAACGCATCACAGCAAAAGCTATGGCTTTAGCGACAGGCACAGACGTACAACAAGCATGCGGAGCAGATCAACTATGCAATGGAATAAAAGCTGGTATAGAAGGCGCAGCACACGCAATGTCACAAAGCTTCCATGAAGACGGCACCGAAGGTATAGTCTAAACAATTTGAACTGAGCTCATCCACTTAGTGTCTTATCTTTTGTGTGTAAACCGCAGGCGCACGTGCCACTATGAAAAAACGGGTTTGGCTACCTGTTAGCGTTTATTGAATATCTGCTATATGGACCACGGAATAAGATTCAATATCAACTAATACGAAAAAACCTCTAAGTTCTATACGGTTGCACCCAGTACAAGCGATTCAAATGCTCTAGAACCAGCGTAACTCGACACCGAGATCCGAAATAAAAGTGCGTAATTGGAGATCGCGCTTGCACTGGTATTCCGAGCGCACGGCTAGTTAGCGATTAGGAAGCAATTGTAATTTTCCCGAACGGGCAGGTAAAACAGGGTTGGATTCTGATTAAATCATTTAGGTGGATGTACGATTTACAAATATCTAATATATGAAATATATACAGGGTGATTCATGAGACGTGAGCAGGCTTAACACTACGGATTCAGTTAAAAATAAGCTATTGTTTGATATCAGTATTAGTGTGATAAGCGCAATTTTTTTTTTTTTAAATAAAAATAAAACGTTTGAAATTATTTACGACACGCATGGTCACTCTACAATTAGAATACTCCGTCGAGTACTGATATTCTCCTGTTTTTCTGTGATATGTATCAAATTGATGTCTGGTTACTTTTGAAACATCGTATCTCACTTAATTATTTTTTCTAATTTTTCATAATCAAAGTGCTGTCATGATTGTCAAAGAGGTTTTATCTTTATTGATTTGTTTATGTAGGGTGACCATGATTACAGAGAATAAAATTTCTACGAAACAAAAAGGTAAAAAAAAATTGAAAGGCGTTAGTGTTTCACTTAAACATGATGGCGGTCGATTAATTATCGTTAACTAAGTGTGTAGGGTTGTTCCTGCTCACGTCTCATGAATCACCCTGTATAGTACATATATAATAGATTTTAATAAATATTGGGTATGTTAAAATTATTATCAGACATGTAAATAATCAACTATTTTAAAATTGCTTTCTTAATTTTACAGCTTAGACTTACTTTCACCTATAGCAAATTATGTACTGAGAATAACTCAATTCAAATATAAATAATATGAATCTACATTATAATTCTGCTTGTTATCATAATTCGAATGTGTTGTAGAAAAATATAAAAATATATATATTTACAGTACATATTAGTCAACAAAAATAATCATATTAATCTTTTCATCATATTAATTTCATTTTTTTTTTTCTAGATTAATTAACGTGCCTACAACTATTCCTCGAATGAGGGTTAGTCATGTTTATTACATTTCTTATCAGATTTACAAACGTTTTAAAAGAAAATAAATAAATAACAGATTTTAATAAATATAGGCTGAGTATGTTACAATTATAATCAGTCCTTTAAATACTCAAAGTCAAAATCAAAAATGTATTTATTCAAGTAGGCATAGCAACAAGCACTTTCGAATCGTCAGTAACGATTATTATCTTAAGCTATTATATAATTAATAGAAATATATTGATGCAATTATACAAATAATACGGGTCAAAATGTATCATAATAATTTCACAATAAAATCGACAAAACTTAAAAGATAAAAAAATGTATAATAAAATACTAGTTTAGAATGTTTCTAGAATAAAATGCAAATGTCAGAAGGAAAATTTAAATCATTATTTTTTAATAAATCTTCTATACTATACTATAATAAAATAATCGTCTTCTATACTATAATAGGCTTTAAATAAGTTTATGTTTTACATAATTCTTGAATTTATTAAATGATAATTTGGTAATTTCTGTTGGAAGCTTATTATAAAACCTTAGAGTGGTGGGCACTGCCAGTTTATACTTATTTCTAGTATTAAAATTATGTATATCACAGTTCTTTCTAAAATTAACAATGTTTCTATGTACATACACAATATTTTCATAGATATATTGACTATGCACTGTCATTATATTAATGTCCTTAAACATATCTCTAACTGAGGCTCTATATTATCTTAATAATAAATTATTTAAACCTTGCTTTCTTAATTTCATACAATATGATAGTAATAAAAATACTTTAAAGGAAAAAATAACACTTAACACGTCTTTCATTTCGACATAACAGATGTGTCGCCAGGGTCGTTCTCTCATTGTTGTAATTAATAAACACGTGGTATAAGTACCTGTTTATTTCTGAATGTTATCTACCGTAATTTTCCCTGACCTATACCTAACCTCAATCATGAAAGAGGGAGCGAGATACCAATAAAAAAAAATCTACCTGGTCTGTTATCAATTTCTGAGACACATTTGGTTATGACAATTTTGAGTCTAGTGTTTGAATGGCTTAAATAATTAGTTGATTATTTATATGTCAGATTATAATTGTAACATACTTGCGCATAATGTGTAAGAATTTGTTAAGTTTAGATTAATATGATTATTCTTATAGACTAATATGTAAAAAAAATTGTATACTTCTACAACACATTACGATTACATTCGAATTACGATAACAAGCACAACTACAATGTAGATTCATATTATTTATATTTGAATTGAGTTATTCTCAGTACATAATTTGCTATAGGTAAAAGTAAGTCTAAGCTGTAAAATTAAGAAAGCAATTTTAAAATAGTTAAGTATTTATATGCCTGATTATAATTTGAACATACCCAATATTTATTAAAATCTATTATATATGTATTTCATATATTAAATATTTGTAAATCGTACATCCACCCAAATGTTTTAATCAGAATCCAACCCTGTTTTACCTGCCCTTTCGCGAAAATTACAATTGCCTCCTAATCGCTAACTAGCCGTGCGCTCGGAATACCAGTGCAAGCGCGATCTCCAATTATGCACATTTGTTTCGGATCTCGGTGTCGAGTTACGCTGGTTCTAGAGCATTTGAATCGCTTGTACTGGATGCAACCGTATAGAACATAGAGCTTTTTTCGTATTAGTTCATATTGAATCTTATTGCGTGGTCCATATAGTAGAAATTCAGTAAACGCTAACATGTGGCCAAACCATTTTTTCCATAGTGGCACGCGCGCCTGCGGTTTACACACAAAAGATAAGACACTAAGGGCGGGTTGCACCACGCACACTTAACGAACTCATCATGGTTACAGTAGACGTCAAGTCCGTTTTTCCGTTGCACCATGCACTTTAGCAGTCAGAAAGTTACGTTAACCTTAACCAGCCATCGAGCACTGGTTAACTCAAATCTACGTTTAAATATGGCTGACAGTTTGCAAAAATGTCTCGTATTTCAAGGATAAATGCATTATTAGACAAAAAGACAGTGATATTTGATGAAAAATATTAAAATATTGTTTGCAGTAATAAATATATGCGAGTATCTGAACGTAAAAAGGCGTATACGATTGACGTTTGGTTTTATTCACAATTTTTAGATCAGATAACGGTATTAAATAATAAGTACATAAAATTCTTTGTAAAAAGTGCGTTATTTAGTTAAAATCGAGTGCCGAGTGACTTCAGGTTGAAATAGTACAGACTTCTGTTATGTATCACAAACATACCAGAACCTACAGTCATTGTCATGAAAGCCGACAGCCGTAGAATGAGCAGGACCAGAATCATGACAACCATTAAAAAACCACTCTGTTTTTGTCAATGAAGACCAAACCTTTGGAAACAACGGTTGACTTGAATACTGCAAGGTAGAAGACAAAAGGGAACGTAAACCTCCGACGCGGTGGAATGACCAGGTCAAGAAGAAAAACAAGTTTTATGACACGGTAGAACAGCCCACGAACGGGACTTGATGGGAGCAAGTCATACGATTCAAAAGATGCCAGATGATCAGAGAGGTTTCTTTAATGCTTTTAATAAGGGCATGAAGTTATACCACCAAACATTTATCGCCAATGTCCTACAGAAATCGAGCCTCGACACCTAACTAAACAATGTTCAGAACAGTACATGTAAATAAAGTGTGATGCGGAATTTACAATCAAGTAAATAAGAGTGTCATGTGTTGTGGGACAATAAAAAAATAGTTCAACAATGGTTAGGTATCCACAAATTCAAATGTGTATGAAAATTCATTATAGTAATTCATATAATTCTTGTTTTTTATTTGATTTCATTATTTGCCTTAAAACAAGCACAGTAGGCCTCTATTTAATGACAACTTGTGATAATGTCACAAAATGTCCGGTCCCTTGAGTGTTGATAAAGAGCTTACACTGTATTTCAGTTTAATTTGTGAAATAAACACAAAGATTTTACAGATCTATTGAAACATTAAACCCATATAAATAAATAAACTATCTACTGACAACTAATTTGACTTCATGTGTGTCGCTCTTCTATGGCAATTGTTACCTACCATTTGCTGCTCGTCGCTGCAATCAGGATTATGGCCAATCAAGTGTTTACAGATGGTGCCGGCATAGGTTGTAGTCTCAGTCCTACCAATAGTGTCAAATTCTTGTTTTATTTGGAATTTACTGGCATTAATTTTAGCCCTTTAAGCCAAATCTCATTCAACAAAACTAGTGGTAGGTGCCTACTTATGCTGGCACCTCCTGACTTTTGACAGATACCTTCCCCATTAGTATATTTTAAATCGGACATTATTATGAACATGCTTTTTTTAATCCAAATTGTACCTCCTCACTGTACAGTTCATGTAGGAAGATACTATTGCCGGTGACTGTACGCAAAATAAGTACATGCATTTCATTTTGTAAGTATAAAAAGTAGATATATTTTCATACTTACATTTCTATAAGGGAAAAAGCTTCCTAAGATGATGTATGTATGCATGCATTTTTGATTAGTCCTAGTCCTATCATCAGTGCTCAAAATCAATTATAAAATATGTGTTATGTTATGATTTTACTATGAATTTATTAGTAATAAATAATAAAGGTCTCTCTTTATCATATATCTTTCCCAACCAGCATAGGTACCTATTTACAAATAAAACATAATAGTAACTAGGTACCTACCTACATGGCTGTTGTATGACTTGTAAACATATATCATTACAAAGAAATAAATGATTATGATTATTAAGATACAAGTGATAAGAAAACATTTTTGGAATCCTAGCCACACTGTTTTATGGTCACTTTTACCTGAATAATATTTGTAACATGTATCAAGAGTAGAGTATTGTTAATAACCATTATCAAAGATCTGTGGTTCAGTATATGAAGTTTTTTGTCCGATCAATAAGCTGGCTCACTTTGGCCAAGGGTCCGCTTCACACTATCTAAGAACTGATTGATCTGACTTAAAATACTTCAAGTGTCAAGTTTCATTGATTATTTATGCCAAGTGCTAGAAAACTGGTGAATAATATTTGCAGTAGAAATATGTTTGGAGGGGGGAGGATCTTGCTTCCATCTACAAAGGAAACCTATGCCAGTGTTTGAATAATAAATAAAACAAAAATAAGGTAACTAAATAAATATAATTATGTATTTTATTATCAAAATTAAAATACTGATTGATTAGGTTAGTATAATTATACTTTATTTTTACATTGAGATTCTACCAATTTCTTGAAATCACTGCATTTTTACTTTCAAACATCCTGGAGTTAGGCACTGAGTAGCATAACAAGCCTCGATTTCATCTTGTCTTCAATACCAAAGGTAAATTCAAACCTGAAATAAAAAACATTGTGTATCATTATTCATTAGTGTAACATATGTGCTACTCATCATTTGTTAACAAAGATAAATATTATAAATAAATAAATATTATAGGACAATCTTACACAAACCGACCTAGTCCCACAGTAAGCTCAATAAGGCTTGTGTTGTGGGTACTAGACGACGATATATATAATAGATAGATATTGATAAATACTTAAATACATAGAAAACATCCATAACTCAGGTACAAATATCTGTGATAAAGACACAAATAAATGCCCTTACCAGGATTCGAACCCGGGACCCCCTGCTTCGTAGGCAGTGTCACTACCGACTGGGCTAGGAGGCCGTTAAGATACTTTAGAACACTCATTTAATAAGTAAGTACATGTATAAGTTCAATATTTAGGACGTTGGTTACAGTGCCAGCCATAATCAACCAGGTTGGAGGGATTCAGTACCCTATTTTTACGAATTTTCAAGAGTTAAAACTAGTGATGCCTTTGTTTTGCGATTGGGCTCCTTCTCGCCATTTGGTGCTTCCAGCAACGGCTTTACTTGTTTAGGGCTCTGTAAGTAGTAATAAACTAGCAGGATGATTTACTCACTATAATATAATGCACAATACACCAGCCGACTATTCTGGCTTTCGCTTTAAACTCCACTCTCAGCACAAGTTGCATTATCCTTTGAAAAAATTTCCTCGTAAGGCGCAATGGATAGCCCACTTTTTGATTGAGTAATAAACATGTTCAGGAATGGCTAAATGTTTGTATATTCTTGATTTTCAAGCTGCAGAGTGCAAAGTTAAGTTTAGTTCGCGCTCCTTTCTTTAGATTTTTTTCTTCGTGTGACGATTTTGACAAGTTTAGTTTGGCATTTATGGTTGTGTTGCCATATTGAATAAATATTCTACCATAAAAATGTTGTTAGAAATGCGTTTATACAGTGGCATCCCTCGTAACTCTTACGTTCTGGTATTTTGCACTTGGTGCAACCCATTTATGTTAGCAATCGTTAAGTAGCTCCGATTAGCGTAACATTTGGCTTACTTTTACAGGCGGTTTGGTGCAACCCACCCTAAGTGGATGAGCTCAGTTCAAATTGTTTAGACTATATACTCCTCGTCGACGCTACCAATGCCTTCAATGCTCTCAATCGTTCATTAGCATTATGGAATGCCAGACTTCTGTGGCCCCGATGCTCGAGATTCCTCTTTAATACCTACAGAGAACACGCAGTCATATCATTTAGAAATACTAATAAATACATATTAAGTAAAGAAGGAACAACCCAAGGCGACCCATTAGCAATGCAAATGTATGCGATTGGAATATTACCACTAATAAAATCATGCAAAACCCGGCCAAGAGCGTGTCGGGCCACGCTCAGTGTAGGGTTCCGTAGTTTTCCGTCCGTCACAGTAAGTGTCCCCACTTAAGAGTTAAAATAACACCGCCATGTAGGATATGATATGAGCGTTCCACGTACAGCGACATCTATCGGCAAATTAAGTAAACTATTGCACGCGAGCTTAAAGTATGGAAGATGATTTTTATGGGATAATTCTTTATTGCGTGAACAGATTTTCACCGTTTTTACTTTATTTGAAAGCACGTCATTTCATTGTGAGTTTGTAGAAATTACAGATACAATAAACACCTGCTTATACGGTTAAATTACAGACTTAGTTCAGAAAGTATTTTGTAATTTTTTTTCAAAAACTATTCAACCTATCAAGTTCAAAATAATTTTCCTAGAAAGTTTTTATAAAGTTCTACTTTTGAAAAATTTTTTTCATATTTTTAAAACTTATGGTTCAAAAGTTGGAGGGGGGGACACATTTTTTTTTACTTCTGGAGCGATTATTTCCGAAAATAATTACATTATAAAAAAATATTTTAGTAAACCCCTATTCATTTTTAAATACCTATCCAACAATATATCACACGTTAGGGTTGAAATGAAAAAAAAATCACTCCCCACTTTACGTATAGGGGAGGTACCCTAATAAAACATTTTTTCCCACTTTTTATTTATTGAGAATTAGAGGAACGAGAAGAAGAATAGAAAGATTTGGATGCGAAGACGGCTGTGGAATACCCACCATAGAACACTAGATTCCTCTTCATCTTATGTTGTTATTTTTTATATTATATTGTATTATTTAACGTAATAAAAAAAGCATACATATTAGTGTCTCACTATTTATTTATTCGGGGAACCAACAGCTAATAATAATAATGTAGCTATATTGGTAAATAACAGAGAGCCAATTAAAGGTTCCCACTATAGAGTGAAATTACTTCGAGCGTGGCGGCGGGGGTCGCCCGGCTATGCGGGGTCTTGGGTTAATTAGTCTATGCAAATAACAAAGTAGAGAGACAGGATAGTTTGTATAACCAAAATCAAATAATTGATAATTCTATACAGACAATTGTAAAGCACAGGCCAGTGTAACAATAGTTCTCACCGGCCACCTTCCACCGCTCCACCTGCGTGACGAGGTTCATCTTGTCGGTCCACACGTGCAGCACCTTGTCCAGGAGCTCGGCGGGCTCCGCCTCGTGCTCCGGCGTGGTGGCTGCGGCCTCTTCCACCGCCTGGGAAATCACACAGTACATATTTACTTCTTTGAAGGTTTGTTTGTTTTGTTATGCATGTGTTCTTCAACTCTGACGGTAATTCGTTATAGATTTTGGGAACCAGATACTTTCTACATCTCTAGCCAAAATAGTTTCTTTAGCTAGGTAAAAGTAACTTGTCACTATCTCTATTCCTTATGAGCCTTTTATTCACACTAGGTTTTTTAAACTCGTCTTTACAAAATTGCTCCATAGCCAACACTAACACTACCTTTTCGTGTACTGGTAACAATTTACATTCTAAAAAAGATTTTCATAGGTGCTATTCTTACATTTTCTTTTGGTCTTTGCGTCGACCATTAACTTCATGAATCGAATCTGCAAAGCCTTTAATTTATCTAAATATGTTTTAAATGTACGGCCATTAGCCAATCCATACGACAAAAGTGAATCCACGAGAGCATAGTACACCGCATACAAAGTAGCCCAAGCAGCCAATAGCTTAGTTTGTTATTAAATAAAATACTAACACCGAAAAATTAAGCAACCCAGCAGGACTTGAACCTGCATCGATACGCTTTGTCGTGGCTCGATCGCTTTACCAATTAAGCTATGGGTCAAGTTACTAAGTTGACGAAATTTTCAATGCCTTCAATCATCTTGTTGCTTTTATTTTGATTTACATCAGCTTTACAGCACCCGTAAGCGACATCTAGGTGCTAACTACTAGAGTTAGATACCCATTCCGCCGACGCTATCGCAAGTGTCACAACGGAAACATAGATGGCGCTGCTTTCAACTCATAATTATTTTTGCATGTTTTTATGTGGGGCAGTCCACTCATACAATAGTTTGTTAATAACAAAAAAATCAAAGAGAAATATTGAAAAAAACATTTACTTAATTAAAATGAAAAAGAAAATAATTACATTTTCATTTTTTTTTTTTAATTAAGAAATTTCTTTGACACAAGTTTATTTCAAACTTTGACGTAATTTACGATAACAAAGGCGGTTGAGGAACGCAATAAAATTTCCAAGGGGTATAAATAAAATAAATAACAAAATGCGTTACCTTGTAGAAGAGGTCAGTGGATATCAGAATGACCCTAGACAAGAGGCACAGTTCCACCGACAGCACTAGAGGCAGGTCGTCCAGGTCCAGCCAGCTACAAAAGTATACATTCGCAGAGTTAACAAACATGGTCAGTCGTTACGTTAGCGCGTCGCCGCAAAGCGTGCGTCGTACATCGGTAGGTACTTTAGTATGCTTAGTGCTTGAATATAGCTCAGACCTAGCTCTCCCGAACATATCGCGTGTACTAAATAAATACACGTAAAATATATCGTATATTATAAATAAATAATAATAATAAATATTATGGGACAATCTTACACAAATCCACCTAGTCCCACAGTAAGCTCAATGAGGCTTGTGTTGTGGGTACTAGGCGACGATATATATATAATAGATAGATAGATAAATATTTAAATACATAGAAAACATCCATAACTCAGGAACAAATATCTGTGATAAATACACAAATAAATGCCCTGACCAGGATTCGAACCCGGGACCTCCTGCTTCATAGGCAGCGTCACTACCAACTAGGCTAGGAGGCCGTTAAAATTACAAACTTATATAGATGTTATATGCAAAGGAAAAAGTGACTTAGGGCTCCGGTGTCCAGGGCTGGGATCGAACCAGCGTCTTCTGTATTCGCGGCACACTCCTTAACCACATGGCCACCTGGGTCATTTTTATGTCACTTTTTCGTTTGTATATGACACCTATATAAGTTTATAATTTATATAGTAGTGTGTCTACTTATTTTAATAAATATTTAGTCATTAGTTATTTATTTGCAGAAAAATAGTGTACATTGAAGATGATAAATACAGTAAATTAGATCAACTACTTTACTACAATGTAGCATGGAAATAATTACAATAAGTGTTAACTAATCTAGATAAACATCTTTATTTAGATTTGTTGTTCAGATAAACCGTAAATGTTTATATGTAGTAGCATTAGTCAGTGGAGTGTTGACATGTTTCGGAGACTAGCTATACTCTATCAGCCATATTCATAAAAAGTTAGGAGCTCACTGATCGGTCGCTCAGAGGTGGGGTACCAAAATTCTTGATGCATAAACGCGTATTGACGTTAATCTGTCTCCGATCGACCTCCTATAAAAGCCAAAAGTTACGAGCCCGTGGACCCTCCTTTATCCGCATATTAAGTGACAAGATGGCCGACACAACGTTGAACAGCTGATTTTGAATTTTGATAGGAGCTACACAGTACAGAAATCGAAGAGATTTCTAACAGATGGAGACTTCTGTTTATAAGTTTCTGTGTTTCGATTTAATTGTTAAGTAAATAATTGTAATATCAATAAATAGTCCAGCGACATCGGAAATGGGTAGGAAACAAATATCTAGATTTTCGACGAGTAACCATCGTAATTAAATGCAAGTAATGTCAGTAATTCAGGTTATCAAACAAGTGAATCGCCGGCGTCTGAAGTTTCAAGTTTCAGTGCGTGTGTCTTAAAATAATAATCTGCCCTATCCTATGAGGACCTCGTCACTTACAGAAATCAAGTAGAAGAAGCGCTGCAATAAAAGTAGTAAGTACCTACCTATAAGCATATTAGTTAGCTACTTATCGGTCGAGGCGGTACCTATCTTAGGTTACCTACGTATTTTTTTTACCTACTTGTGTTAATAACCATATACACACACACATTAAATAGTCGAATATTGCTCGACATGTTTCGCTCCATAACGAGAGCGTATTCATGTGTCATGAGTCATGAGCCATTAGCGTGGCCCTCCGCGGCCGAGCACTCCGCGCGGCGGCCGAGGAGGCGAGAAATACACTAATTTTCAGCATCATTGTCAGATGTAGTTGGTGTAATGGCTCTTGAATAAGCTTCTCGTTATGGAGCAAAACATGTCGAGCAATATTCGACTTAAAAAAAACCGGCCAAGAGCGTGTCGGGCCACGCTCACTGTAGGGTTCCGTAGGTTTCCGTCCGTCACAGTAAGTGTCCCCACTTAAGAGTTAATAACACCGCCATGTAGGATATGATATGAGAGTTCCATGTACAGCGACATCTATCGGCAAATTGAGTAAACTATTGCGCGCGAGCATAAAGTATGGAAGATGATTTTTATGGGATAATTCTTTATTGCGTGAACCGATTTTCACCGTTTTTACTTTATTTGAAAGCACGTCATTTCATTGTAATTTTGTAGAAATTACAGGTACAATAAACACCTGCTTATACGGTTAAATTACAAACTTAGTTCAGAAATTATTTTGTATTTTTTTTTCAATAACTATTCATCCTATCAAGTTCAAAATAATTTTCCAAGAAAGTTTTTATAAAGTTCTACTTTTGAGATTTTTTTCATATTTTTAAAACTTATGGTTCAAAAGTTAGAGGGGGGGGGACGCATATTTTTTTACTTCTGGAGCGATTATTTCCGAAAATATTTACATTATCGAAAAATGATTTTAGGAAACCCCAATTCATTTTTAAATACCTATCCAATAATATATCACACGTTAGGGTTGAAATGAAAAAAAAAATCACTCCCCACTTTACGTATAGGGGAGGTACCCTAATAAAAAAAAAATTTCACTTTTTATTTTACCACTTTGTCGGCGTGATTGATATACATATTAGTACCAAATTTCAGCTTTCTAGTGCTAACGGTCACTGAGATTATCCGCGGACGGACGGACGGACGGACGGGCAGACATGGCGAAACTATAAGGGTTCCTAGTTGACTACGGAACCCTAAAAACCAGTGTTACCCGTTATTTAATATAGGTACTTATCTGAGTCTCACGAAAGTTTCGTGTTTAAAATTATATTAAATAGTATATTTGGCTAGACGAGGGAAGTAGATATAGGTGACCTACTATCATCGAAATGAAAGTTTTGCATGATATTGCAATCAATTAAAACAACTTTAGGTACTTGATTCCAAGTAAAAGACTGTAGTAAAATTTGACAAGTCATGTTTAGATTGCAATAAGAATCAAATAAAATAATAGCATAATATAGCATATAATGGTAACATGGTGATTTTTTGGGAATTAGCTCATATTGAACCAGTCTGAATAGAAGATGATGATCATACTTAATTACTTTTTACACACCGTCTTAGGGCCTCAGGGGTAGATCTCTACACCTGCAGTATCTATGTATATGTACTTACTAACTTTCAATCCTTAAAACTAAACATAAGTTTCTTTATTCTACAATAATGTGGCCTATCTGGGTCAGACATAGACCCCTTGATAGCAAAAAACCCAGTACAACACTATACTATTATATCCAGATGCTGAAAAGATTATGCAGTAGTGACGGATGAAGAAGTGGTTGCAGCATTAGTCAACAGGGCAGTAAACAATGCACATCTTCAAGGATTTATCCAACGCCACTCACAAGGAAGGTAACTATTTCCACTAACTGATCAACTCAAACCTACAGAATACCTCACTCAAAGTGTCAAACAAACATTGCCTGGCTTGCACCTAATGCAGCTATGGTGAAAAATGTAATACTAACAATATATGATATTGAACTTTGTTGCAGCATTTGTATACATTTTTCATGTCTTACAAAAAGGTATAGGTACTATCGGGTTCATAATTGCATACCCAAATAATGAATTCATTCATTGATAAATTGGGTATCCAATTATGAACCCGATGGTACATATAAGATATGTCAACACTTTCACTGCTATTTCATTGTAATCGGTTAAATTCAAACCTAACACCTTACCGGCTTAGTTAATTATTCTGCTGACTGTACACATCTATAACACCAACGTTACAGTCATGATCTCTGAATAGTCATAACATATTCTGATTTCTGATACTCAATATATGTCAATGATCACAAACAGCTGCTGAAGTTTCCAGTAAAAGGAGAATAAAACATCAATACAAAATTTTTATTGAGATAAAATAAGATCATTTATTCAGTAAAATCAAATGTCCCGTTTAATAAGAAAACACAAAGCCGGAGCATTTTGGGTTTCTCTGTCTCATTTCCTTTTGTTTCAGTGTGATTGCTGAGGAGGTCAGGCTGGCTGCTGGGGCATGCTGGCCCATAGTGACAGTTCCTTGAAGGAAGTGTGTAGGTGGTGCTTGTCCATGAGTAACTTGGCCTTTCAGAATCTGGAAATAAAATAACAATTTTGATTAAAGATATTTTCAAATATTTTATGTAATTTAATTTTAGTGTACTGCGGTGACCATATAAGTTATTATAATTTTGTTCATTGTCTTTTTACCTACCTTTGCAAATAGAGAGCATTAACCGACACCAATATTCATAAGGCTGTACAAATTGAAAAAGAGCAGATCTGAAAACCACATTTAAATCTGGTTGTATCTAAATGCTGGCAGACAGAGCTAAAGACCCAACTATGGTTATTCTGACAGGCAGTTGTAGGCCTTTCATAAAATAATAATGTATATTTTGCACTTATAAGACTATGGTTTTGGCACTATTAAAATATTTACATAATGTATAGGTAACCAATGTACAGGTATGTTAGGCATCAATTTCAAATACTACCTACCTTCACTAGTAGTGCAGTCCTGTTATTTGTGTCTATATGAAACTCTGCGCCAACCAAGTAAATCCACAACACACAACTTGTGGCAGCAGCTGTCAGGCTTCAATTGATCAGTGACCACTCTTATTTCTTCTCGTTTCTGTTTTTTGAGCTATACAACCATTCTCTGAACGCCGGTATGCATGACATCGACACTGTAAGCAGTAAGAAATGGGTAAGCACGCTAAGTAATATTCAGTTCTTCAAGTTCTCAATTAACATTTGTTTATAAGTTTTATACTGAGAAATATGTCTGACATGGGCAGATACTTTTGTAAATGGTCCGAACCTAGTTATAAGTCAATTAATTAATTGATTTTCTTACCTTATTTTGATTACTAGTCCAGTGATTCATCGTAGGTAACAACACATTCCTAATATTACATTTCAATTGTTTACTGTCTCTCTTCTTCACTATAGGTAGGTACATTAATTTTATTCATATATTTCTCGACACATTACACAGTCATTAATCTAAAATTAGTTACAAAAGTATTTATCCAAACCGTAGTAACATGCAAACAAAATACGTAATAAAATTTAACGCATTTCCCGCTACTACCGCTGTCATGTGTCATGTTCTGTCAAACTTTTTTTTTAATTGCGATGAAACTGGGTTTTTGTCTATGATTTTGCCAAAAGTGCCAACATAACGCGTCTAATCTTTCAATAAGCGGTGGATCAGATATGAGCAGGATAATATGTGTTTATAAATCAAGCATTTTTAAAAACCTCAATTAAGGCTAATCGGCGTATCACCGGGTTCGACGATCAGACGCCGATTAAGGTTTTTTTATGAATATGGCCGTATGTCTTTAGGTATTTAAATAAAAGTAAACAAACAATTTTTACATTTTCGGGTAGTTATAACTTTTATTGGTTAACCGATCAAATACAAAACTGCCTGGATCTGTCACTTAACGACCTGGCTTTAACCAATATTATTTGATCGTGTAATGTGTTCAACTACCCTCAACTGGCTTAAGGAGCCATTTGAGGGTAGATCTTATTTACTTTTATTTAAATACCTAAAGATACAGAGTATAGGTGTCCATGTTCAAGCCCCCCCCCCCCGCCCCCCCGCGGCCCCCGCGCACGTGTGGGGGAGGGCCGGCGCCGGCTCACGTGTTGTTGTGCGGCGTTGTTCCCTCCAGCTTCCCCCTCCCCCTCCCCCCGACCCTTTCCGACGATACACTAACCTAACCGCTCACTGTGTCCCCTCCCTTAAACTACCACACCACACGCTGAACTTCTAGCCATAGATTTACAGGCTTCCACGCTGGCGGTACACCAACACAACACCCCAGCCTCCATCGCGAGAAGTAGGTTAACTAAAGAGACGTGAATGTAACCCTTATATTTTCTACTATTTCTCACGAAAGTTTTGAATTCAATATTTGTATAGTTAGTTATTTATTCCTGAAATGGGGAATATGGGTTTAACCTTAAATAAAAACGACAATATAGATTGCAATACTGATTTAAAAACGGTAAAGCTTTTCATACCAAAAAAAAGTAATTGCATTTCATTCAAATATCTTTATAATTTTGTTAAATACTTATTTGATACCTAATAGGTGCAAGACCCCGCATAGCCGGGCGACCCCCGCTGCCACGCTCGAAGTAATTTCACTCTATAATGAGACACTATTATTGAAAGTAACAGCAAACATAGTACGTCTCCATGGCAACCATTAATATCTGACTCTCTCTTACGCCCCACGGAAGAATCGCGCGTTCCCTGTCTAGCATTGCGAGTTCCCCTCCCGCACCCCTTCTTTTTGGCAACTTAGGTTTCAAAGAAATAACGCGCTAAGCGGAGTATAGAGATATCTTATATATGAATAGGTGTAATTAAACATAACTCACTGTATAACCCTCAGCAGAATAGGCCATATAACTTTGACTCCGAGGAACGTGTTCCTCTCAGGGAACGCTACGCTGATGCACACCTCCGCCATCTTCAACACCGTCAGTATACCTACGAGGAAAGAAACGTTTTTACGTCACACCTGGCCATAATGTGAGTATTATCGCACGCTACGCGTACGGTAAAACTCGCATTATGGCCAGGTGGAGACGTAAAATTGTGTACTCACCACGGGCAGTAAAAAAAAAACAACTTTATCGCATATTTACAACCCTCGCCTGCGGCTCGGGTCACAAATACCTGCGATTTCGGGCTTTCTTTCTTTTACAGTCCTTGGTAAGTAATGTACTATTATTTATTGCGTTTAGAACATAAACTAAGGGGGACAGTGAATCGAATGAAAATTCTAAAAAAAATATTCTATATACTAGCAACCAGCCAGGGCTCCGCAAGGGGGAAAATGGTTATTGTAGGTTATCCCTAAGAGACATATACCATTGCGGAATTTTTTGTAGACCTTCTTAAGGTGTACAATACTGTAGCACATTTTTTAGTTATCGCGAAGGGTTCAGCCAACGTTTGCAATGTAAGCGCAAACAAATGTGTTTATATACGACATCACATTACCCTCTGAAATTATCAGTATTTCTCTACTATATTATGCATGTAATACATATAAACATTCCTCTTGAATCACTCTTATCTATTAAAAAACCACATCTAAATCTGTTGCGTAGTTTTAAAGATCTAAGCATACATAGGGACAGACAGACAGCGGAAAGCGACTTTGTTTTATACTATGTAGTGATCACAATCGCTCGTTTTCAACCAACTTCAAGATTTCGAAAGAGGTTCTCAGGTCGTCAGGATCTTTGTTTTGCTTGTTTGTTAAATGTACAGCCTTGGCCAGAAGTGTTGAGCATAGCTGTTTTTTGGTTACAATTTCGATGTTAAGTATTAATTCCCTATCATAACAATGTACGATGACGTAAAATATTATATTTTATTGGTAAAGACTGTATTGACAAATATAAGGACAACTGCAACAAGCCGTCATTCTTGTTTCATTCGCTTTAAAAACATAAATTATTTATTATGTTATAGATGATATGATGTTAAATCAATTACTAGAATTATTTTTTCGGATCACTTTTGATTTCATAAACTGAGAGGTCATACACAGGAGCAACGAAAAATACTCTCTGACAAATACATACGAGAAAACGGTATGTCCATGAGAAAAATCGCTAAAATCGTGAGGGTGTGTGTTTCTGCGATTTAAATTGCATTAAAAAGTTTGGGTAAGACTTCTCTTTTAATGACAAGTCGAAAAATCGTCGAAAATCTGGCTCGAATAATCGCAATATCGACTCAAAGATACATCGAAAAATCAAAAACTCACTCAGTGCTTCAATAAGATATGTGGAAAAAAGTAGAGAACTTCTGTAGGAATGGTTCAAAGGGCCAAGAATTGCAACGACTGGGTAGCCCTCGGAAGCAACGGAAGCCAAACCAACTCCAAAATAGGCTGCAAAAGTTAAACACCGTCTTCGAAATTTATATGACACAGTTTTACTTAAAAATGAACAGTGCATAAACGACGAAAACCCCTTCAAACTGGATTTTTTGTTCTACCGGGCCTGTAGTACTCTACTATTCGCAAAGGAGCTCAAACTCAAACTCAAACATTTATTCAGTAAGTAGGCCACAAGGGCACTTTTACACGTCAAAGTAAAAGAGAGAGAAAAAAAATCAAACTACACCGGTTCTAACCCTACACCTCTGACCCGAGAAGAATTATGTCCGGCAAGAAACTCGGCGGGACTTATTTTTTCAAAACAACAGTACATCAAAACTAAACAATACATATAAGTGCGTTGTTCTATAAGAAAACATATCAAACCAAGGTTAGATTAACCAACAATAGGTTATAGTTTAAGAAAAATACCAAAGAAAAAAGATGAGTCCAAATCTGACTATTGAAAATAAATTACATACAAGTTTGATATACTTTCTTACCTGAACTGTGTCTTCTACATAAATTTCCAAATTATAATAATCCATCATCAACAGTTAGAAATAAACTTTGAATTTAAATAATATAAAAAAAAGTACTTAAGTGATTCTAGTATACAATAAACATACTATTTCTAAATTATACTTAGAGATGTATAAGGTCTCCAAGTGTCTTGATCTATATATTCTATATAATAAAAAATATGGAGAACACCTGAATGAGAACAAAACGTCAATTTTTTCCGAAAAATTTGGATCTAAGACAATGTGTGGTAGGTAATATGCGAATGCAGTATGAAATCTACGGCGTTCGTCACTACTTCCACGATGACTGCCAATCTTTACATAAAGAAGTGTGAACAAAATGAATTTTGTCACTGATTAGACGCCACAGGGGCTCTACTTTATTTTGGCCCGATTTGGCTAGTTGCCACTGTGCCCCCTGCATCAGAGAGTGGATGGAAACCCACGACGTGCGTCATGCTGCTAAGAATATGAATCCGCCAAATTACCCTTAGGTACGTCCCATCGAGGACGTGATGGGCAATCATGAAGAGAAAACTTCGGCAAAGCTTCACGGAAGCGGATTCCGTAAAAAAATAAAAAAAAACTTGGCTCAAGCGTCGAAACTGGTCACAGTAAACGTTGTCCGAATCTGATGAGAAACGTCTGAAGCAAACGACGAAAAATCGCCCGAAGGCAAAGGTTACATACAGGTGTCTTAGTCAACACTAAAACGTTTAAAAAGGCCTTCCAACCAAATGCCCAAAACATACTTACGCAAAATAATAAATTTTTAAAAAGTTATTACACATTTCACTTGTCCTTATAACTGTCAATACACTCTTTATATCTAGAAAACTTCGCTTCAGAACATTTTCAAGGTACCTATAAAATAAGAAAAGTGGAGGTAAAAAAAATGCAACTTTAAGTTGGTGCGACAATTTGCAAATATTCTATGCAGTTACTACTAACTTCAACAAAACATGCCTGTTCAGTTTGAATTAATTGATAAAATAACTTCAAATAAGATAGAAACGCTGGACTAAAGTTTCGAGTTTTGTATGAAAATCGCAAGGGTGCTCAACACTTCTGGCCAAGGCTGTATGTTGAATGAAGCGAAACAATGAAAGAGACATTACAACTACTGTTCAATACATGGCATTTGCATTTACCATGTATATTTAATTTTGTTACTGTTAGTTCAGCTCGTATAAGGAAAGAGACAAGTATAAGGAAAGGAATATGCATGATTTTTTTGGAAGACGTCATTCGATTCTATTTCCCTGTAGATTCAAATGTCTAATAAACCTACTATCTATGATAGCCCTGAAACGTCAAAAATGTGAAAATACGTTAGGCGTCTGCGCCGCGCGTCAAAACGCCCCATACAAAAAGTGTGAGGATTGTGACGTCACCGAACACAAAGTTGCAGAAAACTGTTTGAAAGGAACATGTTTTTGGAAGATTTTTGTAATTTTAGGCACGAAAAAATGCGTTTAGCTATATAGTTGTCATACATTTTTTTTCTTGTTAGAACATAAGTAATCGAACTGAAGTTTCAAAAATACATTTGAGGTATATAAAAAAATGCCTAAAATTTTACGTTTTTAAACCGCAATATCTTTAAAAAACTGTTAAAAATTATCACGGATTTCCACTTATTTATATTAATTTGGGGTTGTTGAACGTGTTTATGGAACAAATTCAATTAAGTATTTTTCTCGCATGTTCTCTATTAACATAAATCGATCAAAGCAAATAGCGAACAAGACGAATAAAGATACCAAACATGAACTAAACAAAACTAGCCACTGCCATTCATTTACACCTACACTCAGTGCGCACATCCCAGAGCACATTTTCCAATAATTTTAAACAAAAAAGAACCAACTTCACTTAGCATCCACCTTTCCAACACCAAATGCTCGAGCTGCTGTAAAAAATACCCAAATCACTATAGGTGTGTCTATAATAGTTGAAGAGTTATTCCCTCGATTTCTCCATCCCATCATCAGATCCTGATCTGGTTACAATGGGACCAACTGTGAAGTGAGGACTCTTTCAAACAAAAAAAGTAATTTTCCAAAAACAAAGGTCCCGACGAATTGATAACCTACTCTTCCTTTGAAATCTTGAAGTCGGTTGAAAACAATATACACACAAACTTCGGGCAGAGCATGGTGTAGGCTTGCATTATGTACACTATTGTGTATGTGTAGTGTCACGAGACTTATCAACCGACTTCAAGATTTCGAAGGAGGAGGTTATCAATTCGTCGGGATCTTTGTTTTTGCTATTTTTTTTTTAATGTATGTTCATCGATTATTCGAATACTGATGGACCGATTTGGAAAATTATTTTTTCGGTTCAAAGTGTATACTTCACAGTTAGTCCCATTGTAACCAGGGCAGGATCTGATGATGGGATCCTGGAGAAATCGAGGGAACTCTTCAAATATTATTATTATAAGGTTGTCTGGAAGAGATCGCTTTTAAGCGATAAGACCGCCTGTTGTTACCTAGTTTTAATTTTGATTTTCTGTTTGCTTATTTCTACTTTATGGTGCACAATAAAGAATATATTATTATTATTAAATATTATAGGCACACCTATAGTTATTTCAATATTTTTTACAGTAGTTCGGGCATTTCCTTTTAGAAAGGTGGAGTCTAAGTGAAGTCGGTTCTTTTTTGCTCAAAAAACGGTGTGTGTACCCACCTTCAGTGCGCATGTCGCCGAGCATGTCCTCCAACAGCAGCATGCACTTGCCGCCGGCGCCCAGCAGGAACTCCTCGGGGCACAGCAGGGTGTAGGCTTGCATTATGTACACTATTATGCGGAGGTGCTCTGAAGTTTGTTCTGGAAAAAAAAGCTATATCAGTCACAAAGATCCCGAGTTTTACACGAGTGGTATATTCTTGAGAATAGGAGCCATTTCCACAACAATGGTTCCTAACCTTTCAGTGATCAAAGACTAGTCGACAAAATGTAATTTGCCTTAAGATCTGAAAGATATTGTAACGATGAAAGATATTGTAGGTATTAAAACAGTACAAAAAAAACACGTATTTTTATCTAGATTCTTTGTCCTTTCGGGCCCTTTTCAACCGACTTCAAGATTTCGAAGGAGGAGGTTATCAATTCGTCGGTATCATGTTTTTGCTATTTTTTTTTTTTTTATGTATGTTCACCGATTATTCGAAGATGGCTGGACCGATTTGAAAAATTCTTTTTTCGTTTGAAAGAGTATACTTCACAGTTGGTCCCATTGTAACCAGGTCAGGATCTGATGATGGGATCCTGGAGAAATCGAGGGAACTCTTCAACTATTATAGGCACACCTATAGTGATTTGAGTATTTTTTACAGCAGCTCGAGCATTTGCTTTTGGAATGGTGGATGTTTAGTGAAGTCGGTTCTTTTTTGTTCAAAATTATTATACAACAAGTTAAATGCAACACTAGACATATACCCACTTAGCTATGCCTGTTGTAAGAATACTCTACGACGCGCCCTTCAAAAAATGACGTACGATGATACAGAGAAATTACCAATAGACATAAAATATTTTGTTAAGGTGATAAGAAATAAAACAATTAAAAACGGATTTTATCGCGTGTATTGAGTTTAAGGTGACGGGTATCGCGGTTGACGACTGCATTTTGCGTTTTTATAATCGCAGCTTCCGCTTCTGCCATCTAGTATACTTGAGATGAACTATGACAATTCAATGTTGACATGTTTAAATAGTCAAGCAATCGCGGTCTTTTACAGTAAGATGGCGCTTTGATAATAATTTCATTTTATGTGTACTTACTTAATTAAAGTTACTATTGTATGTAGGTAATCAATGACGAAATAATTTAAGTTACCTATAATATAAAACGATTTGGCCAACGCACGCCATTACCTACAGTATCATAATCGCACAATTATAATGTTTTATTCTAAATATCCAAAGTAAGCATTCATCATGGCGGTTATATTTCTATGTGTCAAGTACGTGTCAAGTCTTTCAAAATAAAAGTTCAAATAAAATGTACTTAACTGAAGATAATACTATTTGTAACTAATTTGTTTTATGTCCTCTTCTGCTCTGAAAAATCCAGGTTTTTAGTATCTATAACGAAATTAGAGATGGTCAAAAACGCTTTCAATGAGGACGGTAAAGTGCGTTGGGATTAGACCGCATCGGGAGAACATCGGATAATTCAATTACCTATCTGGAAAATTAGCCTTTAGTTGCAAATACAAACCACACATCCTCCAACACTATTGTGTACCTCTACCTAGTTGCATTTTGATATAATGGCGATGGCGCTTTTTTCAGGTACCTACACATTTTACTTAAATGTTTCTTCCGGTATGCTTAATAACAACGACTGTTGGTTAACTGAAAGGTTAAAAAAACCGGCCAAGTGCGTGTCGGACCACGCATAGGAGGGTTCCGTACCTTCAATGGAATAAGAACCAAACTAATACCAAAAGGTCGTATCTGATGCCTATGGAAGAAGTTTTTTGGAAATAACTCAAAAATGGCCAAACAATTTTCGTAGAAAGTATATGCTAAGGCGCATCTCCTCAAATTTTTTCATATTTTTTGGACTTACGGTTCAAAAGTTACAGGGGGGGGGCTACACAATTTTTCTGACTTTCGAAGCGATTATTTCAAAAAATATTCACTTAATCACAAAAAGATCAAACAAACCTCAATATTATTTTTAAAGACCTATCGATTGATGTGTCACATGTTGATATTTGGTAAAAAGATTTTTTGAAATTTAGTTACATGAATCGAGCGCCCCCCTTAAAATATATTTTTTTTCAAATTTCAAGTAGCAGCATACAGAGTACACCTTATGTGTAAATTTTATTCAGATACGTCGTATAGTTTCCGAGTAAAATGGCTGTGACATACGGACGGACAGACAGACAGACAGACATGACGAATCCATAAGGGTTCCGTTTTTTGCCATTTGGCTACGAAACCCTAAAAATCACTTATTCTTTATTTGACGATCTCCTAGCCCAGTCGGTGGTGACCCTGCCTACGAAGCAGGAGGTCCCGAGTTCGAATCCTGGTCAGGGCATTTATTTGTGTGTTGATCGCAGATATTTGTTCCTCAGTTATGGATATTTTCTATGTATTTAAGTATTTATCCATATTTATCTATTATATATATCGTCGTCTAGTACCCATAACACAAGCCTTATTGAGCTTACTGTGGGCCTAGGTCGATTTGTGTAAGATTGTCGTATAATATTTATTTATTTATTTCTTATTTATAGTAAATGTATGGAAAATATTTAATTTGTAGCTTTTTAGTACATTACCGTAAGTTGACCCCTAATAGGAAACTATTAGAAACGATAGGAATGGAATCGATTGGCATAAAAAAGCAGCATGTGAAAAATAAAAATAAATAATTTTCATAAAGTATGGGAAAAGTTTTTCTCAATTTGTGGCTTTTCTAGCCGCAAATTATTTTTGATCCCATACAAGAATGGGATCGATTGGCATCAAAAAGAAGTTTACCAAATGTGACCTCTTTCTCGCATCCTGTATGTTTTTTCCAAAATCCGTAACGTTATTAATTTGAAATTGAGGGAAGGTCTTCTAAGACCATTTTCGCGTTGCAGCGAGGGATCTGGTAGCTGCCCCCACTGACCCAAAAATAAATTGAACTTGTGTATTATTTCAAATTATCGAAGTTACAAGTAAAAGTAGTTAAGATAAAAGTAATTGCAATTACAAATTATATGTAATCGGGAATACTACTAACATGTAATCTCAATTACAAGCAATTTCAATTACTTAATATAATTGATTTTCTTGTAATTTAATTAGCAATTTAATACATTACAAAAGTAGGTAGGTATAAATTACGCCCAACACCGAATAAACATCAGGTTCAAGACGGTTGTATGGAGGATGTATGCTATCTGCTGCCGAAGTCACGTATACATGTAATCTTTATAGACAAAAAAGTTTCGTTCTATAAATTCAATTGTTTGTCACAAAAAATGGTTTGATTTGTTTTTGCGTGGCATTTAAGACTGGATCTTATTAATTGTTGCTGTGAACATTTTTTAAATGTGTACCTAGTTGGTTACTAGGAACAGGTTTAGACACGGGTATGTTACGTCCAAAAGGGAGGTATGGGCACTCCGAATGTTATCTCGCTAACTGTGGTAAGGCACAGTTCAGCGAATGTTATCACGCTCAAATCTGGACCTGGCTCAGAGCTCGACTGGGGAAGTACCTCACAGAAAACCATAGCCAAAAAGCAAATAACTTAATTCAACCTAAAGTTTAAGATTAATTTTTTAACATGTTTTAATCATTTTCATTTATACATATACCATAAGTGTTCTTTACTAAAAAAAAATTACAAATATAAAAGCGTTTGTCGTCTCACATAAGAATTATAAATTGAAATTACACAAAATAATTAAAAACATGAAAAGTCAGCACGAGTAAGTTAATAACATATAATACCTGCTTTTGCCCGCGGCTTCGCTCGCGTTAAATTCGGGGTAACAATCCATACAAACTTCCACCCTCCATTTTAGGGAAGTGGGGGGTTAGAAAGAGACAAAAAGTAGCCTATGTCACTCTCCATCCCTTCAACTATCTCCATTTAAAAAATCACTTCAATTCGTCGCCCCGTTTTGCCGTGAAAGACGGACAAACAAACAAACACACACGTACACTTTCCCATTTATAATATTATTATGGATTAGTTGTATCGTGTCATGTATAGGGTCGTCACGGTTTTTTGGGTACATTTTTGGGTTAGTTTTGGTTAATTGCCATTTATTTCAAAAGTTTTACCATATCAAAATCCATTACAATATTAAAATACTAGCTTTTACCCGCGCCTTCTTCTGCGCGAAATTAATATGAGCGATATGGAATTACATAATAAAACGCAAAATAAAAGTTACTAGTTAGTAAAATCTAAGAGCACATATAAAACTAGTACGTATGCTATTTCAAGTCAACAGGGAGCAACAATTCCATATAAACTTCCATTCCGTTTTCACCCCCTTATACATACCAAATTTCATCTAAATTAGTTGAGCGGTTTAAGCGTGAAGAGTTAACAGACAGACACACTATAATATTAGTATGGATACGTCCATATAATATATCTCTTCAAGTAGGCTGGGGAAAAAAAAAGAATTATAGCCAAAAGAGTTTTTTAAATTTTTTTAAATTTTGAAACATCTTGCTTCAAAGGTTTGAAACATCTTGTCTTTCCACTCTCAATATTTTTAAATCACTCGTTTTTGAAAAGTTTGAGAAAATGCTGAAAGGTTGACATGAACATAATACAGGCGGTTTATAATTATATCTATTATTTGAAACCGTGCATAGGGTGGTTATGCTAGTTTCCCGTCCGGGTTGCCGTTGCCGTCCACCTGATTAAACTGCTACAAATTTATTGGACTAAGAGCTGGCCACGTCAGATATGACACAATAATGAGAGCAATGAAACCTGACTATTGTGTCATATCTGACGTGGCCAGCTCTCCGTCTACATGGAAAAAACTTTTTGAGGTCAAATTGGCCATTGATAATAATTATTTATTCTTTAATTGATATATTAATTATAAGCTTTAATTTGAAAAACTTGAATATCAATATATCAATAAGTATGGACGGAAAACTGACACATACTCCACTTTTACAAAAAATGTTTTAGTATAAAAAACCTTTCGAGTATGATTTATTTTCGTATAATATTAATCTAAACAAGATCATATAAGCTCTAGAACGGGCACTTCAAAATTTATTATTGCATTACAAAGCTGGCAAAATCGATAAGTGGAAGAAAACTAGCACCTAAAAACTTAGTAAGAGTACATTTTATTGAATAGTCCAATCTTAAGTAGAAGGAGTAGATTTTGAAATTTTATACACGACAAACAGCTTAGGTACACTTCATACTGATTTGAAACAAGGATTAATATTTCGAGAAATTTTTACAAAGGTAAAGCATAAAAGTCAGCCCTGAAAGCTGACCAACTAGTTCAAAAATGGTCCGATCTTACCCCATCGTACCTTACGAGTACTTATTAGTTTTTTCATTTTAGGGATTGTGAGAAATTATATTGGTATATATACTTATACGATTAAATTAATTCCATATCTACTTACCTACCTAATAATAACATTAATAATTCACTATATCTTTAAAATCGTACGAAAACGAACATACAATAAGCCGTATAAACCTAATGGCGCGACCAGACATCGCAGAGTACCGGGACAGCCGAGCCGATTGTTTCTTTCTTATTCCATAGTAAAGAGAGAGATATATAACCTATCACGATGATGTGGACAAATCATTGACAAATACACGAATGTGTTTCAACTTCAAGCGCATTTGATTCTATTCAATGAATCCGTCATTCATATCATAATATAGATCTAGCTTGCAACAGCGCAAAGCAAGAAGCGAAATGAGCAAATGAAAGTAAGCTGGCAACGTCGCCTCGGATGGAAACTGCTCGAACAAACGCGCTCTTGTAATACAAATTATGGTAAAAACATGGACGAAGCCGTCTATGGTAAAAAGTACCCATACCCACTGTAAAAATTGAATAATGAATTAGTCTCTTTTATAAGTTGGTAGTTTAAATATATTGGGTAAAAAAGTCAAAATAAAAAGATTAAACTAACTAGTAACTTGACTATAGTATGATTTGACTTTTTTTTGTCCAAAAATACCTATAAATCGCTTAGGATCAGGATTGAAAATATAAATGAGAAATGAGATAAAAAAATAAACAAAAAAGTTAACATCAGCCTAGATTTGAACTCGGACATATCTACTTAGTAAGCAAGCGTACTATAACCTAAGCTATGTGGAACGAATTTCCGCGCTCAAAATTACTAATCATATTACTCAAATTTGACACATGAAACATGTCTCTGGCTGCAATAGAATAAACGCCTATAAGTTTTATTAGCAATTGCATAGTTCTGATTATTACAGGCTCTTACAAGGTTTTGCGTCTTAAACCTTTATTAAGCGCTTAAGGCGACGATATATGCAAACACGTCAAATCGAGGTGTTTTTGTGCAAGGTTTTTGAAGAAAACAAACCACGTTGGAGCATGAATGTTACATTTTCTGTAGGGGCATATAGTTGTGTTCGCTGTACCGATACGTGCTTGGTCTTGTATAACATAATTAGGTATATATATCATCGTTAAGAAACTGTTTTGGAGAAAACTTGTCGCAAGTTTTATGTCGGTCCGAAATAATTCTATGTTGCGAAATTAAACATAACTACGTCTTAGCACATTACTAATGTTCGGCAGATACTATAGTCGTATTAAGCGCTTAATAAAGGTTTAAGACGCAAAACCTTGTAAGAGCCTGTAATAATCAGAACTATGCAATTGCTAATAAAACTTATAGGCGTTTATTCTATTGCAGCCAGAGACATGTTTCATGTGTCAAATTTGAGTAATATGATTAGTAATTTTGAGCGCGGAAATTCGTTCCACATAGCTTAGGTTATAGTACGCTTGCTTACTAAGTAGATATGTCCGAGTTCAAATCTAGGCTGATGTTAACTTTTTTGTTTATTTTTTTATCTCATTTCTCATTTATATTTTCAATCCTGATCCTAAGCGATTTATAGGTATTTTTGGACAAAAAAAAGTCAAATCATACTATAGTCAAGTTACTAGTTAGTTTAATCTTTTTATTTTGACTTTTTTACCCAATATATTTAAACTACCAACTTATAAAAGAGACTAATTTATTATTAAATTTTTACAGTGGGTATGGGTACTTTTTACCATAGACGGCTTCGTCCATGTTTTTACCATAATTTGTATTACAAGAGCGCGTTTGTTCGAGCAGTTTCCATCCGAGGCGACGTTGCCAGCTTACTTTCATTTGCTCATTTCGCTTCTTGCTTTGCGCTGTTGCAAGCTAGATCTATATTATGATATGAATGACGGATTCATTGAATAGAATCAAATGCGCTTGAAGTTGAAACACATTCGTGTATTTGTCAATGATTTGTCCACATCATCGTGATAGGTTATATATCTCTCTCTTTACTATGGAATAAGAAAGAAACAATCGGCTCGGCTGTCCCGGTACTCTGCGATGTCTGGTCGCGCCATTAGGTTTATATGGCTTATTGTATGTTCGTTTTCGTACGATTTTAAAGATATAGTGAATTATTAATGTTATTATTAGGTAGGTAAGTAGATATGGAATTAATTTAATCGTATAAGTATATATACCAATATAATTTCTCACAATCCCTAAAATGAAAAAACCAATAAGTACTCGTAAGGTACGATGGGGTAAGATCGGACCATTTTTAAACTAGTTGGTCAGCTTTCAGGGCTGACTTTTATGCTTTACCTTTGTAAAAATTTCTCGAAATATTAATCCTTGTTTCAAATCAGTATGAAGTGTACCTAAGCTGTTTGTCGTGTATAAAATTTCAAAATCTACTCCTTCTACTTAAGATTGGACTATTCAATAAAATGTACTCTTACTAAGTTTTTAGGTGCTAGTTTTCTTCCACTTATCGATTTTGCCAGCTTTGTAATGCAATAATAAATTTTGAAGTGCCCGTTCTAGAGCTTATATGATCTTGTTTAGATTAATATTATACGAAAATAAATCATACTCGAAAGGTTTTTTATACTAAAACATTTTTTGTAAAAGTGGAGTATGTGTCAGTTTTCCGTCCATACTTATTGATATATTGATATTCAAGTTTTTCAAATTAAAGCTTATAATTAATATATCAATTAAAGAATAAATAATTATTATCAATGGCCAATTTGACCTCAAAAAGTTTTTTCCATGTAGACGGAGAGCTGGCCACGTCAGATATGACACAATAGTCAGGTTTCATTGCTCTCATTATTGTGTCATATCTGACGTGGCCAGCTCTTAGTCCAATAAATTTGTAGCAGTTTAATCAGGTGGACGGCGACCCGGACGGGAAACTAGCATAACCACCCTATGCACGGTTTCAAATAATAGATATAATTATAAACCGCCTGTATTATGTTCATGTCAACCTTTCAGCATTTTCTCAAACTTTTCAAAAACGAGTGAGTTAAAAATATTGAGAGTGGAAAGACAAGATGTTTCAAACCTTTGAAGCAAGATGTTTCAAAAATTTAAAAAAATTTAAAAAACTCTTTTGGCTATAATTCTTTTTTTTTCCCCAGCCTACTTGAAGAGATATATTATATAGTGTGTCTGTCTGTTAACTCTTCACGCTTAAACCGCTCAACTAATTTAGATGAAATTTGGTATGTATAAGGGGGTGAAAACGGAATGGAAGTTTATATGGAATTGTTGCTCCCTGTTGACTTGAAATAGCATACGTACTAGTTTTATATTTGCTCTTAAATTTTACTAACTAGTAACTTTTATTTTGCGTTTTATTATGTAATTCCATATCGCTCATGTTAATTTCGCGCAGACGAAGTCGCGGGTAAAAGCTAGTATTTTAATATTGTAATGGATTTTGATATGGTAAAACTTTTGAAATAGATGGCAATTAACCAAAACTAACCCAAAAATGTACCCAAAAAACCGTGACGACCCTATACACGACACGATACAACTAATCCATAATAATATTATAAATGGGAAAGTGTACGTGTGTGTTTGTTTGTTTGTCCGTCTTTCACGGCAAAACGGGGCGACGAATTGAAGTGATTTTTTAAATGGAGATAGTTGAAGGGATGGAGAGTGACATAGGCTACTTTTTGTCTCTTTCTAACCCCCCACTTCCCTAAAATGGAGGGTGGAAGTTTGTATGGATTGTTACCCCGAATTTAACGCGAGCGAAGCCGCGGGCAAAAGCAGGTATTATATGTTATTAACTTACTCGTGCTGACTTTTCATGTTTTTAATTATTTTGTGTAATTTCAATTTATAATTCTTATGTGAGACGACAAACGCTTTTATATTTGTAATTTTTTTTTAGTAAAGAACACTTATGGTATATGTATAAATGAAAATGATTAAAACATGTTAAAAAATTAATCTTAAACTTTAGGTTGAATTAAGTTATTTGCTTTTTGGCTATGGTTTTCTGTGAGGTACTTCCCCAGTCGAGCTCTGAGCCAGGTCCAGATTTGAGCGTGATAACATTCGCTGAACTGTGCCTTACCACAGTTAGCGAGATAACATTCGGAGTGCCCATACCTCCCTTTTGGACGTAACATACCCGTGTCTAAACCTGTTCCTAGTAACCAACTAGGTACACATTTGAAAAATGTTCACAGCAACAATTAATAAGATCCAGTCTTAAATGCCACGCAAAAACAAATCAAACCATTTTTTGTGACAAACAATTGAATTTATAGAACGAAACTTTTTTGTCTATAAAGATCACATGTATACGTGACTTCGGCAGCAGATAGCATACATCCTCCATACAACCGTCTTGAACCTGATGTTTATTCAGTGTTGGGCGTAATTTATTAGATGGTACCTACTTTTGTAATGTATTAAATTGCTAATTAAATTACAAGAAAATCAATTATATTAAGTAATTGAAATTGCTTGTAATTGAGATTACATGTTAGTAGTATTCCCGATTACATATAATTTGTAATTGCAATTACTTTTATCTTAACTACTTTTACTTGTAACTGCGATAATTTGAAATAATACACAAGTTCAATTTATTTTTGGGTCAGTGGGGGCAGCTACCAGATCCCTCGCTGCAACGCGAAAATGGTCTTAGAAGACCTTCCCTCAATTTCAAATTAATAACGTTACGGATTTTGGAAAAAACATACAGGATGCGAGAAAGAGGTCACATTTGGTAAACTTCTTTTTGATGCCAATCGATCCCATTCTTGTATGGGATCAAAAATAATTTGCGGCTAGAAAAGCCACAAATTGAGAAAAACTTTTCCCATACTTTATGAAAATTATTTATTTTTATTTTTCACATGCTGCTTTTTTATGCCAATCGATTCCATTCCTATCGTTTCTAATAGTTTCCTATTAGGGGTCAACTTACGGTAATGTACTAAAAAGCTACAAATTAAATATTTTCCATACATTTACTATAAATAAGAAATAAATAAATAAATATTATACGACAATCTTACACAAATCGACCTAGGCCCACAGTAAGCTCAATAAGGCTTGTGTTATGGGTACTAGACGACGATATATATAATAGATAAATATGGATAAATACTTAAATACATAGAAAATATCCATAACTGAGGAACAAATATCTGCGATCAACACACAAATAAATGCCCTGACCAGGATTCGAACTCGGGACCTCCTGCTTCGTAGGCAGGGTCACCACCGACTGGGCTAGGAGATCGTCAAATAAAGAATAAGTGATTTTTAGGGTTTCGTAGCCAAATGGCAAAAAACGGAACCCTTATGGATTCGTCATGTCTGTCTGTCTGTCTGTCCGTCCGTATGTCACAGCCATTTTACTCGGAAACTATACGACGTATCTGAATAAAATTTACACATAAGGTGTACTCTGTATGCTGCCACTTGAAATTTGAAAAAAAAAATATTTTAAGGGGGGGCGCTCGATTCATGTAACTAAATTTCAAAAAATCTTTTTACCAAATATCAACATGTGACACATCAATCGATAGGTCTTTAAAAATAATATTGAGGTTTGTTTGATCTTTTTGTGATTAAGTGAATATTTTTTGAAATAATCGCTTCGAAAGTCAGAAAAATTGTGTAGCCCCCCCTGTAACTTTTGAACCGTAAGTCCAAAAAATATGAAAAAATTTGAGGAGATGCGCCTTAGCATATACTTTCTACGAAAATTGTTTGGCCATTTTTGAGTTATTTCCAAAAAACTTCTTCCATAGGCATCAGATACGACCTTTTGGTATTAGTTTGGTTCTTATTCCATTGAAGGTACGGAACCCTCCTATGCGTGGTCCGACACGCACTTGGCCGGTTTTTTTAACCTTTCAGTTAACCAACAGTCGTTGTTATTAAGCATACCGGAAGAAACATTTAAGTAAAATGTGTAGGTACCTGAAAAAAGCGCCAT
Source organism: Pammene aurita (assembly GCA_947086415.1). Taxonomy (NCBI): domain Eukaryota; kingdom Metazoa; phylum Arthropoda; class Insecta; order Lepidoptera; family Tortricidae; genus Pammene; species Pammene aurita. The sequence continues at coordinate 845,621 of OX352305.1, read as the reverse complement.
CGCCATTATATCAAAATGCAACTAGGTAGAGGTACACAATAGTGTTGGAGGATGTGTGGTTTGTATTTGCAACTAAAGGCTAATTTTCCAGATAGGTAATTGAATTATCCGATGTTCTCCCGATGCGGTCTAATCCCAACGCACTTTACCGTCCTCATTGAAAGCGTTTTTGACCATCTCTAATTTCGTTATAGATACTAAAAACCTGGATTTTTCAGAGCAGAAGAGGACATAAAACAAATTAGTTACAAATAGTATTATCTTCAGTTAAGTACATTTTATTTGAACTTTTATTTTGAAAGACTTGACACGTACTTGACACATAGAAATATAACCGCCATGATGAATGCTTACTTTGGATATTTAGAATAAAACATTATAATTGTGCGATTATGATACTGTAGGTAATGGCGTGCGTTGGCCAAATCGTTTTATATTATAGGTAACTTAAATTATTTCGTCATTGATTACCTACATACAATAGTAACTTTAATTAAGTAAGTACACATAAAATGAAATTATTATCAAAGCGCCATCTTACTGTAAAAGACCGCGATTGCTTGACTATTTAAACATGTCAACATTGAATTGTCATAGTTCATCTCAAGTATACTAGATGGCAGAAGCGGAAGCTGCGATTATAAAAACGCAAAATGCAGTCGTCAACCGTGATACCTGTCACCTTAATACGACTATAGTATCTGCCGAACATTAGTAATGTGCTAAGACGTAGTTATGTTTAATTTCGCAACATAGAATTATTTCGGACCGACATAAAACTTGCGACAAGTTTTCTCCAAAACAGTTTCTTAACGATGATATATATACCTAATTATGTTATACAAGACCAAGCACGTATCGGTACAGCGAACACAACTATATGCCCCTACAGAAAATGTAACATTCATGCTCCAACGTGGTTTGTTTTCTTCAAAAACCTTGCACAAAAACACCTCGATTTGACGTGTTTGCATATATCGTCATTACATCCCGACGTTTCAAACACTTTACAGCGTTCGTGGTCAACGGGTCGTGGCCTCGGGTTGTTTTATTTCATGAATAACTATCGCGGCAACCGAAGACAATATTAAGGTGATAAGACTTTTATTGTGTAATACTTATAGTTTATAATTAAGTGAATAATTAAAAATTAACTAATATTGTCCTTCGCTGCCTGAAACACAGGGAATCCTAGTTCAGGCATTTGTTAACCACATGTCGTTGAAAAATCTTAATCCGTAAGAGCAAACACTGTACTATACTTATCTCAATAAATTATTTGTATTTGTTAAGATCGAGTTTGAGGACTTATTCTTAGGACATACATAAGTTTTCAGCCAACTGTAGACCAGCCACATGTGATATATCCATTATCACCAGCCAGAGGTCTGGTTTTTTCAGAGCATCTTCTAGAAGACGTACGCTGGTCCAGAGTTTGGTGGACTGCTTACCAAGTATAGGACACAGGTTCTCAGCTACTTGAAGAGTAGCAGCATCAGCCACATGCGACGTCTCCAGTATCGCCAACCCTCTGGAGATGCTCTGGACCTCTATCCAGAGCATCTTCTAGAAGATAGACGTGTGCTGGTTCAGAGTTTGGTGGTCTGCTTACCAAGTATAGGACACAGGTTCTCAGCTAGTTGAAGAGTAGCGGCATCCGCCACATGTGACGTCTCCAGTATCGCCAGCCAGAGGTCCAGAGCATCTTCTAGAAGATAGACGTGTGCTGGTTCAGAGTTTGGTGGTCTGCTTACCAAGTATAAGACACAGGTTCTCAGCTAGTTGAAGAGTAGCGGCATCCGCCACATGTGACGTCTCCAGTATCGCCAGCCAGAGGTCCAGAGCATCTTCTAGAAGATAGACGTGTGCTGGTTCAGAGTTTGGTGGTCTGCTTACCAAGTATAAGACACAGGTTCTCAGCTAGTTGAAGAGTAGCGGCATCCGCCACATGTGACGTCTCCAGTATCGCCAGCCAGAGGTCCAGAGCATCTTCTAGAAGATAGACGTGTGCTGGTTCAGAGTTTGGTGATCTGCTTACCAAGTATAGGACACAGGTTCTCAGCTAGTTGAAGAGTAGCAGCATCAGCCACATGCGACGTCTCCAGTATCGCCAGCCAAAGGTCCAGAGCATCTTCTAAAAGATAGACGTGCGCTGGTTCTGACAGTTTGGTGGACTCGTTGACTACGCCAAGGATCCAGGGACGAATGTTTGGGGCGCATTCGCCTAGCGCCTAGAAAATAAGATTTCAATATAAGTTATCACATAGGATTGAGGAACTATGAAGTGTTGTTCATTTAATCGACGCCTAGAAATACATGGTGTTAAACAATATAAGTGGGCATACAAGTCACCCTATTCTAAGGGTATTACAATAAGGTGTGACTCAAATACAACATTGAATTTGTACAACGTACGACGTAAGCGCTTTCCGCCAAATACGTAAATACCTTTTCCGAAAAAATGTCACAAATGGGGTTATGTTTTTAGCATACTAAACTATACATGAGTCTGGGTGGGTACGTTAATGGGTTCCAACTGAGAATCAACCTTATGTCTGATGACCAGTGATCGGATTTTAGGGTGCAACATGGTTTTTTTTTACCTCAAACATTCATGGGGGCACAGCTGGGGTAGGGTGCCAAACAGTGGGTATACCTTAAGCAGGTTGACGGAGGCGGCGTGGTGCCACAGTTGGGGTAGGGAGCCGAACAGTGAGTATACCTTAAGCAGGTTGACGGAGGCGGCGTGGTCCCACAGCTGGGGTAGGGAGCCGAACAGTGAGTATAACTTAAGCAGGTTGACGGAGGCGGCGAGGGCGGCAGCTCGTAGCATGTCGTGGTTGGCGGCGTGGTGCCACAGCTGGGGTAGGGTGCCGAACAGTGGGTATACCTTAAGCAGGTTGACGGAGGCAGCGTGGTGCCACAGCTGGGGTAGGGAGCCGAACAGTGGGTATACCTTGAGCAGGTTGACGGAGGCGGCGTGGTGCCACAGCTGGGGTAGGGAGCCGAACAGTGAGTATACCTTGAGCAGGTTGACGGAGGCGGCGTGGTGCCACAGCTGGGGTAGGGAGCCGAACAGTGGGTATACCTTGAGCAGGTTGACGGAGGCGGCGTGGTGCCACAGCTGGGGTAGGGAGCCGAACAGTGAGTATACCTTGAGCAGGTTGACGGAGGCGGCGTGGTGCCACAGCTGGGGTAGGGAGCCGAACAGTGGGTATACTTTGAGCAGGTTGACGGAGGCGGCGTGGTGCCACAGCTGGGGTAGGGAGCCGAACAGTGAGTATACCTTGAGCAGGTTGACGGAGGCGGCGTGGTGCCACAGCTGGGGTAGGGAGCCGAACAGTGAGTATACCTTGAGCAGGTTGACGGAGGCGGCGAGCGCGGCCGCTCGCAGCATGTCGTGGTTAGCGGCGTGGTGCCACAGCTGGGGTAGGTAGCCGAACAGTGCGTCAGCTCCGCCCCCACGAGCTACCGAGGCCCCGCAGCGCTCCATGACGTATGACACCACGTGGAGGACATGCATTTTTGTATCACACTCTTCTGATTCCACCTGGAGGCAAGGTTGAGTGAGCTCAATGTGATTTATTTCAATTAGGCCTTAACTCTCTCAGTAATTGTGAAGATTTAATGTAAAATATAAGAAACAAATGATTAATTATGCACAAAATTACTCTGTCAAATATAACAAAAGAATATTGTCAAAAAATGCGAAAGTCCAATATAACGCGAGGCAAATAAGGCCCAGCAGTTAACAAGGCCCAATAGTCAAACATAGTACTACAATATATCGCATCACTTTACTACGGAAATTAAAGTAACCAAAATTAAAGAATAGATTTCAGCGAATTAATCCACCATTGGATGCGTTACAACGCGTGGTAATAAAAAAGGAGTGACTAAGATTGACATAGTATTTTCATTACAATACAACGGGACTTAATAGTGTCTAAGTAGACTCTTAACGCATAACATTCATAACGTTGCGAACGTCATGAGTGAAAATCGTGTAAGTTTATAAATCAGTACAGGGTAACAATCCATACTTAATATTATAAACGGGAAAGTGTATGTGCGTGTTTGTTTGTTTGTTTGTCCGTCTTTCACGGCAAAACGGGGCGACGAATTGACGTGATTTTTTAAGTGGAGATAGTTGAAGGGATGGAGAGTGACATAGGCTACTTTTTATCTCTTTCTAACCCCACACTTCCCTAAATTGGGGGGTGGAAGTTTGTATGGTTTGTTACCCCGAATTTAACGCGAGCAAAGCCGCGGGCAAAAGCTAGTAGTGTCTAAGTAGACTCTTAACGCATAACATTCATAACGTTGCGAATGTCAAGACTGAAAATCGTCGTTATAAATCAGTACAAGATAACAATCAGTTCTAGAATACGTTAGATTGCCTAAACATTTTATAATTTCAAAAACTATAACCTACCAGCAGGTCATAGAGCGCGGCGAGTACGTGCGGCGCGAACGGCGCGAACTGGTCCACGTCGAAGTTGAAGTCGTCTATCGTCGCCCGCAGCGCCTCCGCCGCCGCTAGCTTCACGGCGGCGTCCTCCTGACATATCAAATAATACAAAATCGGCGTCAACATGAGTCAAGTGGATGAAAACTGATTATCATACTTGAAGATTACAAATAGCCTTAATTGAACACCTCAACAAGAAAAACAATAGAAAATAAAACAAATTAGAGAGCATTTTGTAGATTATTAAAAAGATTTTGATCGTAGATAGAAATGAATAGGATTGGCTTAGAAAAAAAAAGTTAACGTTTTGAGTCGCGGAACGTACAACTCCATTATGGCCTATGATCATTATTCATTATAAAAAAAAATTAAGAAATCGTCCCCCTTAAGGAACCTCCTAAGCCTTTTCACGTAGCAGCGCAGGCACAATCAACGCCAAAAATATGCTTACACTTTTCCACCTTAATCTTTTGTAATAAGGTTCAAAAACGTATACATATGTTTGGCGTTGACTGTACTCTTCACCACATATTATTTAAAAAAACACCTTTTGGTTTAGGTTTAGGTAAGTTGTTGTTATTTTGATATACATACATATTTAACCTTGATGTCTATAGCTGCGCCATCTACTCTTAAGATTTTAAATAAGGAACAGTGGTGTTCCAAATATGTTTTAGATGGATGGATGTTTTTATCTCTCAGTCAATAAATAGTGTTCAGTAGCTACACGTATTTTATTATTCTCGTTACAATCGTTACACCTGATCACGACCTACGCAATTCGGAGAGGTCGGTGTATGTCATGGGCCCGTCTGTATACAACAGGCTGCCGGACACTATTAAAAAGGATGCAACTTCCTTAGGGGCCTTTAAGCTAAGACGACGTAAGTGGCTCCTTGATCATTCTTTTTATTCTTTAGACGAGTTTTATGCTCATAAGTCCAATAACTCAAATGTGATAAATTTAAATTCTATTCACTTCTATTAACTTAAGTACTAGTTAAGATGAAAATTTTACCAATGTAATTGAATATAATGATACGATTGACAGGTAACTTGGTGTTATAAATAAATTATTTGTATTTGTTTGTATTGTTATATCATGTGGCTCACCTGCGGCCTGGCGAGCGGCTGCAGCAGCGCGGCGTACACGGCGGGCCGCAGCGCCGGCGACGCGCGCACGCCGCACCACTGGCCTGCGGTCAGTGTGGTGTTATATCATGTTTCATTCAGGCTATGTTGTTACTCTACCTGTGCTACTCTACCTGTGGCACAAGTTGCTATGAATTATTGCAGTCACAGATAACTTCATAGTGAAGGAAAATAAGGCCCCAAGGGTAATAAGGCCCAGTCAAAAGTTACGTTATTAATTATTATTAATATAATATATACACATTGATAGGCCGGCTTGTGCTATACTTATGTTTAGCCGTGCGATGGCCAGGTCATTTTATCTAAATATATAAAAGAAGAAACTGACTGACTGACTGACTGATTGACTGACTGACTGACTGACTGACTGACATATCAACGTACAGCCCAAACCGCTGATTCTAGAGATTCCAAATTTAGCACGTAGGTTCCTTACAAGGTCTAGGGATGCACTAAGAAAGGATTTTTCAAAATTCACCCCCTAAGGGGGTAAAATGGGGGTCCAAAGTTTGTATGGCGAATCAAAATTTGTTAGACTATTTTATTCGAAACTTCACAGGAGTATTCCTAACGATAAATGAGTAAACACGTGTTTCAGGTGTTTTGAACATTCAATCCCTAAAAGGGCCAAATGTGGTCACAAAGTCTGAAAATCAACATGGGTATCGTATCCCTTTTGAGTACTTATAGTACGCGGGCGAAGCCGCGGGAAAAGGCTAGTTTATTAGAAAAATATAGACATCTAATATTCAAAGGATCACAATGACATGTTGTTAGTAAACTCCGGCACACCGGTTTGGTTTTACATTAGATCTCAATACTTTTTGCAGTAGGAGAACTGCGTTGCGAAACTGGCATTTTTGTACATGTAATGTTTTTGATGGGTACTGTTTTCGTGTGCATATAAAGTGAAATAGTAGATTGTTAACCAAGGGTGGAAAGGGATCCATTTCATCCGAGATATTTCTCTTCTCGCCAATAGTTCGAGGGTGATATGGGTACTTTCACCCGAGTTAAGCACTCTACTTTTCATTTCGACTGTGAGGAAAGTAAAATACTACACGCACATTTTATAAAAGGTATATTAAGAATAATTGGTTAAAAATTACAGTAAAATTAGTACAATTCTAAAAAGACAAATGTAATGTTCTGCCGGGGGTTTTGTTTTGTTGTGTTTGACAATTCACTAAAGTATGTTAAAATACATTTTCCGAAAGGAAGTTGACATTTTTAGCAAATCTCCAATTCATGAAATGGTGGCATGCCTTAAGATATCTCTCTTTAGAGCACTGCGGTAAAAGATTGTTGACAACGGGTTTTTCCTGCTCTTTTATCTCATCGGGAGTTAAATCGATGTCCATGTCATTAGAACTACTTGTCGAAGCCATTTTTAACCAAAAAAGACACCGTACTTATATTTAATCGTGTATTCCCGCTTTTGCTATTACATTTTTTTGTTTTATTCATTACTAGCTTTTGCCCGCGGCTTCGCTCGCGTTAAATTCGGGGTAACACGGTTCCCCTTTCCTGATTGCCCCCCTGTAATGCTCCCTTCAAACTTCCACTCCCCATTTTAGGGAAGTGGGGGGGTTAGAAAGAGACAAAAAGTAGCCTATGTCACTCTCCATCCCTTCAACTATCTCCACTTAAAAATCACGTCAAGTCGTCGCCCCGTTTTGCCGTGAAAGACGGACAAACAAACAAACACACACATACACTTTCCCATTTATAATATTAGTATGGATTCCCGCCTTTACTATGATTTTGTTTTCAATTAAAAAGTTTCAGTGTAATGGGCTCTATAGATCTTGCAACAATCGCAAACGATTTCTGATACAATCCCGATAAATAAGGAGTGAATTCAGACTATAGAGTCCATCATTCAATCATTTCATTCATTCAATTGCTAGACTGTCTATGGTTTCAGACATTTTAAAACCGATACCTAGTTTTTTTTCAAGAGACAGAAAGAGATAGTAATAGGTGTCTGTACCACCATGAATGAATGGTGGTACAGACACTACGTCTATTTTATCTATATATATATAAACGCACAAGTCCTGACTGACTGACTCACTTAAATCAACGCCAGGCCCGAACCGTTGGACGTAGAGCTGAATTTTTCACAATAGGTAGTTTTTATAACGTTAGTATCCACTAAGAAGGGGTTTTTCAAAATTCATCCCCTAAGGGGTAAAAAAGGGCTTGAAAGTTTGTATGGATAGGGTTTAAAATTTTGAGTTAGAGATTTGAAACTTCGTATGTTTACTAATAATTAAAAAACAATAAAAGTGATTTCAGCGTTTTTTTAAATTCAACCTCTAACAGGGTAAAAAGGGGGTTGAAAGTTTGTAAAGAGATTAAAAATTTTTTTGTGGAGACTTGAAAGTTCGTTTGTAAGGTACTTACTTCAAGGCAAAAAAACTAATTTCAGCGTTTTTCAAAGTTCCACCCCAGAGGGGTTGAAACGAGGTTGAAAAGTTTATATTAAAGGGAGGCCGTAGCTACAAAGCTAGAAAGTTATAATTTTCGACCCGATTTAAATTTATAATTTGTACAACTAATAAGCGATTTTGAAAAATTCAACCCCTAAGGGGTAAATAATTTGTATCGGTGGGGTATAAAATTTGGAGTTAGAGATTTGAAACTTCGTACTACTAATAATAAAAAATTAAAAAAACGCAATTTCAGCGTTTTTCAACATTCAACCTAGAACGGGGCTAAAAAGGGGTTGAAAGTTTGTATAGAGATTTACTATTTTTTTGGCTTGAGATTTACTAGGAATTATTGTTCCTATTTCCGTTCCATTTCCATGTCCCAGAGTGAGCTCTTACAATAGTTTGGTCATCGTATCGTCAAATAAAACCACCACAATATAGTACACAAAGAAGTTACTTACTTAAATAATAGGGTACATTTACGTTATTATTTGCATATTAACACTTATTTGTAACTAAAACTATGTCTACGTTACCCGTTTTTTCACCAAAATAGCTATAAGTATAAATAGATTAAGAAGATGGTTCGGGGAGGGAAAAATTAGTTAAGAAGATAAAATTGGATATGAAACTCTGTATGAGGAACCGTATTATACGCGGACGAAGTCGCGGGCGGAAAGCTAGTATAGCATAAAGCTTATTCTCTGTTGCTCATGATAACATTTAAAAAAAAATGTTTTTCATGAAAATCATATTTTCCGAACAGGAGAGATGAAAACAATGTTAAGTTGACTTATATATTCAGTATTTGAATTGTATAAATGTGAGAAAATATACTGACCTATTAATTGACACACTCTCCTCCTGATGATCCTGTAATTGTCATCTTTTATCTTCAGCTCTTGGCTCAACACGTTCGTGAACCATTCGTCGAAGTCCACCTGTCAAAAAAAATCACACGAATTTAGAACCTCCTTTTTTGAAGTCGGTTAACAAACAAGTTATTCTTTCATTTCTCCAGACGTCTATAAACCAGATAGAATGGTTAGGAATTTTATAATGTTAAAGAAAAAAATACCGACTTCACTTAGGCTACGCCTTTCCAAGAGCAAACGCCCGATCTACTGTAAAAATACTCAATCACTAACGCGATTATCACACTGGCACCGCACCCGGATGCGGCGACGGTGTGCAAGCGTGACAGCGCTATACAGATGCAAAGTGCTATCTCGCTCGCTATAGCGCTATCACCGACCCCGCATGCGGAAACCGCAGCAGTGTAATAGTCGCCTAATAGGTGTGCCTATAATATTTAAAGAGTTTCCTTGATTCCTCCAGAATCCTATTATCAGATCCTGACCGGATGACAATGGAACCAAACTGTCAACTACCCTTTCAAACATACAATTTATCCAAATCGGTCTAGCCAACTTGGAATAATCGGTGAACATACATAAAAAATTGCAAAAATAAAAATCCCAACGAATTGACCGCCTCCTTCAAAATCTTGAAGCCGGTTGAAAATGGAACTGTCATTTTAATATAGGAATTAAAAATAGACTTTAGTCACAGGGCGGACTCGTCATACTACAAAAGTCGCTTGAGCGCCTTTGTGTGCACGGCGCATCTGTACACGCTTCAATGTGTGCGTGCGTCTTAGGCTTGATTTCTTCCTACGCTGACGTCGGTCGCTGATGTCGGTCGAGCGTACCATCGGTCGCGTATTACAAAAAAAAACCCGCAATGCGAAACCGATCGCTGTGCGGAACAGTCGTGTGCAAAACTACGTGGTGTTTTTTTTGACAATGAATCCGTTTCTAAATTGTTTAGTTTCTGCAGCTAGCTTACTTACGCAGACGAAGAAAACGGTGAAATACATTCACCCACTTGTTGCTGAGAGAGCGGTGGCTTGCATCCCGATCTTTGTACAAGTTATGAGTTAAATCCCACAGTTCAGGGCGCTAGGTATTTAAAAATGAATAGGGGTTTACTAAAATCATTTTTTGATAATGTAAATATTTTCGGAAATAATCGCTCCAGAAGTAAAAAAAATGTGTCCCCCACCCTATAACTTTTGAACCATAAGTTTTAAAAATATGAAAAAATCTCAAAGTACAACTTTATTAAAACTTTCTAGGAAAATTATTTTGAACTTGATAGGTTGAATAGTTTTTGAAAAAAAATTACAAAATAATTTCTGAACTAAGTTTGTAATTTAAACGTATAGGCAGGTGTTTATTGTACCTGTGATTTCTACAAAATCACAATGAAATGACGTGCTTTCAAATAAAGTAAAAACGGTGAAAATCGGTTCACGCAATAAAGAATTATCCCATAAAAATCATCTTCCATACTTTAAGCTCGCGCGCAATAGTTTACTTAATTTGCCGATAGATGTCGCTGTACGTGGAACGCTCATATCATACATGGCGGTGTTATTTTAACTCTTAAGTGGGGACACTTATTGTGACGGACGGAAAACTACGGAACCCTACACTGAGCGTGGCCCGACACGCTCTTGGCCGGTTTTACTTTTTATCGATGCGCTGCCAACCTGACGCATTAACCTACTAGTTCCCTACCAATCGGCCGCCACGCCCGCCACAGGGTGAGGTCACTCCGATCGGGGCGGGGCGGAGCGTGACCATTCTGTATGAAATACTATTATTTACTAGCTTTTGCCTGATTTAAAACACAGAGAAGAACTCGGAACAGAATATTATTTTAATACGCTACTGTAGACGATATTATTGGTCTTTATAGCTTATGCACTATTTTTTTGTTAGTCACAAATAATCCGCATACCAATTTTTAGCTTTCTACTTTGAAAATTGCGGAATGCTCCGGTTAAGTGGGGCGTTAGAAAGAGACAAAAAGTAGCCTATGTCACTCTCCATCCCGTCAATTCGTCGCCCCGTTTTGCCGTGAAAGACGGACAAACAAACACACACATACACTTTCCCATTTATAATATTAGTATGGATCCATCCATCCAAAAATCCATTTTTGAAAATTATATCTGATGATGGGATCCTGGAGATATCAAGGGGACTCTTCGACTATTATAGGCACACCTATAGTGATTTTAATATTTTTTACAGTAGCTCGGGCATTTCCTTTTGGAAAGGTGGAGTCTAAGTGAGGTCGGTTCTTTTTTGTTTAAACTTATTATTGATGCTCTGCCAACCTGACGGATTAACCTAGTTCCCTACCAATCGGCCGCCGCGGGGGGAGGTCACTCCGATCGGGGCGGGGCGGAGCGTGGCCGTTCTGTATGAAATACTATTACTCTGTGCTTTAGTACTCACCTCGTCATACAAGTCGAAGGCGGCCAGTCCCACGGCGTTGTAGATGGCATCCTTCTTCAGTATGGAGTCCAGGTCGCCGGGCGCGGGGGCGGGGGCGTGCTGCAGCCCGGCCAGGAGGCGCACCAGCTCCGGCGCCAGCGTGTCGCGGAACTCGTGGAACAGCTCCATGAACACCGCCTCGGTGCAGGGCTGGAGAACGTACCCTTATTATAGGTTTATCTACACTCACACTGTAAGTCCTCTAAAACGTGTTCGAAAACGGTAGGCAAAGGCTAGCATTACCACGACCGATTAATAATAATAATAATAAATACTCTTTATTGCACACCTCATACAGTTACAAGCACAAATTTAACAATTAGATAAATTTAGGTAGAGGTAACAACAGGCGGTCTTATCGCTAATGAGCGATTTCTTCCAGACAACCTTTGGGTAGTGGAGACTAGAGAAAAACAATAAGCAGTAGGTGGTGCATAGACACAAAAGAGACGAAATAGATAACACAGCACATTCATATGAATATACATACTTAAATAAATACAAAATAAACATACATATACGTACATATATACATATATAATACACACAGTAAGAAACAACAGTGTCAACTTAAAACCCTAAGGAAGAGATAAATAGTATTCCTTGAGTTGCGATTTAAAGCTACCAATAGATTGCGCGCGTTTTATGTTGAGAGGGAGAGAATTCCACAAACGAACGGCCTGGAACGTAAATGAGCAATTATAAAATTTGGAAGATGAAGATGGCACTTTTAAGAGCAATTTTTGAGAGGATCTAATAGAATTAAGATAAGAGAAACGCTCTTTGAGGTAGCGGGGAGTTGCAGGGTTAAAAAGTATAGAAAAGAGTAAAGAAAGTATGTGAGAGTTACGGCGGTGACGGATAGGGCGCCATTTGAGTTGAGAACGAAAACTAGAAACATGGTCGAATTTGCGTAATCCGAAAATGAACCGAATGCAGGCATTTTGAATACGCTCAAGCTTATTAAGTTGCTCCTCGGTTAGGTCTAAATAGGAGATATCTGCATAATCAAGAATGGGGAGAAGTAACGACTGAGCAAGCGCAATTTTAGTAGCAATTGGCAGGAAATTCCGGAGCCGTCTGAGAGACCCTATGGCAGCAAACATCTTCCTGCTCACTTCACTCACCTGAGGCACCCATGATAGACAACGATCCATGATTACGCCAAGATTTTTCACTTGGTTGGAAAAAGGAATTTGGATACCATCGAAGACTATCGGAGGGAGCCTGAGAAAGTCAATTTTGGAGATTTGTTTAGCGCTACCCATCACAATTACCTGTGACTTTAGGGGGTTTACTTTTAAACCGTAATTTTGACTCCAATTTGATATGCGGAGCAGATCAAGATTCGTGGCTTCTATAACTGAATTGAGATCGCTATGCATACCCTGCGAATATATTTGAAGGTCGTCGGCATAGAGGTGATACGAAGAGGAGAGATCAAGAGTTATGGAATTAATGAAGATAGAAAATAAAAGAGGAGACAGCACACCACCCTGTGGAACACCAGCTGATGTGCTGCACCAGGAAGAACACGAAGAATCTAGTTTTATTCTTTGCCGACGACCAACCAAATAGCTGCGGAACCAGTCAATCGCTGCAGCCGATATGTTAAGAGACTGTAAGAACGCGAGCAAAATGTCAAAATCGACCGTGTTAAAGGCATTACTGAAATCTAGAAGTGCAAGAACTGTAAGCTTCTGGTCATTCATACCCAAACGGATGTCATCGGTAACTTTGACAAGAGCCGAGGTAGTACTGTGGCCCGGACGAAAACCAGATTGAAATGGGTTTAGGAGGTCATTTCTATTCAGGAAGGAAGTTAGTTGCTGATGCACTAGCCGTTCGAGGACTTTGGATAGGAAAGGAAGAATGGAGATGGGGCGATAGTCAGAGAAGGAACTGGGGTTGGATTTTTTGGGTAAAGGAATAATATTGGCATCCTTCCACAGACTGGGAAAAGTACTTGATGAAATGGAAAAATTCAGAATACCGGTGATAATAGGAACAAACAAATCAAGGAGAGGGAGTATCATATTTCGGCTAACACAGTCAACACCAACGGCGTTAGAAGTGATATTCAATATACCCTTCCTAACATCACTCTCACAGAAATGGCTAAAATAGAAAGAAGAGAAATCTAAGGCAGGAAGTGATGAAAGATGATGAAGTGAGTTAGATTTCTTAGGACCACTGAAACAGGTGGACAATGAAAAATGCTGGTTAAGCTGGTCAACGCTAATATTGTTTAAATTGGTTGCCTGTTGAGATTTGCCAACTCCGAGACCTTTCAAAAATTTCCACACTTTGGCTGGATTTCCATCTTCAACAGAACTGTGAATATGACGCCTCTGAGCATCTCGACATATAGTGCTACAGCGATTGCGCAGAGTATGATATTTAAGTTTATTTTTCTCAGAGTTGTTAGCCTTATACTTAGATTTAGATTGATTCTTCCTCTCTATAAGGGCTTTAATATCCTTAGTGAGCCAAGGAGCAGGGAGATGCTTGACTTTTATTGCACGAACAGGAGCGTGAGCGTCATAAAGTTGTATGAGGAGCGAATTAATGAGAGAAACTTGATCGTCTACCGAACCCGCTCGAGCGATACTGCTCCAATCGATTGTTAAAGCGTCATCTCGAAGCTTTTCCACATTTAATCCACTAAAATTGCGCTGCAAAAGAATTTTTGATTTAGATTTAGGAGGACGAATTTTGTAAGAGATATAGAGCAGATCATGATATGAGAAGGCATCCGCGGAGTATTGTCCAAATTTAGACACATGAGAAGTCGAAGAAACTAAAGTTAAATCAAGAAGAGAAGGCGAGCAATTTGGAAAATAGTGTGTGGCGTCTGAAGGGAGAATAGTTAGATTGCATGCATCTACCAGGGATTTAAGGCGCCGGGATCGACTGTCATCCTTCAGAAGACACGTATTTAGATCTCCCATAAGAATGTGATGATTATAAGAAGGCATAAGGTCTTCGAGAAGTTTCTCAAGAGAATCAAAGTAATTAACGTGAAGGGAGGGGGAATAAAAAACGCCAAGTAAAAGTTTGGAATGAGAGAGGGAAACGTCGAGAAACGCGGCATCAGAAGTAGAGGAACTGGCAGATACATTAACAATTGAATAGGGGATGTAAGAACGAAGGTAAATCGCAACTCCACCGCCATCTCTTCCAAGGCGGTCGTGCCGAATTAAATTGAAACCAGGTAAAGAGTAAGACGTTGAAGGCAAAGCTGGTCTGAGCCACGATTCGGAAATTAAAATAGCATGAATGTTCTTAAGGTCAAAAGAGAGTAACATATCGCTGTAATGTGCAGGAATACTTTGCGCATTTAAATGCACAACGTTAAAATTTTTAGGTACATCATTAAACTGGGATTCCAGAAAGTCGTGAAGCGAAGGAGGCAAACTATGGAAACTGTCTTCACTTACACTATCTAAGGAGGAAAAAGATAAATACTGATCACTGTTATCACTGAAAGGCATCTGAAAAATATATATAAAGTTAAAAATATAATAAGTATATAATAAGTGTATACTAATATTCAATAAATATAAAAATATATACAGTAAAAACTAAACAAAAACTCCACAATCTACCCGCCAGCAGCAAATAAAGAAAGAAATACACTTATAAAGAAACGGAAGTTCAATTTAAAAATACATGTTGGCTTCAGATTCGACAGGCATTAAGTTATATCACAAAACTAAGGAAATAATTAACTAAGAAAAACGGAACGTAATTTAATAAGGAAATATTTAACTTGGTAAAGCGGACCGCAATTTAACAGTTGGCAACACTATACCTGCCATCCGTCAGCACACATGTCAAACTGTCAATGTCAGTTGGAACTTGGCAAAGTGACATTTAAAGTTAGCAATGAAGTTATTGGAATTAATTTATAATATTTACGAGAGACTATTAAAGAGGGTATTCAACAAATAACAGTGATTACACGTCGCAATAGAAAAGCGTCAAGCAGTATAACCCGAACAAATACAGAAGAAAGCTACACTATGTACATACTAAGGCTTCAATTTGGCAGCCGCACGTCTGGGCTTTATCTGTTTCTCCGGTTTCTCGGCTTTGCTGCAATTATCTGCCTTGGGAGGAGCATCTACGCTTGGGGTCGGAGTCACAGGCTGCTCTGGCGCATCCGAAATCGCCTTAAGCTCTGCAAGGCTCACCACACGCCTGCGCACGTCGCTCGCATCCAAAACATGAACAACGCCGTCCCAGGTCCAACATCTTCTGACGCCAAACCGCTCCCGAGCTGCCATGAAGGTCTGCTGACGTGATTTGGTCAAGAACTCGGCTATCGTTACGCCGGAGCCTTTCAATGCCACCTTACCAAACCACACTTTATCACGGACGGCAGTCTCACAGAACTTCACCACAATAGCCCTGGGTTTGCTGCCTCTGCGACGGCCAAGTCGGTGGCTGCGCCTTATGTCATTTGCAGCCACGTCAGCCTTAACAGCTTTGAGCTGTTCAACTACAAGGGCCGTTGTGCCCTCTTTGTCAGCCTCCGGAACACCATGGATGACCAGCATCTTGCGTCGAGATCGCATTTCTATTTGATCGACCTGTTGAGCGATGAGCTCCACCTGCTTCTGGAGTATATTGAGAGAGTTCAAAACAAATGCTTTGAAGCTAGTGAAGTCCGCCGCTACTGCCTCAATACCGCTCCCAGGGTTGCTTGAGCCCGCTTTGTCCAAATTACTCTGCATCTCAGCCATCTTTGCATTGAAGGTTTCAGTGAGCTCCGCAATTGATCCTTGAATTGAGTTGATGTCCGACATAGTGTGTTGATGTTGACAGTTGAAGTAGGTGAAAGTGCAAAAATCAATGTAACTTCCTGGAGAAATGCTTGAATACTACTGGTAGGTAAACTATATTATCTAACCATCAATTTTATTGTTTCAAATTATCCAAATTACTTATAATTCTATTTTTCCTAATAAAATATGTGAACAGTGATGTGGTTCGTTTTATTCACCTACCCGAAAAAAAAAAAAAAAACCAAAACCGATTTTACTATGATAAGCTTTTTATCCGTGGCAGTAACGTAATTTTAACTTTACATGCTCAAACATTAATGTGTTATGAGTTTTGATAACATAATGTACACCTGCACGCTCCCGCGCAGCCGCCGACACGCGCCTCCCCGACCGCCGGCACAATCGAGTTGGCCATGGCGGTGCAATGGCAGCCATTCTATGGTTTCCGAACACTTTATTTTGGATATATAATATAAGTGTAGATAAAGCAGTGTATGCAACTGTACGTAATTAGGCCTTAAACACTCGTGTGATCTTATATAAAACCACACTCGTATTTTAAGGACCCTTATTACGTAACAGTTACATAATAGTAGTTTATGTAACTGTTACGTAATAAGGGTCCTTAAAATACGAGTGTGGTTTTATGAAACGAGCCGCAGGTGAGTTTCATAATAAGATCACACGAGTGTTTTAAGGCTTAATTACGTACAGTTGCATACACTGCTTTATCTACACTTACTTATATATTATATATCCAAAATAAAGTGTTCGGAAACCATAGAATGACCGCCATTGCACTGCCATGGCCAACTCGATTGTGCCGGCGGTCGGGGAGGCGCGTGCCGTTGGTCAGGAAGGAGCACAAGATTTACATTATGTTATCAAATTCGATGTTCGGAATTTGAAACACATAACGTATCAATATATGAGCATGTAAAGTTAAAATTACGTTACTGCCACAGATAAAAGGCTTATCATAGTAAAATCGGTTGTGGTAATGCTAGCCATTGCCTACCGTTTTTGAACACGTTTTAGAAGAATTACAATGTGAGTGTAGATAAAAAAAGTTAATCGAGAAAATACGAATTGAAATACAGGAGTACTAGACCACATAGGATAAAAGGTATAGACGGGGCATGGTAATAACAATCCCATCAAAAACATAAATGTGAAAGGCTGCCAAGTTCGATACTATGGGAATGCTTCGCCTATAAAAGAAGTGAGATCTGAATAAGTACCAAGTTCCATAAAAATACCTCAAATCATAAATAGTTATAGGAATGCACACTTGATTTCCAGCAGTTTTTAAGGTACATTTTGAATAAGTATCACGTTACATAGAAATACCTAAAATTATAATAGTCAGAGAAACGCACACCGGTTTTTTTAGCAGTTTCCTGATAACATTTATTATTTTCAGTACTTTTTAATGATGTTACTTGGCAAGTTTTCACACACCACACACATTTTCAATGCAATGAATCGACACCTTTGGACTGCAATGTGTCAAGTATATAATTTTCTATTAAAACTTGCCAAGTTACATCATTAAAAAGTACTGAAAATAATAAATATTATCAGGAAACTGCTAAAAAAAACCGGTGTGCGTTTCTCTGACTATTATAATTTTAGGTATTTCTATGTAACGTGATACTTATTCAAAATGTACCTTAAAAACTGCTGGAAATCAAGTGTGCATTCCTATAACTATTTATGATTTGAGGTATTTTTATGGAACTTGGTACTTATTCAGATCTCACTTCTTTTATAGGCGAAGCATTCCCATAGTATCGAACTTGGCAGCCTTTCACATTTATGTTTTTGATGGGATTTCATTTATTTTTGTTAGGTGTAGGTTCTTTATTATTTTTTTATCACTTTTGCTTTAGGAAATGTCTCATTCCACTTAGGTATGTACTTTATACTATACCCTTTATACTAAGCGTCTAATTCTATTTTACTATTTATTTATAGGTGATTTTTACAAATAAACTGGCTCCCTACACCTATAAAATGTACCTACATACATATAATTACATACATCAATAACGTACTTTATTCTGTTTGTAAGTACGCTACCTACATAGATAATTAATAACTTGGTAATACCTACCTACCAGTAGGTATTATAATTGGTGGCCTATTATGTAGCCCTAGAAGTCGCTTTTCTTTGCTCGAACTTGGCGGACACACTGCCGTGTGTCTAGATAATTCCATCTTAGAGTATATATGATTTTCATGTTCTTGAATCTGCGATTTTATTAGTTGTAAAATTAGAAATTATTTAGACAATGCGAGAAAAAATAGTCTTTTCATTTTTGTTTGACTGATTTAGCGCACCTAGTGTACCTAGTGACCTGCTTTGCACTTCGTAAATCGTGGGTTCGGTTCCCGCAACAGACACACACAGAGTGGTGAACAATTTTATTGTTCTTGTCTTTAAGACAAACATGTATTGTCTTAAATTGGTATGTATCTAAATTTAAATAAGTCTTATCTCATTTCCACTCCATACCTACTTATAGTAGAACAAAATTACACATTCGTTGTTTTCGAAACTGACTCACACTTGGCCGTTTTCAGATTTTTACTTTATTTCGACCTAAAGACAAACCTTCGAACCAAATTTCAGGTCGGTACGACCATTGGAAGATAGACCCATTTAGTTAATTATGACTTCATAGTAGAACAAAGTTACACCTTCGCTATTTTTAAAACTGACTCACACTTGGCCGTTTTCAGATTTTTCCCTTTACTTTGACCTTAAGACCTATCTCCATGCCAAATTTCAAGTCAGTACGACCATTGGAAGTGGTCTAGGTTTTTGATGAGTCAGTGAGTCAGTGAGTGTATCGTAAAAATAGCGATTTTCTGACGTCAATATCTCAAGAACTGCTATAGGTAGAATAATGAAATTTTGTATTCTAGACAATTAAGGGGATGTCAACAGACACTCGAAATTTCATATGCGTAGATAAAATATGTTTTGAGTTATAGGGTGGTCGAAATTGGCCCGAAATGGTTCGTGTAATATAACCCACGGCCGGTGTGTCGCTTTTTTTTGCTCGAACTTGGCGGACACACTGCCGTGTGTCTAGATACCAAGATCGAACGGGATGGTCTTATTACACTTTCAATAGGTACAACAGAGGTACTACTATCGTTGGTCCTTGTCTTGTCATATCCATATTTTTTATATAGAATATATAGATCAAGACACTTGGAGACCTTAAATATACATCTCTAAGGATAATTGGAAATAGTATGTTTATTGTATACTAGAATCACTTACTTTTTTTTTATTTAAATTCAAAATTTGTTTCGAACTGTTGATGATGGATTATTATAATTTGGAAATTTATGTAGAAGACACAGTTCAGGTAAGAAAGTATATCAAACTTGTATGTAATTCATTTTCAAATAGTCAGATTTGGACTCATCTTTTTTCTTTGGTATTTTTCTTAAACTATAACCTATTGTTGGTTAATCTAACTTGGTTTGATATGTTTTCTTATAGAACAACGCACTTATATGTATTGTTTAGTTTTGATGTACTGTTGTTTTGAAAAAATAAGTCCCGCCGAGTTTCTTGCCGGACATAATTCTTCTCGGGTCAGAGGTGTAGGGTTAGAACCGGTGTAGTTTGATTTTTTTTCTCTCTCTTTTACTTTGACGTGTAAAAGTGCCCTTGTGGCCTACTTACTGAATAAATGTTTGAGTTTGAGTTGAGTTGAGTTTGAGTCTCACATTTTTTGATACCTTCCACGCCATTACTTATAGCAGTGGAGGGTCACAAACAGATATAATTAGCTATTTCTTCAAGAAATTCTGTGCTTACTACGAGAAAACATGATATTTTTCTTAGAAAGTTGTGTCGGCTAAGGAAAACAATGGTAAATTGTTTTGTTTTGTGGCGTAGAAGTGATTTTATTGTCATCTATGTTTATCCCTTACGGAAGTACGCGTGTTCAGTCTCTATACTTCGTTTTTTTTTGAGATTAGAAATTGAGTAAACATAGAAACAGTAGTTGCCAGCCTGTTCTAAATGTTCAATTTAAACACACTGAAAGCACACGAACAAACGATTAGTTAACATGATTAAGAGTTCACGTTTGTGAATAAATAATAACAATTTGCAGATGAAATAATCCAACACAACAATAAAAACACAATTTCGTTTTAGATTTCGTATGCCAACGTTAGAGACACGTGAAAAATGAAAAACTGACCTGACAGTGACGCACGTACGTTCTCAAACGAAAACTTAAGATCCAGTGTTTGTCATCAGTATTCACGAAAATTATTTAATTGACAATCATAATATGCACTTATTAATCAATTTTCTTAAATAAAAATGCGTCTAAACGTTATTTAATAGTTTTATTACTAAATAATAAAGCAATTGTCTTAGGTGATGGTAAAAGATTTGGTGGACTACGAGGTGGCTTTTCTTGTTGTATGCCACTCGGGTCTGCCTCTGATTGCTCCGTAACCCTCCAACCAAACGCACAATAATAGAGCAAGCAAATACCTTTACTTAGATAAGAATCACAATAAGTTTTAAACATTAAAAACTATCCAGGTATGGCTGAGAGATACTAATGACAGATGACGCGAGAAAATATTTAAAAATCGAACCATCCGTTGCGAAACTCTTCTTGTCTAGGTATTTTATCGTGCAACATTCACAAGAACATTAACAATGATAAAAAATAAAATATTTAGTGCTTATAACAACTACCAAAATATTGTTAAATACTCTATATAACATTTACAAATACGTAGGCATGGCTTTACTATAAATAATATTTAAGTATGTTCTAATCTCAAAAAAAACGTAGTATAGTTAAATTCTTGAATTGAGTACTAGACGTACAGGAGTGGCAGGTGAATAAGTAGAAGATGGGATTGAATGAGTGGGGATTGGTAGGGGAATGGCTGGAATAAGACATTTGAATGAGTGGTTATATACAGGAACATGACTGGAGAGTAGCACGCGAATGAGTGGGGAATGGCATGTGAATGAGTAAGTAGTGAAAGGTGAATAATTGGGGAGTGAAATGTGAATGCGTATGGAAAGGTAAGTGAATGAGTTGAATAGGTAAATGACTGGGAAATGTCATGAGAAAAAGTGGGGATTGGCACATGAATGAGTAGGGAATGGTAAGTTGAATGAGTGGGGATTGGTAGGCGAACGGGTGGAATAAGAAATTTGAATGAGTGGTTATGGGCAGGAACATGAGTGAGTGGAGACTGGCATGTGAATGAGTGAAGAGTAGCACGCGAATGAGTGGGGAGTGACAGGTGAATGAGTGGAGAATGGCAGGTGAATTTGGGGAGTGAAAGGTAAATGAGTACGGAAAGGTAAATGAATTAATTGAGGAGGTAAATGACTGGGAAAAAGTGGAGATTGGCAAATGAATGAGTGGGTATTAACATAACATAAATACTCTTTACGTCACACCTGGCCATAATGTGAGTTTTATCGCACGCTACGCGTACGGTAAAACTCGCATTATGGCCAGGTGGAGACGTAAAATTGTGTCCTCACCACGGGCAGTGAAAAAGAAAGCTCTCTATCGCATATTTACAACCCTTGCCGAGCCGCAGGCAGGGTTACAAATACCTGCGATTTCGGGCTTTCTTTCTTTTACAGTCCTTGGTAAGTAATGTACTATTATTGCACACCTCAAAATAAAGAAACACATAAAATACAAGTTACAAACAGTAAAAGCAGAGGTAAAACAATGGGCGGTCTTATCGCTAAAAAGCGATCTCTTCCAGACAACCAGGGTATTGTCAGGTGAAAGCACAAACTTACCCTGAGACTATATTTCCAAGACTCCCCAGCCTCGTCCGTGGCGAAGCTCTCCGGCTCCGCGGCCCACAGCGCGAGGTCGTCGGCGCTGAGCAGGAAGTAGCGCGTCACGAGGTGCTGACACATGTGGCACACGGTGCCCGTGTCTAGGACTTCCATTTTGATTTGGTGGGCATGCATGGTCACTACAACGAAACATTTATAAGGTTGTAATAGTATTTTATACAATCGTGACATAATTAAGAGCTTTTCAGTCGAGTACCGTGTCGAGTACTCAGCAAGCTTCGTGGCCTAAGTAAGGTACGAGATTACAAGCCGGTAAGAATAGAGTTCGACGAAAGACCTGCTGCCTCTATACAATTGAGTAAGTCCTATCTCCCGGTGGATTGTGCCGGCGGTCGGGAAGAAGGACACGGACGGTCGGGAAGGACAACAGTATTACAATATTGTATGAAAACCCTTTGTACCATCGTTGGCGATGTCACACACAATATGCGACCATAACAGCTCTATCGGAAAGTATGCGCTAGTAGTTCGGTCTACACAATCACAATTCAAGCATTACAGTCGACGAGTAGAAAAATGAACTTTAGAGAATATGTATTAAAAACGGGTATGCTTTAATCGATTACCAAATAAATACGAAATAGGACCTATGAAATAATATTGGCCACTAGAATAATAGATCTGCCACCAAAATTGTACCACAAAACGATTACCAAAACTTATTTAAAATGTCCGAAAATATATATGTATCACCAAAATAATATATCTGATACCAAAATCGGATCACCAAACAATATGAAAACGATAACCTAAAAAACATATTGACCACAAAAACAAATTTGCTCCATATTTAGAAGTCGGATCTGGCGCTTGTCGGCCGCTGCAGAGACACGCACGCTTCGCTCGCTCGGCTTCGCGCACTGAATCTTTTTTTTTGTATTTCAGTGTACTCACAGGGCTCCTCGCGCCGCTCCCCCTTGGGCGGCCTGAACTCCACACACTGCAGGATGCCCTTCACAATGTTCAGTATAAACTAGTGCCTACGCTGTTGTGTTTAGGTCGCCGCACGGACCCCAGTATGTGTCAGTATGTCAGTGTACTCACAGGGCTCCTCGCGCCGCTCCCCCTTGGGCGGCCTGAACTCCACGCAATGCGGGATGCCCTTCACAATGTTCAGTATAAACTAGCGCCTACGCTATGTTGTGTTTAGGTCGCCGCACGGACCCCAGTATGTGTCGGTATGTCAGTGTACTCACAAGGCTCCTCGCGCCGCTCCCCCTTGGGCGGCCTGAACTCCACACACTGCAGGATGCCCTTCACAATGTTCAGTATAAACTAGTGCCTACGCTGTTGTGTTTAGGTCGCCGCACGGACCCCAGTATGTGTCAGTATGTCAGTGTACTCACAGGGCTCCTCGCGCCGCTCCCCCTTGGGCGGCCTGAACTCCACGCACTGCAGGATGCCCTTCACAATGTTCAGTATAAACTAGTGCCTACGCTATGTTGTGTTTAGGTCGCCGCACGAACCCCAGTATGTGTCAGTATGTCAGTGTACTCACAGGGCTCCTCGCGCCGCTCCCCCTTGGGCGGCCTGAACTCCACGCACTGCAGGATGCCCTTCACAATGTTCAGTATAAACTAGTGCCTACGCTGTTGTGTTTAGGTCGCCGCACGGACCCCAGTATGTGTCAGTATGTCAGTGTACTCACAGGGCTCCTCGCGCCGCTCCCCCTTGGGCGGCCTGAACTCCACACACTGCAGGATGCCCTTCACAATGTTCAGTATAAACTAGTGCCTACGCTGTTGTGTTTAGGTCGCCGCACGGACCCCAGTATGTGTCAGTATGTCAGTGTACTCACAGGGCTCCTCGCGCCGCTCCCCCTTGGGCGGCCTGAACTCCACACACTGCAGGATGCCCTTCACAATGTTCAGTATAAACTAGTGCCTACGCTGTTGTGTTTAGGTCGCCGCACGGACCCCAGTATGTGTCAGTATGTCAGTGTACTCACAGGGCTCCTCGCGCCGCTCCCCCTTGGGCGGCCTGAACTCCACACACTGCAGGATGCCCTTCACAATGTTCAGTATAAACTAGTGCCTACGCTGTTGTGTTTAGGTCGCCGCACGGACCCCAGTATGTGTCAGTATGTCAGTGTACTCACAGGGCTCCTCGCGCCGCTCCCCCTTGGGCGGCCTGAACTCCACACACTGCAGGATGCCCTTCACAATGTTCAGTATAAACTAGTGCCTACGCTGTTGTGTTTAGGTCGCCGCACGGACCCCAGTATGTGTCAGTATGTCAGTGTACTCACAGGGCTCCTCGCGCCGCTCCCCCTTGGGCGGCCTGAACTCCACACACTGCAGGATGCCCTTCACAATGTTCAGTATAAACTAGTGCCTACGCAGTTGTGTTTAGGTCGCCGCACGGACCCCAGTATGTGTCAGTATGTCAGTGTACTCACAGGGCTCCTCGCGCCGCTCCCCCTTGGGCGGCCTGAACTCCACGCACTGCAGGATGCCCTTCACAATGTTCAGTATAAACTAGTGCCTACGCTGTTGTGTTTAGGTCGCCGCACGGACCCCAGTATGTGTCAGTATGTCAGTGTACTCACAGGGCTCCTCGCGCCGCTCCCCCTTGGGCGGCCTGAACTCCACACACTGCAGGATGCCCTTCACAATGTTCAGTATAAACTAGTGCCTACGCTATGTTGTGTTTAGGTCGCCGCACGGACCCCAGTATGTGTCAGTATGTCAGTGTACTCACAGGGCTCCTCGCGCCGCTCCCCCTTGGGCGGCCTGAACTCCACGCACTGCAGGATGCCCTTCACAATGTTGAGTATAAACTAGCGCCTACGCTATGTTGTGTTTAGGTCGCCGCACGGACCCCAGTATGTGTCAGTATGTCAGTGTACTCACAGGGCTCCTCGCGCCGCTCCCCCTTGGGCGGCCTGAACTCCACGCACTGCAGGATGCCCTTCACAATGTTCAGCATAAACTAGTGCCTACACTATGTTGTGTTTAGGTCGCCGCACGAACCCCAGTATGTGTCAGTATGTCAGTGTACTCACAAGGCTCCTCGCGCCGCTCCCCCTTGGGCGGCCTGAACTCCACGCACTGCAGGATGCCCTTCACAATGTTCAGTATAAACTAGTGCCTACGCTATGTTGTGTTTAGGTCGCCGCACGAACCCCAGTATGTGTCAGTATGTCAGTGTACTCACAGGGCTCCTCGCGCCGCTCCCCCTTGGGCGGCCTGAACTCCACGCACTGCAGGATGCCCTTCACAATGTTCAGTATAAACTAGTGCCTACGCTGTTGTGTTTAGGTCGCCGCACGGACCCCAGTATGTGTCAGTATGTCAGTGTCACAGTGTACTCACAGGGCTCCTCGCGCCGCTCCCCCTTGGGCGGCCTGAACTCCACGCACTGCAGGATGCCCTTCACAATGTTCAGTATAAACTAGTGCCTACGCTATGTTGTGTTTAGGTCGCCGCACGAACCCCAGTATGTGTCAGTATGTCAGTGTACTCACAGGGCTCCTCGCGCCGCTCCCCCTTGGGCGGCCTGAACTCCACGCACTGCAGGATGCCCTTCACAATGTTCAGTATAAACTAGTGCCTACGCTGTTGTGTTTAGGTCGCCGCACGGACCCCAGTATGTGTCAGTATGTCAGTGTACTCACAGGGCTCCTCGCGCCGCTCCCCCTTGGGCGGCCTGAACTCCACACACTGCAGGATGCCCTTCACAATGTTCAGTATAAACTAGTGCCTACGCTGTTGTGTTTAGGTCGCCGCACGGACCCCAGTATGTGTCAGTATGTCAGTGTACTCACAGGGCTCCTCGCGCCGCTCCCCCTTGGGCGGCCTGAACTCCACACACTGCAGGATGCCCTTCACAATGTTCAGTATAAACTAGTGCCTACGCTGTTGTGTTTAGGTCGCCGCACGGACCCCAGTATGTGTCAGTATGTCAGTGTACTCACAGGGCTCCTCGCGCCGCTCCCCCTTGGGCGGCCTGAACTCCACGCACTGCAGGATGCCCTTCACAATGTTCAGTATAAACTAGTGCCTACGCTGTTGTGTTTAGGTCGCCGCACGGACCCCAGTATGTGTCAGTATGTCAGTGTACTCACAGGGCTCCTCGCGCCGCTCCCCCTTGGGCGGCCTGAACTCCACACACTGCAGGATGCCCTTCACAATGTTCAGTATAAACTAGTGCCTACGCTGTTGTGTTTAGGTCGCCGCACGGACCCCAGTATGTGTCAGTATGTCAGTGTACTCACAGGGCTCCTCGCGCCGCTCCCCCTTGGGCGGCCTGAACTCCACGCACTGCAGGATGCCCTTCACAATGTTCAGTATAAACTAGTGCCTACGCTGTTGTGTTTAGGTCGCCGCACGGACCCCAGTATGTGTCAGTATGTCAGTGTACTCACAGGGCTCCTCGCGCCGCTCCCCCTTGGGCGGCCTGAACTCCACGCACTGCAGGATGCCCTTCACAATGTTCAGTATAAACTAGTGCCTACGCTGTTGTGTTTAGGTCGCCGCACGGACCCCAGTATGTGTCAGTATGTCAGTGTACTCACAGGGCTCCTCGCGCCGCTCCCCCTTGGGCGGCCTGAACTCCACGCAATGCGGGATGCCCTTCACAATGTTCAGTATAAACTAGCGCCTACGCTATGTTGTGTTTAGGTCGCCGCACGGACCCCAGTATGTGTCGGTATGTCAGTGTACTCACAAGGCTCCTCGCGCCGCTCCCCCTTGAGCGGCCTGAACTCCACGCACTGCGGGATGCCCTTCACAATGTTCAGTATAAACTAGTGCCTACGCTGTTGTGTTTAGGTCGCCGCACGGACCCCAGTATGTGTCAGTATGTCAGTGTCACAGTGTACTCACAGAGCTCCTCGCGCCGCTCCCCCTTGGGCGGCCTGAACTCCACGCACTGCAGGATCCCCTTCACAATGTTCAGTATAAACTAGCGCCTACGCTATGTTGTTGTAATATGGCAATTAGCCACTTTTAGTGTTTAGCAGTAACACTCTGGTTTACTCAAACTCAACTCAAACATTTATTCAGTAAGTAGGCCACAAGGGCACTTTTACTCGTCAAAGTAAAAGAGAGAAAAAAAAAATCAAACTACACCGGTTCTAACCCTACACCTCTGACCCGAGAAGAATTATGTCCGGCAAGAAACTCGGCGGGACTTATTTTTTCAAAACAACAGTACATCAAAACTAAACAATACATATAAGTGCGTTACTGCGACATAATAGTGGTTTATGTAACTGTTACGTAAAAAGGGTCCTTAAAACATGAGTGTGGTTTTATGAAATGAGCCGCAGGCGAATTTCATAATAATATCACACGAGTGTTTTAAGGCCTAATTACGTACAGTTGCATACACTGCTTTATCTACACTCATATTATATATATTAAATTAATTGTTCGGAAACCATAGAATGACCGCCATTGTACCGTCATGGCCTACTCGATTGTGCCGGCGCTCGCGCGGGACCAATCGAGTTGGCCATGGCGGTAACATTATGTTATCAAGTTATCAAATTCGATGTTCCAAATTTGAAACTCATTGCTTAACAATATTTGAGCATGCATAGTTAAAATTACGCTACTGCCGCAGATAAGAAACTTATCATAGTTAAATCGTTTGTTGTAATGCTTGTCATTGTCTACGGTTTTTGAACGCATTTTAGAGTACTTACAGTATGAGTGTAGATAAACGCATATTGCTTGTGTCAGCGACAACCTATGTGTCTAAATAGGTAGGCATTCATTAATAAAGATGAACTCTATACTCGACTACCATGTAAGGTGTTTCAATACTACGCCGTCTCCCTGACTCTGTCCGTCCATCAAGCAACCTTCAATCTTACCATCATCTATCCCTTTTCATTATTAGTAATAGCCTTTATTCATGTTAAGTATTTAAGTATTTGTGTTTTTTTTTTTAACATTTATTGTTTTTATTTGCATGTCGCGTGTGCGATAAAGGCCTCCCCCAGTTTTTCCCATTCCTTCCTATTCTGTGCTGTTCTCCACCAGAATCTTTCAAAATGTCTTAGCTCATCTCTCCATCTTCTATTCGGTTTTTTTTGTTTTCTCGGTGTGTCTATTGTTTTCATTATTACATTGTGTTTAAGTCGCCGCACGGACCCCAGTATGTGTCAGTATGTCAGTGTACTCACAGGGCTCCTCGCGGCGCTCCCCCTTGGGCGGCCTGAACTCCACACACTGCAGGATGCCCTTCACAATGTTCAGTATAAACTAGTGCCTACGCTGTTGTGTTTAGGTCGCCGCACGGACCCCAGTATGTGTCAGTATGTCAGTGTACTCACAGGGCTCCTCGCGCCGCTCCCCCTTGGGCGGCCTGAACTCCACACACTGCAGGATGCCCTTCACAATGTTCAGTATAAACTAGTGCCTACGCTGTTGTGTTTAGGTCGCCGCACGGACCCCAGTATGTGTCAGTATGTCAGTGTACTCACAGGGCTCCTCGCGCCGCTCCCCCTTGGGCGGCCTGAACTCCACGCACTGCAGGATGCCCTTCACAATGTTCAGTATAAACTAGTGCCTACGCTGTTGTGTTTAGGTCGCCGCACGGACCCCAGTATGTGTCAGTATGTCAGTGTACTCACAGGGCTCCTCGCGCCGCTCCCCCTTGGGCGGCCTGAACTCCACGCACTGCAGGATGCCCTTCACGATGTTGAGGCACTGGATGGTGAAGCGCTCGTAGACGAGGCTCATGCCGGGCTCCGTGAAGCAGTAGTAGATGCAGAACTCCAGCGAGGGCCGGATGAGGGGCACGTAGGAGAACGGGTGGACCCCGAGGACCCCCACCGCCACTTTTGTGAGG
The DNA here is from genome assembly GCA_947086415.1 of Pammene aurita. Classification (NCBI taxonomy): domain Eukaryota; kingdom Metazoa; phylum Arthropoda; class Insecta; order Lepidoptera; family Tortricidae; genus Pammene; species Pammene aurita. The sequence goes on along the minus strand of OX352305.1, from coordinate 816,735 downwards.
TGGATGATGAATTTCTCGCAGAGCTCGAGGGGGTAGATACCGCGACCTTTGAGGAGTTTTCCTGGAAAGTGAGGTTCGTTTCAGGAATTGCGTTTCGCTTTCGTGATCACATACAGCAATATGTTATGTATGTTCGCTGATTATTCGAAGATGGCTGGACCGATTAGGTACATTCTTTTAAAAGAGTATACTTCACAGTTAGTCCCATTGTAACCAGGTCAGGATCTGATGATGGGATCCTGGAGAAATCGAGGGAACTCTTCAATTATTATAGGCACACCTATTTTTGCTGACAGTTGGGTTCAACTTACGTCCAGATGCCTTTCTTACTGTGAGGCAGTGTGAATGTGCGAATGAATGATATGTAATTTGTGATACTTAGAAATATAAAATTACAAGTGTAATTGGTCTTTAACCGTTCTTGTAAATAAATAAATAATAATAATAATAAAAATAGTGATTTGAGTACTTTTTACAGCAACTCGAGTATTTGCTTTTGAAAAGGTGAAGCCTAAGTGACGTCGGTTCTTATTTTTTAATTTATTTTCTTAACTTACTGCACTCCAAGCTGGTCTTAGCCCGGTCAAACACCACATTGAGGAACGCCACCGCGTCCTGGCTCTCATGGGCCTTCTTGAACCCGAACACCGTCAGTTTCCTCAGGATCCGGAGACAGAGGAGTGCCTTCTCCAAGTGCTCAGTGATCAGCTCAGTGGCTGCGCCTTCTTGGATGTGTCGGAGGAACAGTTCGGTGTTCTCGTGCCAGAGCGTGAGGATGAAGGAGTATACAGTGTTTGTGAGGTCCTGTGCAAATATAGAACTCGTTAAGGTAGTGTAACAATGTTTAAATATGGAGGTCCTGTCCTAAATCGTAAGTGAAGCCTGACCAGAAATATATGATCATTGTCAAGAGGGCGCTATTATTCTCATTTATATGGCAACAGTTCAGTATGGTCAAAAAGCGTTTATCTATTATTCTCTATGGTGACATCTTGATTTGTTTACCTTGTCAGCTCAGATGTTCATTTGAAAATGTTTCAGAGCGAAATAGTTTCATTTCCCGAGCGTATTATTTACACCAGTTAATAACATACAGAAAAGAAGACACAGAAGAAGATCGAGAGTGTGTCGACTAGGGTGGCGAACCTTATACTCAGAGTATCCAAGAGGTACTCGTTGAAGGTCATACAGGTGTATGCGCCGACTTTGGCACACTCCGATGACGAGGTGGAGGCTATGTATGAGGATATATCGAAGGCCATGCATAGCTCCAAAACCTACTTCACCGTTGTTATGGAGGACTTCAACGCGAAACTGGGCAAGAGAGATGGTGAAGAGCTGAGAGTAGGGCAATTTGGATTTGGAAGTCGGAACCACCGGGGCCAACTACTGGCTGGCTTCTTGGAGAAGGAGGGAATCTACATGATGAACTCCTTCTTCAAGAAACGTGAGCACAGGAAGTGGACCTGGATGAGTCCCGACGGTGCAACTAAAAACGAGATTGACTTCATCATGTCGACGAAGAAGCATATATTCAATGATGTCTCTGTGATCAATACGGTTAAAACCGGAAGTGATCACCGTCTGGTGAGAGGCACATTGAATATATGTGTTAAGCTAGAGCGCTCTCGACTAATGAAGTCTACGCTCCGTCCAGCAGCACTTCAATTCCAAAACCCTGAGAGCTTTCAGCTGGAACTCCAAAACCGTTTCGATTGTCTAGGCAACGATGTGGACAAATTCAACGACGGGTTTGTGGAAGCTCTCCGTAGTACTAGGTGTAAATTTTTTTAAGGCCCAGCGGTGCAACAGAACCAAAAGGCTCTCTGACTCCACTCAGAAACTCATCGAGGAAAGGAGAGAAATGGTTCTGCAATCCTCAGCAGATGCGTCATTATACCGGCAGCTCAATAAACGGATCTCTAAGTCCCTTACCCGTGATTTGCGCCAATTCAATACAAATCGTATTGAAGAGGCCATTGAGCAGAATAAGGGCTCTAAAGTTTTCGCAAGAGATTTGTCTATTGGGCAGAGCCAGCTCGCCAAATTAAAAACTGAGGATGGTAGAATCGTTTCATCCAGACCCGAGCTTCTGGGGGAGATAGAGGACTTTTATGGACAGCTATACACATCAACTAGCAGACCTGAAGTTGATCTGGCGGAAGACCCTAGAGCTAGACTGACCCGACATTATACCGAAGACATCCCGGACATCAGCCTGTACGAGATTAGAATGGCTCTTAAACAGCTCAAAAACAATAAGGCACCTGGTGAAGACGGAATTACAGCCGAACTTCTGAAGGCGGGTGGTAAACCGGTCCTTATGGCCCTTCAGAAGTTGTTCGACTCCGTTTTAAAGGAGAACGCCTAAGGCATGGAACAGAGGTGTGGTGGTATTGTTCTTCAAAAAGGGTGATAACGCGTTACTGAAGAACTACCGACCCATTTCACTTCTGAGCCATGTCTATTACATTACAAAAAACTCATTTTATACACTTAAAATACTTTATCGGATACGTGATTTTCTCAGTGCTGATCTACGTGTTATGCTATGTAATTCGTTAGTACTTTCTAAATTTGATTATGCGGATGTAGTTTATGGTCCACGTTTATTAGCTAGCACGGATCGTATGGTGCAGAGGGTGCAGAATGCATGTGCACGTTACTGTTTTGGAATTCGTCCACGAAGGCACGTGACGCCTTATTTGAACTCAGCAGGTATTCTCAAAATGGCACTTCGTAGAGAACTGCACCTCTCGTCATTGTTGTTTGGCGTTATGAAAACTTCAGAACCAGAGTATCTATTCAATAAGTTCAAATGGCGCAATAGCAGGTCAAGCTTGTATGGAATCAGATCGGTTTGCAAAGAATTGTTGCTTCCACGTCAACATACAGCTGCGTTCCGAGGTAGCTTTAAATATACAGCAACTAAATGCTGGAATGACATACCTCCACCCATCAAACAATTAAATACAATTAAAAGTTTCAAATTACAGCTTAAACGATATCTTATGGCAAGACAAAGCATACTACCTCCTGGTACCAGAGTGAAGCCCTCATATTTATAATGGTCATAATCGTCTATATACCCCTTCTGTCTTTTTCCGTTAAACTTTATTTATTTTATTTTATACACACGAAATAATACGTAAACGTCCCTGTAAGTTATACCATACCTATAGATATGTCCCTAAATTTAAATATTATACTTAACTACAGTCATTCTTATATTACTTATTCAACACACGATTATACTTACATATATATTTACATTACACATTTATTTACACATGTAAAAGAACCCCAAGCCTTTCAGTTTTCGACAAACAGCAAGCAATGGTTAATGTACCAAGGGTCTGCCTGAAAACCAGCGTTGTAGTAAGCCAAGCTCGCTACAATATCATGCTGAGGCAAGCTCCTTTTTAACATCATACATATTTATACTTTCATCTACATGTAAAACTCATTCTTTGTACTTTTAAATCCTAGGTTTAAGGTCTTTTTAGTTTTGTAGCATTATCTGTAAAATTGTAATTCCATGTGATGTTAAATAAAAAAATTCTATGTCTATGTCTATGTCTATAAGCTGTTTTCAAGAGTCATCACGAACCGTCTCGCACGCAGGCTAGATGACTTCCAGCCTCCCGAACAAGCCGGTTTCCGAAGAGGCTTTAGTACCGTAGACCACATCCATACGCTCCGTCAGGTTATACAGAAGACTAAGGAGTATAACCTGCCCCTCTGCTTAGCGTTCGTGGACTACGAGAAAGCCTTCGACTCGATCGAAACCTGGGCTGTACTACAATCTCTCCAGAGGTGCCAAGTGGACTATCGCTATATCGAAGTGCTGAAGTGTTTGTACGAGAACGCCACTATGTCAGTCCGACTCCAGGACCAGAACTCGAAACCTATTCCGTTGCAGCGGGGAGTCATGCAAGGAGATGTTATTTCTCCTAAACTGTTTACCGCTGCACTGGAGGATGTTTTCAAGACTCTGGACTGGAGAAGGCTAGGCATCAACATAAACGGCGAGTACATCACTCACCTTCGGTTTGCTGACGATATAGTAGTCTTGGCTGAGACCATGGAGGATTTGAGTACGATGCTCGATGACCTCAGTAAACGAAGATCATGTCAAATACCCATGTAGCACCAACTCCCGTTACAATCGGAGACTTTAGACTCGAAGTTGTGGATGATTTTTTTTTTTTTTTTTTTTTATACCACGACGGTGGCAAACAAGCATACGGCCCGCCTGATGGTAAGCAGCTACCGTAACCTATGGACGCCTGCAACTCCAAAGGAGTCACATGCGCGTTGCCGACCCTTTACAAAAAGGAGGATTCACTGTGTTGACGACTAAAGGAACGAGAAGGTCCCTCATCGTCAACACACTGGGTCCTCTTTGAGCTCTTTGGCAACCTTACTTACCAGCAGGAACACAACACTATGAGTAGGGTCTAGTGCTATTTGGCTGTGGTTTTCTGTAAGGTGGAGGTACTTCCCCAGTCGGGCTCTGCTCCAGATTTGAGCGAAGACATTCGCGTAACGTGCCCTACCACACTTAGCGAGATGCCATTCGCAGTGCCCATACCTCTCTTAAAAGTGACGTTATCATGGTTAGGGTACCACTTTGTCGCTTATGGATTTCGAGATATCACTGATTTTGTTAATCAACTCTAAAATAGTGAAAATTGGTTTTGATTAAAAATAGCTTCTACGCACTTAAAATAATACGGTGTATTGATAAAAAGTTAAACGTTTCAACTAAAAGTAGGAAAAAAACACAGTCAAAGTTTCCCGACTAGGGTACCACATTGTGGCTCATAAGCTTGAAGTAATATCGGGGCCATTGGAAAATGTAGTAACACGTGTTGTCTAAATCTCAGTTTACTCCCATCCATTTGCTTGACAGTTCGTAACTCAGCTGCCCGTTACGTTCACTTAGCTTTATGTTATGTTACCCTTTTAACAATAGTGGTCAATAAGCAATAATTATTAAGACAAAGCAAAACTCTCTATTTTAATTTATAACAAAATACATTAACAATATTCATTATGTTAGTTTATTCAATTAGATTGTTAAAAATAAATAAATAGATCACATAGGATAATAAAATTATTTACAATTTTAAAGTGCGTTGCGTCCAGACCGTCTTAATACGCCACGAATATGCTGCTCGTACGCTGCGCACACGTTGCTCTAGCCGGAGAGCTAGCAACGGAAATAGGTTTGCTATTATATAGAGAAATGGTCACCGGGTCACCGGGTGGTCTAGTGGTCAGGACGTCAGCCGCGAAAGCTGAAGACGCCAGTTCAAATCTGGCCTCGGACACCGGAGGGTTTGGTCACTTTTTCTGAAGTATATGACATCTATTTTACGTACAACCTGTACAAAGAAGCTTCTGAGGGACAACCGTATAGATAATCAGTTAATACTCGTACAAAGTCACCAATCTCTCAATCAGACGTAAGCACTTACGTACCCCTAGGTGCGAGGTTGAGTTGTGTAAATCATTTTCATAATGATGTTAAATGCAAATTATTACTTTTGTAAGTAATAATTTTATTATAATAAGTCTTAATAATAAGTTTGATCTCATAAGTCATAAGGCGACAATGTGGGACCCTAAGGAATGTTAAACTAACAAACTTGATCTAAATTAGTAAAGCTGACGAAAAGACTGTTATTTTTTATAAAATAAGTTATGTTATCGATTCATAATAATATTTGTATTAGATATATGCACTTATAGTGAGGACACTATGTTAAATAATGGAAGTAGAATTCTTATTTCTCTAAACTTATGAATAGCGACAATGTGGTAGTACCCTAGATCACTTTACATACAAAAAATCATGTTAAAAGTCTAAACTTTGAAGTCACTTTTTTGATAGAAAACTACATTACTTTTGTGTTTAATTACACTTGATCGTTAGTTTTGTTCCTAAATTAACGTAAACTATGAGAATTAAAAATTATAGTGTTGATTTTGTATATTTTTATGTGAGTGTTGATTTTTTTTGTTTTATTATAAAAAAAAATTATGCCTTGAGATATGGTTGTTTCATTATTTTTATTATAAACCTCACCTACATCATATTCAGAAATCAACATAAGCCAGCTGAAAATCTGTCGATTTTGAGTTATATAAAATATTTTGTTTTTGATTCTTGACTCTACACCCTACGTGCATTATTATTGTATTATTTCTATAAAATGTAAAATCTTAGAGACAACATATGATTTGTCGAGTAATATAATGTATGTGGAACATTTTAAAACCGCTATCTCCATAACTTCAACCTATAACTAGGTTTTTTAGGCTTTCAAACTTTAAACTCGAATATCTCAAAACAGTACAAAGATATGTTGAAACTTCAAAAAATTATTAAAAATAAAAATACTCAACATAGCGATCTCGGTCTTTTTGCATATAAAGGAGAATGTTTTGAACTATAAGGAGGTACCAATAACTCAATACCGACAATATATTACCTTTACCATGACAATGTCACATATATACTTAGGACATACTGTCCAGTTAGGTAGATCCAACTTCGAGAAAGAGGTCAATCGACGAATCCGACTCGGTTGGGCAGCGTTCGGGAAGCTACGGCACATCTTTTTGTCCAATATTCCGCAGTGTCTCAAGACGAAAGTCTTTGACCAGTGTGTGTTGCCAGTGATGACATATGGTACTGAAACGTGGTCGCTTACAATGGGCCTCATAAGAAAGCTCAAAGTCACCCAAAGGGCAATGGAGAGGGCTATGGTTGGAGTCTCTCTGCGTGATCGCATCAGAAATGAGGCCATCCGCAGCAGAACCAAAGTAACCGATATAGCCCTCCGAATCGCTAAACTAAAGTGGCAGTGGGCGGGGCACATTGCTCGTAGAACCGATGGCCGTTGGGGCGGAAAGGTTCTCGAGTGGCGACCACGAACCGGAAGGCGCAGCGTGGGTAGACCCCCCGCGAGGTGGACTGATGACCTGGTGAAGGCCGCGGGAGTCCGCTGGATGCGGGTGGCGCAGGACCGGTCATTGTGGCACTCTTTGGGGGAGGCCTATGTCCAGCAGTGGACGTCTTTCGGCTGATATGATGATGATGATGATGATGATGATGAATAACATACACTATTAACAATGTTTCGCGCTTAATAAAGATAAAGGAGAATGGGCATTTTGTACCATGAGTGTATACGATTGAGACATATCTCATTTGAAAGGTCTTAACTAGTGCATTATTTAATTGTATGACGCCATCATTGGATAGCGTGCAGGGTCCGAGCTATTGAAAAAAAAAGGTTGCGCATATAAACGGTTAATTTATAAAGTATCCGGTCTATAACCAGTGATAGCGTATTTTATATGAAAGAATATAAGAAATGCTTCACGCTTATTTACCACCACCATCCGAAAAATACGTACAGGGCTGGAATTAGTAGATGAAACATTTGCTAATATGTAAAAACACCTGTAGCATGGCGAAGCTAACGTGTATACAAAAGTCGTATGTTGTTACATACGACTTTAGACTTAGCTGTTGCTAAAAGGTATTTTTAAAAGTTATTTTTCGTAAATGATACTTGCACTCTAAACGTATGCAGAGACCAAAATAAAACGGTTTTATGCGTTAATTAACTGTAATTAACGACAGCCTAATTCTTCTATTGAACACTAGATGGAGCTTTGGCAGCAAAATGGACAACTTTTGCCACTGGCGTATACAATTGAACCTTATCTCAAATGAAAGGTCTTAATCATAGCATTAATTAGTTATATGGCACCGAAGGCCATAAGGGTGCACGTAAGCCGGTATTCATTATTTCGTGTCTGCGCTGTGGCGTAGCTGTGGCAAAATCTGGAACTAACTAACCTATACAAAAAAGGTTAACTTTTATACACATTTACATAGTTTATTCGCCTGAAATTAATTTTAAAAATAAGTCATTAATTTTTTGTGACTAATTAATGTTAAATGACCGCAATTAACTACTTAAAACCAGTTAATTAAAATCAGTTACTGGCGACATCTTGTATGCAATAGAAGAACCGACTAAGAGTCGAGTAGTTTTAACTACTCGACTCTTAGTCTATAATATAGTCTATATAACTACATAAATATTAATAATGCTGGCTCCATATCATTGCTTTTTAACGCTCTAAAATCTGTGGTCTAAGGCTTCACGTCGCGTAATTATATATAAGTTAGTTTCTGAACGTTGACTATAAACTAGCTGTTCTAGGGGGTTACCTCAAACAACAGAATTTGAATTTGAAGATTCGTCTATTTGCCTTTCTCTTGTGCTTTCGCAAATTCGAGCGATGAAGAGGGAGATAGACTAAACTTCCTTTTTCGACTTAGCCCTGTCAAAAAATAATACTGTTTTTTTATCACGACGGTGGCAAACAAGCATACGGCCCATATGATGGTAAGCAGATATATAATATAAGCAGATATACGTTGTCATGAGTCATGATGGAGTTAGACCGACGCGCCGGCACGTCGTTTTTCTTAATGTCATTTAGAATTTTGGAAGCTAGCTCCATCTAGTGACGAGTAGAAAACTTAGAACTTCATTAAGCACAATTAATTAACATACAAAGTCGATATATTTTAGTTCCTGCATGCATTGGAGCTAAAGTATATATCACGAAAAATAGTTTATAAAAATACCTTTGACATGTAATATACGCCTCCCGTATACACATTACCTTGGCTCTAAACCGAGCGATATTCATATCAAGCTTAATTTAAATTAATTAATTCTAGCCCTGTAAGTATTCAAACATAGGGTGTTTTACACAGAATTGAACCATTTCTCATATGCTTTCAGATTAACCATGCTATAACGGGTTACATATCGTATCTTTAAAAAAAATGCTCTTTATATGTTCGCTCTTTTTTGTTAAATATCTCGGTCCCTGCACGATATCCAACAATGGTGCCATATAATAAAATAATCCGGTGATCACGAGCTTTAAAACGAGATACGTCTCAGCAGTATACATCCATGGTACACTCCCCATACAAAAATGCCCATTCTCCTTTTGGGAATATTTTGTCGTTTATTATTTTATATTCAAAACTTTACTATTATTCAAATAAACCGCCATTATGACACTGACAAGGAGTGACAGCCTATCACATGCCCTCACACATGCCCATGCATATCATCCTGTCATTATAATTATTGCCAGTGTAAGAAATTAGTTCCAATGAAATTCCGCAACATGGCGCATGAGCATATATTTCTGGTTAGGCTTTAAGTAGAAATTAATTGTAGAAATAAGAGTGGTAAAAAAATCTTGAAAATTATTTGTTTTTTCCACTTTCATTCCACCATTTGTATTCCAACTTTAAAACATGTTAATAAAGATACAATCGACTCCAAAACAACTTCAATACTGGTTGATTATTTGTTGTGTGTTGAAGTTGCGTTGGGGATAGATTTAAAAAACATTAAAAATGTAATGTATTTAAATTAGTAAATAAATTAAAGTTAACGGCACCTTGTCTCAGTTACATAGGCTGCTATTTATATATCCGGAAACCGGGATTACAATCTTTTTAAATAGCATATTTGACCTCCATGGTAAAATTTGAACTTTTTTAAGTACTGGCCGGTATATTTTTTCTTTCTTATTAACGCTCGTGTTTTGTTTTTGACGGGTTTTAAATGTCATCTCGCAGCAAGAATGGAACTCACTCGTGAAAATATTCGTGCTATGATTTATTATGATTTTCGGCGTGGTTTAACGCAACAACAGTGCATAGATCAACTAACTTCAACTTTTGGTGATGAAGCCCCATCTAAAACTACTGTGTATCACTGGTTTAGTGAGTTTAATCGTGGACGTAGTATGCTTACGGACGAAGTTAAGGCAGGTCGCCCGAAATCGGTCGTTGTACAACAAAATATCGAGGCTGTGCGAAAACTTATAATGGACGACCGACATGTTACGTACTGCGAGATAGAGGCGACTCTGGGTATTTCTATGACCAGCATTAATAGCATATTACATAATTATTTGGCTGTAAAAAAAATTTGTTCGCGTTGGATACCCCACAACTTAACAAAAGAGCAAAAAGATGCTCGCGTCGAATGGTGCAATAAAATGTTAAAAAAATATAACCGTGGTGACTCAAAAGCCGTTTATAACATCTATACAGGTGACGAATCCTGGATCTATGCATACGATCCCGAAACGAAGCAACAATCAACGGTATGGGTGTTTCAAAATGAGCCGAACCCTACGAAAGTTACTCGTGCAAAAAGTACATTGAAACAAATGGTGGCCTGCTTCTTCGGTATTAATGGCCATGTAGCTACAGTGCCACTAGAAAACCGTAGAACGGTTAATTCAGAGTGGTACACGACCATTTGCTTACCGGAAGTATTTGAACAAATTCGTAAAACTAACCAGCGACGAAGAATCATTCTTCATCATGACAATGCCAGCTGTCATACGTCACGCGAAACAACTCTATTTTTGGAGGGTCAAAATGTGTGTTAACGGGTCATCCGCCGTACAGCCCTGACTTGGCACCCAACGATTTTTATTTATTTCCAAATATAAAGAATAAATTACGCGGTCAACGATTTTCGACCGCTGAAGATGCTGTCGACGCATTCAAACAACACGTTATGGAGGTACCTCAGGCGGAGTGGCAGAAGTGCTTTAAAAATTGGTTCACGCGAATGCAAAAGTGCATAGATCATCAAGGGGAATACTTTGAAAAACAATAAAACCATTTTCAGCCGTGTACGTTTGTTTGTTTTTTTGTTTCCGGATATATAAGTAGCAACCCTCGTACAGCTTAACTACGTGGAATGTTAGAGCTGCAGTATGAGGTTGAAAATTACGAACAAAATGTTTGTAAAATACACAGAAAACTGTGTTGCACTAACGGCTGCGGGGCCTTCCTCACTCATCAGGAGATTGAGTACAAATATCTCATGTACGAAATGTCTCTATCCCTTTTCTAAAATGTTTCGTGTATAAAAACCGCACTCGCAAGATGTTCAGTCCACGACAAATGTTATGTTAACATTTATGAGCTACTCGTATCGTATTACAAAGGACAGGTGCAAAAGTTGATATTAAAGAAACTGCAGGGAAAGAGCAAGCGGAAGACAGGCAAAAATGGAGAGAGTTGGAGGAGTGTAGGCACACTCGAAGAGGGGTCCAAATTAAAGAAATAAATAAAAACGACAATTGTTTTACCTCTGATTATTCTGTTTGTAACTTGTATTTTATGTGTTTCTTTATTTTGAGGTGTGCAATAATAGTAGTTTATGTAACTGTTACGTAATAAGGGTCCTTAAAACATGAGTGTGGTTTTATGAAATGAGCCGCAGGCGAATTTCATAATAAGATCACACGAGTGTTTTAAGGCCTAATTACGTACAGTTGCATACACTGCTTTATCTACACTCATATTATTTATTCTAAATGCCGTATTCGGAAACCATAGAATGGCCGCCATTGCACCGCCACCATGGCCAAGTCTCGTGTGCCGGCGGTCGCGCGGGCGCGTGTCGGGCTGTCGGCGGATCCCCGGGAGGGTGCAGGTGTACATTATGTTATCAAAACTCATAGCACATCAATAATTGAGCATGAAAAGTTAAAATTACGTTACTGCTACGGATAAAAAGCTTATCATAGTAAAATCGGTCGTGGTAATGCTAGCCATTGCCTACCGTTTTCGAACACGTTTTAGAGAACTTACAATATGAGTGTAGATAAAGAGTATTTATGTTATGTTTATGTTATAAATAGTAAATAAACATAACACTAACTAGTCCAACTACTAGCTATAATAAACTTACTAACCAATACGCAAAATACTTCTAATGCAAAAAATGGGAAATTTGGAAATAAAGGCTTTTTTATTTTATTTATAAGGTGCGAAAGTGTAACGTCTTGAACCGTCAATCTTAAAACTTTTGGGACATTTTGCATAACGGACTTTTGGAATCGTTTTGGTATTTAAACAATTTTTTTAAACAAAGTTTGGGATTTTTATTTGAATGCATTATGCAGGTCGCCAAAACTACATCCTTTACCTGGAATGTCCTGCGATCTCCAGCCAGCCTCTTGGAAGCCAGCGCTTTAACGATGTGGTGGAAGATGAGCAGCGAGCGGTGCTGCACCAGCGGCTGAGGAGCCTTCAGCGCTCCCAGCAGGTCGGGGACCAGGTTTGGCCAGTGCAGCGGGCAGTCCAGCCTGGTAACAAATGTTTTACGTTAGGCTGATCATATTACTTGAAATTACATAATCAACAGTCTATAACAGGGTTGGGTTTAGCTTTTATGACAAGAAAAAATATAAATATACAGATTTTAAAGGAAGCTTGAGAACTGGATGTCAGTTGAGTGTTCAAATGCCAATGGAACAAGCCAGTTAGAAGCCACCATGAGCCATGAGCTTTCACTTCCTAAAAAGAGGTACCTGGCTATCTTAGCGATGAGCACAGCCTGCTGCGTCGCTATCTGTGCCACAGGCTCGCTCAGAATGTTAGGTGTCAACAGTCCAAGCCTCAGTTTCTCCTTCTCCTGGTCCGTGACGGCGTGCGGTGCGTTACGGCGCCAGTATCGGTCGACGCCGTTCTTGAAGCACATCACGGCCAGCCAGCGGACGTTCACGTTGATGCTGTGGTTTGAGAGGACGTCCTGAGATGAAACATAAGGGATTAGTGTTCCACTGAAGCAAAGATAGGCAGATAATGCTATTGGTTTATTCCCGCATGTCTCCCCTTATCTCAGTTCATCTTCAACTTATACTCTGTATCTTTAGGTATTTAAATAAAAGTAAATAAGATCTACCCTCAAATGGCTCCTTAAGCCAGTTGAGGGTAGATGAAAACATTACACGATCAAATAATATTGGTTAAAGCCAAGTCGTTAAGTGACAGATCCAGGCAGTTTTGTATTTGATCGGTTAACCAATAAAAGTTATAACTACCCGAAAATGTAAAAATAGTTTGTTTACTTTTATTTAAATACCTAAAGACATAGAGTATAGTGGAAAGGTAGTCTAAAGGGGTAGTTAGGGAAAGGTAGTCTAAAGGGGTAGTTAGGGAAAGGTAGTCTAAAGGGGTAGTTAGGGAAAGGTAGTCTAAAGGGGTAGTTAGGGAAAGGTAGTCTAAAGGGGTAGTTAGGGAAAGTTAGAGCTATGAAAATGTTGTTTATAGAAACCCCCAATGATATTTACTATGGATGGGTTATACTCCAACAAAATGAGCACAAAAAATACTTCCAAAGTTATTTCATAACCTAGCAACGATTCTTATGTTTATCTATTTTGACAATCATTACATCTCTGTCACTCTCATTGTTAGAAAATTACAGTTTGTCTCTTTCTCACGCGGGTGACGGGAGCTCATTGACACGTCCGCATCTCACGCTGGCCGGTGCGCGACTAGCGACAATTGTTTGAATTCACTCATTTTAATTTCTTCACTTTTGGAGTGTGCATAACGCATCTGTCATTATTATATATCATTGGAAACCCCAAGAAATTTCGATACTAAGAACTATATTTAAAAATTATCTAATATTAGAATAGCTATCCCTTGAATAACCGGTTATTTGGGGAAATAATTGTGAGATGACCAGACTTTACTTTACATATTACAGACGGCATCTTTACCAAAGACAACCCAGATGGCAAGTAAAGATTATATATTAGGTAGTCAAGTAAGACCCCACACTCCATTATCAACATCATCATTTTCATCGCCCACTGCTGAGCATAGGCCTCTCTTCATGTACGTCATTTGTCCCGGTCTTGAGTCAATCCCATAGGCTACCGTAACAACAACGGTGTGCTGGCTGGTAGCAGGGTTCAGGATGTCCGGCACAAAACAAATATTGGGTGCCCATAAACCTCAATATACATGGTAAATACCCCATTACAAATAATAGTTATAATAATTTGTTATTGAAACATTGAAAACATTGACAAAAATAATCAACCTAGCCGAGCCCCGGCAAGGCGTATCGTTGCAGGTTCAAGTCCTCCTGGGGTGATTATTAGGGTTCCGTAGCCAAATGGCAAAAAACGGAACCCTTATGGATTCGTCATGTCTGTCTGTCCGTCCGTATGTCACAGCCATTTTCCTTGAAAACTATATTTGTATTTATTTATTCAATAACAATTTTTACATTGTGTCTGAATGTTTACAGTTAAATAGGAGGAATCTAATGTACACAAATATGTTAGTCAAATTCTAATTAAGTGCACATGAACAGCAAAAATTATGTCAAAAAAGTAGTAATCATCCAAAAAAAACATTAATAAAATTAAAAATTAAAATTATAAAGTCCAATATTAAAAATTTAAAACAAAACATATTAATCATTAAAAATCACTTATGTCATAACAACATTTTTCCAATAAATGTAGTTTCAATTTATTTCTGAAGATTTCGTATCTAAATAAAATTTACACATAAGATGTATTTTGTATGCCGCTACTTAGTTATGTAGAAAAATTTAAAAAAAATAATATTTTTAGGGGGGGCGCTCCATAGTCCATACATGTAACTAAATTTCAAAAAATTTTTTTAACCAAATATCAACATGTGACACATCAATCGATAAGTCTTTATAAATAACATTTAGGTTTCTTTGACCATTTTGTGTTTAATTGAATATTTTTTGAAATAATTGCTTCGAAAGTCAGAAAAACTTCGTCCATAGGCATCAGATACGACCTTTTAGTATTAGTTTGGTTCTTATTCCATTGAAGGTACGGAACCCTCCTATGCGTGGTCCGACACGCACTTGACCGGTTTTTTCAATGTTTTCAATGTTTGTATTTGATTTAATAACAAATAATTGTATGAGTGGAATGCCCCACTTTAAAAAAATGCAAAAATAATTAATAGATACAATGTCCAGCACTCGATGTACAGATCCATTTTGATGTACTGTAGACTAAGAGATAGTTACCAGTAGGACGGAGTAGAAGCCAGGTTCTATCTCCCATTCTTGCAGCTTCTTCTCTGCTGGTTTGAGCACCTCCGTGTCCTGGCTGGTGGCACGGTTCAGGGTGTCCAGCACCAGCGCATAGATGTTTGGATCCATGGTGATTTACTGTGTAAACAGTGCAGAGGTGAAGTTTAATCTTTAATAATGAAATTTTGTATTAAGTAGAATGCCGACTAAAGTCTGCTAATTATACCACAATGTTTAGAAAATGAAAAAATAATAAAATGAAAAATATTTTATTACCTTAAAATTTTGGCATAATTACAACAAGGTGGAAACTTCCTATTAAGTAAAAAATACCTGTATCAGGAAGTCTCGCTCCTCCATAACAAAGTCATACATGATTTTTTTAAAGTAAAATAAACCAAGGCGTTTTTATACATTACTAAATTAAATTAGATTCTAGATGAATTAATTAGAAATATAGGAAAAGTAGAAAAGTAAGTCTCAGTAGGTAAGTTGGTTAAAGCAACGGGCATGTATTCCAGAGTCCCAAATTCGAGTATTGCCTGAGGCAGTTGATTTTTCTAAACATCTTTAATGGTTTTTAGAATACCAATAACTTAACACCGCACACAATAATGTTGAGAGACAAAGGTACATAATAGTAGAGGTGGTCTTATTGCTGAACAAATTATACTTCCAGACAACCTTTGGGTAGTGGAGATGAGAATAAAATAAATTGTTCAGATTCATTTGCATGACCTTGTTCGAGAAAAATACAACTATTCATTTAACTATACACATTATCAATATCAACAATAATATTAGAGAACATGTAATAAGAATGGTGCATGTGTGCTGCTGATGAATAACATTGTGTAATTCAGAAGGTAACTATATTGATAATTGTGCCTGTGCTGTTACAATATCAATGAATTTATTTCAAGGACATGCTAATAAATGACGCAATTACAATGTCGACTAACAAAATGAATGTTTTAAATATTGAATTATAATGGACATACTTATACCTTTAAAAACGTATTTAAAAACAATGTACCGTAAGGTCGGGGTACTTTGACCCAATTAAGGTTACTTTGCCCCATATAAAAATCACATATAGAAAGGTATGGTAAAAAAGATAAAAACGTAAATGGTTAGTTTTAATCAACCTCATGGCAATGTTCCATTCATTCAATATATAAATAAAACCTGAACCACGTAAATCCCAAAGGCCAAAGTTACCCTCCAGGGCCAAAGTACCCCGACGTTACGGTACTTACCTACATGTAAATGAAAAATAACCAAAATTGCTATAAAATAAGCATGAAAATATGATGTAAATATAATATATAAGTACTTAATTGTAACTAGGGCATGCAATACCGGTATTGCTTGTAAGGGCTAATACCGGAATTCCGGGATTGCCCATACAAGCAATACCGGTATTGCATGCCCTAATTGTAACTGACGTGTAAAAATTGTTGAAAATTTTTATCAATAAATGTCTCATTCTCATTCTCAATTCATAATATTAACGGCTTCCTAGCCTAGTAGGTAGTGACCCTGCTTACGAAGCAGGAGGTCCCGGGTTCGAATCCTGGTCAGGCCATTTATTTGTGTGTTCATCACGAATATTTGTTCTTGAGTTATGGATGTTTTCAACCAAAGACATAACCAATAGAGAAATCGAGCAAAGGATTGGAAATGGATGGAACCGGTACTGGGCCATGAAAGAAGTAATGAAGGACCAAAATCTTCACATTGGCGCAAAGAGCAAGGTATTCAATACGTGTGTCCTACCAATACTTATGTACGGAAGCCAAACCTGGGCCCTCACCAAACACCAACTGAACAAACTACGTATCTGCCAAGTTTCCATGGAACAAAGTATGCTGAGAATAAGAAAAGCTGATTGGATAAGGAACCAGGTCATAAGAAGCAGAACCAAGGTGCATGACATTGTTACAAAAATTTGAAGGCAAAAATGGAAGTGGTCAGGCCACACCGGCAGAGGCAAGGACAAGTGGAGTAAAAAGGTGATCCAGTGGTACCCAAGAGGCTGCAAAAGAAAAAGAGGAAGGCAGTTCAAACGGTGGGATGATGACATCAGGCCGGTTGCTGGTGCCACATGGAGCAGGGTTACCAGAGACAGGAACGAATGGAGAAGACTGGAGGAGGCCTATGCCGACTGGCAAGCAGGCACCCAAAACATATAACAACAAACCAGATAAGAAACAGGAAGAGCAAACAATCAGCATTTGGGTGCCATGACAAAAGGCTATAATAATAATAAATAATAAAACCGGTCTAAACTTTCCAGTTTTGTATGAAAATTGCAAGGGTGCTCAACACTTCTGGCCAAGGCTGTATAACCTATATATCTAGTCTCACAGTAAGCTCAATAAGGCTTGTGTTATGGGTACTAGGCGACAATATATATAATAGATAGATATTGATAAATACTTAAATACATAAAAAACATCCATAACTCGGGAACAAATATTCGTGATAAACACACAAAAAAATGCCCTGACCAGGATTCGAACCCGGGACCTTCTGCTTCGTAGGCAGGATCACTACCAACTAGGCTAGAAGGCCGTCAAAATTCATTATTTTATTTATTTATAATATTTCTCATAATCCCGAAATTGCATATGCATACTGTTTTACAAGATGTACTTTAGTGTGTTTACTATACTACCCATACACAGTACAAAACAAAAACTACAAGCAAGCTTACAAGCTTTAGAAGAGGTGTTGAGTTCAGTTTACATTGTAGCTTTGGCTACATTGTAACTGTGCATGTAAATTCAAACAAACTACTACATGGTGCATCTATGTGGACTTTATGCAAACATTGCAGTATCAGCTTGTAACATTCCAACATTATTACAATTAAGTTTCATTTTAAAACTTGACATTAATGTACAGACGACTACAAAGAGATGTATACACTTTTTCGCCTTATTCCGTTATAATATAATAAGATTAATAAGGTCCTAAAGTGGATACATCTCTTTGTAGTTGACTGTACAAACTACTGTAGGATGCATTAGTTTACAATAAAAAAGAATTGATAGATAAACTTGTTCCGGATAACTATAATGAAGCATTTGAAGTGGTAGTTTGTAGTAAATATTATTTGAAACACTAAAATTATATTGTCATTACACAACTTATTGATTTCTTTTTCTCAAGGGTCATGTAAGGTTAAATGCAAGACGCAAACAAGGTAATTAACACTGCATTACCATCGTTACTATTGTAATGTCATGCAAATACCGAATATCACAGATCTATTATGCAGATTACTTTTTGTAAATCAATGTTTATGCTAAACCGACTCAACTGCCGGGTATTTTTTAATATTTCAACAGTAAAAAAAGTACTATAAAAAGGAAACGTAATAAAATAAAACAACATATTGAGTGAATAAACAAACTTGCTTTTCACCGCAAAATGTTAAAGGACATAACATAACCTAGCTATGCCTACGCATCTTTCATATCACGCCTGCAATCACTAAGGACTAATTTAAACGCGAAAAAGCATCAATCAGATTACCTAGAAAGTTACAGAAGTAATTTCAAGACGTAGAACATCGTAAAAACCACACAAGCTTCCGAAATTCCTTGTAATTATAAAATGGAACTTGGTATGCGAAACGAAATAACCAGCCGCGAGCTGTCAATGTCATGCTAACTTTTTTTAATGTTGTCGGAATGAGTATAAGTAGCGTTCCAAAAGTAGAAGGAAAGTGCATAAAACTGTATTGATTAATCAAAATCGTCAAATGATTCTTTAATTTAAATACAACGAATATTATTAACAAAATGAGTATTTTATTACAATAATACTATCACAAAAATAACGATTTTTTACAAATCTTATCAACTATAGGTCTAGAGCAGTCTAGGGAGCGTAATCTTTGTTTGATAAATGGCTAGTAAGTACATTCAGCAACAAAACCATTCCATTAAAGAAATATGTGACATTGTCATGGTGTAATATATTGTCGGTATTGAATTATTGACGGCGACTGATGATATATAGACACAGAGAACCTCCTGATGTAGGGGATATGACTAGGATTATAAAATAAACCAGTACTTTACCAGTATTTACACTTGTATTCGTTTGTTACAAGGTTTAAATATGAATAAATTACATTATGTGATAATAATATTTTCAAGACGTCTTTACAACAATCTGGTCAAGATCCGAATGGCGCACAAACTACTTAGTAGATACTACGTGAATGGCGGCCGCAGCTGTATACCCGTCATTTTATAACATCAAAATGGCGGGAACGAGCAACAAGGAATAGTCAATTGACAGTCTTTTAAGATGATGCTAAATAAAAAGTAGTTATCCTTACAAGTTAAAGTATTTATCAATAATAATGCTTACAGCTCGGCCATCCTATTCGAGGCGAGACCCTTCGCCAAAACTTAATGAAATAATAGCTCAAATAAAATAATTTACATTTCAATTCTGACAATAAAAAGGTAATGAAATCAAACTGTTTAAATACCCATATTATAACATAATTAGAGTTTTAGATCTTAACACATCGGATTTAATACATTTTCTCTTGTAATAATTTAATGAAATAATGTTTTTATATTACTCGATATCATGTTCATGTCAACCTTTGACAATCATTTTCACATCATTGTAGTATATTATTATAAATGATTACACAATGTAAAATGAACTATATCGATAATAAAGTATAGAACGATCGATAAGAGTGATAATAATAATAGCTCAAATAAAATATATTTACAGATCAATTCTGACAATAAAAGGTAATGAAAACAAACTGTTTAAATATCTATATTAATAACATAATTAGAGTTTTGAATCTCAATACATCAGGTTTAATACATTTTCTCTTGTATAAAGTTAATGAAATAATGTTTTTATATTACTCATGGTCATGTCAACCCTTGACTATCAGTTTCACATCATTGTAGTATATTATTATAAATGATTATACAATGTAAAATTAACTATCATCGATAATAAAGTATAGAACTTCACAAGAAGTTCACAAAGAGTTGATTACTCATTATCTTTATGATTAAGTTGGCCTTTGTACATAAGTGCTCATTGTAAAAGTAGTACAAGTTTATTTCATTCAGTGCAAACGACAAAGGAAATAAATGATTATTCTATTGACTTCTTAACTTCATAATATTATTGCTTATCGACTTCATAATATTTAATTATTAGGACTTTATCATCAAGTTTCAGTATTACGAATAAGATATATCATAACAGTTAAAATTATTGAATAGTAAAGGAGTTTGATATATCATTACAGCAAAGCTCAAAATAATAATCATTCTTCATAATATTTAATTAACATGACTTTATCATCAAGCTTAAGTAATACCAATAAGGTGTAACACAGTCGTTAAAATGATTGAATAATGAGAGTTTGATATATCAATACGGCGAAGATCAAACCTAACATGATATTTAATTAAGATGACTTCATCATCAAGGTTAAATAATAACAATACTGATTAAGTTTGATACATTTATATACAGCAGCAAAGATCAAACCAATAGTTAATTTGTAAGCGCAATTATTGTTTACGTTATTGAATAAAATATTATCAGAGTCTTTAATGCATTTGAAAATTCAAATTAGAAGGAAACTTTATAACATAAAATACATACAAATAACATAATACTTATCACTTTCACATGAATATCGCACAACACCACATGTATAACCATGATTGATTCAGACCAATTTTATTAACACTCACAACGTAGTTGAACGCCAGCGGAGAGTCGTGCAGAGTGGCGTAGCGTTCTGAACCATACCACTACACATGCCGTGACGGCCATTATCATTCTTTCGAGAGCGTAGCGTCAGAGAAGATGTAGATGAAGATGATGCCTTTCTTGAGGAAGAAGAATATCATAACCCTAGCCATCTCACTTTAGCGCTCCTGGCTCGGAAGTGTTCTACACCCCGACCCTCTCACCTGGGCACTCCTGGGTGGTAAAGAAATACCAAACCCTGGCCCTTTCACCTGGACGCTCCTGGGTCATCAGTCTGAAACTTGTAACACTTTCTTTAGAAACGTGAATAATTTAGTCTTGTTATTTTCAACATATACGAGTACACATTTCAACATGTGTGATTACCTAAATATTATAATGACAATTATGTAATTGTTTATTTACGTTTTAAAAGTATAAATTTAAGAATTAAATATTATTACCTATCTATTAAGTATTGCAAAATATAAATGATTATGATTATGAAGTAAGTAACTTTTGTTCGATTAACGTTTGCTAATATATAACTTGACGCGTTAAGAAAAGAGTAACATTTTGGATTAAAATATATTTTTTCCAAGCGCGGAGTTGTTTTAATTTATTTTAATTTGGTTTCATTTATTTTAAGTTGAACTTCGAAGTGTTCTACTGTGGTTAGTTATCTAATAACTATAGTGATATACGTTTTAATGTTATCTACCGTTAAGTTGAACTTCGAAGTGTTCCAATGTGGTTAGTATAGTGATATACGTTTTAATGTTGTCTACCGATAATTGTCTAAAAGTACAATAAAGCAACGTTAATGTAACGCAAACTTATTTTTTTGTAAGTATATTATTGACTTTGATTTTTAAAACATATAGGCATCAGCCGCGCTAGGATATTTTTTTTTACAAGTTTATTAATCATAATTTAATTATCATTTTTGTATCGATATTTCAATTAATTGATTAATATGATCTTGTATTGCTGGATTCGTAACATTATCGAATGTGATAATAAATCAGTCTTAGTGGTCTGGTACTATGAACTTTGATATATTTTCAATTAATTAATTAAAATGATCTCGTATTGCTGGATTCCAAACATTATCCAATGTGATAATAAATCAGTCTTAGTGGTCTGGTACTATGAACTTAGATATATATGTGAAATACTTATATTATAATAATAAATAACTTGTTTAGTAGCGATGAAAGCAAGCTAAACATACTGTCATCATTATCCTGTTTTTACTAGCAAAATCAGGGCCTTAACCAATGAATCGAAAAATAAAATAATTACTGAACTAGTTTCACCAATAATTAACTAATGTAAATAAGCAGTACTAAGTATGTGGTTTTGCAAAGTTTTGATTATGAAGGTTCCTTACGAACCTCAATTTGCACTCTGCAGTAGTCGCAGAAAGTTAAAACTGGATACATGAATTTAACAGACCTAATTTTGCCCTTTTGTCACTGACCTCAGGAGGACATAACATGATAACGAATAATATTAACTATAATGTTTTAATTCCTTTATTTATTTCTCTTATGTTTATTATTGTTACTATATTATTTTAACTAACTGTACGGATAATATTAAATATAATGTTTAATTCCTTTAATTTCTCTTCTTATGTTTATTATAGTTACTATATTCTTTTAACTATCTGTTTGTTTAGCTCAGTACACTAAATTCAAAAAGATTCCTAAAATGTACTTTTCCGAGATGCATTCACCCATTTGGTAAAAGGGATTTGCCTGTTACCCAGCATTCATGTTAAATGTCGTCAAAGTTTACTATTAGGTTAAATGTAGGTAGATAATTCATAGAAATAGGTATAGCACTACATTAAATTAAAATTCTCAAACTGCATAAACGATTAAATTAACGTCTGATATTTGTTAGGCATACATACAAAATATTACAATGATAATTGATGAGCTTTAATAATAAAATAGTAAATGTAATCAGAGACCACTGAAACTACTTTTTTAACGTCTTATTTGATTTGATTATCTGTGATTTATTTCATTTGAGTTGTCCATACTTTACATGACTGCAGATAAAAGTATTGGCCTTTTACGTACACGTACAAGAGCCAAGCTCTTAAACATATGATGATGTATATCGTACATTTTCATAATCGCATGATATTCGATGATATTCAAAGTTTTGATTACTTTCCCTAAAAGTGATAAAAATATTGCTAGGTATATTACGGTAAAACTGAATGAGTTTCTCACATTATTCACGTGCGTTGCGCAGGTACTTGATACATTTAAGTAGGTTTGATTCGAAGTACCGCACGTTCATCCACGTGCGTTTCATAGGTACTAGATTATTAAGGTAGGTTTAAATAAAAGTCCCGCACGTTCATCTACGTGCTTCACATAAGTAAATAGATCTATTTAGGTAAATAGATCTATTTAGGTAGGCCTGAAAAAAAAAGTCTGACATGTTCGTTCACGTTTGTTGCATTAACCCCACCATATGCGTGGTCCACTTCATACGTGTCACCTCAAACATTTGACTTTACATAAGAATCATATAAGTTTTTATTCTGCATTTGACTCTACATGTGATTTTTCGTCTCTACACGTTGAGTCTACATCGACTCCAAATGTGACTTTATATTTCGACACTATACGTGACTTTATATTTCGAAACTATACGTGACTTTATATTTCGACACTATACGTAACTTTATATTTCGACACTATACGTAACTTTATATTTCGACACTATACGTGACTACTGATCGACTCTACATATCGACTCTACATATCGACTCTACATATTGACTCTACATATCGACTACATATCGACTACATATCGACTCTACATATCGACTCTACATATCGACTACATATAGACTCTACATATTGACTACATATAGACTCTACATATAGACTCTACATATCGACTCTACATATAGACTCTACATATCGACTCTACATATCGACTCTACATATCGACTCTACATATCGACTCTACATACCGACTCTACATACCGACTCTACATATCGACTCTCACATGTAGAGTCGATGACTCTACACATCGAAACACAATCAAAACGTATTGTGAATTCAAGTACTCGTGGTCTCTATCTGTTAAATACAGGTATTGTTTGAATTAACGTTTAAATTAATTATCAAAAATAAATGTTATAAAGATTATACTCGACATACTAGTTATTATATTCAGGCAACTTCAGTTTTATTTATTCGCGTTTGACTATCATTGGCATTTATTCGCGTTTTGACTTGTTAAATACAGGTATTGTTTGAATTAACGTTTCAATTAATTATCAAAAATAAATGTTATAAAGATTATACTCGACATACTAGTTATTATATTCAGGCAACTTCAGTTTTATTTATTCGCGTTTGACTATCATTGGCATTTATTCGCGTTTTGACTATCATTGGCGTATTCTTATCACTCTATGATTAAATAATAACTCTCCTTTCTTTTGAGAGTTGTGTAAAAAGGGAATGATTCAGTTCGTAAATTCCTAAGCAATACTTTGCTCATTAGTCATTAGTGATTATATGATTTGAATAGATCGTCAAATCATCATGTCACGTCGATTTTCCATCAACTTCCTCTGTATATCCTTCACTATCTAATCAATTGCCATCTAAACCCGTATCAGGCAAAAATAAAGATCAATTGACATTATAAGTGATTATATTATTTATGATCATATACCTCGATAAAACAGAATACACACATGGGGTTATATGCGTGGTAATATGCCGACGACATACACGAGATTAACAATTAAATCTCGACTAGGCTCTTGTTCTTATTTTGTATATAAACAGACATGTGAATAGTCAATGTACCCATTACACTTAACTATTGTGATTTAATCATTAATTTTATTTATTGGGTTGAGTACAATAAGGAAGTAAAGAACTCAAAAATACTTCGGTCAGTTACCACACCGAGACTAATATAAGTATAAAGGTAATTACTATGAACTTTATAGTACCGTTTATTAAGACGAAATATGTATGGTATATAACTTGTACTTAGCCAAAGCTATACAGGCCATTTATTAATTATTGTAAATTATACTTTCTTTTCTTTACATACTATATTTAATCACATTGGTTCATACCTCTGACATTGATTTATACTAAATCCGAGTTAATACCAGTCTTAAGCTGTTACTTAGCTGTGGCGTGAACGATCACGTTAACTTGAAAACTTTACACTTTTATGTATATCCAAACGCACTTGGTATTAATCGACATTTAGCCATAATTATTTTTAACAACATTAATGGTTCACGAGAAGTAATAGTTATTATAAACATTTTAATAATATGAAGTGATAAATAAGCGTCAACCACTTAGAGACATTATATGTACACACTACAGGCGTTAAGGAGTTTCTAATAAATTATTGTTTCATTTTAATCATATTCATAAAGCATATTAATTTCATTACTGAATATTCCGTTGTCGAAACAATATTATATTTGTTTGTGGTAATAATGGAAAAGGAATGTAAATTACCTTTTCCTAAGATTTATTATTATTTTCAACTTGTGTACAAATTTACTAATTAGTAAGAGATACAAAGTATTTTGAATGCAGCCTGCTTATGGCATGATATTCGTAATATTCGTCAAACTGTTTTGAAATAATATGCGCTTTCCAAAAAGGGCTTCATAATTGCATTTTTAAATAATATCGTAAGACATCGAAAAAAGAATTTACTTCATATGAAATAATTAATTTAAAATTATTCCCCGCAAATCTTCGAACACAAATTACCGGGTAGTATTTTAAAAGATTAATTTGACTACTGCAAAATATAAGTAGTACATATTTACCATTGAGACATACTGTAGCCGAATTATACGGTTATAATAATAACAGCGTCATTTTATTCAAAATTTAAGCGAATATCAAACTATACTTATTGAATTGAAGGTTAGGTCATAAAAGTTGATATTAAATAACAGAACATATTTTTATGGATTGTGAAGTTATCTTTATTAGGAATGATGACAACAATATCTGACTTACTAATCTCTCTGATAATTAATTATATTGATTATATAACAACATAACAAACATCTCCATCTAACATGTGCATATCCAAAAGAGCAACCTTTGGCAAAATGTCCATGTAAGACTAACCATATAAACCTCCGGACTTACTCCGTTACGGAAAATACAGTTTACCTTCAATTATCAATAAACATACCATCTAACATGTGCATATCCAAAAGAGTAACCTTTGGCAAAATCACCATGTTAAACTAACCATATAAACCTCCGGACTTACTCCGTTACGGAAAATATAGTTTCACCAATCAATCTAATTTATTATTAAAAAAAATGAAAACCTTACGTTTTTGTGCGGCGTGGCAAAAATCCTGTCGATTTTTGTTAGATCCCACTGCTGAGATGTAGGGGATATGACTAGGATTATAAAATAAACCAGTACTTTACCAGTATTTACACTTGTATTCGTTTGTTACAAGGTTTAAATATGAATAAATTACACTATGTGACAATAATATTTTCAAGACGTCTTTACAACAATCTGGTCAAGATCCGAATGGCGGCCGCAGCTGTATACCCGTCATTTTATAACATCAAAATGGCGGGAACGAGCAACAAGGAATAGTCAATTGACAGTCTTTTAAGATGATGCTAAATAAAAAGTAGTTATCCTTACAAGTTAAAGTATTTATCAATAATAATGCTTACATAATAGTATAGAGTAATAATGTTGCTCATTTTGTTCGCGCCGCGAGTCACCAAATCTTGCAGAAGACACGTTTAACATTGTGCCGCACTATAAGTGCATATATCTAATACAAATACTATTATGAATCGATAACATAACTTATTTTATAAAAAATAACAGTCTTTTCGTCAGCTTTACTAATTTAGATCAAGTTTGTTAGTTTAACATTCCTTAGGGTCCCACATTGTCGCCTTATGACTTATGATGTGATCAAACTTATTATTAAGACTTATATAATAAAATTATTCCTTACAAAAGTAATAATTTTCATTTAACATCATTATAAAAATGATTTGCACTACTCAACCTCGCACCTAGGGGTACGTAAGTGGTGACGCCAAGTCATTTAAATTCTTACGTCTGATTGAGAGATTGGTGAGTTTGTACGAGTATTAACTGATTATCTATACGGTTGTCCCTCAGAAGCTTGTTAAATATAAGTCAACTATATTTTCTGTTAAAAAGTTTTGATTTGTCATTAACTTATATCCCTCCCCTTATTTATATTTAAGTCTTTGTTATGTAATTAATCGGTATTCAAAGCATCTGCCAGGCATCCGAATTATTAAAATTGGTAGTATAGCACACTAACTAGAGAAATTTTCATTTCTCTATATAATAGCAAACCTATTCCCGTTGCTAGCTCTCCGGCTAGAGCAACGCGTGCGCAGCGTACGAGCAGCATATTCGTGGCGTATTAAGACGGTCTGGACGCAACGCACTTTAAAATTGTAAATAATTTTATTATCCTATGTGATCTATTTTTTTTTAACAATCCAATTGAATAAACTGACATAATATGAATTTTGTTAATATATTTTGTATCTAGTTGATTGATTTAGGCCAGTTTAAAGTAGAGAGTTTTGCTTTGTCTTAATAATCATTGCTTATTGACCAATATTGTTACAAGGGTAACATAACATAAAGCTAAGTGAACGTAACGGGCAGCTGAGTTACGAACTGTCAAGCAAATGGATGGGAGTCCTTAAACTGAGATTTAGACAACACGTGTTACTACATTTTCCAATGGCCCCGATATTATTTCAAGCTTATGGGCGACAATGTGGTACCCTAGTCGGTAAACTTTGACTGTGTTTTTTTCCTACTTTTAGTTGAAACGTTTAACTTTTTATCAATACACCGTATTATTTTAAGTGTGTAGAATTTATTTTTAATCAAAACCAATTTTCACTATTTTCGAGTTGATTAACAAAATCAGTGATATCTCGAAATCCATAAGCGACAAAGTGGTACGTACCCTAACCATGATAACGTCACATATTTACACTTATGAAAATTGAAATTAAAAAATTGGTAAGTATGCGTAAATAATTAGTAATTAAGGTCAGACATTATTAATGATATCGAATCTACCTCAACCAAGGTACTTATCTGTTATCTTGATTACTTTAATCTTTAAGATAAACGAAACACAGATCTATTCATTCGTGCTTCTAAATATTGAATATTTACTTAGCTCAAGTTAACAAATGCTTAATAAGAAGTAATAAAATGCCTTGGCAATCGTGTTATATTATTTTGAACTGTGGTTCAACGGGTTGTTTTTATGCTGGTGATATCATAACGGGGACTGTGATAGTGAAATTTCAGCAGAAACAGAAAATTGAAAGTAAATACCTTACTGTTACAAAACCACGGCTTTTAATGCTTACTACAATGTTAACATCACTTTAATTGCAGATTTCGATCTCGAAGTAACTGGAATAAGTAAGGCATCATGGACTAGACCCATGCCAACAATCCCGTATATCAAAATATATTCAGAAACAAGAGTAGTCCTCAGTATCAATACTGATATATTTGCAGAATTGCAAGGTAAGCAAGTTACATATCAGGTTCCACTTCTCTTCTAAGTATAAATTTAATTGGTTGATAAAATAATTAAGTATGTATTGGAATTTCAGGAAAAACTGTACCTCCTGGGATTTATACACACCCATTTTATTTCTCGCTGCCACCAGACTTACCGTCGTCATTTAAAAGTTCCATAGCAAAAATATTTTATTTCATGAAAGTGCGATGTAAATCAGCATACAAATTCAAAAAGAAGGCCCTTGCACCTTTTAATGTCTCAAGGAATGTGGATCTGAACCACTTGGAAGAATTTTTGGTTCGTTACTTTTTTTAATCTTAAGTGTATAATATTTAAACATCGGTATCAACGTTCAAATTTCGTGGCAATGTACGGTTGGCAGAAAAATAAATACAAACAAATCACTTAGTATTTTTAACCTTTATTTTGTATATGTAAATAAAAAAGCCCCTAAATAGTACATTTCCTAATTAGGGTGGTAAAACAAAGAAAGGCCGCGCAATCGCAATTGTTGCGGCCCAAGCTGCAAGCGAGGGACGTAATTATGCGATCGAGGGCTTTCTTTATTACCTCCCGTGTTGGAAAAATATGTGCACATTTGGCCAGAAAGCGGCTCTATCCGTACGCGTAGCGTGCGGAAAAAGCCACTTTATGTCCAGGTGTGGCATACAATATTTTACGAGTTAGAATAGATCACTAAAATTTGTTCCATAGATTTTGCTGTCAATCTTTGACGTCTGTAAGAATATATCCATTTTAAATGACTAAAAGATCTTTCCACGCTGACTGAGGTAATAGGAAGGTATGTCAAGCATTGAAAATTTTGCACACAGTTTTTATTTACACTTTCTGGTATTTCAGCCTCGTTGTTTTTAGATAGTTGGTTAATTATTTGTACAGTCTTATAACCAGGATTTTTCTTTAATACACTTTTTAATTTAAAATAAACTTTTCTGGCATTTTGATGTAACCTTAACGTTGATATTTTTTTTTGCAAACCATGAACAATGTTTAATGATTCTGCTAGACTCAGTTTTGGATCCTCCAATAATTTTATTGACTTAGCAATTATACTAAAGTGTGTATCGACGAATAGTAACTCAGTTTTTAAATTCCGGTTACGGAAAATTTTTTTTGCTTTAGAAATTGCACTCGCTTCACGCGGATTTAAGGCATCGATGACAGATTTGATTTTATCATAATGCATGTGATAATATGAGGCAGCATTTAACCATGTTCCCCATCTTGTTATCACGGGTCGGGGTGGTAGAGGAATATTTACACACATTTGATGAAATAAATTTGTCCTTGAAGGAGCGTTACGAAATATTTTTTTGATACAGTCAATCAAACTGTTTATGGTCGGGTAAAGACTTCTAATTATCTCTGCGACTCGATTACATCCATGTGCTATGCATGTTACATGAGTCATATTTTTATATTTCTGAACAAGGTTTTTAGCTGCTTTTACCATGTAGGAACCGGCATCCGTTATAAAAAATAATAATTTATCCATGTTTTTTTTGTATTCATCGCCCCAAAGATCTTCAAGGGTTTCCTCAACGAGTTTGGTTATTGTCGAATGGTTAGTCGCCTCCAATACCTTAGAAGCAAATAAATGTGGCTGGGTACTAGTTCCATCTAGAGCTCCGATCAAAATATTTGCCACTTTTTTTCCCACGGAATCTGATGTTTCATCAACACTGAGGTAAATCATTTTATTTTGTAATTTCTCTTTCAATTCATTTTTTTTCTTTTCATACAATTCAGGTAAGCATTTTACTCGTATTTTTGTTTCACTCGGCACAGTAATATCGTTTCCATATTTATGATTTAAAAGGTTTTCTACAAAATTTCTAAATTTAGGATTGTCTAATTTTGACCACGGTATATTCGAACAAATCATAAACTCTGTTAAATCTTTATTAAATTTTTCTTGTGCATTATTTTTATGAATTTTGTTGTGTAAATCTGTTTTTAAATGGCGGTCGATACTAGATTTAGAGGGAAATAATTTCGAATTACACAATTTGCAATATACGATATCGTCTTTAATTTCGAAATCAGCATTATCTCGTATTATATCCTGTAAATGGCAGCGTGAATCAGATAATTTATCTTGATGAGATTTTGATTTCAAATGTTTCTCTATATTGTACCTTTTCTTTTTTATATTCATTTCGCAAATAGTACAGCAAGCACCTTCGTTAGTGAATATAAAATCAGTATACTGCGTCAAATCCATTTTCTCAAGTCTGATAGGGAGTTGGGTAAAGATTTATCAATGCTAAATTGTAGTTGTAAGTGTTTTTAAGAACTATTATCGTTGAAGATTTTACCACATATTATTTTGCATGACAATTAAATTGACATTTGTTGCCTATTTGGCATTTAGAATTTTTTTTACAAATGGATAATGAAATGAGTATTGAGGTTCTATGACGTATTAAGAATATAAACCTCTTTAAATATATGTACAGTTTACCAAAGTACGATTAAGAATAAAAATAAATTAAATGTTATTTATTACTAATAAATAAAACAATGATACCTATGTATTTCTTTTTTTGCGACCCTTACCAAGTGCCACGAAATTTGAACGTTGATACCGATGTTTAATTATGGCATTCTCTGTGTGGTGTTACTAATACGGTTTTTAGGTTATTTCATTACATGTGCTAGTTGTGCTATATTTTGCCTAATGCCAAATTTCATCTTTCTAGGTCCACGGGAAGTACTCATAGGTTTTTATTGGTTTTTCGTATGAGACCTGTGACATAAACGAACACATGTTTTGATTGAGTGACGGACCTGGGTGTCCTTAAACTAGTTAAGCTACGTTCAAAAGAAAGGTAAGTACGGGCACCGCGAATGTCATCCCAAGTGTGGTATGGTACAGCACAGATAAAATAATCTCTCTCAAATCTGAAGCAGATCCCGACTGGAGAAGTACCTACCTATTTACAGAAAACCACAGCCAAATAGCACTAGGCCCTACTCATAGTGTTATGTTCCTGCCGGTGAGTAAGGTTGCCAGAGAGCTCAAAGAGGATGCATAGTGTCGACGAACCTTACCTTCTTGTCCCTTTAGCCGTTAACACAGTGAATTGTCCTTTATATAAAAGGATTTGGCGACACGCATGTCGCGCATGTGATATCTCCGGTGTTGCATAAGCTATGGTAGCCACTTACTATCAACGGCAACTTGTTTTAAAGAAAAACTTTGAGGTTTGATTTTCATAGCATAAAGGGGCAGCTTACTTTACGGTTTGGTATTAATTTTCCCTTAATCTATTTATACCAGGTGGAACAATACGATGAACTTTTACGAAAATGGGGGTTTGTGTAGCTCTAGTTATAACTTTTAAGCCAATGAACCATGTTAATATTCCTAACCGTTTTCAAGTTAGAGCTTGTTAAAATAAAGTGCAAAACACTGCCTGTTATAACCCTAATTAGTAAACGGGTTTAATGACATTTATAGTAAACAAACTTTACATGACTGACAAGAAATGTCATCATAAAGTCGACTTTTGCTTGCTAGGAGACATTGACAACCACAGAGCTTAACGTTAAGAAACATAAGGTCGATTTAACACAAAGATTTTAACACATACAATAATATTAATACTAATCAATTTCCAACATCACTTAAGTGTTTCCAAATAGCCATATTTTTTAATTTTCGCGTTTTAAATTTTTACTTTTTTTAGTAACCAAATACCCTAGTAAAGCAATAAATAAAATAATTAAGGAACTAACATACCTTTCTGGTGTGTATCATTTTGATCATTAATAACATAACAACTCATCACAAAAGATATGGTAACGTAAAATTGGAACTGTAATCGTAACGCACGTTAAGAAAAACTACATCGTTGGGAACAGCTGTTTCGATTTTGTAGACAACAGAGAAATTGTGGTGGGAAAACTCAACATCGTGTCTTACATGCTCATCTTCACAAGATATGAAATTGTGATTGAAAGTTAACTCAGAACAAAATGAGTCTACCTGTTAAAGGAATAACGAAATAGGCACCACAAGGAAGTCATCAAAAACACCGAGTGAAATTAATAATATTTATCTACACTCACATTGTAAGCCCTCTAAAACGTGTTCAAAAACGGTAGGCAATGGCTAGCATTACCACAACCGATTTTACTATGATAAGCTTTTTATGTGTGGCAGTAACGTAATTTTAACTTTACATGCTCAACTATTGATGTGTTATGAGTTTTGATAACATATTGTACGGGTATTGTGCGGCCGCCGACACGCGCCCGCGCGACCGCCGGCACAATCGAGTTGGTCATGGCGGTGCAACGGCGGCCAATCTATGGTTTCGGAATACGGCATTTAGGATAAATAATATGAGTGTAGATAAAGCAGTGTATGCAACTGTACGTAATTAGGCCTTAAAACACTCGTGTGATCATGAGTGTGGTTTTATGAAACTCACCTGCGGCTCGTTTCATAAAACCACACTCATGTTTTAAGGACCCTTATTACGTAACAGTTACATAAACTACTATTTTGTTCTTTGGAAATGTAAACATTACGTAGGAGCACTAGGGTTGGCAATGCAATATAAAAAACATAATTCTAATTTATTTCTCTGTTTTAATTGCGAGGGCTATCTAAATATATATAACTCAAAGGTGACTGACTGACTGACATAGTGATCTATCAACGCACAGTCCAAACCGCTGGTTCTAGAGATTACAAATTTGGCACGTAGGTTCCTTATAAAGTCTAGGGGTGCACTAAGAAAGGATTTTTCAAAATTCATCCCCTAAGGGGGTGAAATGGGGGTCCAAAATTTGTATGGGGAAACAAGATTAGTTAGTCTATTTTATTCGAAACTTCACAGAAGTATTCCTAACAATAAATGAGTAAATATGTGTTGCAGGTTTTTTGAGAATTCAACCCCTAAAAGGGGGAAATGTGGTCAAAAAGTCTGAAAATCAACATGGGTATTGTTTCTATGGTTTATCGGGTCGTTGATTACGAAAACAACAACGATTTTAAAATCCGACGTGGCGGACGTGAACTACCATCTCCCCTGTTAGGGTACAATGGGGTTGAAATATCTAAATATCCATATGGGTGTCGTTTTTGTGATTTTTTGGGACGTTAATTAAGAAAATGGCATCGATTTTGAAATTTAATATTGCGGACATGAAAATTCTTGAAAGTATTTGTGCCAAATTGCAATCTTCTTCTAAATATATAAAAGAAGAAACTGACTGACATATCAACGCACAGCCCAAACCGCTGGTTCTAGAGATTCCAAATGTGGTACGTAGGCTCCTTATAAGGCATAAGGATGCACTTAGAAATAATTTTTAAAAATTTACCTCCTAAGAGGGGAAATGGGGTTCAAAGTTTGTATGGGAAATGAGATTAGTTCAACTATTTTATTCGAAACTTTACAGGAGTATTCCTAACGATAAATGAGAAAACAAGTGTTTCAGCTTTTTTAAGAATTCAACCCATAAGGGGGAAATGTGGTGACAAAATTTAAATATCAACATGGGTATTGTTTCTATGGTTTATCGGGTCGCTGATTACGATATCAACACTTAAGGGGGTGAAATGGGGGTTGATAGTTTGTATGGGGAATTTTTAAACGTTGAACCAATTTAGATGAAACTTGGTATAGAGATAGTTTGTGTACCGGGAAACGACATGGGACAGTTTTTATCTCGAAAATCAATCTTTAAGGGGGTGAAATGGGGGTTGGAGGTTTGTATGGAGATTTTTTTACCGCGAACCGATTTAGATAATTTTGTTGTGGATATAGTTTGAGTCCCAGGAAACAATATAGAATATTTTTTAAGCCGAAAATCAATCTTAGAGGGGTAGAAAACATGTTGGTAGTTTGTATGGCGAATCATTAACCGCTGAACAGACGATTGAAATGAAACTTGGTACATATTATATAGATTGAGTCGCGGTAAACAATATAGGATAGTTTTTATCTCGAAAATCAACCCTCTAGGGGGTGAAACGGTGGTTGAAAGTTTGTATGGGAAATTAATAACCGTTGAACCTATTTAGATGATTTGGTATGGAGATATTTTGCGTTCTGGGGAAGGATATATAATAGTTGTTATCCCAGAAGTCATTCCTTAAGCGGGTAAAAAGGAGGGTGGATTACTAATTCCACGCAAATGAAGTTGCGGGAAAAAGCTTCTATTCAAGAGTAGAAATCTGTATTAATCATAATATCTCAGTAGGAAGTCGTTGATGGCGTAACAATTAAACAATTATTGCAATAATTTCTTTAAAATAAAAAATGAGGGAACCGCCGTCTTCAAAACGTGGTATACCGAAACCTCCAGAATGTAACGAATACTTTTCCGAAAACCGCTTCTAAATCAGTTCAGCGAAACACAAGATGATCGCGGACAAACATACATTCCTACATACAAACATACGAGTCTAACTGAGAACCTCCTTTTTTAGTACTTTTAGTACGCGGGCGAAGCCGCGGGTAAAAGCTAGTTATTAGTATAAATCGATTGTAAAACATTTATAAATAACAATCCTTTCAGCATAGTTCTTAGAATTGCACCACCCGGTATATATAAACTTTAAAGTCCTGACTGACTGACTCACTTAAATCAACGCCCAGCCCGAACCGTTAAACCTAGAGAGCTGAATTTTTCATAATAGGTAGTTTTTATAACGTTAGTATCCACTAAGAAGGGGTTTTTCAAAATTCATCCCTAAGGGGGTAAAAAGGGGATTCAAAGTTTGTATGGATGGGGTTTAAAATTTTGAGTTAGAGATTTGAAACTTCACACATTTACTAATAATTAAACATCGGTATCAACGTTCTATTTTCATGGCACCCAGTAGAGATAGCAAAAAAATAAAAACCTTCGAATATTTATTTAATAATAATGTTTATTATCTTTTAAATTTAATTATGCGGCAGCTAATTTAAACTTTAAAAGAGTCGCAGAAATACTTCGAAATCATTGCCATAAACAAAAAAAATCGTAAATCTTTGCCATAAAAAGTTTAATTAACTCAAAAAAAAAAACGAAACTCTCCTTCAGACCTTCAAGCATAAAATTATTTCGAGAAATGTGTGAAAATATTCGTGTTTCACCCCGACGATTGTTAAATAGATGGGGCACATGGATAAATGCTGCCTCATATTATCACTTATCACAAACATTATGCT
Organism: Pammene aurita; assembly: GCA_947086415.1. NCBI lineage: Eukaryota > Metazoa > Arthropoda > Insecta > Lepidoptera > Tortricidae > Pammene > Pammene aurita. The sequence goes on along the minus strand of OX352305.1, from coordinate 781,197 downwards.
CAAATCAAATTTGTTATCGACGCTTTAAATTCGCGTGAATCAAGTGCAATATAGCTAAAGTAAAGAAAATTTTCCGCAACCGGAAATTAAATGTTGAGTTACTATTCGTGGAAAGCACTTTAGTATAATTGCTAAGTATGAATAATTGTTTTTAGATCCCAATCTGAGCTCTTTAGGTACAATGAAAACCATTCATTGGATGCAAAAAAATATATTTTAAATTACACCAAAGGGCAGACAACTTTACTTAATTTTAAAGCATATTTTAAAGAAAAACCTTGATAACAACACTATACAAATTATCAAAGAACTGTCTAACAGCAAAGAAGTTGAAACACCAGCAAGTGTAATAATATAATGTGTGCAAATAATGAAAATTTATTTGACTAACCTGAGCGAGTGTGGAAATGGAATAGAATAGTGACATAATTAAGCTTTTCAATCTCGTACTTAGACCACTCAGAAAACTTCCTAGCCTAAACACGGTACTCGACTGAAAAGCTCGTCATTATGTCACAATTGTATAAAATACTATTAGTGTCTTTCTTTTAGTTCATAAAAAATAAATGTTCAAAATACTAGATGTATTTGTTTGTATTTGTTTTTCTGCAAACCGTACTTTGCCATGAAATTTGAACGCTGATACCGATGTTTAATAATATTGTAGTTAGTTACTAGAATATTCATCTCCAACATAAGTAAATCTATAATTACCTTACAGGTACCCACATTCACGGAAATGCATAAAATATTCTGGGAGTCAAGAAAACTGTTAATGCAATTGCAGACCCATACTGGATTTTCGCCAAACCAAACAATCTTGTTTGAAGTTATAATATATAATGAGAGTAAAGTAAAATTATCCAAACTTAGCATCACACTAGTACGAGTAGGTACCATGTATAATAGGTAGTATCGTAGGGTATGATTAATTCCATAATTCCTCTCCTCTTCTTAAAATGTTAACCATGCAAAGCAGTACCTAAGTAAAGCAAACACCCAGCTTATTTTGTATTTTTACAGGAAATTGAGTATAACGTATCTGCAGGCTATCTCAAAGAAGAAAAAAAGGTTGAGAACGTTACATACAGCAAATTTAAGCACGAGGAAAAGGAAGTTTGCACCATGAGCATGAAGATACCACCGACAAATCCATCAAGCAATGATCCTATGATTAAAATAGACTATAAATTTTCGGTAAAATAAAAAAGTGCACTCAAAAGTGATAAAGACAGGTTATTTTGTATGAAAATCTTCATAGAAAAATAATCTGTATTCATTATTCTTGAATGTGTAGGATATGCAGATAGCCGGGATTTGCTTTAAATTAACATCATGATAACATTTTCTTTATTATTTCAGGTAGCATTGGATTTTCCATATCATTTTTCCGTATATAAGGATATACCTGTGAAAATTTCTACGGTACCAGTAATGCATGTTGAACTATTTAAGTAGTTTAATATATTTGGTCATTTTAATTATTTACAAATCGTTTTTAATTTCAACTTTTATCCATGACTAGCTTTTGCCCGCGGCTTCGCCCGCGTACTAAAAGTACTAAAAAAGAACGTAACGCATTGTAATTGTAACGCACGAAAAGAACATGTCGCGGGGACTGTGCGTTGATAGATCACTATGTCAGTCAGTCAGTCAGTCAGTCAGACCTTTGAGTTATATATATATATATATAATATATATATATATAGATTAGATTGTAATTTAGCACAAACACTTTCATGTCCACTATATTAAACTTCCAAATCAATGTCATTTTCGTAGCTTACGTCCCAAAAACCCATAAAAACGACACCCATATTGATATTTAGACATTTCCACCCCATCGCACCCCAACAAGAGAGATGGTATTTCACGTCCGCCACGTTAGATTTTAAAATCGTTGTTGTTTTCGTAATGACCCGATAAACCATAGAAACAATACCCATGTTGATTTTTAGACTTTGTCACCACATTTCCCCCTTTTAGGGGTTGAATTCTCAAAAAACCTGCAACACGTATTCACTCATTTATTGTTAGGAATACTTCTGTGAAGTTTCGAATAAAATAGACTAACTAATCTTGTTTCCCCATACAAACTTTGGACCCCCATTTCACCCCCTTAGGGGATGAATTTTGAAAAATCCTTTCTTAGTGCACCCCTATACTCTGTATCTTTAGGTATTTAAATAAAAGTAAATAAGATCTACCCTCAAATGGCTCCTTAAGCCAGTAGAGGGTAGATGAAAACATTACACGATCAAATAATATTGGTTAAAGCCAGGTCGTTAAGTGACAGATCCAGGCAGTTTTGTATTTGATTGGATAACCAATAAAAGTTATAACTACCCGAAAATTTAAAAATTGTTTGTTTACTTTTATTTAAATACCTAAAGACATAGAGTATAGACCTTATAATGAACCTACGTGCCAAATTTAGAATCTCTAGAACCAGCGGTTTGGACTGTGCGTTGATAGATCACTATGTCAGTCAGTCAGTCAGTCAGTCACCTTTGAGTTATGTTATATCCCATCAAAAATATAAATGTGAAAGGCTGCCAAGTTCGATACTATGGGAATGCTTCGCCTATAAAAGAAGTGAGATCTGAATAAGTACCAAGTTCCATAAAAATACCTCAAATCATAAATAGTTATAGGAATGCACACTTGATTTCCAGCAGTTTTTAAGGTACATTTTGAATAAGTATCACGTTACATAGAAATACCTAAAATTATGATAGTCAGAGAAACGCACACCGTTTTTTTTAGCAGTTTCCTGATAACATTTATTATTTTCAGTACTTTTTAATGATGTTACTTGGCAAGTTTTCACACACCACACACCTTTTCAATGCAATGAATCGACACTTTTGGACTGCAATGTGTCAAGTATATAATTTTCTATTTAAACTTGCCAAGTTACATCATTAAAAAGTACTGAAAATAATAAATGTTATCAGGAACCTGCTAAAAAAACCGGTGTGCGTTTCTCTGACTATTATAATTTTAGGTATTTCTATGTAACGTGATACTTATTCAAAATGTACCTTAAAAACTGCTGGAAATCAAGTGTGCATTCCTATAACTATTTATGATTTGAGGTATTTTTATGGAACTTGGTACTTATTCAGATCTCACTTCTTTTATAGGCGAAGCATTCCCATAGTATCGAACTTGGCAGCCTTTCACATTTATGTTTTTGATGGGATTTCATTAATTTTTGTTAGTTGTAGGTTCTTTATTATTTTTTTATCACTTTTGCTTTAGGAAATGTTTCGCGTATGACGCGCGGCTGCCGAACGCTTTGGTTCGTCGACTCCCGCCTCCCGCGCGTACGCATCCCCCCGGCGGCATGAGCGGGCGAACGGATGGCATGAGCTGGCGGACGGCGCGAGCGCGGCGGACGAGTGTAGGCAGCGACGGAGGGTGCGTGAGGCGGGAAACGGAATTTTTATCTAGTATCACCATACATACATATATCGGGATTTCGGGATCGATCGGGCAGCGCGAGTACCTATAATCTATGATAAATCCTATTTTACTATTTATTTATAGGTGATTTTTACAAATAAACTGGCTCCCTACACCTATAAAATGTACCTACTTACATATAATACATACATCAATAACGTACTTTATTCTGTTTGTAAGTACGCTACCTACATAGATAATTAATAACTTGGTAATACCTACCTACCAGTAGGTATTATAATTGGTGGCCTATTATGTAGCCCTAGAAGTGCACCATCCCATCTCATCCCGTGGCGTATCGGAGGGTGAGATGGGCAGTAGTATATATAATTCCATCTTAGAGTATATATGATTTCCATGTTCTTGAATCTGCGATTTTATTAGTTGTAAAATTAGAAATTATTTAGACTATGCGAGAAAAAATAGTCTTTTCATTTTTGTTTGACTGATTTAGCGCACCTAGTGTACCTAGTGACCTGCTTTGCACTTCGTAAATCGTGGGTTCGGTTCCCGCAACAGACACACACAGAGTGGTGAACAATTTTATTGTTCTTGTCTTTAAGACAAACACGTATTGTCTTAAATTGGTATGTCTCTAAATTTAAATAAGTCTTATCTCATTTCCACTCCATACCTACTTATAGTAGAACAAAATTACACATTCGTTGTTTTCGAAACTGACTCGCACTTGGCCGTTTTCAAATTTTTACTTTATTTCGACCTAAAGACAAACCTTCGAGCCAAATTTCAGGTCGGTACGACCATTGGAAGATAGACCCATTTAGTTCATTATGTCTTCATAGTAGAACAAAGTTACAACTTCGCTATTTTTAAAACTGACTCACACTTGGCCGTTTTCAGATTTTTCCCTTTACTTTGACCTTAAGACCTATCTCCATGCCAAATTTCAAGTCAGTACGACCATTGGAAGTGGTCTAGGTTTTTGATGAGTCAGTGAGTCAGTGAGTGTATAGTAAAAATAGCGATTTTTTGACGTCAATATCTCAAGAACTGCTATAGGTAGAATAATGAAATTTTGTATTCTAGACAATTAAGGGGATGTCAACAGACACTCGAAATTTCATATGCGTAGATAAAATATGTTTTGAGTTATAGGGTGGTCGAAATTGGCCCCAAAATGGTTCGTGTAATATAACCCACGGCCGGTGTGTCGCTTTTTTTTGCTCGAACTTGGCGGACACACTGCCGTGTGTCTAGATATATATAGATTATACCTGGGTTCCATACAATAAGGCCAAGGGAAGGCAGATGAAGACTTATTGTAGAGGGCGCTTTTCCAGATTCCATGTGGATTTGATACAACGAGAGAAAGTAACAAAAGATGAATTGTCCTTAACAAAATGTACTGAGACTATATTAGTCAGAAGGCTTTTCTTAGGAGAAATCCTTTTCTGTCGCTTTATTCTATAGCATTTTAATTTTATAGGGTGTTTCTGAAACCTGCGATTTTTTTTCTGGGGGACAAATTAGAAACGAAATAGTGAGTCATTTTTGCTAAAATAAATAAAAACTACCTACTTCCCGCCATAAAAATTTAGCTTTTTCAAGGACCATTGTTAGAAATGTCGTTGTAACAGTTGCCTTCCCCATTAGGCACATACATTTTTTATCGGATGCCGAAGTCAGGGCTGATTTATTACCAAAAAATGCTGTTTGTAAAAGTTAATAAATGAAGGCCATCTGCGTTCAACACGATGAATGATTATGATACCCAGAGAGTGCCTACAGACTTTACAGAGAAGTTTTCTTCTGTAGGCGCTCTACTGACCTGGCAACTAATCACCGGTATTTTATTATACATGGCGGTTTTTGATCCATCGATTGATTTCATTGCACCGACCTAGACGGCAACGTATTGATATTTGCCGACTATTTTTGCGTCGAAATTGCGCTGAATATAGACCTCTTAACGCAACGATTATGTCCAATCTCTTCCAATGGCTACATTGTAAATTTATTGATGTGGTAACCCTAATGTGCCATGGTACTGCCATCTGTCGAAATTTATTGAAAACTCTCTAATTTTTAGCTACTTTTAATTTACAATATTAAAAACAATTAAAAAAATAAGTTTTTAGTAATGGTAAAATTAAAATAATATTTAATTTACTTAAATTCAGAAAAATATAAAGTCTAGACGAAGAAATTTAAAAAACGGAATTATTTGTTTATCAAATGAACGTTTCCTCTTTCCATGACTTTTTTGAGAAAGCGGATATGGTTGGTCCGCCATAATCGTGTGGGTCTGTGCTTGTGTGGTTGGGGTGTATTGCCGGTGCCAACCATTATTTTTAATTAGTAGTAAGTTATGCGTATGAATCCAGACATGGACGATGATGAGAAGGGGTAAGTTAATATTGAACATTTTTACTTAATAATCGGGGCAATCTAAGGTATGCAAACAATAATAGGTCAAACTGCATGTTGGCTTGGTTCGTATGTCGCATTTCACTAATAGCCAGCGAGGCTTGTGAGGTAGCGTTACCCACTTCCTTGTATTTTTGAAATTCTTATTTTATTCTAAGACGTATGCATATAGCCGCGATCCTCTTTTAAATCTGGATAAAGTTCACGTTTGGTCAATTAGCCTTCTACCGGCTCGCGGCCACCGACCCCAAGCCTCGCCGTGTGACTTGCGTGTATGCGATCATGGCAGCTATTACTTTCCCATAGCAAAATATCAGAATATTGGATTTTACAACCTTGATACGGTGCAAAGATTGCTTGCGGATGTTTATATAATAGATCGCAGCGTAAAAGTTAGCCGGATTGAGTACGTCGCATTTTATGAAATTAACCTTTATGTGGGCATCGGTAGCTTTCTCTTATCGCTTATTTCGCGTCAGGGCATTCAGAGCGATTTTGCAAAGAATAATTCGGATCATAGTGAGCGTTATCGAGGTTATTAGAGCTCGGCCGTCCAAAGTGCCGCGTTGCTCGATGCCGAGCGAGCGCTTGGCTAAACGTGCTGATTCATTTACATATGGTTACATACGACGTCGTGCGTTCGAAAACTTCCTTCTCAGACGCGTTGCTAGCACGTTCACGGCTGTTTAACGTCAGCCGCCGAAATTCATGTGCTAATTTACCAAATAGTAAAATGTATCTGCTATAGGTAATAGGTAAAAAGATAAAAGATATTTATTCTTCAATTTAGGCACATTACAACGCACTTATGAACCCCTAGTAGTTTCCCTTAGAAACTGGTAGAATATAATTGCTATTATGATTATAACTCAATTCCTACTCTTATAAATCTATTAGAAAAATGATCTGTCTGTACTTGTGTCATTCAATAAACTTACTAAAGTGAATGTTACTTTCACTAGTTTCACTGACTACAAAGTTAGTCCCACAGCAAGCACTGGTTACAATCTATTTTGCTCAAGTTAATTCCATTCAACAATTATATAGATAAGATATCACCAAAATTGTATATTGCTTCTGTCTCTTCAATTCTTAGAATTTCCAATACCTACAAAAACAAGTTGGCATGGATATTTCTGTGAGTCATCACAGGCCAAAACAATTTTAGTAATTCTTTACATGTACAACTTACAAAAAAATACTCCAGTAATTTAGTTGTTCTGTTTATGTTCTGGTAGAGAATGCCTTTAGGCATTAAGTCAGCCACTTGTACAGTATTTTGTATTGTGCAATAAAGTTTAAATAAAATAAATCATTAATAATATTTTAACCTTATCAGACCATAAGTCTAACTTCACTCAGTACTGACTTCTTGATAGTACATTTTATGATTAGTTATTTAGGTCAGATTATTTGATAAATATCTTCAAACATTTACTTGCAGCATTGAATAGCCTTCATCTCATCATTTAGCTTTAAATATTGAATGTTGATTTAGCTACTTTTAATTTAATATTTCAACATTATTTTAATCACAGTAACTCAGGCGATTACTTAACTTTTGTACTAATTAAATCATTATAAGCACATAAAATGTGCATATTTGGTGTGTTTGTACAGTTTGGGAGGCCTATACTGTAAAGCAAATCAGTTAGGACTGTTAATTATTAAGAAGTTTATATTATTAAGACCTACAACATAAGAGGTACTCAATTTGCACCAAAGTTTTTTCAACTTTCAACAACAACCATACTCTTATAAAATGTCTTTAAATGTACTATAACAACACATTTATAAACAAGTAGACTAAAATTTAGAACACACATGTCACTTGTTTTTCAATATGTACCGGCATTTTGTGTTCCTAAAATAGCACCCTAAGAGTTATTGCCATCTCAACATCCTCCTGGCCATGTGGTTGTTTGTTTATCATAAATGCTAAAGTAATAAATCGTTAGTAATTGTCACTCAGTTATTAACTCATTTAACATAGCTTTCTGGGGCTTATCCATATTCTTACAATTAATATTTACTATACATATTATGAATATATATTTTTTTATTTTTGTTTTTATTTAAACTTTGGATCATATCTTTGAAAATATTAACTGTATTGGCAGTCAGAATCTGGTAGCAAATACAACACAATGTTGTAGATCATAAATATAATAGGCTTTATAGGTAGGTGACTTTAAGGTTTTTACCATAAACATGAAGAAATGGACATCAATTAAAGCTGGTTATCGACCTGCCGGCCGAAAACTAGATTTTGTAGCAAATTGTTAACCTGTTTACTGGCCACCAAAAATATCAGAAATTAAGATAGTATTACTTTTAGTCCTTGAATATTTAAAATATAAAATAACATTTACACACACAAACTCAATATATCAACAATAACGGCCTTCTAGCCTAGTCGGTAGTGAGCCTGCCTATGAAGCAGGAGGTCCCGGGTTCGAATCCTGGTCAGGGCATTTATTTGTGTGGTTATCACAGATATTTGTTCCTGAGTTATGGATGTTTCTATGTATTTAAGTATTTATATGTATATATCTATTATATATATCGTCTCCTAGTACCCACAACACAAGCCTTATTGAGCTTACCGTGGAACTAGGTTGATTTGTGTAAGATTGTCCCATAATATTTATTTTAATTAACTAAGAACACTTTAAAACTTGGCTTCCAAAGTGGATCGACTTGCTTCTTTTTATTGCTAAATTTGGCATGTGTTAATACAATCCAATTTTTAAATCGGTTATTACTCGGTCTATTTGCAATTTTTGAGAATAAGCAGTTAGAATTTGAAACATGAAGATTGGCCGGATCAAATGAACTAAAATTAGAACAGTATGGTCTAATTATATTGATATTATTTTTTTTAAATGTGCAATGTTGCCGAGAAGGGGTAGTGGTATAACCGGTATGTTTACCCTAAGTGGTTATGAAAATATTGCTCTGATTCATTTAATTAGCCTAAAATCATTATAACTACTATTAGCTTTGCGCCTGTTCGACCATGGACTATCGCTCACACTGTTAACTGCCCATTGGTGGACTTTATGCCTTTTGTAATAAGGTCCACAGATGTACAGTTAAGAGTGTTTCTGTTTCTATGTAGACATCCACATCTCAGTACAATTTCGATATAGACAACTGACAATGGCTGCTACAATCCAAAATAAAAATAATTTGTTTTCCATATGCCCAATAAAGACTACAATTATTCAGACTCTGGCTTCCGTAGGGCACTTGTTTTTACAGTTAAGGCAGCAATGACCTTAACCCGCTTCGCAAAAGTCAAGGTTAAACGAAGCTGTTTCGTTAAATACTTCAATTACTGCTCTCGAAAGGTTGCACGTTTGTCAATATTTGACAGTAAAGTTTATCTGAATATTGATAACAAAGTACAGTCATTACATTACACTGTTATAAACATTCACACTATTATAAAAATATATAACACATGAATATGCCTCTTATGGCACATATGGTGTTTGCTGCATGTCTCATTTGGACTCTTCACCTCTTAAGCAAAAATCGTGAAACAGCTGTTAGATTATGGTAAATGATTTATAAATGAAACAGAAAATCGAAAAGTACTCCACTTATGCAGTTTAAAGAAAGTATCTTTCAAAATAGTGAGGATGCTGCAAAATAGTGTCAAAAAGTTAAGCGAAATCGAAAGAAAACTTTACCGGACTCTTAAAAATCATAACCATAAAAAGAGGTTACATTATAAAGTATTGATGGCAATTTGTTTTTACGCCTCATTTAAATTGTAAGATATTACTACTTGTAGTTTGTTATTAAATCAAATACAAACATTGAAATCATTAAAAAAAAAACTATTGTGTTAGTGGAATGTCCCACTTTAAAAACATGCAAAAATTATTAGTACTTGTACTGCTTGCTGAATGTACAATGAGCAACATAAGTAGCTAAGCGGGTGAGGGGGCAAAAATATGATAACGATCTTATGTCCCTGCAAATAAGATGGTGTCAGATATTTTATGGGCTTCGTCATAAAATAACTAATTCATTTATTATTCGCGCCCGAGAACTATTAGCATTAGCATGCCAGTCGCCAGCCCCATTCAAATTGCCCGAATGACAAAGTAGGTACTATCTTGGAAACGGCTTTTTTACCTCATTCTGTCATTTTGCTGATTAAATTAGGGGAATGAATATTTTACCTCGTCTTTTTACCTTCTATTAAGCATTAACTTAGGTATTTTGATCATTTGAATTACCCAGCAACATAATAAGTGAAGATATTTTACCAATAGTTATATAATTTTAATTACTTATTTAAATAGTATGTTTAATTGATTGCACTAATCTGAAGGCTCCTGGCACACAAAGTAATTGGCAAATGTATCTTAAAGTGGTGTCAAAATACTGCACTCAATTAAAAATTCAACTTTAGGTGAAATTTTATAGGATTGATATTTTATACCCAACAGATTTTTTTTTTTGCAAAATGCGCAAATGGTATTAGTTGTAGGTAAGTAAGATAGTTGGGCCCCAAATATCAAAGCAGCGTTTCCGTTATCCTAATACGGGACATTCTATTAGGATTTACCACTGGGATTACCAAAATTTGATAACTTTGGTTTCCCAGTCTTGAATATTAGACCAGGACTTAAGGACTCAGCACCGGAATTTGTAATTATATCTTATTAACGCTTGTTTTTCTTATTATCTTATTACCTCATTCGTTATTTGCGCGTTTTTACGCGTGAGATTGTGAGTTTCGCTATTGATCAGTAGCAATCCCTATTTTCCTTTTAGCTTAATTTCAATCTTTTTTTGTATATTCAACTGACATGTGTAGATTTTGCAACGAGACAACTCCTAAAGATCTAAGCTAACCTCCTGCACTCGCTAACATTAGTGTCATCTCCCCAGAAAACTGTTCGTGGGAGGGCTATCATGGGAGACGTCGCAAGAGAACCTGCAGCGCTACTTCTCTCGCTACGGTGACGTGATCGACTGCGTGGTGATGAAGAACAGCGAGTCTGGCCGCTCGCGGGGCTTCGGCTTCGTGACCTTCGCCGAGCCGTCGCTCGTCAACGTGGTGCTGCAGAACGGACCTCACCAGCTGGATGGCAGGTAGGGGTCCCTTTCTACCAGTTGTTTCTAGGTCTCGCTACGGCGACGTGATCGACAACGTGGTGATGATCAGCGAGTTGACGAGAGTTAGCGAGAGAGCTGTTCAAGACCAGCTCGTTCGGTGAGAATCTTACAAAACGATCAACAAAGGAGTTTCAGAAGGGCTTAACAGGACTTAATCGGTTTAGGAGCTTTCTACATTTTCATATTGAAACCCTTTTCTCTGACTAGCTTCAATAGTGGTTTGTTTTGAATTTTTTAGGTACTTCACATTAGGTAGCTTAATTTTTTGGTAATTCATGCTTAAGCTGAGTCACTATATGTTTATTTATGTCAGAATTCCTTTAGTCGTCGCCTGAAAAACAAAACAAAATGGCGGTGTTGAGCTAACCTAAAAATGGTTATTGACTCAGCTGTTATAACGAAACTAGGGCGCCTTTATATTATTCACTAAATAATCACGTTTTCTCTCATTTGTTACAAAATACTTTGTTCAATATCGTAATTTACAATTATTCAATGGCAAAAAATAATTAATAACCTAAAATAAATATCCTAAAATAGGAACATCAGTCTGTTTTTTTTAATCGACTGAAAAATAGTAACAAACTGAACTTATGCATGTTATTTTTACCTTCATTGATCAAAATAAACTCCAGTGTCAACGTAAAATGTGACCTGATTCGAAAACCGTCCGCGTAAAAATAAACTAAAGGTAAATTAAACGTAGCAAATGTATTAATGGCGTGGGAGGCACCGGTACGTACAGTCTACGTCTTAAATATACCTACACTTTACTACAAAAAAGCAGGGTCCAAATATATAGGAGCGGCCAATGTGGTCACAAATATCGGAACATCACCTGTATTGTCAAACGCGATAAAGTGCATGTTCCGATATTTTTGAGTACCTTGGCCGCTCTGATATATTTGATGGCGGCTGTACAGGTACCTGCAAATAGAACAAATATATAATATAATAGACGGAGAGCTAGCCACGTCAGATATGATATGACACAATAATGAGAGCAACGAAACCCATCTAGCTAGTTTGCAATCCAATGCTTATTTCTAGATTTCTAGCTTTTGTCTATTTTTATACTATTTTCCAATTCAAAAATTTTGCTGTTCAAGAAATGATTTCTGGATTATGGATTCGCTCATTTTGTTCCAAGTTGACGCTTTGATTGTGCTAATACATAATCTGACATTTATCTTTAGTAATTTTCTTAATCTGACGTATTCATTTTTAATTTTACGGTATTGTCTGCTATCGTGCTGCTATTATACGGTATACGCTATCGTAAATTTCAATCCCATCATCTATTTTGTCAGATTATTAGGGTTCCGAGCGTATTTTTTAGGGTTCCGTACCTCGAAAGGAAAAAACAGAACCCTTATAGGATCACTTTGTTGTCCGTCCGTCCGTCCGTCCGTCCGTCTGTCTGTCTGTCTGTCTGTCTGTCTGTCTGTCTGTCTGTCTGTCTGTCTGTCAAGACCCTTTTTGTCAGGAACGCGTGGAGGTATCAAGCTGAAATTTATAACAAACTAGCTGACCCGGCGAACTTCGTACCGCCAACTTCCACAGACTCCCGTCGACCTCAAGTTCACTCCTACGCCAGTCCTACCGTCTCCCACCACTCTCCCACTGTCGTCCAACCATCTCCCACTCTTGTCCACCCTTCTCTCACTCTCTTCCACCACCCTTCTCCCACCGACTCCTACTTCACTCCCATCCCATCGACTCCATTCCCACTGACTCTTACACTACGTCAGTCTCATCGTCTCCACCTCCTCCCATTGTCTTCATCCACTCCTATTAACGGACTTACACTTTCTTAACTTCCATATGGAGTTGCCAGGTGTTAGCCGGACATGTTTGGCTTTTTACCAGTGTGTCCGGCCAAATAATTCCTCGTCCGGCCTGTCCGGCTTTTGTTAGGCTTCTGTCTACTTACGCTACGCGCCAGTCACGCCAGTGGCACGATTCGAAAGACCAGCGTAGCGTATGCAAAAAAGGCATGTCCGGCTTTTGGGATCAAATGTCCGGCTAAATTAAGCGGCTTTTTCATTTTTGGGCCTTAGATTATGTTCCATTTTCTTTTTAGTTTCTCCAATATTTTAATAGTTATTTTGTTATTCGGGGTGGAGATATGTACATCCAAATATTTTTTAAGAAAAAAAACCCGACTTCAATGGGGAAAGATTATTATGTAGATGGTGTACTCTTAGACTCCATACAATGAAATAACTTGCTTAACAAACACAGCGAAGAGGACAAATCGCCAAACGTGAACTATGCGTCGTTGAAGAGTTCCGTTCTGATCATCATCAGCAGTTCCACTTTATCAAATGTCACTCTTTTGAATGAAAATCTTGATTTGTTGAAAAAAATACAAAAATCACTATGTGTATGCCCTTAAGATTTGAGGAGTTCCCTCGATTCCTCATGGATCCCATCATCAGAACTTGAGGTTGACGAAAATTTGTCCTGACAATTAAACTTGCTTAACAAACACAGCGAAGAGGACAAATCGCCAAACGTGAACTATGCATCGTTGAAGAGTTCCATTCTGATCATCATCAGCAGATCTACTTCTTCAAATGATCTTCTTGAAAAAATGGTGAAATAAAAACTAAAGTTAACATTTTTTTTGGATAAGGTTCACATGAAGTAGGGGTAAATTTTTTTTATCGGCTTCTAGTTTCTACCCTATTATATTTTAATACACAAATATGAAATTATAAAAGATGGTACAATTAATAATAAAACAGCTTTAGAAAATAAATAAATAATTCTTGAAATGATTCACTGTTTTGAATGAAAATGATGGATTTCTTGATAAAAATATGTATATGTATGCCTTTAAAGTTTGAGGAGTTCCCTCGATTCCTCATGGATCCCATCATCTGAACTGCGTATTGACAAAAACGGGACCAATCTGTAATATATATATAAACTAAAAAAAAAACATACACGCCGAATTGAGAACATCCTCTTTTGAAATCTTGATGTCGGTTAAAAATCAAAGACCATGAAAATCGGTTCAGCCGTTCTTGAGTTATAAATGGTTCTTGAGTTATTTTGTTATACCACGTTTTATGTCACGTTCCGCGGGAATGGGATAAAAAGTATCCTATGTCCGTCTTCTTGTTCTAAGCTACCGCCCCACCAGTTTTCAGCCAAATTGGTTCAGCCGTTCTTGTGTTATAAAGAAAGTCGTGTCGACTTTCTTTTATATATATAATATAAAAGATTGTCTACGGACATAAGACATACAGCCTTGGCCAGAAGTGTTGAGCACCCTTGCGATTTTCATACAAAACTCGAAGCTTTAGTCCAGCGTTTCTATATTTTTAATTCAAACTGAACAGGCATGTTTTGTTGAAGTTAGTAGTAACTGCATAGAATATTTGCAATTTATCCCACCGACCTAAAGTCGCATTTTTGTGACCTTAAGTTTTCATGTTTTATATTTACCTTGAAATTGTTATTAAGTGAAGTTTTCTAGATATATAAATGAAATATAACATTTTACGTCACCGTACATTGTTATTATTGGGAAATAATACTTAACATCAAAACTGTAAACAAAAAACTGCTATGCTCAATACTTCTGGCCAAGGCTGTATACAGCGAAAGGACAACGTCGTTGCTGACGCTTTATCTAGAGTTGAGATAGTCGATTTTCAAAATATTGCAATAGACTTTTCTTTGATTGCGAAGGCACAACACAAAGATGACGACTTGTAAACATTATTACAATTCACCATTAAATTATGACAGACAATGACAACAAACAGTCAAACACAAAAATAAAATAAAAGTTTATTTGAAAATGGTAATACAAACTCGGCTACCGGCGTTTATGTATTGATCTTGAACAGACTCGTCGTGCCAATGTTACGAATGCTTCAATTCAATTTTATAACTACCCTCATTTAAATATTGAGCTGCTACCCACTTTTAAATATTGAGCTCGAACAGGCTTGTCATATCAATGTCAATAAACAAAATGGCCGACATGGCCGGCTTTTAATTAAGGTCATGTTTGTTCTTTGAAATCAAGGGTTTTGTGACTTTTTAATACTTATTCTGTTAACCAGGGCTGTGACCATTCAAACTAATCCGAAATCATCTAAATCGGTTTAGCCGTTCTCGAGTTATAAACGGTCTTACTAACACCACTTTCTTTTATATATTTAGATATTCAGGTCTACTGTCCCTTGGAGCTGTGAAAAAATCAAACTTCTAAGCCAACGCAATCAAAAGATACAGCCGTTTATACCGCAAATTTTCGAAACTCGCAAGGGAATCAAAACCTACAGGGTACTTCCCGTGAACTCAGAATCTTGAAATTTGGTACGAAGCAACGTCTTATAGCACAGATAAAGGAAAAATTGCGAAAACCGTAAATTTTAAGTTACGTCATATAATGAAAATAAAAAAAAATTAAAGTTACTATCCCTTTCCTAATGAACGCGTAGAAGTCTTAAATTGAATTCATATCAAACCTACAGGTTTGTACGGAACCCTCGGTGCGCGAGTCCGACTCGCACTTAGCCGGTTTTTTGAGTGGTGAGCCGCGTAATTTCTGCTACATTCGGTTCCTACAAAAGCCCTATTTTGTCACATACAGTAAAGATACGGTTGCGTCAAACATTAATTTATAATAGCCTGATTTTTTTTTTATTAATTTTTATGGAATATTTATAGATAATATATGCAAAAATCCTACCAACTTTTCACCCCGAAGTAGTTAAATAGGTAAAAAAAAAAAATATATAAAAAAATTGTATATATTGATTTACAATAATATCAATTATTTTTATTTGTAAATATGACGATATTTAAGTCTTCTTTCTGTTTAAAGCGAAAAACAAGAAACCGTGTCTACATGGACCACATAAATAACAAAATGTACGGCGCGGGCGATATATATCCTAATTCGTTAGAAACAAATAGTAATAATTGGTAGTTTGTTCTTACACATTTTAAATGACTTAGAAACGATATATTCATTAAAATCCTACAAGAAAAACGCTTGTAATATGTGTGTACATATTTGTGGCGGTTAGCGAATAAATCGTTACGCAATGAAATCCTACAAAATATCGATTTTTTAGGATTTCATTGCGTAAATAATACTTGTATCATGATATATCCGTTACACTAAAAATATTAGCTATTATTAATTATTTCCAATTCCCCATACTAGCCGCCCGTAAAATGACTGTAGTAACACGGCGAAGCAAAATCTTTCTGGCTTCACCCTTACAATGTTGTCTTCAAAATGGTCTAGATCCTAACGACGCTCGAGTAACTCCAAGTTTAGCATCCTGGGCTCCCTACTATTGCATTCAAACGACGATGAAAGGATCAAGTAATTCTTGTCAACGGAGTAATCCTGCTATGATTCAAAATGTCGCAGTTTTTGATTAATAGTTATTCATAGCATTGTTTGCTGCTAGCCGTGCCTTGATACAGTTACCGCGTGGGATAATTCCACACTAGTATGACTTGCATGCCTATTACCAACGCCGGGATTTACCAAAAAACTGTGCTCGTGACGTGGAAAGAATATCATTTAGCGTGTCATGTTCTAAATGGTTCCATTGTTATAACCTCAATATCTTAGTCGGCAAATTGGAATTCTTGCCACTGAATAAAAAAAAATCCGTCTTTTTTTTATCTTATACCAACCACGACGGTGGCAAACAAGCATACGGCCCGCCTGGTGCGGAACGGGACAGCGACAGATCCGCCATGCCATAGGATTCCGTTTCTTAGTCATATTGAATTGTCTTCAAAATTTCAAACCATTTTCCAATCATTTGTTCGACCATCAAATGTAATTTTCTGGCCCGACATGCGCTACTTGGTCGTTTTTAGGGTTCCGTACCTCGAAAGGAAAAAACGGAACCCTTATCACTTTGTTGTTCGTCTGTCTGTCTGTCTGTCTGTCAAGACCATTTTTCTCAGGAACGCGTGGAGGTATCAAACTGAAATTTATATCAAATACTCAGGTCTATTGTCCCTTGGAGCTGTGAAAAAATCAAACTTAAAAGCCAACGCAATCAAAATTGATACAGTCGTTTATGCTGCAATTTTAGAGAGAGCACTCGCAAAACCTACGGGGTACTTCCCGTGAACTCAGAAACTTGAAATTTGGCACGAAGCAACGTCATATAGCATAGACAATGGAAAAATTACAAAAAGTAGACATTTTTAGTAAAATCATAAAAAAAAATTTTTTTTCAATTTTAAACTCACTACCTTTTTCCTCGTAAACGCGTGGAGGCATTAAATTGAAATTCATGTCAAATACTCAGGTCTATATTACCTTTAAGCTGTAATAAAATCAATTTTCTATGGTAATGCATTGGGTGAACCTTTACTTATATACCTACAGGTTTGTACGGAACCCTCGGTGCGCAAGTCCGACTCGCACTTGGTCGGTTTTTTTTACTTCCTCCTTATATTAAATGTTCTGTAGAATCTCATGGCAATGAATTCGCCTGTCAGCTCGTGTTTTACGGGCTCTGCCGTCCGCCATTAATGTTGTATTGGCCATTAAATTATTTTTAGTGCTCCGTTATCATTATCAATAACGGCGCTGTAAGTTTTGGCTTCGATTGAATATGGGCAGTTTCACTTAACTGAACCATTAACGGCCGGTTAGCAATCGTCACAAAACTAACGGTCAATGTCAAAACCATGATACAGAATTTGAAGACGAGCCTTATGATATATGATTTCAAGCTCACATGGTCATTCACATTATAAATATTACTTGAAACGGGATATTTACCATGTATATTTATTCAATCAAATACAAACACTGAAAACATTGAAAAAAAATAATCAACCCAGCAGGATTTGAACCTCGCATCGATACGCCTTACCGGGGCTCGATCGCTTTACCAATTAAGCCATGGGTTCAGTTACTGAGTTGACGAAATTCTCAATGCCTTCAATCATCTTTTTGCATTTATTTTTACATCGACTTTATAGCAGCCGTAAGCGACATCTAGGTGCTAACTACTAGAGTTAGATACCCTTCCCGCCGACCCTTTTACAAGTGTCACAACGGAAATAATAGATGGCGCTGCTATCAACTCATAATTATTTTACATGTTTTTTTTTAAAGTGGGGCATTCCACTCATACAATAGTATGTTATTCAATCAAATACAAACACTGAAAACATTGAAAAAATAATCAACCCAGCAGGATTTGAACCTCGCATCGATACGCCTTACCGGGGCTCGATCGCTTTACCAATTAAGCTATGGGTTCAGTTACTGAGTTGACGAAATTCTCAATGCCTTCAATCATCTTTTTGCATTTATTTTTACATCGACTATAGCAGCCGTAAGCGACATCTAGGTGCTAACTACTAGAGTTAGATACCCTTCCCGCCGACCCTTTTACAAGTGTCACAACGGAAATAATAGATGGCGCTGCTATCAACTCATAATTATTTTACATGTTTTTTTTTTTAGAGTGGGGCATTCCACTCATACAATAGTATGTTATTCAATCAAATACAAACACTGAAAACATTGAAAAAATAATCAACCCAGCAGGATTTGAACCTCGCATCGATACGCCTTACCGGGGCTCGATCGCTTTACCAATTAAGCTATGGGTTCAGTTACTGAGTTGACGAAATTCTCAATGCCTTCAATCATCTTTTTGCATTTATTTTTACATCGACTTTATAGCAGCCGTAAGCGACATCTAGGTGCTAACTACTAGAGTTAGATACCCTTCCCGCCGACCCTTTTACAAGTGTCACAACGGAAATAATAGATGGCGCTGCTATCAACTCATAATTATTTTACATGTTTTTTTTAAAGTGGGGCATTCCACTCATACAATAGTATGTTATTCAATCAAATACAAACACTGAAAACATTGAAAAAATAATCAACCCAGCAGGATTTGAACCTCGCATCGATACGCCTTACCGGGGCTCGATCGCTTTACCAATTAAGCTATGGGTTCAGTTACTGAGTTGACGAAATTCTCAATGCCTTCAATCATCTTTTTGCATTTATTTTTACATCGACTATAGCAGCCGTAAGCGACATCTAGGTGCTAACTACTAGAGTTAGATACCCTTCCCGCCGACCCTTTTACAAGTGTCACAACGGAAATAATAGATGGCGCTGCTATCAACTCATAATTATTTTACATGTTTTTTTTTTTTTAGAGTGGGGCATTCCACTCATACAATAGTATGTTATTCAATCAAATACAAACACTGAAAACATTGAAAAAATAATCAACCCAGCAGGATTTGAACCTCGCATCGATACGCCTTACCGGGGCTCGATCGCTTTACCAATTAAGCTATGGGTTCAGTTACTGAGTTGACGAAATTCTCAATGCCTTCAATCATCTTTTTGCATTTATGTTTACATCGAAAAAACATGTAAAATAATTATGTATATTTGTTTTACGAGCACCCGTTATTTCGGCGCAGTTGCATGCACCATCATCACGGAGTAACTAACGTTGCGGCGAGTTTTAGTAGTCTACCCACACACCGTAGCGATCTACCCTCTTTCGAGTTCGCTTTTTTCGTCCATTGTCACTGCTGCTACTACTGTCCGCGTTCTCACTAGTAACTCGATCACGATTGCGACACACAACACTTACAGTATCAACTCGCGCGTTTTTTTGCGAAACAGTATATTTTGGATTAGAGAACTTCCGGATCACTGGATACCAGACACTTGATAGACGAAACCCATCTTCCCGGTTAAAATTCTTATATTTAAGAATTTCAATGGCTTCTTTGACCATCCTGGGTATGTAGTGCCTTTCCGTCGAAAGTATCTGAGGGTTGAGGGTTGAGGGGTGAGGGTCGGGTGCTCGTAAAAACAAATATACATGGTAAATATCCCGTTTCAAGTAATATTTATAGAGCCTAATGATGTTGGCGATTAATGTTTTGTCGCCAATACTGATAATTATTTTTCAGATGATAAACAGACACAGACAGTTTTGCATACAATTTGGTCACCCTATTTAACGTAACGAAGTCATTACCTAAATACAATTTTAAATTCTACATAAAGACCATAAAATGCATTGAACAAAATAAATACATTTATTTGGGTAATTTCGGGGTTTTTGCGAAATCCGGTTCTGAGCCCTGTTGTTGTTTCCCCATCATACATATTGGAGCGACCAAGGCACTCGCATAAATCTAAACATTATTTATCTTTTAAACATTACTAGCGACACGCCCCGGCTTCGCACGGGACTTTTTGGTAGACCTTTTTAGGGTTCCGTAGTCAACTAGGAACCCTTATAGTTTCGCCATGTCTGCCCGTCCGTCCGTCCGTCCGTCCGTCCGCGGATAATCTCAGTGACCGTTAGCACTAGAAAGCTGAAATTTGGTACTAATATGTATATCAATCACGCCGACAAAGTGGTAAAATAAAAAGTGGAATTTTTTTTTTTATTAGGGTACCTCCCCTATACGTAAAGTGAGGAGTGATTTTTTTTTTCATTTCAACCCTATTGTGTGATATATTGTTGGATAGGTATTTAAAAATGAATAGGGGTTTACTAAAATCATTTTTCGATAATGTAAATATTTTCGGAAATAATCGCTCCAGAAGTAAAAAAATATGCGTCCCCCCCCCTCTAACTTTTGAACCATAAGTTTTAAAAATATGAAAAAAATCTCAAAAGTAGAACTTTATAAAAACTTTCTAGGAAAATTATTTTGAACTTGATAGGATGAATAGTTTTTGAAAAAAAAATACAAAATAATTTCTGAACTAAGTTTGTAATTTAACCGTATAAGCAGGTGTTTATTGTACCTGTAATTTCTACAAAATTAAAATGAAATGACGTGCTTTCAAATAAAGTAAAAACGGTGAAAATCGGTTCACGCAATAAAGAATTATTCCATAAAAATAATCTTCCATACTTTAAGCTCGCGCGCAATAGTTTACTTAATTTGCCGATAGATGTCGCTGTACGTGGAACTCTCATATCATATCCTACATGGCGGTGTTATTAACTCTTAAGTGGGGACACTTACTGTGACGGACGGAAAACTACGGAACCCTACACTGAGCGTGGCCCGACACGCTCTTGGCCGGTTTTTAAGGTGTACAATACTGTAGTACATTGTTTTGATCTATCTCGTAGGGTTCAGCCGTTTGCTATGTAAGCGCAAAAAACGTGTTTATTTACGACATCACATTAGAAACCTCAAAAATTATCAGTGTTTCTCTTCTATATTATGCATGTATTATACTTATACATATAAACCTTTCTCTTGAATCACTATTTAATTTAAAAAACCGCATCAAAATCTCCGCTTTTAGTGAAGTAACGCCTCTATTTGAAGGAAAGAGTAACGTATCAATGCAACGAAACAGCTATTAAACAAAAATACCGAACTAGGGTGATTAAAATAACATGAACGTGACCTACTTGTATTTGCAAAACTCGCGGTGAAAGGTGAAAGTCTATGAGTTGCAGATATTTTTTATTCCAACTAACTGCGAGGTGTGAAGACACTTTTGACTAACAAGGCACGCTTAACATGAGAATGAAAATATATTTATTTATGGTATGGCACATGTCACTGGATATAGATAGGCATTTCTTCCCTGGGGCAGTAGTAGTGGGAAAGCAGATGATAAAGAAAATCCAGTGAGTGCTGCAGGGTCCAGATGGGACAGTGCAGCTGTCAAGTTTGTTACTCTTTTAGCACCACCCAGGGATCACGTGTAGGGTTGTCTAAGGTGTTTCCTACGGACGCAGAGTAACATTGATCCCCAATGACAATAAGGTGGAGACTTCATATTAGGTAAAAAAACCTGTATCGGAAAACCTCGCTCCTCCATATCAAATAGTCATCGTTTTAAAGTTCAATGAGAAACAGGTGAACATATTTTCAAAACCATTTGAATAATTCAAGGATTATTGCGCAATCACACTGTTGTTCGTCGCATGAAAACATACAATACATATTTAGATCCGACAACCGCATTAGGTGAACGACCCAGTGTGATTTTAAGAAAAAAAAAAAGAAAATACATTTAATTACGTCACACCAGTTAAATTGTACATAAAATTTTATAAGAAACGGACGATAAAAAGACCCCAGTAGTGATTGCAGTAGGATGTGTTTAAACTAAAGCACTTTCATTTTTATATCTCGTCTGCAACTTTTCATTGCCATGCCAATACCACAACCACGTTGAAGAAGACTTAAAAGTGCTTTCAGGCCGGACTAATCATTAATGTTCTGATGTGAACATACCTTTACGATTTACGATGCCATATATGATTGCAAAAGACTAAACTAAATATCCACATCCAGGCAGTGCCCTCGGCAACACTTGCCGTCGGTACGTTCAGATGTTTGTGGGACAGCGTCACGCAAACTGCATATGCTTTATGTTCATATGAACTTTAAAGTCTAAAATGTTTGCTACATTCATTTACAATAAATAAGTAATGTTCAATCCAAATATGTCACCCAATTGTTTTAAATAAATAATCTAATATGTACAGGATCATTATCTATTAGAATTTTTCCTCCGCAAAAGCTTAGTTTATAGAGAATTTATAGTATTTCCATTATCCAATACAATGCATGAAACTTGGCGAGTTAGGCACCTTATGCTACAAAAGGTATTGAAGAATAACTAGGCCAAATTAACTTCGCCTTAGGTTTGACGCACCGCCATCGAGATGTAGGTATAAAACACTAAAAGTGAAAATAATATTTATAAAATCAGCGTGAAAGAAACTGGGAATATATTATCGCCATTAGAGCAGCAAAGGTAAGTTAATTTTGGGCACTTCGACCGCTTCCATAATTTGACAGCGACGTAGTTTCACGCATAGCCCAAGCAATTGATTCCCAACGGAGGGGTTCTTATCGCTTGCCTTATCTTTCCGGTGAGGTGACGATTTGCGTCGTGTCAACTTATTTGCGCTTTGCAACGCTTCCTCGGAAACATTCCTATGTGTGTTTTTCATTCATCTTATAGAAATCCGTACTTATTAAACACTAGTCTATTATGCTTATCATAATAGCGCCCTTTAAGTCATACTTGCAGAATAACCTCTCATTAGTAAACGTCTCTCAGGCTTCAATTAGTTAATTTATGTTTTGTCCTTATCTGCCACTTTAACAGTTGTGTTTGTTAGAAATAGACAAAACATAAATTAACTAAGGCCCGAGACGTTTATTAATAAGTGGGTAAATGTTTGAATCACAACGCAACGTTTAAAAAAATAAACAAATAGGACATTTTCTATAGATTTGATAACTTATCTAAGAAGTAACAAATGAGTTCATCCATTTATGAGCTAAGTATTTATTTATTTACACAAAAAAAAACAACTTGAAAACTGACAACACCCGTCAGTCCTTCGGGGCTGAAAAAAGATACAGTGAAATTTCAATCAAGCTATGGCCTGTGGCATTGTTCACGCTGCAATAGCCTCAAATTGTTGATTTATGCAGCGCAATTAAGATAGCATTGTTGCTAACTTACTCATTTGAGGTCATAGGAATATCAATGATTAACTTTTTTTACATTTTAGTTATCCCCTCGTCCGTTGATCAATTAGAATTAAAAACCTAATCTACTGATTAGCGCCCGACACAGACGAGGGGTTATCCTTAGTATAGACTAAGGATAGGACAACTAAAATGTAAAAAATATTTATCTTTATCAGGAACCAGATCGTAAATATTGAACAATGACATAAAACTAGCCTTGATTATATAATCAAGTATCCTTGCAGTACATTACCGCAAACTGCTTAAACCAATTTTCTCTTGCGTTAAAAATGACTACATTATACTATTTATACTGTCCAATGAAAGTACATTTTTAACTAAGAAGTAGACTTATAGGGATGTTTAGCAAGAGGAAAACCAGATAATATAAATACAACTAAACTCAGATCTGCGAGTACTCGCATTATTTAATAGATACATACAGTTAGTTGCATAACTGAACCAATGTGCATCACTTTGACATGCTTCTTTCATTATTTCAGAAGAGGCTAGTTATTAAGTTACTATTTTATTATTAATTGGTAACAACGCTAATAAACTTACTGACCTATTACGAGTATGTTATTGTAGATAAAAATAAACATTTTCTCTATTAGATAATATTTGGGACTGACTCAGTTTTGCACCGACATCGTTAAATGAAGATAAGTCTGATCAATTACGGAAAAAACCGGCCAAGTGCGTGTCGGACCACGCATAGGAGGGTTCCGTACCTTCAATGGAATAAGAACCAAACTAATAACAAAAGGTCGTATCTGATGCCTATGGAAGAAGTTTTTTGGAGATAACTCAAAAATGGCTGAACCGATAATGTTTCTAAACAATTTTCGTTGAAAGTATATGATAAGGCGCATCTGTTCAAATTTTTTCATATTTTTAGAATTTACGGTTCAAAAGTTACGGGGGGGGCTACACAACTTTTCTGACTTTCGAAGCGATTATTTCAGAAAATATTCACTTAATCACAAAATAGTCAAAAGAAACCTCAATGTTATTTTGAAAGACCTATCGATTGATGTGTCACATGTTGATATTTGGTAATTTTTTTTATTTTTATTTAGTTACCTGTATGGAGCGCCCCCCTAAAATAGTTTCCGAGTAAAATGCCTGTGACATACGGACGGACAGACAGACAGACATGACGAATCCATAAGGGTTCCGTTTTTTGCCATTTGGCTACGGAACCCTAAAAATAAAAACTTTCAGGTTATATTTGTTCGTCTCGGTGTCAGCTATGTATCCATATTAAAAGCCAATTTCGATTCATTGCATTTACAATTTTGATTTTTTTATTCATCCATGATTTTGAACCAAAAACCGTTAAATTACTTTTTATTTAACCCAATATTTATATTTTTCTTTTACACAACCAGGTAAGACAATTAGTTGAAATAGTACATTATATGCTCTTTAAAATGAGGTGTATGACTTTTATATCACTCACGTATTTTTATGGTTATCTCAGAATGAAGTCCGCTACAAAAATTAACTAACGAGAAATTTGTTCGGCCATTTGCCTTGACTCAGTTTTGCACCTGACTATACATCGCCAGTAAATAATTACAAAAATAAGCCTGATTTAAATGATTGATAACTAAAATAATGGTCGTAGAATTCCTTACTTTAAATGAGTTACTGAATTGGGAATGCCTAAGAAAATATGAAATAATGGGAAAAATAAATTAGGTGAAATTTTACAGTTTTCGGTATGAAATAGAGAAAAATGTATAAGTCGGAAGAAAATAATTTGTGAAGCAGTTTTGTAGCGGTACCCAAGGATTAATATTTTACATTTAGAACTTTTATGTAAATTTGATTGTTATCAAATTATTTACATTTTACTAAGGTACTAATATTGACTCAGTTATGCAACTAACTGTACAAACGAATATTGACCAGTAAATCCCATTGTCACCAGAACCATCGACCCGAAGCCGTGCAACCCTCGCACGCTGCAGAAGCCGAAGCGCGGCGGAGGCTACCCCAAGGTGTTCCTCGGAGGGCTGCCCTCTAACATCACCGAGACCGACCTGCGCGTGTTCTTCGGCCGCTACGGCAAGGTCATGGAGGTCGTCATCATGTACGACCAGGAGAAGAAGAAGTCCAGAGGTAACGTCCTACGCTTAGAAGCAAGCACTTGCAGCGAGAGTGGAGGAAGGCCATAGCCTCTTAAGTCTAATGCCTATCGAGGATCTACATCTTAACGTTGCGACAACGAATATAGACCAAATTAATCAAGGTTATATTCGATCACTATATTTAAAACATTATAAATTGCGTGTATGTTGATATACAAGAATTCAAATTACGATCTTAATATTCTTCCTTTAACAGCAAATTCTGTAACAACTCTGTTAGCGTTTTGTCCACGATCAATATTAACAAATCGTGCTCAAATTGTCATATCCACATCCAGGCAGTGCCCTCGGTAACATTCGACGTCGGTACGTTCAGATGTTTGTGGGACAAAGTCACGCAAATTGCATATGCTTTATGTTCCTATGAACTTGAAAGTAAAATGTTTGCTACACAACAATACTAGAATTTTACATTTAATAGATGTTGATCGAAAATTTCAACCAGCAGGGTCAAATGGGGAATAAAAAGGCCTGCCCCCTTTGCCGAGCAGTGGGACACTAAATAGGCTAACGAAAAAAAAGGTGTGGACACTAAAGACAGGAAGGCGTGGCGCGAGTTTGTGAAGGCCCTATGCTCTTGAGGTGCCTTAGGACAACAATCTATAGATGAAATAATGTTGTAATTGTTGCAGGCTTCGGATTCCTGTCGTTCGAGGAGGAGATGTCCGTTGAGAGGGTTACTCAGGAGCACTTCATCAACCTCAACGGCAAACAGGTAATTTTTTTACTAAAAATAGCTAACTTTTTGTCGTCTTTTGTGTCATATCATATGTTAGTAAGGCTGCCTTTCCACTGAATTGACTGCACGTCTCTCGTCTCCGCCTCATTTGAAAGGCAGTCGTAACTTCCAGGGCTTGTAACCGGTTTTCGCAAAAAGCCCCGAAATAACCCAATAGTGACATTGTCATGGTAAAGGTAATATATTGTCGGTATTGAGTTATTGGTACCTCCTTATAGTTCAAAACATTCTCCTTCATATGCAAAAAGAACGAGATCGCTATGTTGAGTATTTTTATTTTTAAAATTTTTTTGAAGTTTCAACATATCTTCGAGTTTAAAGTTTGAAAGCCTAAAAAACCTAGTTATCGGTTGAAGTTATGGAGATAGCGGTTTTAAAATGTTCCACATACCATTATATTACTCGACAAATCATATGTTGTCTCTAACATTTTATAGAAATAATACAATAATAATGCACGTAGGGTGTAGAGCCAAGAATCAAAAATAAAATATTTTATATAACTCAAAATTGACAGTTTTTCAGCTGGCTTATGTTGATTTCTGAATATGATGGTGGTTTATAATAAAAATAATGAAACAACTATATCTCAAGGCATATTTTTTTTAAATAATAAAACAAAAAAAATCAACACTCACATAAAAAATATACAAAATCAACATTATAATTTTTAATTCTCATAGTTTACGTTAATTTAGGAACAAAACTAACGATCAAGTGTAATTAAACACAAAAGTAATGTAGTTTTCTATCAAAAAAGTGACTTCAAAGTTTAGACTTTTAACATGATTTTTTGTATGTAAAGTGATCTAGGGTACATTGTCGCTATTCATAAGTTTAGAGAAATAAGAATTCTACTTCCATTATTTAACATAGTGTCCGCACTACATGTGCATATATCTAATACAAATATTATTATGAATCGATAACATAACTTATTTTATAAAAAATAACAGTCTTTTCGTCAGCTTTACTACTTTAGATCAAGTTTGTTAGTTTAACATTCCTTAGGGTCCCACATTGTCGCCTTATGACTTATGAGATCAAACTTATTATTAAGACTTATTATAATAAAATTATTACCTACAAAAGTAATAATTTGCATTTAACATCATTATGAAAATGATTTACACAACTCAACCTCGCACCGAGGGGTACGTAAGTGCTGACGCCAAGTCATTTAAATTCTTACGTCTGATTGAGAGATTGGTGACTTTGTACGAGTATTAACTGATTATCTATACGGTTGTCCCTCAGAAGCTTTTTTTTTTTTTTTTTTTTTTTTTTTATACCACGACGGTGGCAAACAAGCATACGGCCCGCCTGATGGTAAGCAGCTACCGTAACCTATGGACGCCTGCAACTCCAAAGGCGTCACATGCGCGTTGCGCGTTGACGTTGCGTTGCTTGTTAAATATAAGTCAACTATATTTTCTGTTGAAAAGTTTTGATTTGTCACTAACTTATATCATATCCCTCCCCTTATTTATATTTAAGTTTTTGTTATGTAATTAATCAGTATTCAAAGCATCTGCCAGGCACCCGGATTATTAAAATTGATAGTATGGCACACTAATTAGAGAAGTTTTCATGTCTCTATATAATAGCTTAATAGCAAACCTATTTCCGTTGCTAGCTCTCCGGCTAGAGCAACGCGTGCGCAGCGTACGAGCAGCATATTCGTGGCGTATTAAGACGATCTGGACGCACTTTAAAATTGTAAATAATTTTATTATCCTATGTGATCTATTTATTTATTTTTAACAATCCAATTGAATAAACTAACATAATATGAATTTTGATTAATATATTTTGTATCTAGTTGATTGATTTAGGCCAGATTAAAATAGAGAGTTGACCACTATTGTTAAAAGGGTAACAATAACATAAAGCTAAGTGAACGTAACGGGCAGCTGAGTTACGAACTGTCAAGCAAATGGATGGGAGTAAACTGAGATTTAGACAACACGTGTTACTACATTTTCCAATGGCCCCGATATTACTTCAAGCTTATGAGCGACAATGTGGTACCCTAGTCGGTAAACTTTGACTGTGTTTTTTTCCTACTTTTAGTTGAAACGTTTAACTTTTTATCAATACACCGTATTATTTTAAGTGTGTAGAAGCTATTTTTAATCAAAACCAATTTTCACTATTTTCGAGTTGATTAACAAAATCAGTGATATCTCGGAATCCATAAGCGACAAAGTGGTACCCTAACCATGATACCGTCACATACAGTCGTGGCCAGATAATTAAGAACAAGATTATTTTTGCCATACAACTGCATACAAATATGACATTTTAAATTTGATAAAAATATAAATTTTGCTTATGCTATTTATATTTTAAAAAATACTGACGTGAATCCGTGTTTAAACAAGACTTTATATGGACCATAAACATCTTCTATAAAATTTGAACTTTAAAAAATACAGACGGTCAAATCAATACTTTTCGTAATTAGGAACGATTTTCATACATCGTTCCTAATTATAGTATGAACTTGCAAAAAGTATTGATTTGACCGTCTGTATTTTTTAAAGTTCAAATTTTATAGAAGATGTTTATGGTCCATATAAAGTCTTGTTTAAACACGGATACGACAGTATTTTTTAAAATATAAATAGCACAAGCAAGATTTATATTTTTATCAAATTTAAAATGTCATATTTGTATGCAGTTGTATGGCAAAAATAATCTTGTCCTTAATTATCTGGCCACGACTGTATGTTTACATATTTTATGGTTTTTACGTAGAACTCGTATGGTTTTTAGGTTATGACTTTATATTGTAAGATTTTTCGATTAAATATGAAATAGTAAACGAAAGAACGAAAAAAAAACCGGTATTTTAGTATGGAGCAAAATAAATACCGGTTACAAGCCCTGGTAACTTCTGTGTTTTATCATAGGTGTATTCAGATAGCGTATGTATTTTCGGTTCTGGGGTCAATCTGCATTCAATAAAAGGCGATAATCAAACTTCACCAACCTTGAAATGTGGTATTCATTCCATGCGGTTCCCACGCATACTTGAGCATGGAAAAAGCAGCCGCATAATATTATTCTCAGCGCTCTTGGAACTTGCTGTTAGCTGTGTTTGTGGGGCGTTTAATTTTTCCGTCAATCTTAAAGTCTCGAACCCTTATTCTTATTATTTTTATTTTATCTACACTCATATTGTAAGTTCTCTAAAACGTGCTCGAAAACGGTAGGCAATGGCTAGCATTACCACGACCGATTTTACTATGATAAGCTTTTTATCTGTGGCAGTAACGTAATTTTAACTTTACACGCTCAACTATTGATGTGTTATGAGTTTTGGTAACATAATGTACACCTGCGCCCTCCCGCGCATCCGCCGACAGCCCGACACGCGCCTCCCCGACCGCCGGCACAATCGAGTTGGCCATGGCGGTGCAATGGCGGCCATTCTATGGTTTCCGAATACGGCATTTAGAATAAATAATATGAGTGTAGATAAAGCAGTGTATGCAACTGTACGTAATTAGGCCTTAAAACACTCGTGTGATCTTATTATGAAATTCGCCTGCGGCTCATTTCATAAAACCACACTCGTGTTTTAAGGACCCTTATTACGTAACAGTTACATAAACTACTATTATAGATATGTGAATGTCTTTAATGTACTTTAGAATATTTAAATCAAAATATTCGCTTTACACCCGAATTAAGGTAACAGTAGGAAAAATACAAGACTCCTCCCTTCTTTTGGGTAGTAAAAGTGATGAGCATACCCCGTAATCGAACCCGCAAAACCGTGGCACATGACAGTTTTATGTCAGGGTTGGCGGTTATGATAACAAACAATTTATGTCACACATGTCATGTACCAATTTATTGTTATAGCACTTACTAAAATTTAAGTCAAGGGATTAAGTAAAAGCACGTATCAGAACTTAGTTTGACAATTATTTAATAAAGAACAGCAAGCTATTTAAAATTTTGTGACAAGTAGGCACTACACTACCACCTAGTTGTGTTGTATCCATTTAGGACATGAAGTAATCTAAATATATAAAAGAAGAAACTGACTGACTGACTGACTGACTGACTGATTGACTGATTGACTAATTGACTGACTGACTGACATATCAACGCACAGCCCAAACCACTGCTTCTAGAGATTCCAAATTTGGCACGTAGGTTCCTTATAAGGTCTAGGGGTGCACTTAGAAAGGATTTTTCAAAATTCACCCCATAAGGGGGTAAAATGGGGGTCCAAAGTTTGTATGGCGAATCAAGATTTGTTAGACTATTTTATTCGAAACTTCACAGGAGTATTCCTAACGATAAATTAGTAAAAAATTGTTTTAGGTTTTTTGAAAATTCAACCCCTAAAAGAGGCAAATGTGGTCACAAAGTCTGAAAATCAACATGGGTATCGTATCCTTTTTGAGTACTTATAGTACGCGGGCGAAGCCGCGGGGAAAGGCTAGTTATTAAATAAATCAGAAGTTTCAGATGGATAATTGCTTGTATATAATACTAAATTATATACAACTAGCGACCCACCCCGGCTTCGCACGGGATCAAAAATGGTTATTGTGGGTTATTCCTAAGAGTGCCACACACTCTTAGACTGCGCTGTGGTACACAGTGCCACAGCACCATCTGTCGAGTCTGAAGTCGAGTTATTCTGTCAGCGTTAAGCGACGAACAAAGTATTAGAAACTAGGATTTAGTGTCTGGTGTGACCGATAGATGACGCTAGTGCTTTAACCTGAAAAGAGAACGCGATTTTGTATGGGTATTGTCTATCCATGTCTATATCATCCTTGACCCTAACGTACAAGTGCCATAAGTTTGCTACCTCGGTGGTGATGAGTTTTAACAATTCACATTAAATGTAAAAAAAATGCTAATTTTATCGATTTTTTATTATAGACTTCACACGAAAAACGCATAACATTATTTTTAGTAAGTTAAACGACGCACATAGTTTTGACCTAGTGTTAATTTTGTATAGCAGAAATAAAGACTTGCCGTAACTTTCCATTGCAAGAACAGTGCAATACGTTACCCGAGTCCAAATTGGTCTACATGTTAATATATGCTAGCTTTCTCTCACATTAAAATTTAATTACTTGTAGTTAATTGTGTTTGCACATCTGCACAATCATGGTTTCAAAATAATTGCGCCGTTATTTGAATCTTGACATTGTTTGTGACGGTTTCGGACATTGGCGTGTCATGTCATCAATAAATATGATTTGGTATTGGGGAAGGCCGGTCCAACCTAATCGTAGATGGCGCTCTCGACGATGATGCTTTATTGGGATACTAGATGGCAACTTAGGTCGGGTAAAATAAATAGTCAGAATTCGGGGTTTTGTAATTTCTGGACTCCTGGTACTCTAAAATTCCTGCTGCATTTTCGGAATCCATGCTTTTATAAGTCCCGGAATCTTGCATTTCTATAGTTTCAGATTCATTGTAACCTAAAATTCCGGCGTCCCACATACGAATCCCGGCTTTATAATGTCCCAGTACCCCTCCGACTTTTTCGGAACCTAGAATTCTTGGTCTCAGAATCCCGGAGTCCTTATACCGGGACTCCCAGCACGAAAACCTATGATTTTAAGCTAACATGGTCGTTAACATTACAAAAACTATTTAAAACGTTTGTTACATGTGTATATGTTTTTCCAAGTTTCCGATATTTCGGCACAGATACAAGCGCCATTACAATTTTAGGTAAAAATAGCATTAAATAAAAAACCGAACCCGGTTATTTGAAATTTCAATAATTGGTTATTTAATTTGGACAAAATAACCGGTTATCAGATCATTTCGGTTTCCGTTATTTATAACTGGCTTGCATTCCCTACTGTCAACCAACATTTTTTTATATGGACGACCTTCTGTCATCAAATTAATACGCGATAATCCGAATTTTGCCCATGGATTAAAACCACCTGTCAATCGCAAACTAAAGCCATCAAACGGGCATGTGAGACGATCGGAAGCGGTTATTAACTGTCGTGTACCTGTCATTAATAGTCATTAAACATAGAAAAAACTAAATGTATGGTAATTAAATCACCATACAAACAGGAACCAAGTGAAAATGTTAGCATCATAGGGCATACATACGACTGTCTGCATAAAAATCAAAAAGACTGTAACTGCAGTAGTATACAAGTAGTGGATAGATATAGATATTTAGGCTTAACTATAGACACTAAATTTAACTGGGTGATCCATGTCGAAATAGTATGCAATAAACTCCGATCAGTTCTGTCCAAATTAATAAACTTAAAAAACATTGTGAGCAGAAAGTTAATGCACGTCCTGTATCACTCGCTAGCCGAGTCGGTAATTAGTTACGGATTAATTGCGTATGGACGTACTTTTAAAAGTTACTTAGATAAAATATGTAATCTTCAGATTAGAATAGTAAAAAGTATATTAATAGATAAAAGAACTAAACACGAATGCAACCAAAATTATAAGCGATTGTTTAAAATGCTAAAAATACTACCAGTGCATGAGAAGGTTAGATATTTACTATGTATTGATGATTACGGTCAGGACAAATTCAAAACGCGTAGACTACAGTTACGTAAATTCAGGAAAAGCACGCAACAAATATACGGAGAATATGATTCGAGCAATTACTACGGCCAAAGAACGCGTAAATATATCATTCCCAAAATATATAACAAACTACCCCCCACCATAGATATGTGTAATAGTAAACAAACGTTTAAAAGAAAGCTGAAAGAAAAACTATTAGAGTTATACGAGTTAAAATAGTTGAGTGGAAATAAAATAAATAAATAAAAAATAAATAAATATAGTATAGCAGTTAGTAAGCAAATAAAACCATTTTTATACTTAAAATGTGGCATAGATGTACTGCACGAAATGAGATAAATGTTTATTTTTAATCAAACAATTATTTGGATGTGAGCATATTAAGATTAAAGATCACTATGACTATGAAAATTTGTTTATACTAATCAACATATGATCAATAAGACTAAGAAAACTGGTTGTAATATAAATGTGGTCTTGTTATGCTCAGGACAAATGAATGTTTTTTGTCTGTTTAGTATACTAGTATCATAATCACCTGTCAGGCTGCATAACTACAGTGCCACCGCGCACCGGGAGGCGTACATACCTTACCAGTCACGATTAAAGTGTAAACTCGCGCATGTGGTCGTCCGGGGCCGGGCGGTGTTGTAGGTGTGCAGCGATAGATAGATAGATTTGTTTAGTAAGTAGTGTATTGAGCTATGTAGTGAGTATGTTAGTTATATTAAGTGCGTAGAATAAGAAGTGTAAACTAAGAGCGCTTTATCCGCCAACAAACTGTTCTCAGTTTGGCGGAACTTATGTATAGAAAAACTATGTATGTTTTGTGTTATAAATAAAAAAAAAAAAAAAAATTATGGATTACTTTTACGTCGCGCACCGAAACATTGATTAAATAGAAACGTGCGAGCAGTAATTAAATTTCTGCTATCTTATCTGCTAAATATTTGTGTCTATTGGTTCGTGTGAATCTGTGAATTATTGAACACATACCTATAAGCGTAATAACTCGCCCGTTCTATTGTCATACAAGTTTCTTGACATCTTTATTCTTACACGTGTGAAATGCAATAAAAAACAGGTACTTATGCCACTATTTGGAGGTAACCATGTACAAAGATTCACACATAATAATATAGAATTACTCATATTCCGCAAACATAATCGTTTGGGTTTCGCGGTTAAACATGCTCTAGCCTATTTGTATTTTAATCCGTATGTATTTGGTTTTTTGTACTTGTTTGCATTTTTTTCCATTGCAAGAAGCCAAAAAGGAGGGCTTAAAAATAATGTCCACATCCAGGCAGTGCCTATAGGTCAACGTTGCCGTTGGTACGTTCAGATGTTTGTGGGACATTAAACGCAAATTAGCATATACTTCTTGTTCCCTTGAACTCGAAAGTCTACAAGGTTTGCTACAACATTTTTAGCTTGAGGTACAACTGAGGAATTTTGCGTCGTTTTCTTGTGATCCAAATGCCTGAGAGGAAGATAGTTAAATTTACATGAACTGGCGCTAAATCTCTATAAAAGTAATGAGAGCAGTATACAACGTGTTACACCCAAGACTAATAACCTGAAAACTGTTTGTTCAGAATCGAGAGTGGAATCGATTGCAGTGTATGTTAACATGGGTATACTTTTTCTTTAACTTTCCAATTTTTAACGTGTCGAGTCTAAAAGTTTCGAATACTACAGTTTACCATTCTATCGAGAGGTTAGGAGATAGAGGTTGAATATTTAATAATGGCTGGCAGCTTTGGCAAATTTGTTTTTTCACTGTGAGTCACAAATTGACAAAGTATGTTGACATGACATGAGTGACACGACACATGTAGAGATGTGACAACAACGCAACAAATGTAGAGTTAACAATTGAATAGAATTGCAAGGAAAACTAAACATACGAATATCTTTCGAAATAATTAACTGATTGAGAAATAAATACTCTAGATTAAATTGCAATAATAAAAATCATTTGGGGTGTCTGGGGTTTTTAGTGGCTCAAGTAACACGTTGTATAAGCAGGATTGATCAAGGGGTTATGGAGCCGACGGTTAAGCCGCAACAGCAATCTTCATAAGGCTCTCGGTCAATTAGTTTGCTAGTAAATCGCGAGTTCTCAGTTGGAGGCGGACTACTAACTA
Source organism: Pammene aurita (assembly GCA_947086415.1). Lineage (NCBI taxonomy): Eukaryota > Metazoa > Arthropoda > Insecta > Lepidoptera > Tortricidae > Pammene > Pammene aurita. The sequence goes on along the minus strand of OX352305.1, from coordinate 746,062 downwards.
GTAGTAGACTAGTATGAATCGACGTAGATAAGTCGGATGAATAGTGACGGTGATGTGTGACGTGTGACGTGTGACGTGTGACGTGTGACGTTGTTGTCGTTGTGTGTGTAGGTGGAGATCAAGCGCGCGGAGCCGCGGGACGGGTCGGGCAAGCTGGGCTCGGGCGGCATGGGCGGCGGCATGGGCGGCGCGCCGGGCGACGCGCCGGCCGCGGGCCAGTGGGGGCCGCCCGCCGCCGCGCCGCTCAACATGATCCAGGGCCACAACGGGCAGATGGGCGGCCCGCCCATCAACATGCCCATGGCCGGGCCCAACATCATGCAGGGGTAACTAACACTAACACGCTCACTAAACCTTTTATAACACCCCACCCACTGTACTCATCATAAATGTGTGTGAAAGAGCTTTAATTTTGCCTCGAAAGAACCGCTTTCGTCACAGGAATATGTGTTTAGATCTAACGGTTTTCGAGGACGGCCTGTGTAAAATCCGTCATTTTGTTATGTTTGACAATTCTATTATATTGAGAAAAAAGTATAGTAACTATAGTCCTAGAAATATTTCATCATGATATCCACATCCAGGCAGTGCCTAAAGGTTAATATTGCCGTTGGTACGTTCAGATGCTTGTGGGACATTAATGCAAATTAGCATATACTTAGTGTTCTTTTGAACTCGAAAGTCTACAAGGTTTGCTACAATCCATCTCCTTATATTTTTCGTAAATTTTTTAGCTGCGCTAACAAGCGGTCTTTATTTTTGTTTCAAACGTTGCGAGGATGAAACTGTGTTATATGTTCACAGTGTAAGATCATTTTCACATTAGATCCGATATCGGATGTCGGACCATGATCATAAAAAGTGCGGAGTTAATGCCCCAGGGCACTCTTTAGCAGTTGTCTTTTTCCATAAGTCATCCGATATCACTCGTTATCGGGTCAGATAATGCGAAAACGCTCTTATTTGATACAGTTTAAGCCGTGCGGGCCCGGCTACGTGGTGCTTTGAGTCGAACATTGTCTAACGTGTGCGGTGTGGTGTGGACAGGTACCAGGGCTGGGGCACGTCGCCGGGGCAGACGTCGTACGCCGGGTACGGCGCGGCGGGCGGCGCGGCCGGCCCGGGCTCCTACCAGGGCTGGGGCGCTCCCCCGCAGCAGGCGCCGCCGCACGCGCCCGCCTGGCCCGCCAACAACAACTACTCGCAGCACACGCAGCCGCCCGCGCAGGGCTACGGCAGCTACGGTCAGTGTACTACACGAACACCCAGATACTAGGGCTGGGGCGCTCCACCGCGGCCGGCCCGGGCTCCTACCAGGGCTGGGGCGCTCCCCCGCAGCAGGCGCCGCCGCACGCGCCCGCCTGGCCCGCCAACAACAACTACTCGCAGCACACGCAGCCGCCCGCGCAGGGCTACGGCAGCTACGGTCAGTGTACTACACGAACACCCAGATACTAGGGCTGGGGCGCTCCACCGCGGCCGGCCCGGGCTCCTACCAGGGCTGGGGCGCTCCCCCGCAGCAGGCGCCGCCGCACGCGCCCGCCTGGCCCGCCAACAACAACTACTCGCAGCACACGCAGCCGCCCGCGCAGGGCTACGGCAGCTACGGTCAGTGTACTACACGAACACCCAGATACTAGGGCTGGGGCGCTCCACCGCGGCCGGCCCGGGCTCCTACCAGGGCTGGGGCGCTCCCCCGCAGCAGGCGCCGCCGCACGCGCCCGCCTGGCCCGCCAACAACAACTACTCGCAGCACACGCAGCCGCCCGCGCAGGGCTACGGCAGCTACGGTCAGTGTACTACACGAACACCCAGATACTAGGGCTGGGGCGCTCCACCGCGGCCGGCCCGGGCTCCTACCAGGGCTGGGGCGCTCCCCCGCAGCAGGCGCCGCCGCACGCGCCCGCCTGGCCCGCCAACAACAACTACTCGCAGCACACGCAGCCGCCCGCGCAGGGCTACGGCAGCTACGGTCAGTGTACTACACGAACACCCAGATACTAGGGCTGGGGCGCTCCACCGCGGCCGGCCCGGGCTCCTACCAGGGCTGGGGCGCTCCCCCGCAGCAGGCGCCGCCGCACGCGCCCGCCTGGCCCGCCAACAACAACTACTCGCAGCACACGCAGCCGCCCGCGCAGGGCTACGGCAGCTACGGTCAGTGTACTACACGAACACCCAGATACTAGGGCTGGAGCGCTCCACCGCGGCCGGCCCGGGCTCCTACCAGGGCTGGGGCGCTCCCCCGCAGCAGGCGCCGCCGCACGCGCCCGCCTGGCCCGCCAACAACAACTACTCGCAGCACACGCAGCCGCCCGCGCAGGGCTACGGCAGCTACGGTCAGTGTACTACACGAACACCCAGATACTAGGGCTGGGGCGCTCCACCGCGGCCGGCCCGGGCTCCTACCAGGGCTGGGGCGCTCCCCCGCAGCAGGCGCCGCCGCACGCGCCCGCCTGGCCCGCCAACAACAACTACTCGCAGCACACGCAGCCGCCCGCGCAGGGCTACGGCAGCTACGGTCAGTGTACTACACGAACACCCAGATACTAGGGCTGGGGCGCTCCACCGCGGCCGGCCCGGGCTCCTACCAGGGCTGGGGCGCTCCCCCGCAGCAGGCGCCGCCGCACGCGCCCGCCTGGCCCGCCAACAACAACTACTCGCAGCACACGCAGCCGCCCGCGCAGGGCTACGGCAGCTACGGTCAGTGTACTACACGAACACCCAGATACTAGGGCTGGGGCGCTCCACCGCGGCCGGCCCGGGCTCCTACCAGGGCTGGGGCGCTCCCCCGCAGCAGGCGCCGCCGCACGCGCCCGCCTGGCCCGCCAACAACAACTACTCGCAGCACACGCAGCCGCCCGCGCAGGGCTACGGCAGCTACGGTCAGTGTACTACACGAACACCCAGATACTAGGGCTGGGGCGCTCCACCGCGGCCGGCCCGGGCTCCTACCAGGGCTGGGGCGCTCCCCCGCAGCAGGCGCCGCCGCACGCGCCCGCCTGGCCCGCCAACAACAACTACTCGCAGCACACGCAGCCGCCCGCGCAGGGCTACGGCAGCTACGGTCAGTGTACTACACGAACACCCAGATACTAGGGCTGGAGCGCTCCACCGCGGCCGGCCCGGGCTCCTACCAGGGCTGGGGCGCTCCCCCGCAGCAGGCGCCGCCGCACGCGCCCGCCTGGCCCGCCAACAACAACTACTCGCAGCACACGCAGCCGCCCGCGCAGGGCTACGGCAGCTACGGTCAGTGTACTACACGAACACCCAGATACTAGGGCTGGGGCGCTCCACCGCGGCCGGCCCGGGCTCCTACCAGGGCTGGGGCGCTCCCCCGCAGCAGGCGCCGCCGCACGCGCCCGCCTGGCCCGCCAACAACAACTACTCGCAGCACACGCAGCCGCCCGCGCAGGGCTACGGCAGCTACGGTCAGTGTACTACACGAACACCCAGATACTAGGGCTGGGGCGCTCCACCGCGGCCGGCCCGGGCTCCTACCAGGGCTGGGGCGCTCCCCCGCAGCAGGCGCCGCCGCACGCGCCCGCCTGGCCCGCCAACAACAACTACTCGCAGCACACGCAGCCGCCCGCGCAGGGCTACGGCAGCTACGGTCAGTGTACTACACGAACACCCAGATACTAGGGCTGGGGCGCTCCACCGCGGCCGGCCCGGGCTCCTACCAGGGCTGGGGCGCTCCCCCGCAGCAGGCGCCGCCGCACGCGCCCGCCTGGCCCGCCAACAACAACTACTCGCAGCACACGCAGCCGCCCGCGCAGGGCTACGGCAGCTACGGTCAGTGTACTACACGAACACCCAGATACTAGGGCTGGGGCGCTCCACCGCGGCCGGCCCGGGCTCCTACCAGGGCTGGGGCGCTCCCCCGCAGCAGGCGCCGCCGCACGCGCCCGCCTGGCCCGCCAACAACAACTACTCGCAGCACACGCAGCCGCCCGCGCAGGGCTACGGCAGCTACGGTCAGTGTACTACACGAACACCCAGATACTAGGGCTGGAGCGCTCCACCGCGGCCGGCCCGGGCTCCTACCAGGGCTGGGGCGCTCCCCCGCAGCAGGCGCCGCCGCACGCGCCCGCCTGGCCCGCCAACAACAACTACTCGCAGCACACGCAGCCGCCCGCGCAGGGCTACGGCAGCTACGGTCAGTGTACTACACGAACACCCAGATACTAGGGCTGGGGCGCTCCACCGCGGCCGGCCCGGGCTCCTACCAGGGCTGGGGCGCTCCCCCGCAGCAGGCGCCGCCGCACGCGCCCGCCTGGCCCGCCAACAACAACTACTCGCAGCACACGCAGCCGCCCGCGCAGGGCTACGGCAGCTACGGTCAGTGTACTACACGAACACCCAGATACTAGGGCTGGGGCGCTCCACCGCGGCCGGCCCGGGCTCCTACCAGGGCTGGGGCGCTCCCCCGCAGCAGGCGCCGCCGCACGCGCCCGCCTGGCCCGCCAACAACAACTACTCGCAGCACACGCAGCCGCCCGCGCAGGGCTACGGCAGCTACGGTCAGTGTACTACACGAACACCCAGATACTAGGGCTGGGGCGCTCCACCGCGGCCGGCCCGGGCTCCTACCAGGGCTGGGGCGCTCCCCCGCAGCAGTCTGTACTACATAAACACCCTGATAGAAGGGCTGGGGCGCTCCACCGCGGCAGGCGCCGGCGACGTCTACCCGTGGCAGAAGCTTTCGCCGGCGCAGAGCTACTGTTACTATATTCTGCAACAAAAGCATCATCTGTTTGGTGTTCAACATAATCTTGCCACGACTAGTTAAAAGAACAGCGCGTGAAGACAAATTTGTGCACCTTGCCCGCCTTACTACTCCTGTTGCTGTCTGTACAAGTTCTCGCCAGCTTTAGGTGCATCCAGCCCTCGCTACTGCATTATATTAAGCGTTCGAGAGCAGCATACGACGCTCTAGCGATGCGTTCACCAGATCTAGAAGCATCTTTACTTTAGCTTCAGAGTTTACCATCTAAGATGGCAAACACCAGAGATAACGGAAACCCACGGCATGGTAGTAAATGTGCACGGATTAGATTAGAACGCCTCTAGAACAGTGGGTCACGTAAGTAACCGCTTTAGCTCGTTCATTTAAGAGGCACCAGCGTATTAACATCAGTGTGGTAAATTTTACGGAGCGTTTTTTCTTGGCCGTAGTCCACACCGGGAGTATGTGAACGTAAACTAAACGGTAAATCTCCAAATAAGTCGCTGATTCATATATATATATAAGTGAGATCTAATTAGTAGACTATTTTCTAACTATAAACACATTTCTAACGTTTCAAGGTTAGGTTCCTACATCTGATTCTATTTCCGCTCTCCAATGTCTGCAGTATCGACATTAGGACCAAACTAGGATTACACCCCGACCGTCCGCCCGTTAGGCTGCTTACTAAATGCATAACTCGTCCGGAAATAAACTAACTGTTAATTGCTAGTATTTAGTTTAGAAAGACACTTTTGGATTCTATAAGAAGAAGGGGGTTAAAGGTAAAGTCGCACTATTCACTCCTAATCCGTAGTTAGCTGGCATTAACATTAGCCCACATCATAGACTAATTAACCGAGCATAGCCGGGCGACCCCCGCTGCCACGCTCGAAGTAACTGCACTCTATAAGTAAGACACTAATATTGGAAGTGACAGTAAACATGTAACCATGAATGTCTGTCTCTCTCCCCACGGAATAATCGCGCGTTCCCTGTGTAGCATTGCGAGTTCCCCTCCCGCACCCCTTTTTTTGGCAGTTTAGGTTTCAAAAAAACAACGCGGTAAGCGGATTATAGAGATATCTTGTATATGGCCCACATCCAGGCAGTGCCGCGCCGAAGTCGGCGTCGGTACGTTCAGATGTTTGTGGGAGATCAACGCAAACCCGCATATGCTTTTAGTTCCATTGAACTGAGAGTCTAAAAGGTTTGCGACATAAATAATACGCGCAATGGGAAGGCTGAGTCCAGGTGGCGTTTTACGCACGAACGAACCCGCAGGCTATTCAATAGCGGAGATTACACGAACGAATGCTAGGCTTTAACGAATGTATTTTACAAGCTTTTATCCAGTTTCACCTGTCCCGTTGTCTGTAATCAAATCTCGCAAGTTAAATTTGACTCACTTCCCGGTTTCCGATTGAGCTGAAATATTGCACGCATATGTATACGAGGGCTGCTATTTATATATCCGGAAACCGGGATTACAATCTTCTTAAATAGCATATTTGACCTCCATGGTAAAATTTGAACTTTTTTAATTACTGGCCGGTATATTTTTTCTTTCTTATTAACGCTCGTGTTTTGTTTTTGACGGGTTTTAAATGTCATCTCCAGGGCCCGTAATTTTCATGCCGATGACATCAATTTGACGTCACGCTCCATATAGGATGATCCCAAATAGTTTTATTGTAAATTATTAATCATTAGTCGTCAATCATTTTAATCATGTACAAACTTCGAAAGTACTCTATTTACACATGGAATAAATAATACCTACATGATACGTGAAACGTAACGTAAATAAAACTATTTGATTTGTTTTTATACATACATTTTATTAAGTGGTATTGTTAACAACACATTCATTCGAAAACAGAATTCCTCTCTAACGTAAAGCACGCCATCCTTCTTGCATTAATTCCCATGCAAAGAAAATCTAAGTCATCTTCGCTTTCATACGTAATGTAATATTCATAAAAATATTTTTTTTTGTAGTCGTTTTTTGTTTGTTGTGTCACACATTTGGTTAATTATTCCAAATTCTTTGCTAAAATGAAAATTATTTGCATGGTTGGTAATTTCTAAGTCATTTGTACATGATTAAAATGATTGACGACTAATGATTAATAATTTACAATAAAACTATTTGGGATCATCCTATATGGAGCGTGACGTCAAATTGATGTCATCGGCATGAAAATTACGGGCCCTGGTCATCTCGCAGCAAGAATGGAACTCACTCGTGAAAATATTCGTGCTATGATTTATTATGATTTTCGGCGTGGTTTAACGCAACAACAGTGCATAGATCAACTAACTTCAACTTTTGGTGATGAAGCCCCATTTAAAACTACTGTGTATCACTGGTTTAGTGAGTTCAATCGTGGACGTAGTATGCTTACGGACGAAGTTAAGGCAGGTCGCCCGAAATCGGTCGTTGTACAACAAAATATCGAGGCTGTGCGAAAACTTATAATGGACGACCGACATGTTACGTACCGCGAGATAGAGGCGACTCTGGGTATTTCTATGACCAGCATTAATAGCATATTACATAATTATTTGGCTGTAAAAAAAATTTGTTCGCGTTGGATACCCCACAACTTAACAAAAGAGCAAAAAGATGCTCGCGTCGAATGGTGCAATAAAATGTTAAAAAAATATAACCGTGGTGACTCAAAAGCCGTTTATAACATCTATACAGGTGACGAATCCTGGATCTATGCATACGATCCCGAAACGAAGCAACAATCAACGGTATGGGTGTTTCAAAATGAGCCGAACCCTACGAAAGTTACTCGTGCAAAAAGTACATTGAAACAAATGGTGGCCTGCTTCTTCGGTATTAATGGCCATGTAGCTACAGTGCCACTAGAAAACCGTAGAACGGTTAATTCAGAGTGGTACACGACCATTTGCTTACCGGAAGTATTTGAACAAATTCGTAAAACTAACCAGCGACGAAGAATCATTCTTCATCATGACAATGCCAGCTGTCATACGTCACGCGAAACAACTCTATTTTTGGAGGGTCAAAATGTGGAATTAACGGGTCATCCGCCGTACAGCCCTGACTTGGCACCCAACGATTTTTATTTATTTCCAAATATAAAGAATAAATTACGCGGTCAACGATTTTCGACCGCTGAAGATGCTGTCGACGCATTCAAACAACACTTTATGGAGGTACCTCAGGCGGAGTGGCAGAAGTGCTTTAAAAATTGGTTCACGCGAATGCAAAAGTGCATAGATCATCAAGGGGAATACTTTGAAAAACAATAAAACCATTTTCAGCCGTGTACGTTTGTTTGTTTTTTTGTTTCCGGATATATAAGTAGCAACCCTCGTATCGTGTCAGAATACAATATTATGATGACATGGAACTGATCTGATGATGGAGCTGGGAGCCCATAGGAACTCCTCAACGACTCAACATTGTCTTGTCGTGTTTGGGCTCGTTGCATTCGTCTTGGTGCATTTAGAGATGTACAAAGAAAAGTACAGTTAGTAGTAAATGGTTGTCACAAAAATGAAATAAATAAACTAACTTGTTAATAATCTGAAAACATAATACTATAAACTACAAGTGCAATCATATTAATATGAAAGGATATCATTTTAATAAATTAATATTTTGAGACATAGTCCGTCCCACAGTAAGCTCGATAAGGTTTGCGTTTATCTTCTTTAACAATAAGCTTTTTTGATTTGACTTTATTTTGAGATGAAATTTTTACTGAATTTAGTGTATTTGCGTTTTTGGCAGCAAATTATTTCCCATGTAAAAACCTCTGTTAGAGGTTAGACTAGAGAGTCTTCCTGTATTTTTGAAGGTAAAATTAATGTAGCTAGTAGAGTAATAATAGTAGTTTATGTAACTGTTACGTAATAAGGGTCCTTAAAACATGAGTGTGGTTTTATGAAACGAGCCGCAAGTGAGTTTCATAATAAGATCACACGAGTGTTTTAAGGCCTAATTACGTACAGTTGCATACACTGCTTTATCTACACTCATATTATTTATCCAAAATGCCGTATTCCGAAACCATAGAATGGCCGCCATTGCACCGCCATGGCCAACTCTCGTATGCCGGCGGTCGCGCGGGCGCGTGTCGGGCTGTCGGCGGATGCGCGGGAGGGTGCAGGTGTACATTATGTTATCAAAACTCATAGCACATCAATAATTGAGCATGAAAAGTTAATATTACGTTACTGCCACGGATAAAAAGCTTATCATAGTAAAATCGGTCGTGGTAATGCTAGCCATTGCCCACCGTTTTCGAACACGTTTTAGAGAACTTACAATATGAGTGTAGATAAAAATTCTAAAAAGCATAAAACGGGTTGTGAAATGGAAATAGAATTGTGGCATTGTAGCAGACGCCGAGTGAAGACTGTCAAAGTTGTTCAGAAAGTTACGCAGTAGCTCATTGAAATAAAAACTGAACTCTTATACGCCCAGATATTTGAATATGATTGTATTTTGTTTAATACAATTGTATCTACAGACTGTTTAAAATAATACTGCTTCAAAATTTGCACAAAATAAATCTCGTTCTAAGTATGGGTTATTATTATCTAGTATTGCTCGTAGTCGTATATCACATTCCTAAGGCTGAAAATGTGTGAGTTTAACACTTTCGCAACCGGGCAAAATTTTGGACAATACCCCAGAACTCGCCAGGCGGGTTACGGCATGCAACGCAATGCCGCACGCCGCGTGCCCGGCATCTGAGCAAACATTACGAGTGCCTACCAGGCGGGTTCTCGGTAGTGAAAGTGTCAAGTAATTGCGAGTCTGTTCTTGCGTAAAACCCGTCTGGGCTTGTCTAACGGGCGGTGTTTGTGCAGCCAGCTACAACTCTGGGCCGGCGGGCGCGTCGGCCGGCGGCTCTTGGAACAGCTGGAGCGGGCCTCAAAACTCGAGCTCCGCCGGCTCCGGTGAGTGCCGCTCGCTGGTGATACCACGATTCCGAGGCTTGCTAGATTACGTTGAAATCCCACTTCTGAGGTCACATAAATTTAGGCTAAATCCCACTTCTGAGAAAAAAATTAAAACGTAGTCTTTACCAGTAGATTGCAATGAAATAATAGTAGTAGTAGTGTGGTATTACACTAAAGGTGTGTGCCTCCAAGATTTCAATTGCTCAACCGTAGGTACATTATACAAAAAAAAGGCGAGTTGGTGACTTTTATAAACGCGAACAGATTTTTAGGTAAAACGGACATATACTGTTTAAAAAACGTTACTGTGCGAATCGGCTGGATGACGTTGATTTTTTTTTAAAGCGTACGTATTATTTGAGTTAGATATAGGACATATGGGTATAATTTAAATTCAGTACAAGACTAAGTTCCGTTTTTGTCATTTGTTATATGTTTGTTATAACAGATTTGTTACCTGTGTCTACCAATTAGTTATGTTAACAAAGTCAAAACGCAACTTACAGCACTGAATGTAACGGTTAAAGGTTGATCGATTTGTGCGCTATCTTCAAGGACTTGCTAAAAAGATGCATCCGCTTTGGGCTTTAATCTTCCCAGGGTTAATTAACCGTGTCTTTTGTTTAGCTATCAACACTAGCGTTCAAGTCTGGTCTCTTTATTACTTCGGTTATAAACAAATGTGTCGTATAGTTAATCAATTTGATACCTAGGCATTGATTTTGTTATAATAGCTAGTTTAGAAATACATAGTTACGTTTATGCGTAACGCGTTGCGGCACAACTGTCATTATGAAACGGTTTTATAGTGGCATGGGGACTAAATTCGTTGACTATAAATTATTTGTACAGCAAGTTCCAAAATTATACTGATAAATCATTAATGAAATTATTTATAAGGGGTCCATACAATTTTGCACCTATTCCCTTACGTTCTGCTGACGACTGAGTTAGAAATTAGCAAGATAATGATGATTTTTGACAATTGTTACGATGATTATCAGATAAGTAATCGATAATATTACTATCGGATAATTATCTTAGGTATGGATGGTGCTTTGTTTCTCGTCTAGTTCAAATATTAACGTTTAAGCTGTTTTGTTTGTGCATTCCGCATTTACAAATTGTAGGTTATTATCAAATCGATAATGATCAGCATAATGGTCGTTGGTTTGCCCGGCTGACGATGTACTCGTGCGGTCCGCAGGCTCGTACGTGCCGCTGTCGGAGGGCGGCGAGATGTACGGGCGCTCGGGCTCGGGCGCGCCGGCGCTCGCGGGCGCGCTGTCCTCCGCCGCCGGGCTCTCCAAGTCCAGCTCCGCCGACTACTCCTCCTACCAGCAGTACCCGCCCGCCTACCAGCAGGACCAGGTACACCCCCACACCGCACACCGCACACCGCTAGCCTACACACAGCAGTAGCGAGCGGACGCCGACCCCCCAGAGGAAAAGTGCTACCATTGTCACAAAACCGGGCATATCTAACTGGACTTTGACGAATATTCCAATCACATATTACTCTACTAATGTTACATGTAATAGAATTATATTTCCAGCGTTTGTTTAGGCTTTCGCCACGGCTCAATGAAACCTGGGGTCAGCTTGGCAATCGAATTGAATTGTAACATTTAAACAAATGAATATTTTAAAAGAAACCACTTTTCCTCTGACTTAAAAAAATAATAATTATTACATGGTCGGTAGATTCTCGCAGTAAGCTAATTAATAACACTTAAACATGGACATTTCTTGCCTCCTAATTATCGTTAGTTTTATATTGTCATATTTGTAAACGCAGTAGTAAAAATAAACAAAACAGAAAACGAAAATTTGAAGGCACAATAAAATACAATCAAAATAATACGAAGCTCGAAGAGCTTATTAACTTTTCCCAATCACCCAAGATCATATTTTCATAGAATGATTAGCCTCGGAGTGAAAAGCGAATTTCTCCAGAATGAAACACGGTCAGGGCATAGAAACGGGTCCTCTAATTAATACCTAATATCAGAACTACGAGAGATTTCGACCTATTATGATTGTATTTTACGGACTTAAATTATGTTAACAAATTAATTTCCTTTCAAGTTTTTACTAAATCATTTATCCCATCACGATATAACAAAAAAGATGCAATTAAAAATAATAGTTGTATGGTCATCTACAACACCTTCAACAAATAATATCTATTCGGTAAAGAATTGAAAGCCTATTTCTAATATAATTCCTTTCAGAACAAACAAGACAAGAATCTTAACATGTTCATGGCGACACTAATTTTGGGACTGAAATAACTTTAATGTTGTCATGAAACATCCATATGACCCAAAACATCTGTCAACAATAGATATTTTTGGTCATTTTGCTAAACAAGAAAGGATTCAACGAATGTGCTTTTCCGTCGTAGTGCTAGGGGGTATACAAGAACATAACAACTGGCTTTGGCCGTCGTCGGCACCCATCATTTGGATACATTTCATAGAAAAATAATCACTAAATTTTACCTTATGTGCATACGTCTTTTCATAAATTAAACGATTTTCTGAGCTGTTACATCTTTCAATTGTATCCAAAAGATGGCATAATGTAAGGATTTGCCATGAAGCATGAATCGGCCTGATCTAACGCAAGATAATAGTAATGGATCGCTTTGGAGCGTCGCACAGAAACGAGTGCTTGTGTGAGGTCAGTGCTTTGACGAGTGGTAGTGGCCCGGTGGTGGTTTCGATAGGTTTGCTGTCCGAAGTGAAAAAAACATTACGTCGTATAACATTACTTGAAGATACACTTACGAAGGGACTACACTAGAGGTTTTTGAATGAATATTTAAATTGTGTTTGCTTTCTGTAGTGTTTTCTTTCGTTTATATTACGCAATATGAATTTCAGTGTAATTAGATAGTTTATACGAGGGAATGCTATTTATACTTCTATTTTGAATATCTAAATGGCAATGATAAAACAAATCCTAATAATAACCAAAAGTGTTAAATTTCACTGCAAATGCGTAGAAAATGATGAAATCGCACAGCCAATCGATATTCAAGGTAGAATTCCATTGTAACATGTTTACGATGGTTATGGTGACATGCATCTTACGAAAGTACAGCCAAGTTGGATCAGCTTTACTTGTGATATTATTTGCCGAGTACCTCGGGGCTTGCTTCCTTTCCCATAGTATCCGTATCCCTCGCTTACTCATTGATTTGTCCCGCATCTACCCTCATTTATTTGGCGTGATTTTAGTATGTATGAAGTGCATGAGTGATGAATTTATCCCATTTCATTTCGTGTATCATCCGTCTGAATGTGAATGGCGTGCGAGTGTGAGAGTCGAGCTCCATTTGGTTGTACTTCTGTCGTGGAATGAACGGTGCAGTGAACGTGGGTGAGCGAGTGAAATTCAGCGAACATCGTGTCGCCGGACTGTTGAGTGCGCGGAGAGCATGAGTACTAGAGCAATAGTGTGCCCCTTGCATCCGTGTGCCTTGTGGCGTGTGCTTGTCGCAGACGACGCGCCTTTGCATGTTTTCAGAAGGTTAACGTGCGATGTCTTTTTGAACCGGCGGCGTCCGCCGGCGGAGTCTGGCGGAGTGTAGTCTCGTTTCGCTGAAGGTCTCTCATCACCGCCCTCCCTTCCCTCCCCGGGGTTCACGCTTGTGGCCATCACGCTGCTAATACATGCTAACGTCTCACACATTGGCGACTGGGACTTTACAGAGTGTTCTTCTTTTCCAGTTGGTCGATCAGGGCCCCCAAGATTGGCTCATCCAGAAAGACAATTAATAAGGGCGGGGCTCGGATGAGGGAAAGTCGCGAAACTCCGGGGTCTCCCCCGAGGACGGGTCGGTTCTTGCGACGATTACGCTCATCAAAAAGGCATCGCATCGCACTATGTTACATTGTTACCCCCGCACCCGGTTCCGACCTCTAGCGGCTAACCGGGCGAGACGGATCCACCGCTCCGTTTCATCTCTACACCTGTACATTGGCATTTAAAGTACAAATTAGTAAAATTTGGATGTTTCTCGTATTGTTACAGGTTCATTAACAGTTAATATTATCTATATAAAGTAATTTTAAGAGCCGTACTTTAAGTGTTCAGAGATGACTCGACCTTGTTGTAAGAGATCATGTTAGATTAGCATCACGGGGCGCTCCGAATGCGGCCTCGTTAAGATAATAAATGTTGGGTCGCCGAGTTGTGGATGTGGCCTCATTCGATCCTCCACGCCGGCCCGCTCGTGTGTCGTGTGTCCGGGCGGCAGGGCGGCAGGGTAGCCCCTGCGGCCCGGCCGGCGCGCGGCGCAGGAGTGACGTGTTGCCCCCGCAGGGCTCGTCGTACGGCGGCTCGGCGCGCGCCGGCTACGGCTCCGAGTACCACGCCGCGCCCGCGCCCGCGCCCGCGCCCGCGCCGCAGCCAGGTGCGCACCACCCGCACCACGCGCCCAAACACTTCCCGCAGGACTTTACCAAGGAGTGGCCGGCCGCGTAGGCTCTCCCGCACCGCACTCCTACACCACGTCCCCCCCACCCCACCACCCACACACACACACACACACACACCGCTCCCAGTACCGCGACGAGCTAGACGTACAACTAAATATTGTAAAAGTTTAACAGTTCCATATATAGAGTTAATTTTTATACAATTCTCGAGTAGCTCTCAAAATTTTGTAAAAGTCAATTTTTTTCAACTAAATTAAGTGATAATATTTTACGACCAAATTCTCAATAAATTTAAAAGAGTAAGTTTACAAATCCAACGTAATCGATATCAAAACTCGTTGACTGTTAGATGCGATGCATCGCGACTCGTAGAGCCGTTTACGGCGACTTAATTATTGTTATAAAGTTCGCTAACGACTGCATTAACACAAACCCACACGCGTAAGTAAGGACGTTAATTTTAATGGATTTAACATAGTCTAACAAACCTCAGGCTACTAGGTGTTAAACTTAAGCTTGTATACTAATTTCGTAAGAGTAATTGACGTTGCAAGTATCGCTCGGACGCTAGGTACCGCGACGGGTTGACCACGACCTCCCTCGCCCGACTCGTGTACTCGACTGTACACTCTTTTTTTACTTTGCTTTTATTCTTTTGGATGCGGGCTTTCGCGAAGGGAACCTTACCTTTGCACTTTTCAGATTGTCGTTTATTTTTCGTAGTTCGTAATGATTTCTTTTAATATTAGTGAGTAGGTTCGGTCCAGAGAGGATCTCGGGCCGCGAACCGCGCTCGCGGCGGCCGAGTGCTCGCGCTCGCGTTACCACATTTGACAGACGCTCTTATTCAAGGCCAATTTAGGGAAATGACCTAAAACAACTTAACTTAAGCTAATAACTATTTATAAATATGGTATATATATATCGGTATGTATGTTTAATATTAGAATTTTGGTTATTTACCACCCACTAGACTTAGGAAACGGTAGGGATGTAATGAAATAATTATGTGTTAATATTTAACAAAACATAGTATGACTGAACGTGATTTTAATATTTAATTTTTCCCGTTTTTTTGTAAAGGGATCAATTCTGTATAAATATTCGTAATTTTAATTCGTTTTCTAGTACGCATTTTAGTTTTTTAACGCACTATAAGTTGATAATACGGATTTTATACTTTAATGAATTAAATTTACCTGCCAAATTGTTAAAAATGAGCAAAAGTAAATGATAATATGACGTATTTGTTAAGTGATGACGCTCAAGCACTAGGATATAGCGGCCCGCCCCTCGTCGCCGCGCCTGTACATATACATATATATACTTACTTGTGTGTAAAGCATAATTTTAATCAAGTCTCTCGTCACATAGTTTTAAAGTTTTAATTTATGTGATTGCCAAATATTTTTAAAGTATATAGAGGCCCCGTCGGCCGCAGGCCCGCGGCTCGCTGCGCCGGTGCGCTCCGCTCGCACGTTCTGTCCGCAGTGCGTCGCGCGGTGCTCACGTTCTGTTAGCAGTCCGTAGCGCGGTGCTCACGTTCTGTTAGCATTCCGTCGCGCGGTGCTCACGTTCTGTTAGCAGTCCGTAGCGCGGTGCTCACGTTCTGTTAGCAGTCCGTAGCGCGGTGCTCACGTTCTGTTAGCATTCCGTCGCGCGGTGCTCACGTTCTGTTAGCAGTCCGTCGCGCGGTTCGCACGTTCTGTTAGCAGTCCGTCGCGCGGTGCTCACGTTCTGTTAGCAGTCCGTCGCGCGGTTCGCACGTTCTGTTAGCTGTCCATCGCGCGGTTCGCATGTTCTGTTAGCAGTCCGTCGTACGGTGCTCACGTTCTGTTAGCAGTCCGTCACGCGGTTCGCACGTTCTGTTAGCAGTCCGTCGCGCGGTTCGCACGTTCTGTTAGCAGTCCGTCGCGCGGTTCGCACGGTCTGTTAGCAGTCCGTCGCGCGGTTCGCACGGTCTGTTAGCAGTCCGTCGCGCGGTTCGCACGTTCTGTTAGCAGTCCGTCGCGCGGTTCGCACGTTCTGTTAGCAGTCCGTCGCGCGGTTCGCACGTTCTGTTAGCAGTCCGTCGCGCGGTTTGCACGTTCTGTTAGCAGTCCGTCGCGCGGTTCGCACGTTCTGTTAGCAGTCCGTCGCGCGGTTCGCACGTTCTGTTAGCAGTCCGTCGCGCGGCTCCGCGGCTGCGGCCGGCGCGCGGTCGGTCGCCCCGCTCCACACAAAGTGAGTTATAATTTAAAATAACATTGTTAGATTAAATTTAATGTTAGTCCTTTACTGTATTATATCGCTCAATCATTTGACCGATCGACTGATTAAAATTTTAGTGGTAAGCTAAGTAATACGGAGCGGCGCGCGACCGCGGGGCGCCGGCTCCGGCACGTCACCACGCGGCCGTTCTCACCTGACGCGGACGCGCACGCGGCCGTCCACACCTGACGCCGACGCGGCGGTCCTCGCGCCACGAGGCGGCGGAGCCCGATAGGATTTGTTATAACTTTTAAATAGACGAATTGTTGATGATTACAATGAATGCATAATTTGATCGTTTAGAATAGGGTTATGTAAGATCGCTCCGTAAGTAAATTATAATTTATCTATGAGAAGTATTGTGAGATGTATAAGCAAATTATAAGTAATGCGGCGCGACGAGGGGTGCGTAGTCCCAAATAACGGTAAAACATAGTGAAACGCCTTACATTGTGATGTTCATAGGTAACTCGCATATTGGTACATTCTTATAGCTCTATATAGTACATACTCGGCTGACGCGATCAGTATGTAGCCAATCGACTCGTACCTTAATAACAATAATGAAATAATGTTAACTAAACGTCGGTGCCTAAACTGCCCACTAGGTTACGTATATAGTACGGCTTCGTATCGTTTCGTTTGCTCTCGTTCCTACGTTAGTTAGTTGATAGTTTGTGTTTATTCATTCCTGTGACTGTCTCGTTTCGGTCGTACCTTCAGCTTTTACTCGCATTTGTTGCGTCGCGAGCGGGCGCGCTCCATCCATCCTCTATGTACTGTACTGTACTGTACTGTACTGTACTGTACTGTACTGTACTGTACTGTACTGTAACTACACTACCGATACTGTAGGCTAATGTACAACCACCGATCTATTACGATTAAATTGTTCACATCTGTTTAATATTAGGAAACGATGCCTTACAAAAAGTTAAGTGATTATAGAGATGTTTTATATTGTGTTGATTTCAGTGATAACGTTAGCACTAAGTCGTAAGGCTTCGGCCGCACTCACAAACCTTCGGAACAATTTAAGAACTTAGTTTGTAATGAACCGTCGTGGCAATCTTCTAATTAACATAAAGAGTATAATTTATTTAAAATAAAGTATAATATGTATTAGAAATTTTAGATTTACTCAACATTAAACTTAGTGCAAATTATTGTGGAAATCAATCGAAGACTATTTATATGGGTTTTTAATTATTATTATATAGGAGAGAAGCATAAAATATTGGATGAATTTATTAATTAAAAATAGTTAGCAAAATACAAATACGGTAAGACTCGTTCGAGGCTCGTCTGTCAAATGTAGCACGCGTCGGCCCGTCGCGAGCGCCGCGCGGCATAAACATATATACACTGTATCTTATAATATCATAATGTTTATGGAATAATATTTTAATCATGGCTTAACTGTAGTACTGTTGTGTAGTTAACCTTTCGACTCTTGTTTGTATTACTTTATATCATAGTGTACGCGGTTTTTATATGTGTATGTTTATTCTGTAGTATAATATACTTAAAGGAAACATGTTTGTGTAAAAGTGTATTTTGGTATTTGATATCTAGCACTCGTTCGACTGCGAACGTTCATTATACTATATTTATGATCGTAATTGACTAATTATACAATGAGACCCCTAGTGTTAACTTTAGGTTAGCCGAGCCGAGACTAAGGTCACTCTACTCGACTGTTTAGTTCTGCATTTAATGTGCCGGCGCGCTGAACATTTACTGTAGTCTTTTCGAAACTTATTTTAAAATGCCGGTATTATTAATATACAACCTCATATTTATACTAGAATTTAAATATTAATGTAATTATGAGACCCATTTTATCGTAAAATAATATGCACGGGCTTTACAGTTAATTATAACATTAATTATTATTAAAAAAAACTTAGGGCAAGTTGTTATTTATTTCTGTTTTAATTAAAAAAATGATGTTGATTATTTTTAAAGTATGATTTCGTAATAGTGAATTAAAGTACATAATTCTCGCTTGATTAGATTACAAAATTGTTAGGTGAAGTATCGACTGATGTACAATATTTAAAGTAATATTTACTTACGGCAGTATATAAGTTTACTTACGGCGCCCGCGCCCTGCGGGCTGTATTTTTACACACTTGTATTAATTTCCTAAAATGTAAAGATCGCGCGACACTCGTCGCTCGACCGCGCTACAAAGTAAGCATGTTACGATTGTAAGACTATTATCTAGATTTGTTGTAATCTTTAATGTAACTACTATCTATCTATAGCTAGCCCTAGCGTGTGCATATGCCGTGCGCGAGCCTGTCTATATACCTAGTAGCCGCGCCGCGCGGCCTACATAAGTTACTTTATGTTCGTTATATAAAAAGGAAAATTATGATAGACTTACTCGAGCGTCCTTGTTGTTTCTTTATACATTACCTAATGATAATTAGTTAATTACGGTTCTAATTATTAATTTAACTGAAACTCTAAAATATTAAGACGAAAAGCTTGTAAGCTAAATAAGTATTCGATGTAATGATTAAAGTGCTATCACAGAATATAACACTGGTCTTTTGAAGTAGAAATTATGCATTATTCATATTAGGTACTTTGGGTATATATTAGTGTTAGATTTAACTGCTAAATATAAGTACGTAGTTTGTAATTGTAATGAAAAAAAAAACAGTTTTGTCGTAGTTTCCTATTATTAAGCTTCTTCTATCTTAATGAATAAAATAATACTACTGGTTGATTAATTAAATATTAATATTATCTACCACTGCAAATATTTGAGATATCTTATGATGAAATATATATCTACTTTAAGGACATTATAAAACGTAGATAATTAAAAGAAATCAAAAAATTCAAAATAAAACTGGCATTTTTAATGTTTGCGTCCCTCCCTTAGTTCTTAATTGACCCCCCAGGGCACCGCAGGTTATCATAATTTTTGTTTTTATATTTGGGCATAGAGTCCGGTCCGCGAATACCGACCCCGTAATAGTCTCACACCACTAAACCAACAACTTAACACTAGGCAGTGTCCACTGAGCAGAAAACACTTCCAACACTTAATATCTATCCCCATTATTTATTTACATATTTTGTATTTCCTGCTGTAAATTGCTTGTCATAACATAACTTAACACGTTTCCATTAACTGTCGCCGTTCCTTATTCATATGTAGATACACCATTTATCATTATCAAACCATAACCTTATGTATATAGTTTATACTCGGCATAAAATGTAAAAAAAAACATGAATTAGTTGCACCACGTCATAACGGCCAATCAGAAAGACTCAATAGTACTATTAAATAATCGATAAATTAGGGTCATCAAAATAGCACATTACTTAGAAAGTAACTAGTTTACTCCGTCCATCGACGCGTCAAGCGCACTGCAGCTTTCGACCAAAATGTCGCTTCCGATCGCTATTTATTTCTGCTGATGTTATTAAAATCGGTAAATTTATAACAATGATCCTATTCCCCTTTCTAGCATGACCAGCGTTCGTAAGCGAC
Source organism: Pammene aurita (assembly GCA_947086415.1). NCBI lineage: Eukaryota > Metazoa > Arthropoda > Insecta > Lepidoptera > Tortricidae > Pammene > Pammene aurita. The sequence goes on along the minus strand of OX352305.1, from coordinate 726,171 downwards.
ACTCTGGGGAATGCCGTGCTCCGTACCTTTTTGTATTTCATTGAAAACAAGTAGAAACCATCTTGTAGGGATGGAAGTAACTTTAACTAGCTATGTGCACAGAGGGCGACGGCGTCGGAGGCTCGGCCGGCAGCCCCAAGTTCATGGCCGTGCAGATGGCGGAGGACACGCCGCCCCAGGTGGATACCAGCCACGTACTCGTATTTCAATGTACGAGTACACTACAATGGCGCCCGATTCGTGAAAGCTACTAACTTGGCATACACACGCATAATGCTTACTGAGAAAGTCTAAACAAAAATGTCGCGAGAAAACCTTAATACATAAACCAATACTGTGTGTAAAGTACACAACAAGCCCTCCTGAATGATAATTATTAGTAATAAGACCTCCGTTTGTATTACAAGTTACAAGCTTTTTCATAAAGGGTCCGTGGTCGCACTTGTCGACGTTAAACACAGGATAATTTCTAACAGCGACGTTTACCTAAAGTTCCACCCAATACAAGAGACTGCAGTGTCTTCTAGCAAGTAATTTCCAACAGCTCTTTCGTTGTAGACAGATATGTCCTAAAACGTGAAGTAATGTAGGTATGAATGCTATTCTTGACCTAATCGTAGAACCATGAATTTCTGAAATAAGAAATACTTTTTTGATCCCTATACACCTCGCCCGGACTTTTGGAATAGTTTTTTCTTCTAGTGGACTAGGCGGTATTGCTTGTAGCCAATGTCAAGTATTAAAAGGCGGGAAATTAGACTCTTGTAAGTTAATCAATCAATCTTTGGGTAGAATTCCATCAATATTTGATTTTGTAAAATAAATTATAGGCGTCAAAATAAATATAAACGTTCGGTAGATACCTTGTTTTTTGTAGTGATATCTGCTGCCTACAAACAGCACGAGGAGGCCCAACCCCGGCGACTCCAAGTTGTTTAACCAGACAATGGTTTACACACGTTTTGAGACTAATTCTTCACACAATAAGGTATCAATATTACACACTAAACTACGAAAATGTACAAAAAACACGATGTTTGAGTCTCATGCTGGAACCATTCTATTATAGTTATTTTGTGTTTATCAAGCGATAAATGCGACCATTGCCATTACCAAAATAATTTAAATAATACCAAGAGTAGACTGAAAAATATCTTCACTCTCAAATATCCAGTTACTTAATCTAAATCGTTTATCGACATGGCGTCGCTCTGTCGAAACTGACTTGCAGGTTAGAAGTATAATACCTACATTTTTAATGACCTAGCTGATGAACGAAAAACTAGGCCAGCTCGGCTAAACCTTGCCAGTATTCAGATCTATCCCTTGTGTAGGTATAATTAGTTTATCTCCTAAAATGCCTTTTATAATGTGTCATATTGTGACGGTATATGGTATCTTGTAGTAGTACTACGTGTAGTGTGGCCTTTTTTTATAAAGCTATAAAATCTAATTTTACTAGACTAAAGCGGCAACACTGACAACGTCCGGTCATATCAAACGCCGTTTATAAAATGTCCTAGCGGACCCACAATACGACACATTACAGTATGGCACCCAATGAATGTTCTTAAACTGTTCTCCAGGTACCCATGATATACTGTGGTGCCATGGTGTCCCCCCAACAGTCGTTTTGTAACGTCTCCGACATCTCTGCATCCGCATCAGGTTACCCCTCCTATCCTTATCCCATCTCCATTTCATTTAAATTTAAACCAGGTCTACCGTTTAACTCTATCGGTTTCCTAGGAAGATATGTGTCCGAGACAGAACTAAGTAAAGGGCTAGCTTATGATTTAATTAACTACTAAAAATATTTAAGAATCATATTGACAGTCTGGTAAGCAAGAATAGGTTCTACAATTTCTACATACTTGTTATTGGGCTTGTGAAATAACATACTCGTGTAGCGTGAAGTTACTGGTGTAGTTTATTAACGCTCGCGCACCTACTAGTTAGAGAGCCCATGACACTGAACCTAGTTCGATAAGTCTCCTTGATGAGATATATATAATTAGTCGCGTCTTTAATGGGGGAAAACGAAATGCCGATGCTGCAATGCAAAAAAGGTGGTGGCGTATTTTAATTTTTTTTTTGAAAAAAAAAAACTGGTTTCTAGTACGATAAGTCTCCTAGATTTCCTTTGTTCTTCGAAGCAGGTGAGGGGCAGGGTTACACGATAATGCGGTGCTGCAAGCCCCTGTGCGTGGCCTTGTAGATTGTAGATGTATAAAAAACAACTAATTATATATATCTCATTTAGGAGACTTATCGAACTAGGTTCAGTGTCGTGGGCTCTCTAACTATACCGTGGAATTAGACTCAGTTAAGCGGTACGCCTGTGGTTGAAGTAGACATTTAAACTCGAATAAAGAAAAAATCTTGAACATCTAATGGGGTTCAACAGAAATGATCAGAAATGTAAAGACGTTCATAAATTGTTTTTGCTCCATATCCTTTGTAGTTCCAGCATTTGGATTTTCATAAATCATTTCAGATTGGGTTACACACTTGGACATTTTCGTTGAACACCATTTTCTAGTGAAAACTTATAATCATTGAAGGTCAAATCAGGGTTGCAAGTTACCATATTTGAAATGTAGCTGTGTAAACTGATGGTGGCATGTAGATTGTAGCCGTAACTAAATGTTAGTATAATATATGATTGTTATCAAAATATTGAGTATAAAACTGAATTCTCGGACTGGTGCGTGGTGCGGTAAGTTTTCTTTTATTTTGCTATAATAAAACTTGTTAAACACTGAAAGCTTGTAGAAGAGGGCGCTTCTGATATCCAACCACTTAGTTATAGGTACCTACCTACCTATCACAAAATAATATAGGCAGGCGGTTGTGGCCATCTAAACGAGACCAACCAAAGTTGCCGTATAATGTAGGACAGAGAGTATAGCGCCATCTAGTAATTGATAGAGTTACTATTACTACTGTAACTTTAGTTTGCTCTTTGTTCGCCTCAAAAAGTTCGCTTTATTAAATATGTACTTTCTGATATAGGTAACCAGGTACTAACTTCTAGTACGTAACATTTGCGCTAGATGGCGTTATGGTACTACCACTACCGGTTTGAAACCCTAATCTAGAGGCGCCCTCTGCAGTAAAGCAGTACGCAGTTTTTAACCTCATTATAATCGCTTTATAAAATAGCTGTTTCTAGCCTTTAGAATCCCTTTAACCTGGCATTTCATGTAGGTGACGATTACGAGTATACTGGGGGCTCGGGGGACGGCTACCAGCGGTCTTCGAAGCGCAGCTACCACGGCTCGACCTCGGGCTCTGCCTCTGCCGCGTCTTACCATCCCTATCGGCGTTAACGAGTGACGCCGCCCCTTCGAGATCATGTAATCCTGGTATCTGCAACGGTTGACAACTGCTTGCAAAACTGTTTTACTAGCCATTCCGATGTGCGAACAAACTTCCAGAAATAATGTATTGGCCATGTCAAATTTGACATGGGCAACTAGTATTTTTTTCCAGACAGTTAACCAAATGTTAACGTCACAGACATGTGATTCAGGATTTTTGTACACTCTTCAAACACTGGATTTTTACATTGTAAGATCATCACCATGTCAGTTGTCAACTAGAACATTTGTAAAATATTATGTAGCTTATTTTCAATGAGGGTAATCATTGAGTTTGTAAATGTTTAAATGGGCGGGAGTATATAAGAACCTTCAATTTAAACAAAATTATTTTGACGAGTTTGTTGATGAAAATATAAGATCTGTTGATTACGCGCTGACCCACCCATATTTCATGAATTATAAGTACCTAGGTACTTATAGCAATTGTGCAAACGACACCATAGCAATTGAAGCTCGGTTTTATATACTTCCTCTCGTATTTTTAAGTTAGTTTAGTTACTTTTGGACATACATTTGTGTAGCGTGGATGGGATGACTCAAACCAGTGAATGTTTTAACACGTACTGAATCTTGTTTCATTTAGCGATTTTAGAAATACTTCCTGTAAGCAGACACTATATTTTTGCGATATGTTTCAAGCAATAAGGATTATGTAAGTTCATCATTTTGAGACATCACGTTAAAATACTTATGGGAGTTTCCTGTTGCCAAGATAATGTTGAACAAATCGGTATTTTTTCTACGAATATTACTTTAGTATACTTTAGATAGGGTAACCATGTGGTTTATAAATTATTTGTAATTGTTGCATCTGTCTGTAATGTCTGTTCTAGTAGTATTGTAACGTAAGAATCGTGTCTTACAGACTGCATGTGCTCGAGCTAGAAATGCATTTATTGTGAGATTGCTCAGAGCAATGTACCAGCTCTATTCTGAGTGTCCGTTAATGTTTAAATGACATGAAATATGTAGATTACCATTTTTCGGTGTTCTCAGACGCACCACAATCAAATGAACCCCAGATCATAGAAAACTTATTTGTGGTTTAAATCGGATGTCCTGTGACGTTCACTGGATTCTCATGTGTATTTCTTTTATATACAATAAAAGTAATAAGTAATATTAAGTTTTATTTGAAATCACTGCAGTAGACCGGCGGGCGTCCCCTGCGGGCCCGCACGCTTCGATGACGGGTATCAGAAATAACTGAACGATATCTTTTATAATAAACCTTTATTTTAGAATCATTTTAGACTACATTTTATACAACGCGCGTAGGGTAGGCCTTGTGAATATATTTAATACTGTACGATTAAATTTTAAAAACATCGGTAAGCATGTAATTAAAATTAATGTTTATATTTATATCGATGTAATATAAAATAGATTTTAATGTACATTCTCATAAAGTTCTTAATAGGTCTAATAGACTTCGGACACAGGTCAACATTCATAGATATTTTTATAATATAGAAACTACCTACTAGTATATCTAGATATACTTTATTATTACGCTCTAAAATAAAGAGGTTTTAATTTACCACTTAGCACACAGGAATACGTTAGATTAGCAGTTCTGGACTGGACCGTGGAGTAGTAAGCCGCCTACACACTATTTTTACTCTTAATTCTAAGTTTTCTACTTTGGCTTAGAATTTTATACTATTTAAAACATGTTCTCGCAATAGATCAATAGTATACGAAAATTCTTATGTATAATCTGAATAAATTATGTAAAGAGAATTCCCAGATTGTTTGTTTACAGTAAACTTACTCTAGGGTAATTTAAATTATCAATATTACAAAAATGGACAGATAAATCGAATTTGACATAAGTTTTAAGCTAAGGCATTACATTTATTCGACACACAACATTGCGTGCTACTTCCTTAATTATAAAAGCGATTTCGGATGTGCACAATTATTTAGTAGTTATTTGATTACATAGCAATTACTTAGTGTCACAAAACCTAATTATAAAATGTGTCACTTTATGTTTGACTTATCTATTCATAAGTGCATCTCCACAGAAAATTTTCATTTTCATTATTCATTACAGTCTCAAGTGCTGACAAAAATGCTTATTTTGTTATTCCCTAGTTTAATAATTAACTCTTTAGCGTTACCCTCAAATATATATATACTTACATACCTTGGGGTAAGTATGTAGGTACTTATAGGTGAATTGTCAATTCTATAAAAAGTCGACCGTTTAGTACAAATCTCGCGCCAGCTTTGAATATAGATAGCTTCAGTCACTACATCCCGTGTCATCCAGGAACCTTGTCGCCTGAAAGTACGGGGTACTGTACTGTGCGTCAAATCCGGTAGTTCTGATTTTTTGCAGACTTGGTGAATAATTCAAGTTTGTGACCTCGAGCGCCGAACGAAACTTTGTCAAAAATCGAAAAATCGTTTTGTTTTTCAGTCTGGCGATTGATAGGTTGGACTGGTTGTTGATAGTACCTTCTCAGGATTTTTTTAAAGAATGATAACTATGATAAGTTTGCTACAATATGAGACCAGTATTGTCTCTGTAGATCCAATAGTTTCCGAGATAAAGCTTTTAAAAATAGAACCGTTCACCCTATACCCTTCCCCTTATTCCCTTTTGAGAAAAACGGTTCTATTTTGAAAAGCTTTATCACGGAAACTATTGGGTCTACATAAACAATTCTAGCAATTTAGTCAACTTTAAAAATGTCTTTAAAAGGAACTGTCAAAAACTAGTCTTTTAGGGTTATAATCGCCAATATCTGAAAAAAAAACAGATTTTTCGTTTTTTTGACAGAGTTGCTTTCGGCGCTCCACAGTGTTTTATGGAAGCCAAAAAAGTGACATCCCCATTTTATTACAAATTACTATAGTTTAGAGCATTACGAATGCGAGACTAAAACTCCCATGTTTCTAATATGTGTAGTTTTTGAGACATAAATTTTTGAAAATCTTGTTTCTGACGCTCGGAAATTACGAAAAATAGAAATAATTTAAAATATATTGCATGGACTGTTTGTTTCGCCAAGGTGTTCGACAAAACATTCAAAGACGTACATTTAAGAGCAATCACCACCTTCCTAGATACATTTGTTACAAAGATATTAATCGTTTTATTAATTTTGGTTTTTATTTTTTTCCTTCCATGTCCCGCCGTAGTAGGTCGCAATATTGGTATGAGAGCTTCATTATTATGTCTTCTATCGATTCTATTTTTTACAAGACCTAATTCCGTGGAACATTGAAGTAAACACCTAAACACTTTATATCCGGGTTACCCGGCCTCTAGCGTTGACACTTCGGTATTTTTAATTTTATACGCCGTTGTTTCCGGGATATCTATAATTCTTGGTTTTGATAATAGTTTTGAGTACATATGCAAAGAACTAGCCAAAAAATATGTTAAAAATTTCGAATGGTGTCTTACGGCAGTGACTATACATAAACTTTTGGTCCATGGAGCTGCGATAATACGAAACTCGTCTGTTCCAATTGGTATGCTCTCCGAGCAATCATCAGAATCTCGTAATAAATATTGGCGTCACGATAGAGAACACCATACCCGCAAATCAGATCGAACGAAAACCATGTCTGATTTGTTTCATAGAGCGCTAGTCTCATCAGACCCAATAATTTCGGAACAATGGATGTCGCAACGACAAAAAATATTAAAAACGTCTCCTACCATCTGCCGCAATAGCATTATGGAAAGCACCACAGGATGCTTTTATATCGCCATCGGATGAAAACAACACCATCATCAGAGTTATGTCCAGACGACAAATTTGCTAAATTGGCGATGCATAATAAATATTTTAGCAGTTTCTTCCAAAAAAACCACATAATTGTAGTATACGGCTTTAACCGGTTATTTTTCGACCATAACCAATCGAATACCCGGCTTTTAAAATTTACCTGTTATTGCATTCCCTATACAGGATGTAACAAAAATACTGGTGATCCGTTTAAGGGCATAATGGTATCGTATTACGACTAAGAAAAAATGTAGAAATTTTTTTACACAAACAAATGTTTTTTTTTGTATGGGACACGTTGTCCCAGCCGGCCAACCCTCCATACAAAAGATTTTTTTTTCCACGCGAAAAAATTTTTTTTTAAGTTTTTCATAATTTGAATACGATACCAATTATGCCCTTAAAAGAATCACCAGTATTTTTGTTACATCCTGTATACTGTGTTTATTTTATATCCAGGTAAATCCGGATACTGGTAGTGGCAGCCCTGACTGCAAATTTTAATCGACTGTAGATTAAATCTTCCAGGGAATTAGATCTTGTAAAAAATAGGGTAGATAGAAGACATATCAATGAAGCTGTCTTACAAATATCGCGATCTACTACGGTGGAATATAGAAGAAGAAAAATAAAAACCAAAATCATTAAAATAATTAATATCATTGTAACAAATGTACCTAGAAAGGTTGTAATTACATCTAAATGTAGGTACTTTTTTGAAAGGTTTATCCAATACTTTAGTTAACCGATTCGGTGCGGATGGCACGACAGGCGTGTCATCAATGTTTTTAACGTGTGGCGTATGACACGAGAGGAGTGTCATTTTAAAATCGATTAAAACTTCTTCAAATTACATTTCAGAAGGGTTCACCCCGAACAAAATTATTATTGTTTGTCACGTAGAACAAGCTTGTAGCCTTCGTTTCTGGAATATTCTAGATATTGTTTAAAATTTTCAAAATCAGTTGTTAACAACCTTTTCAAGTTGCATTATTTTTACGAGTTAAACATTTCTTACCGATTCGGTGCGGATGGCACGACAGGCGTGTCATCAATGTTTTTAACGTGTGGCGTATGACACGAGAGGTGTGTCATTTTAAAATCGATTAAAACTTCTTCAAATTACATTTCAGAAGGGTTCACCCCGAAAAAAAAACTTATTGTTTGTCACGTAGAACAAGCTTGTAGCCTTCATTTCTGGAATATTCTAGATATTGTTTGAATTGCATTATTTTTAAATATTATTATTAATTGAATAACTAATCATAATAACATCTTACAACAAGTTTCAATTTAACTTAAAATTATATGATTTTCAAAAACTCTTTATCTATATATCAAATTAGTTAAATTAGTAAAAACGTAACAATCATTTTGCGTGCTTTATCCGTTAACAATTACTTCGAGACGTAAATTACAAACAAATAGACGGAAATGACAGAATAAACTCCTCATTTTATCTCGTTTCGGTAGTATTCTTAGACCAAGGCAAGGATACAAACAGCCAAAATACATAATATACGTTAATGAAATAAAATTATATTTTTTTCTCGAGTATGCTCGCCGTACTGTAGCAAACTCGATACGTGAAGTTCCACATTATCGACAAACTTCAGAACACAAATTTTAAAAAATCTGGCAAGTGCGAGTCTGACTCGCGCACCGAGGGTTCCGTAAGAACGTTCCATAAACGCATGCAAGTATTCGCGGGTATTCTTCATATACATCGTTTTTTCCCCCATTAATCCTGGAAAAATCTTAACACCGCGAAGTAGAAAACGAACGTAGAGGAGAGTGGGGTTGGAAGTGCCGGGGGTTTATTGTGCCGACCTCAATAACTTTTTAAATAAAGATAGCGATACGGTCAAAATGCGCAATTATAGCCTCAGATAACACGCCATATTGGCAACAATTTTATTTCCACTAATCCTGACGGTTGAGTGGATGGGTGCGCAAACATTCAGAAGCTGTCAAAATGATACACTTGTACATTTTTTCGTGCTTGACCTATTTGGCCTGTATCTGCGCACTTTGAATCGATTCAAGCGTTGTTTTCCTAAATTATAATGATATTATTTAGGTATCTTCTTGTTTAATTATTTTTTAAATTGATCGACACCGTTCCCAGTACGCCAACGTTAGTCCATATCCCCAACTTGGTGCTCAATGTTCCCTTTTGAAGGGGCAAGTTTTTCCCAAAAACAGCTCACCTCGATCGACCTCAATTATACAAAAAAAATTTTTTGGTCTATCATTAGATACGATGCGAAACTACTAAAATAGGACTAAAAGATGTAAAATATTTAAAACATTAGCTAAAGGAGTATAGTAGAATCATATAAAAACGGGTGACTAGAAAAAATATTATTTTTACATGACGCCCGAAAAAGCATAGCTTTGTGGTGTAGAGCATAGATATTTATGACAATCTTTTAGCATAATCTATCCGGAACAATTTGTCCCACTGGTGGTACAACTTGCGCCAAGGAGGGGCTAAAATTTCCGCTCCGAAATTGGTCGCATAAATGCTTGTATAAAAAAAACTATTAAGATTTTTGTTGCAATTACTGCGTTGTTTCAAAGAAACAAACATTCTTATAAAACTATATTTTTTATGACAATCTTATGATATTCGAAAATCGGCACGTCGAACCCCACCCTCCCGTACAGGGTGCATGGTCATCTTTTGGAAAGTTGTGTCACTAGTTTTTGCTACCTAACGTACGAAAGTTGGTATTTGACGGATAATTATTTATCACATCAACCGATTTTTAATACATTACGTGAAAAAAAAGACGGTTTCAGCATGATTTTATGAGAATCTTATAGGGTGGCCGAGTGCGAGTCGTACTCGCGCCTCGATTTTTTTTCTTAAGTCCGACTCACGGTGTAGAATCCTATTATTTTTCCTGTAATCTATACGTAAATAACGACTGTCAGTATTTTTTTTTTTCAAAATTTTCGGTCCAGCACTTTCAGAGATAAGGGGGGACGGGGACGGTCAATTTTACAGTTTCGTCATCTCCGTATGTCCGTCCGTCCGTATGTCACAGCCTTTATACTCTGAAACTATAAGACGTATCTTAATAAAATTTAGACATAAGGTGTCTTTTGTATGCCGCTATTTACTTATGTAGATAAATTGCAGAAAAAAAAAATTGGGAGGGCGCCCAACGCTCAATATGTTGCACATCAATCGATAGGTCTTTAAAAATGACATCAAGGTTTAACATTTTGTGATTAAGCGAATATTAATCTTGAAGCAAATCAAATTATTTTGTTCAATATTTTTTTATTTGCAATTTTTTTGTAGTTACACTACTATATACACGGTGTAACATGAGGTAACCGAATAATTTTAACAGCGTATTCCTGATCATAATTGGAGACTAAAATGTCGTATAAACTTTTCTGGATTTCGCAAAAATAAAAATATTTTTTTTTGCTCTTTTTTCGATTTTTTGAATGCTTTTGAACATAAAAACAAAAATATTTCTAGTAAAACTGTCGATTAAAATAAATTAGTACATTTTTTTCCGTAAAAAATAGCTTACGTAAAGTATTCCTTGGCACTTTGATATTTGTCAATAAGAATGTCTAGACTAGACCCCATAAAGGGTGAAATCGCCATCTAAAAAGCGTTTTACACTGAGTCACATTAAAAAATGTTTTTTTATTTAAGTGGTAGTAACTCTGAAACTAGGCGAATTCCAGAAAAGTTTATACGACATTTTAGTCTCCAATTATGATCAGGAATACGCTGTTAAAATTATTCGGTTTTCTCATGTTACACCGTGTATAAACTGAAAATAGATGTCATATACTTCAGAAAAAGTGACCAAACCCTCCGGTGTCCGAGGCCAGATTTGAACGGGCGTCTTCAGCTTTCGCGGCTGACGTCCTGACCACTAGACCACCCGGTTTCGGCGGAACTTGACAAATTTTCTCATGTATATGCAATCTCTGAATTTGAAATGGCTAGGCGCCGTTGACCATACTCTAAGGGCATGCGCAGTACGTGCTTGCACCTCCTATCCGAATCACTTAAGTGATTTTGGTGCTGCCATCTATATTTTTATAAAGTTAATATTTTCAGAAATAATCGCTTCGAAAGTCAGAAAAATTGTGTCTCCCCCCTGTAACTTTTGAACCGTAAGTCCAAAAAATATGAAAAAAATTAAGAAGATGCGTCTTTTCACATACTTTCAACAAAAATTATTTTGAACATTATAGGTTCAGGTATTTTTGAGTTATCTTCAAAAAACTTCACCCATAGGCATCAGATACGACCTTTTGGTATTCGTTTGGTTCTTATTCCAATGAAGGTACGGAACTCCCCATTATGCGTAGTCCGATACGCACTTGGCCAACTTTTTTTTTATTACTTGAAAACTACATACGTTAAAATTATAGAAAAAATGTATTTGAGATCCTCATATTAAGCCGTTTTATTTGATATGTCATAATTATAGTTTTGCAAATTTTTATTTATTTCTCATTTACCCCCACAAATGCCCCCCCCCCCCCATATTTAAAATTTATTGACTGGCGTTACATACCTGCCGTTGGGTTGCTGACTTACATATGTGTACAAAACTTTTGCTCAATCGGTCTAGTAGTTTCTGAGAAAATTGGCTTTGTGGCAGGCAGACAGACAGAGTTCGTTTTTTACCGATTTGGTACGGAACCCGTAAAATGATTTTCATTATTGTACCGTTTTAACGGGCGCAAATTTGAAATCTATGCGGAAAGTGAAGTGACATAGTTCGTATGAATTCTCATATAAACCATAACACTTCTTTTTACGCACAAACTCTACTACAATCTATTAATGTATTGTTTTTTACCTTTTAAATATTCCTTTTGACTACGAAATATCAATGCAAACAGCCAATGGCAATTATTAAAGCCGCGTGTACATTGTCCGATATGGAATGGTCATTCTAAACTGTAGGGCAAACGGAGATATACACATTGGTTCTATGTATCATTCTATCTCTTAAGCTTGCGAATACGGCCTAATGTCATAGACACCAAAACTATTTACCTATTTACCCTCTTTAAATATTTTATTATAAAATAAAAATGTATGCCTAGTATATGTACATCAAAAATATTAGAATGAAGGTTTTACTTTTTGTGATTCAAGACAAATTATTTGTATCTATATGGCTCGAATAAATAATTCAAGGAGAAATCATGAAAATATTGAATGCATAGTTTTAAATCGCGTCGCACTGTAAAAAAAATATATTTACCCATTCTGTTAGCCGGGCTAACTTAGCCCACTATACATTATATGTATAAAAATTGTACTTAGTAGAAAATGTTTGTGATACCTGAATTTTTAAAGTCACTTACCATCAATTTCAAGTAAAACAGGTAGTTTAAATGGTACTAAAAATTTAAAACAACGTTTTAATCAGTTTACTTCCTTGGTTTGATTTCAAATGAACTCAATCAAGTCTAAATCAGTGACAAAACACAAAAAATTCCATAATTTTTTACACATGGCTGATGACACGATAGGCGTGTCATCAAATTCTATGGCGTATGGCACGCCTGTCGTGTCATGAAATCATTGTTAGCCGCCACAGCCAAAAGTTTTCGAAAATGGAAGACGCAACGAATCGGTTAACAGAAAAGTTGATTACTTAATTTGAATACATAATTATGTTTCGTAATATCCGGGTGTCTTCTTCTTCTTAGTCGGTCCCCCATTGCTGAGGATCGTGACTCCTTTTGCTTATAAATCGCCTCCAACTATCTCTGTCTGTAGCTTGGTGAAGGGCGGTGCTGACAGGGAGCTCCAGCTGTTCGGAGATCTGATCCGACCATCTCTTTGGACTTCGTCCTCTCGGTCTTTTGCCTTCAACCTTTCCCGTCACTACCAGCTTTTCGAGGTTATTGGCCCCCCTTCGTGCAATATGGCCAAAGTAGGCAACAACGCGGTGCAGACAAATCGAGGACAGACGTTGGGTGTTCTCCATTCTTAGCTCTTTGAGGACCGAGACGTTTGTTCGGTGGGCTGTCCAAGGAATTCTCAGCATGCGACGCCAGCACCACATTTCGAAAGCATCGATCCTCTGCCTGTCGGCGGCTTTTAGCGTCCAAGTTTCGGCTCCATAGAGAAAAATGGAGAAGACAAGTGTGCGGACGAGATGTGTTTTGGTCCGGTTCGAGATGTTCCTGTCTCTCCATATTTTCTCAAGTTGGGTCATCGCCGTTTTCGCCATGCCGATACGTCTGCGTATCTCTGGTTCACAGGCCCCTTTATTGGTGATGACTGAGCCGAGGTACTGAAAACGATCCACGGTCTCGAAATCCTTCAGTGCATCTGTACGCTGTTCAACACCAAAACGGTCCACCACCATCAGCTTTGTCTTTCCTGCGTTGATTTCGAGCCCCATTCTACGGCTGGTTATCTTAAGCCGGGTGTCAGAATCAAGATTTTCAAAAATTTATTTCTCAAAAACTACACATATTAGAAACGCGGGAGTTTTAGTCTCGCATTCGTAATGCTCTAAACTATAGTAATTTGTAATAAAATGGGGATGTCACTTTTTTGGCTTCCATAAAACACTGTGCGCTCGAGATAACAAACTTGGATTATTTATTGGGCCAACATCACAAACAAGTCTGCAAAAGATCAGTAGGTACATACTACCGGATTAGACGCACACGATTATTGTATAAATATGTTGCAACTTGCTGCCGGCTGAAGCTTTGTTATCGAAGGTCCGCTTTTTTTAGGGTTCCGTAGTCAACTAGGAACCCTTATAGTTTCGCCATGTCTGCCCGTCCGTCCGTCCGTCCGCGGATAATCTCAGTGACCGTTAGTACTAAAAAGCTGAAATTTGGTACTAATATGTATATCAATCACGCCGACAAAGTGGTAAAATAAAAAGTGGAAAAAAATGTTTTATTAGGGTACCTCCCCTATACGTAAAGTGGGGAGTGTGTTTTTTTTCATTTCAACCCTAACGTGTGATATATTGTTGGATAGGTATTTAAAAATGAATAGGGGTTTACTAAAATCATTTTTTGATAATGTAAATATTTTCGGAAATAATCGCTCCAGAAGTAAAAAAAAATGTGTCCCCCACCCTCTAACTTTTGAACCATAAGTTTTAAAAATATGAAAAAAATTTCATATATTTCATTTATAAAAACTTTCTAGGAAAATTATTTTGAACTTGATAGGTTGAATAGTTTTTGAAAAAAAATTACAAAATAATTTCTGAACTAAGTTTGTAATTTAACCGTATAAGCAGATGTTTATTGTACCTGTAATTTCTACAAAATCACAATGAAATGACGTGCTTTCAAATAAAGTAAAAACGGTGAAAATCGGTTCACGCAATAAAGAATTATCCCATAAAAATCATCTTCCATACTTTAAGCTCGCGCGCAATAGTTTACTTAATTTGCTGATAGATGTCGCTGTACGTGGAACGCTCATATCATATCCTACATGGCGGTGTTATTTTAACTCTTAACACGTTCAATGCCACCTAGTGCTACGCGCTACGCTCGTAGCCCGTAGCCACGTATTAGTCGTATGTAGCGCGTAGTAGCTACGAAGAGAGAACCCGACAGTCGGGTTCTTGGCCCTGAATGTGTTAAGTGGGGACACTTACTGTGACGGACGGAAAACTACGGAACCCTACACTGAGCGTGGCCCGACACGCTCTTGGCCGGTTTTTTTCTTAGATCTTAGTTTGCACCCTAAGGCCTTGTTCACGAAAAGCATTTTACGCCTTTTACGAAAAATCGCTCAAGCCAACGTGGCAAGGAAGCGGAAACGTTTGTTTCACACGCTCGCTGCTGACGGCGTCCAAATCAGAGGGATATAGCTCTTAAACGGCTATTAGACATGTCAATTTGTAGGGCCCAACCTGTTGTGTTGGGAGGTGTAATAGGAGGTTGGGCCCGTAGGTAGCTGAAGGAGGGTGAGGGAGAGGCAGGGTACACAACAGATTGGGCCCTACAAATTGCCATGTCTAATAGCCGTATTAGCGTTTTTCGTGAAATGGTCATAAATGTCTACAGACGCGTTTACAGTTCACACGCTAAGGCGGCTTTCACACTGCTGCTATTTCCGCATGCGACGCCGGTGCGCGAGCGAGATAGCGCGCTGCATGTGTATAGCGCTGTCACGCTTGCACACCGTCGCGGCGCCACTGTGATAATCGCCTACCAGTCCCCATACAACATGTTTGCATTTCCTCGTACGTCCAAGCAAATTACTTCAATCACACGACCATGCTCCACATATGGGACACTAAAAAACAAACAAGCCCGCTTTTGAGTAAGTAACCTACAATATCTTTCTGTATGCTGTTGTGTAATTATTAGACCCCGTTATCGGAGGTGTAATTTGGTAGCTAGACGTTCTTAGGGATGGGTTAAAATATTTATGATCTCGATATCGATACTATTCCTTTTTCTTGGCAATTACTATTGTACAGTGTGGAAAGATAAGTCGGGCCCTGGAGGAAAACTACCTTAAAACGTTGAGATAGCTCAATTCACTGAAAGGAAACATTCTCTAATTTTTTTAAAGGGACATAACAGCATTTACAAATTTTAGGTAAAGAGTACTAGTTTACAAAAAAACCTATTTATTTTGTAATTTTTGCCATAAATATTTTTTAGGACAATTGATGCCAATCGATCCTATTTCCAACAAGGATAAAAACTTCTTAATACCAACCAAGTGTAGGGCACAAGAGAACCCATAAATAATAATAAAAATATTTTTCAGGCAATTAGTATAGAAAAAAGTGAAAATTAAGAAAAAAACTGTGAATGCAGTTTTAGTTTTTAATAAAAATAAAAGAATGTTTCCTTTCAGCGAATTGAGCTATCTCTACGTTTTAAGGTAGTTTCCGTCCAGGGCCCGACTTATCTTTCCACACTGTATACCATTTTTAGACTAAAATTTTACATGTCTTTATTGTCACCCATGATAATCATTGTCATCACCATCAGAAGTAGAAACCATTATCAGTAGAACAATAACGTTATGGTTGCTATTTTCCTTTCTAATGTTTCGAATTGCAGGACCGTGCCTGAACGCTTTTAAAATAAACCTTACCCATAGAGAATAAATTATTAAATTATATAAAATAAATTATTTACGTCAGACATTAGATAGTCAATGTCATCTACTCATCTCACAACAATATTTCCGATTATTTAGCTGTATTTACGAGCATATTTTATTCGTATATAATATTTCATAATTTCATAATATTGGAAATGCAGTCACTTCTCGCAGAATACCTTGAACTCCAAAAAATTATAGATTGAAAATTGTTATTTATAAAAATGAAAAAATTTTTTGAAAACAATCGTTTATTGACCAAATGGTAAACATAAAGACAAATAAAACATATTTCGGTGGAACTAAGCAATAAATATAAAATGCCAGTCGGAGTGTGGAAGCGCAGCACCATCATCGAAGCCAAAGAGTTTTGCTACTGGCTTCCATTTATGGCGGGTACCTCGGATGCACATGCTCGTCGCTCTAATTATAGAGGTAGTTATACGGGCCCTGAGCCAGCCTAAAACACTGGACAGGGATCTATTCCAGCGAGATGCCAGTGCTTCCCCGAGGTGTTTTACGAAGGTGGCCAGTTGTTGGGCAAAAACTCCATCCACAGAGGTGACGAGGGGTATAAAGGTGGCATGACGTGACTCGCAGGCATTCGAGTATTTTTTTTGTTTTTCTGATTCGGCAGATTTCAAGACAGAAATAACAGGGCGTGATATGTAAGAGGGAGCGTCGGTGTCAACAACACGGATATCGAATAACGCCTCCCTCTGTGCAACCCACACGCCTCGGCATGCTAAATCTCCTCGTAGACCAGTGTCACCTTCAGTGATTATGGGTTCTTTGACAACATTTCCCCATGCATGTTGACGTAGTTCGCAGAAGAGATCCCTTAATTCATTGTGAAGTTAGTTAAGTTTAGTTGAAGGGATGGAGAGTGCCCCCCACTTCCCTAAAATGGGGAGTGGAAGTTTGTATGGAGCATTCCGGGGGGCAAAGGGGAATCGTGTTACCCCGAATTTAACGCGAGCGAAGCCGCGGGCAAAAGCTAGTAATATATATAATGTTAAACTAAAATCGAATCACTCTATTAAAATAAATTAAGTAAAACTATAATATATTCATTTTTTAATTAGTCATGTTTTACAAAATAAACACGTTTAATTAAAGTCTTAGACTCTCATTAAGGTACAGGAATAATATCGATATACAGCTTACTTCAAAATAGTTTTTACCCATCCCTAAGAATGTCAAGCTACCAAATTGCACCTCCGATAACGGGGTCTAGTAACTATTAACCAAAAATATTATACTTAGAGGTATCAGAATTATCCCTATTGACCCTATATTATCATGCAGTATGAAGTTACACTAATCTAAGTGCGTTGCATACCCGGTGGTATGTTAGTGACCCATCCGTGGCGCACGGACGTGTGGAGATAGTGCAGCGTGATCCATATATGGGGCACTGGACTGTGAACGTGTTAAGTCTAAGCTACGATTAATTTGACATCGCGTAGGTACAAAAGATAAGGACAATCGCCGGAGATGTATCTACTGGCTGTCTGAAGTATAAAGTATCTGGGTAAGTATAAAGTATTCCTTATAATACTTCCTAGCTTTTCCTGCCCTATACGTTACCAATGTAAAAGGAGAATATTAGGAGTTTGTGTCAGTGGCGACGCGTCCATAGACTCGATTCCTGCCGGCTTGCCTAATTTTTAGGTACTTTTAACTGCAGTTTTCTTAATGCTCATGAAGAAATTTTAAATCAATTTAAGCTTGCCTAAGGAAATTTTTTACCCACCGACTCTGGTAGGTGTACCAATTAACTTTGAAATTCAAAGTGTATTTATACAGGTAAGTACAGTCAAGTGTAAAAATATGGGTGTACTCATCTTACTCAAAATATGGGTGTACTCATCTTACCTTATGTGCATACGTCTTTTCATAAATTAAACGATTTTCTGAGCTGTTACATCTTTCAATTGTATCCAAAAGATGGCATAATGTAAGGATTTGCCATGAAGCATGAATCGGCCTGATCTAACGCAAGATAATAGTAATGGATCGCTTTGGAGCGTCGCACAGAAACGAGTGCTTGTGTGAGGTCAGTGCTTTGACGAGTGGTAGTGGCCCGGTGGTGGTTTCGATAGGTTTGCTGTCCGAAGTGAAAAAAACATTACGTCGTATAACATTACTTGAAGATACACTTACGAAGGGACTACACTAGAGGTTTTTGAATGAATATTTAAATTGTGTTTGCTTTCTGTAGTGTTTTCTTTCGTTTATATTACGCAATATGAATTTCAGTGTAATTAGATAGTTTATACGAGGGAATGCTATTTATACTTCTATTTTGAATATCAAAATGGCAATGATAAAACAAATCCTAATAATAACCAAAAGTGTTAAATTTCACTGCAAATGCGTAGAAAATGATGAAATCGCATAGCCAATCGATATTCAAGGTAGAATTCCATTGTAACATGTTTACGATGGTTATGGTGACATGCATCTTACGAAAGTACAGCCAAGTTGGATCAGCTTTACTTGTGATATTATTTGCCGAGTACCTCGGGGCTTGCTTCCTTACCCATAGTATCCGTATCCCTCGCTTACTCATTGATTTCTCCCGCATCTACCCTCATTTATTTGGCGTGATTTTAGTATGTATGAAGTGCATGAGTGATGAATTTATCCCATTTCATTTCGTGTATCATCCGTCTGAATGTGAATGGCGTGCGAGTGTGAGAGTCGAGCTCCATTTGGTTGTACTTCTGTCGTGGAATGAACGGTGCAGTGAACGTGGGTGAGCGAGTGAAATTCAGCGAACATCGTGTCGCCGGACTGTTGAGTGCGCGGAGAGCATGAGTACTAGAGCAATAGTGTGCCCCTTGCATCCGTGTGCCTTGTGGCGTGTGCTTGTCGCAGACGACGCGCCTTTGCATGTTTTCAGAAGGTTAACGTGCGATGTCTTTTTGAACCGGCGGCGTCCGCCGGCGGAGTCTGGCGGAGTGTAGTCTCGTTTCGCTGAAGGTCTCTCATCACCGCCCTCCCTTCCCTCCCCGGGGTTCACGCTTGTGGCCATCACGCTGCTAATACATGCTAACGTCTCACACATTGGCGACTGGGACTTTACAGAGTGTTCTTCTTTTCCAGTTGGTCGATCAGGGCCCCCAAGATTGGCTTATCCAGAAAGACAATTAATAAGGGCGGGGCTCGGATGAGGGAAAGTCGCGAAACTCCGGGGTCTCCCCCGAGGACGGGTCGGTTCTTGCGACGATTACGCTCATCAAAAAGGCATCGCATCGCACTATGTTACATTGTTACCCCCGCACCCGGTTCCGACCTCTAGCGGCTAACCGGGCGAGACGGATCCACCGCTCCGTTTCATCTCTACACCTGTACATTGGCATTTAAAGTACAAATTAGTAAAATTTGGATGTTTCTCGTATTGTTACAGGTTCATTAACAGTTAATATTATCTATATAAAGTAATTTTAAGAGCCGTACTTTAAGTGTTCAGAGATGACTCGACCTTGTTGTAAGAGATCATGTTAGATTAGCATCACGGGGCGCTCCGAATGCGGCCTCGTTAAGATAATAAATGTTGGGTCGCCGAGTTGTGGATGTGGCCTCATTCGATCCTCCACGCCGGCCCGCTCGTGTGTCGTGTGTCCGGGCGGCAGGGCGGCAGGGTAGCCCCTGCGGCCCGGCCGGCGCGCGGCGCAGGAGTGACGTGTTGCCCCCGCAGGGCTCGTCGTACGGCGGCTCGGCGCGCGCCGGCTACGGCTCCGAGTACCACGCCGCGCCCGCGCCCGCGCCCGCGCCCGCGCCGCAGCCAGGTGCGCACCACCCGCACCACGCGCCCAAACACTTCCCGCAGGACTTTACCAAGGAGTGGCCGGCCGCGTAGGCTCTCCCGCACCGCACTCCTACACCACGTCCCCCCCACCCCACCACCCACACACACACACACACACACACCGCTCCCAGTACCGCGACGAGCTAGACGTACAACTAAATATTGTAAAAGTTTAACAGTTCCATATATAGAGTTAATTTTTATACAATTCTCGAGTAGCTCTCAAAATTTTGTAAAAGTCAATTTTTTTCAACTAAATTAAGTGATAATATTTTACGAGCAAATTCTCAATAAATTTAAAAGAGTAAGTTTACAAATCCAACGTAATCGATATCAAAACTCGTTGACTGTTAGATGCGATGCATCGCGACTCGTAGAGCCGTTTACGGCGACTTAATTATTGTTATAAAGTTCGCTAACGACTGCATTAACACAAACCCACACGCGTAAGTAAGGACGTTAATTTTAATGGATTTAACATAGTCTAACAAACCTCAGGCTACTAGGTGTTAAACTTAAGCTTGTATACTAATTTCGTAAGAGTAATTGACGTTGCAAGTATCGCTCGGACGCTAGGTACCGCGACGGGTTGACCACGACCTCCCTCGCCCGACTCGTGTACTCGACTGTACACTCTTTTTTTACTTTGCTTTTATTCTTTTGGATGCGGGCTTTCGCGAAGGGAACCTTACCTTTGCACTTTTCAGATTGTCGTTTATTTTTCGTAGTTCGTAATGATTTCTTTTAATATTAGTGAGTAGGTTCGGTCCAGAGAGGATCTCGGGCCGCGAACCGCGCTCGCGGCGGCCGAGTGCTCGCGCTCGCGTTACCACATTTGACAGACGCTCTTATTCAAGGCCAATTTAGGGAAATGACCTAAAACAACTTAACTTAAGCTAATAACTATTTATAAATATGGTATATATATATCGGTATGTATGTTTAATATTAGAATTTTGGTTATTTACCACCCACTAGACTTAGGAAACGGTAGGGATGTAATGAAATAATTATGTGTTAATATTTAACAAAACATAGTATGACTGAACGTGATTTTAATATTTAATTTTTCCCGTTTTTTTGTAAAGGGATCAATTCTGTATAAATATTCGTAATTTTAATTCGTTTTCTAGTACGCATTTTAGTTTTTTAACGCACTATAAGTTGATAATACGGATTTTATACTTTAATGAATTAAATTTACCTGCCAAATTGTTAAAAATGAGCAAAAGTAAATGATAATATGACGTATTTGTTAAGTGATGACGCTCAAGCACTAGGATATAGCGGCCCGCCCCTCGTCGCCGCGCCTGTACATATACATATATATACTTACTTGTGTGTAAAGCATAATTTTAATCAAGTCTCTCGTCACATAGTTTTAAAGTTTTAATTTATGTGATTGCCAAATATTTTTAAAGTATATAGAGGCCCCGTCGGCCGCAGGCCCGCGGCTCGCTGCGCCGGTGCGCTCCGCTCGCACGTTCTGTCCGCAGTGCGTCGCGCGGTGCTCACGTTCTGTTAGCAGTCCGTAGCGCGGTGCTCACGTTCTGTTAGCATTCCGTCGCGCGGTGCTCACGTTCTGTTAGCAGTCCGTAGCGCGGTGCTCACGTTCTGTTAGCAGTCCGTCGCGCGGTTCGCACGTTCTGTTAGCAGTCCGTCGCGCGGTGCTCACGTTCTGTTAGCAGTCCGTCGCGCGGTTCGCACGTTCTGTTAGCTGTCCATCGCGCGGTTCGCATGTTCTGTTAGCAGTCCGTCGTACGGTGCTCACGTTCTGTTAGCAGTCCGTCACGCGGTTCGCACGTTCTGTTAGCAGTCCGTCGCACGGTTCGCACGTTCTGTTAGCAGTCCGTCGCGCGGTTCGCACGGTCTGTTAGCAGTCCGTCGCGCGGTTCGCACGGTCTGTTAGCAGTCCGTCGCGCGGTTCGCACGTTCTGTTAGCAGTCCGTCGTGCGGTTCGCACGTTCTGTTAGCAGTCCGTCGCACGGTTCGCACGTTCTGTTAGCAGTCCGTCGCGCGGTTCGCACGTTCTGTTAGCAGTCCGTCGCGCGGTTCGCACGTTCTGTTAGCAGTCCGTCGCGCGGTTCGCACGTTCTGTTAGCAGTCCGTCGCGCGGCTCCGCGGCTGCGGCCGGCGCGCGGTCGGTCGCCCCGCTCCACACAAAGTGAGTTATAATTTAAAATAACATTGTTAGATTAAATTTAATGTTAGTCCTTTACTGTATTATATCGCTCAATCATTTGACCGATCGACTGATTAAAATTTTAGTGGTAAGCTAAGTAATACGGAGCGGCGCGCGACCGCGGGGCGCCGGCTCCGGCACGTCACCACGCGGCCGTCCTCACCTGACGCGGACGCGCACGCGGCCGTCCACACCTGACGCGGACGCGGCGGTCCTCGCGCCACGAGGCGGCGGAGCCCGATAGGATTTGTTATAACTTTTAAATAGACGAATTGTTGATGATTACAATGAATGCATAATTTGATCGTTTAGAATAGGGTTATGTAAGATCGCTCCGTAAGTAAATTATAATTTATCTATGAGAAGTATTGTGAGATGTATAAGCAAATTATAAGTAATGCGGCGCGACGAGGGGTGCGTAGTCCCAAATAACGGTAAAACATAGTGAAACGCCTTACATTGTGATGTTCATAGGTAACTCGCATATTGGTACATTCTTATAGCTCTATATAGTACATACTCGGCTGACGCGATCAGTATGTAGCCAATCGACTCGTACCTTAATAACAATAATGAAATAATGTTAACTAAACGTCGGTGCCTAAACTGCCCACTAGGTTACGTATATAGTACGGCTTCGTATCGTTTCGTTTGCTCTCGTTCCTACGTTAGTTAGTTGATAGTTTGTGTTTATTCATTCCTGTGACTGTCTCGTTTCGGTCGTACCTTCAGCTTTTACTCGCATTTGTTGCGTCGCGAGCGGGCGCGCTCCATCCATCCTCTATGTACTGTACTGTACTGTACTGTACTGTACTGTAACTACACTACCGATACTGTAGGCTAATGTACAACCACCGATCTATTACGATTAAATTGTTCACATCTGTTTAATATTAGGAAACGATGCCTTACAAAAAGTTAAGTGATTATAGAGATGTTTTATATTGTGTTGATTTCAGTGATAACGTTAGCACTAAGTCGTAAGGCTTCGGCCGCACTCACAAACCTTCGGAACAATTTAAGAACTTAGTTTGTAATGAACCGTCGTGGCAATCTTCTAATTAACATAAAGAGTATAATTTATTTAAAATAAAGTATAATATGTATTAGAAATTTTAGATTTACTCAACATTAAACTTAGTGCAAATTATTGTGGAAATCAATCGAAGACTATTTATATGGGTTTTTAATTATTATTATATAGGAGAGAAGCATAAAATATTGGATGAATTTATTAATTAAAAATAGTTAGCAAAATACAAATACGGTAAGACTCGTTCGAGGCTCGTCTGTCAAATGTAGCACGCGTCGGCCCGTCGCGAGCGCCGCGCGGCATAAACATATATACACTGTATCTTATAATATCATAATGTTTATGGAATAATATTTTAATCATGGCTTAACTGTAGTACTGTTGTGTAGTTAACCTTTCGACTCTTGTTTGTATTACTTTATATCATAGTGTACGCGGTTTTTATATGTGTATGTTTATTCTGTAGTATAATATACTTAAAGGAAACATGTTTGTGTAAAAGTGTATTTTGGTATTTGATATCTAGCACTCGTTCGACTGCGAACGTTCATTATACTATATTTATGATCGTAATTGACTAATTATACAATGAGACCCCTAGTGTTAACTTTAGGTTAGCCGAGCCGAGACTAAGGTCACTCTACTCGACTGTTTAGTTCTGCATTTAATGTGCCGGCGCGCTGAACATTTACTGTAGTCTTTTCGAAACTTATTTTAAAATGCCGGTATTATTAATATACAACCTCATATTTATACTAGAATTTAAATATTAATGTAATTATGAGACCCATTTTATCGTAAAATAATATGCACGGGCTTTACAGTTAATTATAACATTAATTATTATTAAAAAAAACTTAGGGCAAGTTGTTATTTATTTCTGTTTTAATTAAAAAAATGATGTTGATTATTTTTAAAGTATGATTTCGTAATAGTGAATTAAAGTACATAATTCTCGCTTGATTAGATTACAAAATTGTTAGGTGAAGTATCGACTGATGTACAATATTTAAAGTAATATTTACTTACGGCAGTATATAAGTTTACTTACGGCGCCCGCGCCCTGCGGGCTGTATTTTTACACACTTGTATTAATTTCCTAAAATGTAAAGATCGCGCGACACTCGTCGCTCGACCGCGCTACAAAGTAAGCATGTTACGATTGTAAGACTATTATCTAGATTTGTTGTAATCTTTAATGTAACTACTATCTATCTATAGCTAGCCCTAGCGTGTGCATATGCCGTGCGCGAGCCTGTCTATATACCTAGTAGCCGCGCCGCGCGGCCTACATAAGTTACTTTATGTTCGTTATATAAAAAGGAAAATTATGATAGACTTACTCGAGCGTCCTTGTTGTTTCTTTATACATTACCTAATGATAATTAGTTAATTACGGTTCTAATTATTAATTTAACTGAAACTCTAAAATATTAAGACGAAAAGCTTGTAAGCTAAATAAGTATTCGATGTAATGATTAAAGTGCTATCACAGAATATAACACTGGTCTTTTGAAGTAGAAATTATGCATTATTCATATTAGGTACTTTGGGTATATATTAGTGTTAGATTTAACTGCTAAATATAAGTACGTAGTTTGTAATTGTAATGAAAAAAAAAAACAGTTTTGTCGTAGTTTCCTATTATTAAGCTTCTTCTATCTTAATGAATAAAATAATACTACTGGTTGATTAATTAAATATTAATATTATCTACCACTGCAAATATTTGAGATATCTTATGATGAAATATATATCTACTTTAAGGACATTATAAAACGTAGATAATTAAAAGAAATCAAAAAATTCAAAATAAAACTGGCATTTTTAATGTTTGCGTCCCTCCCTTAGTTCTTAATTGACCCCCCAGGGCACCGCAGGTTATCATAATTTTTGTTTTTATATTTGGGCATAGAGTCCGGTCCGCGAATACCGACCCCGTAATAGTCTCACACCACTAAACCAACAACTTAACACTAGGCAGTGTCCACTGAGCAGAAAACACTTCCAACACTTAATATCTATCCCCATTATTTATTTACATATTTTGTATTTCCTGCTGTAAATTGCTTGTCATAACATAACTTAACACGTTTCCATTAACTGTCGCCGTTCCTTATTCATATGTAGATACACCATTTATCATTATCAAACCATAACCTTATGTATATAGTTTATACTCGGCATAAAATGTAAAAAAAAACATGAATTAGTTGCACCACGTCATAACGGCCAATCAGAAAGACTCAATAGTACTATTAAATAATCGATAAATTAGGGTCATCAAAATAGCACATTACTTAGAAAGTAACTAGTTTACTCCGTCCATCGACGCGTCAAGCGCACTGCAGCTTTCGACCAAAATGTCGCTTCCGATCGCTATTTATTTCTGCTGATGTTATTAAAATCGGTAAATTTATAACAATGATCCTATTCCCCTTTCTAGCATGACCAGCGTTCGTAAGCGACACTCTGGGGAATGCCGTGCTCCGTACCTTTTTGTATTTCATTGAAAACAAGTAGAAACCATCTTGTAGGGATGGAAGTAACTTTAACTAGCTATGTGCACAGAGGGCGACGGCGTCGGAGGCTCGGCCGGCAGCCCCAAGTTCATGGCCGTGCAGATGGCGGAGGACACGCCGCCCCAGGTGGATACCAGCCACGTACTCGTATTTCAATGTACGAGTACACTACAATGGCGCCCGATTCGTGAAAGCTACTAACTTGGCATACACACGCATAATGCTTACTGAGAAAGTCTAAACAAAAATGTCGCGAGAAAACCTTAATACATAAACCAATACTGTGTGTAAAGTACACAACAAGCCCTCCTGAATGATAATTATTAGTAATAAGACCTCCGTTTGTATTACAAGTTACAAGCTTTTTCATAAAGGGTCCGTGGTCGCACTTGTCGACGTTAAACACAGGATAATTTCTAACAGCGACGTTTACCTAAAGTTCCACCCAATACAAGAGACTGCAGTGTCTTCTAGCAAGTAATTTCCAACAGCTCTTTCGTTGTAGACAGATATGTCCTAAAACGTGAAGTAATGTAGGTATGAATGCTATTCTTGACCTAATCGTAGAACCATGAATTTCTGAAATAAGAAATACTTTTTTGATCCCTATACACCTCGCCCGGACTTTTGGAATAGTTTTTTCTTCTAGTGGACTAGGCGGTATTGCTTGTAGCCAATGTCAAGTATTAAAAGGCGGGAAATTAGACTCTTGTAAGTTAATCAATCAATCTTTGGGTAGAATTCCATCAATATTTGATTTTGTAAAATAAATTATAGGCGTCAAAATAAATATAAACGTTCGGTAGATACCTTGTTTTTTGTAGTGATATCTGCTGCCTACAAACAGCACGAGGAGGCCCAACCCCGGCGACTCCAAGTTGTTTAACCAGACAATGGTTTACACACGTTTTGAGACTAATTCTTCACACAATAAGGTATCAATATTACACACTAAACTACGAAAATGTACAAAAAACACGATGTTTGAGTCTCATGCTGGAACCATTCTATTATAGTTATTTTGTGTTTATCAAGCGATAAATGCGACCATTGCCATTACCAAAATAATTTAAATAATACCAAGAGTAGACTGAAAAATATCTTCACTCTCAAATATCCAGTTACTTAATCTAAATCGTTTATCGACATGGCGTCGCTCTGTCGAAACTGACTTGCAGGTTAGAAGTATAATACCTACATTTTTAATGACCTAGCTGATGAACGAAAAACTAGGCCAGCTCGGCTAAACCTTGCCAGTATTCAGATCTATCCCTTGTGTAGGTATAATTAGTTTATCTCCTAAAATGCCTTTTATAATGTGTCATATTGTGACGGTATATGGTATCTTGTAGTAGTACTACGTGTAGTGTGGCCTTTTTTTATAAAGCTATAAAATCTAATTTTACTAGACTAAAGCGGCAACACTGACAACGTCCGGTCATATCAAACGCCGTTTATAAAATGTCCTAGCGGACCCACAATACGACACATTACAGTATGGCACCCAATGAATGTTCTTAAACTGTTCTCCAGGTACCCATGATATACTGTGGTGCCATGGTGTCCCCCCAACAGTCGTTTTGTAACGTCTCCGACATCTCTGCATCCGCATCAGGTTACCCCTCCTATCCTTATCCCATCTCCATTTCATTTAAATTTAAACCAGGTCTACCGTTTAACTCTATCGGTTTCCTAGGAAGATATGTGTCCGAGACAGAACTAAGTAAAGGGCTAGCTTATGATTTAATTAACTACTAAAAATATTTAAGAATCATATTGACAGTCTGGTAAGCAAGAATAGGTTCTACAATTTCTACATACTTGTTATTGGGCTTGTGAAATAACATACTCGTGTAGCGTGAAGTTACTGGTGTAGTTTATTAACGCTCGCGCACCTACTAGTTAGAGAGCCCATGACACTGAACCTAGTTCGATAAGTCTCCTTGATGAGATATATATAATTAGTCGCGTCTTTAATGGGGGAAAACGAAATGCCGATGCTGCAATGCAAAAAAGGTGGTGGCGTATTTTAATTTTTTTTTTGAAAAAAAAAAACTGGTTTCTAGTACGATAAGTCTCCTAGATTTCCTTTGTTCTTCGAAGCAGGTGAGGGGCAGGGTTACACGATAATGCGGTGCTGCAAGCCCCTGTGCGTGGCCTTGTAGATTGTAGATGTATAAAAAACAACTAATTATATATATCTCATTTAGGAGACTTATCGAACTAGGTTCAGTGTCGTGGGCTCTCTAACTATACCGTGGAATTAGACTCAGTTAAGCGGTACGCCTGTGGTTGAAGTAGACATTTAAACTCGAATAAAGAAAAAATCTTGAACATCTAATGGGGTTCAACAGAAATGATCAGAAATGTAAAGACGTTCATAAATTGTTTTTGCTCCATATCCTTTGTAGTTCCAGCATTTGGATTTTCATAAATCATTTCAGATTGGGTTACACACTTGGACATTTTCGTTGAACACCATTTTCTAGTGAAAACTTATAATCATTGAAGGTCAAATCAGGGTTGCAAGTTACCATATTTGAAATGTAGCTGTGTAAACTGATGGTGGCATGTAGATTGTAGCCGTAACTAAATGTTAGTATAATATATGATTGTTATCAAAATATTGAGTATAAAACTGAATTCTCGGACTGGTGCGTGGTGCGGTAAGTTTTCTTTTATTTTGCTATAATAAAACTTGTTAAACACTGAAAGCTTGTAGAAGAGGGCGCTTCTGATATCCAACCACTTAGTTATAGGTACCTACCTACCTATCACAAAATAATATAGGCAGGCGGTTGTGGCCATCTAAACGAGACCAACCAAAGTTGCCGTATAATGTAGGACAGAGAGTATAGCGCCATCTAGTAATTGATAGAGTTACTATTACTACTGTAACTTTAGTTTGCTCTTTGTTCGCCTCAAAAAGTTCGCTTTATTAAATATGTACTTTCTGATATAGGTAACCAGGTACTAACTTCTAGTACGTAACATTTGCGCTAGATGGCGTTATGGTACTACCACTACCGGTTTGAAACCCTAATCTAGAGGCGCCCTCTGCAGTAAAGCAGTACGCAGTTTTTAACCTCATTATAATCGCTTTATAAAATAGCTGTTTCTAGCCTTTAGAATCCCTTTAACCTGGCATTTCATGTAGGTGACGATTACGAGTATACTGGGGGCTCGGGGGACGGCTACCAGCGGTCTTCGAAGCGCAGCTACCACGGCTCGACCTCGGGCTCTGCCTCTGCCGCGTCTTACCATCCCTATCGGCGTTAACGAGTGACGCCGCCCCTTCGAGATCATGTAATCCTGGTATCTGCAACGGTTGACAACTGCTTGCAAAACTGTTTTACTAGCCATTCCGATGTGCGAACAAACTTCCAGAAATAATGTATTGGCCATGTCAAATTTGACATGGGCAACTAGTATTTTTTTCCAGACAGTTAACCAAATGTTAACGTCACAGACATGTGATTCAGGATTTTTGTACACTCTTCAAACACTGGATTTTTACATTGTAAGATCATCACCATGTCAGTTGTCAACTAGAACATTTGTAAAATATTATGTAGCTTATTTTCAATGAGGGTAATCATTGAGTTTGTAAATGTTTAAATGGGCGGGAGTATATAAGAACCTTCAATTTAAACAAAATTATTTTGACGAGTTTGTTGATGAAAATATAAGATCTGTTGATTACGCGCTGACCCACCCATATTTCATGAATTATAAGTACCTAGGTACTTATAGCAATTGTGCAAACGACACCATAGCAATTGAAGCTCGGTTTTATATACTTCCTCTCGTATTTTTAAGTTAGTTTAGTTACTTTTGGACATACATTTGTGTAGCGTGGATGGGATGACTCAAACCAGTGAATGTTTTAACACGTACTGAATCTTGTTTCATTTAGCGATTTTAGAAATACTTCCTGTAAGCAGACACTATATTTTTGCGATATGTTTCAAGCAATAAGGATTATGTAAGTTCATCATTTTGAGACATCACGTTAAAATACTTATGGGAGTTTCCTGTTGCCAAGATAATGTTGAACAAATCGGTATTTTTTCTACGAATATTACTTTAGTATACTTTAGATAGGGTAACCATGTGGTTTATAAATTATTTGTAATTGTTGCATCTGTCTGTAATGTCTGTTCTAGTAGTATTGTAACGTAAGAATCGTGTCTTACAGACTGCATGTGCTCGAGCTAGAAATGCATTTATTGTGAGATTGCTCAGAGCAATGTACCAGCTCTATTCTGAGTGTCCGTTAATGTTTAAATGACATGAAATATGTAGATTACCATTTTTCGGTGTTCTCAGACGCACCACAATCAAATGAACCCCAGATCATAGAAAACTTATTTGTGGTTTAAATCGGATGTCCTGTGACGTTCACTGGATTCTCATGTGTATTTCTTTTATATACAATAAAAGTAATAAGTAATATTAAGTTTTATTTGAAATCACTGCAGTAGACCGGCGGGCGTCCCCTGCGGGCCCGCACGCTTCGATGACGGGTATCAGAAATAACTGAACGATATCTTTTATAATAAACCTTTATTTTAGAATCATTTTAGACTACATTTTATACAACGCGCGTAGGGTAGGCCTTGTGAATATATTTAATACTGTACGATTAAATTTTAAAAACATCGGTAAGCATGTAATTAAAATTAATGTTTATATTTATATCGATGTAATATAAAATAGATTTTAATGTACATTCTCATAAAGTTCTTAATAGGTCTAATAGACTTCGGACACAGGTCAACATTCATAGATATTTTTATAATATAGAAACTACCTACTAGTATATCTAGATATACTTTATTATTACGCTCTAAAATAAAGAGGTTTTAATTTACCACTTAGCACACAGGAATACGTTAGATTAGCAGTTCTGGACTGGACCGTGGAGTAGTAAGCCGCCTACACACTATTTTTACTCTTAATTCTAAGTTTTCTACTTTGGCTTAGAATTTTATACTATTTAAAACATGTTCTCGCAATAGATCAATAGTATACGAAAATTCTTATGTATAATCTGAATAAATTATGTAAAGAGAATTCCCAGATTGTTTGTTTACAGTAAACTTACTCTAGGGTAATTTAAATTATCAATATTACAAAAATGGACAGATAAATCGAATTTGACATAAGTTTTAAGCTAAGGCATTACATTTATTCGACACACAACATTGCGTGCTACTTCCTTAATTATAAAAGCGATTTCGGATGTGCACAATTATTTAGTAGTTATTTGATTACATAGCAATTACTTAGTGTCACAAAACCTAATTATAAAATGTGTCACTTTATGTTTGACTTATCTATTCATAAGTGCATCTCCACAGAAAATTTTCATTTTCATTATTCATTACAGTCTCAAGTGCTGACAAAAATGCTTATTTTGTTATTCCCTAGTTTAATAATTAACTCTTTAGCGTTACCCTCAAATATATATATACTTACATACCTTGGGGTAAGTATGTAGGTACTTATAGGTGAATTGTCAATTCTATAAAAAGTCGACCGTTTAGTACAAATCTCGCGCCAGCTTTGAATATAGATAGCTTCAGTCACTACATCCCGTGTCATCCAGGAACCTTGTCGCCTGAAAGTACGGGGTACTGTACTGTGCGTCAAATCCGGTAGTTCTGATTTTTTGCAGACTTGGTGAATAATTCAAGTTTGTGACCTCGAGCGCCGAACGAAACTTTGTCAAAAATCGAAAAATCGTTTTGTTTTTCAGTCTGGCGATTGATAGGTTGGACTGGTTGTTGATAGTACCTTCTCAGGATTTTTTTAAAGAATGATAACTATGATAAGTTTGCTACAATATGAGACCAGTATTGTCTCTGTAGATCCAATAGTTTCCGAGATAAAGCTTTTAAAAATAGAACCGTTCACCCTATACCCTTCCCCTTATTCCCTTTTGAGAAAAACGGTTCTATTTTGAAAAGCTTTATCACGGAAACTATTGGGTCTACATAAACAATTCTAGCAATTTAGTCAACTTTAAAAATGTCTTTAAAAGGAACTGTCAAAAACTAGTCTTTTAGGGTTATAATCGCCAATATCTGAAAAAAAAACAGATTTTTCGTTTTTTTGACAGAGTTGCTTTCGGCGCTCCACAGTGTTTTATGGAAGCCAAAAAAGTGACATCCCCATTTTATTACAAATTACTATAGTTTAGAGCATTACG
Organism: Pammene aurita; assembly: GCA_947086415.1. NCBI lineage: Eukaryota > Metazoa > Arthropoda > Insecta > Lepidoptera > Tortricidae > Pammene > Pammene aurita. The sequence goes on along the minus strand of OX352305.1, from coordinate 694,159 downwards.
AATGCGAGACTAAAACTCCCATGTTTCTAATATGTGTAGTTTTTGAGACATAAATTTTTGAAAATCTTGTTTCTGACGCTCGGAAATTACGAAAAATAGAAATAATTTAAAATATATTGCATGGACTGTTTGTTTCGCCAAGGTGTTCGACAAAACATTCAAAGACGTACATTTAAGAGCAATCACCACCTTCCTAGATACATTTGTTACAAAGATATTAATCGTTTTATTAATTTTGGTTTTTATTTTTTTCCTTCCATGTCCCGCCGTAGTAGGTCGCAATATTGGTATGAGAGCTTCATTATTATGTCTTCTATCGATTCTATTTTTTACAAGACCTAATTCCGTGGAACATTGAAGTAAACACCTAAACACTTTATATCCGGGTTACCCGGCCTCTAGGGTTGACACTTCGGTATTTTTAATTTTATACGCCGTTGTTTCCGGGATATCTATAATTCTTGGTTTTGATAATAGTTTTGAGTACATATGCAAAGAACTAGCCAAAAAATATGTTAAAAATTTCGAATGGTGTCTTACGGCAGTGACTATACATAAACTTTTGGTCCATGGAGCTGCGATAATACGAAACTCGTCTGTTCCAATTGGTATGCTCTCCGAGCAATCATCAGAATCTCGTAATAAATATTGGCGTCACGATAGAGAACACCATACCCGCAAATCAGATCGAACGAAAACCATGTCTGATTTGTTTCATAGAGCGCTAGTCTCATCAGACCCAATAATTTCGGAACAATGGATGTCGCAACGACAAAAAATATTAAAAACGTCTCCTACCATCTGCCGCAATAGCATTATGGAAAGCACCACAGGATGCTTTTATATCGCCATCGGATGAAAACAACACCATCATCAGAGTTATGTCCAGACGACAAATTTGCTAAATTGGCGATGCATAATAAATATTTTAGCAGTTTCTTCCAAAAAAACCACATAATTGTAGTATACGGCTTTAACCGGTTATTTTTCGACCATAACCAATCGAATACCCGGCTTTTAAAATTTACCTGTTATTGCATTCCCTATACAGGATGTAACAAAAATACTGGTGATCCGTTTAAGGGCATAATGGTATCGTATTACGACTAAGAAAAAATGTAGAAATTTTTTTACACAAACAAATGTTTTTTTTTGTATGGGACACGTTGTCCCAGCCGGCCAACCCTCCATACAAAAGATTTTTTTTTCCACGCGAAAAAATTTTTTTTTAAGTTTTTCATAATTTGAATACGATACCAATTATGCCCTTAAAAGAATCACCAGTATTTTTGTTACATCCTGTATACTGTGTTTATTTTATATCCAGGTAAATCCGGATACTGGTAGTGGCAGCCCTGACTGCAAATTTTAATCGACTGTAGATTAAATCTTCCAGGGAATTAGATCTTGTAAAAAATAGGGTAGATAGAAGACATATCAATGAAGCTGTCTTACAAATATCGCGATCTACTACGGTGGAATATAGAAGAAGAAAAATAAAAACCAAAATCATTAAAATAATTAATATCATTGTAACAAATGTACCTAGAAAGGTTGTAATTACATCTAAATGTAGGTACTTTTTTGAAAGGTTTATCCAATACTTTAGTTAACCGATTCGGTGCGGATGGCACGACAGGCGTGTCATCAATGTTTTTAACGTGTGGCGTATGACACGAGAGGAGTGTCATTTTAAAATCGATTAAAACTTCTTCAAATTACATTTCAGAAGGGTTCACCCCGAACAAAATTATTATTGTTTGTCACGTAGAACAAGCTTGTAGCCTTCGTTTCTGGAATATTCTAGATATTGTTTAAAATTTTCAAAATCAGTTGTTAACAACCTTTTCAAGTTGCATTATTTTTACGAGTTAAACATTTCTTACCGATTCGGTGCGGATGGCACGACAGGCGTGTCATCAATGTTTTTAACGTGTGGCGTATGACACGAGAGGTGTGTCATTTTAAAATCGATTAAAACTTCTTCAAATTACATTTCAGAAGGGTTCACCCCGAAAAAAAAACTTATTGTTTGTCACGTAGAACAAGCTTGTAGCCTTCATTTCTGGAATATTCTAGATATTGTTTGAATTGCATTATTTTTAAATATTATTATTAATTGAATAACTAATCATAATAACATCTTACAACAAGTTTCAATTTAACTTAAAATTATATGATTTTCAAAAACTCTTTATCTATATATCAAATTAGTTAAATTAGTAAAAACGTAACAATCATTTTGCGTGCTTTATCCGTTAACAATTACTTCGAGACGTAAATTACAAACAAATAGACGGAAATGACAGAATAAACTCCTCATTTTATCTCGTTTCGGTAGTATTCTTAGACCAAGGCAAGGATACAAACAGCCAAAATACATAATATACGTTAATGAAATAAAATTATATTTTTTTCTCGAGTATGCTCGCCGTACTGTAGCAAACTCGATACGTGAAGTTCCACATTATCGACAAACTTCAGAACACAAATTTTAAAAAATCTGGCAAGTGCGAGTCTGACTCGCGCACCGAGGGTTCCGTAAGAACGTTCCATAAACGCATGCAAGTATTCGCGGGTATTCTTCATATACATCGTTTTTTCCCCCATTAATCCTGGAAAAATCTTAACACCGCGAAGTAGAAAACGAACGTAGAGGAGAGTGGGGTTGGAAGTGCCGGGGGTTTATTGTGCCGACCTCAATAACTTTTTAAATAAAGATAGCGATACGGTCAAAATGCGCAATTATAGCCTCAGATAACACGCCATATTGGCAACAATTTTATTTCCACTAATCCTGACGGTTGAGTGGATGGGTGCGCAAACATTCAGAAGCTGTCAAAATGATACACTTGTACATTTTTTCGTGCTTGACCTATTTGGCCTGTATCTGCGCACTTTGAATCGATTCAAGCGTTGTTTTCCTAAATTATAATGATATTATTTAGGTATCTTCTTGTTTAATTATTTTTTAAATTGATCGACACCGTTCCCAGTACGCCAACGTTAGTCCATATCCCCAACTTGGTGCTCAATGTTCCCTTTTGAAGGGGCAAGTTTTTCCCAAAAACAGCTCACCTCGATCGACCTCAATTATACAAAAAAAATTTTTTGGTCTATCATTAGATACGATGCGAAACTACTAAAATAGGACTAAAAGATGTAAAATATTTAAAACATTAGCTAAAGGAGTATAGTAGAATCATATAAAAACGGGTGACTAGAAAAAATATTATTTTTACATGACGCCCGAAAAAGCATAGCTTTGTGGTGTAGAGCATAGATATTTATGACAATCTTTTAGCATAATCTATCCGGAACAATTTGTCCCACTGGTGGTACAACTTGCGCCAAGGAGGGGCTAAAATTTCCGCTCCGAAATTGGTCGCATAAATGCTTGTATAAAAAAAACTATTAAGATTTTTGTTGCAATTACTGCGTTGTTTCAAAGAAACAAACATTCTTATAAAACTATATTTTTTATGACAATCTTATGATATTCGAAAATCGGCACGTCGAACCCCACCCTCCCGTACAGGGTGCATGGTCATCTTTTGGAAAGTTGTGTCACTAGTTTTTGCTACCTAACGTACGAAAGTTGGTATTTGACGGATAATTATTTATCACATCAACCGATTTTTAATACATTACGTGAAAAAAAAGACGGTTTCAGCATGATTTTATGAGAATCTTATAGGGTGGCCGAGTGCGAGTCGTACTCGCGCCTCGATTTTTTTTCTTAAGTCCGACTCACGGTGTAGAATCCTATTATTTTTCCTGTAATCTATACGTAAATAACGACTGTCAGTATTTTTTTTTTTCAAAATTTTCGGTCCAGCACTTTCAGAGATAAGGGGGGACGGGGACGGTCAATTTTACAGTTTCGTCATCTCCGTATGTCCGTCCGTCCGTATGTCACAGCCTTTATACTCTGAAACTATAAGACGTATCTTAATAAAATTTAGACATAAGGTGTCTTTTGTATGCCGCTATTTACTTATGTAGATAAATTGCAGAAAAAAAAAATTGGGAGGGCGCCCAACGCTCAATATGTTGCACATCAATCGATAGGTCTTTAAAAATGACATCAAGGTTTAACATTTTGTGATTAAGCGAATATTAATCTTGAAGCAAATCAAATTATTTTGTTCAATATTTTTTGATTTGCAATTTTTTTGTAGTTACACTACTATATACACGGTGTAACATGAGGTAACCGAATAATTTTAACAGCGTATTCCTGATCATAATTGGAGACTAAAATGTCGTATAAACTTTTCTGGATTTCGCAAAAATAAAAATATTTTTTTTTGCTCTTTTTTCGATTTTTTGAATGCTTTTGAACATAAAAACAAAAATATTTCTAGTAAAACTGTCGATTAAAATAAATTAGTACATTTTTTTCCGTAAAAAATAGCTTACGTAAAGTATTCCTTGGCACTTTGATATTTGTCAATAAGAATGTCTAGACTAGACCCCATAAAGGGTGAAATCGCCATCTAAAAAGCGTTTTACACTGAGTCACATTAAAAAATGTTTTTTTATTTAAGTGGTAGTAACTCTGAAACTAGGCGAATTCCAGAAAAGTTTATACGACATTTTAGTCTCCAATTATGATCAGGAATACGCTGTTAAAATTATTCGGTTTTCTCATGTTACACCGTGTATAAACTGAAAATAGATGTCATATACTTCAGAAAAAGTGACCAAACCCTCCGGTGTCCGAGGCCAGATTTGAACGGGCGTCTTCAGCTTTCGCGGCTGACGTCCTGACCACTAGACCACCCGGTTTCGGCGGAACTTGACAAATTTTCTCATGTATATGCAATCTCTGAATTTGAAATGGCTAGGCGCCGTTGACCATACTCTAAGGGCATGCGCAGTACGTGCTTGCACCTCCTATCCGAATCACTTAAGTGATTTTGGTGCTGCCATCTATATTTTTATAAAGTTAATATTTTCAGAAATAATCGCTTCGAAAGTCAGAAAAATTGTGTCTCCCCCCTGTAACTTTTGAACCGTAAGTCCAAAAAATATGAAAAAAATTAAGAAGATGCGTCTTTTCACATACTTTCAACAAAAATTATTTTGAACATTATAGGTTCAGGTATTTTTGAGTTATCTTCAAAAAACTTCACCCATAGGCATCAGATACGACCTTTTGGTATTCGTTTGGTTCTTATTCCAATGAAGGTACGGAACTCCCCATTATGCGTAGTCCGATACGCACTTGGCCAACTTTTTTTTTATTACTTGAAAACTACATACGTTAAAATTATAGAAAAAATGTATTTGAGATCCTCATAATAAGCCGTTTTATTTGATATGTCATAATTATAGTTTTGCAAATTTTTATTTATTTCTCATTTACCCCCACAAATGCCCCCCCCCCCATATTTAAAATTTATTGACTGGCGTTACATACCTGCCTTTGGGTTGCTGACTTACATATGTGTACAAAACTTTTGCTCAATCGGTCTAGTAGTTTCTGAGAAAATTGGCTTTGTGGCAGGCAGACAGACAGACAGAGTTCGTTTTTTACCGATTTGGTACGGAACCCGTAAAATGATTTTCATTATTGTACCGTTTTAACGGGCGCAAATTTGAAATCTATGCGGAAAGTGAAGTGACATAGTTCGTATGAATTCTCATATAAACCATAACACTTCTTTTTACGCACAAACTCTACTACAATCTATTAATGTATTGTTTTTTACCTTTTAAATATTCCTTTTGACTACGAAATATCAATGCAAACAGCCAATGGCAATTATTAAAGCCGCGTGTACATTGTCCGATATGGAATGGTCATTCTAAACTGTAGGGCAAACGGAGATATACACATTGGTTCTATGTATCATTCTATCTCTTAAGCTTGCGAATACGGCCTAATGTCATAGACACCAAAACTATTTACCTATTTACCCTCTTTAAATATTTTATTATAAAATAAAAATGTATGCCTAGTATATGTACATCAAAAATATTAGAATGAAGGTTTTACTTTTTGTGATTCAAGACAAATTATTTGTATCTATATGGCTCGAATAAATAATTCAAGGAGAAATCATGAAAATATTGAATGCATAGTTTTAAATCGCGTCGCACTGTAAAAAAAATATATTTACCCATTCTGTTAGCCGGGCTAACTTAGCCCACTATACATTATATGTATAAAAATTGTACTTAGTAGAAAATGTTTGTGATACCTGAATTTTTAAAGTCACTTACCATCAATTTCAAGTAAAACAGGTAGTTTAAATGGTACTAAAAATTTAAAACAACGTTTTAATCAGTTTACTTCCTTGGTTTGATTTCAAATGAACTCAATCAAGTCTAAATCAGTGACAAAACACAAAAAAATCCATAATTTTTTACACATGGCTGATGACACGATAGGCGTGTCATCAAATTCTATGGCGTATGGCACGCCTGTCGTGTCATGAAATCATTGTTAGCCGCCACAGCCAAAAGTTTTCGAAAATGGAAGACGCAACGAATCGGTTAACAGAAAAGTTGATTACTTAATTTGAATACATAATTATGTTTCGTAATATCCGGGTGTCAGAATCAAGATTTTCAAAAATTTATTTCTCAAAAACTACACATATTAGAAACGCGGGAGTTTTAGTCTCGCATTCGTAATGCTCTAAACTATAGTAATTTGTAATAAAATGGGGATGTCACTTTTTTGGCTTCCATAAAACACTGTGCGCTCGAGATAACAAACTTGGATTATTTATTGGGCCAACATCACAAACAAGTCTGCAAAAGATCAGTAGGTACATACTACCGGATTAGACGCACACGATTATTGTATAAATATGTTGCAACTTGCTGCCGGCTGAAGCTTTGTTATCGAAGGTCCGCTTTTTTTAGGGTTCCGTAGTCAACTAGGAACCCTTATAGTTTCGCCATGTCTGCCCGTCCGTCCGTCCGTCCGCGGATAATCTCAGTGACCGTTAGTACTAAAAAGCTGAAATTTGGTACTAATATGTATATCAATCACGCCGACAAAGTGGTAAAATAAAAAGTGGAAAAAAATGTTTTATTAGGGTACCTCCCCTATACGTAAAGTGGGGAGTGTGTTTTTTTTCATTTCAACCCTAACGTGTGATATATTGTTGGATAGGTATTTAAAAATGAATAGGGGTTTACTAAAATCATTTTTTGATAATGTAAATATTTTCGGAAATAATCGCTCCAGAAGTAAAAAAAAATGTGTCCCCCACCCTCTAACTTTTGAACCATAAGTTTTAAAAATATGAAAAAAATTTCATATATTTCATTTATAAAAACTTTCTAGGAAAATTATTTTGAACTTGATAGGTTGAATAGTTTTTGAAAAAAAATTACAAAATAATTTCTGAACTAAGTTTGTAATTTAACCGTATAAGCAGATGTTTATTGTACCTGTAATTTCTACAAAATCACAATGAAATGACGTGCTTTCAAATAAAGTAAAAACGGTGAAAATCGGTTCACGCAATAAAGAATTATCCCATAAAAATCATCTTCCATACTTTAAGCTCGCGCGCAATAGTTTACTTAATTTGCTGATAGATGTCGCTGTACGTGGAACGCTCATATCATATCCTACATGGCGGTGTTATTTTAACTCTTAACACGTTCAATGCCACCTAGTGCTACGCGCTACGCTCGTAGCCCGTAGCCACGTATTAGTCGTATGTAGCGCGTAGTAGCTACGAAGAGAGAACCCGACAGTCGGGTTCTTGGCCCTGAATGTGTTAAGTGGGGACACTTACTGTGACGGACGGAAAACTACGGAACCCTACACTGAGCGTGGCCCGACACGCTCTTGGCCGGTTTTTTTCTTAGATCTTAGTTTGCACCCTAAGGCCTTGTTCACGAAAAGCATTTTACGCCTTTTACGAAAAATCGCTCAAGCCAACGTGGCAAGGAAGCGGAAACGTTTGTTTCACACGCTCGCTGCTGACGGCGTCCAAATCAGAGGGATATAGCTCTTAAACGGCTATTAGACATGTCAATTTGTAGGGCCCAACCTGTTGTGTTGGGAGGTGTAATAGGAGGTTGGGCCCGTAGGTAGCTGAAGGAGGGTGAGGGAGAGGCAGGGTACACAACAGATTGGGCCCTACAAATTGCCATGTCTAATAGCCGTATTAGCGTTTTTCGTGAAATGGTCATAAATGTCTACAGACGCGTTTACAGTTCACACGCTAAGGCGGCTTTCACACTGCTGCTATTTCCGCATGCGACGCCGGTGCGCGAGCGAGATAGCGCGCTGCATGTGTATAGCGCTGTCACGCTTGCACACCGTCGCGGCGCCACTGTGATAATCGCCTACCAGTCCCCATACAACATGTTTGCATTTCCTCGTACGTCCAAGCAAATTACTTCAATCACACGACCATGCTCCACATATGGGACACTAAAAAACAAACAAGCCCGCTTTTGAGTAAGTAACCTACAATATCTTTCTGTATGCTGTTGTGTAATTATTAGACCCCGTTATCAGAGGTGCAATTTGGTAGCTAGACGTTCTTAGGGATGGGTTAAAATATTTATGATCTCGATATCGATACTATTCCTTTTTCTTGGCAATTACTATTGTACAGTGTGGAAAGATAAGTCGGGCCCTGGAGGAAAACTACCTTAAAACGTTGAGATAGCTCAATTCACTGAAAGGAAACATTCTCTAATTTTTTTAAAGGGACATAACAGCATTTACAAATTTTAGGTAAAGAGTACTAGTTTACAAAAAAACCTATTTATTTTGTAATTTTTGCCATAAATATTTTTTAGGACAATTGATGCCAATCGATCCTATTTCCAACAAGGATAAAAACTTCTTAATACCAACCAAGTGTAGGGCACAAGAGAACCCATAAATAATAATAAAAATATTTTTCATGCAATTAGTATAGAAAAAAGTGAAAATTAAGAAAAAAACTGTGAATGCAGTTTTAGTTTTTAATAAAAATAAAAGAATGTTTCCTTTCAGCGAATTGAGCTATCTCTACGTTTTAAGGTAGTTTCCGTCCAGGGCCCGACTTATCTTTCCACACTGTATACCATTTTTAGACTAAAATTTTACATGTCTTTATTGTCACCCATGATAATCATTGTCATCACCATCAGAAGTAGAAACCATTATCAGTAGAACAATAACGTTATGGTTGCTATTTTCCTTTCTAATGTTTCGAATTGCAGGACCGTGCCTGAACGCTTTTAAAATAAACCTTACCCATAGAGAATAAATTATTAAATTATATAAAATAAATTATTTACGTCAGACATTAGATAGTCAATGTCATCTACTCATCTCACAACAATATTTCCGATTATTTAGCTGTATTTACGAGCATATTTTATTCGTATATAATATTTCATAATTTCATAATATTGGAAATGCAGTCACTTCTCGCAGAATACCTTGAACTCCAAAAAATTATAGATTGAAAATTGTTATTTATAAAAATGAAAAAATTTTTTGAAAACAATCATTTATTGACCAAATGGTAAACATACAGACAAATAAAACATATTTCGGTGGAACTAAGCAATAAATATAAAATGTCAGTCGGAGTGTGGAAGCGCAGCACCATCATCGAAGCCAAAGAGTTTTGCTACTGGCTTCCATTTATGGCGGGTACCTCGGATGCACATGCTCGTCGCTCTAATTATAGAGGTAGTTATACGGGCCCTGAGCCAGCCTAAAACACTGGACAGGGATCTATTCCAGCGAGATGCCAGTGCTTCCCCGAGGTGTTTTACGAAGGTGGCCAGTTGTGGGGCAAAAACTCCATCCACAGAGGTGACGAGGGGTATAAAGGTGGCATGACGTGACTCGCAGGCATTCGAGTATTTTTTTTGTTTTCTGATTCGGCAGATTTCAAGACAGAAATAACAGGGCGTGATATGTAAGAGGGAGCGTCGGTGTCAACAACACGGATATCGAATAACGCCTCCCTCTGTGCAACCCACACGCCTCGGCATGCTAAATCTCCTCGTAGACCAGTGTCACCTTCAGTGATTATGGGTTCTTTGACAACATTTCCCCATGCATGTTGACATAGTTCGCAGAAGAGATCCCTTAATTCATTGTGTCGTCTCGTGATGAGACCGCCGGTTTTACAACACAGGGCATGATCGATGTTGAAATCGTTATTATTTATTAAAAATGAAAAAATGTTAATCCATACTAATATTATAAATGGGAAAGTGTATGTGTGTGTTTGTTTGTCCGTCTTTCACGGCAAAACGGGGCGACGAGTTGACGTGATTTTTTAAGTGGAGATAGTTGAAGGGATGGAGAGTGACATAGGCTACTTTTTGTCTCTTTCTAACCCCCCACTTCCCTAAAATGGGGAGTGGAAGTTTGTATGGAGCATTCCGGGGGGCAAAGGGGAATCGTGTTACCCCGAATTTAACGCGAGCGAAGCCGCGGGCAAAAGCTAGTAATATATATAATGTTAAACTAAAATCGAATCACTCTATTAAAATAAATTAAGTAAAACTATAATATATTCATTTTTTAATTAGTCATGTTTTACAAAATAAACACGTTTAATTAAAGTCTTAGACTCTCATTAAGGTACAGGAATAATATCGATATACAGCTTACTTCAAAATAGTTTTTACCCATCCCTAAGAATGTCAAGCTACCAAATTGCACCTCCGATAACGGGGTCTAGTAACTATTAACCAAAAATATTATACTTAGAGGTATCAGAATTATCCCTATTGACCCTATATTATCATGCAGTATGAAGTTACACTAATCTAAGTGCGTTGCATACCCGGTGGTATGTTAGTGACCCATCCGTGGCGCACGGACGTGTGGAGATAGTGCAGCGTGATCCATATATGGGGCACTGGACTGTGAACGTGTTAAGTCTAAGCTACGATTAATATGACATCGCGTAGGTACAAAAGATAAGGACAATCGCCGGAGATGTATCTACTGGCTGTCTGAAGTATAAAGTATCTGGGTAAGTATAAAGTATTCCTTATAATACTTCCTAGCTTTTCCTGCCCTATACGTTACCAATGTAAAAGGAGAATATTAGGAGTTTGTGTCAGTGGCGACGCGTCCATAGACTCGATTCCTGCCGGCTTGCCTAATTTTTAGGTACTTTTAACTGCAGTTTTCTTAATGCTCATGAAGAAATTTTAAGTTAATTTAAGCTTGCCTAAGGAAATTTTTTACCCACCGACTCTGGTAGGTGTACCAATTAACTTTGAAATTCAAAGTGTATTTATACAGGTAAGTACAGTCAAGTGTAAAATATGGGTGTACTCATCTTACTCAAAAATATGTACCAGTATCTTTATTCCGTTGTATAAGTGCGTAGTACCATATTTATGAGACGATTTTTCGGTACGTATTTTTGCACTTGACTGTACGTTACTTACCGTAAAACCAACCAACTATAGTTCAGTAGGTACTGCAACTATGGTCCACAAGTTCTGAATATACGTAATGAATGAGTAATAGGTACGTTACCGGCAATAGTATCTTCCTACAAGAAGGTTGCAAAAATATGTGACACGCTCTTATTTGTAGGGCCCTTAGAGCGTGTCACATATTTTAGCGGCCTTCGTGTAGGAAGACACTATTGCCGGCGACTGTACCTATACCTCCAGTTATCTGAACCTACAACTATTATATGTGATTTTCAAGAGGGAGGGATCCATAGTATGGGTGTTAAGTGCACAACCTCAAATTTTGATGCACAAGTATAAAATACCACTCCACCCGGCTTCATTCAAAAAATTCTAACTGTTCACGTTTAGCTAATAGGTCAAGTTTGTTATCAATTTCGGGTAAAACGACCACGTAGAATTTGTTTCTGGTATTAAAAAATACAATTTACTGGGTAGTATTTAAAAAAAAACATACGAAAGTCTCAACAAAATTTTTCATATTCCAGTCATCATACAGGGTGTTTGGTCCATCGTTGGCCAAATTAAAATGGCGGATAGGTGGGGTCGTTCCCTATCTCACCACGCTTTTCAAAACTTTTTTTGACCGACGTGCATTTTTTTTTAAATTTTTTTGTTGTTTTGAAAGGAAAATCAGGACCAACTCGTTTAAAATTAAATTTTGATAAAAAATAAGTGCTAGAGACATGCAATTGTTATTGCATCGTGATGTGCAACGTTGCACTGCTTTATTAAAGTGAAAATTTCGGACACCTAACGCTTAGTTTATTTTTTATTGGCCCTCGAAGGTTTTACAGCATGTAAAAATTTTGCCAAACGTCAACTTTGATTTGCAATGAAAAAATAAATAAAAAAGATTGCGTTCTTAAAATTCTTTTACTAAATTGTGTGCTTTATCCTCTTTCTAATGATGTAAAATAATCCCGGAAAACCTTTCATAAACTTGATTTTTCCGCGGTTATTGTAACGGACGCGACAGGCAAATCATCATTGCCCAAACATTGACGCCTCTTTTTTGAAATCCCCTAAGTAACAAGCGGGTTTGTTTTCTCGATGACCGATGAGGTTTGCAGGTTATTAAGATGTAAAACTTATCTTACGTTAATTTGGCCTTGGAGTTGAAGGTCAACTTTCACATTTCAGCGTGATAAGATAAGGAAGTGTTTTTGAAAACAACACGTGCAAAGCCGGTAAAGACTGCTATCTCCCTCTTACACAGCACAATACGTGCAGTTGTCTCTCTCTTTCATGGGTTAGACGTCAAACTGATCTATCAAAGGCCAGCAGTAGGGCTAGATAAGAAGACTACACTTTACTTAGGTAGTGACATCAGATTAGACTTGAAACGTGATTTAACCATCTTATGGTACATTAATCCTGAACCTTTCCTGAAATAAATTTTTCCCCGGTTCTTGTATCGACATGCAGGTTAAAAAAAAAACATTTTCTTTTTAAATTTTTATAACACGTGTTATTTTTACAAATTTTGTTCAAACTGGCGACCTCCGTTGCGAATGCATGCATAGCACCTTTTTCTTATTTCCACTGTTGTTATTCGCAATCGAACTTCTGCTTTGATCACCTCGAAGGCCGCCAATATTCGTTGAGACAAATCTTCCCGCGATTCCACCTCCGTTTTGTAAACAAGTTCCTTCGCCCGTCCCCAGATGTAAAAGTCCAACGGAGTTAGGTCAGGAGAACGTGGAGGCCATGGAATAGGGCCATCTCTCCCAATCCATGAATTAGGGAAAGCGTTGTCAAGGTGCTCCCTGACTGTTATCCTCCAATGGGCCGGACATCCGTCTTGTTGGAAGATGATATGCCTATCCTCGTTAAAGTGCGGCACATTCTCCAGCAAATTAGGTAAATCATTTTGTAGAAAATGAAGATAGTTGTCTCCATTCAAATTGTCTGGCAGGAAATGTGGCCCGATGACTTGATCGCCAATAACTCCTGCCCAGAAATTGACACAGTATCTTCTCTGAAACCCCCTATGTCTTTTTTGGCGTGGGTTTTCATTTTTAGGTGACCAGTGGTGGAGGTTGTGCACATTGAAAATTCCTTCTCTTGTAAATTTTGACTCGTCTGTCCACAGAATGCTTTTTAAAAAGTCACGGTCTTCTAAATCTGTGTGCAGCAATAAACGGCAAAACTGAACACGATTCCCAAAGTCGTTATCTTCAAGACCTGAAAAGAAACAAAAATCGAATAAGAACCTGTTCCTACATGTTTAATGATTGTTAGGTACAAATGACATGAGCAAGCCTGTTTCTTCACGGTTTACGGCCTCTACCTGCATAAAAAGCGTGAAAAAACAGACATGCTCGCTGCGGCGGATTTCAGTTTTTAATTACGGTTATCAAACATCATGTTAAAATGTATGAAATTCAGTTCAAACGTTCAATACCTTGTACGGGAGTGTAGTGAAATGCGTGCTGGTTATTTTGGCGAAGAACTTTCCACACCTTCCAGATAGAAAGTTCGAGTAATGCAGCTACATCTCTTATGCTTCTAGTCGGGTCTTCCTCAATCATTGCCAAAATCCGGTTATCAACTTCAACATTGTGTCGCACCACAATCCCTCTTGGTTCATTCACGTTCAAATTTCCAGTTTCCCGTAAGCGTCGGTAAGTGTTTTGAAACACGTTCCGGTGTGGAAAGCGTCTGTTAGGGAATCGTTCCTGGTAGATTCTTTGCGCTGCTCATGCAACACCATCAGCTTTACCATACGCCATCAAAATATCCGCGTATTCTTCATTCGTAAATGTTGCCATTCTCGAATAAACGAAGTAAATAGAACAGAGATTAACAATAACACTAATAAAACTCAACAAAAAACAACATCAGGATTGGAAATGGGTTAGCCACCAGAGACAGTCAAATAACGACTAAAGTCTAATCTGATCCCACAGTCTTATCTAGCCCTACTGCTGGCCTTTGGTAGAGCAGTTTGACGTCTAACCCATGAAAGAGAGAGACAACTGCACGTATTGTGCTGTGTAAGAGGGAGATAGCAGTCTTTACCGGCTTTGCACGTGTTGTTTTCAAAAACACTTCCTTATCTTATCACGCTGAAATATGAAAGTTGACCTTCAACTCCAAGGCCAAATTAACGTAAGATAAGTTTTAAATCTTAATAACCTGCAAACCTCATCGGTCATCGAGAAAACAAACCCGCTTGTTACTTACGGGATTTCAAAAAAGAGGCGTCAATGTTTGGGCAATGATGATTTGCCTGTCGCGTCCGTTACAATAACCGCGGAAAAATCAAGTTTATGAAAGGTTTTCCGGGATTATTTTACATCATTAGAAAGAGGATAAAACACACAATTTAGTAAAATAATTTTAAGAACGTAATCTTTTTTATTTATTTTTTCATTGCAAATCAAAGTTGACCTTTGGCAAAATTTTTACATGCTGTAAAACCTTCGAGGGCCAATAAAAAATAAACTAAGCGTTAGGTGTCCGAAATTTTCACTTTAATAAAGTAGTGCAACGTTGCACATCACAATAACAATTGCATGTCTCTAGCACTTATTTTTTATCAAAATTTAATTTTAAACGAGTTGGTCCTGATTTTCTTTTCAAAACAACAAAAAAATTTAAAAAAAATGCACGTCGGTCAAAAAAATTTTTGGAAAGCGTGGTGAGATAGGGAACGACCCCACCTATCCGCCATTTTAATTTGGCCAACGATGGACCAAACACCCTGTGTATATTAATTTTCTAGTTATTTTCATACACTAAAAATACAATATTAAAGCATATTTTATGTAAATTCAAAAAAATATAACATTTGAGAACCTTTACTAACAGTAAATGGCATAAAAAAAATTGGCGTTGCGCGTCGTGAAATTATTTTTACCGCCGTCGGCATCCGCGGGCAAAATATCCAAATAACGCACTTTGGATAGGTACCATGTAAACTTGTTATTTTTTGAAATCGATTATTTATATAATATAACAAAGGTAAAAACCGTACCTGACGGAATGACTTTTAGTATAGGATTTGAGTGCGCAACCTTTTTTCCTTGTGCTAAAATAAGACAATTTATAATAAGAATAAAAAACCGTTACTTATTTAAGTTTAAGAAATGTGGACTTCCGTTAAAAAGGTAACGTAGAAAGATTGGTGCTTATATTTGTATAATAGTATTGCTTAGCGTCAGTCATTATATATTTTCCGCGTATTCTCAAGAAACGCATTCTTCTTCTTGGTCGCATCCATCATGACAGATGATCGTGTTTGGTGGGTTTTATTCGGGCACGATTGGCACGAACACACTCGCCATCGATTTCGGTCCATCGCTTTCCTTACCACATCGTAGAACTTCTGAGAGGGTTCCTCACCTTTGAGTTGGTCAGTCCATCGTGCTGGTGCACGGCCCCGTGACCTTTTGCCTTCAGTATTGCCAATAACGATTAATCTTTCCAAACTTTCGTCCTCGCTTCTCATTATATGGCCAAAGTAACTTCGGAAGCGTCGTTTACAGATTGTGGACAGTCACACTTTAACAAGAAACGCAAAATAAATCATAAAAATAATAAGAGAGTTAACTACAATTTAATTATACATTTTGTGTTTCATCATAGTACATTTATTTAAATGTACACTAGGCGTAGTAAATGCTGATATAGGGTTGTCTCTGTTGGTGGTATATTCTCCAGCTGACAATCTTTTTTCGTAAATAAGTATTTCCGGCATTAGGCCACTTTACATGGCATTTCTTGACCTGCAAAAGGCTTTCGATTGCATCCCTCGTCAGATGATATGGTGGGCACTAAAAATGTTGACATTTTCCGGGATATCTACCGTAACTCGGTTTCTCTAGTGAGGACCGCTGTTGGCGACAACCCTTCCCGATCACAGTTGGCGTGCACCAGGGCTCGGCCCTTAGTCCTTTTCTGTTTAGTGTTGTGCTTGATGCTGTTACGGCGGAAATCCAGGACCCGCCGCCGTGGCTGCTCATGTATGCAGATGACATTGCACTGACGGACGAGGACAAACAGGAACTAGAGCGATAGGTGAACCTATGGAAGGGATCGATAGAGAACGGTGGTCTAAAGCTAAATGTCTCGACGACCGAATACATGACCTGCGGAAGTACTGATCCCGTTCCTATCAAAATAGGGAACGAACTTGCCGTGAAAACGGACAAGTTTAAGTATCTGGGATCTGTACTGCATGAGTCCGGGTCCATTGAACACGACATCCGAGCCCGAATCAGTGCAGCTTGGTCTAAATAGCGAGAGGTCACAGGAGTCATCTGCGATCGCAGAATTCCGCTAAGACTGAAGGGGCTAGTGTACAAGTGCATCATCTGACCGGTCTTAATATACGGAAGCGAGACGTGGCCGGTTCGTGGAAGGCATATTCAGGAGCTTTGCGTTACAGAAATGAAGATGCTGCGGTGGATGTGCGACGTTACACGTGCTGATCGCATTCGTAATGAGTACATACGCGGCAGCCTCGCAGTTCGTGACGTAGCGGAGAAGCTCCAAGAATGTCGCCTTCGTTGGTTCGGTCACATCTCTCGCAGGCCAACAGACTACATAGGGATCTAAATCTAGCCCTGGAAAGCCCTCGACGCGGTCGCGGAAGACCAAAGAAGCGCTGGCTGAATATCGTGGAGGCCGACATGAGTGAAAACGGGCTCGTAAAAGAAGATGCCCAGGACCGCGCAAAGTGGAGGAAAGCGAGCAGGAAAGCGGACCCTGGCCAAGATAACGCTAAAGAAGAAGAAGTACTTCCGGTATTCATTTAGTGTTGAGCAGAGACTCGGCCTGCAATAATATGAGTAAATTAAAAATAATATGAGTAAAGTAAAAAATTCAACATGTAGTCGTAACTTGAACTCTTCAATAGGTCGCTTACTTCAACTACAGGAATTGTATGTAGGTTCATATTGGCACAGGGAAAAAACACAATTTTATCGCATGCCACTCTATTAGGTAAGAGTATTTTGTTATAATAGCCATACATTATTTTATAGTTTATACATTCCGCAAACTAAACTCTATTTTGTTTCTATGAGGCCCTGACAAAGCGTCAGTCTTGTCCGTGTGCCATGCATTCACTGGATGCGACACAGGGCCTCGATTCGACATGCCAAACTGCGAGACGTGGCTCTCACACTTGTCTCGCTAGGTGATAGAGTGAAATCCATCTGTCCACACCTAACTGTCAATCTGTCAGTAGGTCTCGCTAGAGCGTTTTGTCTATGGCTATGGCCACCATTTTAGATATCACTCTTGAGTGATTCCACCCCAAATTTCAACTGTCACAAAAATGTGATCTCCTAGTTGTCTCGCTACCTACTGTCAGTTATGCCATGTCGAATAGAGGCCCAGTATCCTTATTTAATGGAAGAGGTAAGAAAAGTGCCTTTGAAGCTCGGAACGCCTTTAACCCGGCCAAACAAGAATTTAAACTACTTCAAGATGGAGCAATAACAGAAGCCAATAGCATTCTCCAAAAATATGTGATGATTTTGTATGACAGGTAAGCGACTTATTGAAGATATATAATGACTGACGCTAAGCAATACTATTATACAAATATAAGCACCAATCTTTCTACGTTACCGTTTTAACAGAAGTCCACATTTCTTAGTTTAAATGAGTAATGGTTTTTAGGGTTCCGTAGTCAACTAGGAACCCTTATAGTTTCGCCATGTCTGCCCGTCCGTCCGTCCGTCCGTCCGCGGATAATCTCAGTGACCGTTAGCACTAGAAAGCTGAAATTTGGTACTAATATGTATATCAATCACGCCGACAAAGTGGTAAAATAAAAAAAGGATTTTTTTTATTTATTAGGGTACCTCCCCTATACGTAAAGTGGGGAGTGATTTTTTTTTTTCATTTCAACCCTAACGTGTGATATATTGTTGGATAGGTATTTAAAAATGAATAGGGGTTTACTAAAATCATTTTTCGATAATGTAAATATTTTCGGAAATAATCGCTCCAGAAGTAAAAAAATATGCGTCCCCCCCCCTCTAACTTTTGAACCATAAGTTTTAAAAATATGAAAAAAATCTCAAAAGTAGAACTTTATAAAAACTTTCTAGGAAAATTATTTTGAACTTGATAGGATGAATAGTTTTTGAAAAAAAATTACAAAATTATTTCTGAACTAAGTTTGTAATTTAACCGTATAAGCAGGTGTTTATTGTACCTGTAATTTCTACAAAATTACAATGAAATGACGTGCTTTCAAATAAAGTAAAAACGGTGAAAATCGGTTCACGCAATAAAGAATTATTCCATAAAAATCATCTTCCATACTTTAAGCTCGCGCGCAATAGTTTACTTAATTTGCCGATAGATGTCGCTGTACGTGGAACTCTCATATCATATCCTACATGGCGGTGTTATTAGCTCTTAAGTGGGGACACTTACTGTGACGGACAGAAAACTACGGAACCCTACACTGAGCGTGGCCCGACACGCTCTTGGCCGGTTTTTTATAGTTATTATAAATTGGCTTATTTTAGCACAAGGAAAAGAGGTTGCGCACTCAAATCCTATACTAAAAGTCCCTTTTCTGACGGAATGTCACATTCCGTCAGGTACGGTTTTTATATATAATCATCATCATCATCATCATCATCAGCCTATATTAGTCCACTGCTGGACATAGGCCTCCCCTAATGAGCGCCATAGCGCCCTGTCTTCAGCTTGCCGCATCCAGCATCTGCCTGCAGTCTTTCGCAGAATGTCATCCCACCTGGCCAGAGGGCGTCCTACACTACGTTTGCCGAGACGCGGTCTCCACTCAAGAACACGTTTACCCCAGCGGTTGTCGGTTCTTCGCGAGATATGGCCGGCCCACTGCCACTTCAGCTTGCTGATTCTTTGAGCTATGTCGATAACTTTGGTTCTCTGTCGGATGTATTCGTTACGAATCCTATCCTTCAGAGAAACTCCGAGCATAGCTCTTTCCATAGCTCGCTGAGCGACTTTGAACTGGTGGACCAGCCTTACCGTGAGTGTCCACGTCTCAGCTCCGTAGGTCATTACGGGTAGGACGCACTGATTGAAAACTTTCGTTTTCAAGCATTGCGGTATGGATGACGAGAAGACTCGGCGTAGTTTTCCAAATGCTGCCCAGCCTAGCTGGATCCTCCTTTTGGCCTCCTTCTCAAAATTGTTTTTACCTAACTGCAGGATCTGCCCAAGGTAGGTGTACTCAGAAACAATTTCAAGAAGGTGGCCATGTACGACGACCGGTCCCGGATCAATGTGGCCATTGATCATAACTTTGGTTTTATCCACATTCATACCAAGACCGATGCGTCGCGAGGCTGAAGCTAGGCCGTCCAGCATCTGGGTCAGCTCCTCTAGCGACTCCGCCATTCTGACTATGTCATCAGCGAATCGCAGGTGTGAGATGTAGTCGCCGTTTATGTTTATGCCCTTACCTTTCCAGTCCAGCGTCTTAAACATGTCTTCCAATGCGCTCGTGAACAGTTTCGGGGATATGACATCCCCCTGTCTCACCCCTCTGCGCAATGGGATGGGTTTAGACTGCTGGCCCTGTACTTGAACACTCATAGTGGCGGCTTCCGAGAGACATCTCAGCACCTCGATATAACGATAGTCTACTTGGCATCGCTGTAAGGATTCCAGAACAGCCCACGTTTCCACGGAGTCAAAGGCCTTCTCATAGTCCACAAAAGCGAGACACAGGGGCTGATTATACTCTTCGGACTTCTGTATAATCTGCCTCACTGTGTGAATGTGGTCTATGGTGCCATATTCTCCGCAGAACCCAGCCTGTTCCGGTGGCTGGAACTCGTCGAGTCTCCTGGCGAGACGATTCGTGACCACTCGTGAGAAAAGCTTATAGACGTGGCTCAGAAGTGTGATGGGTCTGTAGTTTTTAAGGAGGGTTTTATCACCCTGCTTAAAAAAATATTATTTATATAATCGATTTCAATAAATAACAAGTTTACGTGGTACAGTCGCCATCATATATATCGGAGCGACCAGGGTACTCGAAAATATCTGAACAAGCACTTTATCGCCTTGACAATAGAGGCTTTGTTCAGATATTTGTGACCACCTTGGATGCTCCGATATATCTGATGGCGACTGTACCTATCTACAGTGCGTTATTTGGATATTTTGACCGCGGATGCCGACGGCGGTAAAAATAATTTCACGACGCACGACGCAATTTTTTTTTAATGCCATTTACTGTTAGTAATGGTTATTAAATGTTATATTTTTTTAATCTACATGGAATATGCTTTAATATTGTATTTATAGTGTATGAAAAAAACTAGCAAATCAATATTTATGATGACTGGAATATAAAAAATTGGCATGTATTTAACCAGGCGGCTAAATAATTGTATTTGGGCTACTTAAAAAAATAGAAATTGGCATTAAAAATAATAGGTTGGCGCCTAATTCAAGGCGACTAATTATTTAAATATGGGCTGCATTTTAATGCTTTTACAGGTATCAAATAATTATATTGACAACTGAATTAATAACTGGGAAGTAGTCTAAGGAGCCTTTTTAGGGTTCCGTAGTCAACTAGGAACCCTTATAGTTTCGCCATGTCTGCCCGTCCGTCCGTCCGTCCGTCCGCGGATAATCTCAGTGACCGTTAGCACTAGAAAGCTGAAATTTGGTACTAATATGTATATCAATCACGCCGACAAAGTGGTAAAATAAAAAAAGGATCTTTTTTATTTATTAGGGTACCTCCCCTATACGTAAAGTGGGGAGTGATTTTTTTTTTCATTTCAACCCTAACGTGTGATATATTGTTGGATAGGTATTTAAAAATGAATAGGGGTTTACTAAAATCATTTTTCGATAATGTAAATATTTTCGGAAATAATCGCTCCAGAAGTAAAAAAATATGCGTCCCCCCCCCCCCTCTAACTTTTGAACCATAAGTTTTAAAAATATGAAAAAAATCTCAAAAGTAGAACTTTATAAAAACTTTCTAGGAAAATTATTTTGAACTTGATAGGATGAATAGTTTTTGAAAAAAAATTACAAAATTATTTCTGAACTAAGTTTGTAATTTAACCGTATAAGCAGGTGTTTATTGTACCTGTAATTTCTACAAAATTACAATGAAATGACGTGCTTTCAAATAAAGTAAAAACGGTGAAAATCGGTTCACGCAATAAAGAATTATTCCATAAAAATCATCTTCCATACTTTAAGCTCGCGCGCAATAGTTTACTTAATTTGCTGATAGATGTCGCTGTACGTGGAACTCTCATATCATATCCTACATGGCGGTGTTATTAACTCTTAAGTGGGGACACTTACTGTGACGGACAGAAAACTACGGAACCCTACACTGAGCGTGGCCCGACACGCTCTTGGCCGGTTTTTTAAATAGAAAACGATCACCTAATAATTAAAAAATCAGGATCTTTTAAAATATTTAGGAATCAATTAAAGTAAATTAAATATTCAATATAAGTACAACGGGCAACTTTACTCGAGCTGTAATTATAACATAATAAGGATTCTTAAAAAGTGACTGGGGTCTATGAATATTGACAGGTAGGTGCCTATACGTAGGTGCCTAACAGATATCTACTACCAAAATTCAAAGACCACATATGATTTCGAAAATTTTACAGAGGCCCCTTGTCTACTTATTTAGGCAGGTAGTTTAGATAACGTTTATATGGAATTTACAACAAATTGAAATCATCGAATAAAACTATCATATAGTCTGACTAACCGAATAGCGCAGTAACAGAAGAAGTAATAGGTTAGCTATTCTTACAAACCCCTTTTTATAATGGCTCCCAATATTAAAAAAAAATGCATGTCCCTCCCTCTAACTTTTACGACGTAACCTCCCTAAAACTATATTGAATAAAATCAGTTTAGCCGTATTTGAGCTATCGCGCAAAGTTGTTATTTATATCATAGTAAAATGACGACCTTTTGAAGTGGGTGTATTATGACGGGTCTTTCTTCTATTTTGTTTTGTTATTTAGTCCAGTCACCGTCGTAGTATTAAAAAAAACCGGCCAAGTGCGTGTCGGACCACGCATATTGGAGGGTTCCGTACCTTCAATTCAATAGAATAAGAACAGAACTATTGTCAAACGGTCGTATGGAAGAAGTTTTTTGTAGATAACACAAAAATGGCTGAACCGATAATGTTCAAAACAATTTTCGTAGAAATTATGTGATAAAGCGCATCTTCTCAAATTTTTTCATATTTTTATTACAGGGAGGACACAATTTTTCTAACTTTCCTAACTTTTACAATTTTTTATAATATTTACTTAATCACAAAATGTTCAAATAAACCTCGATGTAATTTTTAAAGACCTATCGACTGATGTGCAACATGTTGATTATTAGTTTTTTTTTATTTAGTTACATGCGCGCCCCGCAATTTAACTACACAACTAAATAGTGGCATAAAAAATACACTTTATGTCACAATTTTATTAAGATACGTCTTATAGCTTCCGAATTAAATGGCTGTTACATACGGACGGACTGACGGACATGACATGACGAAACTAAAAAGAAACTTACGTATGTCCGTCCGCCAGCTGCGTTCTATTTTTTTTCACAAGAAATCGACCATTTGAATAAGAGTGACAGACAGAGTGATTGACAAGCTACCTATTTCTCTACTGACAATTTTTTTTTGTAAAAGTACACTACTGTTTTAAATTTAGTAGGTACATTATTATTGCATGGCTATTTGAGTATCGCCACAGCGGAAATCCGTTTTTTTTAAGAGAAGTTGTCGGGCACTGGCACTGTTCCCACTAAACTGTTCGCAGTGTTTTCACTACCGGCACAATGACACTGGTTCGCAAAAGTTTTATTTATTTTATAAATTACCTCCTTAAACCTTGCGTGATATCACGTCCAAAATATAACCGAGTGCGCTCGCGCGCTCTGGCGGCAGCAGCCCTATACTTCTGTCCGATGGTTGGTGGTCAAAAGGTTAAGGGCCAGGGGACCTGCTTCCTACAAAATTTCGGAGCAATTCTGGAGCAAATATGTGTTGTGATAGACAGAGTAGGCACAGGGGTTCCTTTTTTACTATTTTTGTACGGAACCCTAAAAATATTCCACTTTTCTGAAATTTGACTGCCTCCGTAATTAAAATGATAAATTATTTAAAGTTCCCTGTTAATTTTTTGATCAACTGTATATTGCTGCCGTTTTTAGGGTTCCGTACCTCGAAAGGAAAAAACGGAACCCTTATAGGATCACTTTGTTGTCCGTCTGTCTGTCTGTCCGTCTGTCTGTCTGTCTGTCTGTCTGTCTGTCTGTCTGTCTGTCTGTCTGTCTGTCTGTCTGTCTGTCAAGACCATTTTTCTCAGGAACGCGTGGAGGTATTAAGCTGAAATTTATATCAAATACTCAGGTCTAATGTCCCTTGGAGCTGTGAAAAAATCAAACTTGTAAGCCAACGCAATCAAAAGATACAGTCGTTTATGCTGCAAATTTTAGAGTTTTCGGTACTCGCAAAACCTAAGGGGTACTTCCCGTTAACTCAGAAACTTGAAATTCGGCACGAAGCAACGTCATATAGCATAGACAATGGAAAAATTACAAAAAGTAGAAATTTTTGTAAAATCATACAAAAAAATATTTTTAAAATTTTTAACTTACTACCTTTTTCCTCGTAAACTTAAATATTATAACGTAGCCAATTTATATTATTATGTGCCTTAGAACAGCTGCTGGTTCAATATTTAGATACCCGAAAAATTATAAGCCTAAAAAATTTAGTTGAGATTTTCGATTTTCATATATTTTTTTAAACATTACTGAGTAAATTGCATTTTTTTAATACCAGAAACGAATTCTACATGGTCGTTTTATCCGAAATTGATACCAAACTTGACCCATTAGCTAAACGTGAACAGTTAGAATTTTTTGAATGAAGCCGGGTTGAGTGGTATTTTAACCCCCCCTCCCCGGCGCCAGAAGGGGGGGGGGGCGTACCTTGGGGTACCGATCTTAATCAGCTTGTCTAGGGACAAGAAGCACCTGTGCCAAATTTTATACTTGTGCATCAAAATTTGAGGTTCGACGTTTTTATGTCGCTTAACAACCCCACTAACAGTGCATATAACGAAATTAAAAACTAAAGCATACGTATATATCCTTTAAATAAAGAAAAAATACTGTAGATGAAATAGTTCTCGAGATATAAATGATCATTTTAAGAAAGTCGACATCCGCCATCTTGGATTGGTCGCCATTAAATGTAGGTATATTAGGTACCGTCACATATATCTAAAATGGCTCTTACATTTAAAGATAAATAAACGGTGCATATAACGAAATTAAAAACTGAAGCATACGTATATATCCTTTAAATAAAAAAAAGAATACTGTAGATGAATAGTTCTCGAGATATAATTGATCATTTTAAGAAAGTCGACATCCGCCATCTTGGATTGGTCGCCATTAAATGTAGGTATATTAGGTACCGTCACATATATCTAAAATGGCGCTTACATTTAAAGGTAAATAAACGGTGCATATAACGAAATTAAAGATTGAAGCATACGTATATATCCTTTAAATAAAAAAAAGAATACTGTAGATGAATAGTTCTCGAGAAATAATTGGTCGCCATTAAATGTAGGTATATTAGGATTAGGTACCGTCACATACATCTAAAATGGCGCTTACGTTTAAAGATAAATAAAGTGCGCAAAAGAGAAACCAACACGTATATGAACATTCCACTAGTGCGAAAGAGACACAATCATTTTGAAAGCTTCAATTTGGGTAGTTAGCTTATACAGGGTGTAACAAAAATGCTGGTGATCGTTTAAGGGCATAATTTGTATCATACTCTAATTACGAAGAACTAAGAAAAAATATTTTTTTCGCGAAAAAAATTATATGGTTTTGTATGGAGGCTTAGCCGGCTGGGACTGGGACGACGGATCTCATACAAAATAATTTTAAACAAAAAAGAACCGACTTCACTTAGCATCCACCATTCCAATAGCAAATGCTCGAGATGCTGTAAAAAATACTCAAATCACTATAGGTGTGCCTATAATAGTTGAAGAGTTCCCTCGATTTCTCCAGGATCCCATCATCAGATCCTGACCTGATTACAATGGGACCAACTGTTAAGTATACTCTTTCAAACAAAAAAAGAATTTTCCAAATCGGTCCAGCCGTCTTCGAATAATCGGTGAACATACATAAAAAAAAATAGCAAAAACTAAGATCCCGATGAATTGATAACCTCCTCCTTCGAAATCTTGATGTCGTTGAAAAATATCGCGAGGCAACCGATTACAACAGCGGTTGCCTGAAAGTGTGTACGCTGGTTATATAATAAAACTTTAATGCCATCCTTCCAGGTGCGATATCCCTTTTTTCAATTTTTTTCTTTGCTCTCGTACAGGGTGTAACAAACATACTGGTGCTCCGTTTAATGGCCATAATCGGTATCGTATTGCGACTAACAAAAAGTAGAAGACATTTTTTTTGTGTATGGGGCACGTCATATTATCCCAGCCGGCCGAACTTCTAAACTTTTTTTTTGTGTATGGGGCACGTCATATTATCCCAGCCGGCCGAACTTCTAAACATTTTTTTTGTGTATGGGGCACGTCATATTATCCCAGCCGGCCGAACTTCTAAACTTTTTTTTTGTGTATGGGGCACGTCATATTATCCCAGCCGGCCGAACTTCTAAACTTTTTTTTTGTGTATGGGGCACGTCATATTATCCCAGCCGGCCGAACTTCTAAACTTTTTTTTTGTGTATGGGGCACGTCATATTATCCCAGCCGGCCGAACTTCTAAACTTTTTTTTTGTGTATGGGGCACGTCATATTATCCCAGCTGGCCGAACTTCTAAACTTTTTTTTTGTGTATGGGGCACGTCATATTATCCCAGCCGGCCGAACTTCTAAACTTTTTTTTGTGTATGGGGCACGTCATATTATCCCAGCCGGCCGAACTTCTAAACTTTTTTTTTGTGTATGGGGCACGTCATATTATCCCAGCTGGCTGAACTTCTAAACTTTTTTTTGTGTAAGGGGCACGTCATATTATCCCAGCCGGCCGAACTTCTAAACTTTTTTTTGTGTATGGGGCACGTCATATTATTCCAGCCGGCCGAACTTCCAAACTTTTTTTTTCTTGTTTATCATATTTACAATACGATACCAATTAGGTAATCCCTTAAACGGATCACCAGTATTTTTATTACACCTTGTATAAATCCATGGCCGTACCCACATAGTACTGTAATAAATATCTATTAAAGCCTGACCAGAATAGTACATTGTTGTAGAGGCTTGAAAGTAAGCTATAGGTGGATCGAGTTAGTTCGAGGGCCGACCCGCCAGGGGAGGCCCTCGAAGATACGAGTCCACCTATAGCGCGTTCGGCCGAGATATTACATAGTGCTTTTCACGACTACTGTGAGGAAATAAAAAAACATTTGTCATAATAATATAAATGCTTTAATAGAATATCCAATTCAGTATTCCATTCCCGCCTTTTTGCTTTTTTTTTCACTTTCAAGAAGCGTTTTTCTGTTGTTTGCTTCAAACCGACTAATTACTTAGAGGCGTTTATAATAGAAAACCACAAACGACTAAAAAATAACAACGCCTTAAGGGCGAATAAATAGGTTCTTTTTTTTAAAACAGGGAGTTGGCCCGATAAACAACCTTATTCTATTTTTGAAACATAAAGTTGTGCCAAAAAAAGACCTTTTAATATTTTTAATGAATGCAATGACATAACTGGACAATTTACTTTCCAACGAATGACATTTCATCGCTACAATAACATTGCTGTAGTGGTGGTTCAGGTGCTACAGCAAATGCTTACTTTCCAGCTTGGATTTTGACTATCATTTGTCACATTTACGAACAGTAGCGTGAAAATATATGATCAATTGATCACGCGCCATGTTGCGGAATTTCATTGGAACTTATTTCTTACACTGGCAATAATTTTAATGACATAATGATATGCATCTGTGCGTGCATGTGATGGCTGTCGCAGTTGTCAGTGCTATTGAGGCGGGTTACTTAAATAATAATAAACTGTTGAATACTAAATAATAAACTACAAAAAAATCCCAAAATTATCCATAGTCAAGAGGGACACGTTGTAAATAGTGTATGTAATAAAAAGCTGTAAATAATACGCTCGGGAAATGGAACTATTTCGCTGTGAAACATTTTCAAATTAACATCGGAGCTGACAGGTAAACAAATCAAGATGTCACTATACCATAGAGAAATAATACGCTCTATGGTTATACTGAACTGTTGCCATATGAATGAGAATAATAGCGCCCTCTTGACAATAATCATATATTTCTGGTCAGGCTTTATATATTTTGGGTATTCATTTAGGATACCCACTACAGTACCCACTTTAAGATGACTTTCGTAGTTTTTTGACATTTTCTTAAGTCTATCTACCTAACTACTTAATCCAATCATTGGGGAATCATCTCCATACATTGCCTTACAAAAGGTGGAGTAGAAAATATTTTAATGGTTATTGGTAGGCTATAGGGTGGTAATTAAAATACTAGATTTGAGACCTTGAGGGGGGGGGGGGGGGGAGGGGGGTTTTCGTAGACAAAAATGTCTACGAAAATTATAAAGACTCTATTTTTTGTATTTGTGTTTATTCTGTACGTCTTATAAGATACAAAGTTACAGGAAGGAAAAAATTACTCATACTCATTGTCTTTATACTTCTCGTAGACATTTTTGTCATAAAGTCAACTGTTCAAGCATTATGTAAAATATGCTAAAGCCTATACGATATTTTAATAATAACTTGACAGTTATGTATATGAAGTTTAAAAAAATAAAAACATTTTTAAGCACTTTCTTAAAAAAAATATTTTTTTTCTATGAAAGCGTATACCTATGTTTTTTGTCAAATCTAAATTAATTATACCCGAATTGATCGATAGCTATACCTAACAACGTCTAGTAGTATTTTATGATGAGTAATAGAACATTGATTTTGTGTGTGAGACTTACTACTTTCACCCCCTCTATAAGCGCTCTAGGGGTGAATTCAACTTTTGAATATCTTTTAAAAGAATCATTAGAAGATGACCAAACTGTGGTAGAGACTTCATTTCCTTATCTCGAAGCACAAAACTTTGAAGCTAATAAATAAAATTCTTATGATATAAGAAAATATACACTTTTTCACCCCCTGTATCTTTATATCTGTAAGACTTACAGATGTATTGTGTATGGAAATATTGTAGACAATTTTATCTTCTTCATACGTTCCATAGACATTTTAGGCATACTGATAATCGTTTAAGCGCCAAGGTTCAAAAACGGACTTATGGCACGTTTAAACCAAGATGGCAGCCAACGCTCCCCCCACTCAAGGTCTCAATTAAATCTAGTATTTTAATAACCACCCTATAGCCTACCAATAACCATTAAAACATTTTCTACTCCACCTTTTGAAAGGCAAATGCTCCAATGATTGCGCTAACTGTAAAAATGAAAATTGGTAGGTTACGCGTATTTTTGGCTGGCTGGCTTAATTGGCCCATGAACTATTGGCACAGTCGCCATCAGATATATCGGAGCGGCCGAGGTGGTCACAAATATCTCAACAACGCCTCTATTGTCAAGACGATAAAGTGCATGTTGAGATATTTTTGAGTACCTTGGCCGATATATTTGATGGCGACTTTACGAGCTGGGATTCGAAACCGCGAGCTTCGGATTGAAAGTCGCACACTTTACAGTCAACCTATACTTACGCTTTATAAAAATCCTTAACAAAATATAGATTCGTAAGCCTAACGAGTTTATGGGGCTAAATAAAGACCCAGGTATCTGTGATGTATAGAAATAATTATGTGGGTAAACTTAAGTATGCATATTTAGGTATAGGGTAGATTAGAACCTACATGTATTCAGTCTATGATTAAACCTCTTACTGATCGCATTACGGATGTATTAATTATTGACTACCTGGACTTCCACCCTGCCATATTCCTGGATTCTACAGTGGCGACGAGACGATCTGGACCTGCAGTATTTACGTGTTGTAGTTACTTATATCCGAGCGGACTGATAACGCGAGTTGTGTTTTTTTTTGTGTGTTGCAACGGCGGGTCGAGCAACAATGGCGGTCGGTAAAATACCGGAATTTAAAGTGGAAACGGATAACTGGAGGCTGTATGTGGAACGTTTAGAACAATACTTTTTAGTAAACCAAATTGATTCCACTATGCATGTGCCGACATTAATTACGGTAATGGGAGCGGAGTGTTACGAACTTTTAGTGAATTTGTGCACGCCCGATAAACCTGCTACCAAAACGTTCGCACAAGTGACGTCGATACTCGAAAAACATCTACAGCCTAAACCAAGTGTCCTAGCAGAACGTTTTAAATTTAGGAACAGGAAACAGGGTGCGAGTGAGTCAATTGCGGACTACGTGGCAGTGTTAAAATGTATGTCGAAAACCTGTGATTTTGGCACATGGTTAGAAGATAGTTTACGGGACCAACTGGTCTGTGGACTACAGAGTGAGACGATACGCCAGCGGTTGTTCACCGAAGAGACGCTAGATTTTGGAAAAGCGTATAAATTAGCGATCAGTATGGAGGCGGCGGAAAAAGACTCAGCTCTCGTGGAGGGTCACGCGGGACCGACGAGTGGAGCCGACACAGTGGAGTGCAAAGCGATGACGTCACGCTGGACAGGAAGCCGGGCGGGACCGCGAGCGGACCGAGCGGCGACTCGCGCGGGGCGCGGAGGTCGCGCTGGCCGCGGAGGTCGCGCTGGCCGCGGAGGTCGCGCTGGCGCCAGCGGCGGCGGTCAGGGCCGGGGTCCGGCGAGCGGGGCCCAGCAGTGCAGCGCGTGTGGTGACGCGCACGACAAGGCGGAATGTCCGTTTGCACGTTATGTATGCAGAGTGTGCAATCGACGTGGGCACTTAAGACGCATGTGCCCAAATATGGCGGAGCAGTACAGTTTGGAAGTGGCTACGGACATGCAGGACCAGTACTACGTGCCTATCAACGCTATGACGAACGAGGAAAATGCGTACAGTGATGACAGTGACGAGGTATTTATTATGAATTTAGATCCATTATCGCCTTTAGCATACAAGCCAATTATGATTAAAATAAATGTACAAGGTATAGATATGGATATGGAGTGTGACACGGGCAGCGCAGTTTCGTGTATAAGTGAAGAACTATATTGGACCTTATTTAGTGGGTATAAATTGTCCGAATGTTATTTAAGAGTACGTTATTATACAGGCGAGTGGGTTAAGCCGGTCGGTCAGTTAAGACCTTTAGTTCGGTATAATAATAAAGAAAAATACCTAGATTTGTTTGTGATACGTAACGGTAAAAGTAAATTGCTCGGTCGACAATGGTTATTCGAGTTAGGTATTATGGGTGATATTATTCCTGTCTTAGCGGATTATTGCGAGGTAAATAATGTAAACAGCCATCAGTTTAATTATAGTGCTTTCAGTTCCAGATTCTCTGATGTGTTTGCGGACGGCCTGGGGCGGTTTACTGGCGGCACGGTCAGCATCCACCTGCGTGCGGATGCCCGACCCGTGTTCCTGCGCGCGCGCCCCCTGGCGTATGCGCTGCGCGTGCCGGTGGAGCGCGCGCTGGAACAGCTGGTGCGCGACGGCGTGCTCACCCCTGTCGACCGCTCCGACTGGGCCACGCCCATTGTGCCGGTCGTCAAAAAGGACGGTAACATACGTATCTGCGCTGATTTTAAATTAACGTTAAACCGAGTTTTAGAGGTTGATCGGTATCCGCTACCTAGGGTGGAAGATCTATTGGCACGTTTACACGGGGGGGAACGTTTCAGCAAAATTGATCTTTCGCAGGCCTATGCACACCTTGAGCTCGATGAATCGAAGAAGTTTACAGTAATAAACACGCATAAAGGGTTATTCATGTATAACCGTTTAGTGTACGGTCTATCATCGAGCCCCGGGATATTTCAAAGACATCTGGAACAGCTATTTGCTGACATGCCGCACGTAGGCGTATTTTTGGATGATGTCATTATTACAGGTAGTAACACAAAGGAGCACGTGGACAATTTATATAAAGTATTTGAGCGATTGCAAAAATATGGATTACGGGTTAGGAAAGATAAGTGTGCATTTTTTGAAGAGTCGGTTAATTATTTGGGGCACGTCATTAGCAAGGCGGGAGTCCATACGTGTCCGGATAAGGTCAAGGCCATCGTAAACACCCCGGCCCCGAGTAACGTGTCGGAGGTTCGAGCGTTCGTCGGAATGATAATGTATTACGCGAAATTTATAAAAAATGTCAGTACGCTACTTACACCATTGTACAACTTGTTAAAAGCTGGAACTAAGTTCGTTTGGTGTGCAAATTGTCAGGCGGCTTTCGTCAAGGTCAAGCAGGTATTGAGTTCGAGCGAAGTTTTGGTGCATTATTCGGGTTCTTTGCCATTAGTGCTGACAGCAGACGCGTCCGGGGTGGGGGTAGGTTGCGTGATCTCGCATCTTACGCCAGAGGGCGAGCGGCCGGAGCTTCCCTATCAATTTGCGCGTACGCTTACCGCGGCGGAGCGCGCGTACGCGCAAATTGATAGGGAAGCTTTGGCTTTAGTGTATGGGATACGAAAATTCCATCGATATTTATACGGACGGAAGTTTATATTAAGGACAGATCACAAGCCACTCACGTATATTTTCGGGGATAAAGTAGGTATCCCGGTGATGGCGGCATCGAGACTGCAGCGCTGGGCTATTTTGTTATCTGGATACGATTATCAAATTGAATACGTACCATCGAGCAAAAACTGCGCGGATGCGTTATCTAGACTACCACAGGTAGGTCATGGGCCTAGGCAAGACAATGAGGTGACTTACCTGAATTTTGTTGAAAATTTTCTACCTGTAACCAACGACCAGGTGAAGTCAACCACGTCCCGTGACGTAACGTTAAGCAGGGTGTTGGCGTATGTGCAGTCAGGCTGGCCGATAACGTGTCCTGACGAGGATATCAAACCATTCCTAGCTAGGCGCAACGAGATGTATGTAGACCGAGGTTGCTTAATGTGGGGTTACCGAGTAGTGGTGCCGACCGTCTTGCGGGAAACAGTTCTCAAACAGCTTCATGCGGGTCATATGGGTATAGTTAAGACCAAGGCTCTTGCGCGGAGTTATGTGTGGTGGCCCAATATTGACGGCGACGTAGAGGCACAGTGTCGGCAGTGTGAGACGTGTGCAGCGGAGGCGCCGGCGCCGACGCACGCACCCCCGAGCCCCTGGCCTTACGCCAGCCAAGTATGGAGTAGACTACACATTGACTTTTTGGGGCCATTTAAGGGAAAAACATTCTTAGTGCTAATAGACTCGAGTTCAAAGTGGTTGGAAATATTTGAAATGGTTAAAACGAACGCAGCGGCTGTAATTAAAGAGCTTAGGGCAACTTTCGCGCGGTTTGGGTTACCAAGAGAACTAGTATCTGACCAAGGTCCTCCGTTCACTAGCAAGGAATTTAAACATTTCCTTACAATTAATGGCATCAGGCAATCGTTTTCGCCAACGTATCATCCAGCATCAAACGGGGCCGCGGAAAATGCTGTCAAATTATGCAAACGCGCGATAAGCAAGGCTATTAGGGAGCGTATCGATGTTGAAGCAGCTCTGCAAACATATTTAATGGCTTACAGAAATAGCGTACATAGCACTACGGGGGATACCCCGGCGATGGTTTTGCAGCGGAGGTCTTTACGGTCACGATTAGATTTGCTCCGTAGCGACAGTGCGCTGGAAAAGCGGGTTAGCACGGTTCAGCAGCGGCAAGTCGAGTACGCGGGCGGCGCGCGCCGTGTACTTCAGCCTGGGGACGCGGTTTGGGCTCGTGATTTTACCGGGGACGATAAATGGATGAAAGGTACTGTGCTGGGTGCCAAAGGTTCCGTAAGATACACCCTGGATAGCGGAAACGGTAGATCTATTCTTAGACATGTTGACCAAATCAGACGCAGATCTAGGTTATCGACTGTGCCTTGCCCTGCAGAGCTCGGCGAGGACCGGGAGCGGTCGCCAGAGGTGGGGAACGGAGTTGCACACTCCAGTAGGCAGACGGAGGTGGGCGGGGGAAATGAGTAGCCTATTCAAAAGGAGGATGAGACGAGTGAAGATAATAGTACACCTACTGTGACTCGTGCACCCACCCCACGCCCGTCTCCTCCGCCTCAGCGGAGATCACCACTGAACCTCAGGCCTTTACCAAATAGAATCCGTAGGCTAGAAATAGATTAATATTTAAGTACTAAGTAAAATGATTCGAGACGAACATTATTTACACAGTTTAAGTTTAGAGCTTCCGGCTGGGATGTTAAGGTTGATATTTCAATGTACTTAATAATTAGCAGGTTTCCTCTCAAATAATTGCGACCTTATTTTAGTATCTTCAGAGCAATATATTTATAAGGGAGGTGTGATGTATAGAAATAATTATGTGGGTAAACTTAAGTATGCATATTTAGGTATAGGGTAGATTAGAACCTACATGTATTCAGTCTATGATTAAACCTCTTACTGATCGCATTACGGATGTATTAATTATTGACTACCTGGACTTCCACCCTGCCATATTCCTGGATTCTACAGTATCATTGACCAAAGTCACCTTGTTGGCATTTCGCACGGTAGCACGAAACAAGGTACCTATAGCCATAACTACGTCACAGACACCACTTTGCTTTTCAAACTTTGTTGTTGAAATATGTAGGGGTAATAGCATTAATGATTGTCACATCTAGTAAGATGTGACATCTAGAACAAATTTTGTGCGCCATGTTTGGCAGTTGACAGCTGTGAGAGAATCAAAGAGTAGTATAGACTTGTGGTGATTTTCACTACAACTTTTGGGACAAATAATTTCTTAGGGATGTCATCTCCTGTTGCTCAATGGATGTACCTTGCGGAGTGCAGGGAGAGATTGGTCACTAGAGTTGCAGATTTTTTTTTATACCACGACGGTGGCATACAAGCATACGGCCCGCCTGATGGTAAGCAGCTACCGTAACCTATGGACGCCTGCAACTCCACAGGAGTCACATGCGCGTTGCCGACCCTTTACAAAAAGGATTCACTGTGTTGATGGCTAAAGGAACAAGAAGGTCCCTCATCGTCAACACATTTTCCGATTTTGCAGAATCCACTAAACCACATCCACTAATTTAGTAAAAAATATTTGAAATTGAAAAGTTTGAGAATCAAAGTGGTGTCTGTGAAGTATGGCTATACCTTGTTTTATTCTCACGTGATCGAGTATGATACTCGACTCGAAAACGAGTGTTCAGTTGGGCGACCTTTTAGACTAGCTTTTTTAATGCAAGGCTATTCTCGCGTGTGAGGCTTCAGGCAGTCTACTATTTATTATTGTTCTTTGTTCTGGTGTTGTAAGTATGGGCTGCATGCATCGACATATGACGTTTTGACCCCTCCCTCCTTAAGGGTGCGTTTCCACCGGAGATGAGCGATGTTGCGTTGCAAAGAATGTGTTTCTTAAGAACCAATCATAGAGCTTGTGTAAGGATAAACAAATAAAGTGATTCTATTGGTGCTCAACAAACACATTCCTCGCAATGCATCTTCACTCATCTCTGGTGGAAACGCACCCTAACTGTCACACGAGGTCTCTTTTGTAAATCCCTTAGTGATGGTCAGCACGGGTTCATCAACAGTGTTGCACTGGCAGGTCATCCTGATCATCCGCGCCACGAGACAGACGGCACGGGTCCTGCCACGGTGGTGGATGGCACTGGTCTGGCCGCGGTGACGCGCAGCACGGGTCCTGCCGCGGTGGTGGATGGCACTGGTCTGGCCGCGGTGACGCGCAGCACGGGTCCTGCCGCGGTGGTGGATGGCACTGGTCTGGCCGCGGTGACGCGCAGCACGGGTCCTGCCGCGGTGGTGGATGGCACTGGTCTGGCCGCGGTGACGCGAAGCACGAGTCCTGCCGCGATGGTGAATGGCACTGGTCTGGCCGCGGTGACGCGAAGCACGAGTCCTGCCGCGGTGGTGGATGGCACTGGTCTGGCCGCGGTGACGCGAAGCACGAGTCCTGCCGCGGTGGTGAATGGCACTGGTCTGGCCGCGGTGACGCGAAGCACGAGTCCTGCCGCGGTGGTGGATGGCACTGGTCTGGCCGCGGTGACGCACAGCACGGGTCCAGCCACGGTGACGGGATGCGCGTTGCCTCACGGCCGCCGGCGGCAGTTGATGCACTCGCACGGCGCCGGCGCCGCCTCGTCCGGGAGGTGCGCGTGCGACGCCCGGTAGCACAGCTCGCGGTAGCGCGCGCAACCTGCCACAAACACAATATTAAGTTGCTTGACGCAGGTGCGGTCCGGGGGAGGGGGGAGGGAGTCACATGGAAAAAAATTCAAATTCCCTCTCAAAAAAATCATTTCTGCATTATTGACGACCCCCCCCCCCCCCCCCCAATTTAAGGCTGCGACCGCGCCTAGCGTGACGATGCCTACAAAAGAACGGAACTGTGTCCATGGCCCACGGTTCGCATTCGCATATCGCCATGCTTCCGGCCGTGGAGTGCCGTGGACACAGTTTAGCACACCCAAAGCAGAACTTCCTCTACAGCTTTGAGTGTACTCCCTTCCGATCCAAAGGGGAAACAAACTTTTGATTCTGTATTCGTAACTTGGATATGAGATGAGAAACAATGAGCTAACCAAAAAAGAAAAATCCTCGTTCGAAGCCAATCACAAAACTTGGTACAAGTGATGTCGCATGGATATCCACATGTCACAGTTTGGTATGTGTCATAGTGGTCTAAGTCCTCGCGATGTTATTTATTATGTTTAAGAATCCAATCAAGCATGATGTGACTCCTACGCGCTCATGCAATGTCGGTCAGCAACAAAATCAAAAGTGGTTTTTGAGCTAGGTGCCCACTGCGGCAGCGCGAAGCACATTGCACTTGACTCATGTTCATTCACTTTGAATTGAATGGTAGGTAAGTACAGTCGCCATCAGATATATCGGAGCGGCTAAGGTGGTCACAAATATCGGAACAGCGCCTCTATTTACAAGGCGACACAGTGCCGATAATTTTGAGTACCTACCTTGGCCGCTCCGATATATTTGATGGAGACTGTACCACTGTCACAGTTCCGTCGAACCCACGACCCTCAGCAGTGGAAACCAGAATAAAGGTTTACATGATGCAGGTCATTAAAATGAAGACAGTTAGCTTTAAACTGCGTTTCTACTAGAGATGAGCGAGAATGCGTTGCGAGGAATGTGTTTCTTAAGAACCAATCCTAAAGCTGCGTTGTGCGAGGATAAACAAATGAAGTTATTCTATTGGTGCTTAACAAACACATTCCTCGCAACGCATCCTCGCTCATCTCTGGTGGAAACGCAACCATAAAATCCATTCAACCAGATCAAACCAGAAAAGGTGAGCTGAACTTGATTTTTATTTATCTAAACATTTAGAGTCATTCGGGGTAACAGCTCGCGGTGGGCCAAGTTTTTTTAGAAAATGTTGATTGGGGTAAAAATACCTACGAGGCCAGAAGTACGCATTTTACGATGCGTACCTTTACCCTAATGTCAAAAAAGTCTTTAAAAAAAGCACAGTGGAGATAGCAAGGTTAAATAAGAGCTTAATTTTAAAGATGACCAGGTTTTCACTAAAAATATATATTACCATGTATCTATGAAAATGTTCGCGTACTTTTACCCAACTGTGTGCTTAATTTTACCCACATGTCGGAGCAAGAGTACGTTTAATTTGAAATAGACTTTCTATAATACTACATTGAAAAAATGCAAAAATATTGTTTTTAGTAGCTTTTACGGACCTGAGCAAAAAAATGCGTGCTCTTAACCCGAATGACTCTACGTTAGGTACCTACAACAACAAAAAATGTTCTGCTTGATTTTCCTGTTCCAATGGGGTTATTCGAGATTAGATCTTCATTAGCATTTATATTTTTATCACACGATTTAGATTCTTATATCGAATGTAATACTTACCTTGCATCCGCCGCCTAATTCAGTTCAGATCGAAAGTGCTAGCAATAACGTTCTGAGTGAAAACCGACGTAATTATGAATTATCAAGTAGATAATAATGAAGTCCAATATATAATGGAAAAAGATGTCAAAATGGTACTAAACGAGTACGGGTTTTGTGATGGTGTTATAGAAAACTACTCGGTGCATTATGTTGGTGATAAAATGGTAGGTTTCGGAGGCGACTATTTGAAGCTACGAGTATCTGTGTCTTCAGAGACACCAAAACGACTGCATTTCTTCATCAAAGCAGTTTCTAAAACGAATCCAGCCAAAGCCATTATGGATAAGGAGATGGGGACCTTCGATAATGAGCAGATGTTTCATGATGTGATCCAAAGGAATATTACAGTGCCAGGTAAGTAAAATATAGGTACAGACCTAATAATTACTTAGGACACTTAGGTCACTTGTTTTTTTAGTTAAAGTAGGTATATAACAAGGTGTAACAAAAATGCTCGTGATCCGTTTAAGGGCATAATTAGTATCGTGTTTGTATTATGAAAAACTAAAAAATTTTTTTTTTTTTATTATGAAAAACTAAGAAAAAAAAATTTTTTTTTTGCGCGATAATTTATAATAAAAATCGCAAAAAAAATTGGTTTTGTATGGAGGGTCGACCTGCTGGGATGACGCGTGTCCCATACAAAAAAAAATGTTTGCGTCCAAAAATTTTTTCTCCTACTTTTCTTAGTCGCAGTACGATACCAATAATGTCAAAAGGTTAATAGAACTGCCTGATAGGGGAAATAATTCGTGTATAGCTGAATTTTGGTGTAGTTGTAGATAAAGGTATCTTACACAACATACTAAAAGTACCGGTGGATGGGGGCGCCGCTAGCGGGGAGGGGGCGTATGAGTATGTGTTTTAATTACGCAGACAAAGTTTTAAAATAAAATGTGAAATAATATTATTTTTTCGGGTACCTCCCGTACACATGGAGTGGGGGGGTAAATATTTTTTTTACTCCAACCCTAATGTGTAGGATATCGTTGGATAGGTATTTTAAAACAAATGAGGGTACTCTAAATCAATTTTTGGATAAAACTAATACTTTCGTAAATATTAGCTCCGAAAGTTTAAAAAAGTGTTTATCGTATTTCCTCTATATCTCATTAAACATTGGTCCCAGCAAAAAAGTGCAAAGAATATTTTTTATTGAAAATTATATGTGAATGAATTAAGCGATAGAACATTTTTTCGTATGAGCCACCGTTACCGAGTTATTTACGAAAAACCATAATAAATAACCATAATAACCTTTACACCCCTCCCTCCCCGCTAGCGGCGCCCCCATCCACCGGTACTTTTAGTATGTTGTGTACGACACCTTTGCCTACAACTACACCAAAATTTGGCTATACACGAATTATTTCCTCTAAGTTTTCCTTCATTTGGTGGGCTATAAACGGATCACCACTATTTTTGTTACACTCTGTACAGGTACTTGATGCTCGTAGCTAATTCCCCAAAAATGCAAAATTTTCCATAACGAAAAAAAAATTTCCGCAATTTTTTTCCGGGATTGTATTAACTTTCCAATGTAAAATGAAAACATTTCTTTATTATATTTGTACTTTTCCACAAATAGTTACCTAAGTATAGTCTTTTAAAAGCATTCCCAACCTTGCACACCCGACATGGTCATGGTCAACGAGAGGCAAGTCGCCGGAAATTCAGTTTTAGGGATAGGACAGTTTTAGCCATTGCCAACAAAGCTTTACTCGTATTTTGAGATTCTGAGATGAGAAAGTAGGTAAGTAGCTAAAAGTGGTACCGTATAGAAGTCTACAACTTTGCCCGCTTTTTGCGATGTTTTACTTTTTTCCCGGGTTAATGGTCCATATTGTATAACCTATCTATGCCACTCATACGTTGACATATGTACATATATTTGTGTGAGTGAGCAAACTATAGATAAAAGCGGTTAAAGTAGTTTAGAAAAGGGGTTTTAAACGGGCGGGCCAAAATAATGAAAAAAATTTAACATTGCCCACTTTTTCGTACATGCGCTTAACTATAAAACAATTAACTATATGGTCATTGACTATTAAATAATATAATCAACAATAGGCCTGGCATAGTTGTATCGCATTATAAGTTCTTTTAACATTTCACCTCCAAACTCGTTTGGGAAAAGTCATAAAAAATTGTGAATGCTTTCATACAAAAAATTTTAGGTCCTTTTGGCCCACCAAAAAATACATCCGCAATCACAGCCGGTTGACGCGTGACTGAAATTAGATACAATACAATCAAATTACCAGTGTTCCCAACAATATAATTAAACACAGATAAATACTAAAGTGTATGTGTAAATCCATACTAATATTATAAATGGGAAAGTGTATGTGTGTTTGTTTGTTTGTCCGTCTTTCACGGCAAAACGGGGCGACTAATTGACGTGATTTTTTAAGTGGAGATAGTTGAAGGGATGGAGAGTGACATAGGCTTCTTTTTGTCTCTTTCTAACCCCCCACTTCCCTAAAATGGGGGGTGGAAGTTTGTATGGTTTGTTACCCCGAATTTAACGCGAGCGAAGCCGCGGGCAAAAGCTAGTAGTTTTATAATATTTCGCTTCTATTTTAAGGTGACGCGTTGGGAAACGTCATCTTAAAAGGCAAAGTTGTACAGTCACCAGTAGAAGTAGCTAAGCGGGTTAGGAGTTTTTGTTTTTATACCACGACGGTGGCAAACAAGCATACGGCCCGCCTGATGGTAAGCAGCTACCGTTGCCTGCAACTCCAGAGGTGTCACATGCGCTGACGACCCTTTACAAAAAGGAGGATTCACTGTGTTGCCTATAGCCGTATAGGAACAAGGGGTCAATCGCCGTCAACAGACTGGGTCCTCTTTGAGCTGTTTGGCTACCTTACTCACCAGCAGGAACACAACACTGAGTAGGGTCTAGTGCTATTTGGCTGTGGTTTTCTGTAAGGTGGAAGTACTTCCCCAGTCGGGCTCTGCTCCAGATTTGAGCGAGATTTGACCATGGATAGAGTGCCCCACGATGAATATTTTTTAGTATTGGAGGGCTGTAAAATTTTGGGATCTTCACGTCAAAATCAGGGGTCCCGTGCAATATGTTATTACTTTCTGGTTAAGGCTGCTAGGGGTTGTGTGGTATCATTTCTGTATAAAACAGACATGCAGAATTCATTTTTGATAATAAAAAATTAAAAATCGATACTAAAAAAAAAGCTCTGTTGAGAGGAAAAAAACTCAAAAAAATATTATTTTTTAGAACGTTATATAAGTAATAAATATAATTTATTTTTAAGTAAAAAAAGTATCATAAGGAAGCATATTTAATATTTTTTAAATATATACAATTTTAAATCTATCACTGTACAAAAACTACGCGAAAAAAAATTATTTGCGTCGTGGTGTATATGTTTTCTCCATTATAAATATGGAACATCAATAAGAAACGTGAACATCCGTTGCGAATTGACCTTAAAATGTATGTATTGCTTATTATTAGTCAATTTTGTTCAGAATACCTTCTACAAAATGAATAAAAAAGAATTAAAATACACATATTTCCTTATACTAACTTAAGTATTCATCGCTATAATTGGAACAAGTGTGTTTTTTAATTATTATTTTTTTCATTTCTGCATTTGTTTGTAAAAGGTATTCTGAGCAAAAGTGACTAATAATAAACAATACATACATTTTAAGATCCCCTCGCTACGGATGTTCACGTTTCACATTGATTTTCGATACTTACTATGGAGAAAACGTTTACACAACGACGCGATTTTTTTCGCGTAGTTTTTGTATCGTAAAGGCCTTAAAATTGGATATATTTAAAAACTGCATTAAATATGCCTCATAATAACATTTTTTTTAATTTAAAAATTTACGATATTTTTTACTTATACAACGTTCTAAAAAATAATATTTTTGTGAGTGTTTTTCCTCTTCGCAGAACTTTTTTTAAATATGGATTTTTACTTTTTAATATCAAAAATGAATTCTGCATATCTGTTTTATTTATACGGAAATGATACCACACAACCCCTAGCAGCCTTAACCAGAGAGTAATAACATATTGCACGTGACCCCTGATTTTCACGTTAAGGCCCAAAAATTTTACGAACCTCCAATACTAAAAAAAATATTCATCGTAGGGCACTCTATCCATGCAAAAAAACTCGCAACTTTTTCTCGATGCGCACAATTTTTTTCACTTTTGTACTGCGAGAAAACCCTACTAGTGCTGTGCCCTATCACACATAACGAGATGAAATTCGCAGTGCCCATACCTCTCTTTTGGACGTAGTTTAAGGACATACCCGTGTCCGGACGTAGTTTAAGGACATACCCGTGTCCGGACGTAGTTTAAGGACATACCCGTGTCCGGACGTAGTTTAAGGGCATACCCGTGTCCGGACGTAGTTTAAGGGCATACCCATGTCCGGACGTAGTTTAAGGGCAGACCCGTGTCCGGACGTAGTTTAAGGGCATACCCGTGTCCGGACATAGTTTAAGGACATACCCGTGTCCGGACGTAGTTTAAGGACATACCCGTGTCCGGACGTAGTTTAAGGGCATACCCGGGTCCAAAATAAGCTGTACATTTATATTTAAGACACCGAACACCGACAAAAATCACCGAAAATAAGTATTAACCCAGTAACCTTGTCGCCTGAAAGTACGGGGAGTACCCCGTACGCACGCTCAGTAGTGCGTCAAATCCGGTAGTTCTGATTTATTAGAAAAATCGAATTGTATTCCGGACTTTGGCGATTATGACCCTAAAGGACTGGTTTTTGATATTATCTTGTCAGGATTTTTTTAAAGAAGACTAAATTTGCTACCATGTGAGACTAGAATTGTCTCTGTAGCCAAATACCAAAATCCCGGCGCTCGAGATCACAAACATGGATTATTTATTGGGCCAACATCACAAACAAGTCTGCAAAAAATCAGATCTACCGGATTTGATGCACACGATGATTGTATAAAATTACTGGATTATATGTCTCTGGCGATTCCGTTTATATTTAGATATGGTTTCTACCACGAGTACCTAATGAATATGTATGTAGTATAATTTGACTGCATTTATAACATTCACGCTTATTTGGTATCTATTTATAGACGGAGAGCTGGCCACGTCAGACATGACACAATATCTATAAATAAGACAACTTCGGCTATTTGATCTATTTTGGTATTACTTTTTTTCAATATTAAAACCTACCAGATGCCCGGATCTAGCAATAAGGATTATGTTGCTCTCATTATTATGTCATATCTGACGTAGCGTTCTTAAGTCTACTAGTCATAAGAGCTAATTTCTTTCTAATACAATACCTGCATTTAATTTCAGGTCTGAAACCCTGGAGTGCAAAATTTGTGACTTGCCTTGAAAACGCAGTGGTTTTCGAAGATCTGTCGGCTCTACAATATGAAATGAGGAGTAGATTTGTGAAATTCGATAAGCAGCATACCTTACAAGCACTTCAAGCTCTGGCTACGTTCCACGCCAGCTGCATCATCTTCGAGGAAACAAGGACCAAACAATTACAGCGACCCTACACACTAAAAGACGACTATAATGAAAAACTAGGGACAGGTGGCTTCATTGAAACCGATTCTTGGTTTATCCAATGCCGAGTTGGAGCTTTAGAAGCTGTTAAAGCTTTCTCTAAATACAGGAACAGTGATGACATGGAAACCATTGAAAGACGTTGGAATACCGTGTTCAACTCCGTTTTGTTGTTAGCTGAGCCATCATCGAAGTATCGAAACGTGTTATGTCATAGAGATTTGTGGAATAATAATATGCTGTTTCACTATAAACGACTAGAAGATAGCAGTGTAGTGCCTGATAGCTGTGTGTTTGTGGACTTTGCTGCAGTGCGCTGCATGCCGCCCGCAGGAGACGTGATGCAACTTCTCCACTGCAACTTGACTCCTCGTTATCGGAAACATAATCTAGAAAGATTCCTGAACTACTACTATGACGAGCTGAAGCTTATCCTTGGGAACCATAAAGTCGATATTGAAGAATTTTTAACTAAAGATGACTTTATGAGTTCAGCTAAAGAACAGAATCGTTGGGGGCTTGTGACGCACGCTTGCCTGGTGCAGACCTTTTGGCTGGAAGACGAGATGATGACTAATATATCCAAGGACTCTTCATTGTTCGATGAAATCATGTTGAATGACAAGACAACCTTTATGATAAATATGATGGAAAACGACGAAGACTACAAGAAAGTTATTTTGGAAGTGCTTGAAGAGTTTATTGAACAATATATTTTAAAAGCAGACGGAAATGAATTATAAATTGCCTGTATAATTTTAGGAATTAGGTAGGTAAGTATATTAGCATATT
Organism: Pammene aurita; assembly: GCA_947086415.1. NCBI lineage: Eukaryota > Metazoa > Arthropoda > Insecta > Lepidoptera > Tortricidae > Pammene > Pammene aurita. Next base: position 650,295 of record OX352305.1, on the reverse strand, counting down.
ACCTACTGTAAGTACGAATATGTAGGTATATAGTGCATTATGTAACAGAGCAGTCCTCTTTTTTCATTCAGTAACAATTTAATGAAATTTTAGGTTTTTCAAGCCTCGTCAGCCCTGCTAGCATGACTTACATTGTCGCGCGACTCTCCATACTTCAGGCGCGACTCGAAGTATGAACTCGCGCGCGACAACGCATGTAATGCTAAGCCGCCAAAATTATAAATGTAATAAATTTTAATAAGAACTAAAATAAAAAAAAAGGAGTAACAAATGTTTCTTTTCATATCGGTAACGAGTTTTTCTCAGTTTTTCCGTGCAGTGGTCTTATGTCCACATGTTATGATATGAGCTTGTTTGATTTTATACTATACTTGCTAAAGGCTATTGTAAGAATCTTGCACTAATATCAGCATTGAGTAAGAGCATTGTAAGCGGTTATCTTAGAAGTCTTATAACCTAATCTCATATATACGTATAAGAGCATTTTACAATGCGATTATTAGCCACTTACTCCTAAAAGTGCATTTACTAAGACTACGAGTATATGCACTTAAGAAAATTGGTCTTGTATCCACATTTTCTGAGCTCGTTTACTTGGTAAATGCTATTGTAAAGAATGTCAAATTAATATCAACATGGCATAAGACTTTTCTATGCTGTTATTGGCCTAATAACGCTTAGGTAACTTAAATTACCTACCTAATTAGATTAAGGTCAAAGCCAAAAATTTATATTTATTTTTAATGCATTTTCTGTGACGGTTTGATTAGTTGATTTTTAGTAAATTACAGGGGGGGTTCCCTGTAATTCATTTCTAATTCATTTCAAAATAGAGTAAACCTTTTGGATCCTGAATGCTAATATTTGATCTTATAATAGTCTAAGTACACTATTGTGTTCTTGAACAATGCAGCTAAACCATGGCCGTCTTATAATAAGCTATAATTACATTTTAACAATAAATTAATTAATTAATTTAAATTCATACTCAATACCAAAATAACGAAGCGCATAAAGTTTGAACCGTAAAACGGGGTGTACTTTACAGTAAAAAAATCCAATACGAATACTTCCTGTAAACGACAAATACGTAGACATGATAATCGTCACGTTATTATACTTATCCACCACACTCACATTGTAAGTTCTATAAAATGTGTTCAAAAACGGTAGGCAATGGACAGCATAACAACAACTGATTTTACTATGATGAGTTTTTTATCTGTGGCAGTAACGTAATTTTAACATTACATGCTCAAATACTGTTAAGTTATGAGTTTCAAATTTGGTACATCGATTTTGGTAACGTAATGAAAATTCAGCCTTCCTCCCCGATCGTTCACACAATCGAGTTGGCCATGGCGGTGCTATGGCGGTTATTCTAATGGTTTCCGAACACGTCATTTAGGGTTTATAATATGTGTGTAGATAAAGTAGTGTATACAACTGTACGTAATTAGGGCTTAAAACACTCGTGTGATCTTATTATGAATTCACACTCGTAATTTAAGGACCCTTATTACGTAACAGTTACATAAACTACTATCACAATGTACTTATGTATGAAACAAATTCTTTATCTTTTTTGTTATAAGCAACAACGAACTACTTATAACAATTATATATATATTTACATTACACATTTATTTGCACATAAACAAGTACCCCATAAGCCTTTCAGTTTTTGACAAACTGCAAAAGCAATTAAGGGCTATTGTACCAAGGGTCTGCCTGAAAACTAGCGTTGTAGTAAGTTAAGCTTGTTACAATATCATACTGATGCAAGATTCTTTTTGACGTCATATATTAATACTTTTTATCTAAATGTAAAACAAATTTTCTGTACTTTTTAATCCTAGTTTTAAGGTTTTTTTAGTTTTGTAGCATTTTCTGTTAAATTGTAAATCCATGTGATGTTAAATAAAAATGTTCTGTCTATGTCTAACTATTTTTTTTCTTTTACAACAGTTTTGATACTACGTAAATTCAATATAAACTTGCTTAGGCTAAGAAGATTCTAATGTTAGACCAATTTCAGTCTGCGTCGGCTTACTTCCGTAAGAGCGTTAGTAGCCTAAGTCGCCTAAGAAGGTTATAATATAACTTAATACCAATTTAAGTCTAATAGGCCAGGCAATAGAGGGGTTGACCTCGCATTAACTCCTCAGTCCAAAAAAACTTTACAGCATGATAAAGTGTCAGGAGTACATGGTATATAAATAATTTTCCAAAAAAAAAACTATTGTCCTTCTTAGGTTTTTTTATCTAAACTGCAAACGTAAATATAGACGATATAAGTATCGTCTATATTTACGTTTGCAAAAATGCTCAGTCTAATTTTATTGCACTAGAAATATTGACTTGATGTATGTAACCGATGTTAAGAATATAAAAAAAAAATCCATAACTGAACATATTTTTTTATAAAAACTATTTTTTTTGTGTAACTCACGCCGGAAATTTGCTCCGTCTTTTTTTTTACTGAAGTGACATTAAATGTATGTATTCTACGTATAACAAAAAAAATCCAAAAATTTCATCATCAAACTTTATCAGTATAAAAATTTGCTTATTATTCGCAGTAGAATATTGCTCCGTCAATATATTTTTTAAATTATATTTCCTTTAAGAGTTTTCTTGCGACTGTACAAAAATCCAAAAAAATATCCTGCGTATTAAAAAGTTAAATCATGTCACAAATAAAGATACCTAATATTTCACTCGTTAGTGGAATGCGCACGTGCAGGACGCGGGACGCGGGAGCGGGGATGCGAGGGGCCATGCGCAGCGTTCTCGTTATCTTCTTTAATAAACTCAAAGAAAAAGTTTACTTTTATGGTTTTGCACGTTACTAAAATATACATTAACACTACATTAATACACCCATACTGTTAGTAATTTTATCTTAGTTGATATAATTTGTAGTGGTGCTAAACGTCTAGTCACAGTGTAAATAAAAAAGTACGCCAGTTGTAATATATTTGACACATTTTTAAAATGCATGCGTGTTGTGTAGATGTGTCATATGCAGACTCCGTTATCAGTGGTGAAAATTTAATGATATCGAATCATAGGGTTGTCACACAATATTTTATTTCGAATACAACATGTGACATATTAAAAAAAACATAATTTTTAATTATATCACCGCTCCATGACAAAAAAGTTACATTCGTTGAGATGGTATTTTCATTAGGTAACATTTTCCGTAACTCTGATGTCTGGTTATCGCTTGTGCAATACAATTAATTTTTTGGCCATCTTTTTCCACTTGTCATAATTGTTTTGAATACTGTGACCATTTCATCCTAGGAACCGTCATATATGTACGATTTAACACGTTTTAACACGAATCTTAGTCATCTTACTTTAAAATGTATATGCATTTGCACAATTGTATCATGTTACTGAAAAAATAAAACAAATTTATTTATTTATTAGAAAACTATAATCTAATAGGTACGCTTACCAGGCTTACCTATTCGGAAAAATTGGTATCTATTGCACAGTTATACTAAATTTAGTAACCATTTCCGCAATAACCATTTAGCAAGATTATTCAGGAAATCCATACTTTTACTGAATAAACAATTAAGTGATTAATATGACATTAATCATAATTGCCGAAAAAAATACAATTAAGTAACTATTATGGAGTTTATATACCAAATTAAACCTCGTTAAAGTCCTTTGCCTTACTATACAGGCTGGAAAGATAAATCGGGCCCTGGAGGAAAACTACCTTAAAACGTTGAGATAGCTCAATTCACTGAAAGGAAACATTCTTTAATTTCTTTAAAGGGACATAACTGCATTTACAAATTTTTGGAAAAGAGTACAGTTTTCAAAAAAAAGTATTTATTTTGTAATTTTTGCCATAAATATTTTTTATGACAATTGATGCCAATCGATCCTGTTTCCAACGAGGATAAAAACTTCTAAATACCAACCAAGTTTAGGGCACAAGAAAACACATACATAATAATAATAATATTTTTCATACAATTAGTATGAAATAAAGTGAAAATTAAGAAAAAAACTGTGAATGCAGTTTTAGTTTTTAGGAAAAATAAAAGAATGTTTCCTTTGAGCGAATTAAGCTATCTCAAGGTTTTAAGGTAGTTTCCCTCCAGGGCCCGACTTATCTTTCCACCCTGTATAAATCAAATAAGTATATAGCTTACATCAAAATATATATACGTCATGTTAAGAATATTAAAATGTGCTATGCCAACCCTAGCATTTTAATTAAATTTTCACCACTGAAAACGGGGTCTAGTCATATGGAACAAATAAAACTATTTTGTAAATTTTTGGAAATTGTGATTTTCTTTAAGTTGAAACAGATTTTTACAAAAAGATTTATTCAATCGGTCACTAATGTAACTGTGGTGACGATAATTTGTTCCTGTTGTCGCTCATTAGGGACATAGGGCTCGCATAAAAGTTTTGCACTTGCCACGATCTTAAACGGCAACTTCTAGCCGAGACCGGCTTAGGCTACATCTGTCTCAACTTATCGCCTCTTTGTATTGCGGGTTTGGGGGGGCGACCCGACATCCTACTGCCAGTAGATTGCCAGCGGAGACTATGTGGATAAGTGGTTATCCGGTCTTCGGAGTAAGTATTCGCTTCGATCCATACAGATACAAATAATTTATTGTACCTACGAAACAACACATGACAATGGCCAGTGTTTGGCGTACAATAATATTGATTCTATTGCATGTTATGTCATTGAATGTCTAATAATGTTTATAGTTATATCAACCATAGGTAGATGCCAAATAAAAAGATGCTGCCTGCTGGCCTCGCCTCGGATACTGGAGGACTTGGTCACTTTTTCTAAAGCATATGACATCTACTCGTATTTCGACTTATAACAAAATAAATAATTAAATATTACACACAGAGAAAAATATACAGTTGTCACAGGTGAATTACACAACAGACATAAATCTTATTTAAGCGTCATTTATAAGTACAACTTATGTTTAAATTTGGGTAAAATAAAAAGTTTAAGTCATCTGGTAAATGCGCTGTTTCGCATATGTCTTGATATACCCGTTATGAAGAAATCTATGGTTATCGCTCTAGCGGGGAGGCGGGGGGCGACGACAAAAAGTCGCGCGTACCAGATCTGTGGGCACGGCAGTTCCCCTGCCAAGTCGAGCAAAACAAAGGCACGGCCGAACCATCCTTTTTCCGAAGCCATTCAGGCCATTTTCGACCCCCCTCTAATTCTGTTATCGATAAAGCTAGAAGGCTGAAATTTCTGTGACAAAGAGGCCATAACACAAGAAAGATCCCAATATCATTGAATTTCACTATATACTTTAAGAACTATTGCAAGTCAAAATTCCTTAATTTTGTCACTTCTCTCTAGTGATTACTTGCCGAGTACTACCCAGCTAGGTAGATGTGTACCAGGCCAGTAATTTGTCCTAAGGGTGTGCCCTTAGGACAAATTACTGACAAACTTGGTTGAGGCATATAGCATGCGTACCTTGAGACCGGTAGGGCGTTTCTCAAAAAGTCCTCGGCAATGCGCCGAGGGTCATGTTTCTGCGTTGAACAAACGTTAGCGGCATCTATATAACTCGATCAATGTACCATCTGTTGGTAGGCGGCGTGACTAGTGTCGAAGCGTAGTTGTATCGGTGCATGCGGCTCCATTGTGTGCATTGTGACACTACAAGCATCATCTGCTTGGCGAGTAGTGGTGATGGTGAGGCAATGATACTCTGATGCTTCAATTAAATACTAAATTGTTTAATTAATAATACGCCATCAATAGTAGTTTATGTAACTGTTACGTAATAAGGCCTAATTACGTACAGTTGCATACACTGCTTTATCTACACTCATATTATATATATTAAATTAAGTGTTCGGAAACCATAGAATGACCGCCATTGTACCGTCATGGCCAACTCGATTGTGCCGGCGCTCGCGCGGGACCAATCGAGTTGGCCATGGCGGTAACATTATGTTATCAAATTCGATGTTCCAAATTTGAAACTCATTGCTTAACAATATTTGAGCATGCAACGTTAAAATTACGTTACTGCCGCAGATAAGAAACTTATCATAGTTAAATCGTTTGTTGTAATGCTTGTCATTGTCTACGGTTTTCGAACGCATTTTAGAGTACTTACAGTATGAGTGTAGATAAAATATTTATTAAAATTATAATGATACGAGTTAAGTACAAATATGAAATTAGACATTTATATAATTGAAGTAACTTACTCCACTTTTTTCACTATGACGCAAGCTATAAGCATAGCTGAGTCGTAGCCGCGCATGCTAAACTGGACTCAATAGCTGAAGCACGACGACATATTACTGCGTGCTCACTCGCTTTAAAAGGCTAGACAAATTTTTCATTTCGAGATTTGACGTATTGTATGTGGAATATTTTTTGGAAATTTCGGTTGTGGCTGTTGAATTGACTACCTTACGTGAATAAAAAACGAAACCATGCTGAGGAATTTTCTAAAAAGTTTATGAAATATACTGTAATAACAATTTTATTTTTAGAATTTTTTTTGGATATTCGTAAATATTATGCTAAAATAAGATTAACGTAACACCCACTGTTACAAACCTGACTGAGAAATTTTCCAAACAAAATGACGAGTGTTACCAATTACTTGTGAATAAAAGTGACAGTTTGATTTGAATTTTTTTTTGAACTTTTGACAGTATCTGTCAGTAATCAAAATAATTTGTTTAGTGAAAAAAATATACCCTGAGAAAAATTCCAGTACAAAGTATTAAGCTTTTTGTACATTTTTGTAGAAATACCAAAACTGACATACTTTTTTTTTGGAAAAATAGTGTTTTGTGTTTGTTATGACCTATACTACATCCTAGCAAAAGAATAATCGACTGAGGAATTAATGCGAGGTCTCCATACAACGACCCGGTAGATTTCCCACACTATAAGTAGACTTACAAGACACGTAAAAGCGATATTAGCCTATAAATAATAAATAAATAATAAATATTATAGGACAATCTTACACAAACCGACCTAGTCCTACAGTAAGCTCAATGAGGCTTGTGTTGTGGGTACTAGACGACGATATATATAATAGATAGATATAGATAAATACTTAAATACATAGGAAACATCCATAACTCAGGTACAAATATCTGTGATAAACACACAAATAAATGCCCTGACCAGGATTCGAACCCGGGACCTCCTGCTTCGTAGGAAGTGTCACTACCGACTGGGCTAGGAGGCCGTTAAAGCCCGTAGAGGCCTATGTCGGGTTAAATTCGTTTTGGCACGAATGCGGTAAGTTCAAAGAGCATTCAATTAGACTGATATTTATTAGAATTATATTAAACTACATACGCTTATAATTGCTGCCCAAATACGGGCGTATACAATTATATAAGTTTGATATAAGAGCAAAAAATTTTAGTTTTCAGATTAATTAACGAAACGTAACGTAAGCTTTATTTTTGCTGGTTGGGGATGTATACAAAAACCGGCCAAGTGCGTGTCGGACCACGCATAGGAGGGTTCCATACCTTCAATGTAATAAGAACCAAACTAATACCAAAAGGTCGTATCTGATGCCTATGGAAGAAGTTTTTTGGAGATAACTCAAAAATGGCTGAACCGATAATGTTCAAAATAATTTTCGTAGAAAGTATATGATAAGGCACATCGCCTCAAATTTTTTCATATTTTTTGGACTTATGGTTCAAAAGTTACAGGGGGGGGGGGGACACAAATTTTCTGACTTTCGAAGCGATTATTTCAGAAAATATTCACTTAATCACAAAATGCTCAAAAAAAACCTCAATGTTATTTTTAAAGACCTATCGATTGGTGTGTCACATGTTGATATTTGGTTAAAAAAACATTTTTTGAAATTTAGTTACATCTATGGGGCGCCCCCCTAAAAATATTTTTTTTCCAAATTAAACTCCATAACTAAGTAGCCGCATACAAAATACACCTTATGTGTAAATTTTATTCAGAGTAGTAGTAGTTCAGGGTAGTTTTTTATACGTCGTATAGTTTCCGAGTAAAATGGCTGTGACATACGGACGGACAGACAGACAGACCGACAGACAGACATGACGAATCCATAAGGGTTCCGTTTTTTGCCATTTGGCTACGGAACCCTAAAAAAGGAGCACAGTCTAAGAAATTTTTGAGGCTCCAAGTCTGAAGCGCCATCTGAACGAGAGCAAGCCAAAGTTACCGCATAATGTAGGGTAGTGCGATGCGATAACTTTGGTTTGCTCTCGTTTAGATGGCGCTTCAAATTTGGAACCTCAAAAAGTTCCTAGACTGAGCTCCTCTATAAAATACAGACCTATTCTCTGTAGCTAGCAAGAGGAATTGACAAATATTTTTGTATTAATTAGGAAATAAAAAACCGGCCAAGATCGTGTCGGGCCACGCTTAGTGTAGGGTTCCGTAGTTTTCCGTCCGTCACAGTAAGTGTCCCCACTTAAGAGTTAAAACAACACCGCCATGTAGGATATGAGCGTTCCACGTACAGCGACATCTATCGGCAAATTAAGTAAACTATTGCGCGCGAGCTTAAAGTACGGAAGATGATTTTTATGGGATAATTCTTTATTGCGTGAACCGATTTTCACCATTTTTACTTTATTTGAAAGCACGTCATATCATTGTGATTTTGTAGAAATTACAGGTACAATAAACACCTGCTTATACGGTTAAATTACAAACCAAGTTCAGAAAATATTTAGTAATTTTTTTTCAAAAACTATTCAACCTATCAAGTTCAAAATAATTTTCCTAGATTTTTTTTTACTTCTGGAGCGATTATTTCCAAAAATATTTACATGATCAAAAAATGATTTTACTAAACCCCTATTCATTTTTAAATACCTATCCAAAAATATATCACACGTTAGGGTTGAAATGAAAAAAAAAATCACTCCCCACTTTACGTATAGGGGAGGTACCCTAATATAAAAAAAAATTCCACTTTTTATTTTACCACTTTGTCGGCGTAATTGATATACATATTAGTACCAAATTTCAGCTTTCTAGTGCTAACGGTCACTGAGATTATCCGCGGACGGACGGACGGACGGGCAGACATGGCGAAACTATAAGGGTTCCTAGTTGACTACGGAACCCTAAAAAAGACTTTGGTCACTAATATATATAAAAAAAAAACATTTTTCAAAATTCTAACCTCACCCATATCTTGGTAAAGGGAAAAGTCGTTGTCGCAAAAAAAAAATAGAACGACCCAACACCACGCGTGATAGAGTTACAACTTCACAAATATATGAAAAAAAAAATAAGTACGGCACTTATTCAACATATTTCACTCTAATATTATAACCTAGTTGTATTTTTTATGATGGTCAAATAGGAAGACGTACACCGTACATGGTATCTATGAAAGCCTATTACTAAACTTCTGGAGCTCGTTTAACGAAGAACTTATTAAGCCAAAGGAAGACTCATTCTAATTAAAAGTTATAAGCTGTCGGTAAAAAGGCCGCTACGAAGTACTCCAGAGTGTACCTGCGGGTGGCAGGGCTAGCCGCGTGTCGGTCGCGAAACCGCGCTGCGCTAGTCGGTCCAGCAGCACCGTCGCCGACCATCACCGCTCGCCCTCGCCCTCTACACCTGCGGGTTTATTAACGAAGTACCGAGTGTACCTGTGGGTGGCAGGGCCAGCCGCGTGTCCGTCGAGAAACCGCGCTGCGCTAGCCGGTCAAGCAGCACGGTTGCCGACCATCACCGCTCGCCCTCTCCCTCTACACCTGCGGGTTTATTAACGAAGTACCGAGTGTACCTGTGGGTGGCAGGGCTAGCCGCGTGTCGGTCGCGAAACCGCGCTGCGCTAGTCGGTCCAGCAGCACCGTCGCCGACCATCACCGCTCGCCCTCGCCCTCTACACCTGCGTGTTTATTAATGAAGTACCGAGTGTACCTGTGGGTGGCAGGGCCAGCCGCGTATCGGTCGCGAAACCGCGCTGCGCTAGTCGGTCCAGCAGCACCGTCGCCGACCATCACCGCTCGCCCTCGCCCTCTACACCTGCGGGTTTATTAACGAAGTACCGAGTGTACCTGTGGGTGGCAGGGCTAGCCGCGTGTCGGTCGCGAAACCGCGCTGCGCTAGTCGGTCCAGCAGCACCGTCGCCGACCATCACCGCTCGCCCTCGCCCTCTACACCTGCGTGTTTATTAACGAAGTACCAAGTGTACCTGTGGGTGGCAGGGCCAGCCGCGTATCGGTCGCGAAACCGCGCTGCGCTAGTCGGTCCAGCAGCACCGTCGCCGAGCATCACCGCTCGCCCTCGCCCTCTACACCTGCGGGTTTATTAACGAAGTACCGAGTGTACCTGTGGGTGGCAGGGCTAGCCGCGTGTCGGTCGCGAAACCGCGCTGCGCTAGTCGGTCCAGCAGCACCGTCGCCGACCATCACCGCTCGCCCTCGCCCTCTACACCTGCGTGTTTATTAACGAAGTACCGAGTGTACCTGTGGGTGGCAGGGCCAGCCGCGTGTCGGTCGAGAAACCGCGTTGCGCTAGTCGGTCCAGCAGCACCGTCGCCGACCATCACCGCTCGGTCTTGCCCTCTACACCTGCGGGTTTATTAACGAAGTACCGAGTGTACCTGTGGGTGGCAGGGCCAGCCGCGTGTCGGTCGAGAAACCGCGTTGCGCTAGTCGGTCTAGCAGCACCGTCACCGACCATCACCGCTCGGTCTCGCCTTCTACACCTGCGGGTTTATTAACGAAATACCGAGTGTACTATCGGGTTCAGAATTGCTTGGCCAATTTATGAATGAATTCATTGATAAATTGACCATGCAATTTTGAACCTGATGGTACCTGTGGGTGGCAGGGCCAGCCTCGTGTCGGTTGCGAAACCGCGCTGCGCTAGTCGGTCCAGCAGCACCGTCGCCGACCATCACCGCTCGCCCTCGCCCTCTACACCTGCGGGTTTATTAACGAAGTACCGAGTGTACCTGTGGGTGGCAGGGCTAGCCGCGTGTCGGTCGCGAAACCGCGCTGCGCTAGTCGGTCCAGCAGCACCGTCGCCGACCATCACCGCTCGCCCTCGCCCTCTACACCTGCGGGTTTATTAACGAAGTACCGAGTGTACCTGTGGGTGGCAGGGCTAGCCGCGTGTCGGTCGCGAAACCGCGCTGCGCTAGTCGGTCCAGCAGCACCGTCGCCGACCATCACCGCTCGCCCTCGCCCTCTACACCTGCGTGTTTATTAACGAAGTACCAAGTGTACCTGTGGGTGGCAGGGCCAGCCGCGTATCGGTCGCGAAACCGCGCTGCGCTAGTCGGTCCAGCAGCACCGTCGCCGACCATCACCGCTCGCCCTCGCCCTCTACACCTGCGGGTTTATCAACAAAGGTTGAGTAAATACTGACTGCAACAAATCTGGAGAATGCACATTGCACGCGCGCTACCAGGAGTAGCACTACTTACAAAAAGACTAATCTGGGCTACCTGTAGTGTCCATAGGATACGATAGTAATTTAAAATCATCAAACATCACGCTTGCTGGGTATGCTATTTACCACAGTATAAATATGGTGGTCTTTTAGACCAGTAACCCATCTTCGAACAAATAAAAAATCACTTCGAAATTCAAATTTCGGACGCAGGGCTGTACCAATGTTTCTTTATTTGATTTTTAATGATCTTGCCTGCGAAATTTAGGTAATATTTGATGCACCCGATTGCAGCGCCACCTTTCGGGTCTAATTGCAACTACACCATTCAGTAAGTTGCTAAAACATGCATTGGGGTTTGATTCAAAATCAAACCAGTCATTTAAGTGGTCACGAAATCCCCGAAATTCTCATTGCAGCGGCACCTACCAGATCCAATTATAAATTAAAGTGATTTATTAAATTACTCAAAGCACAAATGATTTTTATCAAAAAGTTTTGCTCGCGGAACGATAGCTTATTTCGTCATGTCTATTTCGGTGACGTCGTCAGTTGTTTTTGCCAGCCGCTCATAGACGGAGAGCTGGCCACGTCAGATATGACTAATGAGAGCAAGGAAACCCCTCTAGTTAGTTTGCTATACTATGTTTATTTCTAGATCCGTACATCTGGCAGCTGTTAAGTGATGGAGGTCAACAAATGTAAATCACTTGAAGAAAACAAATCCTAGAGTTCTGGGTTTGATGCAATATTATGGGAAATTATGTAATTAATTAGATTATATCATAGCCAGAAGTTTCTGTTGGGGGATAGTAGTGCCAAATGATGTAAAATGCAATTTATAGTTAGTCGCCTACTGTTTTTGTCTCAGCAATAATACACTTAAATTATAGGCCCTGTCCTCTATGAGTAACAGGCAGTTTTTACCTATTTTGGTACTACTTTGTTCCAACTGAAAAACTTTGTTGGTCTGTCACTCTGACATCCACCCATTAAAAGCTGCCAGATGCCCGGACCTAGCAATAACGACGGTAAATCAATCTAACTAGTCAGGTTTCATTGCTCTCATTATTGTGTCGTATGACGTGGTTAGATCTTAGTCCATCATTTTTTTTGTTCGGAGTTGAACTACTCGTTGTAAATGTGTACTCTGGTCTGGTATTACACTGTAGTCATTTTGAGATATAGATAAAAATCCAACTAGTCATATTGCGTTCTGGGCAACCTGAGACCAACCCTTGAATTACCTTCGCTAGCAGCGGGCGAGTGTCCCCCGGACTTGTCTCTCGGCGTTGTGGAGCCGTCGGAGTGCTCCTGAAATGTTACAATAGCAACGTTACTGGACACTCCAACATGCGGAGGGGAAGCCAAAACTTTACTACAAATAAAGATTATAAGAAAAATCTTAGTCCGATAGTTTAATAATTTTTAAGAAGAAAAAACCGACTTCAATGGGGGACGTCGGTGAAAGGTTATTATAGATGGTGCAGTGCACTATTAGATTCCATACAATGAAATGAAAAAGATAGCATCATTCACCTAATTATGTAGAAAAGGGGGTACAACCTCGATCTTAACGACGAACTACTAGACAAGATGGAGCGTCTGCAGAATGTCTGTATTAGATATATATATTTGGCCTGAGGAAATTTGACCACGTTTCATAATTTCACTCTCAGCTCGAGTGGTCTATCCGTCGCCGTAGAGACTTGCATACCTTATGTCTCCTTTTTAAGGTACATACTTTTTATGCCCTCTTCCCCACTTTACCTTTCAGAGCGCTTCCGGTTTCTGGCGAATGGAAGCAACCTTCGGCTGAGATCTTGCGCAGATGTCTCTCTTGCCATCCCTCCTCATAAACACAATTCATACGTCGAGTCATTTACGGTATACTCTGTGAAGTTGTGGAACGCGTTGCCATCTCCGCTGTGCCAGGCAGTGCCAGTCAGTGTCGTCGCTTAACGCAAAATTGAAAAAGTTATGGCTTTCAAACCCATGACAATTGGAAGGTGGGTGGGCGATGTGTGGTTACATAATTTTACATATTTTTAGTACATATATTATATTATATTATAGTATTTCTATATATTATATTATGTAGGCTCTATGTTTTTACAAGTATGCTCGAGGTCGATGCGATAGCAATAGTTTTTCTGAAGTCTAATTTCAATTCGATGAATAATTGTTATCGAAATAAATCGTTATAAATCCGCATGCAAATTGATCACGCAAATTCTCGTCAAGCGTAGTTTTAAATTCACAATAACTAGATATTTTTTCAACTCCACGACATAAGACCTTTGACCTGACGACATTGGTGTCAATGAAAACGTTCTGCGAGTACTGACGGCCGTGGTTGGAGATGGTTTTCCGTGACTTTCACTACCTCGGCGCATGCAATATCTCCTGGTTTATTTGGGCTACACAGGGTTATACCTATTAACTCGTACGCTGCGTCGCCGATGGCCTAGATTAGCGTAGCATGTCGTCCTCGACCTTGTTGACCTTGTAGAACATTTCCACTCTGTCCACATACATTCGCCAGTTGTCGATAGTCGCAAATATCACATTAAAAATATTCCTTAAATGTTAGCATCTATTCATGAATTTCTCGTCGTTCCACGATATTAGAATGCTTTTAGGCATGAAGTCCGACATTTGTACATACATAATTTACATTGTATTTTGTGCAATCAAGTTTAAATACCTACCTAAATAAATATTGACATCGATAGTTTGAGGAGCCTGACCAGAAAAACTGCCAGGCTGATGGCAGGCAACCCTATATATTCGTGAATGGCATGGCATGCCTTGGGCTATCGATTCGCATTAGTTTCGTCTTGCCACTTGATGAGGTAAATTACCCCATTTTTTGGCCTCATGAAACGTGACTAACCTTGAAATCTGCCAGGTTTAGGGCTGGCAACCTATGCGGGACGTGATCACCAAAGGTTTCGGTAGGTAAATGTTTCGATCTGCCACCTTATGATGTAATTTTTGGTAAAAATAGTGGTATATATGAGAACGAAAAAAAAACATTCTTCCAGGCTATGCCATGACAACCTATTATAATCTAGTGTTCCTAAGTATTATTTAATGCTGTATTCATACGTCTGATTTGCTACCTTGTGAGGTAAGGTTTAATGCAATGGGAGCTTAGTCTACAATGGATTAAGGATAAAACGGTCGGATTCAATCCGCAAGGCCCATTTTATCGACGAATATGCAAAAAAATAAACAAAGGCGCAATAAAAGGTTGTTTCGCAAATCAAATTGAATGGAAACATTGCGTTATATATAGACGTAGAGGCCCCGGAAATTCGCGACCGCGACATCAACTCCATTAAACTTGCGTCGGCCGATGGGGCGGAATGGAGCTTCGGGCAAATTGAATAATTGGCCGTCCGACTCCGGCCGAGCGGCCAGTTATTGCCGTGTACTCCGTGTTAGACGGAGAGTTGGCCACGTCAGATATGACACAATAATGAGAGCCACGAAACCCCTCTAGTTAGTTTGCTATACTATGCTTATTTCTAGATCTGGACATCTGGCAACTGTAAAGTGGTGGGGGTCAAAGAATGCAAATAACTTGAAGAAAACAAATCCTAGAGTTCTGGGTTTGATGGAATATTATGGGAAATTATGTAATTAATTAGATTATATCATATCCAGAAAGTAATGCAAAATGATGTATAATATAATGCAATTTTTAGTTAGTCGCCTACTAGTTTTGTTTCCGCAATAATAGACAATGGTTTTTAATCTTATGCTAAAATATAGGCCTTGTCCTCTATAAATGACACAACATTGGCAGTTTTTACCTATTTTGGTATAACTTTTTTCCAACTTAAAAACTTTGTTGGTCTGTCACTCTGACCTCCACCCATTAAAAGCTGCCAGATGCCCGGATCTAGCAATAAGGTTGGTAAAGCAGTCTAACTAGACAGGTTTCATTGCTCTCATTATTGTGTCATATCTGACGTGGCTAGCTCTTAGTCCATGTAGTACCGATTTGACCTCAAGAGCTGAGAGAGTTCACAATAACTACTCTACTACTTATATACTTTGTTAGAAAATAATTTCTTGAGTTTTAATTTTTTTTTAATTCTCTTTCTGATCCATCATCATTATAACAAATTATTAACAATGATTTAAGAAATCATAATAAAATTTTACGTGAAGCGGGGGGCTTTATTATGTCGAACGGTAACCTGGGCAAATGAAAAGAGAAATCTTTCACTTTATGTCAGAATACTTATTTTGTACTAGTCTTTTCCCGCGGCTTCGCCCGCGTACTATAAGTACTCAAAAAGGATACGATACCCATGTTGATTTTCAGACTTTGTGACCACATTTGCCCCTTTTAGGGGTTGAATTTTCAAAAAACCTGTAACACGTGTTTACTCATTTATCGTTAGGAATACTCCTGTGAAGTTTCGAATAAAATAATCTAACAAATCTTGATTCGCCATACAAACTTTGGACCCCCATTTTACCATTACCATTTTACATTTTACCCTTAGGGGGTGAATTTTGAAAAATCCTTTCTTAGTGCACCCCTAGACCTTATAAGGAACCTACGTGCCTTTGGAATCTCTAGAACCAGCGGTTTGGGCTGTGCGTTGATATGTCAGTCAGTCAGTCAGTCAGTCAGTCAGTCAGTCAGTCAGTCAGTCAGTCAGTCAGTCAGTCAGTTTCTTCTTTTATATATTTAGAAGATAGATAGATTAATACGCATTATCCGAGAGCGCATTTTATACTGGTTTGTCTGAGCCAGTTGCGCTGTTGTAACATGTTTTGTGCAACGGTGTTACTTAGCATGTTCGAGAGCATGACATGACAACTAATCGGTAGTTGGTCTACTTATTGGGGTCAGTATAGCTAACTTGCGAGTGACGGACCTAAGGCTTTAAATCCCGCTACTTTATTCGAAGTAAACTAATGTGCGTACAAAAGTAGAAATAACGACAACAAAACATTTTAAACATAAAAAAACCGGCCAAGAGCGTGTCGGGCCACGCTCAGTGTAGGGTTCCGTAGTTTTCCATCCGTCACAGTAAGTGTCCCCACTTAAGAGTTAATAACACCGCCATGTAGGATATGATACGAGAGTTCCACGTACAGCGACATCTATCGGCAAATTACTATTGCGCGCGAGCTTAAAGTATGGAAGATGATTTTTATGGAATAATTCTTTATTGCGTGAACCGATTTTCACCGTTTTTACTTTATTTGAAAGCACGTCATTTCATTGTAATTTTGTAGAAATTACAGGTACAATAAACACCTGCTTATACGGTTAAATTACAAACTTAGTTCAGAAATTATTTTGTAATTTTTTTTCAAAAACTATTCATCCTATCAAGTTCAAAATAATTTTCCTAGAAAGTTTTTATAAAGTTCTTCTTTTGCGATTTTTTTCATATTTTTAAAACTTATGGTTCAAAAGTTAGAGGGGGGGGGGGGGGGGGGGGGACGCATATTTTTTTACTTCTGGAGCGATTATTTCCGAAAATATTTACATTATCGAAAAATGATTTTAGTAAACCCCTATTCATTTTTAAATACCTATCCAACAATATATCACGCGTTAGGGTTGAAATGATAAAAAAAATCACTCCCCACTTTACGTATAGGGGAGGTACCCTAATAAAAAAAAAATTTCCACTTTTTATTTTACCACTTTGTCGGCGTGATTGATATACATATTAGTACCAAATTTCAGCTTTCTAGTGATAACGGTCACTGAGATTATCCGCGGACGGACGGACGGACGGACGGGCAGACATGGCGAAACTATAAGGGTTCCTAGTTGACTACGGAACCCTAAAAAAGAGTTTAGTCCGAAATGGGCGCTGATCTTCCGGCGAAACCATTTGTGTTTGTTATGTTCGATAAATACCTACCTACCTGAATTGTTTGTGTCTTATTCTCTGAGTATTTAGGTACCTATGTAAGTATTTATTAATATAATTTTGCCTGTTTTTTGCCACCGTTGGGTAACCTTCTTAGTGTTGTCAATGTCATTAGGTTTTAATAACAATAATATCAGTATTAGGTACAGGTATTTTTTTAAGATGTTCAATTCATACCTACAATTGATTAGGTACATACAAATATTGGTGACAATCCTATAAAAAATCTCTGCATCTAACCATAGATACCACACATGGTAATTAATGCATATGATTGGATTGGTTTAATATTATGGACGATCCAACTTAATTGTAATTCCTAACGTAATGAGAAGATAAAAAGAAACGATTTAATAAAACCTAGTTATTCTACGAAGATTACAAAGAAACTGCGGCCCCAGTATTATTTATCAAGGCTGTATTTTTAAAAGAGGATCTCAGGGCACCTTCTAGTATCAAAGTAAGTTTCTAAAGGCAATATATTTATGCGATGTATATTTTGAGCTCGGTTCTACGAAGTCAGATAACATCGTTCTTTTGTTGCCCGCAGAACTTATTGCAATACGAAGGAGAAAAAATACGAAGCCCTGGGCGTCTTGAGAGTGGGTTGGTTACAGTGAAAAGAATGAAGATAGTAAGCTATCTCACCATTATTAAGGGATACATGACAAAAAGTTTGAAGTAGGTAGGTATTAGGATAACGCGATGACTGTTCATAGTGTTCATTCCTATTAAATCTATAATTAAATACAGCCTGACCAGAAATATGTGATCATTGTCAAGAGGGCGCTATTACTCTCATTTATATGGCAATTTTTCAGTATAGTCATAGAGCGTATTATTCTCTATGGTGACATCTTGATTTATTTACTGTCAGCTCTGATGTTAATTTCAATATGTCTCACAGCGAAATAGTTTTATTGCCCTAGCGTATTATTAGATATTACAGCCGTTTATTATATACACTATTTACAGTGTTTCGCTCTTGACTATAAATAATTTTGGGATTTTTTTGTCGTTTATTATTTATTATTATTATTCACCACTTTACTATTATTCAAATTAACCGCCACACTGACACTGAAAACCAGTGACAGCATATCACATGCCCTCACACATGTATATCATCCTGTCATTAAAATTATTATTCCTAGTGTAAGAAATTAGTTCCCATTGGAACTAATTACGCAACATGGCGCATGATCATATACTTCTAGTCAATTTTGCCTATTAGTAGAAATCATATCTATCATATGTGGCATTATTTTGGTAACTATTTGGAGGTCGGTGCTACGTTGTGCAGATTCAATATTGTGTTCGAGCATTACAAGCGTAAGCACCAATCTCCAAATGGTATCTTTAGCAAAATAATAACACCTATCTTGGTGGTCTTGCATGTCGCAAAAACTATTCAACATCTGTCAATTGACTAGTAGCCATCTTGTTACAGACTCCTTGGTCTGCTGCAGCTTGCTGGTTTTTAGTTTCAGATTTCAAATGTATTTTTCAACTCTTCTATCAAAATATGATTCTGTTGTTATTCTATTACGGTTGTGAAAGGTCGTCAATCTTATTTATTTTCCATTGTGTTTTGTAATACAAATTTTATACACAAATATCGAAGGTATTATCCTTGTTTTATCATTTTACAGTCCTTTAGCCACACCATCTTTTTACCACTGTTAGGTACACAGCCAAAAGCGTCACATTCTTGCCTAAGCTTATTTTTTATCTGTAACGTAGGTACCTAAACGTCCTAGTGCTCAATAGTTGACACCCGCCCGCTCTCATCACCTTCATTGCGAATGAATTAGGTTAAGAAATGGCAATGACATGTGCGGGAAGAGTGACAAGCACTCGAAGTACTCAGACGTTTACCTCAGATAGACTCCTTTCATTAAATTCACTCTGACCAATGTTCGATTTTATGTACCAATACAATAAAAGGTTCGTAGTTAGGTATTACTACTATTACTGAACCGCGATTAGAATAGGATTACAGTTGACAGATTTCCCAGTACCCATCATATACACTGACCTTTAAGTAAGGGACCCGACATATGTAAGTAAATCAAAACACATAAAAATATATTCGCCTCGTTTTAACTCAGCGTCATATTCATAAGCAAAGCAAAGCGCATTGGGTTTTTACGTATATACTTGTCATCTCAGACAAGTACTCGTATACCTATACGTAAAAACCATGAGGGATGGCATTAAAATTTTGTTTTATAAACAGGGTACATTCTTTCAGGAAACCGCTGTTTCAAATTGAAACATTGATTTCAATCGGTTCCCTCGCGATAAAAAAAAATTTGCACCCCCCATCCCGTCCAAGTTGGGTATTCAATTCAATTCAATTCAATTCAATTTGTTTATTGATAAAAATAAAAATAATTTATACGTCAACATTATAAACTTACTTGCTAGGATATTACATTGTTAATATTAGTCATAGGTATTTTAAAATACATTCATTTACATTCTTATATAAATATGCATAATACATTATATTAGTAATACTATTTATTTAATATTACGGTACGTGATATTACTAATATATTTGGGCAAGCAATCCAGTAGGTCCAGAAGGCTTAAAGAAATCCTCTATTTTATAGAGCGCATCGGAAACCAACTTCGTCTTGAGTTTACTAACGAACGATTGGTAACTAGATGTTTTTTTTATATCATCAGGTATAGCGTTATATATTTTCGGGCCGATCGTGTGCAGAAGTTTTTTTGATTTATTTAGTCGCGTGAACGGTGATTTTAACAAATGACGCTGCCTAGTGTTGCGGTCATGGACGTCTCCAAATGTCGAGAAGTTATTGATGTTCCCTCTAACCTGTTTTGCAATTTCAAGGATGTACAAACCCGGTAGGGTCAGTATTTTGTACTCCTGGAACAGGATTTTTGCATCACTGTCATACGCAGCACCAGCAACGGCGCGAATCGCTCGTCTCTGTAGCCCGAACACCCTTTCTCGTCCTGCAGCATCACCCCAAAGGTCGATTCCGTAGGCTAGGAGTGAGTGAAAGTAGCCGTAGTAGGCTTTTTTTACGTTATCTGTACACATACAAGGGCGTAGTCTACCAAGCGCAAAACATGCAGATGCAAGTCTGCTACAGAGAGAGTTAATGTGTAATACCGGATACCCCATGTAAGACCGGAATCGATAGTGAAGCCGAGATATTTCACCTCGTCCACGTCACCCAGACAATATTTAAATTGTGATCCTTCCTGCCACGGAGCCCGAAATGGATTATATTTGTTTTTTCTATATTCAATTTCATTCCATTAGCCGTGAACCATGCTGCTACTTGAATCATGACGGTGTTAAGCTTTGTTTTAAGTTGGTCGTGGTTTTCGGCAGCTACGATCACGCACCCATCATCGGCGAACAGGACAAACTCAGCCTGGTCGCTTGCAGTTGTAATATCGTTCATTAGTATCAAGAATAGGTTGTTACCCATACTCGATCCTTGAGGCACTGAACGCTCACTCAGATCCAGAACATCGGACCTAGCACCGCATACGGAGGTCAGTTGTTGCCTGTTTTGGAGAAAGGATGCTATAGTGTCGCGAAAGCTGCCCGTAACGCCGTAGTGGTTAAGTTTGGCCAACACCAGGGAGTGACTCACCAGCTCGAAGGCGCGCGACAAATCACAGAATACAGCTGCAACCTGCCTGTGCCCCTCTAAGTGATCCAACACCCTCGTTACGACGTCGCGGGCCGCGTCTGTAGTCGAGCGACCACACTGGTAGGCATATTGCTGCTTGTTTAACATTCCACCTTTTTTAAAGTGAGACATCAGTCTTTCACTTAATAAGCCCTCGCAAATTTTGGAAAATATCGGTATTAGTGAAATAGGCCTAAAGTTCTGTAGGGAATGCATCTCACCTTTGCCTTTATATATCGGTTGGACTTTGACCCTTTTAAGATTAGACGGATATTTACCAACATTAATGCATTCATTAAATAAATTACACAGTATTTCTATGATAAAACCCTCTTTCTTTGTCTTTTCGTTTTATTTTTTTAAACATTTTTACTATTTCTTGCAACGTATATGGGGCAGAGCTGATAGTGTTTACATGCTTATTTATATACCTAGATAAAAAGTTGAGCGCGACCGAGTTGTCGACATAATTAATAGCATATTTAATAGATTCAACATAAAACCGGTTTAGCTTCGCTGCAGTTTCGGCCGCCTGCTGATCAATGGACGTTCCCGGCGCCTTGCTTATCAGTACGTTTAGCGCGTTTCTCTTATCGTCGCGTCTGCATGTCTCGGTTGAAATTACCCGCCAGGTAGTTTTGCAAATATTATCACTGTTTGCAATCGACTGGTTAATAAATTCCCTACGTGTTTGGTGAAGTGTGTTCCCATATTTTTTCTCCAGCTCAACTATAGTACTAGTTAATTTGTGTGCGTCTAATATATCGCCGGTATTAGCATGGAGACAAAATTAATTTCTCTTTGCACAATCGCGAGACAAAATTAATTTCTCTTTGCGCATCTGATTGCGGATATTTTTGACCTGGTTGCTTACCCATAATTTATTCTTATTTAACGAGGGATATTTCTTTAGTGGAAAATGAGTGTCATATAGATGTGTTATTACAGTGAGAACTGAATCTAATATGTGACTTGGACAGATATTTTTACATAGTAATGAGTTCCAGTCATAGTTAAACAAACTGTAAGTGAATTCATATATGTTTTTTTCCGAGAATAGTCTCTTCCAGATTACATTATTACATTGTAATGTTTTTTCAATGGATAAGCGGACACTTACACACAAGTGATCAGATAAGTTCATATTGAATGGTTTATCGCAACGTATTAAGTTCTTAGGTATGTTGGTGTAGGCATGATCGATACATGTCTTTGTTGTTTTGCAAATGCGAGTCGCTGATGATATAAGACATCGTAATCCAACCGATTTTAAAAGGTCGATTAATTTTTTCTTTTCACGACTATTGGCTAGAATATCTACGTTAAAATCACCTAGTATTATTATTTTGTATTGTTCTAATAAGGGAGATTCTAGTAGTTTGCTAAAAATGTTAATAAATTCATTAAAATTATTGCTTTGACCTGGTTGTGGTGGGGGTTTATAGACACATATCACTATCACACCTACACCAATATATTCCGTTGCACAGATCTCTAGTATTTGTTCTTTTGAAAGGGCAGACACATCACTACGTTCAATGGTTGTTAAGGTTGATTTTGAATAGATGCAGACACCTCCGCCTTGACGTTTTGACCTGCAGTACTTAGCACTGAGTTTATAATTCATTATATTAGTAGCCGCAAGGTTATCAGATGAAAGCCAATGCTCCGATAGGCATAACACGTCTATGTTATTGTGGAGTTGAAGTTCACATTCTAGTTTATAGGTTTTATTTTTTAATCGATTTATGTTTTGATGTATCACCGTAAATTCGGTGGAGCATACCTTATGACTAGTAGATTTTAAACCGTATTTTTTCTGTGTCTCTCTGGATGGAGGAAGTTGATCAGTTCCGTGATTGTTTTTTTGGACTGGACATGGGTTGGTGAGGATGCCGATCGTGTTCAGCTGCGGTATCTTGCGTTTTTTACTATTATTCACGAAAAAACTGGCGCTCGTTGACTTCGCTCTCATTGCAAGGTAAATTTTGTGGTGGACTGCTATGATTACTACTTAGTTCTTTAGTACTCATGTATTCAATAATGTTTTGTAGTATTTTTTGTACTCCACTTTTGTTTAATTTTCCTGACGTGTGACAAAAATGACTAAAAGATAATATCTGGTTAGGATCAAGAAAGTAGCCGTATTTATGAGCATTGACATCATTATATAGCATGGTGTTGTACGTCTTCACGCTGGTACTATATAAAGGGGCACCACAGATGTATGTAGGTGCTACTAGAATTATATTGGTGAACGTTATGACTTCCAGTTGTCGCCTTATTATCTCAATAAGGGACCTATAGTTGGTCATGTCTTGGGCATCAGTTTCTCCTATAAATATAATACAGTAATCACTCATTGTATATCCTGCTAATTTTTGTTCAATATTCTTTAACATTATTTCAATTCCCACGTTAGGGGTAATGTAATGAATTCTCTCGTAATCGTCGTAGACCCTGTTAGTGTACATATTTCTTAGTAAATTATATCTTTTGGTACTACTTATAATGCATAGTTTGTGTTTTTGTTTCTGAGATGTATATCGTATTGCAGTTTGTTTTGTTACCGCGTATAATGCGTTACTACTATTTGTATTTTGGTTTCCTTGCTTACAAACCGTGAGGTTGTTTTCTAGATCAATGATGATGTCATTTAGCTTAGTTATTTCTTGTTGCGTGTTCTCAAGTTTGGATTGCAAGTCATTAATTTTATGTTCGAGTGCCAGAGTTTTTATCGTATTCGGGCTTGGACAATTATCATCTGAGTTTATCGGCGTTAAACTTTTCCGACTGTTTATTACTTTTTGGGGGGATTTACACAGATTTTTTAAAGTATTTATGTCTCTGGTAAGCTTGTCAACTTGACGGTGAAGTTCATTGTTCTCTATAATTGTACTATGGAGTTCGTTTTCAGTACTCGCTAGGTCCAACTTCAATTTATTGTTTTCCGCCTTTAGTTCACCCACAAGATCCAGATCTACAGAGAACTCAAAACTTCTTGATCGGGTAACATTAATTGTCTGGTACGTTTCTTCATTTGAGATGTCAATGTCTGTAATTGAATCCGCCAATTTTGCCTTTATGCTTGAACAGTTTGGGTTAGAATCGGCCATCGATAATATGTCTGACCCTTGAATTATGGCAGATGTTGAAATGATGCTCATATTTTTGATTTGCAAGTCAGATGTGGAAGGAGTGCCAGTGCCGATACTTTCAAGGCATTGAACAGGGGCTGCCATTGACGAGGGAGATATGTCCGTACCTCGGATATCTGGGTTTTGATCAAGGCTCACCGCATTTGAGGCAGATATGCACAAGCTTCTACTATCTTGACCCTTAATAGGGGTCTCTGCGGCATCATGAGAGTAGCAAGTGTTACTGCTTTCTGGGTCTTGAATAGGGATTTCCTCAATTGTGGGACTATTCATAGAGATTTTAGATTTTCGTGCTCTAGAGTCTTGATGAGGGGTTTTGGTTAGAGTTGAAGAGGTACAAGTGTCCTTGTTGTTAGGTTTTTTCCTGGTAGTGACATTTCGTGAATCTAAGTTTTTTGGTACCTGGAGTTTCGCGGGCTCCTTTGCTAAAGTAGGATTTTTACAGCAGCAAGTTGAGCATATCCATTTCTTTTTGCTCTCCGGTGTCATCAATTCATATAGCTTGGTAGTCCTACTCGTGCAGTCAAGGTGATAGGTCTTTTTACACGTAGAACACTTAAGATAATATTTATTCATTACCAATTTATCGCATCTTGCACATTTGGGTGCCATTTTGCAGTCTTATTTATGAAGATCTATATTATAATATTATTCAGTAAAGCCACTTTAAGGGTTACACTGCCATCGTGCGGATATTCCCAGTAGTTTATCACCAAGAGTGCAGTGCGTCAACGATTCTCTATACTCGTCACTCCAAGAGTTCACGCTAGATGTCGTTGTGCTTCACGTCGTGTTACGTGAGTGTTGACATTAACTTAGTGGTTGGGTAGAACTTATTTTGTACTAAAAACCGTCACTTCACTTTCGTTTTTCTCGTTTTTCGTCTCCGAATTCACTATGAAGCAAAAGTTTACATTAAGAATGTCCAATCTGGACAGTTAACAATTACTCTGCGAAGTTTGAGTCCATAAATGTTGTGAATGGATATTAAAGATGAGTCACTTATGTTTGTATTTCAAAATCCAGGTAAGACAATAAATTTTGCTAAGATAATAATTAGTCTATGTAATTGCACACAGGTCGGCACTTTAAACTGATTTTCACTCGATACTAAACAGACTATTAATTTAAACAAGGAGAAAAGTACAGAGCTTACATCCTGATGGTGCAAGCGCCATCTTGCGTCAGTTCGGGTTGCACAAGGCGATTCCTCATCACTTCAGGAGCTTAAATACCGCGAGCCATCCGGTTGCCTCGCGGTCACTGAAACTACGCGTCATTGCTCTGAATAATTAATTTATTTCGATTACCTATGTTTTTATTTCCTTGTTCAGTATGGGGTCCTAGTAACTAATTGCTTAGCCTACAGTGATTTTATGCAGTCATTTAGTAAATAAGTCCCCGTAACCAAGATGAATGAACCGGCTAATGGGTCACGTGTCCGGACAGACCGACACATCCGCACCTAAGCAAGCTTTAGCAAGTATTTTAGGTAGCTAATTTGCTCTTAATAGAGGTAATTATATTGATTAAGTAAATACCTACCCATATGTCCCGTATTTCAGTCTTCTTATTTCGCTGTTCACAAATAGGACCCTAAGCTAGTTGTTAAAGCGCCTGCGATTTAACGTAGTCATTAATATAAAGTCCCCGTACACGTGATGAATGAACCGGCTAATAGGTCACGTGCCCGGACAGTCCAGAACATCCGCACCTAGCGAGGATTACCTAATTTGATCCTAATCATAGTTATTTATGTACATTAAGTCAACTGTACTTATACCTGCTTAAGAAGTAGTTTCAATGAAAACTATAAGTGAGTATTGAAAAAAATTGGATGAGCCGTTTTTGAGGTATCTCAAAAAATATTCTTAGGAACACACTATAAAAATAAGGGCATGTATTTAACCAGGCTGCTAAATAATTGAATTTGGGTAGCTTTAAAAAATAAAAGTGGGTACCAAAATTAATAGGTTGGCGACTAATTTGGGGCCGTACATTATTTCAATATGGGCTGTTTTTTAATGTCTTAATAGGCATTGTTTAACTATAGGTAGGTATCAAATAATTATATTGAAAACTGAATTTATAACTGGGAAGCA
Organism: Pammene aurita; assembly: GCA_947086415.1. Lineage (NCBI taxonomy): Eukaryota > Metazoa > Arthropoda > Insecta > Lepidoptera > Tortricidae > Pammene > Pammene aurita. The sequence goes on along the minus strand of OX352305.1, from coordinate 624,009 downwards.
TTTTAAGAAGCCTTTTTTAAATCGAAAACGATTACCTCTTCTTCTTCTTTCTCCTCGCCACTTCCCGTTACGCGGGGTCGGCTTTCTTAATCTTGAGGCGCCACTGGCTTCGCTGATAAGCATCGTCGGGAGTTAGGCCGAGATCCGTCATGTCCCTCCGGACATTCGTCATCCAGGTAGTCTTCGGCCTACCTCTCCCTCTTTTACGTGCAGCCATGGAAAGGCACTTTTTCACGATGTGGTCATCTGGTCTTCGCACAACATGACCGTACCACCTCAACCGTGACTCGGTTATTTTGTCGGCGATAGGCGCTACTTTAAAACTACCCCTTATATATTCGTTGCGCACTTTGTCCCTGAGCGTAACTCCACCCGACCAACGCAGCATGCGCATTTCAGTGGTGTGGAGTTTTTGCTGCTGAATTTTCTGCATAGCCCATGTTTCGCTGCCATAAAGTAGAACCGGTCTCACAGCTGTTCTGTAAACCTTGCCTTTCGTTTTTATCGGCATCTTCGGATCACAGAGAACTCCTGATAACGTGCGCCATTTATTCCACCCTGTGGACGTTCTGTGTAGTACGTCAGCGTTGATTGTTCCGTCTTCCGATATTACAGATCCCAAGTATTTAAATTTGTTTACTCTAGGCAGGGCCTGACCACCCAGTTTCACTGTGTCAGTTGGTCGGATGGGTTCGCCAGGATCAAAGTGGCACGCCATGCATTCTGTCTTGGTTCTGCTAATGAGCAATCCGTTTGACTCTAAACAACTCCTCCATTGTTCCAAATTTTGTTCAACATCATGTCTGCTGTCTGATATAAGGGCCACATCATCCGCATAGAGAAGATTCCGAGGAGTGGGTTTCTGTATGTACGATGTTAGGTAGTTCATAGTGACGTTGAATAACATGGGACTTAGGGCGCTGCCTTGGTGTACTCCTACTTTAATACTGAAATGCTTCGACGTACCAGCTGGGCTTCTAACGCATGTTTCAACATTTTGGTACATGTCCATTATGAGTCTCACGTAGCATTCAGGGACATTTTGGCTTCTTAGGGCCTGCCATATTATTGTTCTCGGTACGCGATCAAACGCCTTCTCGAGGTCTATGAACACCATCCACAGGTTTTGTTTGGTATCGCGGGCATGTTCTACCATTAATCTCACAGCGTGGATAGCGTCTGTAGTTCCTTTTCCAGCAACAAAACCGAATTGATTTTCTGTTAGGTTTATCAGACCTTGAAGGCGCTCACAAAGGACCCGTTCCCAGATCTTGAGGGTGTGGGATGTAAAGCCGCGAAAATTTGCACAGTCCCGGACGTCTCCCTTATTTTTGTAAAACGGGACCAGCACACTTTTACGCCAGGCGTCGGGCATCGTTTCGCTAGTTAGGATGTTATTAAAGAGCTCACATAGCCATACTTCCCCATCAGCACCAAGAGATTTACAAAGTTCAGAGGGTATATTATCTGGGCCTAAACCTTTATGGTTTTTCATTTTCCAGATCGCTTTTCGTACCTCGGCCACGGTGATTTCATTTGCCGGTCCCTGTACCGTTGGTAAAATAGCTTCTGGGTGCCTGGCGAATTCTTCGTTTAGTAGCTCCTTATAATAATTATGCCATCTTTTACATATGTCCTCATTATTTGTTAGTAGCAATCCTTCTTTGTTTTTAATGTACTTCGTGGTTTTGAAATCTTTGCAATTATTATTTCTATGTTTAGCTATTTTATAGATGTCGACATCAGTTGCTAGTTCTAGGCGTTGGTAAAGGTCCGCATTTGCTTTTTCCTTTTCAATTGCGACTGTTCTTCTAGCAGATTTCTTTGCAATTTGATACAGCTCTTTATCTTCTTTGGTACTAGATTTCTGCCATGTTTTGAATAGACGTTGCTTTTCAGACACACTGTCCTTGGCCTGAGCGTTCCACCATTTGGTATCCTTTGTATTGTGTAAAGCTCCTTTACTAATTCCTAGCTCACGATTTGCTGCATTGACACAGTAGTTTTCGAATTTTAGCCAAATTCCTGATGAAGAGTTGTCTCGAGGAGGGTGTTTACAAATGAAATTTACCACCTCATTACGTAGGGTACTTCCTTTTTCCGTATTCAGCTCATGCCATTTTATCTTCTCTACTTTAGGTCTAATAATTTTAATGGGCTTTTTAAGTTTAAGAGCTGCTAATAATAGCCGATGTTGGGAAGTGAGGGGTTCCCCTGGAATAATCTTGCAGTCTTTGATTTGCTTTAGATGTTGTTTGTCAATGAGTATATAATCTATCTGCGTCTTTGCGTTCCCGCTTTTATAGGTGATCAAGTGTTCATGCTTCTTTTGGAAAAAGGTATTAACAACTGCAAGATTTTTGGAGGCAGCAAATTCCAAAATAATTTCGCCTTCAGCGTTCTGTTTACCGAATCCGAAACCGCCATGATAGCCTTCGAAACCATCCCTGTCTTTTCCCACGTGCCCATTTAAATCTCCACAAATAATTCTTTGCTCCGTTGCCGGTAGAGTTCTCATATGTTCTTGTAGGTCTTCCCAGAATTGTTGCTTTTCTGCATCTCGGCAGTTGATCTGTGGTGCATAGACAGAGAGTATGTTAAGGCACGGTTGTTTCTCTAAGGCGATCTTCACGGACATGATGCGGTCGTTAACTCTGTTGATTTCTACAACGTTCTCGCTAAGATGTTTATCCAAGACTATTCCGACACCATTTCTGGTGTTCTCTATGCCGTTGTAGATGAGTTTGAAGCCCTTTCCGATTTGACGAGATTTGGCACCTTTCCATTTTGTTTCCTGCACACAACATATATTTATGCGACGTCTTTCTAAAATAGCGCTTAGTTCGGCACTGCGTCCTGTCATTGAACCAATGTTCCAAGTAGCTATGCGTAGTTCGAACATTGGTCCAAGGACTCGTTGTTCTGGTTTTTCGTCGCTTCCGGGGGACGCCCTAGTATTTGCAGCATATCCGTGGTGAACGTCGCTTGAGGGGGACGCCCTAACATTGTGTCTCTTTCCATTATTGTAGTGCCTCATGATTAATATGTAGGTTGGCTATTGGTTTTTTTACGGTCGGTTGCCACCTGACACCAAGACTATTGCTTTGCTGCAAAGCATGAGTGCCGCCGTTGGTCCACGAAGAACTTATCCGCCGCCAACTCTACTGCGTGCTCCAGCCCAAGCACCCAGCACTGTAGTCGGCCTCGCCTCCGTTGATGTCGAAGAAGCCCGACTCCAGGGGTTTGTTAACGAAGTTACCATCTCCGGCCTGTTGGTCCGCGGGGGCTATTTTATTTCACCCCTACCCTGCATATCTGCCGAGCGTTTTCCTATCCGCCACCTGGGACGCGTTCTCTAGGGGTGAGGCTCCCCCGAGAACGAATCGAAAACGATTACCTATTAAATTAAAAATAAGGTACTTTTAAAATATTTAGGTAGAAATTAAAGTGAAGTAAAAATTAGTAAAACGGGCAACTTTACACGAGCTGTAATTATAAGATAAAATGGATTCTTAAAATGTTACTAGGGTGCATGAATATTGGTAGGTAAGTATCTATAGTCAGATATCTAGAACCAAAATTCATATGCCACATATGATTTAGAAAAAATTAAAGGTGTCTTTTGTATAGTATTACCAAAATACCAACCTAGTTAATAGAGCATAATGAATGGTGCCTTTTGTGTACGTATTACCTAAATACCTACCTACCTAGTGAATAGAAAATATGAAGGGTGCGTTTTGTGTAGGCATTACCTAAATATCTACCTATACTTCCTTTTTTTTAGATCAGAAAAATCGTGCGATTGTCCTAGTTTTCCCTCATAGGGCTGAAACAAAAAATACATAGGCGAAATGGATCGTTAATTTTCTATTGTGAAAAAAAAGAGGTATAGTCGCCTACCTTACTTCTACACAGCTTCTTAAGTTTTAAAGGAAAATAAAAAAACATATTGCAGTTTATAATAATCAATACCTGTTGTTAATTGACATTTAAATAAAACAAGTTGTATAATGTTTTTGGACCCGGGTATGTCCTTAAACTACGTCCGGACCTGAGTATGTCCTTAAACTACGCCAAAAAGAGAGGTATGGGCACTGCGAATGGCATCTCGCTAAGTGTGGTAGGGCACGTTCAGCGAATGTCATCGCTCAAATCTGGAGCAGAGCCCGACTGGGGAAGTACCTCCACCTTACAGAAAACCACAGCCAAATAGCACTAGACCCTACTCATAGTGTTGTGTTCCTGCTGGTGAGTAAGGTTGCCAAAGAGCTCAAAGAGGACCCAGTGTGTTGACGATGAGGGACCTTCTTGTTCCTTTAGTCGTCAACACAGTGAATCCTCCTTTTTGTAAAGGGTCGGCAACGCGCATGTGACGCCTTTGGAGTTGCAGGCGTCCATAGGTTACGGTAGCTGCTTACCATCAGGCGGGCCGTATGCTTGTTTGCCACCGTCGTGGTATAAAAAAAAAAAAAATGTAATGTCGTAGCGTTTATACTAAAAAATAAATGGTTAAAATATTCAATCAAATTATTTGATTATACCTAGATAGTAGTCATTTTGCCATATGTTGGCTAAACATGTGATACAAAATGACATCAGTCATGACATCTATACTTATGTATTTTACCATGTTTAAGCAAATAAATGATTTCTATTTCTATTTCATGTGCCTACCTTTTGGAAGTAGGTATTACCTAAAGCTCAATGACCCTATGGTTTGCAAAACATTTTATTTAATTTTCGTAATTACCCCCTTAAAGCACCAGGGGACATACAACCTACAAAATTTCAACTCAATCGATCTAGCAATTTCGGAACAAATAGACATTGTGACAAGACAGAGTAGTACATGCTTCCTTTTAAACCATTTTGGTACGGAACCTTAAAAATATTCCAGTTTCCTGAAATTTTAGTGCTCCCGTAATTAAAATGATACCAGCAATTGATACCCAAAAAATGGTTAATTAGGTAGAAACAAATAGCTGGCAACAAATATTTAAACCAAGCCTGCTTTGAATAATAGATGCCAAGTTAATATTTTTGTTGCCAACCTATTATTTTAAGTTCCCGGTTAATTTTTTGGTCAGCTATATATTGCTGCCGTTTTTCAATAATATGATGCCACATGTTTGAGGCTTATAAAAAAATATTGTCGCTAAAATATTAATTCACGGCCAATTTATATTATTATATGCCTTAGAAAAGTTGCCGATTCATGTTTTAGATACCCGGAAAATTATAAGCCAAAAATAAGTAGCTATTGTATGCGGTGTGGGTTTATGGACCGGAAACTGCGGAATTCTACAGTAAGCATGGCCCGACATGGTCTTGGTCGGTTTTTAGGGTTCCGTAGTCTACTTAACCTTAAAGTTTCGCCATGTCCGTCTGTCCGCGGCTTTGCTCGGTGATGGTTTAGTACTAGAAAACTGAAATTTGGTATGAGTATGTGTTTTAATCACGCCGACAAAGTGGTAAAACAAAATCTGAAAAATATTACTTTTTATGGTACCTCCCGTACACATGAAGTGGGGGTGATTTTTTTTTCTTTGGTATTTTTTTTAAACTATAACCTATTGTTGGTTAATCTGACCTTGGTTTGATAGGTTTTCTTATAGAACAACGCACTTATATTTTTTTTTAATACTACGACGGTGGCAAACAAGCATACGGCCTGCCTGATGGTAAGCAGCTACCGTAACCTATGGACGCCTGTAACTCCACAGGAGTCACATGCGCGTTGCCGACCCTTTACAAAAAGGAGGATTCACTGTGTTGACGGCTAAAGGAACAAGAGGGTCCCTCATCGTCAACACACTGGGTCCTCTTTGAGCTCTTTCGCAACCTTACTCACCAGCAGGAACACAACACTATGAGTAGGGTCTAGTACTATTTGGCTGTGGTTTTCTGTAAGGTGGAGGTACTTCCCCAGTCGGGCTCTGCTCCAGATTTGAGCGAGATGACATTCACTGAACGTGCCCTAGCTACTACACTAAGCGAGATGCCATTCGCAGTGCCCATACCTCTCTTTTTGGCATAGTTTAAGGACATACCCAAGTCCGGACGTAGTTTAAGGACATACCCCGGGTCCAAAACTTACTTTTATGTATTGTTTAGTTTTGATGTACTGTTGTTTTGAAAAAATAAGTCCCGCCGAGTTTCTTGCCGGACATAATTCTTCTCGGGTCAGAGGTGTAGGGTTAGAATCGGTGGTTTGATTTTTTTTCGCTCTTTTACTTTGACGTGTAAAAGTGCTCTTGTGGCCTACTTACTGAATAAATGTTTGAGTTTGAGTTTCGCTCCAACCCTATCGTGAAGGGTGTCGTTGGATAGGTCACTAATGAAATAATAAATAAGGGTTTTCTAAAACAATTTTTGAATAAAACAATTAATTTCCTAAATAATAACTCCGAAAGTTTAAAGAAGGGCTTCCCCTCTTTAATTTTTAAACCGTGGATCCAAAAGTTGGAAAAATCATAATTGTATTTTCAATGAAAACTATATTGAATAAAATCGGTTGAGCCGTTTTTGAACTATAAGCTATAACTCAAAAATGCATACTAAAAGGATGTAAGTGCCGCATAGTAAATGACGCCGCAAAATATTCCTTAATAAATAAGCTTTTGAATAGATGAATTGTAACCGGCCGGTAACTACGGAACCCTATACCTACACAGCATAATCCGACATGCTTTTTACCAAGGATGATATAGACATGGATGGACAATACCCATACAAAATCGCGTGCTCTTTTCAGGTTAAAGCACTAGCGTCATCTATCGGTCACACCAGACACTAAATCCTAGTTTCTAATACTTTGTTTGTCGCTTAACGCTGACAGAATAACTCGACTTCAGACTCGACAGATGGCGCTGTGGCACTGTGTACCGAAAACAGACGTATAGCCTGAACGCGATTTTGTATAGGCATTGTCAATCCATGTCTTAATCATCCTTGATGCTTATACAAAATGGCGTTCCTCGAACCTTCAGGCTATACGTCTGTTTTCGGTACGAAGTGCCACAGCGCCATCTGTCGAGTCTGAAGTCGAGTTATTCTGTCAGCGTTAAGCGACGAACAAAGTATTAGAAACTAGGATTTAGTGTCTGGTGTGACCGATAGATGACGCTAGTGCTTTAACCTGAAATAAAGGAATGCGATTTTGTATGGATATTGTCCATCCATGTCTATATCATCCTTGCTTTTTACAAGCCACAATTAACGAGTTATTTAAGTTTTACATTTATATTAAAAACGTAAAAGAAAATTCTCTTGACACGTAGATTTAGTTTAATGCTAAAAGCTTCAACGTCCGCTCTAATAAGGAAAAAGAACATGAAAGCAGGAACATCCAATGTTCTGAGAGCATTTATAATTGCCTTATTTTCCGTGTTTACTTACACGTATTTATTTAGTACTGTGTTTTATCAACGGGCTTTAAATACAGGAGCAAAAATAATGTACACCTTCTGGGATTGAGCAGACTCGGATAAACACGAATTTAGGACCAAAAGAAAGTATTGAAAAGATTCCAGGAGAAATTAATTCTTCGAAAAAGTAAACTTGATGGGCCATGCAATTTTGTAGCTCGCTGTATCGTAAGCGCGGCATTAGGGTCCATGGGAAACTGACGGTGGTCAAGGTTGGCGGTGGTAGTGATCAGTACCTGGTGGTCCAGGTTAGCGGTGGCCGTGAGGAGCCCAAGTATAGCGGAGAAGGAGCCCCGCGCGGCGCGTCGGAAGCCCTCCGGCGGGCCGTCTGCGGCGCCGCCCGCGATGCTCACCGGGGACCGCGACCACTGCAATAGAACGTAGTGTTTAGTAAATAGTTTGATGTACCTACCGTGAACCGTCTGTGTAAACGCGCTCAGAACCGCATAAGAATTTTACTACATGATTTCAACAACCGTGGAGCGCGATTCGTGCGTGCCTTTCTTCAGTGCACAGAACGCGGCGTAGTTCATATTATTCATATTAGGTCCAACCAAACTGTATGTATGTAATTAACTCGATCTACTGGTCCAATTGGACCTTGGTAATAATAGTTAATACATATTAACTAGCAGTCCGCCTCGAACTGAAAACTCGCGATTTTCTTGCAAATAAGTGACCAATATAAGAAGACCCTAATGATGATTTTTTTCGAGCCTTCTAGCTCCATAACCCCTTGACCGATCATGCCCATGAACGAACTTTCAAATTGTATTGAGCTCTACTACAACCCCAACAAACATATACATTAGAAAAACGTTACTAAACTTATCGCGCGACAACTATTCAAAATCAAGAAGCCATCGAAATGCACAGACGTCTAGGTAGCCGAAGTTGTTTGAAAGAACTTTACTTCGCTTACGCTCCGCTCGTTCGACAAAAAGCTACGATTAAATAATATGCCTTCAAGCTAAACTAGACTTACTAACTTGTTTACCAACTTTGAAGTTAGGTTAATCTCGTAATGGTCTTACACGAAAATATCTTCGCCTGAAGCTAAACTTTTAACTACGAACTTTCTCCATGTTTTAATATCGACATTACGGTTATAAAGCAAAAGCCTGTTATGTACCTAATCTTGTAAAAGAAATTGTTAGGAGCCTGGCATTTCTTATATATACATGTAATAAAGCTGAAGAGGGTCGAAAGTCTGTTCATGGAATATATTCGAAAAAAAGTTGGCTGGGGATACTTAGAATCGATAACAGAACACGTTCCAACAATTTTTAGAATTTTTGTCTGTTTGTCTGTTTATCTGTTTATCTGTTTGTCTGTTTATTTGACCGCGCATCACGTGAAAACGGCTGAACGGATTTTGATGAAATTTTGTATAGAGATAGTTTGAGTTCCGGGAAAGGATAATAAATAGTTTTCATCCCGAAAATCAACCCTGGAGGGGGTGAAAAAGGGGTTGAAAGTTTGTGTGGAGAATTTTTAATAGAAATTAGTATATGGAGATAATTTGAGTCCTAAGAAACGACAGAATAGTTTTAATCCCGAAAATAAACCCTTGAGGGGGTGAAAAGGGGGTTGAAAGTTGGTATGAGGATTTTTTTAACCGCTGAACTGATAAAGATGAAATTTGGTATAGAGATAGTATGGGTCTCAAGAAAGGACAAAGGATAGTTTTCACCCCGAAAATTAACCCTAAAGGGGTGAAAAGGGAGTTGGAAATTTGTATAGGGAATTATTAACCGCAGAATTGATTTAGATAAAATTTGGTATGGAGATAATTTGAGCTCTGAGAAAAGAAATAAAATAGTTTTATCTCAGAAATTATACCTTAAGCGGATGCAAAAGGGGTGGAAGTTTACATGGGGAAGAAACAACCAATAACCGCTGGACGTATTTAGATGAAATTTGGTATTGAAATACAAGTGGAATAGTGACCCAGTGTCCTAAAAATAGTACATCATATTTTAAAATTTCGACGTTCATTAGTGCATTGTAATGTGCTTATATTGAAGAATAAATATCTTGATCTACACCAATATCATAAATCCTCTATTCCGCGTTCGGAAACCGTATGTAATTACCACCATTATTGCAACCAGTAACGTAACATCAGTATATTATCTGTGACAGTGTGGTGAAAACGTATAAAGATTAATTACCTACGATAATTAAAATCCTCCCTCCCCGCCTCCCCGACCGCCGGCACGCCCTTCTCCTCCCTTTTTCCCGACCACCGGCACAATAAGGTTGGTCTTGGCGGTGTAATGGCGGTCATTCTAATGGTTTCCGAACACGTCATTTAGGATTTTTAATATGTGTGTAGATAAAGCAGTGTATGCTTCTGTACGTAATTAGGCCTATTACGTAACAGTTACATAAACTACTATTTATCTCTTTTTAGGGTTCCGTAGTCAACTAGGAACCCTTATAGTTTCGCCATGTCCGTCCGTTTGTCTGTCCGCGGTCTAGCTCGGTGACCATTCGCACTAGAAAGCTGAAATTTGGTATCAGTATGTGCATCAATCACGCCGCCAAAGTAATAAAATTAAAATTAAAAAAATATTTTTATTAGGGTGCACATAAAATGGGGGTGAATTTTTCTTTCGCTCCAACCCTATCGTGTTGGGTATTATTGAATAGGTCTTTCAAAAAGAATAGAGGTCTTCTAATACATTTTTTGGGTGGTTTCGTAAATATTAGATCTGTAAGTTCAAAATAGGGCGTCTCCTCCATCTAACTTTTGAACCGTGGGTCCAAAAAAATAGAAAACAATAATGTAAGTGAGGCCTAATAAGAACTTTTAATGAAATCTATCCATCCATACTAATATTATAAATGGGAAAGTGTGTGTGTTTGTTTGTTTGTCCGTCTTTCACGGCAAAACGGGGCGACGAATTGACGTGATTTTTTAAGTGGAGACAGTTGAAGGGATGGAGAGTGACATAGGCTACTTTTTGTCTCTTTCTAACCCCCCACTTCCCTAAAATGGGGGGTGGAAGTTTGTATGGAGCATTCCGGGGGGCAAAGGGGAACCGTGTTACCCCGAATTTAACGCGAGCGAAGCCGCGGGCAAAAGCTAGTTAATTTATAATCTTGTCGACGATCCCTGGAGTTTAGGTATTTACTTTTAATTTGTTTTGTTTTGACGCGTTTTATTGTATTTATGGGTTTTGTTACAAACAAAGTATTGTTACGGAAAATGTTTATAGCTTTTATTGGGGTAGGATCTTCGAAATTAATATCGGAGTCTGTATGACATCTTGAGTCTTTCTGAGACCCGCTCACGCTCAAGACTCACAAATCAAAAGACTCAGAAGAGCAGAGAGGTAAAACTTCGTCGAGTCCTACTTGACATAGCTAGACTCAGAAGAATCGACTTTTTTCCCAAATTTTGTATACAGCGAAACGTCTGCTAACGATACACAATGTTTAAAAATAAAGGAAAAGTAGAAAAATCCACTGCCTCAGGCGAGACTCGAACTCGCGACTATGGGATACATGCCCATCGCTCTGACCAACTGAGCTACTGGGACTGCCTCTTACTCTAGGTAATACGTAGGTAAGTTACATTTATTTAAGATATGTGGTGGATCTTGTTGGGACACCCTATCCCTATACATTAATAATTGCAGGGTACCAGTGTCACCGTGTTAGTGTCTGAGAGAGAATCTAGCGACACGAGCGACACCGTGAGCCACAGTAAAAGTACCTGCTCGACCGAGTGAAAATTGCGCAAGCCGGTGGGAATCGAGTTCTTCGGACGCTCCTCCACGCCACGCTACTCTGGTACGTCGCCGTCAAATATATACACGGTGTAACATGAGGAAACCGAATATTTTTAACAGCGTATTCCTAATCATAATTGGCCACTAAAATAAAATGTCGTACAAACTTTTCTGGAATTCGCCTAGTCTCAGAGTTACTACCACTTAAATAAAAAAAACATTTTTTAATGTGACTCAGTGCAAAACGCTTTTTTGATGGCGATTTCACCCTTTGTGGGATCTAGTCTAGACATTCTTATTGACAGATATCAAAGTGCCAAGAAATACTTTACGTAAACTATTTTTTTCGAAAAAAATGTACTAATTTATTTTAATCGACATCTCTACCAATAACATTATGTTTTTATATTCAAAAGCATTTAAAAAATCGAAAAAAAAGAAAAAAAAATTTTTTTTTTCGGCGAAATCCAGAAAAGTTTATACGACATTTTAGTCTCCAATTAGGATCAGGAATACGCTGATAAAATTATTCGGTTTCCTCATGTACACCGTGTATATATATCGGAGCGGCCAAGGTACTGGTACTACAAAGTATCGAAACCTGCACTCTATCGCCTTTACAATAAAATTAAGGCGGTTGGTCCGATTTTTGTGACCACCTTGGCCGGCTTGGCCACTCCGATATATGATATGTGATGGCGACTGTACCTAAGCATCTAATTTCTAGTAAATACACTCACTAGATTAGGTGTTCTTAATTGGCCATGCGTGCAGGGTGTATGTGCACCTATGTGAGCACAAGGGCACCCTGCAGCGGATACTAAATGGATTATAAACGTCCTGATCCGATCTTTGACGGATGAACTGATGGTTAATCTACTAATCTAGTCAACCAACGTTTTAATACCGCTTTAAATCGGCGCAGACTAAACCGGCATATTATCGTGATAAAGTGTAGGTAAGTATTAAAAAAAATAAAAAAAAGCCTTTTATTTCTCGCAATTAAAATATAAGGTATTTCATAGTCAAATAGGTACACACTTGTATCATGCAGTCATTTTTCAATTTCTTAGCGTCCTTATTATTATTTTATATAAAACTAGCCTTTTCCCGCGGCTTCGCCCGCGTACTATAAGTACTCAAAAAGGATACGATACCCATGTTGATTTTCAGACTTTGTGACCACAATTGCCCCTCGGAGGGGTTGAATTTTCAAAAAACCTGAAACACGTGTTTACTCATTTATCGTTAGGAATACTCCTGTGAAGTTTCGAATAAAATAGTCTAACAAATCTTGATTCGCCATACAAACTTTGGACCCCCATTTTACCCCCTTAGGGGGTAAATTTTGAAAAATCCTTTCTTAGTGCATCCCTACACCTTATAAGGAACCTACGTGCCAAATTTGGAATCTCTAGAACCAGCGGTTTGGGCTGTGCGTTGATATGTCAGTCAGTCAGTCAGTCAGTCAATCAGTCAGTCAGTCAGTTTCCTCTTTTATATATTTAGAAGATTATTATTACATTTAAATTGATTCCAATTATACTGTCAAATTATGATTAATTATGTCAAATAGAAATTTACTAATTATATAATAATGATATTAAGAATACTGACGACATAACAAAATGAGTACAATAAGAAAGAATGTATGAATAATTATTTTTACATGATTTTTAAAGTGGGGCACTCCACTCATACAATAGTATGTTATTCAATCAAATACAAACACTGAAAACATTGAAAAAATAATCAACCCAGCCGGACTTGAACCTGGCATCGATACGCCTTACCGGGGCTCGATCGCTTTACCAATTAAGCTATGGGTTCAGTTACTGAGTTGATGAAATTCTCAATGCCTTCAATCATCTTTTTGCATTTATTTTTACATCGACTTTATAGCAGCCGTAAGCGACATCTAGGTGCTAACTACCAGAGTTAGATACCCTTCCCGCCGACGCTTTTACAAGTGTCACAACGGAAATCATAGATGGCGCTGCTATCAACTCATAATTATTTTTACATGATTTTTAAAGTGGGGCACTCCACTCATACAATAGTATGTTATTTAATCAAATACAAACACTGAAAACATTGAAAAAATAATCAACCCAGCCGGACTTGAACCTGGCATCGATACGCCTTACCGGGGCTCGATCGCTTTACCAATTAAGCTATGGGTTCAGTTACTGAGTTGACGAAATTCTCAATGCCTTCAATCATCTTTTTGCATTTATTTTTACATCGACTTTATAGCAGCCGTAAGCGACATCTAGGTGCTAACTACCAGAGTTATGATTGAAGGCATTGAGAATTTCGTCAACTCAGTAACTGAACCCATAGCTTAATTGGTAAAGCGATCGAGCCCCGGTAAGGCGTATCGATGCCAGGTTCAAGTCCGGCTGGGTTGATTATTTTTTCAATGTTTTCAGTGTTTGTATTTGATTGAATAACATAAGAATGTATGAAATTAAAAATTATCGTGATAAAGTGTAGGTAAGTATTATAAATCGATATTTCGGTTTTCAATTCGGTAGTGCTGGTGATTGATCAAAAGTTTAACCAAACCTCCCAGTGAAACGAAAGAGCCACAATGCGTCCCAGGCGGTTGTATAAGAAACAGTCCCCCGACAATAATTAATGGTAAAAAAAAGTAAAAAAAAATACATTTGTCATTTTACCACATACCTCCCTACGCGTTTATTTGAAGCCTTTGAGATTTAATTTTTGTATGTCGAGCCCAAGATTCTCAAAAAACAACTTTTCACGGCTGGACCTCCAGAAAAAAATAATGTTAACAAAACCAAGGGAAGTCTTTGAAGTCGGTTAAAAATAACGAGTGTTTACACACTCTCCAGTTAGCCGTTTCAAATTCAGTCAGTGCAAGTGGAGTATCCGGCAAACATGGCCTTGCGAAGCTGTGAAACTTTAATGCACAAAGCGGGGATGTCAGTAGGTACCTACTTACTACACTACAGCATACAGCCGCTGCGAAATGAATTCAGCCGGTTGGGACCTCGGTGCTGAATTATTTAAGCGACCTTGCAACAGTTTATAGCAGGTACGACGCTCTCAAAAACGTAAGCAAGTAAAACCCTTCACTGCCAAAAAAAGGCAAAGTAATTAGAGGAAAGGTAGGATTTCATAAAACCCAGAAATTTAATTTTTCGGTGAGATACATTTTTCGATGACAAAACTTATGATTACAATTTTTTTAAAGCGATTATGTAAATTATTTGAGTAACGGTATTCCAACTGAGCCAGTATGGCAGTATAGCTTATTTTGCAAGCTAATGCAACTTTGAGTTTGAATTTAAAAACCCGTCGTTTTCTTTTACGAGTAATATCAACGATACCGAAAACAGGTCGCCCAGTATGGAAATATCTATTGTCGCTGGGTATATATAGTTTCACACTTACATTTACATAATTGAAATTGAAGGCGAATTCGTGTTGAACTGTGCTACGACCATTTGCTGGTGTTATCTTGTATACCTAATATAAACGCGGAGGTCAAAAGAGCATGCTCCCGATCAACGGCATACCCCAAAAGTCTGGGTAATATTTGACATGAGGTTCGGTTTACTACTTTCTTATTCACATTTAGGATACTTTAGGGAAGGAATTCTCTATAAATATGGTTATTTTTAGCGAAAACACATTTACAAGAGCTGTGTGAGGTAGCTATGCAGTTTGTCAAAAAATACGATACTTAAGGAAAATAATATCATTATACCACATACCATTTATTTCCAGTCACTTATGTATGACTCACTGTATAACTTAATACCTTTTTGAATAAAAAATCTATCTATCTATCTGTCTTTTCTTTTCGGATATCGTGGGAACCCTGATAAGTAACCGAGAGCATCGTAAAAAAGTTGTAAATTTTTGACCATTGATAGAGTGCCCCACGGTGAATATTTATAGTTTTGGAGGTCTATACATTTTTTTTTACCTTCACGTCTAAATTAGGGGTCCCGTACAATATGTTAGTACTCTCTGGTTAAGGCTGCTAGGGGTTGTGTGGTATCATTTCCATTTAAACAGACATGCAGAACTCAGATTTTTTTAGAACGTTATACCGGGTGTTGCCTGTAACATGAGCAATAAATTAAAATGTAGATTCTACTCCTCAAAGTAAACAACCTTTGTTCAGCGACTTTGAAAAATAACTTGTGGTTTAATTTTTAGTACACTTTAAAGTTTATTCGAACACGCAATGTATTGCGAAATTGATTATGTCTGTAAGGTGACAAGACTGACAAGCAATGTCAATTAGAAGGATTTTAACGTACATTGAAAATACTACATATTTAGTTTGTTTGAAAAAGAGACAATCGTAAATCTACATAACTTTCAAAAGTCGTTGAACAAACATTGTCTAGTTTGAGGAGTAGAATCTATGTTTTAATTTATTGCTCGTGTTACAGGCAACATCCGGTATAACTAATAAAAGTAATACATATGAGTCTTTTTAAATAAAAAATATATTATAAGAAAGCATATTTAATGCAGTTTTTAATTACTTATACAAAATGCAGAAATGGAAAAAAACCGGCCAAGTGCGTGTTGGACCACGCATAGGAGGGTTCCGTACCTTCAATGGAATAAGAACCAAACTAATACCAAAAGGTCGTATCTGATGCCTATGCAAGAAGTTTTTTGGAGATAACTCAAAAATGGCTGAACCGATAATGTTCAAAATAATTTTCGTAGAAAGTATATGATAAGGTGCATCTCCTCAAATTTTTTCATATTTTTTGGACTTACAGTTCAATTTTTCTGACTTTTGAAGCGATTATTTCAGAAAATATTAACTTAATCACAAAATGATCAAAGAAACCTCAATATTATTTTTAAAGACCTATCGATTGATGTGTCACATGTTGATATTTAGTTTAAAAAAAAAATTGAAATTTAGCTACATGTATAAAGCGCCCCCCCCTAAATTTTTTTTTTTCAAATTTAAATACAATAACTAAGTAGCGGCTTACAAAATACACCTTATGTGTAAATTTTATTCACATTCGTCTTATAGTTTCCGAGTAAAATGGCTGTGACATACGGACGGACAGACAGACAGACAGACATGACGAATCCATAAGGGTTCCTTTTTTTGCCATTTGGCTACGGAACCCTAAAAAGAATCGATTCATTTTTGAATATAAATATTAAAAGCTCAACAGCTCTCTTTAAGTTAATTATAAGTGTGTTTTTGTTCTTTATGACTAATAAAGTTATTTAAACCTTAAATAAGTATGTCGGGAAAACTGACAAATGTTGACGAAAACTAGGATAATCACCCATGTAGGTTAAAAGTTCTAGATGTGTAAAAATTTACACCGTTCAAGAAATGGTCAAGTCTGCAAAAAATTTGGCAAACATGTCAATAGGTATGTTTCCGAAAAAAACCATTTAAACATATTTAAGCTGCAAATCTACTAAGCATTAGATCAAGTACAACGGTAAAATTAACAATTTCCTTGTTATTGTCCGGTTAAAACTAGTAGCGTCGCTAAAAGCCTCCACCAACTGTGAGCAATTAAAGCAAAACTCATTTACCGCGTCTGTTTTGTGTAGAACTAAAAGGCACCCCCCAGCTGTCTACGAGTTTACTTCGAATAACTTTAAAAGTTAGTTTTGCTGCCCCAGTTTTGCTTCACAGCTTTCGAGAGACTAATAAAGGCTTAATGTACAATTCACAATTTTAGGATAATAGCGTGATAATAGGTACATCAATTCAGCGAACCAGTAATAAGATTTTAAAGGTTACTAACCATGTATGGACTTTTTAGTCTGAAATAAATGTTTTATTTTATTTTATTTTTTATATAAAACCGGCCAAGAGCATGTCCGGCCATGCTCAGTGTAGGGTTCCGTAGTTGCCGGCCCAAATAGCTGATGAGTCCTTTCAGATATAGATTCAGTTTAAGAAAAGAAGGTAAATTTTATTACGATGGTTTGTTGTTATTGTTAGTTAATCTAACAGTTTTCTCACGCAAAATATTCATTTCAATTAAAGGTGGAAAACTACATGAATTAAAAATCAGTCTTTGACAGATGTTCTGAAAAGAATCCCGATACTTCGTGATTCTGTTCTCGATAATGATTACTGAATGTTCTTGGCACTATAAAAAAAGCTCTATTTTTTAATTAAAGAATGGACAAGACTAATGAGATGTAAGCAAGCTTGCTTACATCTCAGCAAGCTTCCTTTTATGTACTAGAATGTAGAGCGAGCTTATGCAGCGCAATGTACATCTTATACTAAGTATGCACCTACGTCATACAAAAGCATGGAAGTTTAAGTAGGTATGGTTAAAATATTATACCACGACGGTGGAAAAAAAGCACACGGCCTGCCTGATGGTAAGCATAAAAAATATTAATTAATTTATTTAAAAAGATGTAATTTTAGTGTGTTTTAATTTTTTTTTGATATGTACTTTTTAAACAAAAATTTCTTTTAAAGCCAAATCAATTGACTAAAATTGGTCATAATTAATAGTGGAGCTCTTGAAGAGGTTATTTACAAATTATTGTGACAGGGCCGAACTACTTTTTTTAACCTTTTCGGCCCTTTAGTGCTCTTAAAAATCTTACATATTCATGTTAACATATGTCATCCCCTCACCAAAATTCCCGCAAAAACTTCTACTGGGTAGGGATTAGGTAGGTATATCCTTGATACAAGCGATTCTTTGACGTGTACTCTGTAAGGGATGTTACTGCTGAAGATTAAGGAGAATCTATTTCAGGAAATACTTGGGATTGAATGAACAAACACGTAGATAAAATAAATTGGTTGGTACCGTACGAAATGTAAGTCTGTGTGTAAAGAATTCAATCACTTTCTGTTTATTCTAAGGTTAATGCAAAAAAAAACAATTCCGTTCTCAACAGAGGTCAAGTACCTGGGGGTAACACTGGACCAGAAACTGACCTGGAACCCACATGTGAACGGAACCCTACAAAAGACTAGATTAGCCTTGGGTATATGCTGTCGTCTAGCGGGCAACCCATGGGGTCTTAAACCCAAAATTGCCCTTTGGCTGTACACATCTATAGTGCGGCCGGTAGTGTCCTATGCCTCGGTAGTGTGGTACAAGAAGACGACACAAAAGGTAACAGTGGCGAAGCTCGGCAGCCTGCAAAGAACTGCCTGTGTCATCGCCACTGGAGCTATGTCATCCTTCCCTACGGCAGCCCTAGAGGCCATACTATACCTACCGCCCCTTCACCTTCACCTGGAGTTGGAGGCGAAATCCAGTATACTCAGAATAGCGGCTGCAAGGAGAGGAGTTTGGCTATCAAATGGCCTGAGACTATTCAATGAATCAGTGCACGATATCCCTGTTCTGGGGATGCCATCGGACACTATGCCCCCCAAATTTTGTCCACAGAAAATCTATTCAGTGGAACTCCCCAGAAGGGAGGACTGGTCAAACAGTCAAATCAAGTGGAAAGAAGGAAGCCTTAGGTGGTACACTGATGGCTCCAAATCCGGATCTGACGTAGGCTGCGAAATATATGGCGAGGCACCTAGAAAGGCCATCAGTCTAAATCTGGGAAGATACTGCTCTATATTCCAGGCAGAGGTGTACGCCATCTTAGAATGTGCGTCAACCAACCTGCAACGTAACTACGTCAACCATACCATTTATATCCATTCGGATAGCCAGGCGGCACTCTTGGCCCTCAGATGTCATGACGTCTAGGCTGGTTGAGAACTGCAGGCAATTACTAAACAACCTTGGAGCCAGGAACAAGGTCGTTTTGCGTTGGGTCCCGGGGCATGCGGGTATCGTAGGAAATGAAAAAGCCGACGAACTTGCACGAGCGGGGGCTAAGGGGACTCACTACAGTCCTGAGCCTTTTTGTGGCATCCCCAAAAGCCTAACGAGGCTCACCCTGAAGACCTACTGTCAATATAAAACCATTCAACTCTGGAGAGAAACACCAGGTATGAACCATTTCCAAAGCGCTTATCAAGGCCTTCAGCAAAAAGGCGTCTAAGAACGCCTTGGCGCTGTCCAGGAACCAATTGCGCAATTTGGTAAGGGTGCTTACTGGGCACTGCGGCCTAAACAAGCACATGCACACTATGGGGAAACGTGACACTGGGCGGTGCAGACTCTGTATGGAGACAGAGGAGACGCTCTTGCACATTCTCGCAGATTGCCCTTCCCTAATGCGCACTCGTAACTTAATTCTGGGTAGGCACATACTACGTCCGGAGGAGTTAAAGTCTCTCGAGATCAAAAGGATCCTGGAACTGTTTGAAGTTGCAGGGTTAGACCGAGAGTTGTAATAGGTGGCGATCACAATAGATCAGTGATGGTCGCAGTGATACATAGGCTTGGGAGTCTTACATAGCCCCTAACAAGAAGAAGAAGAAGAAGAAGGTTAATGCAGCCTTTTGATGAAAATGAAAATGAGAAAAATTGACCAAAAAAAATGGTATTGTATATATAGAGGGTAAACCGGATGAGACGACGGGTCCCATACAATAATATTTTTTTCTCAAACATGCAATGAAATATTAATGTTATGTTCCTTTATAATAGGCTGCGAAGTATCACGTTTCAGGTGCGGCTACACGAGAGGTCGATAATGGAATTTCATACAAATTTGGAGGCCTAGGCCGGCAAATGCCTCTTTTTTAATTTCCATTGCACATATATTTGTGGCACAGGATCATGGCGTTCAGCCATTTAAGGCTATAAGCGATATTTACTTTTTGTTTCGTATGACATTCTGCCACTACTTACGCCTATTAAAATAAAAACCGGCCAAGTGCGAGTCGGACTCGCGCACCGAGGGTTCCATACAAACCTGTAGGTATGTAAGTAAAAGTTCACCCATCCGTTGACTTAGAAGTTTGATTTTGTTACAGCTTAAAGTTATTATAGACCTGAGTATTTGATACGAATTTCAATTTAATACCTCTACGCGTTTACGAGGAAAAGGTAGTAAGTTTAAAATTTAAAAATATATTTTTTGTATGATTTTACGTAAAATGTCTACTTTTCGTAATTTTCCCTTTGTATGTGCTATATGAAGTTTCTTCGTGCCAAGTTTCAAGTTTCTGAGTTTACGGGAAGTACCCTTTAGGTTTTGAGTTTCTTTCGAGTACTCAGTTTCAAAATATGCGACTTAAATTGCTATTTCTTTTGATTGCGTTGACATAAAAGTTTGGTTTTGCTACATCTGAAAGGTCCTATAGCCTTGAGTATTTGACATGAATTTCAATTTAACACCTCCACGCGTTTACGAGGAAAAAGGTAGTAAGTTTAAAATTTAAAAAAATATTTTTTTGTATGATTAAAAATATCAACTTTTTGTAATTTTTCCATTGTCTATGCTATATGACGTTGCTTCGTGCCAAGTTTCAAGTTTCTGAGTTCACCGGAAGTACCCCGAAGGTTTTGCGAGTGCCGAAAAACTCTAAAATTTGCAGCATAAACGACTGTATCTTTTGGTTGGGTTGGCTTTTAAGTTTGATTTTTTCACAGCTCGAATGGACAATAGACCTGAGTATTTGATATAAATTTCAGCTTGATATCTCAACGCGTTCCTGAGAAAAATGGTCTTGACAGACAGACAGACAGACGGACAACAAAGTGATCCTATAAGGGTTCCGTTTTTTCCTTTCGAGGTACGGAACCCTAAAAAACAATAAACAATATGATATATTTTGCAATTTCGTTTATATATAAAATCGACATGAAAATAACAAATAACACATTATTAACAAATTCCTATAATTTTAAATTGTAAAGATGGAGACAGATTAAAAACGGGTATTAGACATTGCAATGTGTAGGGCCCAATCTGTTGTGTACCCTGCATCTCCCTTACCCTACTTCAGCTCCCTAAGGGCCCTACCTCTTATTATACCTCCCAACCTGACAGATTGGGCCCTACAAATTGTTATGTCTAATACCGGTTATAGGAACAGCTGATTTTGTTTTTTTTCTTCGTAAAAGGTTGATTATCAAGCTAAAATATTAGCAGCAAGGGCTATTACACACGAGCTGAAATTAAGAATTAGAATCTATAGTTACTAATAAATTCGGAGGGTTCTGATTCTTATGAATATTTTCTATAATAATGCATAAACAGAGACCATAGACAATATTTGTAACGTTCTGAATTTATTCAGTCACCATGTACATTTTTCTTCTTAATTTGAACTCGTGTAGAATGGCCTTAAGTGCAATCTCTCGAACAGTAGTGCTAAATTCAGAACGTTACAAATATTGTCTCAGCACAGATACTGTGAAAAAAAAAGTATTTTAGTGGGAAAATTTTAAAAACATTCTCAATATTTTATTAGGTTGCGTATATTATTGTGAATTATTATGTCGATTTGTTTTATTCTATATCAATTTGGCTATAGGTACAATAATTAGGTCTAGATGTTGTTCAAATGCAAGTGAAAATTATACTTAAATGGCCGACGTACGTAATAGTTATACATTTTTAAAAGCCGTTCAGTGACAATGAAATGCAGTCAGAATTTAGCAATCCAGACTTCATAACGTAATGTTTTTACGCATATTTTTGATAACGTGGTAATTAAGTCTAATTAATGTTTTCTGTTGTAGTTTGTTGATAGGATAATTCATTAATAACAAGATGAACATATACATAGTGGGAAAGTTGGTTGTTTTCTTGAAATGAATGCAAATTTTGGTTGTACGTTTGTGGCGTATTGAACTTATTGTATCATTTTAGATAAAAACCTAAGTACGAAGGTATTTGAAGTACATATATATAACATACATTATATTATTAATATAAGTTTACGAGTACAGTATTGCCTCACCTATATCCGAAAAAAAATTGATAAGTTTCTTATTTGTTTCATTGCATGTTTCAGAAAAGCACTATACATACCTCGGCGTGAAAAGGGGTTGCCAGCCTCGTGACTATCCGTCTATATGTACTCGGCCGGCAACCCCTTACTTCCCGGCCTCTGTAGTAATGTACTATTTTTTGTCCTATTTTTTCTTAGTCGCAATACCATACGAATACCAATACCCTTATTACCAGTACTTATTTTTGTAAAAACACTGTATTACGTAGCGATACATAAATGCACATTTTCCCTTCGTAAAACGTTTTATTCACACAAATGAATTCACAAAATGTATTTCAATATAAATGATCTTTGATATTTACATATTTATTTCCTGCCGAAGAACATCTCGTTATGACACGCGTAGCGGAGGGAAACGGATCTGCCGAGAACACGCTCGCTCGAGCGGCGCGTGAAATTTTAATCACCACGTGTAGGATGAAGTTGTAACATGTATGAAGAGTTGAAGACACACACACACACACGCGTTATATGACAAGAGGAAACAAAAAACATTCAGATAACAATAGCTTGAACGACGCTACGCTAGTGCAAGGGTTGGAACCAGGGCTAACAACAACTAAATCCCTCCCTATCTTTTTCAGCGCGAGTGAAAGAGAAACACTGTGTTACGATTAGTATGGGAGCTCATTGCAAATTTTGCAAAACGATGAATTAAAAAAAAACTAGGCATTAATTGCGAAATACAAAACAACGAAGTTTTTAGTATTAGTGCGGTGGAATTGTGTCCTTAGTTACAGACGTATAAGTCAAGAAACTAAAGACATACGACTGTTTAAAGCAAATTTTAAGATGTAACTTTGGAATTATTTTCTATCAAGCCGATTTCCTCCAATCGTGTATCGGAATCAACGAAGTTCTTCCAAATATAACGAATAATAACATATATTTTTGTTACTTTCTCAAAACAAGGAGTAATAGCTAAAACACTGTTTTTACTCATAAAGTCAATTTGAAGGTCATCGGGTGTTGTCGGCCTGTTAAAGCACATCATCATCATTAGCCCGTTGCAGTCCACTGCTGGACATAGGCCTCTCCCAAGGTACGCCACAGAGCCCGGTCTGCTGCTTTACGCATCCAGTCGCTACCGGCCCTCTTATGTAAGTCATCCCGCCATCTGGCCAGAGGGCGTCCAACGCTACGTATGCCTAACCGTGGTCTCCACTCCAGAACACGCTTACTCCAGCGATTGTCGGTTCTGCGACATATGTGGCCAGCCCATTGCCACTTCAACGTACTAACTTTTAGAGCTATGTCGGTCACCTTGGTTCTCTGTCGGATCACTTCATTCCGAATTTTGTCCTTCAGAGAGACTCCGAGCATAGCTCTTTCCATAGCACGTTGAGCGACTTTAAGCTTATGGATTAGCCCCACAGTCAGTGTCCACGTCTCGGCTCCGTACGTCATTACAGGAAGGACGCACTGGTTAAACACTTTCGTTTTCAGGCTCTGTGGTATACCGGACGAAAATATGTGCTTCAGCTTCCTAAACGCTGCCCAGCCCAATTGATTGTTAAAGCACGTTGCTTGGTAACTAGGCCGTAAATGTATGGAATAGGTATATATTATATTTTTTCTGCGACCGATAACTTTAGGCCCAAAAATATAAAATAAACTTAGAGAGAAAAAATATTTGGTTGGTTAATCAATGGTGACAATAAATGCCACATGCGGAAAAAGCATTGGTGCGATAACCTGCCTTACATCATTGATGAATGAACTGTGATCTCGTGAATTATTTGCTTCCTGGCCCGCAATATGGCAGCTCTATACGACTCGTCATGTATTCCATCAAAAACATTACATGTACAAAAATGCCATAGCTCACAAAACGAAGACGCTTAACTGCCTGATAGGGGAAATAATTCGTGTAAAGCTGAATTTTGGTGTAGTTGTAGATAAAGGTATCGTACACAACATACTAAAAGTACCGATGGGTGGGGGCGCCGCTAACGGGGTGAGGGGGGTGTAAAGGTCCCTTATTTCGGTTTTTCGTAAAAAACTCAGTAACGGTGGCTCATACGAAAAAATGTTCTGTTACTTAATTCATACAAATATAATTTTCTATAAAAAAGATTCTTTGCACTTTTTTGCTGAGATCAATGTTCAATGAGATATCGAGGAAATACGATAAACCCTTTTTTAAACTTTCGGGGCTATTATTTACGAAAGTATTAGTTTTATCCAAAAATTGTTTTAGAATACTCATTTTTTGTAAAAAGACCTATCCAACGATATCCCACACATTAGGGTTGGAGTAAAAAAAAATTACCCCCCCACTTTATGTGTACGGAGGAGGTACCCGAAAAAATAATATTTTTTCAGATTTTATTTTAAAACATTGTCGGCGTGATTAAAACACATACTCATACGAAATGTGACTTGTCATTGAGCAGAGTGAGCATGGTGCCTACCCTTATAGTAGTAAAAAAAGTGTAGTATTAGTATATTCCTCTGGTATTCATAATCTAATGTTGCTGAGCTGATGATATAACTCCTTAATAATTAGGAGTTAAAAGTGACGAGATGAGAACAATTGTTAACTGATGGTAAGTGCCACATCGGTCCATGAACACCTTCAGTGCAAAGCAGTAACTAAATATTTACTGTCTAGCACTGACCTGTGCCCGCCACACGAGACGACGGTTGTTTGGTCTCATTCAGTAATTATACTAGCTACAGTGTCCTTTCCCCATAAACACCCACGTATTATTATTTAAGATTAACCGTGGCAGAAAACGGATGAAAAAAAAAGAAATTACGGCAGATTGCGCAACCTCAACATTTCTCTAAGAGCCTTCTCGTCATGGGGTCTATTTAATAACTTGTTTGCATCTAAGTCCGATAAAACGATGCATTCCAGTGTTTTGACAAGACTTAGAGCTACATAGGTCTGTCCTTTAGCGAAATTTTTTTTTCCTAAATCAATAACTGCCTTATCGAGTGTTGTGCCCTACAGTTTATGAACTGTTACGGCCCAACTTAAAATTATTGGTAGCATTCTTCGCTCGACATCTCCATATCCCCTCAGTGCCTGAAAGGTCCTGGAAGCAGGAGCAATTGCTACACAGCCATCGTGGTCTTTGATTTTAGCCCCAATAGTAGCATCGTCAAACTTAATCAAGACGGCTTCAGGTAATTCTCCTTCTTCCAACTGATCACGGCGCAGTGCGGGCCATTTATTTGTTTTTAAAATCCCCATTGCCCCATTTACCAGTCCATCGGAAACGGAAATGTTTCGCCTCAGCATCACTCGTGATTCGACGCCTAATTTTATGGTTGTTAAGAAGCCACCACAGTTATTGACGTCCTTAGGGATAACGTTGTCTGGTGGCTTCCTACCATACGTTGCCGTCTCGCGAGATTCATCTACAGCATTAAGTGTATAGACGCGGTGAGCTTTAGCGTTTTCAGTTGTCATTTTGTCATTGTAACCGTCGACCTGTCTAACTGTAGGGAAAATGCGGACAGCAGCCCCGTCTGCAAAATCACCTGCCAGAGGTACATGTCGCCGCTCACATAACAATTGAAGTTGAGCTGTTGTTAAATCTCCAACTCGCAAGCTATTTAAAAGTTTAATGAACTCCAAATGATATGATATTGTGACACTGTTATTTTTTAAGGGTAATTTTAAGACATAAACTCGCTTTGTTGCAAATTCAAGATACTTGGGTACTTACTGTAGTTAAAAAAGATCCTGTTTAGTTTTATTGGTTTCACTGTCGTAAATTCGTAATATGTCTTCCTTTGTTTGTTATAAGTGTAATTTAAAGTAGTCCTTTGTGTCCGTGACCTACTTTTTGCTGCATGACGTAATATGGCGTCGGCGTCTATGTCGGGATGAATGACATGGACGATTTGATAGTAGTAAAAAGTAGTAAACCACAGGCTATAAATGCTTCGCTTCCTTTGTCATCGACGCTTGTCGATGGCCACGGCTGTTCCAAAATCCAACCTAGGGGGGCTTTACACACGTGGCATTTTGTCGCGCGATTATCTCAGTGAATCTGTAGACCGTATTAAAGCGGCCTCCATAGGACGGAATTAGGAAACGTTTGAAGTTTTTAAATTGTTTTTGTGTTTATGTTTATAATTTTTTCCTGTTTTTTATTGTTTTTTTTTCTCTTGTTTTGATTAGGATATTCTTACTTTGGGGATGTGATCGTGGCATCAATGCGCCGTGTCGTCAAATGGTTGCAACGGAAGACCAGCGCTGGCCCTGCCGGCATTTAACGCTGAGTTGCGACCATTTCGTGGCAATTAATGTTTCGGGTTGTATATGTTATTGTATATTATGTCTTTTGTAATTGTCATGAATAAACCTTTCATTCATTCATTCAAATCATTGCGTTGCCTCATATTGATGGTCAGCTCGCAAAATGAAAACTGTTGCCATAGGTTCACTTCTGCTGTAAATCGAGGCGCTTGGATAAAACACCAATGTCCTTTTACAGGTGGGAGTTGCAGGATATCTCCAAAAAGCAGTATGTGGACTCCTCCGAATAGTTTATTGTTATTTTTATACTCCTGAAGACGCAAGTGAATGATTCGCAAATTTTCATACGAAACCATTGAAATCTCGTCGATTATAAGCCAGTGAATGTGCCGCCATTTCCGTCTCTCGTTCTCTAACCTCTGTCCTGATATTTTAGCGTAATTCATTGTGTTACTTTTTCCAATTGGGAGAGAGAATATGGAATGCAATGTCTTTCCTAATATTTGACGTGCCGCAACTCCTGTCAAAGACCCAACTTCCACAAACTTAGCCCTAAGCAAAATATCGACAGTAGGTGCGTAACATCGTTTGATGTGCTCAACGAAAAGTTTTAGGACGAAAGATTTTCCACTTCCTGCACCTCCTGTGATAAACATTAGTAATTGTTCCTCTTGACCTTGTAAATCTTTTTCCACAGCCGCGGAAACTTTTTGAATAAGATCTTTTTGCTGGACATTTAATCCTCTTATGTTTCCAATACTTTCAGATACGTCTTCACAATAATTGTCATCGTCGTTCACGATTTGTTCACCGCCACAAATTAACGGAGGAGGCTCTTGTTCAAGCAGTTGCACTTAATGCTGCCCGCGATACAAACAATAATAATGATGACCATCATTATTATTGTTTGTATCGCGGGCAGCATTAAGTGCAACTGCTTGAACAAGAGCCTGCTATATAACTTGTTCCGCGTGAGCAAATTCTTCAACACTCACGTCTCTCCTTCAAGCAGGAGCTCACTTTCTTCGCGGAATGGCACGTGACATACTAATAAACTGTAGTAGTAAGCTTCTTTATCACTGTTTAAGGTGAAATATCGTGTTCTTAATACTGACGATTTATTTCTAATACGCATCCGAGTATTATCACGCAGTCGAATGAACCGTGCTGAAGGTGCTTCATCGTCTCTTAACTCCTGATCCCCATCCTCCTCACTCCACGTGGAGTTTGACACAGATTAGAATCGAACAGCAAATTCAGCCAAGCTTATTTCTGCGAGTTCATCTGGACGCATTGCATAGCGATCAAAAATATTGCTGTAAATAGCTGTATCATCGTCACCATCGAACCGTAGTAACCTAAAACGTTCACCAGGCTTGCAGCTATTTACAAACACTACTTTCCGTGAAGACATTTTCAGGGGCAAATGGCAAAGTCGATATGCACATTCCGCCGCACTCACGAGCCGTTGTGACAAAATTGCCATTGAGACTGCAAAGAGTTGTCCCCAGACAGGACCGCCTTGGCGTTTAGCCTTCGCAACTGTTTCTCGGACAACTTCTCCCGTGTCATGAGGCTCGCATTTACTTGCGTATTTAGCAACGTAATAAGAAACTGCGGTGACGTTGCCGCAAGGCTGTACATCAATATTACCTTCCCATAAGTTCAGTAAAGTAGCATTGTAATTATTCACCATGGTTTCCTCGGCAGTCCTTTTCAAACAGCAAAACCTGCCGTTGTTCCCTAATGCTTCATCAGGATCTAGGCAAACGGTACTTTCGCAGGGGGCTCTCGGGAAACCAAAACGGCAAGAACGATCACTGCGTTTTTTATGACACGTGGCAGTATGTTTATGTATTTGCACATCTTCTATTAATTTCTGCAATATAGGGTCAGTAGGATTCAAAGAGCATGAGACAACTCTTTCAATAACCTCGATTCCCTCCGGCGTAGAAAAATCTGGTATATTATCACACCAGACCAGCATATGTAGATGCGGACTCCCACGATTTTGGAATTCAATTCTATACCAGAAATCCACAAGTGGACCACCTAAACAATCGGGATCGCGTTTAAGGAAACGCATGAGGGCATTCACACGAACTGTGAATTGTCTAGCGACAACTACTGGGTGCCCTTGCACTAGATCCAAACGCTCCGGAAAGGAGAGGCCCTCTGCTTCATTTACATTACGACCATCTGCTATTAGTAAAGCTTTGGTCATGTCAGGCCAATTAAGGTCATTGCAGGATAATGTCAAAAACCAACTGGGAGGCCCCAAAGTGCGAACCATTGCAATGAGTTCAGAACAACATTTTTGCCAATAAGATACTGAACCTCTGATATTCCTCATAGTGAGATGCATGTTGTCTATAAGTCCCTGTGGTGTTTGCTCACCCTGGCCCTGACGCATGCGACAAGATACCGAAACAACTTTGCTCGGTAATATTCTACTATTGATAGAGCAAAGAACAAATAATCATTTCGATTAAATCTTTTGTCCATGCTCATTAGTCGACTTTGAAAATAATCCAATGGTGTAATTGGAATGTCTCGTTGCTCTCCGAAACCATTTTTTCCATCAGGAAACAGACTGTACCAAGCGAGTTCCTCTGTGCGTCTTTCGCGATCAACATTTAAAGGCGGCGCTATTTTCCTTGTAATCTCAGCCAATCTAATCTCGTTATTGTTATGACATTCGTTGTGATCTAAAGATACAACGGTTTCTAGATTAGGCACGGATTCGTCGATGCTTCGGAGCATACTTGTTGTTTCAATAACTATGGTATTTGGATTAGATAGAGCTGATTGTCTTAACTCTAATGTCATTTCTTGCTGATGAGATATTTGATTAGGAGAGTTTCTACTACTTTCACTCTGAACAACTTGTAAATGCTCCTGATCCTCTAGACGTGCTTGAATATCCATTGTTGGTCGAGAATTCCTTGATTGTAATGCTGGTGAAGCTAATACTTGATTTTCCGGCGTTACAATCAAAGGAGCTAACGAGTACACATTCATATTGAGATTGTCTGGAGCCGCACGTACGAAATATAAATTGCGACGCAATATGTTGTGTAATTCGTCTACATTTTGAAACCTCATACAACAAGCAGCACCTCTCTCCGGTGCTTTGCCCCCCTTAGGTCCACGTGCATGGGAATCAAATAACCAAAATGTGCAATTGTCAGCTTCGGTTTTACAATATACGGCCACGGTCATGGCATTTGCTGTAAGCAATCCGCAACAATTCTCCCTAAAAAACAGTTCTAGACTATTCCTTAAATTAGGAAAACCGCCAGAACTGCGATCGGTATCTATGTGACCATTGTACATATTTTCTGCCACTGAAATGTTAAGCGTCTGTCTATTATAAACTATTTGCGGCGCAAGATCACTTGCAGCTAGATATTGTAGGTTGATTTCGCCAGACGCTGGGACTCGTAGTAATTGATTCATTATACAACGTATCCCCAAGTATTACTATTTGATCAATATCACTTTTGGTCCACTGGTTAGTTTCTAATGTACAAAATGCTGCACAAGCAACAGCGGCTACCGCAGTACATTGATTGCCACGAGATTCTGAGCCAAACCTTAAATCAGCCTGGTGAAATGAACCGTGTAATATTGCAACGTTTTCATTGATATTGACATAATTATTTCGAGGGATAGATAGTGAGGTTGTATTGTCATCATTGATAGGGTTTTCGGAAATTTGTACAATTTCAGAAATATCTATAGCCCTCTGAAAAGTAGCCCTTACGTCTCTATAGAGCACATTATTAGACATTAGCCAGCTTAAAGCCTCATGTAATCTATTTGTGTCCACGATAAATTCTTGAGTACGTTGCAAATTTTCCAGGTTTTCCACAACAAGAACCAGCCCCGCCTGGTTTGGTGCAAGTGGTAGTTGTTCAGCTACTTCCACAACGTCCTTTGCAAATAATATTACTTGACCCTTGCACCAATCTTGACAGAGACGGTTTTGTCATTTTATTATTTTTAAAAATGGTATAACTCTGCATAGTAGTCTTTCTTCAAGTTTGGTTAAATTAGACAATTCTTCAGGAATAGCCACCACTGTCATTTTGTTCCAATAAGCGGTCGTTGGAACTTTACGTTTCCTTACATTATTGTGACAACGGGAACATGTTACAACGTTACCTAAATCAACCAATTCTTCTGGTAACATCCAACTATACATTTATACATTTCAGTTTGTAATTTACAACGCTGTTGTGGATATAATGCTTTGAAACAAATAGCACAAGGGACGTCAGCAAAAATATTAATAGCCTGTTCAAAATCATTTTTCCCTGAAACATTCCTACGAGTACGATTAACTTGCCGCATAGAATTTAATCGAGATGATCTAGCTTCCGCAGATTCATTTGATAAACGTTCGTGTATCAAGTTAAGCCGATGAGCACGTTGTTCTTCGGTTTCGTTAGATAAGCGTTCGTGTATCAAGCCAATCCGATGAGTACGCTGCTCTTCCGTTTCGTTTGACAAACGTTCGCGTATCAAGCCCTGCCGATGTGCACGTTGCTCTTCGGTTTCGTTTGACAAACGTTCGCGTATCACACCAAGCCGATGAGTACGTTGCTCTTCGGTTTCGTTTGATAAGCGTTCGTGTATTAAGCCAAGCCGATGAGTACGCTGCTCTTCGGTTTCATTTGACAAACGTTCGCGCATTAAACCAATCCGATGAATATGTTGTTCTTCGGTTTCGTTTGATAAACGGTCGTGTATCAAACCAAGCCGATGAGTACGCTGCTCATCGGTTTCGTTTGACAAGCGTTCGCGTATCTTACCAAGCCGATGAGTACGTTGCTCTTCTGATTCAGTCATAAGGCGTTCACGTATCAAATGGAGTCTTTGGGCATGACTTTCAGGACTTTCATGGCTGCGAATATAATTAGTTTTCGATCGCATTTGAGAAAGCCTAAATTCACGCTTGCTGGAACTCTCCTTTGAAATGCTGATTAAATTTCTTCGCCTAGTTTTCCTAAGTCTATCTTCTCTTTCATCTTTTGTCTCATTAGAACGGCGCTGTCTCATCGAGGCAGCTCTTTTAGACGGTCTACCCATTATTAATTTTCACTAAAAAGTACAAAATAAACCAAACTTTTTAACAAAAAAAACCGATATCAAAAAAAACCCGCACAAAAAGATTTACAAAAAAAACATACCAAAAAAGGGTTTAGAAACCAAATAAAACCTGCCCTAATCAAATACACACAAAAATAGAACCTGCCCTAAACACTAAAAAGAACAAAATAATTTTTTTCACACAAAATATTTAAGCTACGCTAATTTCAATCAGTACCTATGTTATATATTTACAACATTAACATACTATTAGGGCTTTACTGCAGACTGCATTTTCATCAATAATATTTTACACGTCAAATATTATGTACCTACGCTAAATTATTATTTACCTATAAGAGATATTTACAATATTTACATAACAGTTCCGGCTGCTTAGACGAAAGTATTACAATTTAACACGTATTTAAACTTTTACAATCATTATTTAGGTTTGGATTTTTGCGGGTACCTCCCGTACACATGAAGTGGGGGGTAAATATTTTTTTTACTCCAACCCTAATGTGTGGGATATCGTTGCATACGTCCTTTTAAAAAAATAAGAGTATTCTAAAACAATTTTTGGAAAACACTAATACTTTCATAAATAATAGCTCCGAAAGTTTAAAAAAGTGTTTATCGTATTTCCTCGATATCTGACTAAACATTGATCCCAGCAAAAAAGTGCAAAGAATCTTTTTTATAGAAAATGATATGTGGATGAATTAAGCAAAGAAAATTTTTTCGTATGAGCCACCGTTACTGAGTTTTTTACGAAAAACCAAAATAAGGGACCTTTACACCCCCCTCACCCCGTTAGCGGCGCTCCCACCCATCGGTACTTTTAGTATGTTGTGTAAGATACCTTTGCCTACAACTACACCAAAATTTGGCTATACACGAATTATTTCCTCTAAGTTTTCCTTCGTTGGGTGGGCTACAGTCTCGCAACGCAGTTCTCCTACTGCAAAAAGTATTGAGATCTAATGTAAAACCAATCCGCTGTCCATAAAATTGAATCCATATCTCTAATGTTCCTTGTGTTATGGCCTCTTGTTCACAGAAATTTCAGACTTCTAGTGCCGTATTCTAATTTTAAAATGCATAAACAATACATTAAAATCACAATCTATCTTTAACACAACTCCAACACACAACAAATACTCTAATCAACCAATATTTTAGTTGCATTGGAGTGGCGGCGGAATAATTTTCAAGCAAATTCTGATACTTCTGATTCAGATGTTTAGGCGCTAGCTGTTGAAGGAGGATCATGTCTAAACGTGTTTTAAAGTTAGAATACGATCCAGAGCTTTATCGACAACAGAATCAGACGGGGAGTTGAAAATGGCCTGAATGGCTCCGGGAAAAGGATGGTATGGCCGTGCATTTGGTGTTTGTTTTGCTCGACTTGGCGGGGGCACTTTTGTGCCTCCAGATTTACGCTACCTCTCGTTCCAACACGCGGTGCCGCGGGTAATCAACTATTTATGCGTGGAATTATTGTTATTGTTACAGATACAGGTTGCTATGACGAGCAATAATTCACCCCTGAAACTCACATGTACCAGTATTCAAATGTGGGGCCAAATGTATATCAAGCTTTATAGCTTTGTCAATATTCCATCCTTTGTCTCTGTTGTGAAGTACCTATAGGATTACAAAGGCCGGGATTGCCGGTTGTGTGACTATGATATATAGTATAGCGTGTTCTTTCTTAACTTAAGCGTTTAAGAAAAATCTACACACTGATTCAAATCCAAAATATAATTCTCGCGGAGCTAGAGGCTTTGCGGAGCCCTAGGGCTCCACGGAGCACATTTTGAAAATGGCTGATCTAGATCATCCTTTTATTTTTATCAATTAATATATAGATAACAGGTTGCTTAAAGTCAATACCGGTCAGAATTACATTTTTAAATACAGTAATGAAATTTGATGACAATAAATAATAAAAAATAAATGTTTATTCTCGAAACGGCTTACAATTTTTTTTTCACAACAGTTCTTCTGCCAAACCACAGTGTGGTTTGTTGAAATAAATGAACTTTATATTTCTAGGAATTTGATTGTTTGTAGGTAACATCCTAAAATAATTATAAAAAACCGCCAAAAAATTGTGTTTACGTAGATTTAGTACGAAGTACGTACCACTTAATCCAACCGCGTTTTCAATAGTTAGTTTAATGTCCACGTTGTATACATGTACACAAAAGTATTTTTAATACCTACCTACTTTTAATAATATGGAGAACAACATAAAAGCATACCTAAATTACCTAATTGAAACTCGTAGGTACAACATAAATGTCTGTTGGAAAAATAAAAGGCATTCAGGCCGATTTAATTCCAAATATTTCACTCGCTGGATATTAACGGCGTGTCATACATAATTTATTGTCGTTCAAATATTGGATCACTATTTGTTATTTTTTGCGAACATGGAGACAATGATTGATCGGTATATTATTTACGACTGAACTTTTATGAGTCGTTCGTGTTTATGGAACCTTTGTGAACAGCTATTATGTTAATTTTCTTCATATTTTAACATAAGAGTATGAGTATTTGGACTGATTGTTGTCGGAAACAAATTTTATAGAGCTAACTTTATAGCCATTTGTGTTAATTACATACCTAAGTAAGTTGTATTATGTAGGTACTTATATATTATGAAGTACCTAGTAATTCAGTTTATACTGCCTGTGCACACTGTTTGACTGAAAAAAAAAATTGCGTTGTTTCATCCCAGAGTGCCTTTGGCCAACGCTGGTTTTCATCATCACATCAGCTCGATGTCATCGTATGTATTGAATTATCATATCATCTAAGTTACCTTCATATTCACACATAATCTCTGGAAAGTTTTGAACCAAACAAGGCAAGAGCTTGTAGGTATTAAAAAATCACGAAGGCTATAAACAGTGTTTATGTGGGCGTGTGTGTGTGCATGAGGGTGACGTCACGCAGACGCCTGGCTGGATTTGGTAATTTCGTACAACGTCGCAGAGGGGATATAGCTCAGTGGTAGAGCATTCGACTGCAGATCGAATGGTCCCCGGTTCAAACCCGGGTGTCCCCTGATGACATTGACAATGCTGCATAGTTTTAGTTCTTTTTTTAATTGGGTGCATGAAGAATATCCTAACATTGAACGCTGTTATTTTATAACGGCTAAATTCATTCATTATCATTATTAACAACAATCTTTTATTTTATTAGTTATAATATAATTGACTATTTTTCTAATGATAAAATACAAAACATACGAGAATATGGGAATAACTAGGTCAACCATATTTTTCCGTTTTAAACTAAAGTATTATAACATCTACAAAACACATATAAAGGAGCCATACATCATAATACACCGCGCGAGACGTGACAGGGTGAGTCTTCCATACAAAATTCATGGTAACAAATTATTTTGACGTGTCATAGTCATAAGGACGCGGGAGTACATTCTACCCATCATACTAAATGATTTAAAAGAAGAACTACCTAACTACAAACACTACTGTCTACAAACACTACACACACAAAGCTGTCCTATATGCTCATTCGCTCCACCCGTGACCAAAGGGCTGGCTCGTTCCTCGCTCAGCGCATTGGCATTGCCATTCAGCGAGGTAACGCAGCCAGTCTTATGGGCACCTTGCCAAATAGCAGTGACATAGGGGACATTTGTACATATAGTTTAAGCACCGTAGGCTGGGCTAGGTAGTTAGTATTAGTGTAATTTTTATATATGAATATTGCTGTTTGTCCTTTGTTTGTTTTGTTCTCAATAAAAAACTTGAACACTACTAAAATTTTATACATATATAAGTAATAACGCATTTATAAATTGTATGTCTAGTAAAATAATGAGGTTGTGTGAGAGCTGGTGTAGATACCTGTTATCGTTGCTTAAGTTTTTATATCTTTGCAAGCGAAGCGATGCATTTACACTACGCATAAACATTAACAGGTTTCTGTGGCGCATTTTAGATTAATAAAAAATGGCGTCGAAAGTTAAGTCATAATGTTTTATCATCTTTCGTCATTTTATTATTCCATTCAGAAATTACAGAAATAACTAAATCCTTTAGGAATATTCTTGTGTAATAATTAATAAATCATATGTAGCCATATGCCTAAGTCCTTTTTGAAGCTGAAATTACAATATAATTATTTGGGTACGGTACTGCCTGAGGCTAATAGGCATACAAGGGCAAAGAATCCGTTTTATACAGTAATGAGAGGTAAACATTTTGGGCCCATGCAGAACATATAATATGGTAGGTCTCGCTAGAGCGTTTTGTCTATGGCTATGGCCACCATTTTAGATGTCACTCTTGAGTGATTCCACTCCGATGTCACCTGTCACAAAAGTGTGATATCATATAATATTGTCTTCGGTTGCCGCGATAGTTATTCATGAAATAAAACAACTAAAAACGGACTATATCGCGTGTACTGAGCTTAAATTACGTCCCGACCGTTTCGAACACTTTACAGCGTTCGTGGTCAACGGGTCGACTGAGGAAAAATATACAATTACCTCCGTTCAAAAACTATCACAATATGCAAACCTACCCACATATTAAATATTAAACAAAATTATGATGATGTTGGGGAGTAATTTAAGTTCAGTACACGCGATATAATCCGTTATTGGTTGTTTTATTTCATGTGATATCATAGTTGTCTCGCAAGCAACTGTCAGTTATGCCATGTCGAATCGAGCCCTGATTATGCAATTGAATTTGCTGCGTTAGTGACGTGATAGATGGAGAACCGCTGGTGGCCTGGCGGTAAGACGTCAGACTTTCAATCCGGTGGTCTCGGGTACGAACCCCGGCTCGTACCACTGAGTTTTTCGGAACTTATGTACGAACTAACGTTTGATATTTACCGCTTTTCTGTGAAGGAAAACAACGTGAGGAAACCGGATCTAATCCCAACAAAGCCTAGTTTCCCCTCTGGGTTGAAAGGTCAGATGGCAGTCGCTTTCGTAAAAACTAGTGCCTACGCCAATTAGGTTGCCGAGTGCACCCCAGGCTCAAAACAGAAAAAAGCTGGGACAAACGCTAGGAGGAAGAAAAAGTGACATGATAGATGGCGCTAGCGTAATTGGCTGAATTCCGGGAACATTTGAATTTAGTATAAATATTGCGGTCCACGTATTACTATACGTATGGTCCTTGTCTGACGTTAAATAACAAATGAAAAACAAACCTGCAATCTAGTCAGGAATGAAATAGAAATATTTCAAACTTAGTAGAGAGTTATATTTTTTTCACTTCTCATGCTCAAAAAGTGTGTCATACTATGCTTAACAAGGCGTGCTTACATATTTATGATTTACAAAACATTTTAAATTGACCAATCGGAACACTTCACCATATTAATTAAATCCACCAGTCACAACAGTAACACATATCGAAGTTAATCGGAACGATACTTTTTTGGTGCGTATTTTGTGTAAATAATTTAAGTCCTTAAAAAAAAGATTGTATTTAATAGCAACCAATCAGAATACAGCAACGTTAAAATCAACCAATCAGGAAACGCAATTTATTTCTCAAAACGTGAGGTGTGTTTTAGTTCCTACTTCACAATCATTAAAAAAGATTTTAATTTTTTGGAAGCGCTTTAAAGCGTGTTTAAACTGTTTAAAGAGCTAATTATACCGTCGTCTGTGGCATTTATTCGCGGTGTTAACATTTTGTATCTATGTCAGACATTAAAAATTAAAACACCGTCAAGTTAAACCATAATATTACCTTAGTTTAGTTATTGTGCGTAAATAATACGTATTTTTATCTTATTTTCTCGCAATCGAAGTGAAAAACTCTGGTCTAAAAGCCATATTACCGCTCGAACAATTTTCCTTCACTTCGTTTGGGAAAATAACCACCTCGCGGTAATATGGCCTACTTTAGACCCTTGTCAAACAATCTACTATTTCAAAAGTAGAGCTCTACTGAATGAAAATGTGTTTAAAGATTTTAATGACTCCTCGGCGAACGAAGTTCCAGACGTAAAAGTTTATTACTCAGACTGTAGTTTCACAAATAAATATCTTTACTGCGGTCGTAGTGTCTTCACATGACGACAAAGTACAATCGGAGCGAGCGCAGACCGCACGACGCGCAGACTACGATGAGAATTGTGGACATGACTTCCAAAAATGGTCCTTAATATATAGTAGAGTACGGGAACGCCTTTTTAACCTATAAAAATGACATAAATCACAAGTCCGATTTTATTTTGTGACCTGTTAGAATACGTTAAGTACTAATAATAAAAAATATTTTCTAACAATTGTTAGCATTGCGCTAAGTATAATACATGTATTTGCTTGCTACACATAGAAAAGATTATGTAAGTTTTAATTTTCTCCACCAGGCTATCGCTTTTTACTATTGCAACATAACTTCACATTTTATAACAGTTTTGTCAAGAGCATATGTCGTTTTAGCCATTTGTAATTCGTTTAGAATTCAAGGTCACATGACAAATTGTTTTCGATTATGCTCACATAATCTATTGACCAAACTGTTATAAAATGACAGATGATGTTGAAATAGATGAATGCAATAGTACGGTAAAGGAAAATATATCTTGTATAATCTTTTCTTGTTGTTATTAACAAATATCTATATAATACCTAGCGCGACGTCAAAAACTGTTAGAAAATATTTTTTACTATAAGTAATCATATCATATTCTCTAACTAAAAATTAAACTCGCACTTGTGAGTTATCAAAGCTCAAAACTGTTCGCGTACTGTACTAATACCCCTAGTTACCCCTTCAACCCCTTTTCCACGGCTTTGAAACGGCTTTCTCGCTATTTAAAAGACCGGCCAAGAGCATGTCGGGCCATGCTCAGTGTAGAGTTCCGTAGTTGTCGGCCTATTAAAAGACATCCGTTCAAAAGGTTATTTTATTAAGGGATATTTGGCGGCGCTTACTTCATTTTACTATCCGACACTTACGTCCTTTCACTATGAGTGATAACTCAAAAACGGCTAAACCGATTTTAATATTCAATATAGTTTTTATTGAAAGTACTTGTAAGGCCTCACTTACATGAATCAAAAAAAAAATTGGACTTGCGGTTCAAAAATTAGATCGGGGCGACGCCCTTTTTTGAATTTTCAGAGCTATTATTTAAGAAACTATTAGTTTTATCCAAAAAATGTTTTAAAGACTTCTATTCTTTTAGAAAGTCCTATCCAATAATACGCGAAAAAAAATCACCCCCCACGATTAATGCACATACTGATGCCAAATTTCAGCTTTCTAGTGCGACCCGTCACTGAACTAGACCGCGGACAGACGGGGACGTACATGGCGAAACTATAAGGGTTCCTAGTTGATTTCGGAGCCCTAAAAAGTTGTGGTTCGTCAAACATAGTTTTCATTGAATTAAGTGTGGAAAGATAGAATAAATAGTAGAGGAGCAAACGAGAGATCTCTCACGGACTCTCATCCAATGAGTGCTGGTTGTAACTGTATATACGCAACTGAGATCAGAAACTTCGTTAGCGCGATGTATGATGTATATGGGCGCTTAATACAAGTTGTACTATTACTATTAGACGGAGAGCTGGCCACGTCAGATATGACACAATAATGAGAGCAACGAAACCCATCTAGTTAGTTTGCTATACTATGCTTATTTCTAGATCCGGACATCTGGCAGCTGTAAAGTGGTGGAGGTCAAAGAATGCAAATAACTTGAAGAAAACAAATCCTAGAGTTCTGGGTTTAATGAAATATTATGGGACATTATGTAATTAATTAGGTTATATCATATCCAGAAGGTTTTGTTGGGGGAAAGTAGTGCCAAATGATGCAAAATGCAATTTTTAGTTAGTCGCCTACTGTTTTTGTTTCCGCAATAATATACTATGGTTTTTAATCTAATGTAAAAATATAGGCCTTGTCCTCTATAAATTACATAACTTTGGCATTTTTTACCTATTTTGGTATTACTTTTTTCCAACTTAAAAACTTTGTTGTTCTGTCACTCTGACATCCACCCATTAAAAGCTGCTAGATGCCCGGATCTAGCAATAAGAATGGTAAAGCAGTCTAACTAGACAGGTTTCATTGCTCTCATTATTGTGTCACATCTGACGTGGCCAGCTCTTAGACCATATGGGAGTTGACAGTTCGTCGCCACTAGGTCGCCATCTATTGGAATTGTGGCGCGACACTAGAAATTGACAGCTGGCAGAGGAGACGCCACATAAGTATGTTTATATGTACTTAACTCCAATCATCAGATTGCATTTAAGTACTTATAAAAATAACGCATTGGCACGAATAAACTAAAATAAACAACTTGCTGTCGTAGCTTGTATGTTGCGCTTACGCAATTATGCCCTCCCGTAAAAATGCCCATTCATAAACAATTTTATTTTCGCGTCAGTAAGATATTTTTTCTAGAGTTTCAAAATACGAAACCAGTTATCGGATTACCAGTGTAAATCCTGTATGACTGTTAACAAATATTATAAATATTAAATATTATCGGACAATCTTACACAAATCAACTTAATGTCTCACAGTAAGCTCAATAAGGCTTGTGTTGTGGGTATAGATACTTAAATACATATGTATATTGAAAACATCCATAACTCAGAAACACATAACCGTGATAAAGACACAAATACATGCCCTGACCAGGATTCGAACCCGGGACCACCTGCTTCATAGACAGGGTCACTACCGACTAGGCTAGGAGGCCGTTAAAAATATTGCATCAATTTATTCCGCCCAGGGACCGTAATAGCAAAGATAATCGATTACCAACATCACAGCGCCATTCAATGCAAAAGTAAATGATAAATGAGGATGAATGTCGCTAACGAAAAGTCAAGTGATCATTTTCATTCGATGAATGATTGTCACTTGGCTACTTTCCAAGAGATGTTTAGCGTTTTGACTCTGACTTGATAAGTAGGTATTAAGATAAATTAAGTAACCATTAAGCAGTATTTATATCCTCGTGGGTTAAGAAACGAGACTTCAAGAGCACTTAGCTAAGCGCAGTGTTAATATTGTAGAAGGGTCAGTACTCCCGAGAGACACCCTGAAAGAGTAACTACCTTTATCCTGAAATTATTCTTACTTAAATTGTAATTGAGGTAAAGTAGACAAATTAATGTGGAACTTCAATCCGCATTGGGCCAGCACTGGCATATTATTTAGGATGTTTTTTATAACTGCGAGCGATAATTGGACTGGTAATGGCAAATTTGCAAAGTGCTCCCGAATTATTTAGATATTTAGGATATAGACTACCCAAGTAACACAGGAAGCATTATAACATATGAATAGTTAACTTATTTCGAACTTAAGGACCGTATAAACTCTTATATACGTTCACCGAGCAACTTGTCGCATTATATGATGCTTTGAGCTGTATAACGGTTGTATAATGGCATATCTAAATGCTTTTGTAAAGCCTTTAGCTTTAGTGCAGCAAACCACAACGCAACTGTACAGCTTTCGACTGTTTAAAAGCACTTAAGTGCTTTAGGTTCTACAATAGCATTATATAATGCTTTAAGCTGTATAACGGTTGTATAATGGCATGTATAAATGCTTTTTTAAAGCCTTTAGTTTTAGTGCAGCGAACCAAAATGCAACTGTACAGCTGAATGCTGTAGAGTTGCGTTTTGGTTTGCTACACTAATGCTTCGGTGTGGTTTAGTGCCTTAGGTTCTACAATAGCATAAATAAATGCTGAATGCTGGTTATGAGCATGAATATTAGCCATTATAATGCCACGTAAATCCGGTATACAGCTTTTAGCTGTTTTTAGTGCTTTAGGTTCTACAATAGCATTTTATGATGCTTTACGCTGTATAACGGTTGTATAATGGCATATGTAAATGATTTTGTTTAGCCATTAGTTTTAGTGCAGCGAACAACATGCAACTGTACAGCTGAATGCTGTACAGTTGCGTTTTGGTTTGCTACACTAATGCTTCGGTTTGGTTTAGTGCCTTAGGTTCTACAATAGCATAAATAAATGCTTAATGCTGTTTAAGAGCATGAATATTAGCCATTATAATGCCACGTAAATTCGCTATACAGCTTTCAGCTATTTTTAATGCCTTAGGGTGTACAATAGCATTTATAAGTAGGTAATACGTTCCTAATGCAGTATAATAGCAATAATATAAACCATTATAAAGCCAAGTAATTCACTATAAGGGGCTGTTCATAAATTACGTCATTTCAAATGTGGGGGGGGGTCTAGACATCGGATGATGGTAGCATGACGTAGGAGGGGTGGGGGGCGGTCATTCCGAAGATCACATCATCAATGTGTAAAAAAGGGATGAAAGTCGTGTTTCTATAAACTTTTAATGCTATAAAATATTATCTACTAAATAGTTTTTTATTTTACAATTAAGCTTAAAACGCATTTTTTTTTAATGACGTCACTTTATTTGGCAGCTTTACTATCAAAAATTGATGACGTAATTTATGAACAGCCCCTATACAGCTTTTAGCGGTTTTAGTGCCTTAGGTTCTACAATAGCATAAATAAATGCTTAATGTTGTTTAATAGCATAATTATTCACGTGTAATGCTGTAGGCATAAATAAGGCATTTTTTAAGGGTCACTGAGCTGCTATTGGACTAAGAGCTAGCCACGTCAGATATGACACAATAATGAGAGCAACAAAACCTGTCTGGTTAGATTGCTATACTATTCTTATTGCTAGATCCTGGCATCTGGCAGCTTTTAATGGATGGAGGTCACAGTGACAGACTAGCAAAATGTTTTAATTGGAAAATAGTAATACCAAACTAGGTAAAAATTGCCGAAGTTGTCTCAGTTATAAAGGACAGGGCCTATATTTTAAGGGGCTCCCTGGCGCCAACGACCTTAGATCTGATTCCCTTAGTTTTCTAATTATTTATATAGCTTATCATATTATCAGTAACGGCTTTAAACAATATAGTATCCTATATTTACTTCAATATTCATTGTCTTCGAGATATTTGACATCAAAGTCGAACCGGTTTAGGCTAAAA
The DNA here is from genome assembly GCA_947086415.1 of Pammene aurita. Classification (NCBI taxonomy): domain Eukaryota; kingdom Metazoa; phylum Arthropoda; class Insecta; order Lepidoptera; family Tortricidae; genus Pammene; species Pammene aurita. Next base: position 581,590 of record OX352305.1, on the reverse strand, counting down.
AAGTGGTTTTATGGTCATAAATTTTGTTTTAATTAGTTAAAAATTAAAATCTCTCTACAGTTTTTAGAGACATCAAAGAGGAACCCTAATATGTAGATTACGTATATGTAAGATTCTTTACACCATTCGAATATCGATAAAAGTGTTTTTTTAGACCATATTTTAAAAATATCATAAAAAAATAACGGCTCATTTATTTCAAGATCCGGCTCTACAGAATGGAGATAAAAGATTTAAAAACCGATAGTCGTTTGCCTTATAATTCTATCTATAGTGAATATGTTCGAATATCGACTCAAAACTGGTCAAAAAAACGTTAGACCAAAAAATATTGTGTATTCTTACCATACATCGGGGTTTTCGGTGCGGGAATGTTTGACATTAGCCAAAGAGTAGGCATTAACTTAAAAAACAGAATGTACTCTACGAGTAGCACGTTTCTACCTAATGAATAATTGATCGAAAAAATCATAGGTATATACAATTTATATGAAATAGCTGACTATTATGTATATATATTGTAGGTACATATACCTATGATTTTTTCAAGTATTTTTTTATTAATTCATGTAGTGACTGATCATTGTCAACCTCTTCAGTTAATCAAATAGTTCATAAATATCGGACGTCAGGATTAATATTTGACACTCACTATACCGTGTCTTTGTCTTAGGTAGATCTAGTTAATAAATTTCGGATATGCAATTGCATTTTTAAAATACTAAGTATATAATAGTCAATACAAACATGCCTCTAAGAAAAAAAGCTCGTATCATAGTGTGTAAGCTATTCACAGAGAGGTAGTTATTTATTAAGCATAATATGATATTTTCTCAGACTAACTCTCAACCTATCTGTTTATCTCTACTCTTTCTCAAATCGTTCCCGCACCGAAAACCCCGATATATGATTATTACGGAAACAAAAACAGTAGGCGAAAACTATGAACTATATTTTATTATACATCGTTTGGCACTACTTTCTCCCAACATAAATTTTTGTATAATTTCTCTTAATATTGTATAGTATTTGTATAGTTTCTCATAATATTGCATCAAACCATAGATTAATTAGTTTAAATAGATATTTCACTAGGAACATCGCTCGTTTTGTTCCAATGTTCTTCAATAGATGTCGCTCAGAGTACCACTGGCTCGTAATCATTTTTTATGTTATTTGAAATCTAGTACCTAGTTATCTAAAACTACGTCATTATATTACCAAAACGGATTACAAGAAAACCAATTAAAAATAACTGATTAAACCTAAGAAAAAAACAATTCCACGTAAAATCGCATTTTTAGTTTAAGCGCCATCTATTGTAGTTTCTCATAATTTTACAGTTTAGCTCGATCTCGAAGTAACACTTTATATAGCTAGTTTCTTTAATAATAAAAGCTCATAGATGTCACTAAAATAAATCTCAAAAATACTTTTTGGTCAACAAAAACAAAAATTATTGGAATTTTCAATGAAAATTATGTACAGTCAGCTGCAAAAATACGTATCGAAAAAATCGTCTCATAAATATGGTACTATGCAATTTATTACAACGGAATAAGATACTATGGGACATATTTTTGAGTAAGATGAGTACACCCATATTTTTACAGCTGACTGTACTTAATAATTTAATTCGGCTAGGTAATAATAATAATAAATATTACAGTACAATCTTACAAAAATCGTCCGTACGTAAAGTAATCAATAGTTAAGGCTTGTGTGTACTAGACGACGATATAATTATATAATAGATACATATATATAGATAAATACTTAAATACATCGAAAACATCCAAAACTCAGGTACAAATATTTGTGTATTTGTCACAGATCAAACACACAAATAAATGCCTTTACCAGGATTCGAACCAGGGGGCTGATTTTTGACATTCGAGCGCTCGAATTCAAAGAATTTAACTTGGAATATAATCGCACACAAAATTAATAGTATAAATAATCATGACTTTTAATTACTATCGCTGTTATTTTTAAAGCAGAATTTCTTCGTTTTATTCAGTTTTAAATGTCATATTCGAGTGCTCCAATTTCAAAAACCGCCCCGCTGACTTTCTGCTTTCTGTCTACTGCCTCCATTATTTATAGGCTAAACATCGACTGGGCTAGGAGGCTGTTAAATATAGTAATTTTACTAAATATCACCACCACATCACCATCGCATCTTCATTAAATGTATTTTTTTTAATCTATAGGTACTTATTTTACGCTATTGTTGAAGTTAATAAGATAAGGTTTTATTGTATACCATCCTTTAACCACTTTACAAGTTTTAAGGTACCGCCACTGCACTCAATTACGAATTCTACTCTAAGTAGGTACAGAAAACCAAAAAGAACTTTGTCGTAATGACTGTTGCCCTTGGATACGTATAAACGTAACCTATTCGCTACAAAACTAGCTATTGTGACTAGGTTCTAGAGTGGCCTAGGACTGAATCAAATTGGTTGACCCTACCTTCAGATCAGACCGCGAGTCAGCGACAAATTTCTATGAGCAAATAGTTCAGAAATTTGTTACCGATTCGCGGTCTGATCTGAAGGTAGGTACTTAGAGTACCTACTTAGAGTACAATTCATAATTGAGTCAGTAATTTGACAGTAATGATTACGTCAAAAATCATAAATAATTAGTAGTATTGAAACTAGATATAGGCACCCATGAGGATGAAACGGTATACTATAGACATATAAAATAAAAAGACGCGGTGCCTTGAAGACCATAGTGAAGACAAAATTGTGATTACATATTAAGCCGATTTCCTTGTGTTTACGCGCGAGTCGCGCGACACGCACACGTGGAAGTCGAATTTCAGCTCAGCGCCCGACGGTTCGCGACGCGTAGGTAAGTAACTAACAGAGCTCGCGCGTTACCAAGGCCTGACGCGACGTTGTCAGCTTGCTGTGACGCAGGCGGCCGAATTGGCAACAACGCACAAAACTTACTCAACGTCTTGTCTTGTCATTCCCAAATCAGTTGTAGGTTAATATTTGAATGTAGGGAAGTGGTTAACAATTTGCATCTTAAATTTAAAGACCTCGTAGCGCAGCGGATATACATATGGACTTATGAGTCGAAGGTCCGGAGTTCAAACCTTATCACAGACAATTTTAATGTTTTTATTTTTTGGTTTTTACCCTGCTACACACGTGGCCTAATGTATCGAAAAAATTATCTCTTACTTTTGTTTCATTGCAGGATTTGCAGATAATTAGTGTTTACTTACTTAATAATATAGTATCTTGTTCGCGAGTGCTATATATGTAGCATAGCTCGGCAGACAACTTTCGGAGACGCCCGTTGGGTTCATATTTGATTTACATATACAAAAAAAAATAACAAATAAAAAAAAATACAATTTACTCAATATTTCTACTGTAAAGCGACATCTATTGATTAATAGTATTGTTGAAGGATTTTCATCTAGGGAACTTTTACATAAAGACGTGTAGATGTCGTTAGTAGCCATGGCAAGTATTATGACTTCTCTGTGACGTGTAACGCCATCTCTAATCGAGAGATGTAAACAGTGAATTTTCAGTAACGCCATCTAGTGCTGATAGTTCTTTAGGCGGTCGCATTTTGTAACAAGGCATGGGCCCTCTATCATATACTTACTTTATGATCAAACCCAGATCTCTAGGATTTATTTTCTTGAAATGGTTTGCATTCTTTGACCTCCACTACTTTAAAGCTGCCAGATGTCCAGATCTAGAAATAAGCATAATATACCAAACTGACTAGAGGGGTTTGGTTGCTCTCATTATTGTCATATCCGACGTAGACGTGGCTAGCTCTCCGTCTATATAGACCAACGCCATTTTGTAAATAATTAATAACCTAAAAATAAAATCATGCGGACCTATTTATACAAGGAAAATACCTATATAATAAAGAAATTACTTAATATAAGACTGCTCAACCAACACTATTGTGTTAATAATGCAAAACTCGTTCTATACGAGGATTACACAATTGTTTTGTTTATTTGACGCCTATCTTTTTATAATATTTTATAGCAAAACCACAATAAATCAAAGGCGCGTGAAAATTTTCAATGAAACTTATATACACATTTACAGTAAACTACATTGCGCAGTCATATTCGAAGGATATAATAACGTAAAAGTGTCAAAAACTTTTATAAATTTTGTTAGGATGCAAACAAATATGACGTGTCACTCATTCAGTTTTTTGTACCGTCTTCGTCCATTTTATATTGCGAGACAAAGTAGTTAAATCACAACGTTCATTGTATTATAACATTTGTTCCGTCGGTATTAGAGACGTTTTTGCATTGACGTAAGGTTTATTTTACTACACTCTTATGCTAGTATAATGCGTTTGTATTGCGATTGGCAAGTTAATCGATAGTACTTATGCTTCTTTACTGCGATTAGCAAGTTTTTTGGCCGTATTAAGGCTTCTTTAATGCAGTCGGCAACTTAATAGAGCGTACTAATGCTTCTTTGAGGCGATTGGCACTTTCCATGACAACGATAATGCTAATAGCGCAGACATAATGCGCCTGCAATGCTATTAAATGACCCGTATAGGGTATCTCAAGCTGGGTAATTTGTGCCCATTTAAGACCTATATCAGCACTATAAACGTTTATAATGCTACTATAAAACGAACTCAAAATGCTAAAAGCATACAGATATGCTGTAAGACGGCCGTTATACTGCTTTGATGTGTTACTTGGGTAGTTAATAGACGCTCATGTAAAAAGAGGATTCGTGCAACTTGTAAAATGTTCTAGTGCAATTTTGATGTAAATTTTTAGCGGATATTCTGTTTTATCTGCTAATCTAAATGTTTATCAAGTGCGGCTGAGTTTGGCTTCATAATACTTTAACGGGTTGCAGTTAATAATAGTTTAGAAAAAAATAAGTACTGGGGTAAACATTTAGACCAAATTCGTCGTGCTTTACGTGGTTAACGGCCCACTTTAGGCATCCAAACACATTGTACTCGTACATGTACCACAGATATAATAGACCTGTGCTCACTTGGTCTTAAATAAGACACAAGGAACGGAAGTCTTTACTCACTCGTGGATTAAGGAGTTTGAAAGCACTTCGCTAAGCGCAATGTAAATATTGAGCAAAGGACGGTAATCCCGCAGGAGACTGGCGAGGGCCTTTTATCCTAAAATTGTACTTACGACTGTATTACACCTAATTGTGACAGACATCTTTAAAACCTAAAGGAGATCGTCAATTTTTGTTAGGTGATCTGGCCTAGATTATTTAGGACCGTTTAGGAATGGTTCTTACCTTTGAAGAATCGTCATAATTTCTAGATCAGGATGGTGGTAAAAATATTGCGAAATCTAATGGGAAAATTGAAAAACCATGCATTTAAAACTTGAAACTGACAAGGACAATATTTGAAAGCGAGCTTGCCTATGATTTATATATTAATGTAAAAAAGTACCGATATTTAAAGATAATGTACAAAAGCGGTTTTGAAAACAAAACGGCAATCATGATGAAATAATAAAAAGTCATATTTTGATCGTATTTATAGTTCCTGTATTTCGGTAAACAAAGACGGCTGTCAAACCATCGTTGATACTATTAACTGAACATTCCTAATACCTATTGCGAAGGGATAAGGTTTACCACCGTTAAGTGCGATATCACTAGTATCTGACATTGCAAAATTGAAAAAAAGACGCGTTTCGTTATCGAAGCAGCATGATATTTTGCCATTATGAAACCCACTTTTAATATTCAAACTCCGATCAAAAATGCAAAAAAACGCATTTTCAATCTTTAAGCGTTTTAATACAGTCGATTTCTAATTTAAACTTTCGTATTCGTAGGCTTAGATACTATTTTAATATTACAATGTTCTTACTTACCGAACAGTATCAAAACGCAGATTATGTAACGGTTATGGATGGTAGAAGGTTGTTGTTGAATCTTGAACATTTCAATCAACAACCTTCTATTGTTCATGGTAACGGTATTCATTGACAGTGTCAAACCAAAAAACAATCCCGTGTCAGGCCAGGGTGAAGTTAAACTTTATGTCAATGCCATAAGGACGTTAACGACTTGTGTTGCTGTATTTTAATCGCGGAAAAATCAACATAATGTTTATTTATTTAGTATTTCTAATTCCCGTTTCATTTTTTTTGCAATATTTTGTCTACTTTAGTAATAAAATGAGTATTTATTTTACATTGCAGTACAAACTGTATACGGTTTATATCAGGTGGCCCAGAATTAACGATCTCCTTTGTGAGTTTTTCAAGTCCGCTAAAGATTAGGAATATTTTGCTACTTACGTAAAGCCGTTCTACTTTAAAGCTGCAGCCAACGTAGAATGTATTATGTTATTGATTATATTCCCTCAAATTACCTTAAAAAATGGTAATATTAGTTAGACAAATAAGTACAAACTTTTAATAAAAAAGTATATTCAAAGTTTTGTGAAAGTATTCAATTGTCATTTTTGACTTTTATTTAGGTAAAGTTAAATTATCGAACCGGGATTTTTTTTTTATAAGTTTATATTAAAGGATAAGTAAAGCCTGACCAGAAATATATGATCATGCGCCATGTTGCGGAATTTCATTGCAACTAATTTCTTACACTGGCAATAATTTTAATAACAGAATGATATGCATGCGTGAGTGCATGTGATAGGTGGTCACTGTCATTGAGACGGTTTACTTAAATAATAATAAAGCGTTGTATATTAAATAATAAACGACAGAAAATCCCCAAAATTATCCATAGTCAAGAGCGGAACTTAGTAAATAGTGTATATAATAAACTGCTGTAAGATACGTTCGGGAAATGAAACTTTTTCGCTGAGAAACATTTTCAAATTAACATCAAAGCTGACAGATAAACAAATCAAGATGTCACCGTACCATAGAGAACTGAATTGTTGCCATATAAATGAGAATAATAGCGCCCTCTTGACAATAATCATATATTTCTGGTCAGGCTTTAGATATATAGTTGCGTTTGCACCTTAGAGAATTTAACCAACCGGAGTCGCCATTGACAGGCGTTCCCCTCTACCAGTGGTCATACACATGTATGGACTGACGTTTATCTGACGTAGCTATTTGTACGTTACGTACGAATAGCCATAGATTTGACGTTCCCCTTCCCCGCAAAAATCTTGATATCTACATCAGTTAAGCTACTCGGCCAAGTTCGGTATCGTTTTGGTATAAATCGGGGATGCCGAATTGATTCATGGTTCCGAAGCAAAAACATGTTTTGAAATTCCCTATTTCACAAGGAAAAAATCCATACATAACAGGTGCTTTAGACAGCTTTAGGGGTGAAGTAAGGAGCATTTTGAAACTGGTGTTTCGGGCTTCCATAATGGGGTGTCTCACCATGGGCTGTATGCTCGTTTGCTCAGTGGCAAGGTATGGGTATTCAACATTCTCCCTCTGCCCTGTCTCTATGTGTTTAAAGTATCTAAATTTGTATAACTGAATATGAACTTGTTTAAGACAGCCAAAGAAGTATTTCCTAGAAACACTAGGAATACAAGCAGGCTTGTTGTACCTAAAAACAGCAAAGAACTGCTGCTTTTAAAAACAACTGTTACTCAATGGGTGTCACGGTATACAATGGGCTACCACAGCATATAAAAGATCTGCCATATGCGATGTTTAAAACAGCGCTTTTTAAATGGAGAAAACATTTTACTCTGTTAATGAATTTATTGCGTATAATAATGTATCAAATTTATATTAATTGTATATTGTAAAATTAACTTTTTTTTTATACATAGAAAACATCCATAACTCAGGAACAAATATCAACACACAAATAAATGCCCTGACCAGGATTCGAACCCGGCACCTCCTGCTTCGTAGGCAGGGTCACTACCAGTGTTGGCCGAACGTTAGTGTAATAGAAAATTAAAAATTGAAGATTGAAACACGTTAGTAAAAATTGAACACTAATAGTTTAGTGCAAATTGATTTCAATTAGAATTGAAATTAATTGTCACTAACGTGTTCATCCTTTGCGAATAACTAATAATTGAAGATATAAAATTTTTAGTCTTTCTCAAAAATTGAAACATTTTAGGTTAAGCTACGAGGTTTTGATTTTTGTTTCGATTTTGACTCTGGACTCGGGGGCTTGCATTAATAAGCAATGGGACCGGTATCCTAAGATGGAGGTCATGCTGGACCCTGGGGATCCCTACTGGATCTCGGGTTTGGTGCATCATAGACTCATGCTGTTTGGGCTCATTCGACTTGTACTGATGAGCAGATGGTACCGGTTTCAAAATCTGGAGCTCATGCTGGACCCTGGGGATCCCTACTGGATCTCGGGTTTGGCGCATCATAGACTCGTTGTTTGGGCTCATTCGACTTGTACTGATGAGCAGATGGTACCGGTATCAAAATCTGGAGCTCATGCTGGATCCAGGGGATCCCTACTGGATCTCGGGTTTGGCGCATCATAGACTCATGCTGTTTGGGCTCATTCGACTTGTACTGATGAGCAGATGGTACCGGTATCAAAATCTGGAGCTCATGCTGGACCCTGGGGATCCCTACTGGATCTCGGGTTTGGCGCATCATAGACTCATGCTGTTTGGACTCATTCGACTTGTACTGATGAGCAGATGGTACAGGGATCAAAATCTGGAGCTCATGCTGGACCCTGGGGATCCCTACCGGATCTCAGGTTTGGCGCATCATAGACTCATGCTGTTTGGGCTCATTCGACTTGTACTGATGAGCAGATGGTACCGGGATCAAAATCTGGAGCTCATGCTGGACCCTGGGGATCCCTACTGGATCTCGGGTTTGGCGCATCATAGACTCATGCTGTTTGGGCTCATTCGACTTGTACTGATGAGCAGATGGTACCGGTATCAAAATCTGGAGCTCATGCTGGACCCTGGGGATCCCTACTGGATCTCGGGTTTGGCGCATCATAGACTCATGCTGTTTGGGCTCATTCGACTTGTACTGATGAGCAGATGGTACCGGTATCAAAATTTGGAGCTCATGCTGGACCCTGGGGATCCCTACTGGATCTCGGGTTTGGCGCATCATAGACTCATGCTGTTTGGGCTCATTCGACTTGCACTGATGAGCAGATGGCCCCGGTATCAAAATCTGGAGCTCATGCTGGACCCTGGAGATCCCTACTGGATCTCGGGTTTGGCGCATCATAGACTCATGCTGTTTGAGCTCATTCGACGTGTACTGATGGTATGGTATGTATGGTATGGTATGGTATGGTATGGTATGGTATTGTATGGTATGGTATGGTATGGTATGGTATGGTAAAGTATGGTATGGTAAAGGATGGTATGGTAAAGTATGGTATGGTAAAGTATGGTATGGTAAGGTATGGTATGGTAAGGGGGCGTCCATTAATCGCGTCATACGTTTTTGGCTTGATTTAGACCCCCCCTCCCCATGGTGATCTTTGGTGATATTTTCAGGACCCCTCCCCCTCTCGTCCAATATGACGTGTAATTTTTTCTAACTAAAGTAAGTACAGTTTTCTAACATGTGAAAACGTAACGTACGTACACGTGAAGGGTAAAAAAATTAAACTACATGTATGCACATCTCACTATTTTCATTAAAATAATATTTAATAGAAAAAACCGGCCAAGTGCGTATATATTGGTCCCGACTTCCGAATCCGAGATGCAGTTTTAAAATTAATTATTAGTGTAAGACAGGATTAATTTAGTTACACTAACGTTAATCTAATTAACTGTAATTCTTATTAAATTTTCGAGACGTTAGTGTAACTAATAGGTTAATTCTAATTGACGGTTAGTGTAATTGACGACGTCACAAAATCTGTTAGTAAAAATTGATGTTAGTGTAATTGATTAGTTACGGAATTAATCTTCAATCTTATTGATCAATTTTCAATTCTTATTGAAATTAACGGCCAACACTGGTCACTACCTACTGGGCTAGCAGTCCGTTAAGCCGTTATTGTGCATTACATTTAGTTTAATTTAAGTAAATGTAGTTTAGTAATTAATTAAGTTAATTTAAGGTAGTCTTATGTAGTACAAAAATGTATTAAGTATAAGAACCCATTTGCATGCTGTCAAAAACAGCTAAAAAGGCTAGGACATGTAACTTTTATAACACTTTTTATGTGCAAATTAACGATTATGATTATGAAAAGTAAGAAAAAACACCAATTGAAAATTTTAATTTAACAGTCGCGGCCTGGCTTGTGTGTGCCATATTAAATTTCGGTAAGAAACTATTTTTGATGTGGGTATTGTAGGTATATTCGGAGAAAGAGTCTGACCTGTATCTAAAATTGGTAGTTCATTGACAGGCTGTGGAATTATTTAAAAGTGGGCTTCATTCAACAGCAGTTTTGCCTATTCGTCATGATAGTGAGTTCGATAAAAGTCAGAGACGCAGAAGAATTAGGTGTTACGCAGAGTGAAATCAAAAAACTTCATGGTAATAATTGCTAAGACGCAAAAAAAAAAATTTATTGGACTTTTGATATTACGCAACCATCTCTTTAAAAGTATATAGAGGGGAGGATAGAACAGGGCGGAAGGGAGGTAGAAGGAAATCTGGATAAGGTTTCATGGACTAAATAAAAGTAGTTAGGTAAGCGTATGCGATTAAATCCCGTTTTTATTTAAATTTCAATTATTTTTGGTACAAACGCTTAAACTAATCGAACAAAAAATCGAAAGTTTAATTAATTAAAAAGGATTGGAATATTTTTCTTAGACATACAGTACATCATATAGTGTAGGGCCCCGACCTATCAACTTAGTAAATCACTTTGTATATCTGCAAGGTTTTATTACTCTTTGAAATTTAGCTATTAAAAATTAGCTATTATGACAATTCAGGTGGCTTCATGGCAATAATTATAATAATTAATATTAGAATAAAATAAAACAATTAAAAACGGATTTTATCGCGTGTATTGAGTTTAAATTACATCCCGACGTTTCAAACACTTTACAGCGTTCGTGGTCAACGGGTCGACCCATTGACCACGAACGCTGTAAAGTGTTTGAAACGTCGGGATGTAATTTAAACTCAATACACGCGATAAAATCCGTTTTTAATTGTTTTATTTCATGAATAACTATCGCGGCAACCGAAGACAATATTAATATTAGAATAATTTATAATAATTTAAATATACGTGTTGAAACTGCTCTTCCATTATTTAAAATCTAATTAAAATAAGGTTGTGAGGAAGGTATATTTATTTACATTACCATTATTTCGCTTCAGTGTACCTATATATATTGTAAGTACTTATTCTTCTTTAACGTTCCAAAGTTATACATAAATAGGTACAATGTCAATTACGATACAAAGAGTTTCCAGAGATCCGACCACTCGCTTAATTATTTACCTCCCTGGGAAGTCTTTATCCGCGGCTTCTCGTTAGCCGATTATTAACTAATGGCCCTTAATTAACGGAGTGCTTTAACCAGATTGTAGGTAGCTCGAGAACACTGCCGAGTGGAACAATGCCGCGATTGCCATTGGAACGGTCATATCCGTTGATCCGGAACAGAACCGCATTCCAGTCGCTTCACAAGCCTCGGCGAGCCCATGACACGGCCAAGGGCCTCCTAGCCTAGTCGGTAGTATTCTTGCCTATGAAACGGTGGTCCCGGGTTCAAATCCCGGTCAGGGCATTTATTTGTGTGTTTATCGCGGATATTTGTTCCTGAGCTATGGATGTTTTCTATGTATTTAAGTATTTATCTATACCTATTTTTTATATATGTATATCGTCGCCTAGTACCCACAACACAAGCCTACTGTGAGACTAGCTTGGTTTGTGTAATATTGTCACATAATTCAAATTCAAAGATTGATCTTTTATTACAAATAAAATGACTATTGATTGGATACTTATAAAATGATTTAGGACATTGTCTACAACTGTCTTTGTTGTTGTAAAAACCATGAATTTTTGCAGGTACATTGGCGTAACATTTATCAGAATAAAATACTCCAAGCAAGAGTCCAAGTATAGTTGCTCTCTGATCTCTGCATAATAGTTGTATTGATTTATTATTATTATTTATTAACTTGAAGAGTTACCATTTTTTTTTTGCAATTTGTTTTACACGGCTGTTAAAGATGATCGATACAGGGGCCGGATGACACAATGTTGTGACGAACTTCGATCCTTCGACCCTGGCGCCCGAGAACCCGTCACGCCTGCGCTCGCGCAACACTTGGAACACAGCACCAGATCTTCGATTATCGGATTAGCAGAAGCACCCTTATCTTAAAGCATACAAAGGCGCGATGTTCGTGCGGCAGATCCATACGACTCAATGGGAAAGTCTGCACGGAAAGAGAAGCGGTGTAGATTTTATTATTTGTTCCTATTCAAACCACGATAACTCTGTTTTTAAAAATCCTTCGTAAATAGCGTTTAATTAGTCACTTCACTATTTGGTCCCTTAGTTTCACGCATGATGCGAGCTCATCGAACTTCTACGTCGCGATAGTGTGTTGTATTGTATCACGTAGTCGCTTCAGTAGTGACAGGCGATGGCTTTTAACGTCATGGGTTGGTGATAGGATAGCGCTCAGGACCGTATTTACGGTTGCTGCATGGTTTAGGATATGGCCATTGAAGCAATCGCAATGATCATATGAATTATATTTTTCCGACTGAATTCTTCGTTAGGAAAAATCAGAATTTATTTTTCGCAAATTGAAGTATTTATCTACACTCACACTGTAAGTCCTCTAAAACGTGTTCAAAAACGGTAGGCAATGGCTAGCATTACCACAACCGATTTTACTATGATAAGCTTTTTATCTGTGGCAGTAACGTAATTTTAACTTTACATGCTCATATATTGATACGTTATGAGTTTAAAATTCCGAACATCGAATTTGATAACATAATGTAAATCCTGTGCTCCTTCCTGACCAACGGCACGCGCCTCCCCGACCGCCGGCATAATCGAGTTGGCCATGGCGGTGCAATGGCGGTCATTCTATGGTTTCCGAACACTTAATTTAATATATATAATATGAGTGTAGATAAAGCAGTGTATGCAATTGTACGTAATTAGGCCTTAAAACACTCGTGTGATCTTATTATTAAACTCACCTGCGGCTCGTTTCATAAAACCACACTCGTATTTTAAGGACCCCTATTACGTAACAGTTACATAAACTACTATTATACCAACGATTTTTGGTGATTTCTAAACTGAAATTTTATTACAATACTAGCCTTTTCCCTTCGCCCGCGTAGGTACTATAAGTACTCAAAAAGGATACGATACCCATTTTGATTTTCAGACTTTGTGACCACATCTGCCCTTTTTTGGGGGTTGAATTTTCAAAAAAACCTGAAACACGTGTTAACTCATTTATCGTTAGGAATACTCCTGTCAAGTTTCGAATAAAATAGTTTAACAAATCTTTATTCGCCATACAAACTTTGGGCCCCCATTTTACCCCCTTAGGGGGTGAATTTTGAAAAATCCTTTCTTAGTACATCCCTAGACCTTATAAGGAACCTACGTGCCAAATTTGGAATCTCTAGAACCAGCGGTTTGGGCTGTGCGTTGATATGTCAGTCAGTCAATCAGTCAGTCAGTCAGTCAGTCAGTCAGTTTCTTCGTTTATATATTTAGATTTAAAAAAGTATCAGAAGCTGGAAGCACATGGTAGCCAAGACGTCCGACTATTCGAAGGTCTCGGGTTCAAACCTCGGCTCGTACCACTGAGTTTTTCGGAACTTATTTACAAAATATCATTTGATATCCAGTCGCTTTTCGGTGAAGGAAAATATCGCGAGGAAACCAGACCTAAACCCAACAAGGCCTAGTTTCTCCTCTGGGTTAGAAGGTCAGATGGCAGTTGCTTTCGTAAAAACTAGTTACTATGTCAATTCAAGGAATTAGGTTGTTAAGCGGACCCCAGGCTCAATCGAGCCGTGAAAAAAGCCGGGACTAACGTTAGGAGGATGATGATTTTTGATAAAGGTGATCATATTAGGTACCTACAGACAGAAATATGCGAGAAACGGTAGCAAACAAGCATGTAAAGCAAATGGTGTCGACTTTATTCTTTGGACCCGGGGTATGTCCTTAAACTACGTCCGGACTTGGGTATGTCCTTAAACTACGTCCGGACTTGGGTATGTCCTTAAACTACGCCAAAAAGAGAGGTACGGGCACTGCGAATGGCATCTCGCTAAGTGTGGTAGGGCACGTTTAGCGAATGTCATCTCGCTTAAATCTGGAGCAGAGCCCGACTGGGGAAGTACCTCCACCTTACAGAAAACCACAGCCAAATAGCACTAAACCCTACTCATAGTGTTGTGTTCCTGCTGGTGAGTAAGGTTGCCAACGAGCTCAAAGAGGACCCAGTGTGTTGACGATGAGGGACCTTCTTGTTCCTTTAGCCATCAACACAGTGAATCTGAATCCTCCTTTTTTGTAAAGGGTCGGCAACGCGCATGTGAATCCTTTGGAGTTGCAGGCGTCTATGGGTTACGGTAGCTGCTTACCATCAGGCGGGCCGTATGCTTGTTTGCCACCGTCGTGGTATAAAAAATAAACTTTATTGTGTACTTACATATTATTTCACGTCATTGCGCTATTGATTAAACTAATCTTAATTCAATTTTCAAACAAATGGTTGTCAAAATGCGTTATTGCGAGAGTAGCGATCATTTCCCGGAAATCTTATTTTACTGGTAGCGATTATTCCATTCGCAAAATTTCTTAATCTTAGCTTTTGCGCATTTGTGAATAAGAAGATAAAACATCTTCCAATCCATACTAATATTATAAATGGGAAAGTGTATGTGTGTGTTTGTTTGTCCGTCTTTCACGGCAAAACGGGGCGACGAATTGACGTGATTTTTTAAGCGGAGATAGTTGAAGGGATGGAGAGTGACATCGGCTACTTTTTGTCTCTTTCTAACCCCCACTTCCCTAAAATGGGGGGTGGAAGTTTGTATGGAGCATTCCGGGGGGCAATCAGGAAAGGGCAACCGTGTTACCCCGAATTTAACGCGAGCGAAACCGCGGGCAAAAGCTAGTAATGAATAAATAAATGTCATAATATTCATATAACATGCACAACTTATACATGTACGAGTATGTCTTTATTGCTTTGAAGTATGTCGCGAGCAGAACGAGCAAGTTTCAAATCACGCTGTAATATATGTGTACAACACTTTATCGTGAAAAGTTTCCCGTTTAAGGATGTGATATAAGAGCCGCTGCGAGACTTTGCAACTGATACGAACCGTCCTGAGTGTTACGATAAAGGAGAGCTAAGGAGCGTCGACCTCAGACCAACAAATGTAATCTTGAGATTCTTGACATCTATAATTGAGTACCTACCTAATTACAAAGGTTTATGTCTGCGTTTAAGCTCTGTCCAGTGAGTCCTGTCAAACGATACTAAATCAAACGATGAATTGTTGGTCGAAGTTGAATCTGACCGCAGAAAAAAATAAAATGAACTAGATGCACTCTTCCAGATACTGAGTCTTTTTTAATTGAAATGAAAGTCGAATTTTAATTGGAGGATATATACTTTTTTTTGTAGAACTCGAGTCCTATGATATAAAGACTATTATCCCAATTTAAAGGTGAAAGTTAACTCCTGTTAAATTAGACCAATGTACGGGACTCTGGCCAGGGATGGTCGCTCGTGAGCTATATTGTGGAGCCAAAACCACCGTGCCGATTGAACCGTAACACAGCTGGGCGTCTCGCTCGCTCTCGCTGTCTATATATGTAAGTAGTGATTCGCGGCGGAGGGTTGTTGCTTGTTGCTATTTGTATTACTCTAACGGTTGTAACAACTCACCTACCCTCTACCAGCAAACCTACCAAGAATATAATTATTATTCATTTACCATCGGTCATTATAGGAGGGTAGGGACACAACATGTATATAGAACCAGTCTGAGATCTAGCTCGGAACGGGCACTTCGTGTCTGACTTAGGATTTGTTCACTTGACAACTTGCCCAGGGCCACGATTCGACATGCCAAACTGTGAGACGTGGATGTCACACTTGTATCGCTAGTGGATATAGTGAAATCCATCTGTCCACACGTGTCCACACCTAACTGCCAAGCTGTCAGTAGGTCTCGCTAGAGCGTTTTGTCTATGGCTATGGCCACCATTTTAGATATCATTCTTGAGCTTTGATAATTAAACCAACCGGATGCGAGACGCGCACTAATTTCTATCAGAAAAAGTCTGCCAATTTCGGCGCGGGGAACGAGGAAACGCACACAAATACTGTTAACACTAATGCATTTTCCATTGACGTCGCTACACACGCACACGATAAAATTATCATACACTAGCATAAAATATACTCACACAAGTACAAACACAGACACAGACAACCTGTCCGTGAACGAGATAATGTCATCTTTAAGTAAACGTAGACAGTGCGAGGAACGCGTCGATAATAATATACTTAAGTATCGATATTTGTGACGATTTCAAACCAAAAGGTGCATCATTATCGGTTGTTAATAGAGTTAATTTCTAAATGATTTTTTATGGTAACGCCTTAATGACAATCGATAATGATGTACCTTTGACTTGAAAAGGTCACATTTTATCGTAGATTTATTTATCGTATGCCTACATGTCACTGGATATAGATAGGCATTTCTTCCCTAGGGTAGTGGGAAAGCAGATGATGATGAAAATCCACTGAGTGCTGCGAGGTCCAGGAAGGACAGTAGAGCTGCCAAGTTTGTAACTCTTTTAGCACCACCCAGGGATCACGTGTAGGGTTGTCTAAGGTGTTTCCTACGGACGCAGAGAAACATTGATCGTAGGTTAGTTATATATTTTTATTTCTTTACCAAGTATAAGGTTTAGCTATCAAGTTTTTCTACCAGAATATTACTTACAATGTTGTATGTATTCTACGTAAGTTAGTTTGTCTATTTGTTCAGGACAAATCTTGCAAGCTGATTTAGAATAACTTTTATATTATCAATTTAATATTTTGATGTGTATTTGCTTTTATATTTAGTGGAAAATACTACAAATTGGAAACAAATAACTATTACAATGAAACAATGAACTGCAAAGAACTCTGGGACATCACGGGATTCGAACCCACGTGTTTAGATTACCGTTCCAATGTGCTTCCAATTACACTAGACGTTCCCTCTATCCACCTCAGTGAATTTTTCACTGCAATGAACAATGATGAACCAGTTTCGCAGTTGATATTTTGATTGTAATGGGCATCTGTTTCCAATTTGTTTTTCTATTTCTATTATCTCTTCTTCATTTTCTATTATAAATAAAAAGTATAACATATACTGCTCATGTTAATATCGACATTTGTTTTTGTGCTGTCCCATCACTAAAACTTACCTGTTAGGTACAGTGATACCAGAGTCAGAAATTAAAAGTGCCTATTTAAGGGGATAAGTGTGTATAACGTACCTTATAATAAATAAAGTATAATCCATACAAAATTAAAATGCTACATAAAATGTATGGTGAAAATAAAGGAACGAATTAATTTCTAAACAGGAATATCGTTATTTCAAGCATCTACAAGTATATTTCACTTAAGGGGCGCCACATATTAGAGCGGAATTCATTACACTAGCTGAAATTTGTCTATTAAAACGGAAATTGGTTTATGGTAGCTGTATTTTTGAGACCATAGACAAATTTCAGCTATTGTGCCGTACAGCACACATACGCTGAGTTTCTTACGCTGGTTCTTCTCATTTGGGGCTCCTTTCCGAACCAGTAGTAGTTTATTGCCCTTCCTAATCTTCCTATAATACGGTTTTAAAAAGATTAGAATTCAACACAGTAGTTAAACCAGTGTTTATGATTTATTTCATTACCGTGCGTCCGTGCGTAATATAGCACATTACGCTAGGTTATCCTTATAGTGTCAGTTTTTTAGGGTTCCGTAGCCAGATGGCAAAAAACGAACCCTTATTCGTCATGTCTGTCTGTCCGTCCGTGTGTCACAGGCATTTTATATTTTATTTTATTTTATTTATTTAAGTATCACCAACGGATAAAACATCTATGTATAGTACAGGACAAGATACAAGAATCATGCAAAGATGCATAGCCACTTATAGGTGACCACAGCTTACACAGGGATCCATCAAAGATTTACAAAAAGATTTATTAAACTAGGTTAGAATTTTAACAATGAAGTTATAATTAAAATTAGATTATGTTAAACATATATTAAATTAGACTTATATCCCAATATACAGGGTGTTTGCTCCATCGTTTGCCAAAAAAAATGGCGGATTGCTGGGGTCATTTTCTATCACCTCACGCCGTCTAAAAAATTATTGGGCCCACGTATATTTTTTTTTCGTTTTTCTTTGTAATTTATAAAAAATCTTCAGGGCCGATATGCTTAAACTTCATTAAAAAAAAAGTAAGTGGTAGAGAAATGCAATTTTTACTGCATCGTGATCTGTAACGTTGCACGGCTCGAATAAATCAAACTTACTGACACGTAACGTCTAATATTTTTTATTGGCTCTCAAATGTTTTACAACGTATAAAAATTTAGTCAAAAACTTTGATTTGCAATTAAAATTTTTTTTAAAGAGACAGCGGTCTTGAAACTGTTTAAAAATAAACTGTGTTTTATGTTCTTTCTAACGATGTACAATTATCTCAATAAAACCTTTCATAAACATCATTTTTTTCACGATTTAGTAACGAACGCAACGGTCAAGTTATCGAGATTCAAACATTGACACTGTTCCCTTTTGCTGCCAGCTTTTTAAGTCCCCATTTTCTTTCCACACACAGGTTGTAAAGATTTAAAAACTTATCTTTCGTAAATTTGGACTTCAAGGTCCTTGACCTAGGTCAACTTTCACAAACTTGAGCGTAAGCGATTAGGCATGATAAGATAAGAAAAAAATCTTGAAAACAATACGTGCGAAGCAGGTAAAGGACTGCTATCTCTCTCTTACACAGCACAATAAGTGCAGTTGTCTCTTCTGTGTTGAACTGAAAGATGACCTTGAACTTAAACTCCAATTTGACAGGTTTTTTTTAGACAATTGCACATAGGCAGAAAGAACACAGGTTTCTTTTAAAACAGACTGAAGACCGTGGTCTCCTCATGCTGACTTCTTTCTAACGCGATGTACAATAATCTCAAACACCTTTCATGAACCTCTTCAGATTTTGGGAAATGGAATGGAATCAAGCAATTAATCAATCAATCAATCAATCATGGAATTGTCGACATGCAATAAAAAAAAAACATTTTTTGTAAATTTCAAGTTTTTTTATTAATAAAATCTTTTACACTACAAATCTTGCTCGAACTGACGACCTTCGTTGCGAATGCATGCGTAGCACCTGTTTCATTTCGACCGTAATTGTTCGCATTCAGATTTCTCCTTTGATCACATCAAACGCCGCCAATATACGCTGGGACAAATCTTCTCGTGATTCTACCTCCGTTGTGTAGACGAGTTCCTTTGCCCGTCCCCAGATGTAAAAGTCCAAGGGAGTTAGGTCCGGGGACCGCGGGGTCCATGGAATGGGGCCGTCTCTTCCAATCCATGAATTAGGGATAGCGTTGTCTAGGTGCTCCCTGACTGTTATCCTCCAGTGTGCGTGACAACCATCTTGTTGAAAGACGATACGCCTATCTTCATTGAAATGAGGTATCAGCTAGTAATTCAGTTAGATCATTTTGTAAAAAATTAAGGTAGTTGTCTCCATTCAAATTATCGGGTAGGAAGTGTGGCCCAATCACTTGATCGCCAATAATTGACGCTGTATCTTCTCTGGAAACCTCTAGCTCTTTTCACGTGTGGATTTTCATTTATCGGCGACCAGTGGTGCAGGTTGTGTAAATTCAGTATCCCCTGTCGTGGAATTGGACTCGTCTGTCCAAAGAATGCTTCTTAAAAAGTCGCGGTCCTCTAAATCTGCGTGCAGCAATAAACGACAAAACCGGACATGATTCCCAAAGTCGTTATTTTCAAGACCTGCAAAAAAAAGGTACATACACGATAACGTGAAGGACACAGTGACGTTACGTTTCAAAGTCAATAACAGCAAAATAAACGCGAAAAGCTGAGATACGATTCAGTTCTCTAGTCAATTGGTATGGCTTAAAAGTAATTCAAGCGTTTAATACCTTGGACTGGAGTGTAGTGAAATGCGTGCATGTTGTTTTGGCGAAGAACTTTCCACACCTTCCAGATTGAAATTTCCAGTTGTCCAGCTACATTTCTGATGCTCTTATTCGGGTCTTCTTCCATTATGGCTAAGATCCTTTCATCAACTGCAACATTGTGTCGAACCACAATTCCTCTCGGTTCATTGACGTTCAAATTGCCAGTTTCCCTTAAGCGTCGGTAAGTGTTTTGAAACGTATTACGGGTTGGTAAGCGTCTATTAGGGAATTGTTCCTGGTAGATTCTTTGCGCTGCTCGTGCTACACCATCAGCTTTACCGTACGTCATCAAAATGTCCGCATACTCTTCATTCGTAAAGGAAGCTATTTTTGAACGATCAAAACTCAACAAAACAGAGATTAACAAAAACAACAGAAAACTAACAAAAAAACAACAGTACAAAGATCGCAAATGCTTCAACCATAAGAGACAGTCAAATCACGACTAAAGTCTAATTGATACCACCACCACCTCCCAGGTTCGTCTTTGCTGGGTTCATAGGTTAAACGTCGAGTAAAAGAGAAAGACAACTGCACTTATTGTGCTGTGTAAGAGAGAGATAGCAGTCTTTATCTGCTTCGCACGTGTTGTTTTCAAAATTTTTTCTTATCTTATCATGCCTAATCGCTTACGCTCAAGTTTGTGAAAGTTGACCTTGACCTTGAAGTCCAAATTTACGAAAGATAAGTTTTAATTCTGTACAACCTGTAGACCAACCTGTGTGTGGAAAGAAAATGGGGACTTCAAAGCTGGCAGCAAAAGGGAACAGTGTCAGTGTTTGAATCTCAATAACTTGACCGTTGTGTTCGTTACTAAATCGTAACAAAAATGAAGTTTATGAAAGGTTTTATTGAGATAATTGTACATCATTAGAAAGAACACAAAACACAGTTTATTTTTAAAACAGTTTCAAGACCGCTGTCTCTTTAAAATTTTTTTTCATTGCAAATCAAAGTTGACATTTGACAAATTTTTTACACGTTGTAAAACATTGAGGGCCAATAAAAAACAAAATTAGACGTTACGTGTCAGTAAGTTTAACTTATTTGAGCCGTGCAACGTTACAGATCACGAAGCAGTAAAAATTGCATCTCTCTACCCACTTACATTTTTTTTAATGAAGTTTAAGCATATCGGCCCTGAAGATTTTTCATAAATTACAAGAAAGACGAAAAAAAATTATACGTGGGCCCAAGAATTTTTAAGAGGGCGTAAGGTGATAGAAAATGACCCTAGCAATCCGCCATTTTTTTTTTGGCAAACGATGGAGCAAACACCCTGTATTATTATAGTAGGTACAGTACTTATAGAAATTATAGAAATTCATTTAAAGCATTACTCGGAAACTATACGACGTATCTGAATAAAATTTACACATAAGGTGTATTTTGTATGCAGCTACTTAGTTATGTAGTTAAATTTGAAAAAAAAACAATATTTTTAGGGGGCGCTCCATACAGCTAACTAAATAAAATAAAAAAATTAACCAAATATCAACATGTGACACATCAATCGATAGGTCGTTCAAAATAACATTGAGGTCTCTTTGACTATTTTGTAATTAAGTGAATATTTTCTGAAATAATCGCTTCGAAAGTCAGAAAAGTTGTGTAGCCCCCCCGTAACTTTTGAACCGTAAGTTCAAAAAATATGAAAAAATTTGAAGAGATGCGCCTTATCATATTCCTCCTCCTCGGTCCTCGATGACATATATAATTTAAAAAGCTATGCGTGTGAATGAGTTTTACCTTTCAAGTACTGACGTTAATCTTTTAATTTTTTCAATATGTAATTTGAATAATTTAAAAGTCGATTAAAATATGTTTAGAAACAATTTAATAACAACACACACAGAGAGACACACTGCTTTTTTAACAGAGCAATGCTTTACAATTATGGCTGTATGCCGAATGGGTCTCTGCCTAACCCACGGAGTATCTTTTAAGTGTGTTGCCTAACCTGTCATAACAATGACAATGAATGACATAATGGCGGACGTATTTCTGCCGCACTGGAGTCGATTACTCTTGTTTGCAATATTTCACTTACCTCCCTCGATGTAATCGTGTTCATAATTGCATACCCAATTTATGAATGAATTCATTGATAAATTGGGTATGCAATTATGAACCCGATGGTACAATGTACTATGAAGAGTCAAGTTTAAAAATTACCCTAAAGCAGATGTAGTACCATTAAGTGGCAACACTTTTTGATTGACAATACTTTTTAGTTTTTTGCTAATTTCGTGCACTATTTGATGATATTTAGACGTACTTATACTTACAGATGAAAAGAAATGTTATCCTTCTGTAAACTAAATAATTCAGATCTTTTCTTACATGAAAACACGCAGCAATTCGGCATTTTTTACCTCAGGTCGTTACGCGCTGAACTGAACTGACATTCATTAAATGGCGTTTGACGCGCGACAACTAGTTTTATATAACCGCTACGACCAGTGGTCTTGCACTTTTGGCAGAGGGGGACGCCTGACAATTACCACTCCATTGGTTTATTTCTCTGAGTTCTTGAGTGATTCCACCCCAAATATTAACTGTCACAAAAGTGTAAAGATACAGATATTTTATTGGTAAAATTAAAATTTTACAGATCATCAGTAGGTATACATTTTTAAGTACCCTCCTTAAATACTAATTAATTTGATACATACAATGTTGTTATTGTTTAGGTATTGAAATGTTGATTATATGTCAAGGTCAAAATATAAAGTTACAATTAGACATACATTTAGGATAGCTATTTGGTAGATAGGTACTAAATTAAAAATTTTTAAGGATCCTTAGGAACAGGCTAATTCAGTCAACAACAGGTTTTAATTTTTTAATGAAAATAGTGTCACTTGGTGAGTTTCTTATATCCATCGGAATACAGTTGTATAATTTGTATTAGTGTGATATCATAGTTGTGCAAGCGACTGTCAGTTATGCCATGTCGAATCGGACCTTGTGTTAATAGATTTGACTGAAGAACAAACCAAACTATTTTAATGAAAAATAAAATTCGACCGGCGCTGCTGTGACCCGGGTGGCCAAGTGGTAAAGGCGTCTGCTGCGAATGCAGAAGACGCTGGTTCGATCCCAGCCCTGGGCACCGGAGGCCTAGGTCACTTTTTCCTTTGTATTGTATATAACATCTATATAAGTTTGTCAACAGATTTCATTATTGTATAGGGTGATAAATAAATAGTGATTGTAAGCTACAGTTTTTATTACTACTATCTCTCGGATATTCCCGCACTTAATTGAAAGTTTCATGTTTTTGACTGTTTCAGTACACTAACTCTTACCTGGTCGGTGAGCGCAGGATCGGCACCATGTGCCAGCAGGAGCTCGACGATGTCGGTGGCATCGGCTGCGCACGCCGCATGGAGCGCCGACGACCCCACCTGCCCACAGAAACAATAAACACCTACAATTATCATCATCATCATATACTTAAGAGCTAAGCTCTTTTCAGTGGAGCAATTCCCATGCCTGTCTGTCATTTGCCTTCTCTTTTACAACCTGATACGACACGACGTTTATTTTTCCTTTTGTAGATGTCCATAGGGTCCTCCAAGTATGAAAATTAGGAAAATGACTTTAAAGGCTGATAGAGCTTCATTTGTAAGCTTTTACGTGATATTTTCATGAGTAAAGTTCATGAAAAAATGAAAATAAATGATTCACATAGTATGTATGAGGGTGGAGGTTCACCTTATTACATATTGGTTTTATTTTAGTATGTAAGAAAAGATCAAGTTAATGATCTGACAAAGGAAATAAAATATATGGAAATTTTTAAACATCATGTGTTTTATTAACAACCATACATACCAGAACTTATATAATAAATAAGCTATGGTCACTGCTCTCAGGAAATGAGAATATTTGGAAAATATAAAACTTGAAATCTTTACTAGGATTTCTCACAGTTTTCGATAAATTATATTATGTTTAGATATAATTATATTTATATTATTACTTATTTTTGCATTATTGCATAAGCAATTGATACCATAGAGTTTTACTAAACATTGTTCACCGTTGATTGGCAAGATTTTGAAACATTCATGATCTTGGTCGATTAATTATGTATTTTATATAGTTGTATTTTAGATAGAAATAATGGTTATTATTATTATTATTATTTGGGTATTTTTTTTTTTTTTTTTTATACCACGACGGTGGCAAACAAGCATACGGCCCGCCTGATGGTAAGCAGCTACCGTAACCTATGGACGCCTGCAACTCCAAAGGAGTCACATGCGCGTTGCCGACCCTTTACAAAAAAGAGGATTCACTGTGTTGACGACTAAAGGAACAAGAAGGTCCCTCATCGTCAACACACTGGGTCCTCTTTGAGCTCTTTGGCAACCTTACTCACCAGCAGGAACACAACACTATGAGTAGGGTCTAGTGCTATTTGGCTGTGGTTTTCTGTAAGGTGGAGGTACTTCCCCAGTCGGGCTCTGCTCCAGATTTGAGCGATGATATTCGCTGAACGTGCCTACCACACTTAGCGAGATGTCATTCGCAGTACCCATACCTCTCTTTTTGGCGTAGTTTAAGGACATACCTAGGTCCGGACGTAGTTTAAGGACATACCCGGGTCCAAATGACATGACCATAAATGGCATTCATATGTAATTTATATATGCAGCTTGTGTAGATATAATGTGTGCTTTAGTTTTCACAGGAACAGAGACTATGAATAACAACTTAACAGGATAAGTATGCAACATTTTGGGGAATCGTTATCTGAAATATCCGTTTATACTATTTGCAGTGGACAAACAGTAATTTGGTTACCGCACTAGATTTGTCATAAAGGTTTAGCAATCTTGTGATCGATTCATTCAATAAGGGATGTATTATTAGGTAAAATTAAACTCATAGGATAGCAGGAGGTTGTATATAAAGTATGTTCTAGAAAATTTACTTAATTCTTGAGATATGTGCTAAGGACAAAAATATATGATTTACTAAAGACATTTTATGACATAGTAAAAACTGTTAGTAACATAGACAGGATCTTTTACCCATTTAGAAATTAGTATTTTGATTACAAATTGCTTTATCATCAGTTTCTTATGTTTTAATTGTGAGAATACCTAGGGAAGGAAATGACCGACAACTGAGAAAATTGTTCGTTAAGTAATGATGAAAATTGATACTTTTAATAGGATTTTCGAGATGAAATGTAGTTTATTGTATAAAATAAATGTATTATTGATGATTTATTCAATAACAAAAGTAGTATCTAATAATATTTTAGATTTGTCTGAAAATTTGTCCAAGTGGAGAGGTTATGTTTTTAATTTGTTAATTATTGTTAGAAATCGATACTTAAATTAAAGGGAAAGTAATTAAAGTTATATTGCAGTAAGTATATTAATGAAATCAAACGAAATAAACATGGAAAAAACTGAGAAATCATCGTCACATCCAAAATCGATTTTTGGGAATATTATGTATAAACTCGTATTATGAAGCTAAATAACGGAAATAAATAAAGTTGGGAGCTTTGTTTTTATAAAACATAAAGAGTTCGATTCAGTAAAGCGCTAAAATAGACAAATTTTATGATCGAAAATTGTCGTAAAGAGTTTGTAAGGATTTTAAAATTGCTGATGTTTGATGGAATTCTAGGCTAGTTTTAGCTTGTAAACGTGTGAAAAATTAATATTTGCTAAAAACAAATAAGAGGAAGTGGTGAAAATTAGGATAAAAAGCGATTTTTCTTATTAAAGTTATATTGGTATTTTACAGAGTAAATACGCAGTAAATCCGATAGGATCATGTCACAATATATGCAGAAAAAATTATCTTCATCATAAATTATATAAATACACCTTAAGAAATACTTACTTTTGTTTGAATTAAGGAAAATCGTTCTCTTAGAGGTTAGATTTTCCAAACTTGATCTTTATAGAAGTATGTAGCATAAGGATCATAAGAATCAAATTGGTGTACAAAGATATATTGGCATTTTACGGGGAAAATAGACATTAATACTTACAGGGGCTTATTAAATCATACGCGGGGCTAATGTTTTCATCTATTTTTAACCGACTTCAAGATTTGAAAAGAGGAGGTTCTCAATTCGGCGTGTATGTTTTTTTTTTTTATTTTTTTATTTTTTATGTTTGTTACTCCATAACTCCGTCATGTCTGAACCGATTTTGAAAATTCTTTTTTTGATTGTAAGTATATATATACAGATTGGTCCCGTTTTTGTCAAAACGCAGTTCTGATGATGGGATCCATGAGGAATCGAGGGAACTCCTCAAATCTTAAGGGCTTACACATAGTGACTTTTGTATTTTTATCAACAAATCAAGCATTTTCATTCAAAAGAGTGACATTTGATGAAGTGGAACTGCTGATGATGAACAGAACGGAACTCTTCAACGACGCATAGTTCATGTTTGGCGATTCTTCCTCTTCGCTATGTTTGTTAAGCAAGTTAGATTGTCAGGACCAATTTTCGTCAAGCTCGAGTTCTGATGATGAGTTCCACGAGGAATCGAGGGAATTCCTCAAATCTTAAAGGCATACATAAAGTGACTTTTGTATTTTTATCAACAAATCAAGCATTTTCATTCAAAAGAGTGACATTTGATGAAGTGGAACTGTTGATGATAATCAGAACGGAACTCTTCAACGACGCATAGTTCACGTTTGGCGATTGGTCCTCTCCGCTGCGTTTTTTAAGCAAGTTATTTCATTGTATGGAATCTAAGTGCACCATCTATCTACAATAATCCTTCACCGGCTACCCCCATTGTGGTCGGTTTTTTTTTCTTAAAAATTATCATATAAATGTTCATTGGAAATTGCATAATTTGGGTAAATATTCAAGAAAAACATTCTCAATGGAGATAGGAGATTTTTGAACTAGGACGTTAAGCGTAGGAATTCGGTCTTTAAAATAGTATATAATTAAAGGATCTATAAGGTTTAAATTAGATCAAATCCGGGAAATTCTGTCGTCCAAGTGGAGGACCAAAGTATACCAAACCCGACAAATAAGGCGACAAATCAATACGAAATTTTAATGCTATATAAGGGAAGGGGCGTACCGTAGGGAATCACTTTGCCTTCAACCTTGCCTTCGACCTGACTACGGGACTACGGGACGACTTGACTTCTGCCGCCAACGTGAGCCAGAAGCACATCCTGAGGAACGAGACTGACTTCTGCCTTCGAGCCGAGCTGCAAGCACCGAGGCCCTGACCTGGGCTGCCATCGGCTAAAGCGACTAGTGGGAAGGGACCATCAGTAGAGGTCTAATTTGGTGAGGCAAAATTTATTCACTTTAATGATAAAATTTATTTCTTTTCTGTGTATTCTCTTTAGGTCTTGGAGTTGAGTAAGTGCTTTTAATTGACTGTTATATTGTGAACATTTTACCTTATTACTGTGGTTATATTGTTGGAAATACAATTATTGGCAAAAAGAAGCCACTACAATAAAGTATTGAAATCCAACTGAGAGATTGAATCGTGCTGGAGTGAGTTATGAGAATCCATGTCAATTACATCGGAATGAAAATAGTTCATAAGTTAATTCAGACTTTCATTCTAATAGTGGTACATCATCTGTAAAATTTGATAATTAGATAATAAGTTTGGTAGTTAGAAACAATGCCTCACTCTACGTACAATAGGTACTATTCGCTCACCCTTGAAGTTTGAATTAGCATAACTGCCTAACACGACATATTTCTATGACTTATTTCGGCATGACCACAGTCACTTTGGTTGAATTTTGGTTTAATTTTGGGTTAATTAAATAGCTAGGCATCTCAGAGGTTTTCTTGGCGTTTCTTTCCTCTGTTGTGTAGGTTACGAAACGTTGGTAGCTTCACTTAATAAAGTCATTAGTAGAGAAAATGAAAAACAAAAAAAATATATATACACGGTGCCCGTGAGCATTGCGAGAGATTTTAACCACGCATTTCTGAGGTCAAAAGAATGAAAAAACATTATATGACTTTTGTTGTAAAATGCCAAAAAAAAATTTTTTTTTTTACTTTTTTTTTCACTTTTTTTGAATGCTGTTCTACATAAAAAGTAAATGTCATTAGAAAAAAGTAACGGAAAAAGTAAATTGCTACATTTTTTCTCGTAAAAACTAGTCCATGCAAAGTGTTTCTTAGGTCTTTGATATCAGTCAATAAGAGATGTCTAGACTATGTCCCATACCGGTGAGATCGCCATCAAAAAATCATTTTACACTGAGAAACAATTCAAAATGCAATTTTTTTGTAAGTAGTATTTACTCTGAAACTATGGCGAATTTCGAAAAAGTTTAAAGGACATTTTGTTCTCTAAATATGATAATGAATACACTGTTAAAGTCTCTCGCAATGCTCACGGGCACCGTGTATATAAAATTTAGATAGGGTCTGAGACAGTTTTCTTCACCGCACGAACTAAACTACAGGCAAGTGGATTTGGGAAAAGAAATCTCAATCACACATTAGCTACCCTTCCTAACTATGTTTAAAATAAATTAATAATTTTTCTGAGAAAATAATTTAATTGTATAATTATTGTCTGTATTCGTTAACACTGTCGCTTTTAGCGCGTAGAAGATAAAAAAAAAAAAACATATTTGCTTGTAGTAGAATAAAATATTCAAATAAGACGAGAGTTAATTTCATTGTCAATAACAAAATTTTACAAATTAATTTTCTAGCATTAATCTTTACCGCAAATATTGGGAAGACTTTGTCTAAATGGAAACTACCGAATAGCCTTTTCTTTTACAGATATCCTGACACCATCATACAGCTTTACCACTAAAACTCCGCATCAACAACTTGAACTTATAACCGAATATTAATTTACTAATTAATTTTATATACCTATTTACTTAATGTCTTTTCGTTGTAAAGTACCATTTTCTATACATATAATAAAGCTGAAGAGGGTCGAAAGTCTGTACATGGAAGATAATCGAAAAAAAGTTGTCTGGGGATACTTAGAATCGATAACAGAACACGTTCCAACAATTTTTAGAATTTTTGTCTGTTTATCTGTTTATCTGTTTGTCTGTTTATTTGACCGCGCATCACGTGAAAACGGCTGAACGGATTTTGATGAAATTTTGGATAGATATAGTTTGAGTCCTGGGAAAGGATAATATATAGTTTTAATCCCGAAAATCAACCCTGGTGGGGGTGAAAATGGGGTTGAAAGTTTGTATGGAGAATTTTTAACCGCTGAAACGATTTAGATAGAAATGGGTATGGAGATAATTTGAGTCTCGAGAAACGTCATAGGATAGTTTTCAAACCCTTGTGGGGGTGAAAAGGGGGTTGGAAGGTGGTATGAGGATTTTTTTACCGCTGAACTGATTTAGACATACATATAATAAAGCTGAAGAGGGTCGAAAGTCTGTACATGGAAGATAATCGAAAAAAAGTTGTCTGGGGATACTTAGAATCGATAACAGAACACGTTCCAACAATTTTTAGAATTAGTCTGTTTATCTGTTTGTCTGTTTATCTGTTTATCTGTTTATCTGTTTGTCTGTTTATTTGACCGCGCATCACGTGAAAACGGCTGAACGGATTTTGATGAAGTTTTGGATAGATATAGTTTGAGTCCTAGGAAAGGATAATATATAGTTTTAATCCCGAAAATCAACCCTGGTGGGGGTGAAAATGGGGTTGAAAGTTTGTATGGAGAATTTTTAACCGCTGAAACGATTTAGATAGAAATGAGTATGGAGATAATTTGAGTCTCGAGAAACGTCATAGGATAGTTTTCAAACCCTTGTGGGGGTGAAAAGGGGGTTGGAAGGTGGTATGAGGATTTTTTTACCGCTGAACTGATTTAGATGAAAATTGGTATAGAGATAGTATGGGTCTCGAGAAATGACAAAGGATAGTTTCTTCTTCAAACCCCCCCCCCCCCCCATCTTACTTTAGAACCGTAGGTCCAAAAAATTTGAAAAAAATAATGGAAGTGACGCCTGAAAGGTACTTTCAATAAAAACTATCTATACATATAATAAAGCTGAAGAGGGTCGAAAGTCTGTTCATGGAATATATTCGAAAAAAAGTTGGCTGGAGATACTTAGAATCGATAACAGAACACGTTCCAAGTATTTTTAATTAGTTAACGGCTGAACGGATAATGATGAAATTTTGTGTAGAGATAGTTTGAGTCCCGGGAAAGGATAATGAACAGTTTTCATCCCGAACATCAACCCTGGAAGGGGTGAAAAGGGGGTTGAAAGTTTGTATGTTGAAAGTTGGTATTGAAATAATTTGTAATTTCTTGGTCAAGATTTTTATAACATGTTACCCGTCGATGCTTTAAATTTACCATTACCCGCTCTTAAGAAATATTTGAAAATGTCATGAATGTCAAAGGGTTATTGCAGCAAACCAAAAAACTACTACAAAATCATCTAACATTTATAGGACACCGTTTAGGTAGGAAAACATATTAAACGTTTTGTGAAGCAGTCAGATTAGGATTTATTTTTCTTTATAATTAAACAATAGGTACATTATCTGTCTCTCAAGCAGTTTTGATATGTCTTCTTGAAGAACTACGCATTATTTTGTATCTTTATGATCTAATAATGTATTACTGTTTTGAAAAAAATAAGTCCCGTAGAATTTCTTTTCGGTCATAATACTTCTTGGGCCAGAGGTACACCTACAGGGTTAGAACCGGTGGAGTTTTGGAACGAAGTTCTTTATCGGACGGTTCGCGGATGGGGGCCTAGGCGAAAAAAAGTCACGTGACCGTTACGAAAAAGCGTCACGTCACGAAAACGCGACACCCATACGATTGAGAAACATGTAAAATGGAATGAAATAAAAAATATATAAAATAGAATAAAGTGAAGTGAAGTGTAGTGAAACTGAGAAGTGGCAAAGTGATAAAAGTGAAAAAAGTCGAGAACCTCAAAAGTCGAGAAATTTAAAAATGTCGAAAATGTCAAAAATGTCGAAAATGTCAAAAATTTAAAATATTTAAATTTCCAAAATTTCCAAAATTTCCAAAATTTCCAAAATTTCCAAAATTTCCAAAATTTCCAAAATTTCCAAAATTTCCAAAATTTCCAATATTTCGAAAATTTCCAAAATTTCCAAAATTTCCAAAATTTTCAAATTTCCAAATTTTCCAAAAATTCCAAAATTTCCAAAATTTCCAAATTTTCCAAAATTTCCAAAATTTCACAAAATTTCCAAAACTTTCAAAATTTCCAAAATTTCCAAATTTTCCACTATTTCCAAAATTTCCACTATTTCCAAAATTTTTAAAAAATGCAAAAAAAATTAAAACCACAAAATTTACGAAAAAGTAAAAAATGAAATAAAATTAAGTACTTCGTTCCAATCGCACTTGATTCACACACTTTCCACGACACTCACGTATTTTATTTTTCTCTGACGTTCATTAGTGTATTGTAATGTGCTTACATTGACGAATAAATATCTTGATCTACACCAATATCATAAATCCTCTATTCCGCGTTCGGAACCGTATGTAATTAATTACCAACATTATTGCAACCAATAACGTAACATCAGTGTATTATCTGTGACAGTGTGGTAAAAACGTATGAAAATTCATTACCTACGGTAACGTAATGAAAATCCGCCCCCCGACCGCCGGCGCCAATAATACGCATACGCCAATAATATTGGTCATGGCGGTGTAATGGTGGTCATTCTAATGGTTTCAATGGATTTTTAATATGTGTGTAGGTAAAGCAGTGTATGCTTCTGTACATAATTAGGCCTTATTACGTAACAGTTACATCGCCATGTCCGTCCGTCTGTCCGCGGTCTAGCTCAGTTACCGTTCGCACTAGAAAGCTGAAATTTGGTGAGGCCTGATAAGAACTTTCAATAAAAACTATATTGAATAAAATCGGTTCAGCCGTTTTTGAATTATTAGTCAAAAACGCATAGTGAAAGGAAGTGCCGAATAGTAAACTGACGTAAGCGCCGCCAAATAAACGACCTTTAGAACGGATGTTTTGTAACAGGGCAGCATCTACGAAACTCTACACTGAGCATCGCCCGACATGCTCTTGGCCGGTTTTTTTTTTCATTGTTATCCCGGAAATCACCCAATTAAGGATTACTAATTCCAATTCTAGAAAATCCCCAGCCAGGTTATACGTAGCCTATAAAAATTCAACGTCTAAAAGGGGGGGGGTAGCCACTACACTCGATTGAGTTAAATTTGCATGGGTCATGGACCCCCCCCCCCCCTCCAAGCGCACCTAAAATAGAAAAAAATAATTTCTGCATTTGTGACACCCCCCCCCCCCTCTCACCCCCCAACTAATTTGTCGGGAGGATCGATCTGGATGATATTTGCCGTGGACATGAACGTATAAATACAAAAGTGGTCCTGTATCGTCCGATATACACCTACTACTCTCTATGTCATCTAAATCATGCCAAAAACAAATATAATAAAAAAAAAGTATACATTTATGAGTGTAGTTCATTTAGTGGTAATTGTAAAATATTTTATTAGGACTACTGTCCTCTAGCGTATCCATCTGTCAACTTTACTTCAAGTTCCGCCTCCAGGGTAGCGGGAGAGAAATTAGGGGTGAATTAGCCGCTTACTGACACAGACCGAATTCCACGCGGGCGGAGCCGCGGGCACAGCTAGTAGGAAATAAAGTTTAAAATAAATATCCTTGTTTTGTTTCAACAACCTCTCTATCAGTTTCCTAAAAATTATCGGGTTACTACATGACTAGGGATCTACCACAAAACTTTCACGAGCTATTGTTAGGAAAAACCGCTGGGATTGTCTAACAAATCATGTTTATATAGGAAATCAGTTTATTGGGGTTATAATACTTAACGCAGGGTTGTAGTGTTCCTTTCAGGAGGTAAGTATGTATAGTCATCAGAGCTGAGGGAAAGTTAAAGTAGTCAGGGGTTTTAGTACTACGGGGTTTCAGACGGGTAGAGGGTTTCCTTCATAGAGAGCCACTTTGGCTTTCTAAGCTTTCTAAGTTTTACCGTCGTTTAGTAGCTTCCAATTGCTCCTGTAGTAGCTTATAGCTTAAAGAACATTTTTATTTAGTAAGACGGGCCGCGTTCTCTTCACTTTACTTAGTCCATGTATGTTCTCCTTGGCTTTCCTGCCTTTCTGCTTCAACTCTACCTTCTATGATGTTTCTTATAAACTAGTCGTGTCGTAACAGCTAAAATTATAAAGTGACAGTTTCATTACCATACTGTATACCCACTGCTAGGCTCAGACCTGCTCTTGGGTCAAAGTCAAAGTGTACGAGTATCACGCTCGAGTCTATGGGTCGAGCTCATCATGGCGGCAACGCTTTGAGAATAGTATTTTGTTTTTTGTTAACTTTCGTGGTTCAGTGTGTAATATTGATAGCTTATTGTGCGGTGATCTAACGAACAAGTGTGCAGCTAATGAAGAATTAGTCTCAAAACGCGTGTAACCATTGTTTGGTTGAACAACCTGTATAGGTTAGTCGCGCGGGTCGGGCCCCTCGTGCTGTCTGTAGGGAGCAGCTATCACTCTACAAATAGCAAGGCCTCTACCGAACAACGTTGCCTATAATTTATTTAATTAAACAAAATGTCAATCGAAGACATTGTACCCGAAGATTGTTTGAATAACAAGCGTCCAATTTCCCGCCTTTTTATATTCGACATTGGCTACAGGCGGCAATACCTACCGCCTAAAGTCCATTAGCAAAAAACAGTATCACGCTCGTTTCATTTACCTAAGAGTGATAAGACCAAGTGGTAAATATGTAATGTTATTTTGTAGTTGCATATTAGATCTGTTTTTAATTTAAACGTAATTTTTCATATATACCACGACGGTGGCAAACAAGCATACGGCCCGCTTGATGGCAAGCAGCTATATACTGTAGTCTATGGACGCCTGCAAGTCCAGAGGTGTCACATGCGCGTTGCCGACCCTTTACAAAAAGGAGGATTTACTATGTTGACGGCTCTTTAGAACAAGAGGGTCCCTCTCCCTCGTCGTCACACACTATGTCCTCTTTGAGCTCTTTGGCTCTTTATTTTAAGCAATCCCTTATTTAGGGGAAGCCCGGGCAAGACGCATATGTTAAGGGAAAGATGAAAAAAAAAACACCCCTATTGTTAATCAAAATAACACTTTATATTTTTTATTTCTACTATGTACAGTACCTTTGGAAAATGCTATCACAAATCCTCAAACTTAAACAACTTCTTATTGTTATTTTTTTTTAAACAAATAGTTTCAATTATCCGTTTTGCCCGACCACCTCGGATACCCTCGGGGACCCTCTAACTTTTGAACCATAAGTTTTAAAAATATGAAAAAAAGTAAAACTTTATAAAAACTTTCTAGGAATTTTTTTTTAACTTGATAGGTTGAATAGTTTTTGAAAAAAAAATACAAAATAATTTCTGAACTAAGTTTGTAATTTAACCGTATAAGCAGATGTTTATTGTACCTGTAATTTCTACAAAATCACAATGAAATGACGTGCTTTCAAATAAAGTAAAAACGGTGAAAATCAGTTCACGCAATAAAGAATTATCCCATAAAAATCATCTTCCATACTTTAAGCTCGCGCGCAATAGTTTACTTAATTTGCCGATCCTACATGGCGGAACTCTTAAGGAACCCTACACTGAACGTGGCCCGACACGCTCTTGGCCGGTTTTTTGTTTTAAGATAAGTTTTTGTTTGTTAGTTTTGCTGGGACCTAGCAATTAGAAAGCTTAAGGTATTTTTATGTTTAGTACCTATTTGGAGTTTTCCATACACGCATAGCTATCCGTTTTGCCCATATCCCGAAATACTAAATATTTCGAATTGTTTATGCCAAAAATGCGTTTAACAGGTGGATAAAAAGTTATAGTCCTAATTTAAGCCAAAGTTAATATACTATAGTTTTAACTAACCGTATTCGTAAAGATACGAAACGTAATACTAAAAGTTGATAGACTTGCTTTTCCAAAAATCACAACAAAACAGTCAAAAACTTTGTTTTATTTTCTCCACAACAAGTACACACGTTGTGTGCTTTAATTGAAGTGTCATGGTATTCTCGTATCGATGCTTTACCGATATAAGCAAGCCTAGATGCGCTATCTATTGTATAGCTTTCGTAAAATCAGATATTCTTCTTACCCACCCTATACGTATTGCCCGGGCTTCCCCTACATGGTTTTGTCATAAATTCCATTAGTTCCAGCTATTTCCGACATATTTTAAACCCTGTTCCGTGAAGTTTCAGTTACTATTCAATCGGCCTAGACCTTGAGAAGGCCCAGGTACCTAAGCATAAAACTGAAGTACCGATACTGATACTCACATTATTCTGCAAATGCACGTCGGCGTGGTACGCAAGCAAGTGCTCCACGATGCCACGGCAGCCCTGCGCGCAAGCCATCTGGAGCGCCGTCACACCATTCTGCAAGGCAAAACACACTTTAACACGCCACGGGAGATTCGTTTTTAAAATGATACAATTACCGAGCTGAAACGCCAACCCCTTTATGCATAACAAATAAATCTTTAACGCAAGACGAGAGAGTCTATTTTGAAATGGCAAGTCAGAAGTCAATTTTACTAAAATCGTTTTGATGTAACCAAACGTCTTCCATCTGATAAGATTCACGTTCAATTTAAAGTAATTAGTAAAGGGAAGTGAGGAGACAGGCAAGTTATTTTCAGTACACACAAGATTACTTCTGTAGCAAATACCAACCCTAATAAATATGAGTTTTTAACAGGTGCCTTATTAGGTCACGCTACGAAAAAATACAATTCGATTCGACATGCGATTGAACAGTGATATGATAATGCTTTTAACTTAAGGTTTAGTGGGATCAAAATCAGCGTAGGTACATCCATTCCATTTAACAAATATCCACGATAATTCATAGTAGGGATGTTGAGCGTAGTCAAATGAAGGGTTTGCTCAAGAACGTACTTCACGTGATTGAGATGGCTGTTGTAATACTTCAAGCTGTGTCAGACTCCAAAATTATGCCAACGCGCAGTGACCGGGATGAATGGCTGGGGCTCAAGGGTCTGACGTTGAGTGACAGATAATATTGATAATAAAATGCTATTCAGTTCTTTAGATGTTAGTTTATCTGAATTATCGAGTCAGTGTGAAATAGGGGTGAATTTTAATACAATCCAATTTGTGCTTTAGATACTGCAGTGCATTTGGATTAATAGCTGAATGTTTTACAGGCAAGCAATAAACACTTTATTGCATAAAACAGTAAAGGTAGGTAGGTACATAAAAAAGGATCAAGTAAGAAAGTACAATGCGAACCTGTCTCTTTCTACGTTGACTATCTTAAATTTAATTTCCCTATTTTGTCTGCTACTTACTATTCTGTCCGAATACCTGAACAGTAACACATCAGATACACCCGTTGTTGTGGTAGATTAGTAGGTATGAACAGTAGCTAAGAGTAGAGTGTAGGAGCACACTGGCCTTCCCATACAGATGTGCAAGTTGCGGAAAGTTCCCATAAACTTGGGAAAGTTCTCGGAAATTACTAGGAATTTTCACAATAAAATCGGAAATTTATACAAAATTGTGAGAAGTTTCCGAAATTTTCCTAAGTGAAAAATTCATCAATTTTGGAAAGTTTCCATAGGCACATCCCCTTTTCATGCTGCTAGATCACCTGATCTGTGGCGTCCACGTCGCACCCGTGGTCCAATAGTGCCCTCACGAGGTCTGTGTGCCGATGAACAGCTGCCAGGTGCAGGGGGGTCCGACCCACAAGGTCCCTGAACTCGCGCTCGGCCCCTCGGGAGACCAGGAGGGCACAGGTTTGCGAGTGGCCGCCTTCGCAAGCTACGTGCAGTGCTGTACGACCGGCCTGTGAACGAGAAATACAAAGTTTTTTAGGGTTCCGTACCTCGAAAGTAAAAAACGGAACCCTTATAGGATCACTTTGTTATCCGTCTAACGCGTGGAGGTATCAAGCTGATATTTATATCAAATACTAAGGTCTACTGTCCCTTTTAAAGCTGTGAAAAAATCAAACTTCTAAGCCGTGTATGTCGCAAATTTTCGAAACTCGCAAGGGAATTAAAACCTATAGGGTACTTCCCGTGAACTCAAAATCTTGAAATTTGGTACGAAGCAACGTCTTATAGCACAGATAAAGGAAAAATTACGAAAACAGTAATTTTTTTTATTACATCATATAAAAAGAATATTTTTAATAATTTTAAAGTTACTACCCTATATACCTACATGTTTGTACGGAACCCTCGGTGCATGAGTCAGACTCGCACTTGGTCGGTTTTTATTTTTTATATTATTACAGTGGCAAGCTTGCTAACGTACTTTTCTTGGACAATCCCTAACGCTCACCAAGATGAATGCAACGAGCCCAAAAAAACACGACGTGATAATGTTGAGTACCTAGTTGAGGAGTTCCTACAGACAAGACACCTTTCAGCTCCATCATCAGATCAGCTCCATGTCATAATAATATTGCATTGTCATCCGATTTACTCATGCATGCAAAATTTCAGCTCAATTGAAAAATTAGAAGTGGGTCAAATTTAACTTGCAAGATTGATTACAGACAACGCGACAGGTAAGTAAACTAAAGCTTGTAATAAATAAGTAAATATGATGTGACAATTTTACACAAATAATCCTAGTCCTAGAATACCTAAGCCGAATTATGATACACATATGTATAACCTTTACATAATTACAGTGTGAGTAATGATACTTTATAAATATCTTCATAGGTAAGAAAATAACCGCAACTAAATTGTACACTTTTGACATGTCTTTTGTAAAAATTGGTCCCAAATATACCTCGAACTGTGTTAATTTCTATGAAATTCGTTAAAATATAATACCCTGAACATTAAATAGTACTATTAATGGCTTGTCTGCTCGCTTGCTACTAGTTCCATAAAAAAACTTATCATAAGTCTAATGGATTTTGAATTAAAAAGTTTTTTGATAATATACAAGTACCTATTCTTCAACATTTCAGAGTTAAGCAAGCAAACGCGAAAGATAACAAAACATCGACGCCCTAGTTTTGGGTTCGGAAGTAGAGCTGAGCTGAGATGTTATGTCAATCGCTTCTAGAGTGAAGGCGAGTTAATTGCTCAGACGAATCAGTATAAAACCTAGTTAGGGTTCCGTAGCCAGAATGGCATAAACGGAACCTTTATAGTTTTGTCATGTCCGTCCGTATGTCACAACCACGTGTAGTCGTAAACTATAAGACATAGAAATTTTTACATAAGCTGTATTTTGTATGCCAGCCATACTTAGTTTTGTAGTAAAATTGCAGAAAACAAAAATCGGGGACACTCCATACATGTAACTACTGTAACTAGTAATGTTCCATGTATGTAAGATGTAACTAATAACTATGTTTACCAAATATTAACATATTGCACATCAATTGATAGGTGTTTAAGGTTTGTTTGCATTTTTAGGGTTCCGTACCTCGAAAGGAAAAAACGGAACCCTTATAGGATCACTTTGTTGTCTGTCTGTCTGTCTGTCAAGACCATTTTTCTCAGGAACGCATGGAGGTATCAAGCTGAAATTTATATCAAATACTCAAGTCTATTCTTCCTTAGAGCTCTGAAAAAATCAAACTTAAAACCCAACGCAATCAAAAGATACAGTCGTTTATGCTGCAAATTTTAGAGTTTTTCGGCATTCGCAAAACCTACGGGGTACTTCCCGTGAGCTAAGAAACTTGATATTTGGCACGAAGCAACGTCATATAGCATAGACAATGGAAAAATTACAAAAAGTAGACATTTTTAGTAAAATCATACATCAAATTTTTTTTAAAATTTTAAACTTACTACCTTTTCCCTCGTAAACGCGTAGAGGTATTAAATTGAAATTAATAATAAACATACTACAACTTTTGCTTGTTATAGGTTTGTACGGAACCCTCGGTGCGCGAGTCCGACTCGCACTTGGCCGGTTTTTTTATTTTATTTTGTGAATAGTTTCAGAAATAATCACTCCGAAAGTCTAAAAAATTGTGTCGCCCCCTGTATCTTTTGAACCGGAGGTCCAGAAATTATTTAAAAAAATGAGAAGATACATCTTTACATGTTCTTTCAAAGAAAATTATTTTGAACATTGTTGGTTAAAGTGTTATTACGTTTTGGCGAAGCAAGCTTACACCTTAGGACTGCTATTGCTCATCTAACTATGAAACTAAATAATGAATATGTTCCTTGGACCGACATACAAGCACTCATGTCAAGTCGCCTTGTAGCCCTGGACAAATGCCCAGGAGTGAGACCAATCGGTATTGGTGAATGCCTTCGGAGAATTTTATCAAAATGTATGATTCAAGCCACTGGTTCCGAGGTTACCGAAGCTTGCACAAATTTGCAACTTTGCAGTGGATTAAGCAGTGGCATCGAAGGTGCAATACACGCAATGAATGATCTATTCGAAAAAGAATGCCAACCCAGCTCACACTGGGGATTACTTCTTGTTGATGCAAACAATGCTTTTAATGCTGTCAACAGGCAACTAGCCCTTTGGCAAGCACGAATATACTGGCCACATTGTGCTCGCTTTCTTTACAATACATATAATGGTCACGCAGAGCTAGTCATTCGCAATTCGGATATGAGAATTTACAGCAAAGAAGGTGTCACCCAAGGAGATCCGTTAGCTATGCCACTTTATGCCCTTGCTACTTTAGCCCTAATAAATAAACTCAAAGATGACCAAAGCACCACTCAATGTTGGTATGCTGATGACTCTTCTGCCCAAGGTAACATTAATAACCTATTCAAATGGTGGAAAAAGATAAGTAGCATAGGGCTTGCCTACGGATATTTCCCCCAAGGCAAAAAATCATTTTTAATAGTATCAGAGTCTGACAAACAAGAAGCAACTCATATATTCAAAAACACTAATGTTTCAATTGTAACTGGATCTCGATATCTTGGAAGTTACATCGGAGAAGGGAAAGAAGAATATGTAAAAAATAACATAAATCGTTGGGTTTCCACTGTAGAAAAGTTATCACTCATATGTAAAGACTCACCACAAGCTGCCTACACTGCTCTCACCAAAGCTGCACAATTTCAATGGACCTTTTTGTCAAGAGTTCTTAAGGATGCCGCAGAATACTTTGATCCTTTAACAAATACCTTACGCACAACCTTTTTGCCGATCCTATTTGGAGGTGACGTGTCATCATTAGAAGCCGACTTATTTTCACTACCTATTCATAAAGGTGGTTTAGCAATATCTAATGGTGCTACCACCTCAAACTTATACTATGATATGTCTAAAAAAGGCTGCTCAGTTCTTTCATCGTCCCTTATTGAAATGAGCCATATGGAACTTGCAAAACATCATAAATCCCTCATAGATGCACGTAAAGAATGCCACAAACTAAAAGAAGCTCACGACGATAATTTTTTAGACTCGATTTTAACCAATCTCCCACCCATCAAAAAAAGAGCCATAGAAAGGTCAATTGCAACCAAAATGAAAACAAAATCCTCCAGTTGGCTATCCGTTATACCTACAAGCAAAGACCATTTTGACCTTTCTCCACATGAATTCCGAGATGCCCTTTCAATACGTTACCATCGAACACCGATCTCAATGCCAAAATCTTGTGATGGATGCGGTAATAACGATTTCAACATCGATCATGCCCTGTGTTGTAAAACCGGCGGTCTCATCACGAGACGACACAATGAATTAAGGGATCTCTTCTGCGAACTATGTCAACATGCATGGGGAAATGTTGTCAAAGAACCCATAATCACTGAAGGTGACACTGGTCTACGAGGAGATTTAGCATGCCGAGGCGTGTGGGTTGCACAGAGGGAGGCGTTATTCGATATCCGTGTTGTTGACACCGACGCTCCCTCTTACATATCACGCCCTGTTATTTCTGTCTTGAAATCTGCTGAATCAGAAAAACAAAAAAAATACTCGAATGCCTGCGAGTCACGTCATGCCACCTTTATACCCCTCGTCACCTCTGTGGATGGAGTTTTTGCCCCACAACTGGCCACCTTCGTAAAACACCTCGGGGAAGCACTGGCATCTCGCTGGAATAGATCCCTGTCCAGTGTTTTAGGCTGGCTCAGGGCCCGTATAACTACCTCTATAATTAGAGCGACGAGCATGTGCATCCGAGGTACCCGCCATAAATGGAAGCCAGTAGCAAAACTCTTTGGCTTCGATGATGGTGCTGCGCTTCCACACTCCGACTGACATTTTATATATTTATTGCTTAGTTCCACCGAAATATGTTTTATTTGTCTGTATGTTTACCATTTGGTTAAAGTGTTTTCGAGTTATCTCCAAAAAACCTCTTTCATGGGCAGATGCGATCTTTTGATAATTAGTTTTTCTTATTCCAATGAAGGTACAGAAGTACAGAACCCTCCATTATGTGTGGTCCGATACGCACTAGGCCGTTTTATTTTATAGTTATGCTTGTAGTATTGCGAAAGCAGAACGCTGTATCTTCACAAGACGGAGTCTTTGTAGTCCTACGCTTATAGGACTGAAAACAAAACACGGTGAGCTCCGTGCATTTTAAAGCTGAAGCAGTCGAGCACCGACCGCGGTGATAAAGATGCAAGTCTACTACAACATGTAGTTCATATGATGTAAATGACCATCCAGTCATTCATTACATTAATAAAGTGGGCAAAACAGTTAGTATTTGAGTAACAGGAGATGACATCCCTAAGAAATTCTTTGTCCCAAAAGTTATAGTGAAAATCACTACAAGTCTATACTACTCTTTGATTCTGTCATAGCTGTCAACCGCCAAACATAGCGCACAAAATTTGTTTTAGATGTCACATCTAGGAGAATACATAATAAATCAATGGGCAAAACATTATCATACTATTTCTGGATGAGCCCTTTTGTAGGTTGTATTGTAGCTCTCATAATAAACCGATACGTGTGTGATAGCACTGATAGCCGCAAGACGGTGATCAATCAAGTAGCCTGCTGCCCCGTCGCAATATGATCCCGCCTGAATACCTACTGATCATTAGCTACATCATTTATTACCGCTCACGTCCGCTGGTGGGCTAAGCTCAGGATAATGACACATGTGCAATGACAAAGATGACAGCCTAGCCCTAGGCTAGCCTAGTCGGTAGTGACCCTGCCTACGAATCAGCGTTCGAATCCTGGTAAGGGCATTTATTTGTGTGTTTATCACAGATATTTGTTCCTGGAGTTATGGTTGCTTTCTACGTATTTATCTATGGCTATCTATTAATATATCGTCGTCTAGTACCCACAACACAAGCCTTAATGAGCTTACTGTGGGATGAGGTCGATTTGTGCAAGATTGTCTAATAATATATTCATATTTAAAAATCTAGTGACCTAACCTGTACCTAACTAAGTTCAAGTTGCCAGTGGTGGACAATCCAGTATCCGCAGACCTCAGGTTCCTACCGCACCAGGCTTTTTCCTACAGCTCATTGAGAGGTTTGCCTATTTAAATAGTACATTTTGACGCAAGAGCGGAAAGTATGTCATTACTTCACGACTCTTGAGACTCGGGACTGTTTAATGAAGAACGAGATTTCCGCGCTAGCATTGGACTACGTTTATTATAATTATAGCACACCTATGAGAATTCCCATAACTCTCATAATTCCAAATTTCAACGATAGAAAAGTAAAAAGCACTAGTGCGCTAGAAAACTGTTAAAGAAAACTTTTTGAGCAACTTCATTTAAAAAAGATGGACGCATCGATACTGTTTATAGATTTAGGCACAACTATTAAGGTCTTTGTTCTTATCTTATATCTAATTTTAGGATGATATCTCCTACACGTGTCGCTACACGCGTGATCGCTATCCATATGAAGGAAGCTAGATTGAATTCATTATGAGCTTTCTGCGCCTTTAGTAATTAGATTTCTCCCATGTCTGTGTATTTAATATTTCAATCATGGCTTTTAATATGATTTTATACAAAATATAAGCAAAGAAACACATTTTCTGCACATGTAATTTTACGTCGTATTTTGATACCCGCGTATTTATCTAGCTTTAGCCCGCCACTTCGTTAATGCAACGCGTTAGTAAAATCTCATAGCAAATATTAATTTAGCGCACCTGCTATTTTACGTCTACAGAGACCAACAATTCCATGCAAACTTCCACCCCCTTAAGGAATGATTTCTGGGATAAAAAATTTTATGTCTTTCCCCGGGACTCAAACTATCTTCAAACCAAATTTCATCAACGTCCTCCTAGCCCAGTCGGTAGTGACGCTGCCTATAAAGCAGAAGGTCTCTGGTTCGAATCCTGGTCAGGGCATTTATTTGTGTGTAAACACACAGATATTTGTTCCTGAGTTATACATGTTTTCTATGTATAAGTATTTATCCATATTTATCTATCATATTTATATCGTCCTCTAGTACCCATAACACAACCCTTATGTAGCTTCCTGTGGAACT
Organism: Pammene aurita; assembly: GCA_947086415.1. Taxonomy (NCBI): domain Eukaryota; kingdom Metazoa; phylum Arthropoda; class Insecta; order Lepidoptera; family Tortricidae; genus Pammene; species Pammene aurita. The sequence goes on along the minus strand of OX352305.1, from coordinate 537,880 downwards.
AGGTCTTTTTGTGTAAGATTGTCCTAAAACATTTATTTATTTATAATTTTAAACAATATAGAACCGACTTCACTTAGCAACCACCTTTTCAAAAGCAAATGCTCGAGCTGCTGTAAAATATACTCAAATCACAAATAGGTGTGCCTATAATAGTTGAAGAGTTCCCTCGATTTCTCCAGGATTGGGATCCTGGTCAGTACTGACCTGGTTACAATGGGACCAACTGTGAAGTATACCTACACTTTCAAACAAAAAAAGAATTCTCCAAATCCCATGAAGCAGGAGGTCCCGGGTTCGAATACTGGTCAGGTCATTTATTTGTGTGTTTATTACGGGTATTTGTTCCTGACTTATGAATGTTTTCTATGTATTTAGGTATTTATTTATATATATCTATAGATATATAAATCTTAGCCTAGTTCCCACAACACAAGCCTTATTGAGCTTAATGTCACACAGAACTTTCGGACAATCTTACACATCTAGAATAGATTGATTTGTGCAAGATTGTCCGATAATATTTATTTAATTTATTAAAATTATTTAAAACACCGCGAACCTTTAGAATATGCTTCTTGTTTAATACAAATAATATTACGCAAGTATAACATTCAAAAAACAGGACGTTAACATTGGTTAAAATGACTTATAATTATGAAGCCAAAACTTGAATTCAGCAATTAATTAAAATAGAGCAATTGTGGAGCAATTAAAAATAAATAAATAAAATAAAATAATAAAAATCATTTATTTCAGACAAATGTCCATCATGGTTAATTGCACATACAGACAAGGCTTAAAAAATATTATTAGTAAAATTAACAAACACAAAATTATGATTATAATTACACAAACTTAAAAGCTAAATAAATAAAATAAAACATTAATCAATGGCCCGTTTGTATTGTGGCCCTGGCGCATGCAGGAGGAGCCAATGCCTTATCAGTGGACTGTCCCACCTCTGTGATACAATGCCCAGTATTCTATTGGGGCTGTCCCTGGTCCTACTGAGGGTCGAGGCACACCTCTTTCGCATGATGGCCTGGAAGCCATCAATGCTGGCTTCAGCAAACATTCCAGACGCACTACAGTACCGAGGCAGCCCCATTAGAACCCTGTAAGCATTATTATATTGTACACGTAGAGCGTTGTAAGTCTTTTGCCTATAATTGATCCATAGGCTGCAGGTGTAGAAAGATTGGCAGTACGCCGTGAACAGCGTCGCCTTGACTTGCTTCGTACACCGCGCAAACCTACGAGCCAACATGTTGCACCTGACTGACAACGCTCTACGCTCACGCTCCATGTCCAAGTTGTCACTCAGATCTTCCGTGACCCAGTGACCCAGATACTTAAATTTTGCAACTTTGTTCAGAGGAGCCCCGCAAAGTTTAAGGTGTGGTACACCTGGATAAAATTTGGAACCAGCCTTAAACACAAGCCACTCACTCTTTTTCACATTGTATCTGAGCCCATGGGTCTCGGCATACTTCTCACAAATACGGAGAAGACTCATCATCGCATTGATTGATGGAGTCAGCAGCAGCATATCATCAGCATAACTTATGTTATTTACGCATATTCCGCCGACATGGCAACCTAGATATGCGCTGCCGAGTTCAACAATCAAGCGATTAATGTATAAGTTGAAGAGACGGGGCGAGGCCAAACCCCCCTGCCGCACCCCGCACTCCAACCCATACATATCAGAAAATGAACCTGCCCATCGTACATGATTCGTTTGCTTCGTGTACTAATATTTAAGCATCGAAACAACCTCGCTCGCAACTTCAGTTTCCTCTGTCAACTTTTGCCACAAAATATCATATGACACAAGATCAAATGCTCTAGACAAGTCTAGAAAGCATGCATTGCCAGGTGTTTTTCTAGATGTATAGTATGAGACAGTGTGCTTGAGAGCCAGGATGGCGCTTTCGGTTGAAAGACCTGGCCGGAAGCCGAACTGCGCATCGTGTAAATGTATGCGACTAGCCATATGCCTATCAAGCAGACTATCCAACACTTTTGCTACTACTGTGGCGAGCGAAATTGGCCGATAGTTAGAGATCTCCGAAATGTCACCTGTCTTATCTTTCACAATTGGTACTACTATGGTTTTCATTAACCCATCAGGCAAGTGAGAATGGCTCAGACATAAATTAAAAAACATAGCCAAGACTCTGGCAAATGCACCCCAGCGTACTTTAGATGCTCAATACTAAGCTGATCATGCCCCGGGGATTTGCCTCTTTCCATTCCACTTATAACTAACGCCACGTCCTTGGCAGTGAAGTGCACACTCAAATCCCCGGACTGTCCACCAGCACTAAGCACCCTAGAATCTTGCATTAAGGGAGCATTAACCTTAAAATGGTCTTTAAAGAGGTTGGCTATGGCGGTGGGGTCACTTTGCCCCGCTACACTCACGGGTACCCTCGGCCTGGGATTCAACTTATTTGTATTTTTCCAAAAACTTTTGAAATCCCTTACTTTATGATTTTGTGCCAAAATATCCATTTTTATTTGAGTTTGGTTATTTTGGCACCATTTTAATGAGGATTTAAAAAGTCTGCGCGTGTTGCACATATTTTCATAAAAAGGACCTGAACGCGGTTTATTATACATACACCATTGTTGAAAAGCAAGCCGAGCTTCACCATGTGAGCGCTTAACATGCTTGTTCCACCCAACTATACGTTTAAAACTTGTCCTACTGTTCCAACTAGTCATCTGTGACGCCTCCGTAACTTTACAAATAATGTCATTGCATTGTACATGTTGTTCCAAACATCCTTATGACTCGGATATGAACATACTCTACCCGCACATTTAGTAAAATCAAATGGGAAATCGATATCTTTTAACTTAGCGTTGCATAGTTCTGTATACATAGCTATTTGCATAGAATCTCGCTCTCCCCTTCTTCTTCTTCCTAGCCTTATCCCATTTATTTGGGGTCGGCTCTCCTTATACGGCGTCGCCAGGAGCGTCTGTCCTGGGTCGTCTCGGCTGATAGTTTTGCCTCATTAAGGTCCTTTTGTACAAGCCCCATCCATGTTATCTTGGGCCTCCCACGCCCCCTAGGCTTCTCACTCATCTCTAACACTTTTCTCGTCATGTGGTCTGGTGGGCGCCTCATAACGTGGCCATACCATCGAAGTCGACTTTCGGTGAGTTTTTCTTGGATTGGCCTCACTCTGAAACTGCCTCTGACATGGATGTTTTTAATATGGTCTAAAAGAGTTACTCCTCCAGCCCATCTGAGCATCCTCATCTCCGCAGCGTGTAATTTGTTGGCGTGTTCCTTTTTAAGAGGCCAACATTCAGAGCCGTATGTCATTGCCGGACGCACAGCCGCCTTGTAAACTTTGCCTTTAATATGAACCGGCATTCGTTTATCACAGAGAACGCCCGAAAGCTCACGCCATTTTACCCATCCAGTGTTGATACGATTAATGACATCTGATTCAATGGTTCCATCGTTTTTGATATTGGACCCAAGATACCTGAAATTAGTCACTTCGTTCAAAGGGTTGCCGTCCAAGTAAATCGTGCTGCTGAGGTTTGTACCGCTGAAGTCGCAATGCATCACTTCAGTCTTTTGACGGCTTATCCGCAGTCCACCGTCTTCAAGGGCTACTCTCCAGGTTTCTAGCATGTTTTGCAGCTCTTTAACGTCTTCGCTAATCAAAACTATGTCATCCGCGTAGAGCAGATCCCACGGAGGCGAACGTTGTATATGCGACGTGAGGTGATCCATCACTAAATTGAACAAGAGCGGGCTGAGGGCCGATCCTTGGTGGACTCCTACCCCCACATGGAATTCGTCACTAGTGCCAGCTGGACTTCGAATTACTGACCGTGCGTCTTTGTACATGTCCATAACAATAGAAATATAGTATTCTGGAACATTTTTGGCGCGTAGTGTGTGATAGATCAGTTTTCTCGGTACCCGGTCGAAAGCTTTCTCCAGATCGATAAATACCATGTGGAGGTCTGTTTTGTTGTCCCTGTGTTTTCCCATAAGTATTCTTAGTGTGTGGAGGGCATCAGTAGTAGACTTTCCGGCGACAAAACCACATTGGTTCTCACTGATATTGGTCAGATGATTAAGTCTCTCACTTATAATGCGCTCCCAAATTTTAAAGGATCTCGCTCTCCCCATTTGATATTATTGTTACTTAGTGGGTTTGACAATGGAACAGATGGCTTAGTCAAGGTCAAGTTAGATTAATCTGTAAAGGCATATGATCCGACCAATATGTATCATACAATACTCCAGCCGCCTCAACAAGGCCCCGCGCGGCCTCCGTGACTACACAGTGGTCGAGCCACCGCTGGCATCCGTGCGCGTCACTAATATAAGTATAGGTATCTGACGGCAATAAGTCCAAGTCTACACATGTCCACTGTTGCTCTGCACAGAAAGTTGACAGCTCAACACCGAACAAAGTACCGGGATGAGCATTAAAATCCCCTAGCACGAATACGGATTGCACATTATTACCGCCTTTTTAATTCAATAATATTATCCAACGAGTCCGTGGGCATGTACACTGAAAATAATAACATAGCGCAGTTCTGGTATCCTATTTTAATAGCAGCAAGCCGAACACTACTACACTTTATCACTGTCACGTCGGTGAAAAGTGACTTCCTCCATAACAGAGCTACACCTCCATAGGGACGTCCCCGTATTACCCCGGCCGACGTATCCACCGCTGACGTACCCGTGTAAGCAAATTTAACATCGATTTGGCCTAAGTAAGCAATATCATGAGGCAAAAGAAATGTTTCCTGCAACGCAATAATGTCCGATGATACACACAGTCGCCTAATGCAGTCAACCGATCTTTTTACGCTTCTACAATTAAAAGTTACTAAATTAGCTGTTTTCCATTTTTGTGATTTGTTACGCCAGTTTTCAGAGCATCTGCTCTGCCTATAAATTTTCGGTACGAAATACCTTCAGGCCAAAAGTCTTCGCTCATAAACATTTGGAGTTTTGATCTCGGTACCACGACTACCTATATAAAGGAATTATAGCTTTTCTAGATTTTCATGTTCATTTTTTTCACCTGAACTTTAGAGTTTTCTTTTCTCTTAACATATTCCATAATATCCTCTTCCGTTACTGCCTTGTCAACATTATATATGTACATCGTTTATATGTGTAGCGACACATGCATGATGCAATCGTAGCATCAGCATTTTTGTATTCGTACAGTAAACCCGGCGAGGCCCCGTCGGTCGCCTAATAAGCAAACGCCGTGGTCCCGCCTGGTCTTACGTACTTTATATGTTCTAAGTGTTAAACGTGTTATTGTTTCTCATACCTAAATCTATGAACGAATTAATCAGTGTTAATTGGAGTCAGTTTTAAATGGTTAATAAATTAATGTAGAGAACTTTTGGTTTTCATTTATACACCCCTTCAGGGAACTCTACATATGTACAATTAAACAGTAAACGGAATGTTCAAACCTGATTTGGGTAATTTGACCGTCAACCCTCGTTGAGGGTTAGGCAGAATGGACAGTGCCGGGGAATTCTCGGTTCAAAGACATTTTGGGGAATTTGATTTTATAAACATTATATTTGCCTTTTACTTGGAAATTTCTAAATGTAAAACTTCATCATCATCATCCTTTTTAGCCTTTTATCTCCCAGTGCTGAGCATAGGCCTCTCTTCGTGTAGGTACGCCACTTGTCCCGGTCCTGAACCAACTGCATCCAGAAGTGACCCCTTCCGAACGTCGCCTACCCAACGACTCAACGGACGGTAGGGGCATTTGAAAGTGGCCACCACTCCGTCAACATTTTAGTCCACCTGCCATCACTCTGCCTAGCAACATGTCCCGCCCAACTCCATTTAAGTTTGGTAATGACGTATCCCACGTCTTGCACCTTGGTGCGACGCCGGATCTCGACATTCCTCACTCGGTCCTGAAGCTTGATGCCGAGCATGGCGCGCTCCGTGGTCCTCTGTGCCACTTGGATTTTATGCACAGTCTCCCTGTAAAACTTAGGACCTACCACCAACTTGTACGGTAAAAAAACGCCGATTGCAAAGAATCTTCGAACAGAAATAAAATATAAATTGTTTTTTAAATGTATAAGTATGTAATTAACTAGGTACCTATCTATTATTACGATATTTAAGTATTTCAGATATATTCCCGAGAATATGAGGTTATTTAAAATTCCCGTGACAAACCTACTTGGATATCTACTGTAACATAGCGAGCAGGAAACGTTCCTGCTTCCAGTTTTGGAAACAATTTAAAACAAACAACAATGTGCTTAAGGGGCTGACAACAGCTAAATTCCCTCCCTATCTTTTTCAGCGCGAGTGAAAGAGAAACACTGTGTTACGATTAGTATGGGAGCTCATTGCAAATTTTGCAAAATAATGAATTAAAAAAATACTACGCATTAATTGAGAAATATAAAACAACGAAGTTTTTAGTATTAGTGCGGTGGAATTTTGTCTTTAGTTACAGACGTATAAGTCAAGAAACTAAAGACATACGACTGTTCAAAGTAAATTTTAAGATGTAACTTTGGAATTATTTTCTATCGAGCCGATTTCGTCCAATCGTGTATCGGAATCAACGAAGTTCTTCCAAATATAACGAATAATAACATATATTTTTTTTACTTTCTCAAAACAAGGAGTTACAGCTAAAACACTGTTTGAGTAAAGTCAATTTGAAGGTCATCGGGTGTTGTCAGCCCCTTAATCTGTATCATGCTAACGCTGTTTTTCTATTGCTGCCGTACATTCAGATTAACCGCAACATAGTTAAACTAAAATTGGGTTTTAATGCTCTGTGTTAAAGTTAGTTTTACAATGGCAGTGTTTGAAATATCGGGTTATCGAGCGAATAATCTGTGCGGATATCGACCATATCGTAATGGAGTTTCAGGTGTTTAATTTTGACGGAGTGAATTATTGAGGACTTGGTATTGGAGTGGTATCACGAAGTCTGTTGAATATTGACGCTGATTGGATTAGAAGTTTGATCTGCCTCGTCGGTGAAACTTTGCGAGTAGGAAGTGTCCGGAGTTGAAACTTGGGAGTAAGGCGCTGCATGTCAATCAATAGGTTAATTTAATTTAAGGTTAAGTAAACTTCCGTATATTAGGTACAATTAAATGATCTTAAAATAAAAATAATAAACACTATAAACTTAAACTACAAGTAGAAAATATCTCCTAGATCGCTGCCAATGGGTAGTGTGCCCAGAAGGCTGGCCGCATTGCCAGGTTAAGTTAAAAATTGCGTCACATATTTAATAAGTTATGTTATCAAACCTACTTAGTGGGCTCCATAGTGTAATTAGTTAATTACGCATGAAATATGAAATGCATCACACAGAATGTTGCAAGCGTTAGCTTAGCCGACCCTTTTTTATCTATTGTTAAAAGTCATAAAAACTCTTCAGTTCGTTTTTGGGTTTCTATTTTTCTCGCGTTTACAATTCGGGAAATTGTTGCATAATTTACTAACAAAAAACCGGCCAAGTGCGAGTCGGACTCGCGCACCGTGGGTTCCGTACAAACCTTTACAACTTAAAGGTATTATAGGCCGGAGTATTTGATATGAATTTTAATTTAATACCTTCACGCGTTTACGAGGAAAAAGGTAGTAAGTTTAAAATAAAAATAATTTTTTTTTGTATGATTTTACTAAAAATGTCTACTTTTCGTAATTTTTCCTTTGTCTGTGCTATATGAAGTTTCTTCGTGCCAAGTTTCAAGTTTCTGAGTTCACGGGAAGTACCCTTTAGGTTTTGAGTTTCTTGCGAGTACTCAGTTTTAAAATATGCGACTTAAATTGCTATTTCTTTTGATTGCGTTGATATAAAAGTTTGGTTTTGCTACATCTGAAAGGTCCTATAGCCCTGAGTATTTGACATGAATTTCGGTTCTTTGTTTTGCAGAACACTACTTTGGCCGATTTTGGTTTAGCATTATTTTATGTACCATAATAATCCTCTAGCATATTATTACAATAGCATAATTATTTTCTGCTAGCAGAAAAGTGGGTTAGGTAAATTTACGTAATAGAATATAAGTCCCACCAAATTTCGATTATTTAGGTTAGGTTAGAACTGCGACAGCTGCGGGAACAAACTGTTGCCAGAAAAATGGATTAGTTTAGGTTAGAGTTGCGACCCCCGCGGAAACAACTGTCGCCAGAAAAGTGGGTTAGGTTAGGTTAGAGTTGTGACCCCCGCGGAAACAACTGTCGCCAGAAAAGTGGGTTAGGTTAGGTTAGAGTTGCGACCCCCGCGGAAACAACTGTCGCCAGAAAAGTGGGTTAGGTTAGGTTAGAGTTGCGACCCCCGCGGAAACAACTGTCGCCAGAAAAGTGGGTTAGGTTAGGTTAGAGTTGCGACCCCCGCGGAAACAACTGTCGCCAGAAAAGTGGGTTAGGTTAGGTTAGAGTTATGACCCCCGCGGAAACAACTATCGCCAGAAAAGTGGGTTAGGTTAAGTTGGAACTGCGACCCCCGCGGAAACAATCTGTTGCCAGAAAAGTGGATTAGGTTAGGTCAGAACTGTGACCCCCACAGAAACAAACTGTTGCCAGAAAATTGGGTTCGGTTAGGTTGGAATTGCGAACCCCGCGGAAACAAACTGTTGCCAGAAAGGTAGGTTAGGTTAGGTAATTGTGGCGGCCGCAACGGACCATTGCTCTCAGGGTGGCTCGAGCATATCGCGATAACTCGCACGTAACAGCCTGGCCGGGAGCCCGCCTTGGGAAGACACAACAATTACCACAGACACAATTGGCAGAAAACAATTTCATTTACCGGAGTACCGACACAAATATGCACATTATTACAGCGCCTGCACGTTCTTATGAGCAATACATCCAATCCTGCTTGTAATCATAAGACAATGAAGATTATCTTGTAATAAAAAAAATCAGCTTTACAGCTTTATGCAAACAAATAATTCTGCGAAAGTACTATTCGTTTAGAAGACAGTTATGCTTATCAACATTATTCCAATATAAGATTCGACATTATAAAAATCTGCGAAATGATTTATGCCAAAGCATACTCTGCGTAAGATGTTTCTGCCAAACATTACTTCTGCCAAGTATCATTATGCAAAACAAATATATGTCAAAAAAGTTTCTGCAAGACAATAGTGAACCTGAATTTCAATTTAATACATCCACGCGTTTACGAGGGAAAAGGTAGTAAGTTTAAAATTTAAAAAATATGTTTTTGTATGTATTAACTAAAAATGTCTACTTTTTGTAATTTTTCCATTGTCTATGCTATATGACGTTGCTTCGTGCCAAATTTCAAGTTTCTGAGTTCACGGGAAGTACCCCATAGGTTTTGCGAGTGCCGAAACTCTAAAATTTGCAGCATAAACGACTGTATCTTTTGATTGCGTTGGCTTTTAAGTTTGATTTTTTTACTCTGGGGGCACGGCAGTGCCCCCGTCAAGTCGAGTGCGAAGCAAACACTGCCGTACCATCCTTTACTGGAACCATTTCGCCGCATTTTCAGGCCCCTATTTGAGAACCTCTGGATAAGACCCGAACGCAGAAATTTTCGTCATCCAGTAAGCTATAATCACATACTTAAAATCCAAAATTTCAAGTCTGTAGGTCATTTAGTTCCAAAGTTAAGCGAAAGCAAAGTTTCGCATTTATGACACTCACTCACTCATGATCATAAAAATAGAACTAGTACTTCCCATAAACTCAGAGAGCTGAAATTTGGTACAGAGTTAGGGTTTAATGGCCACATAAAGGGAAAACTATAAAAACTAGGATAATCGAAGATCTGGAGTACCTGGTGACCCTGATTAGAAAACAAAATTTGGTCAAAATATAATGCATTGGACTATGAGTGGCGGTGATATCCGCACACGTCGCTAGATGGCGCTGACTGTCGCTGTCGTCTAAATAAATCAATAAGCCCACGTTTCTACAAAAATAAGTGAAATCCCACCAAAAACATTCTGTAAAAAACTAGCCAAGTCTCGATGGAGCTGCTTGTTTATCTCTAAAATGAAACTATAATAATAATAAAGAAATCGCAGTAAGGAACCTTAGACTTGGCACGACTTTGTCTAGATTTCATTACTTTTTAGAGATAAACAAGCAGCTCCATCGAGACTTGGCTAGTTTTTTTACAGAATGTTTTTGGTGGGATTAATATAGTTAATGTTGTGTGACTTGGCCGTTGAAGGGTACACAAGGGTACAAAACCAGGTGCTTCAGCAGACACCAGATTCAATAACCAGTTATTGAATCAACGTTTCCCAAGTGGCAATTTTCCATCGTCAATGGGTAGCGGTTCTGGCGACAGATTGGTGCAATGGTGCCATGGAGCACCTGGTTTTGTACCCTTGTGTACCCTTCAACGGCCAAGTCACACAACATTAACTATAATAATAAAGAAATCGCAGTAAGGAACCTTAGACTTAGCACGACTTTGTCTAGATTTCATTACTTTTTAGAGATAAACAAGCAGCTCCATCGAGACTTGGCTAGTTTTTTACAGAATGTTTTTGGTGGGATTTCACTTCTTTTTGTAGAAACGTTCGTGTATACGTCACCATCAGCATCACACGTGCATTTCGTCCCAATCTTCAGCAACGTATGCAACTATAGCAGATCTGATACTGCAAGTTGAGTCAGTTCTACCATACACCAAGAAAAATATTGAATGGAAGAGACAAGACCCGTCTTTGGGCATACTTACCAACTACTTGGTAGCCACTAAGTTCATCGTCGTCTTTTAATATTATCGACATTTTTTACGATATTATCTTGCGAAATCAAACACAAATAAACTCAACGACCTTTAGTATATGGACAACAAATCAGAAATAACTAAAACAATAGTAACCTATATCTGTAAGACTTCCCAAATCTTTAAAATATTACTCAACCTACTCAATCTATACAAACTATAAACAAAACGTTAACTCTTAATTATTAGACAAGTGTCAATATAATAATTAATTATCAATGAACTTTCTACTAAAAGTATTACCTACCTAGCTAGTACTGAAATACAGCTAAACTAATGGAATTTTTAAACGAAACAAAGTAATATCTAACTAAATAAACTAAACCTAGAATACTAGAAAAGTACTTATACTAACAATATTACCTATCTAGCACTAATTGTTATAATAACAACCTGCTAATTAATCTTAGCAAACCTCACGAAATAATAAGCGTAATCAACGAAATGCAAATAATCCCTCCTAATCCCTTTTCCCTTTATATAAAATCCCTTTATCCCTTTTCCCTTTATACAAATAAAATTAATCGTTCGACTACATACATACAACAACATTACATTACAACAACTCGTAATCCTACTTATACTTCGTTTTTTTGAGATTAGAAATTGAGTAAACATAGAAACAGTAATTGCCAACCTGTTCTAAATGTTCAATTTAAACATACTGCAAGCACACCAACAGAGGATTAGTTAACATGATTAAGAGTTCACATTTGTGAAAAAATAATAACAATTTGCAGATTAAATAATCCAACACAACAATAAATACACAATTTCGTTTTAGATTTTGTATGCCAACTTTAGAGACACGTGAAAAATGAAAAACTGACCTGACAGTGACGCACGTACGTTCTAAAACGAAAACTTAAGATCCAGTTTTTGTTATCAGTATTCACGAAAATTATTTAATTGACAATCATAATATGCACTTATTAATCAATCTTCGTAAATGAAAATGCGTCTAAACGTTATTGAATAGTTTTTTTGAACGGCCTCCTAGCCTAGTCGGTAGTAACACTGCCTATGAAGCAGGAGGTCCCGGGTTCGAATCCTGGTCAGGGCATTTATTTGTGTGTTTATCACAGATATTTGTTCCCGAGTTATGGATGTTTCTATGTATTTAAGTATTTATCCATATTTATCTATTACTAGCTGTGCCCGCGGCTCCGCCCGCGTGGAATTCGGTCTGTGTCAGTAAGCGGCTAATTCACACCTAATTTCTCTCCCGCTACCCTGGAGGCGGAAATTGAAGTAAAGTTGACAGATGGATACGCTAGAGGACAGTAGTCCTAATAAAATATTTTATCTACACTCACATTGTAAGTCCTCTAAAACGTGTTAAAAAACGGTAGGCAATGGCTAGCATTACCACAACCGATTTTACTATGATAAGCTTTTTATCTGTGGCAGTAACGTAATTTTAACTTTACATGCTCAAATATTGATACTCGTAGGTTATGAGTTTTGATAACATAATGTACACCGGCACGCGCCCGCCCGACCGCCGGCACAATCGAGTTGGCCATGGCGGCCATTCTATGGTTTCCGAACACGGCATTTAGGATAAATAATATTAGTGTAGATAAAGCAGTGTATGCAACTGTACGTACTCGTAATTAGGCCTGAAAACACTCGTGTGATCTTATTATGAAACTCGCCTGCGGCTCGTTTCATAAAACTACACTCGTATTTTTAGGACCCTTATTACGTAACAGTTACATAAACTACTATTACAATTACCACTAAATGAAACTACACTCAAAAATGAATACTTTTTTTTATCCTATAATTTTTTTTTGGCATGATTTAAACGACATAGAGTAGTAGGTGTATATCGGACGATACAGGACCACTTTTGTATTTATACGTTCATGTCCACGGCAAATATCATCCAAATCGATCCTCCCGTCAAATCAGTCTAAGCATGAAAGGTAAGAACAGGCGCGGTTGAAATTGGGGGGGGTCACAAATGCAGAAATTATTTTTTTCTATTTGAGGTGCACTTGGGGGGGGGGGGTCCATGACCCATGCAAATTAAATTCAATCGAGTGTAGTGGCTACCTCCCCCAATAACACTCGGTTGGAACGAAGTTATGTTATTTAATTTTATTTCATTTTCGACTTTTTCGTAAGTTTTGTTTTTTTTTAAATTTTTGCGGTTTTTAATTTTTGTTTTTTTTTTGAAATTTTTGAAATATCTGAAATTTTTGAAATTTTTGAAATTTTTGAAATTTTTGAAATTATTGAAATTTTTGTAATTTTTGAAATTTATGAAGTTTTTGAAATTTTGGATATATTTGAAATTTTTGAAATTTAGAAATTTTGCCATTTTTGCCATTTTTGACATTTTTTTACTTTTAGGTTCTCGACTTTTCACTTTGTCACTTCTCACTTTCACTTTTCACTACACTTCACTTCACTTTATTCTATTTTATATATTTTTTATTTCATTCCATTTTACATGTTTCTCAATCGTATGGGTGTCACGTTTTCGTGACGTGACGCTTTTTCGTGACGGTCACGTAATTTTTGTTCGCCTAGCCCCCCCATCCGCGAACCGTTCGATAAGGAACTTCGTTCCAAAACTACCACCGGTTCTAACTCGACGGTACTTATTTTTTTCAATACATTATTACATCTTAAAGATACAAAATAATGCGTAGTTCTTCAAGAAGACATATCAAAACAGCTTGAGTGACAGATAATGTGCCTATTGTTTAATTATAAAGAACAATAAATCCCTTATCTGACTGCTTCACAAAACGTTTGATATGTTTTCCTACCTAAACGGTGTCCTATAAATGTTAGACGATACTGTAGTAGTTTTTTGGTTTGGGCCAGGCATCTTTGTCCGTCCTGCAATAACCCTTTGACATTCATGACATTTTCAAATATTTCTTAAGAGCGAGTAAAGGTAAATTTAAAGCATCGGCGGGTAACATGTTATAAATATAAATACCTTGACCAAAAAATTACAAATGATTTCAATACCAAATTTCATCTAAATACGTAAAGCGATTATTGGTTGTTTCTTCCTCATGTAAACTTCCACCCCCCATGTAAAACTATTTTATTTCCTTTTCCACAAAAATTCATCAAAATCCGTTTAGCCGTTTCAACGTGAAGCGCGGTCAAATAAACAAACAAACAAACAGATAGATAAACAGACAAAAATTCTAAAAATTGTTGGAACGTGTTCTGTTATCGATTCTAAGTATCCTCAGCCAACTTTTTTTCGAATATATCTCATGAACAGACTTTCGACCCTCTTCAGCTTGATTATATGTATAGATAGGTTTTATTAAAAGTACCTTTCAGGCTTCACTTCCATAATTTTTTAAATTTTTTTGGACATACGGTTCTAAAGTAAGATTGGGGGGGGGGGGCTTTTTTGAAGATGAAACTATCCTTTGTCCTTTCTCGAGACTCATACTATCTCTATACCAATTTTCATTTAAATCAGTTCAGCGGTAAAAAATTCCTCATACCAATTTCCAACCCCCTTTTTACCCCCACAAGGGTTTGAAAACTATCCTATAACGTTTCTCGAGACTCAAATTATCTCCATACTCATTTCCATCTAAATCGTTTTAGCGGTTAAAAATTCTCCATACAAACTTTCAACCCCATTTTCACCCCCCCCAGGGTTGATTCTCGGGATTAAAACTATATATTATCCTTTCCCGGGACTCAAACTATCTCTATACAAAATTTCATTAAAATCCGTTCAGCCGTTTTCACGTGATGCGCGGTCAAATAAACAGACAAACAGATAAACAGATAAACAGACAAAAATTCTAAAAATTGTTGGAAGGTGTTCTGTTATCGATTCTAAGTATCCCCAGCCAACTTTTTTTCGATTATCTTCCATGTACAGACTTTCGACCCTCTTCAGCTTTATTATATGTATAGATATATATATGGTCGTCTAGTACCCATAATACAAGCCTTAATGAGCTTACCGTGGGCCTAGGTCAATTTGTGTAAGATTGTCCTATATACATATATTTTTTATGTAATAATAATATTATATAAATAATAAAGCAACTGTCTTAGGTGATGGTAAAAGATTTGGTGGACCACAAGGTGGCTTTTCTTGTTGTATGCCACTCGGGCCTGCCTCTGATTGCTCCATAACCCTCTAACCAAACGCACAATAATTGAGCCAGCAAATACCTTTACTTACATAAGAATCAGAATAAGCTTTAAACATTAAAAACTATCCAGGTATGGCTGAGAGATACTAATGACAGTTGACGCGAGAAAAAATTTAAAAATCGACCCATCCGTTGCGAACCTCTTCATCTCTAGGTATTTTATTGTGCAACATTCACAAGAACATTAACAATGATAAAAAATCAAATATTTAGTGCATATAACAACTACCAAAATATTGTTAAATGCTCAATATAACATTTACAAATACGTACGCATGGCTGTACTATAAATACAAATATATTTAAGTATGTTTAATGACGGCGTAGGCACTTTGACAGTTGTGACATTTATCGTGCCTAATAAAGAACCCTGTACATTGTTCTGTCAACGTTTTTCTAATCTCAAATAAAACGAAGTATAGGGATTCTACATTGAACTACCGTTAGCGCCTTCTAACTCTATGCACAACGCCATCTAGAGGTGAATCAAGTCACTAGTGTAGTAACTCTACGCGCTTCTAGATGGCGTTAGTAGTGGTCACTTCTGTTGTGGTATAGTAGTTATTCTACTCGCTTCTAGATGGGGTTAGTAGTGGTCACTTCTTGGTGTTACATATGCGTATTAAAAGCAGAAGGAGAGGCGTTCGCCCAGCAGTGGGACGCTATAGGCTAGATTAAATTTCAATTAGAAGATGTGTCCCACTACGCTGGATTTTTGCAATGACAATCGATTTTTTATATACCAATAGTAGATCTATCATATCTCTAATACAGCTGAGACCAGCTGAGGGTTCTTCATCAGATACATCAGACCTTCGATTTTTGACATCAAATGAAGCGGCCCACCAAGTTGAATATTATTTGTAAAGGCGGTATAGATATATCTCTAATAGTTTGGTCGGGCTCTTGTGTTTTCTAATCAGGGTCACCAGGGACTCCAGATCTTCGATTATCCTAGTTTTTATAGTTTTCCCTTTATGTGGCCATTAAACCCTAACTCTGTACCAAATTTCAGCTCTCTGAGTTTATGGGAAGTACTAGTTCTATTTTTATGATCATGAGTGAGTGAGTGTCATAAATGCGAAACTTTGCTTTCGCTTAACTTCGGAACTAAATGACCTACAGACTTTGGATTTTAAGTATGTGATTATAGCTTACTGGATGACGAAAACTTCTGCGTTCTGGTCTTATCCAGAGGTTCTCAAATAGGGGCCTGAAAATGCGGCGAAATGGTTCCAGTAAAGGATGGTACGGCAGTGTTCGCTTCGCGCTCGACTTGGCGGGGGCACTGCCATGCCCCCAGATATTGTTTTGTTTACTCAGCAGCTCCAGATAGAGAACTCTTTGGGGATCGACGAGAGAATCAACGCTTGCTATGCTCGTCTGGTAATTTAGCACTCAATGTATGTATGTATGTATGCATGTTTGGATTTAACTATTTACGTATGTTCGATACTAGTTTGATGAATAAGGTGCCATTCGACTCCTTATTATGGCTCCGGTAACATATTAAGGCTACATTTTAACCGACTTCGACATGTATTTCTTCCGCAGTCAGGTTACAGTTTTTTTTAAATATAGCTTGTTTGTGTTATACATTTCAATTTTAAAATCTGAGTTTCAACATTGGATAGTGGTACGGTTGCCACTACCTCATCCGATTCTAAGGACTAGCATTACTAGTTTTCCGAAAGAGTGTGCTATTGAAGCCCAGCAAGAAAAATAAGAGTTACTAAGCCTTATTGGGATTAGATCCGATTTCCTTCGCAGAAACGGCCGCCAACGCCAGCGGCACATCCCCCGCGGTGTCCGTCCCCTGCACCTGGCTCCAGAGATATGTATTACCTTATTGACAGCGTCGACGTCAGCCCCGCTCTCCAGTAGCAGCTGCACCGTCGCAGTGTGTCCAGACCTGGCCGCCAGCGCCAGCGGCGCATCCCCCGCGGTGTCCGTGGCTTGCACCTGGCTCCAAAGATATGTATTACCTTATTTACAGCGTCGACGTCAGCCCCGCTCTCCAGTAGCAGCTGCACCGTCGCAGTGTATCCAGACCTGGCCGCCAACGCCAGCGGCGCGTCCCCCGTAGTACTATTAGTTATTCTGTGCCACCGCGGTGTCCGTCTCCCTACTGCACCTGGCTCCAAGATATGTATTACCTTATTGACAGCGTCGACGTCAGCCCCGCTCCCCAGCAGCAGCTGCACCGTCGCAGTGTGTCCAGACCTGGCCGCCAACGCCAGCGGCACATCCTCCGCGGTGCCCGTCTTCTGCATCTGGCTCCAGAGATATGTATTACCTTATTGACAGCGTCGACGTCAGCCCCGCTCTCCAGCAGCAGCTGCACCGTCGCAGTGTGTCCAGACCTGGCCGCCAACGCCAGCGACGCGTCCCCCGCGGTGTCCGTGTCCTGGACCCTGGCTCCGAGGGATATGGCGTACGCAGCGACGTCCGTCGCCCCCTTGCTGCACGCGCATTGAAGAACGTTGTTGTTTTTCTAGAAGAAAACATACGTGTTTAAAAAACAAAATAATTGTCTGAGTGTCCAAATTATACTACTTCATGACAAATATATATATACTCAAGCGAATTGATTTACAGTAAAGGATTATTTTCCGTCGTATTATTTTCAAGGTTCCCCTCGTCAAGGTTTTTCTCAAATATTTACGTAGAATTTCAACAATTATTTATATGGAATCAAGGTATTATCGGAGCGGAGAGATACGAGTAGATTAGAATATAGGATAGAATAATTTGTTGTCAAAATTAAACAATTTGCTCATATTTTTAACCGACTTCAAGATTTGAAAAGAGGAGGTTCTCAATTCGGCGTGTATGTTTTTTTTTTTTTTTTTTTGTTTTTTATTTTTTATGTTTGTTACTCCATAACTCCGTCATGTCTGAACCGATTTTGAAAATTCTTTTTTTGATTGTAAGTATATATATACAGATTGGTCCCGTTTTTGTCAAAACGCAGTTCTGATGATGGGGTCCATGAGGAATCGAGGGAACTCCTCAAATCTTAAAGGCATACATATAGTGATTTTTATATTTTTATCAACAAAACCATCATTTTCATTCAAAACAGTGACATTTGATGAAGTAGAACTGCTGATGATGATCAGAACGGAACTCTTCAATGACGCATAGTTCACGTTTGGCGATTTGTCCTCTTCGCTGTGTTTGTTTAGCAAGTTTAATTGTCAGGACAAATTTTCGTCAAGCTCAAGTTCTGATGATGGGATCCATGAAGAATCGAGGGAACTCCTCAAATCTTAAGGGCTTACACATAGTGATTTTTGTATTTTTATCAACAAGTCAAGCATTTTCATTCAAAAGAGTGACATTTGATGAAGTGGAACTGCTGATGATGATCAGAACGGAACTCTTCAACGACGCATAGTTCACGTTTGGCGATTCGTCCCCTTCGCTGTGTTTGTTAAGCAAGTTAGATTGTCAGGACCAATTTTCGTCAAGCTCAAGTTCTGATGATGAGTTCCATGAGGAATCGAGGGAATTCCTCAAATCTTAAAGGTATACATAAAGTGACTTTTGTATTTTTATCAACAAATCAAGCATTTCATTCAAAAGAGTGACATTTGATGAAGTGGAACTGCTGATGATGATCAGAACGGAACTCTTCAACGACGCATAGTTCAGGTTTGGCGAATTGTCCTCTCCGCTGCGTTTGTTAAGCAAGTTATTTCATTGTATGGAATCTAAGTGCACCATCTACAATAATGCTTCACCGGCTACCCCCATGGAAGTCGGTTTTTTTTTCTTAAAAATTATGTTATTACTATTATGTAGGCTTAAACAATTATCTTTTCACTTTATTAAAGAACCATAGAATGATGTTTTATAACTGTTTCTCTTTTATTAATGAAGCAAATTTAAGTGTCTATATATCTACCTGTAGGGAAGGGAAGATATGTGAACACTTACATTTGCTGAATTAATCAAAGAACACACGAAAGAATTGGTAACTGACGTTACAGTCTCGTGGAATTACCCGTACACGTTGTATGATATAAGTAAGTATGTATTAACCGAAATCCTGCCTGTCTTGAGCAGTTACAGTACAGCGGTCTCCATTGGAAGCCTCCCGTCCCGCCGCTTCATTTACAAAGATCAAAGCAAGTCGACCTGACCTCCGCGGGTTATTCCGTTCTGATTCCCAATATATACTAATATCCCAATGTCCCATAACGATTCATATTATTTTAATCGCTTTTGATTCCGTTTTGATCCCCAAGTCAAAATGTAAACACATATGGTTCACGAACAAAATGTTTACTTATGTTTAATTTTTAGAGTTTAATAGGTATATCTGTTCTGAATATTTTAGCTGCCCTAGCATACTCAAACATAAAATAATTCAACGTTGTTATATTTTCATATGGTGGTAGAGTAAATAAAAAAATATGTCTCTGTTCTATAAATCTTTGTAATTTTATGATATTGTAGCTACACCCCTTTTTATTTTTTATGTTGTGGTAATTTTACGCATTTATTTCACATTGAATCTAAATTTCACAATATTACAAGATAACAATTGTAAGTAAGTACCAATTGTTCACTCGACTGTTTTTGCGGGGATCCGAACGGAATAGGACATTTTTGAGGGAATGAAACGGAATGAAATCTAAATGTAATAGTAATTAACAGATTTCGGGATCAGCACGGAATAACCCGATCTCCGCCCGTTAAGGAATTAAAATACCCCTGTTTGTGTGTTTTGTGCTCTGCATGTTGTACTACTTACTTCTTATTAATACATGCTCTATTGCCGTATTCTAATTTTAAAATACATAAACAGTGCATTAAAAACACAATCTATTTCAAACATAACTCCAACACATAAAAAATAATCAACCAATATTGAACTCGTATTCGAGTTGCATTGGAATAATTTACGGCATTTCCAATTCAGACGTAAACGTCTAAAGGCTGTAGTGCGTAGTTAACATTGAAGTTGTATTGAAGTTGGATCATGACTATGTTTTAAAGTTAGGATGTGGCTCCTGGTATTAATGTATTTCTCTATGCCTAATTCGACTACAAAGGACTTTAAACTGAGTTAAACGTTAAGGGTCATTAAGTAATTTTGTTTTGTTTAAAAAATAAACAGCCTAAACATCCTTTATAGGTAGGTAGGTATTTAGGTACTGTGTAAGTGAAAAACCTTCTAATAATATGTTCAAAATATTGATATGGTTTACCTATGGCACAGTAATTTTTACATTAGTACTTAATTTACATAAAAATACGAAATAATTCTGCCGGTAATGTTGTAAGTAAGTCGAAACAATTAGTTACTTGTTTACTGTTCATTTCTTTTAGCTGCCAGCATTGCTTTCAAAGAGCAGATTGGAAAAAAGTTTGGTAGTTGGAAGTAACTTCACAAGTGTCTCATTATCTTATACTACACTCAGGGACAACCAAAACAGTTCTATAGGTATAGAAATTTCCATAGAAAACGACTCGTGTCCCTAGTCCGAGAGGTAGCCATCTGACAACTTAGCTACTAGCTACAGTAGCTGCGGCGTAACTTAGTTCCAGCCAGCTATTAGATTAAATTGTGCCAGATCCGTACTATCCGAACGATCCGTACGTACACTGTACAGTTAGCTTCGAAATAACTAGTCGTTTCAGCTATACTATGAGAATTAAGTTGACCATTCGTGTGTTCAGGATTTTGGTTAGGTTAGTCTACTCGTACTGTTCACAATATTTTTGTAACATAGGATTTACTACGGAGGCTGTATCAACTCGTACGTGCCACGTCGTAGTCGTAGACAAAAAAAGAAGCCCCCCCGACCGTGGCGTGGCCAACAACATTTTTTTTTTATACCACGACGGTGGCAAACAAGCATACTGCCCGCAACTCCAGACGTGTCACATGCGAGTTGCCGACCCTTTACAAGGAGGATTCACTGGTGTTGACGGCTAGAGGAACAAGAGGGTCCCTCATTGTCAACACACTGGGTCCTCATTGAGCTCTTTGGCAACCTTACTCACCAGCAGGAACACAAGACTATAAGTAGGGTATAGTGCTATTTGGCTGTGGCTCGCGAGAAGGAGCGAGATATATGACATTCGCTGTGCTGTGCCCTACCACACATAGCGAGATGACATTAGCAGTACCCATACCTCTCCTTTGGACGTAGTTTTAGGGCATACCCGTGTCTGGACGTAGTTTAAGGACATACCCGGGTCCAAAAACTGTACGTACAGTGCAAGCCAAACCTGTTCTGGGGACCTAGTGAAGTGACAATCGTTTGTAGACAACGCCAATCGAAACTAGAATAGTTTTTGGAACTGATCTCGCGAATTTTCGTTCGCATCTTAGTTACTTTGGCTACGTTTCCGAGAGTTCGACCAAGCTAATTGTGAAACTGCTATCTGGGACAAAATGTGAAACTGTCATCATAAACGTTGTTTTTTCATAAATCGTATGTTTGTGCTGGCTCTCTACACTTATCAAATCGGTGTTAGTTATATTTGCCGTCAATAGAAAAATTAAATAAGGTAAACAAATATGACAAATGTTATTAAAGAAACTACTTTGCACTGAAATACAAGTAACTAACGGATATATTTACTAAAAAACCGGCCAAGTGCGAGTCGGACTCGCGCACCGAGGGTTCCATATAAACCTGTAGGTATATAGGGGTAGTAACTTTAAAATTATTAAAAATATTGTTATTACATGATGTAACTAAAAATTTACGGTTTTCGCAATTTTTCTTTTATCTGTGCTATAAGACGTTACTTCGTACCAAATTTCAAGATTCTGAGTTCACAGGAAGTACCCTGTAGATTTTGATTCCTTGCGAGTTTCGAAAATTTGCGGAAATTTGCGGCATAAACGGCTGTATCTTTTGATTGCGTTAGCTTAGAAGTTTGTTATTCAATCAAATACAAACACTGAAAACATTGAAAAAATAATCAACCCAGCCGGACTTGAACCTGGCATCGATACGCCTTACCGGGGCTCGATCGCTTTACCAATTAAGCTATGGGTTCAGTTACTGAGTTGACGAAATTCTCAATGCCTTCAATCATCTTTTTGCATTTATTTTTTACATCGACTTTATAGCAGCCGTAAGCGACATCTAGGTGCTAACTACTAGAGTTAGATACCCTTCCCGCCGACGCTTTTACAAGTGTCACAACGGAAATCATAGATGGCGCTGCTATCAACTCAAAATTATTTTACATGATTTTTTTAAAGTGGGGTATTCCACTCATACAATAGTATGTTATTCAATCAAATACAAACACTGAAAACATTGAAAAAATAATCAACCCAGCCGGACTTGAACCTGGCATCGATACGCCTTACCGGGGCTCGATCGCTTTACCAATTAAGCTATGGGTTCAGTTACTGAGTTGACGAAATTCTCAATGCCTTCAATCATCTTTTTGCATTTATTTTTTACATCGACTTTATAGCAGCCGTAAGCGACATCTAGGTGCTAACTACTAGAGTTAGATACCCTTCCCGCCGACGCTTTTACAAGTGTCACAACGGAAATCATAGATGGCGCTGCTATCAACTCATAATTATTTTACATGATTTTTTTAAAGTGGGGCATTCCACTCATACAATAGTATGTTATTCAATCAAATACAAACACTGAAAACATTGAAAAAATAATCAACCCAGCCGGACTTGAACCTGGCATCGATACGCCTTACCGGGGCTCGATCGCTTTACCAATTAAGCTAT